>OX465098.1:40758512-42216052 GCA_949987625.1 Chalcis sispes
AGACGCGGGTCAAACAGGCGGCCCAATTATGTACTTTACTCGCACAAAAACTCTCTAACGCGTGCAGCGCATTCGCTTGCGGTCGACAAACACACGTGTGCAATACTATACATGCGTACGCCGCCGAGTCACAGCTCGGCTATCTACGTGCGCAGTCAGCTAGCCGAAGATCTTCATTACCTCGCGTCGTCGGATACGGCAATTGCAACGTCGCGAACTTGCCTGGACTCGTTTCTTAGAACTAGATAATTCATAAGAAACATGAAAAAAAACGAAGCTTCGGCTCTGGTTTTGGTGGCGGCTCAAACGACGATTTTCTTGACGAAATTTTCATTAAAACTATTTTATCATATATCAACACATTATGGTCGGGCGTTTTGTACTAGAGCATTATGGCTGGAGCGGGCAATTTATTAAAAAATGTGCGTAAATTTTATTGTTACAAAGAAATCACCATAAATTTACAAAGGCTTTGAATTTCTTCATTAAACTTTTATTTTCTTGTCTTAGAATGTATCCTTCATCATTATTATAAACATGGCCCGCGTTCTACTCACAGTTTGCGAAAAACGTATTTTTATTTGTCCCGACAACAATGTGTTAAAGCATTTTAATAATATTTTTACATGATATATTGTTTCGTTTTTTTTGCATTGAATTAATCTTTTATTTTCAAACTGTTGTAAATATATTGTATACAGTAATATCTTACGAAAAAAATGCTGAAAAATTTTTTGATCTACAATGGGATTGAACGTCCTTAAAAGAACTAAGAAGACGCCCTACCCACTACTCTATACGTACTACTTGTAAAACAACGATTCAAATTTTACTTATTTGTTGGCGGATGTTGCATTGTTCGAATACTTAAGTATTTGAACAATTAAAATCAAGTTGAAAAAAAAAAATTTTCTTGAGAAAAACTTTCTTTTTATTGGCGTAAAAAAAATACTTGAATGAAAATTACATTTTAATTGTCTAAGGGTATAATGCTACTTTAGAGAATATTAAATTTCTTTGAATGAATAATGTCACTCTTGATATAATATAAATTCAGGCTTATATAAATTAATAAAATGAGTTCAATTTAAATTTTAAAATCCCGTTATGAACAACTAATCAACGATGGGATATAAAAGTCTTATGGAAACAATGTAACATCTACTAACTCATAATTAAAATTCAATTAATTGCACAAGCGTTGCGTATAACGTAATGGTTAGAGCATCTGCTTCATTATGCGAAGGACCTGGGTTCGATACACCGTAGGTCGGAAAATTTTCTATGTTTTTGCCTTGATATATTAATGTATACAATATATTAACAACAATTTTCGACTAAATAATTAATTTAATGCGAAAATAAAAAAATATATATAATGTAAAAATATTATTAAAATGTTTAAAATATGAAGAATATTTTTGATAAAAATATAAAAAAAAATTCTTTTATTTATTTCTTTTATCAATTTTTATATTAGGCGCACAACTAAGTTCCCGCTATTTGTCAATAGATGGCTCCAGCAGTAAATGCTTGTCGATTTCGGCATCCAAAACATCATGAAGCAAGCTTAGACATATGGTAAACAAATCGCTTTGACACATTAGTGATTTTGTTTTGGCACTATATATTGTTTGTTGTGTGAAAATGTCTCATTTTTTGCAAAATATTCATCATTTGCGGAAGTGTTGCTTTTCTTCTTTTATTCGAAGAAAACGGCGGAAGAAGCACATCGGGAGCTTCAAAACGTTTACGGAGATGCTGCTCTAAGTGAAACAATGTACCGTGATTAGTTCCGTCGGTGATTTCGATAGTGACAACCGTCCGCGTAAAGGAAGGCCAAAAACCTTTAGAAACGCTGAATTGGAGATATTGCTCGACGAGGATCCATGCCAAACAAAAAATAAGCTTGTTTCAGCATAAGGAGTTACTTTCCAAGCCATTTCCAGGCGACAGCATGCGTTGAGAATGATTTAAAAGCAGGGAACTTGGGTTACTTATGATTTGAATCCAAAGGACGTTGAGCGTTGTTTTTTCAACTCTAAGCAACTACTCTAGCGGCAAATAAAGTAAAGGTTTTTTTCATCGCATTGTGACAGGAGATGAAAAATGGATTTATTACAGCGACCCTAAGAGAAGAAAGTCATGGAGACTGCCTCGTTATGCTTCTATGTCGTCGGCTCGGTTCAATATTCGCGCTGCGAAGGTTATGCTGTGTATTTGGTGGGACCAGGTTGGTGTTATTTATTATAAGCTGTTGAAACAAAACAAAATCATCACCAGGCAAAGGTATTAAATTTAATTAATGCGATTGAGCCAAGCTCTACGCAAGAAACGATCACAATACGAGCAGAGGTATGAAAAAGTGATTCTACTGACGTTACCAGACCCATTAAAACCTACTTGGAAACGCTCAAATAGGAAGTTTTACCCCACCGCCATATTCCCCAGATATTGCGCCGTTCGATTATCAGTTTGTTCCGTTCGATGGCACATAGTCTGGCTGATCTGCAATTCCGCTCACATGAAGATATCAAAAATTGGCTTGATTCGTGGATAGCTTTAAAAGACGAATACTTTTACCGTAACGGTATTCGAGCTCTGCCAGAAAGATAAGAAGTTATAGCTAGCGATGGGCAATACTTTAAATGATTTATTTGTAACCACTTTTTTACAATAAAGTTGCATTTTTATCAAGAAAAGCAGCGAGAACTTAGTTTCGCACCTAATAATTTTCAATATAAATTTTCATTGATTTAATACCAGAATCCACATGGATTTTAATACATTTAGTACATAAATTTCTACATAGATTTCTACACCGATGTTTATAAGTATATACTGTATTATTAGTCTAATTTCAGTGTGGATTTTTATGTAAAATTTAGGTTCGATTTTCATGTTGATTTCTATGTGGATATTTGCATCTATGATATTAATAGCTGATAAATAATTAATAGATATATGTAGATGTTAAGTTGACGTTAAAGAAAATACAAAGAATCATGCTACGTTTAAGAAATTAATGTTTGTCTATCATAGATTATACAGATGAATACTAGAACTACACTATCAACAAACAAATCAGTCAGAATCATAAATCGATACTACATTAGATACCATTAAATTTACCAAATTAAATAATTTGTCTTGACGGTAGTTTCTGTTTTATATACATTACTATTTAAACATATACTTGACGGACCCACCTCCATGCAATTTATTGGTGAAACAATAGAATTATAATATAATTTTCGTTTTAATTTTTACGCAAGTATTAGTTAAATTATAAGTCTTATAATTCAAATTTTCAATAAAAATCAATTTTATAAAATATATTTACTTTATTTTCTACTGTTACGCCTCTAAGTATTTACCAGACTGTTCAATAAGTTTTGCGGTTCGATAAGAAAAACACAATTTTATGGTTTGAAATACACTTTATTATTCAGTATAGTCTCCCTAAACATTAATACACTTGTTCCAACGAGATTCCAATTCATGAATTTCATCCCTAAAGTGAGAATCTGGAAGGGCTGCAAAATATGCTTCCACATCTGTTATCACCTCATCATTTAATGAAAAACGCTTTTAACGCATGAATTTTTTTAGGTCTGGAAACAGATGGAAGTCGCTAGGGGCCAAATCTGGTGAATACGGTGGATGTTCCAACAATTCGAACTTTGATTCATGGATTTTAGCTATTCTCAAAATGCTTTTGTGACATGGTGCAATATCCTGATGAAAAAGGATTCTTTTCTTCTGCAAACCGGGTCTTTTTTCACGAATTTTTTCCTTCAGCTGATCTAAAAGGTTACAATGATATTCAGAATTTATTTTTCTACCAGTTTGCAAGGAATCCACAAACAAAATTTCTTTCGCATCCCAAAAAACTGATGCTAACACCTTCTTGGCCGATTTCTGGACACGAACTCGTTTCAGAGCCGAAGAACCAGGTTCACACCACTCTTTAGCCTCTTGTTTTGATTCAGGATCATGATGATAGATCCAAGACTTATCCATAGTGATGAATCAACGCACAAAATTAACTTTGTCCTTTCGAAAACGCTCTAAATGTTGCTGAGAAAGTCGCATTCGAATACGTTTTTGTTCCATTGTTAGCGAATGTGGCACCCATTGTGCACACAGCTTTCTGAAACCTAATACTTCAGTCAAAATATTGCTTACACGGCCCAATGAGATGCCTAGGGCTTCTACTAAATCTCTTTTAGTCACTCGACGATTTTTGAATACGATATCCTGTACTTTTTCTACGATTTCTGGTGTTGTTGCTGTTTTTGGACGTCCTTGACGTGGATCGTCTTTAAGGCTTGTACGACCACGTTTAAATTCAGCAACCCATCTTTCTACTGTACTAATTGAAGGCGAAGAGTCCTTATACACTTTCAACATTTGTTCATGAATTTCCTTTGCTTTTAAAGCTTCCATAAATAAAAATTCAATCACTGCACGATACTTGATTTTTTCCATTGTAAAAAATACTGTGACACGTCGATACTAAATGGCTTGTAAACAAAGAATCAATTGACAGATTAAAATGAAACTCCACATACGTTTATATAAAAAGTGTACCAACATAACAAAAACAAATTTAGGCTAGTAGCAACACCCTCTCTTATCGAACCGCAAAACTTATTGAACAGCCTGGTATTTTAAATCAACTTATTTTCGAATTTTTTTAATGCAATATTGATTGATGTCAATATTTAAAATACAAATTACGTAAGTAGAGAAATCATAACTAATGTTAAAATAAATTATCTTTCAATAATACATGACAAAATAATAGACGGATCTAATCATAATTATAAAATGATTAATATTTATAGCTATATAGCTATATAAATAAAAAGCTTTAGTTTTGCACTTTTATAAAAAAAACATATTTTTATTATAATATAGTAATGTATAACAGATAACTTCCTACCGCAAGACACGTTTTCATTACCTGAATGTACATCATAAATCAGATATGGGCGGGTCCGTCAAGTATAAATTTAAATAGTAATGTACTGTAACGCCGCGGGGAATCAGGTTGGCATACAAATATTGAAGCGGGAACAAAATGCAATTAAAAATATTTAAGTAAACTATAGAAGATTTATTCGAACAATTGAATTAATAGTAAATTAAACGATTTAGCGTTAGCCTAGGGCAACAACTACCCCTTCTTCTTTTATGCTTGTCACAACCGACACTGTCCTTCCACAAGTGTAGCAACATTATATCATTATATTTCTACAGTCTGTCAAGTAAGAGCGTGGTCGTGTTAATTTATAAAAAAATTTATTTGATAAAACTTTCATATTCATATATACATTGTACACATTACAAACAATGATGCGATTCGGTCAATAATGTGTCCAGTCACCACCGGCGTCGATAATTGCCTGGCATCTCCGAGGCATACTTTCTACTAATTTGACGGCGTATTCTAGTGGCAAGGATCTCCAGATCCGACGAATTTCGTAAGACAACTGCTTCAAAGTGTATGTGCATTTTCCACGAAGCTTCCGTTTAATATATGCCCACACATTTTCAATAGGGTTTGCATCGGGCGACTGCGACGGCCAATCCAATGTAACGATGCCAGATTGAGTCTTCCACTGAGTACAGAGCTTGCTGCGGTGTTTAGGATCATTGTCCTCCTGCAGAATCCAATCTTCATTTTTTGTGATGAACCATCGTTTGGCAGATGGCAGTAAAGCCTTTTTGTAGATTTTTATCATTTTCTCGGCATTTAGGTTGTCAGTAAAGAGGTGCAAAGTGCCGAATCCCTGCTTTGAAAAGCAGCCCCAAAGATGCACCTTTATTCCATGTTTTACGGTCCGCTGAACAAGCCTATTGGTGGAAGTTGACCAGGCTCGTGTGAGGACAGAACGTGCCCATATAGAACATTCATCAGTAAAAATGACATTTTCAAAATCTCTATCAATATTCTCATGCGCCCAAGCGAGTCGCTTTGTCACATGTTTTTCAGTCAACAGAGGCTTCTTCATTGTGTTGCGCCATTTCAGATGATGAGTACGAAGACGGGTTCGGATAGTTTCGTAGGATATATCTAAACCTTTTGCCATTAATTTTACTTGTCCTTGCCGCAGTGTTAAAGCAGAATTCCGCGAAAACAGATTCACTATTCTCTTTTCATCTTTTTTGTTCACTTTTCCTATCGAGCCACGTTCTGGTAAATCATCGACATTTTTAGCCACTTTATATCGCTGTATTCACTTTTGTACAAATGCCTTCGACTTTCTCATATATTTAGCAGCCGCTGATTGCGATATTTTGGGACCTTTCGGGTGGATGCAAAAAAACACAGCCTCGTAGCGCGACGCGTACTTAGCACTCATGGCGTTTAACGTGATTCTCTTTCAAATGATCAACGACAACTGAATCTTTGTTGACAATGCATTAAGGACAAAGCTTTTCTCTATCGGCTCGCGAAGGAACTAGAGCAAAATCTTTTATAACCTGTCGGTGAAGTCGACCACGCTCTTACTTGACAGACTGTAGATTGCTGACTAGAAGTTTTCAGGTTACTGAGGACAGCAAAGGTTACGAGCGAATATAGGATAAGTTGTTTTGTAGTGTGTACGAGTTCTGCAAATCACGTTGAATGGCCTTTTGAGATATATTCCCTGCTGGAGGTGGTGCCTGAGCTTAAAGCTCATTGATCTAGAAGAGGCATATATATTGCCCTGCGTAGCTATTATTTAAAAACTTGATGGCAGCTCTGCGCAGCTGTATAGATTATACGTAGGAACATATTTGCTTTGAGCGATCAGATAAGCCCTACTTCTTTTATGTAGTATCCATTACGGATTTTGAGTGATTTGTTTGTTGATAGTGTAGTTCTAGTCATCTACCTAAGGTATGATTGTTAGACATTAATTTTTCAATTTAACCATAAATTCTTCATTTTATTATTTTTTAATGTAAACTCAACGTCTACTTATATCTATTAATAAATTATCGGATATTGATATAATCATTGATAAGTTGCATAAATTTTTTTTCTAAATATAATATTATATGTGTATAGTTAACGAAATACTTGAAAACTTTTTTATAGATTTCACAACTTTCTTTAGTTGAAATTCGAAATGTTTTAGTAATGTTAAATTTCTATTTCTTTGTTTCACTTACATTAGAAATTATTATAAATAAATAGCAAATAGATAATTTAAAGATGATAGTTTTAAAATGAAATATGAAACAACTTCTGTTTACTAATAATCCATCTCCTACAGAAGGTTTTCTTAAAAGATTAAACAACGTAAAATACCATGAAGTTGTTAAAACATTATTGTGAGCTTTATAATTGATAAAACACAATCATAAATTTAGAAGAAAAGCATAAAATAAGGAATAACGCTCCTATGTATCCTTAGACCTTGTCTGCGATCATTGTTTAGGTTTTGCTATGGATATATGTCTATTTTTAGTTAATTTTTCTTTTATTTACCCTTATATTTTTAAACTACTAAATAAATAAATAATAATAGAAAGCAAATTAGTGAATAATATTTTCAAAATCACATCATAAAATTTCTCATTCTCGCGAACGTTATTCATAGAAAATTATTAGAATAATACACAGTATGTCGGAAAAGTTCCCGAACTTTTGAAATAAAAAACCGAAAATTACATCTAAAGAAATTTATTCCAGTTAACTTTTAACATAGTCCCGTTCCCTAGATATGCACTTATTTGAGCTCTCCATGAGTGATTTGAAGGCTCTCTGGTACTCCTCTGAAGTTATCGCTGTAAGACGCTCGGTGCAAGCCGCTTGAATGCTCGGTACATCTTCAAAAAATCGTCCTCTCAAGGCCATTTTTAGCTTGGAAAATAGGAAAAACGTCGGCTGGAGCCAGATCTGGCGAGTATGGGGCGTGATTGATACGTGGGATCTGATTTTCGGCGAGATAACGCTTCACAATGTTCGAAAAATGAGCAGGCGCATTGTCATCCAGCAAACTCCACGATCCCGATTCCTTGTACTCGGGCCTGATGCGATTAATCCGGCGCTTCAGACGTTTTAACACCTCTACGTAATACGCAGCATTTACAGTGGTGTTTAGGCGCACAAATTCTTTGTGTATCGAGCTTTTGGAGTCGAAGCAAGCGATGAGCATCGTCTTTACCCGTGATTTTTGTTGGCGCACTTTTTGAGGCCTCGTACGGCCTGAACTGAGCCAAGTGGATGACTGGCGCTTCGTGGAAGGATCCTATTGAAAGCACCAAGTCTTGTCTCCAGTCACAAATGAGTTTAGAAAGCCCGAAGTGGTGTCGCAAATCTCGATAAAATCTTGACAACATTGAATGCGAGTTTCTTTCTGCTCTGGTGTGAGAAAGTGCGAAACAAATTGAGAGCAGACCTTTCTGCGGTTCATTTTTTCTTTCAAAATCAACGCGACGCTATCCTTGCTCATGTTTAGTTTGTCTGCCAACATTCTCAGAGACATGTGGCAATCCTGCTTCAGTAGCGCGCGCACGTGAGCCTCGTTTTTGTCGGTAACAGCTGTTGACGGCCGGCCGCTTCTCTCGTCATCTTCTAACGACTCTTTACCCTTCTTGAACCGACCGAACCACGTGTAAACAGTTGTACGCGACACTACACCTTCACCGTAAGCCGAATCAATCATTTTTTTTGTTTCCGCGAAAGTTTTATTAAGTTTATAGCAGAATTTAATTGCGCCACGGTGTTCAAATTTCTCATCCATCGTAGAGCTTGCACCAGGGTACTAAACACACGTTCACTCAAGCGCGTCTATCTCGGCAACTAATCAACGGATACTGGTAAAAAAATTCTCAGACACTCCAGATATATCCAGACATAGTACTGGTGTCGCCCAACAGGTGGTGCCACTCGTACAAGCGCTACAAAATAAGTTCGAGAACTTTTGTAACATACCGTGTATATTATTGAGTGTGTGAATAAGTTCCTGCCGTTTTTTGTAAAAATAAATCCTTTATTTAAAAAAAATAATAAAAAAACAAGACAATTAAAGTATTGCTCATCGCTAGAGATTACTTTTTCCCATCTTTCTGGCAGCATTTGAATTCCACGTCGAGAAAACGACCCTTCTTTTGCGGCTATCTACAAATCGATCCTTTTTTTCGTTTCTTCATTCGAAGTGAAGTGCTACTCAGCCAGGTCGTAAGTCATCTATCGAAATAAATAGTAATCAAAAGGCGCAATGTCTGGAGAGTATGGCGGGTAGGGTAGGATTTTTCATTTCAGCGTTTCCAGGTAGGTTTTGACTGGTGGCACGACATGCGACTGAGCGTTACCATGCAGCAAAATCACCTTATCTTGTCTTTGCTAATATAGCGGCCGTTTTTCTTTTAATGTTTGGCTCAAACGCATCAGATGTCGTCGATAGAGATCTCCTGTGATGGTTTAGTTGGGTTGGAACAGCTCGTAATACACTACTCCCAGCTTATCCCACCAAATGCACAGCATGAGCTTGGAACTGTGGATATTCCGCTTTGGCGTTGATGCTACTGCACTTTTCATCGCCATTCACAATATGATGTGAGAAACCTTTTTTTTTTTGTCGTTGAGGTAGTTGTTCACACGCGATAAAACGCCGATCGACGTCTCTCGGCTTCAGTTCGTACGGCACCCAAGATCTTTTTGTATCATTCCTAATGCTGTCCGTCGTTTCGAAACTGTTGTTCGATTAACTCTTAATGATTTGGCAACATCGGATTGCGTCTGACATGAATCTTCAGCAAGTAATGTTTTCGATTTCTTCGTTTTAAAATTTTTTTTGTGCACCACTGCGTTCTCTATCTTTAACATCAAAATAACCAGTTTTAAATCAGTTAAACCAATCTCTGCATGTTCTTTTCGACGGAACATGATCACCATAGGTTTCTACGAGAATTCTGCGTGCTTCAGCTGCAGATTTCTTCTGAATAAAATACGAGTAGTACAGGAAAATTCCTCGCAAAAACGGTTTATTGGGCACAAAATTAGACATGTTTCACGCTATAAGAAGAAAATGTTCTTTGTAGGTTAATGGAAAGACACGCATTAATTTTAAACATAGGTTATAGAACTTTAATATAGATGCATCATCATCTTGAATTATACACTCAAAATTTTTGTATCACCATTGGACGTTGAAACAGCAAGAACTAATTCACACTCTCAATACGTAACAAGTTCACCTACGCCCCTAAGAATCAACTTCTTCGCACACGTATTACGTATATTATTTTTTCATACAAGGTTTTATTTTTTCGCACAAGGTGGGAAGTTCGATTTCCCGCACGCTTTTTCGTGCGGGAAATGTCCCCCATGGGAAAAAGTGTACTGGAGGTTCGAATTTCCATGCGGGAATAGGAATAGACACTTTCCAGAAAATTGAACTTCCGTTTACAATACATAACGTATACATCAATCATGAATTTTTTATAGTTATATATATTTTTAGCCATAACGCCATGAAGTAGACGGGAGGTTATTCTATCAAATCTACCTCTTACAGCAATTTTCCTTTAGCGCATATTGAAAGTATACTTCAATGTGCGTTCATATTCATTATATGTTTTACACGATTTGGGTAAAGTTAACTTGTTTGTGTGGATTAGGCTGATTTTTTCGTTTGCAGTTAAAGATTAAATTTTCACATTTTCATTTACTTCCTCGCACTAATGCTGACTCTGTACTGCTTAAAGAAGATTATAATACCATTCCAAATGTTATCAGCAAAAATTTTAATTTGAATTTTGTTAAAGAAGCTTTGCAACGCTCAAGTCAAATTTTTTAATTTATTTTTTAAATATTGGGTGTACAACTTTGCTTCCGCCGTTTTGCAATAGATGGCTGTAGCGGTAAGCGGTAGTTGAAATAAGTAGATCATAGATGTCATACAATAAGCTTAGGTACTTGTAAATATAACGCCATCGAAATATTAGTCGATTTGTGTCTACATCATAAACTTATTCTCGATTAAACATGTCAGCTTACGAGCCAAATTCTTGTCATTTGCGGGAGGTTTTAATTTTCTGCTTTAATATGGAGAAATCTGCGACTGAGGCTTATCGAATGCTCTCAAATACCTATGGTAAGGCCGTTATTAGTGAAAGAACGTGCCAAGAGTGGTTTCAACGCTTCAAGAACGGCGATTTTAACATCGAAGACCAGCATGGCGGTGGAAGAAAGAAGGTTTTTGAAGATGCAGAATTGGAGGCATTACTTGATCAAGACTCGTGTCAAACGCAACAAGAATTGGCAGGATCATTGGGAGTGACGCAACAAGCCATTTCAAAACGCCTGAGAGTCATGGGAATGATTCAGAAACAAGGAAATTAGGTGCAGTACGAGTTGAAGCCGAGAGATGTTGAACGGTGTTTGTGTCTTTGTGAACAGCTGCTTGCAAGGCAAAGACGGAAGGGATTTCTGCATCGCATTGTGACTGGGGACGAAAAATGGGTTCACTACGATAATCCCTAGCGCAGAAAATCATGGGGATATCCCGGCCATGCTTCCACGTCGACGGCCAAACCGAATATTCACGGTTCCAAGGTCATGCTCAGTATTTGGTGAGACCAGCTCGGCGTAGTGTATTATGAGTTGTTAAAACCGACTGAAACAATCACTGGCGATCGTTATCGAACGCAATTAATGCGTTTGAGCCGAGCATTGAAAGACAAACGGCCGCAAAACAACGAGAGACATGATAAAGCGATTTTACAGCATAACAATCCTCGACCCCATGTTGCGAAAGTGGTCAAGACATATGTTACTTGGAAACTTTGAAATGGGAAGTCCTACCCCACCCGCCGTATTCTCCAGACGTTGCTCTCTCGGACTATCACTTGTTTCGATCAATGGCACACGGCCTGGCTGACCAGCACTTCTGGTCTTATGAAGAAGTAAAAAATTGGATCGATTCGTGGATCGATTCAAAAGATGACCAGTTTTTTTAACGCGGGATTCGTATGCTGCTCGAAAGATGGGAGAAAGTAGTGGCTAGCGATGGACAATACTTTGAATTATAAATGTGTAACCAGTTTTTTACAATAAAGCCTCGAATTTCGGAAAGAAACGGCGGAAGCAAAGTTGTACACCCAATATAAATTACATTTAAATATGACAGAAGCCTATAAGTACCTTTTATATTTTTCCTATTATTAAATTGCTATATAAAAAAATGTTTAAATAAAATTTAAATGAAAGCTTTTATTTTATATTTCAATCCTAAATGGTTTGTTTCTTTCTTAGAACACAATGAAGAAACCAAATACCAATGCGGAAATCGATAACCCGCAACTACCACATTTTTTTTTATAATTTTTTGGTTTGATGGATTATACTAGCTATATAATTGAATACATATGAAACTTACGGTAAACATCATAAACATATAATTTAATAGATTCAAATACTATAAATGCAAATTAAGAGTTGAAAACTTTTTTATTTTTCTATTTTTGAATTGATTTATTTCAGCTTATCATTTTTTAAACTTGTACAAGTTCTACGTTCGATGTAAATGAATATATTGTAATGTAGGAAGGCTTAAATTGTTTCTTGGATCTGTCATTTAGGACCACAGCAGTTATCCAAGTGGTGAGTTGTTTTATATGGTATTATGTCGCAAATTGATTAACATTTAAATTATTTTATTATATTTTTTTTTATTTTTATGTTCTTGAATAAATTTAGTTTAATAAATTTATTTATTATAAAGATTTGTTCCTCATAAATGATTTCTGATAAATTAGAATGTTGCCACAAAAAGATATATTTAGTAATTTAATCTGTATCTTTATCTGTATCTTTTCTTTCTTTACAAACTTAAATATCTTATGTTAAGTCTGTTTGCAGCTGAGACAACTTTCGATAACGAATCTCGTCTCTGTTCGTTAATCGATAGAAGCAGGCAGTGTATTTAGCTTCAAGATGTGAACAAAGATCTGTGATGTCACTGCGGCGAATTTCGAGTTGAATCTAATCAAGTTTTTCCATTTGCAAATCTTTCTATTCTACTTGCTTGCTTCTGTTGCCTCATGTGATAGTTAGTTTATGTACGGTATTAGCGCTATTCGGACGCTTAAGCAGAGCATTTCGAAAAATACGCCGTTTTATAGTCAAATTTAATTTTTTTCGATCAACTGCGACAGATTTCAAATTTATTAGTTATTAATTTGATTTGTACATATGAACTAACATAGTTAATAAATTAAATTTCTTGTCATTCGATTTTTCATAAGCTCTAAATTTATTACGTTTTAATATCTCTAATTTGGTTATCCTTACTAGTGTTAAATTGTTTTCCCGACGCTGATAAAAAATTAAACATTAAGTAAACTTTTAAATAGCGAAGAGCTAGAGTTTTATGTGTGTTGTTCTAGTGGTGATTAGCGTTAAGACACCGAGCCATTGACTTCAACTCTTATTTAAAGTCAATTTGTTTTATTACTTAATATTGGTAGCAGAGCGTGATTGACTCTTTCTATCTAAAGCGTTCATAGTTTAAATGAGGCTATGCTCGTCGTGTAACCTATGTGATCTTATCAATGATTTAGAGAAGCTTATACTCCAAGCTCCGAAAGAGATGTTGACAGTTAATTGGCTCAAAATTCAACCCTAGCATTTAGAGACGTCGTCGTATTGGAATCATTTTTTTTTCAAGCTTATAAAAATATTTCTCAATTAAAAGAGGAATTGTAAGACAATCAATATTTTATCGATAATGTATTTATTAATGCTAACGTGCAGTACGGTCTGGTTAAAAAGTTAATTTTAAATGCTATTAATTCAGGTCATAATCAATCTTTTATAAGATCAGTTAAAGATTTTTCTAACATTCTACTTAAATCTTCAACATACAAAAAATGCCTTTACTGTCAATTGACTTGCCATAATTTTCCGGAAAACAGTTTGAATGGGAGACCTTCAAAGGTTTGTTTAATGTAAGTCATGACGTTCCAACGGTCCCTTTCATTTTTAAACTACAATACTTTATTCATCAGCTTACTGGCAAAGCAGCCAACAGGCCTAAAAATAAGCAGGTTTCTGTTATTCATTATAAAAGTACTCAGTTTTCTACGTGATCAATACAATAATAAAGTTTTATTAGTCTCTCATGTCGTAATTTATAATTTGTTTTTCCATGCAAAAAGGGTCTGTCGAAAAACTCAATAAATTAATAGATGTTGTACGTTGATCAAAGCAAATTCTTTATACTTAAAGTATATTTTCTAGCTCGGAGAATTACGGCTCACATTTACGTTTTACATAACTTGACCTCTCTACGCGTCTAGATTAGAAATGCGGGGCTGATAAAGCTAAAACTTTTCTAAATTATGAAAAACTTATGAACTTTATTGAGAGATCGATTCGCGTTTTAGAAGCAGCTCATTCTTCTTATACAAGCAACTCTCATTCAGACCTCAAGACTTTAATAAATTTTTCAAATTATAAATGCAATCAAGTTTCATCTCACGCAAATGATACTCAGTCTACTAAAAAATCTAGGTGTCGTTTGTCTGCGCAATGTCAAGGTAATCATAAGCTATATATGTATCCCAAATTTTAATCGCTGACTTTGGCTTAGCGGTTTGAATTTTGCAAAAAGGAAAAACTATATTTAAAGTGCTTGCATAATTTTCAATTTGCTAAGAACTGAGTATCAAAAAAACAATGTTTACTTTTTCAAGGTAACACACACTAAGCTTCACGAAGACTATACACTAAAAAAGAATGATTCATACAATGCTGAATTCAACAAAGCTTCGGTTGATAAAATTTCTAGTAATTCTGATGACGCTGTTGCCTCACATTTTTTGAATGAAAATGAAAATAATTGATTGACAGACAGTCAATCGGTACTTCTAGCTATTGCTCAAATAATTTGGTTAAATTCAAGCAGTGATGCTATTAAAATTCGTGCATTAATCAAGCTAGGATCTTAAAGATCTTTTGTAACTGAGTGTGTACTTACTATACTTTCTCTTGAAACTGATAGGATATCGATGAGCATTAAAGTAATAGATGTATAACCTTATCTGCAGCAAGAAAAGAAGCTCGTCTCATTTTAAAATCCAGCTTATATAAAAATTTTTCTTATAATTTCAATGCAATAGTTATGAAAGAGCAAACAAAGCTTTTACCTAAACGTCAAATAAGCAAAAAATAATAGCCCTGTGTAAAAGGTTGAATTTTAGCACGCTCGATATTCTTCAAACAAAAACGAGTAATTTGTGTGCTCAGATCAAATTTGTATCCCATGATCCTACTCGCTTGAATCGTAAAAAGTTTAATAGGAGAGCTTGTTGCGCAAGGTACGGTATTCAGATGGGTTTTTACTGGGAAAAAAAACCGTAACAGCTTAAATCATCACTCAAATGTGCAAGTCTTTCATTTAGACACAACCATCGTTTTATCAACTTGTCAGAAAATTTTGGGAAATAGAAAAGATTTTTCACCTAAAACCTCTCACCTCAAAGAAGCAGTAATGCGATGACTATTTTGTAAAGACAGCACCTCATACTACTAGAGGAAGATTCGTTGTTGAACTTCCATTTTCTAAGAAGACTAATTTTGAAAACTCTCGAGAAACAGCTAAAGCTTTATTATTTTGTTCAGAGACACGACTTATCAATAATCCACTTCTTACACATTTATACAATGTATTTATGCAAAAATACATAGAATTAGGTCATATAGAAGCTATACTCACTCACAGATTTCACGTGATTACTTTCTTTATTGTAGTGTTTTAAAACAAGACAATCCAAATATAGGGTGATTCATTATGAGGTTTGGTTTTTAATCTCAAATAAAAGGCACAAAGTTGAATTCTATAGTAAAAATTTTATTGTGAGTCGAAAGAACAATCTATGACATTTACTTATTATTTAAAGATTATCTTATTTAAATGTTGACCGCGACTACGCCGTAAATGGTCCATCCTTAGGGTCTAATTTTTGACGACGTGTTCCAGGATAGCGACCAGTATCTCGCAAATGACACGAGTAATGTTGGCTTGCAAAGCGTCGATTGAAGCTGGCTTATCCCTGAAGACAAGAGACTTCGTGTAACCCTAAAGAAAATAATCTAAAGGTGTGATATCACACCATCTAGGCGGCCAATTTACTGGTCCAAAACGTGAAATCAGGTTCTCACCAAAATGATTTCTCAATAAGTCCATTGTTTCTCTCGCTGTATGCGAAGTAGCGCCGTCTTGTTGAAACCAAAGTTCACCGATACCACGGGCTTCAATTTCAGTTAGCAAAAAATCCGTTATCATGGTGCGATAGCGGTCGCCATTGACGCTTACGTTCTGGCCCGACTCATTTTGAAAGAAATATGGACCGATGATTCCACCGGCCCATAAACCACATCGAACTGTGCATTTCTGTGGCTTTAGTGGTAGCTGTTGAAGCTTTTTAGGTTGTTCATCAGCCCGAATACGGCAATTCTGCTTATTGACGTATCCATTGAGCCAAAAACGCGCCTTATCGCTGAACAAAATTTCGCGATAAAACAGCGGATTTTCATTGAGCTGATTCAGAGCCCATTTACCAAAAATGCGACGCAAACCTAAGTCGTTCGGCTTCAATTCTTGCATGAGTTGAAGTTTTTATGCCTTAAAACCAAGATCTTTACGTAAAATACGCCAAGTTGTTGCGTACGACAAACCAAGCTGTTGAGAACGACGCCAAATCGATTCGTCACGGTCTTTGGTCACACTCTTAGCTACAGCCGCTATATTCTCTTCAGTACGTGCTGGATGTGGTCTTATCGGTCGAGTATCATCCAATAGTGTATGCTGGGTTTCAAATTTGCGGATGGTATCGTCTATAGTGGTTTTAGTAGGTCGACGATGCACACCATAAGTCGCTCTAAGAGCACGAAAAACATTTCTCACAAAACGCTGATTTTTGTAATACAGCTGAACAATTTCGATACGTTGTTGCGGTGTAAGTCTTTTCATGATGATTTATCAAACAATACTGAATAAAAATTACATTACAGTTTGACAAGAGTCACGCGTGATCTGTAAAAAAAAGCCTATTAAAAATCAAACCTCATAATGAATCACCTTTTGAATTTCGCATTAATGTTAATGCATTCTACCAAGCAGATAATTAAATTTGACTTAATGATGTGCTATTACTTAGTCTAAAACATCAGAAGCACATCACTGTCATCTTAATTCGTTGGCGCTTTCTTAAATTGGTTTTTAATACAGACATTGTCAAAATATTTAGACAAATACTTGTTTACTAAAAACGAATAGTCTTGCGTTCAACTACTACTCGAACTATCCAGGAATTTTGAGCACTCGCAGATACCTTTTCTTTCAGCTTCTGCACTGTTCCTGGCTTTAAGGGTGCTCCAGCAATTATTAGAGTAAGGCATGGAATTTGGAAAATGATCATCAAATGATACATTCCTGCTACAGAATCTCACGTCTGCAAATATTGGCGAGGTCTGAACTGAAATCAAACTCTCAGTTGAATAAATTTACAATAAGAACCTCATTACCTTAAATGCCTTATATTATAACAATAAGAGCAATTCTTTCAGACGTATCTAAATTGTTTGATTTTTTGGTTGGCTTGCTCTGGTGATGATTACTGTCAAGATTCTAATCCAGGACCCTTAGATCGAAAAATACAATCGAGACACTCCAGTTTTCCTATCGAACCACGTTCTGGTAAACCATCGACATTTTTAGCCACTTTATATCGCTGTACCCACTTCTGTACAAATGCCTTCGACTTTCTCATATATTTAGCAGCCGCTGATTGCGACATTTTGGGACCTTTCGGGTGGATGCAAAGGAACACAGCCTCGTAGCGCGACGCGTACTTAGCACTCATGGCGTTTAACGTGATTCTCTATTTTAAAAGATCAACGACAACTGAGTTTTTGTTGACAATGCATTAAGGACAAAGCTTCGCTCTATCGGCTTGCGAAGAAATTAGAGCGAAATCTTTTATTACCTGTCGGTGAAGTCGATCACGCTTTTACTTGACAGACTGTATGTGGGAAGTATTTATAGAAAGTTTTAAATACTAGTTTAAGAGTATTATCGGAGACTCGAGACAGCAAAATTCGAGGCTTATCTTAATTTTTGACTACCTTGCCCATTAGGCAGCGAGCCAAACGATATGGCTGTCTTCACATCGTGACATTTTCTGATTGGCTCGTCGTGTCTCTCACATCCAAAGTCTGTAAATGAACAAATAAAATTGAGTCTGACCAATTGTTGGTATCTATTAAACTAGCTACCTAACTCGTTCTAGGGCTATTGCAAGAAGGAAATGTAACATTAATTTCAATAACGAAGTAAATAGCTGAGGCTTTAGCCTAATCTTAAAATTAATATCTTATTATTATCAAAGACAAGCTGTCTTCATCAACAAAGTGGTCTCTCGGTCGAATCACACGTACCCATCAAGGCAAAGATGGACTTGTATGAGAAGTTACTCTAAAAGTAGCTCTTACCCACTGTATTATTAAGCTCGTGAAGCTACCAATTAAAACAAGCTGAAGAAGCATATTATCAACGTTTTTCAAAAGACAAAAAAATAGTCCTTCAAAGCGGGTGAATTTTTTTGTACGTTAGTGCGTAAAATCAATTCAGTGTGACTGTGTTAAATCTTACGTTTAATTAGATCTCTCAAATATTAATTTTAATACAATAATTTATACAAATTTCAGTCACAAAATTTGAATGTAATAAAAGTTCGAATATAGAAAAATTTTGTACGTAATATAGCAAGAGTTTGAATATAGTAGGATTAGACCTAATATGGCAAGAATTTGAATATAGAAAAATTAGAAGTGGGCTTCGAGGTCGCTCTGAGTCTTTCTTTTGGAGTTTTCCTTAAGAAAAGCCGTCGAATGCATCAATGCACCGGCTTTTATACCCGCTGGACCGCGAGTTTTTCGGCGGCTGGAAAAGCGGCGAGAATAATTTGGGCCAATAAGGGCATTTCCTCGGCCGTACCCTTGACCTTTGTAGCATAGAAGGGTTACAGTGGCGGGAAGAAGTCACGCCTCCGTCTACACATTTTATGCGAAAGAGAGAGAAAGTGCATCGTGCGAGGGGGAGCGCATATGGTGTGAGTGAGAGAGAAGATAGGAAGCAGCGTCTGCCTGTCTCTCTCGCTCTCATTGGTAACTATCAGCTTTATTTCTATCTCACATTTACAACATTAATTTATTAAATATATAAAACTTATAATAATAAAACTTATATAATTATATTTATATATAATACAATTAATAATATAAAATACAATAATAATAATACAATAATAATAATATAAAATACAATAATAATAGTGGGATTACATATTGGATTATTAGATTACTTATCAAATTTATTAACAAGGATTTTATATAATAATAATTTTGCCGTTTTTAACTTAAATTACAAGAAAAAGTAAGACAAAAATAAAATACAAAAACGAGATAATACCAAATGAAAAAGTCGCATGATAATTTTAATATGGATCTTTTAAAGCAGTAAAATAAGCAGCGTGCAGGTATATTGTAGGATTTAGAATTTTGTTGATATATTATTGTTAATTACGGGTGGCTCAAGCGATTATATTTATTGTATAACATAAAAAAATTTATACTTATAACGGTTACATTTTTGAACTACGCGGATGCTATCGTTTATCTCTTTCTATTCTCAAGCACTTAACGCACATGTGGACAAGATAAACAAGCATTCTAGAGGAAACGTATCTGAGATTTTCTTTTAGACTCGTTTTAAAATTTTCGAAGTAAAAAAAAATGTTTAAAATCGGATAAAATATAACGGGACGTAACAACTGCTTGGAAAACTACAGAATTGCTAGCTAAGACTTTTAGAACGTTAACAAAATTTATATTTTATTTAATCTATATAAATAATTTACCGATTACTTTTTTTTATATTTTTAATTATAAATTACTTGATTGAAACACAATTGGTTGTAATTATTCTTTTCATTTTGATCATATCAAGAGTGTGTAACAGAAAAAACGAACCTTCTTTTTTTAATAATTTTATTAAAAGAAAATTCCAATTTTATATTAGAAAATAAAAATATTTATTTAAGGATATCAAACTTAATGATTACCTATTCAAGTTTACAGCTGCGACTTAGCCAGACGAGCGATTATGTTCGCGGCTGAAGCAAATTTCGATAACGAATCTGGTCTCCATTCGCTAGTTGGTAGAGGCAGGCAGAGTATTTAGTTTCAAGATCGAAACAAAGAGCTGCGACGTCACTGCGGTTAATTTTGAGTTAATTATAATTAAATTTTTCTATTTGCAGATCTTTCTTTGTTACTTGCTTAGTTTTGCCGACTCGTGGGATCGTTAGTATACTATATGTACGGTATTAGCGCTATTTGGACGTTCAAGTTGAACTCTTCGAAAAATACGTAGTTTTATAGTTGAATTTTATTTATTTTGATCAATTGTGACGGATCTCAAATTTATTAGTTATTAATTTGATTTGTACATATGAACTTATATAATTAATAAATTAAGTTTGCTTTTACTTTATTTGTTGTAAACTCTGAATTTATTACATTTTAATATCTACAATTTAGTTATCCTCGAGAGTGTTAATGTACTGTCGGTTTAAAGTTTTGAAATTTAAATAATACGTAATAATTGTTCTTTCCATTGATTTTTATCTTTTGCTGCCTACAAAAATACACCCGCAAGCATACTAAAATCACACACAGAAAGACATTTCGGTAACTTTACTATACCGATCCCAGTATTGTATTGTATTAGCTGCACTTATCCCAAAATTGCGGGTAGAGAAGATCAGCTTACTCGCAAAACCTGTTTACCTACCAAACTCTTAGACTCTAATTTTGAGCCTTAGCTTGAACTAAGAATTCACCAATAGATATGAATAAAATAAATTTAAAATAATAGCCGATTTTTCTTTGAAAAGGAAAATTTTGATGTTACACAAGCTGCTTTCGATGGACACTTGCACGACACTGAGACATCGGAAAAATAATAGATTTTCTTCGGAGATGCTTTTTTTGCTACTGCTCCTACTCTTTTACTTGAGTTGCAGGGTATATAACATATATTAGGTGTAGTAAAAAGTAATCCATTATTTTGCCAATAGATGGCTTCAGTAGTATGTATCTCCCGTTGTAAAAGTGCGATCGGGTTACACTAGATGGCGTTAGAAAGATAAGATTCTGTACTAAAAAAGCTTTCGATATAGTTTTGTGATTGCTTGACTTGGTATTTTTTTAGCACGCGTCAAAGATGGACACCAACAAAGAGAAAATACGCCATATTTTACAGATTTTCTTTGATAAAGGTGAAAACGCAAGCCAGGCAGCTGAAAATGTGAATAGAGTTTATGGTCCTGACAGTGTAACAGCTAATCACGCGCAATTTTGGTTTCGTCGATTCCGTTACGGTAATTTTGACGTCAAAGATGCACCACGCTCTGAAAGGCCAATTGTCGAAAATGTCGATAAAATAATGGAAATCGTCGAGTCCGACCGTCACGTAAGCACTGTTTCGATTGCTCAGAAGCTAAACATTGCACAAAAAACCGTTTGGAACCACTTAAATAAGGCTGGATACAAAAAGAAGTTCGATGTATGGGTGCCACACGAGTTGTCGCAAAGAAACCTCATGGACCGAATTTCCATCTGCGAATCGCTGCTGAATCGCAACAACATCGATCCATTTCTGAAGCGGATGGTTACTGGTAATGAAAAGTGGGTCACTTACGACAACGTCAAGCGACAACGTTCGTGGTCAAATCGCGGTGAGCCGGCGCAAACGGTGGCCAAGCCAGGATTGACAGTCACGAAGGTTTTGCTGTGTGTTTGGTAGGACTGGCAGGGAATCATCTACTATGAGCTGCTCCCCTACGGCCGAACTCTTAATTCGGACCTGTACTGTCAACAATTGGACCGTCTGAAAGAAGCAATCGCCCAGAAGTGGCCAACTTTGGCCAATAGGAGAGAAATTGTGTTCCATCAGGACAACGCCAGGCCGCATACATCGATAGTGACTCGCCAGAAGCTCCGGGAGCTTAGTTGGGAAGTTCTTATGCATTCACCTTATAGTCCGGACCTGGCACCAAGTGATTACCACCTGTTCCTGCATATGACGAATGATTTTGCAGGTGAAAAATTCGCCTCAAGAGAAGATTGTGAAAATCGACTGTCCCAGTTTTTTGACAATAGGGACAAGGGTTTCTATGAGAGAGGCATTATGAAATTACCTCCAAAATGGCAACAAGTTATCGAACAAAACGGTGCATATTTGATCTAAATCGTATCATTCTATCTATGCTAAATAAAACCTTCAATTTAATGGAAAAATAATGGATTTCCTTTTACTACACCTAATAATAATTATCGCGTATAAAAATGAAGATAATAACATTGCCACTTCCCTCTAATGGTTACTACAACCCCCGCCATGCATTCTACGATTTTCTGTGTATGTATATTTTGAAAATTCATCACATCATTTTATTTAATAATTATTGCCATTCATTTACATCTTATTATGTAAAAATACTTACAATCAAAAATTGTACTCAAAAGTATGTCACTCAAATAGAATGTGCGAATTTTTAAAAAATTAATTAACAGCAATTAATTCTTCTTTTAAATAATTTTAAGTTATAATTATGCCATAATAATAAATAAACTTAACAAAGTAAAAAATTCATAATTAGATTAGAAATTAGAAATAATATTTTAATAAAACCGAAAGATTTTAATAAATAAAATGAAATAAGACAAATAAAAATTATTGCATAATATTATCCAAAAATTTTTATAAAAAAAATTATTTGCGTCATAAATTTTAAATCAGTAGCTAAAAATATATATAAACTTTTAGCTACTCAATATTAAAAAAATGTGAGTTACGATTATAAAAAATAAAATAAATATTTTAAAAATTAAAAAAGAATACAATAAATGTAATAAAATTTAAATTACTGTAAAACTATAATTTATGATTTGACATTATCTTATTATTCAAAGATTTTTATTAATTCATAATTAAATAGATGTTTATTAATGGTTAACAATGTTTGTTAATTCAGTGCACACTAACAGTATAATAAAGTTACGAAAAACTTATACTCTTTAAACATTAGTTTAAAATGATAGTAAATAATTTCGATACAAGATATATTTAAAATTAATTTACCACAATAAAAAGTAATTCCTATCTAAAAGTTAATTTTTACATTGATTTTTAAATTGATTAAATTCATTTTAGCAGTTTATATTTCTTCGATTATTTAACAAAATAAAAATTAATTTAAGACTGTAGGTACAAAAATTTCTTTCAAAATCATGTTGCGTCAGCTCTTGGATAAAAGTGATGTGTTATGGATAAAAACGATGAAGTCATAATTCTTCTGATTGTTTTCCTTGGAATACCAGATTGTATTACAATTTGCCGAGTTGAATCATGAGGATCTAAATAAATACTGGCAAGCACTACTAGTATTCGCCAATTGTTTCTTTCGATCATCATTAGTCTGCGGCGTTGCCGTGGTCTTTAAAAACCTTGCCTCTCATACTGTTCAATTCTGAAAATAGTCTTATCATTTAGATGATGATGCCGTCCGGGAAAACGCGCCTGATATAATCGTACTGCTGCACAATAATTTTTATGACATTCACCTGAAATCAATGTCTCCAATCTCGTTGTAGGCATATTTGCTACAATTATATTATTATAAATAACATCACACACAGGATAAAAAAAAGAAAAACTACTGACGAAAAATGTATGTAGAAAAGAATTCTGAATGAATGAAATTTCATTGAAATGACGATATTTTAATGTGGTTGTTGAATAGATAAGAGCTTTATAATTCAGAATTAGTATTTCTAACAAAATAATTTATAACGATGGCCAAACGCAGAAAATGGTACTCGTAGAGGTAGATATTGACCTCTTAAGTTTTTTCTTTTGGTGTATCTTTGAACTTTCTTATTCTGTTTTGAACGCCAACTTTTATACGTTTTCAAAAGCCGGAGTCAAAAACAGTGAAAACCATGAGAAAATCTTAATATTATTTTTTCGCATTTATCTCGGAAAATATTGATAATTTGAAAAAAACTTTGAATAAAAGTTGTAGATGACATCAAAATCCATCTTTTTCATCTACATATTTTTCTCTAGAGATGATATTTTCCAAGTTAAATGCGTTAAAATGCATATCAGCTCAACACGTGAGTATATTAGCGTTTATCAAACACTCTTAAATTCTTCCATTATATTTTTAAAAAGAAAGTCTTCTTTATGTATTTTGACATACTGATTACAAATATCATATGTGAAATTTTCAAAAATTTTATTTTCATGGGGAAAACAATAAAAAACCCAGAAAAATCATAGTTTTTTGCGTTTATCGTAAAATTTACGAAAAATATTGAAAAATGCTTACAACAAAAGTTGTAGATCTTATTAAGATACATTTTGACGTGAGACAAAAAGTAGAAATTTCTATTCAAAAATATGAAGTTATCCTTGAAATGATCATTTTCTCTCTTACATATCTACAACTTTTATCTCTTAAAATTTTTCGATTCGAGCACTCCCTAGCGAGTTATTTGTCCATCAAGCAATCGATAGGGCAGCGTGGGCAAATTGGTAGGCATGACGCCACACGGCAAGAGGGGGTCTTTCTCATCTTTTTGCCCGCCAAGTCGTGAATACGTGCGAAGCCAACGCAAGCAACTTTCTGAGCAAGCGAGCGATTTCATAAGGCTGAAAAACCCGAGATAAGAGTAAGTGGCCACTTATTTTCCTCGCGTGTATGCCACGATAATTTTACCCGCGCGATCGCGGACTATTGTATAATTAACTGTTGTGAAGTGTGAGTGAGAGGTTAACTGTGGCTCACCTATAATATTAGTTGACATTGTGTGTGTGTACGCGCGCGCAAGACTATACGCGCGTAGTCTCCCGGTTGGCTGCGAGAGACCACGACCAACCCATTAATCAGCTCGAGAGGCATTAGGGCTGGTTCACACGACTTGCTACGTAAACATAACAAGGCAAGTGACCGACACACATGCGCAGTGCGTGGTTCGCAGTAAATAATTGCGCGTAATATTATTTCGCCTTGTTACCCTCGGCAGGGGTCTAGAGTCTAGTATTGAATTATTTTTGTAGATATTTTTAATATTTTAACTCAATATAAGTTGACTGCGCATAACAGGTGCGCCATATTTATTTACATGTATTATTGTATTGCATTATTATATATTCTAGTAAAACAGTATAACATTATAAATAAAATGAAAATTATTAATAATTAGGTGTAATATCAGTCTTAAAACTTCGTTATCTTTTTGTATTAGGTGAGAATTTTCTGTAAGTTGAGACATAGTAAAATATTTTAACCGTATCGCTATAATTAATTATAAGAAAAATGTAAAATCAAGAATAAAAACAGGTTCTCTCGCGCTCTCTCTCTTCTTCTCTCTCTCCCTGTTTCTTGCATAGTCAAGTACCATCAGCTAAGGAGGAAACACGCCACCCTTCAGCATCGACCAACAAAAAAGACCGTGCCTAGATCAAAACGTGTTGCCTTCGCCCAGGACGATGACTTTATCGTAAGACCTTAACAGCATTTCAACTTTTGGTTTATCTTAATATGTAGATTGGATTAACACTGGCATTGAGTCAATGACAGTTATGTAAATGAGAATTAACTCCATGAACTAAATT
Organism: Chalcis sispes; assembly: GCA_949987625.1. Lineage (NCBI taxonomy): Eukaryota > Metazoa > Arthropoda > Insecta > Hymenoptera > Chalcididae > Chalcis > Chalcis sispes. The sequence goes on from OX465098.1 coordinate 40,784,267, forward strand.
GGTAGTTCCTTTTTCTGATTCTTTTGGCATATCAATTTTCGTTTTTACACGATTCTGTCGAACTGTTTAACTTTCTGATAGCCCATTCTTTTTTAAATGTATGATCAAATCGTTAGAAGAAAAGAAATTATCAAAATATATTGGGGGTACAAATTAATTCGGTCTGTTTTTTTGCGGTCATAAATGCATTTATTTCAAAATAAAAAGAAAAGATTAATCAAAGTATCGTCAATCGCTAGTTAATACTTTTTCCCACCACTCAGGCAATTTTCGAATTCCATCACGAAAAAATGTCTCGTCTTCTGAGGTGATCCAAGTTAGGAGCCAATTTTCGATTTCTGCGAAAGAAGTAAACCGATGACCCGCCAGATCGTGCTGCATCTCTCGGAAAAACTCGTAATCAGAAGAAGCAATGTCCGGAGAATACGGCAGGTGCGGTATAATATCCCTCTTGAGCGTTTCCAAGTATTTTTTCACGACTTTTGCGACATGAGGCCGAGCGTTGTCAGGCAGAAAAAAAACTTTGTCATGTCTTTCCTTGTTTTGTGGCCATTTTTCTCGTAATGCACGACTCAAATGAATCAATTGCAGCCTATATCGATCGTCCGTCATCTTTTCGCCAGGTTGTAGCAGCTCATAGTACACAACACCATTTGGTCCCACCAGATACACAACATGATCTTCGAACTATGAATATTCGGCTTTGGTGTTAATGTTGAGGTCGATGGCAACGATTGATCAGGCATAGCGTAGTATTTTCTTCTTGGGGTTATCGTAGAATATCCATTTTCCATCCCCAGTAACAATTCTATGTAAAAAAATCTTTTCTTTGTTGCCTTTAAATCAGCTGCTCGCAACAAAAAAATCGCCTGTCAATGTCTTTCGGTTTCAGTTAATAACGCACCCAATTCCTTACTTTTGAATCATTCCCATGAATTTCAATCGCACAGAAACTGCTTGTTGAGTTACTTCCAATGATTCTGCGAGCTCCTCTTGCGTTTGACTCGGATCTTCATCAAGTAATGTCACTAACTTCTTGTCTTCGAATTCTTTCGGCTGTCCGGAGCGAGGCTTGTCTTCAACGCTGAAATCTCCATTCTTGAAACGTCGTTACCATCATTTTATCAATAGATAAAGTGTAATCAAAAAACTTAAATTACATATAATTTGCTTGGAATATAATAAGTCATACAAATACCTAATTTTCCATACCTTATCATTTTAATCTTTATCTTGCAACATGTAAAATCTTATAAATCTTTTTTATTAATATAAATTTAACTCTTGTCATGATTTCTTTGATTACAGAGCATTATAAAAGCCGACTATTCGACCAATAATCACGCTAATTTTTTCTAGAGTTACAAATAATTATTATAATAATGGTGTTACGTGCGGGGCTACACGCACAACACGAAATTTTAATATTTATTTAATTGCGGGACCCGTCAACGCGTCCCGTACGGGCCCGCCCGCGCATCGCGAACCGAAGGGACCCATGTTGCCACGGATTATAAACATGACAGCCTCTACCCCATTCTTCAGTGGGGATCAGGCGCAGAAAGGAAACATAATATTAATTAACTTAACATTAATAACGATTATAAGTAAAATCCTACCTGGATCCTTAGCACGTCCTGGAATTCCAAAGTTGGTACTCATATTTAAAGACCTTGAGGTGAAGGCATCGTGGGGATTTTTGCTTATTTAGCATCAGCGCGAGCCTCGGTGAACTCCCGAGCCTTCCCCGCGCCTCCCAACTAGAATGCAACTCTGGATATTTTATTTGTTTAAATGTGTGTGCCGAGGCGAGTTGAGCAACACAACTCTCTAAAGGTGTGTGGGAAAAATATCTGACTGTAAGAATACGTTTATTTTCCATATCTCCTGGATTTTTTCCACATGAGTCAATTTGCAGCGTGAGTGCAAGTATCACCCACCTTTTTCTAAGACTCTGTTGTACAGAGTTCGTCGAACTGCGCGCTCAGCATTTTCACACATTAAACGTACACATTTATATGTTGCAGTAGTACATTGAATTGTTTGATTTTGATTTAATTAATTTTTTATAAATTTTTAATCCAATTTAATTATTAAAATTTCGTCACGTAACATCCTCCCCCCCTTAAAGACGTTTACCGTCCAGGTAAACAGCGGACGTGCTGCGTGGTGTATGCGCTTACAACAGACTCTTAGCCTATATATTACGGTTTGTTAATATTACATGATTGTCGAATGTTATTAGCCTTATATTATTGTTAGTGTCGTATTATAAACGTTGATTAAATTGCTTAACGGTTTTAGGGTTGTAGGCAATCTAAATATTATTTTATAATATTTATGATAACCCACCAAAAGGGAGAAAAATTAAATTATTTGGATTGCCTTTACATAAAAAAAAGGTTCTTAACTTATTCTTAATATTTTTTTTTTTTTTTTTTTTTTTTTTTTTTTTTTTTTTTAGTGCTAATTAACAATCTATAAGGAAACAATCTAAACTGATTTGCTTATTAGTATGATAAAAATTCATTAGGACTGTCTGTAACATGGAATCGTTTGGATTGCTTTTACAAGATTTATTCTATTATATTGGCTAAATGTTAATATAGTTATAAGAATCAATTTTATACTATATGTGTTATTCTTTTAGATATATATATATATATATATATATATATATTTTCTTCTTTTATCTTAATCAATGAGGCTGGATGTGTGTGCTAGTAGATGCTCATGTTCCTTCTGGTGTCAATGGTCTGCTTAATTGCGTGTTTATTTTTGTCCATGGTTTTTGATTTGAATTCTGGCGTGGTGATAGGGACTTGTTTAATAGTCTTTTCGTGTCCCGCAATAGGGTCTTTGCTGGATATTGATTCTTCACTTTTAAGCTTTTGGATTACACTCCTTATTTTTTCCAAATGTCCTTTGCGTTCTCTCATTTGACACTGTATTTAGCATGTAATTAGATAGTCTTCAAATGTTTTGCAGTCTACCCAGAGCATGCATTTCGAGTGCAGTATCTTCGCATATCCTTGATTTATATCCTGATCTGCCTTTGACATCTTCGGCGGATCGGCAAAAATAGCACGGTACGTCTTTTTACTTCCTTTCAAGGCCTTGAAAGCATCCTTAGCATTAATAAACTGAATGTATCCGCAAGTGGCCTGTCTTTCAATATTTTGGATGATCTTGATGAAATCTAACGGTCCAAATATTCGAAAATCCTTAAAGAGTTCTTCTTCCGTTATATTCCAAGGTAATTGGCAGAATAGTCTAGTTCCAGAGGATCTGGTAGGTATGGCCCTTGACTGTGCTTTGTTCCGTAATTTACGTAGCTCTTTAGTTTTGTCCTCTTTGTTGAAATATCTTATCTTTAGTATTCCGGCGGGATCCCCATTTCCATTTAATTGTATGTTTACGCTTCTTATAGGTCCCTTTTCTTCGGCTCTTCCTACGGCAGCTGATAAGGAGGTGGTGCGAGGGTTGTAAAATACTAAACTGCCTTTGCCTTCTGGATTTTTAGTCACGTTGATTCGGCATCGACCAGCCATCGTCTTTTCGGATTGAGTTTTCTGGAAGCTAAGGTTGTGGGTTAGGCTTTATAAACGCCGAGTTTAAAATAAACTGGGGTCTATTAGTAGGACATAGTTTTAATTGTGGTCTTACGGAAACGTGTTCCGTTGGGTCTTTGTTCCTTCTCGTGGAACGGTTGTATAGTTTAAGGTTACGGGTAAGTCAGTGTCTGGGATTTGAATAGATGATGTTTGTGGATAGGACAGGGGTTGTGGAGGAATTAATGGTTGATTTATCCATCTTCCAGGAACTTAGGCCTGTCCTGGTATCTGTAGTGTGCAGGACTGGCCTTCGAATGTTGGTTGATTTTGTAGGCCAATTGGGCTCAGTAGTGTTTCCTGCATACGATGTGCAGGGGCAGTGTCAGAGATTATTTTGACTTCGCGTTTGGTCTGATATTGATGTTGCAGCATTCTTCGGGTATAACACTTCCAGGCAGTAAAGATGAGTCCTACGGTGATTAGGATTTGGCCTGAAGCTCCACCGTATATTAGGTAATGCGTGTTGGAGATGCTTCTCTGATGATTTTCTATTTGTTTTAAACGACGGGTAATCTTCTCTATCGACTCTTCACGGTTTTTCCATCCTTTAACGTCTTGTGCAGGGGCGTTTGAGATCTCTGTTTCTGGAGTGCTGATCAGTTCTTGATGATAGCTTAACATGTCAGGGAATATGGCCTCTACATTAAGTATTATCTCTGGTTTGTATATGTATTGAAAATCGTTGCGTTGGTTTCCTTCACTTATGAGAAGATGTTTGTCGGTCTTGCCTACACAGCCGGGCGCTATACGTAGAATTCCTGCCTTCTGGAGGTGTATAGTTTGGTCTGGTTGTCCTGGACAGATTAGACGTAAATTTTCTTTTTGTCCTGAGGAATAGAGCCAGGATCTATCCATCTTTAGGTAACTCCATTGAGTGACGTTATTGGTAGTTATAGTTACATCGCAGGTTTTCATTATTTATATTCTGGGTCTCAGCAACATTGATACCTCGCAATCTTCTTGAATAGTGGTTTCAGACAAGGGTCCGTTGGTTAAACATATTTAGGCATAATGTGTATGTTGGCAATTCTGCAAGTCCTCATAATTTATTTTCATGTACTGCCTTTGGTCCGTTCCAATGATTAGGTATCTGTGGCTTGGCTTTATACAGTCTGTCAACTAAGAGCGTGGTCGCGTTAATTTATGAAAAAATTTATTTGATGAAACTTTCATATTTATAAATACATTGTACACATTACAAACAATGATGCAATTCAGTCAATAATGTGTCCAATAATTGCCTGGCATGTTCGAGGCATGCTTTCTTCTAATTTGACGGCGTATTCTAGTGGCAAGGATCTTCAGATCCGACGAATTTCGTAAGACAACTGCTTCAAAGTGTATGTGCGTCTTCCACGAAGATTCCGTTTAATATATGCCCACACATTTTCAATAGGATTTGCATCAGGCGACTGCGACGGCCAATCCAATGTAACGATGCCAGATTGAGTCTTCCACTGAGTACAGAGCTTGCTGCGGTGTTTAGGATCGTTGTCCTCCTGCAGAATCCAATCTTAATTTTTTTGTGATAAACCATCGTTTGGCAGATGGCAGTAAAGCCTTTTTGTAGATTTTTATCATTTTCTCGGCATTTAGGTTGTCAGTAAAGAGGTGCAAAGTGCCGAATCCCTGCTTTAAGAAGCAGCCCCAAAGATGCACCTTTATTCCATGTTTTACGGTCCGCTAAACAAGCCTATTGGTGGAAGTTGACCAGGCTCGCGTGAAAACAGAACGTGCCCGTATAGAACATTCATCAGTAAAAATAACATTTTCAAAATCTCTATCAATATTCTCATGCGCCCAAGCGAGTCGCTTTGTCACAGGTTTTTCAGTTAACAGAGGCTTTTTTATTGTGTTGCGCCATTTCAGATGATGAGTAGGAAGATGGGTTCAAATAGTTTCGTAGGATATATCTAAACCTTTTGCCATTAATTTTGCTTGTCCTTGCCGCAGTGTTATAGCAGGATTCCGCGAAAACAGATTCACTATTCTTTTTTCATCTTTTTTGTTCGCTTTTCCTATTGAGCCACGTTCTGGTAAATCATCGACATTTTTAGCCACTTAATATCGCTGTATCTACTTCTGTACAAATACCTTTGACTTTCTTATATATTTAGCAGCCGCTGATTGCGACATTTTGGGACCTTTCGGGTGGATGCAAAGGAACACAGCCTCGTAGCGCGACGCGTACTTAGCACTTTTGGCGTTTAACGTGATTCTCTATCAAAAGATCAACGACAACTAAATCTTTGTTGACAGTGCATTAACGACAAAGCTTTGCTATATTGGCTTGCAAAGGAATTAAAACGAAATCTTTTATTACCTGTTGGTGAAGTCGACCACGCTCTTACTTGACGGACTGTATATCCTGTTCCTATCCAATTATTGTTTATTGTTTGCGATACAGTTAATGGATGCAGTCTATAGAGGTTGTAGGGTACTCCTTATACTAATGGAAGATGCATGATAATTAATAACTTACCGTTGTTGTAAACCGCGTCTACTTGCGCGATTCTTGTGACTTCTTCTGCCCTTAAATGTTGAACCGGTATTGGAAATTTTAGTGCTCCACTTGCCTTTGCTATGTCGGTTGTTAGGGGCTTTATTATATCTTTATTGAAGAAGGAAGGATCCGCTTTGCGTTCCTTAAGTCCCTGTATAATTTGCAGCATTCGTCGATTACTTTCAATTAGATGTTGCATTGTGACGTCTATCTTACGAGCGTAGATGGTTGAAGTAATTAGATACCTAAATTCATTTTCTCCACTGACAATAAATTTGAATTTCCGGTCTATGTCCTTTTCCATTTGGTTTATTACCTCAGCATGGGCTTCCGTAGTATTGTATAAATCCTCTAGAGATTTGGTTATTATGTGTTCTTTCTTATTTACTAGGTACACTAGCTCCTTTTGGTCTGTGAATAACTGGTCTATGTTGGTATTTATCTTGTCGACGTCTTCTGCCGTGATTATATCGAATAGGCTTTTACTGAGGCTTCCAATGAAACCTAAGGGCACCATTCGCTTGTACCTCATGCTTCTTGGAACTTTTATGGGATCTTCCACGGTTTGTCCCATATCAGAGAGCATGGTTTTTACCTCTGTCTGTATTTGATTTAGGGTATTTTGTCTTGCTTGCATTAGGTCTGTCATGAGCATAGCCCCACAAGTGTTCACTTCCATGAGTGCGGTGCAATTAGCGAGTAGGGTTTGGTAACTGTCGATCGCCCCGTGAGTTTCTAGAAAATCTTTTATGTTCACATAAATTGTTACCTGCCAATTAGCCCTTTTTAATCGTACTTCTTTCATACGCTCATAATACATTCCTAGGTTTTCTTTTATTAGCTCTATCTCGAAATTCTTTCCTATGAGGTCTGGAGTAGTTCCTGCGTGTACCATTATCACGTGGAGGAGACAGAGAGACTTGTGCATGGTTTCCTGAAACGGTTATTCCTTTTATTCAGGGGCTAACTTTAATTTATCCATGTGTTTTCTAATACGTCTGCCATCGGGTAATTGTAATATAGCATTGTTTCTACCCAATATTTCAACGATTTTCAAAGGTTTATTATAATATTTATCGAACTTTGATGTTCTTATTTCCTTAAGCACATATACATAGTCTCCGACCTTGGCTTTTAGTTTCTCCTCTTTACTATTATATCGAGTTTTAGATTGTAGTTTAGCTGCTATCTAATTATCCCTGGCGATGTTATTCATTTCATCCAATCGAAGAAGTAAGTCCCGTAGGTTTGTTTTATATGTATTCAGTTTTTTCTCGACTGGTATTTTTAGAGGGAATCTTGCGATTCTTCTGAAAACCAATTTAGAAGGAGTGAATTTAGTGGTAGAGTTTAAGCTGGTGTTGTAAGTAAAAGCTGCGAAAGGTATTAATCTATCCCAGTCGTCATAAGATTCTGAATACGTTCTGATAAAATCAGTTAATGGCGCATGGCTTCTTTCTAATGATCCATTGGTCTAGGGTCTATATCCTGATGTGGTAAGATGTCGTATTTTAAATATTTTCATAAGTGTTTCTGTCAAATTTGACAGGAAACTGGTTCCTCTATCTGATAATATTGCTTTAGGAGCCCTGAATTGACATATGAGGTGCTTAGCCAATGCGTTGGCTATTGTGGTAGATCGCAAATTAGGTATTGGTACCACTATCAAGTATTTTGTTAGATTGCCTTGCATGGTCAGCATATGGCAGTTGCCTCGAGGGGTCATTCTCAATTTGCCTACGGTGTCGATAGATACCTTATCATATGGTTCTATCGGTGTGTCCGTGATAATCATGGGCTCCCTTGTCTTAGTTCGATCCAACTTTTTCATACTGCATTCTCGGCACTTTCGGACATAATCCAGAACGTCGTTTCGCATACCTGGCCAGCAATGTCTCTCTCGGATCTTCTGATATGTTTGATTTACCGCTTTGTGTCCCCTTATAAGGCTCTTATGTAAATTTTGTATTATGCTATTTCTCTCCTCTGGTTCTGGACAATTCACCTTTCCGTAACATAGGGTTATGTTGATTGTGCTACCTTCAAATGTTTCTGTCAGCAGCTGAGCTAATAGTGCTGCCTCTAGGGCATCCAGCATGTCTCTTTTTCGTGAAATGCGTAAACTGGTGAGGTTCCTTTGAAGCGTTGTAGTTCTAAGATAAGCTAAAGCGGTCCTTATGTTCGGAATAGTGAGACTATCGAAGTACTTATGTTTTATAACCACTGATAGTATGTTATGATTTTTATATGGCGTAACCAGGATCTGCCCTGCCTTTGGTCTGGTTTCCTTTAATTTCATTTGATTTATTGCTCCTATATCAATCAATAACCTTATTGTACTCGTTAAGCTCTTAATGTCGCTAGTTATGAAGTGCACTAGGTTGTCTTTTTTATAAGTGAGGCTTTGTCGAGATGCTTTAATGTTATTTCTTGAAATCAGTAGAGGCGGGAGTTGTTGTTGTTCTAAGCTGTCGGTATCTGTTGAACTTCGGTCACTCTGATCGGTGGTGATAGTTTCATGCGAATCGGTTGAAGATATGCATAATGAGATCAGAGGTAGTAATTCGTTGAAAGAATGTTTGGGCGCTTGGCCATAATTTATATTTATACTTGGTGCTTTTTCGAGTAAGGTCTTATGTGAGGGTTCTTTAGAGTCTCCGGGAATGGAAACTGCCTCGCTAAAACGCAAGTGTTTTTTTACCTTCCTTGTTAGGGGGGTACTTTTGGCTTGTGGTTGTTGGTTGCAACTAAATGGTGTGTCTGAAATGGGTTTAGGTGCTTTTCTTGGTATCCTATGTATATTATCTGAATCTTCTGCGTCGGCGTCACTGTTTGTTCCATAATTAATTTTGTTGTCCAAGGTTAGGAGAGTCGGATTTCTTGTGCTAACTTGAGGCTGTCGTTCTAGTTGTGCCACTCGCCGTTCCATAACGTCGTCGTTAAGAGTTTTGTCGTTGTAGGGATCTATGGTGTCTAAGTACTCTTGATATTCGGGATCTACTATATATCCTTCAGAGAAATTACTTTTACCTCCAAGGGTATTGTCTCTATCTCTCAATAGTTCGTCAGAGTTATGGCCATATTGATTATATATCCTGTTATAGATCCTTCCCAGAGACGCGTTAAAATTTCTCCAGTCTTCTGTCATTTCTACGTTTTCCGTAACTTTGTCACCTAACTTTTTGCTTGACGTTAGCGGTTTTGAACTTCCACCCGCTCCTTGCGAATCGTTATTAGATTCTTCTTCTTGATTTTCTTCTATAGCGGTGACCTCTTCGGTCTCACTTCCTGAGTCTGCGGTAACATCTATACAAATTGGTAATTTATCCTTTTCTTGGCGGTGTTGAGTGTCGATGTCAGAATCTGATTCTTCGGTGGTTCCTTACCGCAGCCCGCTCCTCCTAGGATCAGCTCGCGGTGGCACCTCATCTGTGTCCGTGTTTATATCAATTGACTTTGTACTTTTAAATGCTAGCTCCTAGCTGGTTCTGATCTTGGTATCCGTTGGGGGATTTGTTGGAAATGACCCTTGATTTGGTGATATTGCATCTCTTCTGATTGCTTTTAGTTTATGTGTTGTATTGGGCGTATTGACAGATTTAGTAGGGGGCCTTTGTGTACGGGGATTAATAGATTGGGTCACCGATAAGGACTTACGGATACTCTTTGATGCTTGAGAGGTTGTCGCTCCTGAGGTACGAAGATCATTTCCTGTATTTTGGTTACTTTTAGCCCTAGTTTTATGAGCTACGGTGCTATGGTCTATGACAGGAGGTGCTTTGGTAGTTTTCGAGCCAGGTGGCCTCCCTCGCCCTCGGCTTGCTGTTGCCAAGCCAGGCGCATTTCCTGCAGACAGATTTCCTGTTCCGAAGGCTTTGAATTTTTTTTCTTTCCTTGGCTGAAATGCTACCTTATTCAACACCAATATCCTAAGTTGCGGTAATTCATCATTGATCTCTTGCTCAGTGGCATCTATTACCTGGTTGCGGGACAAAGCGTCCGCATTACTATTTAAACGTCGCGGTTTGTATTTAAAAGTATATTGATACCCGGTGAATTTGAACATCCATGACATAAGTCGTTGCCCAGGATCATACTATTATGCATTCAATTTAAAGGTTCACGATCTGCTCGTAAAACAAATCTTTTTTCTAATAGGTAGGGTCGGAATTGGTGCATGGCATATAATGCGGCTAAACATTCTTTTTCTGTAGTACTATCATTTTTCTCAGCCTTATTTAGGGTTCTTGATAAGTATGCTACGGGATGATCGAATCCGTTCATTTTCTCGCTTAGTACTGCTCCAATTGCGTAGTCAGAGGCGTCGGTAGTCAGCGTAAATTCTTTCTTGAAATCCGGATAAATTAAAATAGGGCTTTCACATAACCGCTTCTTCAGTAACTCAAAACTTCCATCCTGTTGCGGTCCCCAGTCACTACACTGCTGGCCTTTCTTCAGAAGATCGGTTAGTGGCTTTGTAATTTTCGAGAAACTTTCTATGAATCTTCGATAGTATCCTACCAGGCCTAAGAATTGTCAAATATTTTTTATAGCAGTTGGTTTTAGGAAGTCTTTTACTGCCAAAATCTTCTTGGGATCTGGTTCAACTCCTCTTTCGCTGATCACATGCCCTAGGAAGGGGACTTCACGTCGTAAGAATTCAATCTTGTTAGGTTGAAGCACCAGTCTAGCATCTCTCAGGTGATCTAAGAGTTGTCTTACTTTTCTATTATGGTCCTGCAAATCTCTTGCGTATACTATTATATCATCGAGATATACCAGCATTTCTGTGTTTTGGAGTCCCTTCAATACGTTATCCATTAGTCTCCGGAACGTAGCGGGTGCGTTCTTTAACCCTTCCGGCATGCGTACATATTGGTAGTGACCGTTTGGAGTAGTAAAGGCGGTCTTGCATTTGTCTTCTGATTTTATAGATATCTGTTAAAACCCACTGGCCAAATCAAAGCATGTAAAGTAACTTGCTTCTCCTAGTTTATCTAAAATATCTGCTATATTGGGTAGAGGATATGCATCCCCTATAGTTTTCTTATTCAACTTCATAAAGTCAATAACTATTTGCCAACGGGGGTCACCATAACTGTCTGGTCGTTTCGGGACTACCCAAATGGGCGAGGACCAAGGTCAATTTGAGGGTTCTATACTACCATCCTTTAGTTTCTTTTTTAGTTGATCACCTATGACTTCTCTATGTTTTGGGGGGTGTCGAAATTGTTTGGTATGTATGGGTACATTATTTTCTAATGGTATCTCGTGTTCCACCTTATTAGTAAAAGGGAGGGGATCTCCTGGCAATAAGAATACATCACAGTACTCATCTATTATCTGGTTCACGCTGTCTTTTTCCTCCTGATTGAGGTGACCGACCCGAATTAAACTTCGTAGTAACTGAGCTCGTTCCCATTGCTGGCCTTTTCTGTTGGGTGGCGTTTCCAGTTCAGTATCTGTGTCAGGGTCGAATTCGGGGGTAGCATATTCAAACGGCAGTATTTCCACTGGGTCTATATTTACGCAGATGTCTTCTTCTTGGGTATTTATTGCCATCACTCGGCAAGTATTATAGTCATTTCGTACTATTCCTTACCCTATATATACCCGATCATTGTTAAGTACTAATTTGGGCAGATATCCTTCTTTCAACTCGCTGGGCTTGATAGCTATCTGGAGTATCTGTCTAGTTCTTCCTTTTAATATATATTTGTGTTCGGATTTTTCTTGGTCGAGGGACGATTGATCTAGATCTAGTTGATTGTCTGTGAACAATTTGCTTATGAAAGTTTCGGATAAATCACTATGTTCTTTACAAGGGTCACTTGCTTTATATATCTTTTTGGTTTTCAGCTTATGTTGATCACTTGTTGATTAGAAAGGAATAGGATGCATAACATCTCCGCTTATCATAAGGGCTTTGTTATGATATGATATAACGGCTTCCTCCTTTTTTAAGTAGCCTTGTCTAATTATCCCATCTTGGTCAATTTTGAGTTTATCCGTCACAACATGAAACTTCGCCGGTGACCCTTGTATGGTTAAATAGGTGGTACCTTGATATTGTCAACTTAATGGTTTGGATTACATTATCTAATTTTAAATTATAACTAATCAACCCGGTAATTTTAATATTAATTATTCACTAATAATAAATTTTATCAATACTTTAATTAGCGCGAACGTATTTAAATTAATTATTTACCGATTATATTGTCAGTGTTAGTATTATTATTAGTCAATATATTGCTTATTTATAATTTATTATAGTAGATTGTATTCGATTTATGATTAATTATAATAAAATAATTATGAAGTATTGTTAATTTGCATGAGTCACCCAGCAGTTAGTTATTGAGACCAAGGTGATTACAACATTAATAATCATGGGTTGTCGTTAGTAATGTAATTTTTCCCTCTGCTATCTTGCCTGAATTTCATGATACATTGTCTCTGTTAGTGTTATTGCGACCCGATATTTTGGATCAGAGACCTGTTAGGTTTTATTTGTGGCAAGGTTTGATTAATGGTGACCCCTCTGCCGATACTTAGATTCTCAGCGGTGGTCGAAATCGTATGCCCGCCGACTAGGAGGGAATACCAGGAGGGACATTGCCTCTTAATGTGTGCTATATCAAAATAGCGTTACGGCAATATCGGGTTTTAAGGATGGAAGAAATCTCCTTTTCATTGATAACCGTTATGACCTGATTCGTTCTTCCCTAATCGATATGGAAAGAATAAATCTTGCTTCATAAACCTACCAACTATTTCGTGAGATTTACTTAGGATTAGAAGGTTATCACCTACCGCTCATTTACTCGATCGTGAGGGCCTTAACACCCGACAAACTCAGTTATGAGTCAGGTGCGGCAAACCCTCACGGCATCTTGGTAACGAGTCTTAGGGTAACAAAAAAAAATGTTCAACGAGTATAATACTTAATTCGAAATATTTTTCTTTTTTTTTTTTTTCGGCTTTCTGCTATCGGCCACTTGGTTGCAACGTGATAGCTAACTCAGCAGAGAAATACTCTCGTCCGCGAAAGCACTCGCGGCTTGCAGGCCAACGGCAGTCAAGCAGCGCATAATTCTACTAGAACAATAAGGATCAGGTCTTGATCCTTTTCTCGTCAACGTAATAATTTCTGAAGGCAATGTATCATTGGTTAATTTATTTATTCAGCTGTATGTATGTCCCAATATTAATTTAATGCATGCAATTTTAACTTAGTCATCGTAAAATAATAAAGTCTCGTGAAACAATCTGCACTATAATGAAAGAGTAGTACCGCCGTGTTTGTACATTAAAGGTAATTACCAGAAAATGATTGCGGGTATTGTAGAAAAAGAAATAGCATAACAAAGATTATTATTAAAAATTGTGTACGTTTGTTTGTTTGCTTGTGCGCGCTAATCTCCGAAATTATTAAACGTATATTCAGAGTTTCAATGGATAACCTAAGCTTAGCTCAAAGCAACGTACAGGCAACGACAATTTTCCGTTATTATGCAGTATAATATATTTATAATATTATGCGCTGTTACATACAAAATAGTATGAATATGGCTGCTGCATGCAGAACATTGAAAAAGGATAAAAATTTTTTTTTTTTTTTTTTTTTTCATAATAAAAAAGTTCTAAAATTAAAAAAATTTTAATTTTACTTTACATAATGCTTTTAGGAAAAATAAAAAAAAGTTTTTAAATATGTTAATTTTTTAATTGATATGTAAGTTTAATCTAACAGAGAGATTATTAGTATAGGGATAATCGTGACACAATAAATGTATATATTTTTATGTTTTTATTTATAATATGGTTAATAACATGGTACAATAATATGGTATACGACGCATGCATTAATATTCAGTAATATTGTAATAATTATCAAAGCAGAAGGTGAAATTTTCCTTTTTTTTTTTTTTTTGTTTCAAATAATCAACTTGCTTCACTCTGTGACCTTAATATTTTCACTTATAATAATTCATTTAATTTATAATCATTTATTCACTCTTTATCACTTATTTCGTCTAATTTAAAACACTTCATTTACTCACTATTGCGTTATTTTCATTTATTGTAATTATAAATTTTTTTTTTTATTATTCACTTTTTATTTAATCATGTTTATATATTTATATTTTTTTTCTCACTTCATTTTACTTTGTTTTAACGCAGTTTCTTTCTTTATGTTATTCTTTATATTAATTATTTATTATTTCATTTGTTTTATTTCACTCATTTTAATCCGCATATATATATATATATATATATATATACATATATATGTTTTATTTCCCTTTCTTTTATTTTGTTGCAATTTATTTATCTGTTTTTCTTTTATTTATTCATTCTTTATCTTACTTATTATTCATTTATATATTATTTTTATTTTATTATTATTCTTCCTTTATTTATTCTTTTTATTTATTGATTCGCTGCACATTATTATTATTCTTTTATTTTAATTCGCACATATATTTTTATTTTTAATTCACTTTCTTTTATTTTATTTTTCTTTATTTATCTTTCGTTTATTTTATATATCATTTCTTTTATTTATTATTCTTTTGTTTTATTTATTTACGCACTTTTATTATTATTTCATTTATTTTTCTTCTTTTTTTCATTGATATTATTCTTTTTATTTTATTTTATTTCTCATATATTTTTACTTCACTTTCTTTTATTCTATTTTATTTTATTTATTATTCTTTTATTTTATTCACTTTTATTTATTCGCGCATTTCATTATTTATCTATCATTTCATTTATTTTACTTCTTCATTTTTCTTTTATAGACCACTTTCACACTAATGTTAACTTTTACTCCTTTTGTCACAGAGCGAATAGTTGAAGATCACAAGTTCACATTTTCACACTTTCTCTACTGCTTATTATTTTTATTTATAAAATTTTAAATCACATTTAATTCACATGTGAAAGAATAAGAAAAAAGAACCTTGAAGATCAGCTGCGCGTTATCTCGCCGTGACGTAATATTTATCGCTGCATTCCTAGCATGATCACTCGCATGCCTCGGCGATCCGACGGCCGGGCAAATCACGGAAAGAACGGCATTACATCTCAAAATAAAACATTTTAATATCTAGAATTTCTATTAAAAAATAAAGCATTTTTATTAAAATACCAAGTATTTTAATAAAAATGCTTTTCTTTTATTATTTCTGATTGAATTTTTAATCCTATATTTTTTTCCAAAATTATTCACAACATCACTATTATATTGACATGACCACATTTTGAAATAAATTCAATAAGTTTGATATTCATTAATTTTATTAAATAATTATTTTATAATTTAATTCAATAATTTTATTAAATATTTAAAATTATTATTAAATAAAATATTTTTCTCCCTTTTTCTTTTTTTTTTTTTTTATAAAATGTTATTATTAAATAAAAATTTTCATTTAGTTTATCCTTTTGCTTTATTATTCACTGTCACTTTTCCACGTATTCTATTCACTTTCACTTTTCTTTATATATATAATTTTTTTTTATATATATTGTTCACTTATATGTATGCCATATTAGTTATTTATGTACCATAGGCGAGCCTCGCGTCATTAGAGCTTGAGGCAAAATATGTTGTGGATGGATAGTAGGGCCGCAGTCGCGAGCGCAGCTCGCGACTAAGGCGCCTCTATCCATCCACAAAATATGAGCCGAAAGCTTTAATGACGCGAGGTTCACTCATGGTGCTTAAAAAATTTTTCAGCCTTGTAACCCGTACGAAGACTCTTACTTAGTTAACAGAATAATTAATTTTATTTTGTTGCATATCAATAAAATGCAATTTCGAACCCATACTGA
Organism: Chalcis sispes; assembly: GCA_949987625.1. Taxonomy (NCBI): domain Eukaryota; kingdom Metazoa; phylum Arthropoda; class Insecta; order Hymenoptera; family Chalcididae; genus Chalcis; species Chalcis sispes. The sequence continues at coordinate 40,800,230 of OX465098.1, forward strand.
CAGTTCGTAAACTACAAATATCGTCTGCTAACGCATGCGCATTTTGTACACACACGCGTACATGTACATGTAGTGTCAAAAAGTGACAGACAACATAATGTAAATATAAATATAAATTATGAAATTAAAAAAAATAGTAAATGGATTTATATTTAAAAACAAAATTAATTCTTGAACAATTATTATTTATTAAAAATTATAAATTTCTTGAGTATATTTATTAAATATTTATACAAAATAACATTTTTAACAAAAGTTTTTTTTTATAAGATTTGAAGGCTTATTAATGATATTAATACTATTATAATTAATATAAATACTTTATGTTATTTTTATCATAACAATACTATATTTGTTTAACACATTTTTTGTATAATCAATGAATTTTAGTCTCTTATTTAACATCAAAAAACAGTAACTTTTTTAAATATTTTAAATTTAATTTCTTCACACAAAAAACTTTCAAATCATTTATCTAAATCACAAACAAAATTATAAACTAAAAAATTATCACTTTAAAATCACTTATTATTAAATTTTTTAATTTTGCGGGATTATATTAGACTTTGCTTTTTCTATTAGTTTATTTAATTCACGTTTGCATTCTTCATCACTGTCACTATCACTCGTCTTATTTTCATTATTTAATAAATTGTCCATTTTTATTCTTCTTCTCACATATTAAGAACGAATATTACCGACACAACGATACACTATACTGAAAGAAAACAAAAGAAAAGCAGAGCCCCGTGGTCGCTTGAATGTACATATTGAGCGAAGGAGAGAGCGAGACAGAGATAGGGTGGTCACGTGGGAGCAATGGTGCGCGCGCTCTTATCGCTATCTCGTTCTCTCTCCTTTGTTCAACATACATAAGTCTTATTACGCGTTTCGAAAATATAAGTTTCGATGAAGACTCACATGCTAGGCTATATGAAGCGACAAATACATAGCAGTGGCGCTGTTAACTTTTTTTTCTCCTGGGACGTATACAGCCTAGGAGGACGTATAGAATGACATACAGCCTAGGAGGACGTATAGAAAAATGTTAATACGATCGAGAAGGCGCTTGCGCGTATGGAAACCATTTACACGCTGACGATGCTCCGTAGGTAAGAGTCCCTGTACGGGTTAGTAGGCTGAAAACATACATATACACATATCTCACATCCACCGTATAATGTTAACCAAAATTTTCCGCATGGTATTTTGTTGTATCAATGTAAAAATTGCCACCGCATTCTTAGCATAATCATTTTCACATCGCGGCGATCCGACGGCCGGGCTTCGCGCGGAGAGAACTACATTAATTCTCTTTAAGACATAGAATAAAATCATTTTAATATATTTATCATCAACATATAGATCATTGGAATAAAAATAAGAATGTTTGTATTTACAATAAAACAATAAAAATATTTACATTTGTCAAAAAATAAGAACATTTCATCCTATAAAAATTTATTATCAATATTTTAATAATTTCATCGCTGTGGCGATCCGACGGGAGATCGCACGGTTAGGTTTATACTAGTTTTCTTTTGCAAAGCATAAAATAATTATATAACCTAATTACTCAGATGCAAAAAAAAGAATTATTAAATTTAATACAAATTTTTAGTTTGGATTAATAGACATCATTAATTAACTTGAATTCAATATATCTAGTATATTAATTTTAATAATATGATTAATTTTTAATATACTTTTCAAACACGTAAGTAATAAAATCTTAAGAATAAAATTATAAAAGTATAAATTATAAATTTTTATTTATAAAATAATTTTATTGACAATTTCTTATTAATTAGCAATAAAAATTTTGAAATTAATTAATTTGCTAAAAATAGACATTCTATAAGATACTTATTTTTAAACAAAAGTTTGTCATTTGCGGTAAAAATAAAACAAAATTAATTAACAGACAATTTTATTATAACTTTTCCGTAAAAGTTTATAAAAAAAATAGTCTTTTAATATATTATAAACATTTAAAGCAATTCTCTTAAAGGTATAAAATCATTCTTAACAAAATAAATTAATAATTGTAAAAAAAATATGCACTAAAATTTTAAAGTACGAAAACATCAAAATCAATTTTTTTTTTTTTTTTTTTTTTTCTTTGAATATTATACATAAAATTATAATATATTTATTAAAAGAATTACCTTAACTTTAATTAATTCTTCAAATTAAAACGTACACACATTGTTTTGATTAACTAAGCCGAGAAAATTTTCCACTGTTTAATCGTATGTTACATACTTTGTTATAAAATGTTGCACGAATTTTCAAACACAGGCACTATTATATAATGAAAATTTAATAACTATACAATAAATGACAGTTAACCACATTAGTCCTTTAAAATCTGTGTAACATAATCGAAAAAATATTTTCTCAGACATGAGAAAGAAGGCAAGTTTAACAATAATCTCCATAACACAATTAACAATAATACAACTTAATATCCTAAATTAAATTGCTCTTTATCATAACTTGTTATTATCAAAGTAAAACATCTTTGATAAAAATTTTCTGAAATTTTTGTATAACTTATGTTATAGTTATCATCCTTAGTTTTTGTAAATAATTACTAAATAATGTTAACAAGCTTCTAAATGTAGTAAGATCGATCACAACCTTGATAAAAATTCATAGACAATATAAAAAGGAATTAATAGTTACCATTAGAAAAGTGTAACATTCGTAATACTAAATTTTGATACTTTTGAATATCAAGTACAAGATTAATTTAGAAAAAGTATTATGTAAATTAAAAATGGTATGGTATATTTAATGCATTATTATTTGCGGTATTTGAATAAGTTGCACAAATGGTTTTTTTTTTTTTTTTTTTTTTTTTTCAAGATTAAAATTAGTGGGAATTACAAAAATGTAACAAGCTGTTACTTAATTAATTTAAACTGTTGATCCACTTTTTCAATAAGACCAGTAAATATATATATATATATATATGTCATAATACTTTGATATTTAACAAATGAACATTAATTTATACACCCATATATATTTTATATAATTTAAAAAAAATAATTTTTTGTTATAAATTATTATTCTCAGTTTTCTCAACATTCAACCTGGGTATATTTCAAATAAAATTTTTATTTATTATGTTAGTAATTTAATAGTTATGTAAAATTAACTTAAATAATCAAGACTTTTCCCTTTTTGAATAAATAAGTCAAACTGTAATCTATTTTATTACTACTTTTAAATTCATAATATAGAAGATTTTATAAATCAGTTATAACTTTGAAAGACACTATTATTTGGGTGACTTTACTCCTTTCATTATTTTAATCTTGGAAATTTCGAAACTTTTGTAAAAAATATATTAATTACTTATTATTTTAAATTGCATACATTTGATAAATCTATATTTTATGCAAGATAAAATAATTTTGTTAATTTCAAAACTTTTGAGTTATATGGAAGAAATTTTTTTACAATTATCAAAAATGTAAATCATTAAGATAATTAAGATAATCATAATTCAAGATTATTGACAATTGTTTTCATTTATGTTAAAAATGTATTAAAAATTGTAAAAATATAATAATATGAACGAAAATATGAAAGGCGCTTTCAAAAAAAAAGGAAAACTAATCTTTGTCAATAATTAATTAAATAATTCAAATATAATTGACAAAATTAATACAATAAAAGTCCCTCAGTGTTGGCGGTTACCCGGCGCCTCCACCAAAAATTTCGCTGTTACGTGCGGGGCTACACGCACAACACGAAATTTTAATATTTATTTTATTGCGGGACCCGCCAACGCGTCCCGTACGGGCCCGCCCGCGCATCGCGAACCAAAGGGACCCATGTTGCCGCGGATTATAAACATGACAGCCTCTACCCCATTCTTTATTGGGGATCAGGCGCAGAAAGGAAACATAATATTAATTAACTTAACATTAATAACGATTATAAGTAAAATCCTACCTGGATCCTTAGCACGTCCTGGAATTCCAAAGATACCCGTCTGATGAGGAGTTGAGGTTTAAAATACTTAACACAACCAGTTCTTCTCAATTATAGTCTCTTTATTTAATAATTTATACAACCACGCTGACGGAGTTATTGAACGTCACTAACACACGCAACACGCGGCCGAAACCGGGATGAAACTAGAAAAAGTTATTGAAATGGAATTGTTCAAAATATTTTAAAATATGGAGACTCAAAGAAAAATTAAACGACGTTACGGAGGAGTTTAGATACTACTGTTCTTTTTCAACCGTCTACCCTCGCAACCCGTTAGTACTCATATTTGAAGACCTTGAGGTGGAGGCATCGTGGGGATTTTTGCTTATTTAGCATCGGCGCGAGCCTCGGTGGACTCCCGAGCCTTCCCCGCGCCTCCCAACTCGAATGCAACTCTGAATATTTTATTTTTTTAAATGTGTGTGCCGAGGCGAGTTGAGCAACACAACTCTTAAAAGGTGTGTGGAAAAAATATCTGACTGTAAGAATACGTTTGTTTTCCACGTCTCCTGGCTTTTTTCCACAGAAGTCAATTTGCAGCCCGAGTGCAAGTATCACCCACCTTTTTCTAACACTCTGTTGTACAGAGTTCGTCGAACTGCGCGCTCAGCATTTTCGCACATTAAACGTACACATTTATGTGTTGCAGTAGTACATTGAACTGTTTAATTTTGATTTAATTAATTTTTTTATAAATTTTTAATTTAATTTGATTATTAAAATCTCGTCACGTAACAAATGGCAAGAAATCTTTCAAGATCAATCATACAATTGTTTCGAAATCATTTTCTAAAGTTGCTTCAATAATAGGATTTTTTAATAACCTTGAAAAGAACAATTAAAATAATTCTAATGAATTTTTATTAGGTTGCTGCAGATGAAATGGCCGATTTAGCAATGGCATTAAGTTGGCTGCAATTTTAGTGTATTATGTTGGCACAAGACGACGCAAATGATATGACATATTGAAGTATAAATACTGCTACCTTGGCTTATGAAGTCATTTCTGTCTTGCACTTCATAGTGATCGTAAAAACAAAAAGAGAAAGTGAACATGGAAGTGAATCAAAAACGGCTACTTTTACTATACGAATTTAAATTAGAGCACAACGCAACGGAAGTAACGAGGAATATCAACAGCGCATTTGGGCCTGATACAGTTAGTGAACAAACCACTCGGCGGTGGTTCGAAAGATTTCGATCCGGAGATATGGACCTTGGAAATAAGCTACGTGGACACCAAGGACTATCGATCGATAACGACGAGCTGCGTGCATTAGTATAGTCTGACCCCCGCCAAACCATAAGGGATCTTGCTGAGAAATTAGGCGTTTACAATTCGACAGTTTGCCGCCACTCGCAACAACTTGGAAAAGTGAAAAAGCTTGACAAATGGGTTCCGCATGAACTTACCGAGCAAAACATGACGTGTTAAATGGAGATTTTAAGTTCTTTTGTCTCTCGCAACAAAAAGGAACCGTTCTTGCACCGAATTGTGACTTGCGGTGAAAAGTGGATTTTATACAATTATTGTCGCCGATCGGCCCTATGGCTAGATGCCGATGAAGCGCCAAGACACATGCCGAAACCAAACTCAATCCAAAGAAAATAATGGTAACTGTTTGGTGGTCTGTAGCTGGAGTTATCCACTATTCGTTTCTGCAATCTGGCGAAATCATCAATGCTGAGAAATACTTTGCTCAACTGAATGAAATGCATCAGAAATCGATAGTCCAACGACCTAGGCTTGTCAACAGGGATGGAGTGATACTGCTTTATAATAACGCACGATTTTATGTATCAAGAACAACGGTCCAAAAATTAAACGAGTTGTGCTATGAGACTCTTCCTCACCCTCCATATTCACCAAACCTCTTACCAACAGATTACCATTTCTTTGAACATTTGGATCACTTTTTGACAGGAAAAAGATTTAATAATGAAGCTGCTGTCAATAATGCCTTCGAGGAGTTTCTTTGAACCAGAAACTCGGACTTCTACAAAACTGGAATGAATTTACTTGTATCTCGTTGGGAAAAGTGTGTTGCATCTAGTGGTACCTATTTTGATTAAATTAATTGTCTTTCTAAAAAGTTACAGCTATTTAAAAATGTATTACTTAATCGGCCATTTCATCTGCAGTAACCTAATATTTCACAACGATAAAATGGAACTATCATTGAAGCAACTAGTATAATCGTGATTATTTTTTAAAAAACTATCATTGTAAGCATAATTTTGCTAATCATAAACATGGTTGGACTCTTATAATTTTCGTATATTTGTGTAAGAACTCCCTACTAAAGTACTAAATTTATTTCAGATGTATATTAATATCTAAAAATCAAGAAGTTTTGATGAAGTAAAATAAAAAAGAACGAATATAACCATGTATACTAATTGATTTTGTTTCGCTACTTATAATGCATAAAAAATAGTATTTTTTGACACGTGTATTTCAAATGCAGTATTGTTGTTAGAGAATTCACGTTCGTACTAGTATCTATACGTATAATAAACATGGATATAGTCTATCTATTTATACTCTATAAATAGAAATTATATTATGACGAGCATCTCGTCAAGCAATGAGAATTTAGAAGTTTAACGTGAGGGACAAGAGGATTTAGGTTCATTAAGTACTTCAACGAAAGAGGCAAGGAAACTTACGTAAATCAAGCACCTGAATGTAAAAAACAAGAGGATTCACGTTAATCAAGCACCCCAGTAGGACTATGTTCTCGCCGCGTTCACGTCATTGGTCCAGGGTCCCGCTGAGATCAAATTTTCCGCTCTTTCCATTTTTAAAGTAAAAACTAGAGGTCGCCATTTAGAATAACAAGTTGAGCTTCCAATACGAGGGCGGTTCAATAAGAACCCGTGTTAAAAATAAAGACGCCATTTTTTCAAAAAATTTTTCTTTATTTTTCAACATAGTCCCCTTTCAGAAAGATACACTTCTCCCAACGTTCCTGCCATTCTTTTAACCCCTCCAAAAAATAGGATTTGTCAAACTCTTCAAAATACGCCTCTGTCTCGGCGATGACTTCCTCGTTTAAGCTAAATTTTTTTCTCGCGAGCCATTTCTTCATGTTAGAGAACAAAAAAAAGTCGCAGGAAGCCAGATTGGGTGAATACAGGGGGGGGGGGGTGCGCCAGCAATTCATAACGCAATTCATGCAGTTTAGCGGCGACAACTCCGGATAAATGCGTTATCATGGTGAAACAGCACCTTCTTTTTCGCCAAATGCGGCCGTGTCTCCTTCAATTTTTTGTCGAAGCGGTTCAATAACTCACTGTAGTATTGTCCAGTGATCGTTCTTTCTTTTTCTAGAAAATCCATGAGGATGACGCCGTTCGCATCCCAGAAAATCGTCGCCATGACCTTTGGAGCAGATTTACCGGGAGAAATCCATTGTTTTGATTGTTGCTTAGTTTCTGGTGTGTAATGATGAATCCAGGTTTCATCAACGGTGACAACTCGACGCAAAAACTCCTTTGGATCTCGCTTAAATTGCTCAAAACACTGCTTCGAAGTTAACTGCCGCATCCGCTTGTTGTCCACTGTGAGCAATCGTGGCACCCATCAGGCTGACAACTTTTTCATCGCCAACTTATCATGTAAAACATTAATTGCCGTTTCGGTCGACAAACCTACGGCCTCTGCTACTTCGCGCACTTTCGTTCGTCGATCAGCGAAAATCATGTCGTAGACTTTTTGAATGATTTCCTCGGTAACCACGTCTGCCGGGAGTCCTAATTAAAAACGGATGTTCGCCTACGTTTGAATTCGTTGAATCAATATCTAACCGTGGTCATAGATGGCGAAGTGTCCTCATAAACAGCATCTAACTTTGCTTTTATCTCCTCGCATTTTTTACCATCCAAAAATAAAAAGCGAATTACCGAACGATACTGCTCTTTTTCCATCTTAGCGAAAATTACGAAACACGTCTTACTCGAATGGCTGCCAAATCCAAACTAACCTATCAATCAGTCTGAAATTTGCTTTACCGTCGTTTGATAGATGGCAGCACACAATGATAATACCAACTTCTCTTAGGAACGCCCTCTGTCGTCAAACACGGGTACTTATTGAACCCTCTTCGTAGCTTTAAAAAATGACTTTGGAGTCTAAGTTGAAATCATCAGTTAATCGCGTGATACGAAATCTGTGACTTCCATCTGCAAGATTTTTCGTGGTGCAACCTGGTTCGAGATTCATCATTAAAAACTAAACATAATCTTCTATGTCCTTCAGAAGTAATTTTTACCCAATGTCAAATACCATATTCCAATATTTGAACGTTAAAGTTTTTGCTTCTTCTATTTTTGAAGTAAAAAATAGGGGTTCTAATTAAGAAAATAAGAGTTGACCTTAAGATGGGCCTGGAATAATCTTTAAAAATCATCTTGGGATTAACTGCAAGGTCATTAGTGAATTTTTTGGACCAAACCTTACAACTTTTGCTTGCGAAATTTTCTCGGAAAATACGATTCTGGAAAGTTATTCTAAGACAGTGATCTCAGAAAGGGTCTGCATTGTGGACCCTAAGTGACGTTACGTCACACCCTGCTAGAGCGTACATAAAAGTCCTATGCTTGTATACGCGCGATCACGTGACAAACGTGACGTCACTTAGGGGCCACGATGCGGACCCTTTCAGAGATCTCTGTTTTGGAGTGTTTTTATTTTTGTTACACCCTGTATATTTTGCAAACAGTTAAGACGATGCAAGACTGAGCTGTATAAGCTTTTTTAGGGCGCAATAAAGCTCAATCAAAAGCGATTATCCTCGGCAATAATAGTTTAATAACAAATTATTTCGAAATTCTTTTTAAAAACATAGGATAATTAACTTCGAAGACGGGACCTGCAATCCAGTTTTAGCCGGCTTCAAAAAAAGAGAAAGTTATATCTATTCGTCGGTTTCTTTTTTATATCTGTTATTTCAGAACTTCATCATTTCTTAACGAATTTTAATAATACTTTTTGTAGATGAAAGGATTTATCCCAAAGGTGGTTTCGTTTGAATTTGAAAAAAAAATACCACTCCCAAGAATAAAAAAATAAGGGATAGAATTTTTTGAAAAACGCATTTAGAAGGCCTGTGTAAATTTAATTTACAAGCGATATGACCTTCATCATTAGTAATCAAGAAAATTTAAAAATAAAGAAAATTTAAAAAGAAACACTTAAACTAAAAAGTTAAGAATAATATATTTTTAATTTATCCAGAATAAAAGGATTTTATAAGGATAATATATGAAATAATTATTATTATTAGTATATTTAAAATATCTTAAATTAAATTTGGAAAACAAAAATGTAACTGATTCGCAATAAAATGAATTGGGCATGATTGTAAATGTTTGAACAATAATAAATATTTCATACATTTTTCTTATAAATTTTTTTTTTTTCTAAACAGATTACAAATATTCTTTTTGAATTTTTAGTTAAAGTTTAAATAAATGCTAATTTCTTTAAACATAATTTTTTTTTAATTTATTTTTCTGATATAAGATGAATTTTTAGATAAAGTATGGATGGGTAATATGATTAGCCAGTAAATGGAGCTACGTTTTCGTAACTCCAACATTTCTGTGAGTTAACATTTGATCGCCATGTCGCTTAATGCTGAAATGTAAACAAACGTTATAATAAAATTTCATTCATGAGTGAAGTTAGTTAGCTGCATATGTATATCCTAAAAATATGATTAACTTTTTGTGCCTTACAAGAATACTCTCCCAACCCAACTTCGCCAATCTCAATAATTTTTTGATATATTGCAATACTCGAAAAATAAGAGACACGTAATTTCTTTTTTGCCAATATACCCGTTAAATGGGTGAAATTTTACTCCCAAAAATATTTCTTTTATTAAATCTTGGTTTTGATTCATATATTTTTATGAAACCAAGTGGAAAATTTTGTAATAAGAAATCTAACATATAAGGTACATTCATGACCTAAGGGGTTACATCTCTTATTTTACATTTTAAAAAAACTAGTTTTTTATAGTTCTTTTCTTCATAAGAAACAGGGAATGAACTAAAAAAATTAAGAAAAGCATTTTCGTTTACTTTATCGAATATTGCAATTATTGTTATTCAGATTTTTGAAACTACTACCCTTAAATACCGCAAACTACCGTTAAAGTGTCATGCCATACGTAAATATTGAAAAATTAATTTTCTTTTAATTTATTACACGTGTAAATAGAATTTAATTTACACCAAAAGCAAAAATTTCATAAATATTTTGCAGAAGTAGTATCAGAGGATCGATAAAAGTCACACCTAGAAGTAAATATTTAATTAATATTTTTTAATGAAACTTTGTTTCTTTCTTTTCATAGTTAGGTTACAGTATATTATTCTATAAATTGTTAACAATGATGTTAATCTAAAAAAAAATTTTAAAACAATAAGTTTCTTTACCAACCACAACATATAACATCAATATTGTTATATCCCTCTGTTTTGCATCGTATATCACAAGAATCTCCAAAAAAGAATTGAACAGGATTTTCAAATTTATCGGGTTTTTAATCAAGCCATTTTTATATCAGGAATTTTTAAACATATTCTTGTTTTTTGGCAAAGGAAGCTGATTCTTTACTAGAGATTGCATTTTTATGATGTTATTTTCAAAAGTAAATTTAAATGATAATTCATTAAAGTCATTTGATCTGAAAACTGTCGGAAAATCATTTTTCCAGATGCGAAATGCGTATACATTAAGTGATTGAATCTTTCCTTTCATTCCCGTTCGTTTTTGTTTACGATAACTATTTTACTTTTTAGTATCGTTTCATCTATAACTTTATCACTGTGCCCATTTCACGAAACGAGTAATAGTACAGACTCAGGAACTACATGTGTATAAAATAATTATTATAATCAAATTTTAGAGAGATCTGTCATCAGGAAACCTATTCAATAACTTATTTTTTTTATTATTGAACTATAATAAAAAATGACCTACTTATAGTTAATTTTTCCGATTTTGATGCTTCTACATACACGTTTTCCGGTCTAATTAAATTTTGTTTAACAACAGGGCCGAATTGATCACTTAATTCATTTAAAATAAGAAAAAGTGATGAGATTTGTTGTCCAGTAGCTGATATACGAGGTGTGATCGAAAAATAAGGTGACTTTTCATTTTTTATAAAAAATATTCATTTATTCATCTAAAATTATGTTATATCCTTCAAAATAATGCCCCTCTGATACAATGCACTTGTGCCAGCGCTTTTTCCAGTCGTGAAAACACTTCTTAAATGAAGTTAGTACTTTGGCTTTTCGCGTGCCGTCGGGTCGTGGAAAACTGCATATTCACGTACACAAATAGAATAGCCAGAATTTCGACAATTTTTAAGCAATTTTAGTCAAATTAAAACTGCATATTAATAGGGTTGAAATTTATTTGATAAAGAAGTAATAAATAAGACAAGCGTTGAAATGTTGCGTCAAGAAAGATCATAAGACTAAATGATGAAAATTAACAAGCAAACACACCGTAATTGTCAACAAATCGGGATTCACCACTCGAACGTGCAAATTAAAATAGTTTGAATATCACAGAAACGAATCATAGGATATAAATATTTGTTATAACATGATTTTAAAACGTTACATATTTTTCTAAAAATAGTATCTAATTCGTAGCATTTAATTTAGCAACTGTATTCAATAATAATAAATTCTAAGTGGGTTTGAAAAGCTTATTTGAACTAGAAATTTTTATGTTTTAAAAACATTACCCAAACCTCTAATGGAGTAAACAAAATTCTAGTTTAATAATGGTAAATTTTTTCGCAATTTATTATTACTGCTCTTATTCGAATAATTAAAGATTTTTCTATCTATTTCTTAAAGGTAAATAATATTTGTTTATACGTAACCTACAAAAAATCCATATTTTAATGGGTAAGTAACGCGGATATAAAAAATAGGTATTATCAAAACTAAAAATATAGTATTAAAATTGCGAAAAATTATTTACGAAACGCGATTTTGAACTTGTAACGCAATTTTGAACAGACGTGCGACGCAATTTGCATTTACACGTATCCACACGTACAAATGATTCTCCCTCCTTATTGCATATATTAGGCGCCAAATAAAAAAGACTTGTCCGGTTCGCCTTGGACACGTCCTCTTTGGAAGGGAATTCAGTCGATTTTCGTGTAGTTTTATTATTCGCGAATTTAGCTGTGCTCGCAGGCATGTGATTTAATTTATCATGACTAAATAAAAATATTCAGAACTGTGTGAAAAACTTTGAAATTAAAATAACAATGATAAAAAAGATGAAACAGACATAATTTTTTATGCTTTGTGAGATCAAATTTTTTTTTTTTTTTTTTGTAGGTAGGGAAAATGCAAGCAAAACATTTGTCGTCGGAACGAATTAAATTATATAATCAGCGTGCAATGTTTTATTGTAGCTTAAAATAATATTTAAAATATTCGAATCTTAAAACTTTATGTGCAAGTATGTTTAACGGATGACCTTACGTGCATTACAAAATATATTCACGGACTGCTAAAACAATATAAATAACGATAATACAATAAATAATTGAAATTTGTACCTTGGTTTTTCGCGTGCCGTCGGATCGTCGAAAACTGCATATTCACATACAAAAGTAAAATATCCAGAATTTCGACAATTTTCAGCGATTTTAGTCAAACTAAAACTACAAATAGATATGGTTGACGTTTCTCTGATAAGGAAGGAACAAATAAGAAAAACGTTAAAATGTCGCGCCAAGGAAGATCATATGATCAAATGATGAAAATTAACAAGCAAACACACGGCAATTATAAATAAATCGAGATTTATCACTTGATCGTGCAAATGAAAATATTTTAAATATCACAAAAACAAATCATAGGACATAAATATACTAGGTTGTTCAAAAAGTTTTTAAAGCGGAAATGAAGATACTTTTTTTTGTTGGTGAAACCACTTTTATTGCTCAGTATAATCTCCCATAAGTTCAATACACTTGGTCCAACGGTCTTCAAACTTGTTTATTCCATCATGGAAGTGACTTTCTGCAAGGCCTGCAAAATACTCCTCTACGACGGCTATAACCTCTTCGTTTGATGAAAAATGCTTCCCACGAAGGAATTTCTTGAGGTGTGGAAACAGCCAGAAGTCAGAGGGAGCTAAATCAGGCGAATAAGGTGGATGCTGCAACAATTCTTACTTTAATTCGGTTATTTTAGTGATGGTTTTTTGAGCTGCGTGAGTGGGTGCATTGTCTTGATGAAAAATGATTTTTTTCTTGTGGAAACCGGGTCTTTTTTCACTAATTTTTTCATCGAATTGGTCCAAAAGGTTACAATAATATTCAGAATTTATTGTTTTGCCAGTTCCGAGATAATCCACCAACAAAATCCCTTTTGTATCCCAAAAAACTGACGCTAACCCCTTCTTCGCCGATTTCTGGACACGAACTCGCTTCGGTGCCGAAGTGCCTGGTTGACACCACTCTTTAGCCTCTTGTTTTGATTTAGGGTCATGATGGTGGACCTAAGTCTCATCCATAGTGATGAATCGACGCAAAAAATTCTTTTTATCCTTTCGAAAACGCTCCAAATGTTGCTCAGAAAGTCGCATTCGAACGTGTTTTTGTTCCATTGTGAGCGAATGCGGCACCCATTGTGCACAGAGCTTTCTGAAACCCAAAACTTCATTTAAAATATGACTCACACTGCCTAATGAGATGTCTAGGGCCTCTGCTAAATCTCTTTTGGTCAATCGACGATTTTCCAAAACCATATCCTGTACTTTTGCTATGAATGCTGGTGTTGATGCACTTTTTGGACGTCCTGAGCGTGGATCGTCTTCAACGCTTTTTCGACCACGTCTAAACTCTAAAACCCATCGATGCACAGTTGGAAATGAAGGAGCAGATTCCTTTAACACTTTCACCATTTTTGTATGAATTTCCGTTGCTGATAAACCTTCCAAAACAAAGAATTTTTTCACTGCACGATATTCGGTTTTTTCCATTGTAAAAAAAATACACTGACACGTCAACTTCAAATGGCTTGTTAACAAAGAATGAACTGATAGAGTGGAATGAAACTTTGGGTATGTTTATATGGAAGATAAAATATTAAAATGGCGTAAAAATTTTGGTTCCTATACTGCTCTATAGATGTCGCTTTCAAAACTTTTTGAACATCAATTTATTACAATGTGATTTTGACACGTTACAAAGGACAGTAGTTAATAATAAATAGTGGATTAAATCTTTGTTCGTTTTATTTCTCTGTAATATTTGACTTAAACTAGCTTGGTGAAAAATTTTACTGTCAGAATCGCAGAATCTCTTATTTTTTTAAGACTCAATCTAGTGGATAGCTACTTTCTTCGCTAATATCAGATCTATAGATTGATATCTTATGCACAAAATGCAGAATTTTATGTCCAGAATACAAATTTACTTACTTTTTTGCAATGTTCAATGCATATATTTTATTAGCTTCATTGTTAATAATCTTGCTCGATGTTATGTCCTATAGAATCGTGTACAGCATTTTATTAAATGGTCTTCTACTCCGATTATCTTAGAAACTGTTCTGGCTTTACTGAAAAAAGTCGGAGCAACATTTCCATAATTTTTTGTATTTGCTGCCTGCTTTACATCATTTAAGTAAAAGACCACTGCCGTTTTAATTTTATTTAAGCCATATCCTTTCTTTTTTCTTTTCATTTTTTTCTTCTTGTTTACTTTTTGATCTTCATGTGACTTAATTTTCTTAACCCTTTCGTTACGAGCGCCGGATATAGCCGGAATCCACTCGATGACCTCTGTATACGAGCGCCGGATATAGCCGGCATGCACTCGATAACCTGTGTGTACGAGCGCCGGATATAGCTGGCGCCAGCGTGATACCGCTTACCAACGGCCTCGCGATACTTCTATTTCTTTCGTTCGTATGCACGTAACGCGTAAAGAAGAGTATGATCTGGAAAAAGACAAGGTAACGTTGAAAGACGTAAGTCCGAACACCAATTTCTCGACTTACAGTATGTACATTTTGCGGAGTAGCTCTCCGTTCAATGGCGCTACACCGGTGGCGTGGTGCCCCGTTTGGTGGCGTTATTCCAGCAGAGCGGAATGCCGTAATAAAAGAATTGATTTAACTTTTGCTATTGGGTGTACAACTTTGCTTCTGCCGTTTTTTTCCGAAATTCGAGGCTTTATTGTAAAAAACTGGTTATACATTTATGATTCAAAGTATTGTCCATCGCTGGCCACTATTTTCTCCCATCTTTCGGGAAGCATACGAATCCCGCATTGAAAAAACTGGTCATCTTTTGAATCGATCCACGAATCGATCTAATTTTTTACTTCTTTATAAGACCGGAAGTTCTGGTCAGCCAGGCCGTGTGCTATTGATCGAAACAAGTGATTGTCCGAGGAAGCAACGTCTAGAGAATACAGCGGGTGGGGTAGGACTTCATATTTCAAAGTTTCTAAGTAACATATGTCTTGACCACTTTCGCAACATGGGGTCGAGGATTGTTATGCTGTAAAATCACTTTATCATGTCTCTCGTTGTATTGAGGCCGTTTGTCATCCAATGCTCGGCTCAAACGCATTAATTGCGTTCGATAACGATCGCCTGTGATTGTTTTAGTCGGTTTTAACAACTCATAATACACTACGCCGAGCTGGTCCCACCAAATACTAAGCATGACCTTAGAACCGTGAATATTCGGTTTGGCCGTCGACGTGGAAGCATGGCCGGGATATGCCCATGATTTTCTGCGCTTGGAATTATCGTATTAAACCCATTTTTCGTCCCCAATCACAATGCGATGCAGAAATCCCTTCCGTCTTTGCTTTGCAAGCAGCTGTTCACAAACACGCAAACGCCGTTCAACATCTCTCGGCTTCAACTCGTACGGCACCCAATTTCCTTGTTTCTAAATCATTCCCATGACTCTCAGGCGTTTTGAAGTGGCTTGTTGCGTCAGTCCCAATGATCCTGCCAATTCTTGTTGCGTTTGACACGAGTCTTGATCAAGTAATACCTCCAATTCTGCATCTTCGAGAACCTTCTTTCTTCCACCGCCATGCTGGTCTTCGACGTTAAAATCGCCGTTCTTGAAGCGTTGAAACCACTTTCAGCACGTTCTTTCACTAATAGCGGCCTCACCATAGGTATTTAAGAGCATTCGATGAGCCTCAGTCGCAGATTTCTTTATATTAAAGCAGAAAATTAAAACCTCCCGCAAATGACGAGAATTTGGCTCGTAAGCTGACATGTTTAATCGAGAATAACTTTATGATGCAGACACAAATCGACTAATATTTCGATGGCGTTATGTTTACAAATACCTAAGCTTATTGTATGACATCTATGATCTATTTATTTTAACTACCACTTACCGCTACAGCTACTATTGCAAAACGGCGGAAGCAAAGTTGTAACACATTGTTCAATAAGTCCCGAGACTAACCCAGAGATGGTGCTAGTAGTACCAAACTGGCCACGTTTCCATAAAGTGCGAACCTTTACATGAAACGTGTAAAAATTTTACGTCGATCAGATCACAGACAGCAGAGTTATCGAGGTTAGAGTAAAGTCACTTTGTAATTTGTTTGAAAAATGGAAAAAAGCGAGTTTCGCGTGTTGACAAAACATTGTTTTTTAATGGGTTGAAACACCGTAGAAGCCCAGCAATGGCTTGAAAAACATTATTCGAACTCCTCTTCATCCAAACCAACGATTTGTCGTTGGTATGCTGAGTTTAAACGTGGTCGTGCGGACACAAACGATGCGGAACGTTCGGGTAGGCCATTGGAAAAAATTGCAAAGTGAAGGTCCGTGAGATTGTAGAAATGACACAGATATCATCTGGAAGCGTATTTACAATCCTTCATAAAAAATTGAGCATGAAAAAGGTTTTTTTCAAGTGGGTGCCGCGATTGCACCAATGCACCATGCCACAAGTCCATGAAAACAATGGCAAAATTAAACGAATTGGGCTTTGATTTGCTTCCCCACCCCCCGTATTCGCCAGATTTAGCCCCCAGCGACTACTGGCTCTTTGCTAATCTCAAAAAAATGCTCCAGGGAAAAAAATTTGGCTCGAATGAGGAGGTCATTGCCGAAACTGAAGCCTATTTGGAAGCGAAGGATAAATCATTCTATAAACATGGTATAGAAATGTTGGAAAGGCGTTGGAAAAATTGTATCACTCTAATTGGAGATTATATTGATGAATGAAAATGATTTTTGAAAAAAAATGTTGTTTTCGTTGTTAGTCTCGGGACTTATTGAACGATGTGTTACACCCAATAAATGCAAGTCATAATCCATCAGCATTACTTGATCTGAAAATTGCTTCACGAAATTGAAGACTCTTCTTTCAATTTACAATAATAGCATATGTAACGTCGGCGCAGCGTTTTACGTTTTTAAATCACTGATCGATCGGTAATGTTATCTCACCGATCCCTGCTTTCTTTTACCTACACTCGCCTTAGAGGTGAGGGCAAAGAAGATCTCGTTTTTTTTACAAAATAAAAGAAAGAATAACTTTTTTTTTCTTTCTTCTCTGGATTTTCCACGAAAATCTTCCCTTTTATTTCCCTTCATTATTTATCTTTTTATCTCTTAAACAAAAAAAGAAATAATAAAATAATTTTTTTGAATGTCCACCTATAACGCGAAAGAATTCATAGCTTTAAAACGTCGGAAAATTGCATCTACAGCGCTATTTGAGACGCCGCGCGATAACAGCGTTTCCGGTCCAACTTGGAATGCCAAAGTATTATTCTTCTATTGTACACTCGTAGTAAAAATTTTATTTTTTTCCTCCGCTCACAAATTAATCATTAATTTAAATTTATTATAGAATTCATGTCAAAAAGGGCAGAAGAGAGCAGAGTTTCCGTTTCCTTATGTATATGACACGTAAAAAGATAATGCGAAACATAATCACTAATTATTGTAAATGTATTTTAGCCTCGATCTATTTTTAATAATAACGAGTGTTACGTTTTCCCGTAAACTAACCGTATGTATTAAGTCTTGCGCTACGCTTGTTTCCTTAGAACCTTTACACTATAATTCGATTATTCTAATTCCTCCAATTTATCATTATTATTTTTATATTTCTAAATAAAAGCAAAACAACTTATTCAGTAAACTCACTTATTTTTCATAAAATACTGAAAGGATTTCTTTTGGCTTTTATTTATTATTAATAAGATAATTAAGCGAAGTAAATGGTTGCTTATCTGTCATTGTAAAAAAATTTCGGACCAAATAACCGAATGTTATTGTAGAAATTAAACTATTATCATTATCTCCTATATCATTGTTTTGTGAAATGTTATAATTTCCACGAAGTGTCATATTAATTTTATTTCTTAATTTTCCTCCCGTTAATGATTAAATTCTTCAACAGTATGTTAAATTAAGCGTTATAATATCTACCACTCTTATATTTAAGGGAATCAAAATTTTTTTTATTCTTACCTTCGTGCGCATTCTATGTACGAGAGTTCTAATTTTGCAATGGAATTTATGTTTCTTTGCAGATTAAAACTAATTGTAATTTTTCTTGTCGTATATTTCTTTTTATTTATATAATTAAAATTGCATTAATCATTAGCAAATTCTTGAAGTAATAATTGTTACTATTCCTCTATATTAATAATTAATCCTACTATTAATTTATTAAAAAAAATTTAATTATTTTTAAAATTCAATTAAAATAACATAGCGCATGGTACAGCCAACGCAAAAACTCGAAGAATGTTAATTAAAAATTTTCTAATTTTATTTTAAAATAATGTCAACCAATTGATTAATTTACCGACACTTTGTGACAAATATTCAAAAATTAAATAAGGATTGTAATTAAAAAAAAATATAATTATTTAATCGTTATTCTGCATTAGTTCCTTTTTTTTTCTCAATAATCTAGTAATTGTAAATTACTTTTGATAATTTAAAGTTGCCACTCTTGTTTCCAGTGACAATCATTTTTAATTTGAATAATTATATTTTTTTTTATATTTTTAAGATCAAAAAAAAATATACAACGCCAATAGCGTAAAATGCGACGAAAAACTTTGCTCTTTTTTGTAATGTGCGTAAAATTTTAAATAAAATGCAACCATTTAATCTAATTTAACATTTAATTATCGCAAATAATAAATCACGGATATGCGTAAAAATTGTACAAAAAGAATCTTCTCTCTTTCTCTAATTCTTGCTTTCCCTCCCAAGCGGAATACGCTCTAGATAAGCGATTAGCGCCCACCGCGCGCTAATTACTCGCAATCTGATTGGAGTAGAATCATCTCTGTACAAGTGCATAAAAGCGCAAGCTTGAGATGCGGAGACGCATTCGACGTGAGTTTTTATTCAATTAACCATCACCATCAGTCCGCGCGAATCGCCGACGATACGTTGCTGGATCACCACGAGCCGACCGCGCCCCAGTTCAACAACATCGTTCTATCAATTCGAAGAATAAACCAAAAAGAAAGAGAGAGAGAAGTTATTGTAAAAGTAAGTAAAGACAGAATAAAAGTATCTCTAATTTAAATTTATTCTTTTCTTTTTATTCTGTTATCTATTTTTCCTCCTAGAGTCGCTGGACTAAACAAAAAGTGTTCTTTGACTTTTTCCTAAATATCATTTGTTAGGTCCTCTTCCGAGAATAGACAAGCCTGTAGTGGCTTGCTGCATTCTCAATCCCGAAATACACACCTATCCGATAAAAATTTAATTAATATCGTCCCGCTCGTTATTCCTTCGGCCACCCCGAGCCCATGGACTTCAATGTCCAGGCTTAAAAAAGAAAAGGCCAAAGCTGCATGTTTGAGTTGAGACTCCGGCGTTACACAAATAATAAATTATGTTGCCACTTCAAAAAATATGTTTGAAATTTAAAAAATTGAGCCTGCTTCAGGATTGTTAGGGGTACCCACACATCATGAATTAATTCTGTAGTAATGCTATATCCGCTTTTTGATTCCTTCATAATTAATTCATAAAATAATTATAAAATTATTCCAAAATTATTGAGGAATCATTTAATAAAATAATTTTGTAATAACATTCGAATTTTATATGTATATATATATATATATATATATATATATATATATATATATATATATATATATATATATATATATATATATATATATATATATTCGAAATAATTTATTATTTGCTATTATTGTAAATTGAAAGAAGAGTCTTCAATTCTTCGCCATTTAAAAATTGGAATGAGTGTTATATATTGAAATTTCAATGTATTAATTTTATATTTATTGTAATTTAGTGTAATAATATAATGTATTGTTCTGTTATTTTTTGTTTAAAGAATAATTTATAACGAAGTTTGATTATATTACTACTATTATCATTGCTCTTTTAAGAAAGTTATGATGTTTACAAAGCATACGTTATCTGCATTTTTATCTAATCCATGTTGCGAGGAAGATAATATCTTGTGTAAACATCATTGGGGAAAACATCTGGCTTGCATTTAATAAATAATAACAGTTCAACTAAAGTGAATTATTTATTGTGCTGGATGTATAAACACATTCACTTGTATTTGTATATAAAATTTTCTTAGCACAAGAATATTATAAATAAAAATAAGAAGAAAATTTTTTGATTGCTACGTAAGTATTTATGTCACTTTTCACGTATAATTTTAATCACATGTTTTGATTTGTAAAACAAAATATGTATTAGACTAGGTTTTTTTTTTTAATACTTTACAACTGCGAAAAAAATATTTATTTAGTGCTTTTATTTTAGATTAAATTATGAAGGTTAATGCTTTGAACGTATTGAATTTATTATCCGCATATTTTAAAAACTCACAAATACCAAGCAGTGAGATTAATTTTAAAGAAATTTAATTATCAGAGAAGTTGAAACAAATATTATTAGATGCAGCACACGAGTTTAATGATGTGGACATGATTGTTGAAGAAACGTTGGATTTTCATGAAGAATATAAAGATAGTAATGCTCCAATAGTCGAAGATGAAATACAACATCACTTTCCTGATCCAGAATTTGCACCAACGAATTATTGTACAAATGACGTTGAAGAAGTATTGTTTAAATATAAAAATAATGCCGTAGAATATTAGAGAAGCGGAAAAAAAAAGAAAAAATTTAAAATAAGAAACTGTAAGTAATAGATTTAAAAAAGCTCATAGAATTGTGTCCAGAAAAATAAATAAATTTATTACTAAAAAAACATTAGAAGGTGCTTCAGAGAGCTTCAAGCTAGTGCTGAAGCTTTTGTTGCTGACGTGAAATCGTGTATACGAAGAATCGGAATAGCAAATATTTATAACTCAGATCATAGTGGTTTCCAATTAAAAATGCATTCAGGAAGGACATTAGCGATAGAAGGAGAAAAACAAGTGCAATGTTTGGTACAGTCAGTTTCATCGACAACGCACAGTTACACAATTAAACCAACTATATCAGCTGCAGGGAAACTTCTATCACTACTTTTTTTAGTATTAAAAGAAAAAACTGGTGAATTCGGTCCAATAGTACAATCAACTTTGATAAAACGACATAATGTGCATGTGGAAGCATCAAAATCTGGAAAATTAACTACAGGTGAGATTATTTTTATGTATAATAATGCAATAATATAAAAAAGTATTCTATAGCAACATTTTATTTATTTCAGAGCACTTTAAAATTTGGTTAAAAGAAGTATTTTATCCAAATGTTGGTCCACAATCTATTCTTTTACTTGATTCTTGGAGTGGACATTGTGATAGAGTTATAGAGGAAACGATGCCAACGAATAAAATTGTTAACATTAAAAAAATTCCCACTGGAACGACAGGGAAGATCCAACCTCTTGATGTATACGGTTTTAGGGTTTCGAAAAATTTCGTTAGGCAATTTTTAGATCAAGTAATGCTGATGGATTATGAGTTGAATTTACATGTAAGAAATAACATCATAACAATACATTCGCTGGTACATAACCAGTTTTCTTCTCCGAGATATACGGATACTTTTAAATATTCCTGGTATAAAAGCGGCTACATTACTGAAAAACCAGATAAAACTGATAATCCTGCTGATTTTAGTTTTGAGGAATCTTGTAATGTCAACTGTGAAGTAGAAGGATGTAAAAATGTTGCAATAATACGATGTGGTTGGTGTAAAAAGTCATTATGTTTCAAACACTTCTTTAAAGATTATCATTACTGTGAAAACTATGTCAAATAATATATTTTAATTTACATATGAGTCAAAAATATAGTCTTTTATAAGAATAACTTTTAATAAAGTTTATTTGAAAATAATAAGACAACGTATTACATAAGATACCTATTTTTAGACGTGACTTTTTTCATCCCAGGTTTCGATTAGACAATTATTTCAAGAAGAAATAAGCGATAAACGCTGCTGTGGTCAGGGTTGAGGGCGGTAGCCTGCTCGTGGGTTGATAAGGGTGTTCTTTAAAGATTCATTGGGTTAAGGGTACAATGGTTTGCTGTCATAAATTGCTTATTATGTAGGATATATTTATTTAAAACAAAAGAAAATCATTAAAAAACACGCTGGGGCCAGGTTAAGATGGACTAGCTTGGTTGTGGTTTAATAGGGGTAGTTTTTTGGATTTTGAACGGTTAGGGATTCGGAGTAGCTTGGTTAGCTAATATAGTTCGCTTGTGATCCAAAATATATTTAATAACAGAAAAAAATAATCAATAAACCTGCTGTGGCAGGGATTAGTTGGGTTAGCCTGCCTGTGGTTTGGTAGGGAGGTTTTTTGGGGTTGGGCGGGTTAGGAGTCAAGGGTCGGATTTCTGCGGACATAGCTCGTTTGTGATGTAGGATATATTTAGTTAGAAAAATAATAGATAAACATGCTGTGACCAGGGTTACGTAGGTTTACCTGCTTGTGATTTGATAGGGGTGGTTTTTTGGGTTTTTGATGTTAGGGGTTAGAGGTTACGGGTGGCTTGGTTATCTAATATATTTCGCTTGTCATATGGTACATATAACAGAACAAATAATTAATAGACACACTGTGGCCAGGGTTAGGTGGGTTAGCCTGCTTGTGATTTGGTAGAGGTGGTTTTTTAGGGGTAACGCACCCCCAAAAAATTTTATTTTAAAAAACCCCTGAATACGTCAATTTAAATTTTTTATTTTCTTATTATAAATGCAGTTTGTAACTCACTCGATCTTATTTAACAGATTTTGAATCGCAAAATAGCAAAAAAAGTAGAACTTTGACCCCTATAGAAAGGGGGATTCCAACCCCTTGGTGTTAAAGTTTTATCAGTAGAAGCGCCTACTTATAAGAAATATTTTGGCGTTGATTTTATTTAAAAATATTCATTAGATGCAGAGATATATTAAAAACGATTTTTCGAGGTGATTTTTAGGGGTGGATTTCACCTTTTAAAATTGGATGTCAGCCGATAAAAAAAAACACGTGTCGAATATTTTTTAGAGTATTACAACATATCCAAAAATTATTCAAATCGGTGGGGTCGGGTTGGGGTGGTTCCCTTGTTAGTGCTTTTCCCCGAGCCAATAAAGGAACGTTTCCTAGTGGCTCAAAATCGTCGTATTTTTTATTAAACCAAGTCATCATCTTTATCCTTCGAAGGTAACCTGTACTAGAAAAAGAGCGCACATAAGCACTGTTTTCCGACGCGACATTTTTAGGTGCCTTCTGTGAGGTAGAGCGAAGAAGAAGATCATCGAGGAAGCAAGCTGGTGGCATTTGGCGACGACGCAGAGGTACTTGGCGGCGACTCAGTGCTTCAGCGAGATCACGGATTCCACGAAGCGGAGGTTTTCGACGGTGGAATCGCAGATAAACAAATTTAAGTATTTTTTTAATTATATTTTTTAATTTTCCGTAAATTTTTTATTACATTTTTACAAAAAATTATTCAAAATTAAATTTTTTTTTCTTCGTTTTAACCTGTTTTGTAAATTCATTAAACTTGTAATTTTAAGTTGTTATTAGGTGTATGCATTAATTCGTGCGGTTTTTTTTCGAAAATTAAGACTTCATTGTGAAAAATTGGTTATACAGGGTGCGTACGGTATTTGAGGACAACTTGAGAGTAAAATTAATTAGCTTGTATTTTTAATAAAATTTATTGAAAATTTAGGAATTTCTTATACAACATTAAATTAATATATGGCTATAAAGTTATCCAATAAAATCGCCATTAGCAGCAATAACCTCTTCGATCCGGGTCCGGAAACGATTACATGCCCGGATCAAATGCTCCTTGTTCATATTGACCATAACGGCATTAATAGCAGTCTTCAGCGAAGAAGTGGTGTTATGAGGACGCTTATTGGTCTCACGCACAACTACGCCTCATACGTAATAATCCAAAGGATTAAGGTCTGGGGAGCTAGGTGGCCATAGGTTCGGTGTTATGTGATCATGAAAATTTTCGGTCATCCAATCTTGTGTCGCCATCGCTTTATGTGAAGAAGCAGAGTCTTGTTGAAAAATGTATGGTCTGCCTCCGCTTACATTGTCTATCCAGGGTTTCACTACCGTCTCCAAAACCTCGATGTATGCAGCAGAGTTCACTCGAAGTCCTTAAGTAAAAAAGTGTGGTGGCATAACATGTCCTTCGTTGGTGACAACACCTAAAACCATAACAGTGGCTGGAAATTTTGTGTGCATAACAACAGGAACCTCCGTAGGATTTGAACATAGCCATCTGTCATTTCTGCGATTGGTCTTTTGATCTTGGTCAAAATTTTTTTCCGGGAAAAAACCATAACATTTTGGGCGCCTCAGGGTGTTTGATTTTGTTTATAAGACGTTTTGATCGGAGAACTCTCTGTTCCCGTATTCGTTCCGACATGAACTGTCCTCTGCGCATCACGTAAGACTTATACCGAAGATTTTCGTGGACAACTCTACGAATAAGGCGCTCAGAAACATGAAGCTCGCTCGCAAGGATCCTCATTGATTTTGAAGGGTCCTCGTCTATGATCGCTTGCACTTGCTCTAAAAATTCTGCAGATCGGACAATGTCAGAACGTCGTTCGTGCTTTTTGCATTTTGCAACCGATTCTGTATCGCCTCCTGATGCTTCCAATTCACGGCGAACCTTATGCACGAATGAACGGGCGCAATTAAGAAAATTAGAGATCTCTAAATCTGTATGGTTCGCACATATAGCGACGATGACAGCATGTCTTTTTATTTCTTGGGTGATGTTGTAGTCCGCCATTTTTTATCAGAAAAGGAAAAAAAATAAAAAAATTCGCGAAGTTATAGTCACATTTATGCATGTCCTCAAATACCGCACGCACCCTGTACATTCAATGTTTAAAGTACTGCTCATCGGAAGCTGCGATATTTGCCTATCTTTCTGGCAGTTTGTGGATTTCATCCCAAAAAAACTTCTCTGGCTTGGAGGCCAAGAATGAATCGAGCCAATTTCTGATAGCCTGTTCTAAAGTGAAGCGTATTCCGGCGAGGGCATTCTGCATTGACCTAAACAAGTAGTAATCGGAATGTGCTATGTCTGGGCTATAAGGCGGGTGAGGTAAAACTTCCCACACACAGTTTTCCAAATAGTTTTTGACTGGTCTTGCAACATGCGGCCGAGCGTTGTCATTATGAAAAATTATGGATTCGTATCTGGTCGCATATTCTGGTCATTTTTCCGCGTTCGCTCTTTTCAAACAAATCAATTGTGTTCGGTAGAGGTCCCCTGTGATCGTCTGACCCGATTTAAATAGCTCATAGTACAGCACACCCTTGTGATCCCACCAAATACATAGCATTACGAGGTCTGGCTATTAAATAACGTGACTGCGCGCCTAGAGGGTGCCGTAGAGGGGTGGGGAAAAAAACAAGTAGTGCATTGGGTATCTAGATATCTTGTCTACGAGGTCTGGCTATTAAATAACGAGACTGCGCGCCTAGAGGGCGCCGTAGAGGGGTGGGGAAAAAAACGAGTAGTGCGTTGGGTAGCTAGATATCTTGTCTATGCACATACCAAAACACGTTCTCGTCACTATTATTTTATTTGTGCAGTAGCGGTTTAAAACAAACGTGTTTTTCTCTCGTGCCGAAAACCATGTGTGACGAAAAACAGGAGCAACGTATCAATCTTAAATTTGTCGTTAAATTGAAAAAAACTCTGACTGAGTGCTGTAAACTGTTACAAGAGGCCTATGGAGACAATTCTCTATCTCGTGCGCGTGTTTTTCAGTGGTGTAAGCGCTTCAGTGAGGGCCGAGTGAGCACTGCAGATGACCAACGCCCAGGTCGCCCTGTCACTGTTTCAACTCCGGAAACAGTGACCAAAATTAACCAAATTATGCGTGCAGATCGTTGAATGAGCATCCGGATGATTGCCGAGGCTGTAAACGCCGATAAAGAAACGGTTAGACAAATTTTACACGAGGGATTACACATGACAAAGGTCTGTGTGAAGTTGGTGCCAAAAAACCTGACTCCTGACCAAAAGCTCTTGCGTCAACAGGTCTGCTCAGATTTTCTTGAAAGGTTAGAAAAAGATTCCGGACTGATGAAAAACATTATTACTTGCGACGAAACGTGAATTTATCAATACGATGTTGAAACAAAGCGGTAATCGATGCATTGGAAGACGTCTGAATCGCCCAGAATCAAAAAAGCATGGATGTCCAAATCAAAATTCAAGGCAATATTGATCGTTTTTTTCGACATTAACGGTATCGTGATGACTGAATGGGTTCCAGAGGGTCAGACTGTCAACCAGACTTACTATTTGTCAGTTTTGGCAACACTGCGAGAACGAGTTCGTTAGAAACGGCCCGAGTTGTGGAAGAACAACTCGTGGATTTTGCACCAGGACAACGCACCTGCCCATAACGCGCTATCTGTGAAGCAGTATTTGGCCAGTAAGCGCACTCCAGTGCTCGAACACGCGCCGTACTCGCCAGATTTGGCACCATGCGACTTCTTTTCGTTTCCGAAGATAAAATCTGCTTTGAAAGGGACATGATTTGAGTCGATGGAAGCGGTAGAGCAAAAAACGGCAGAGCTCCTAAAGGCCCTCACCAAAGAAGACTTCCAGCACTGCTTCGATCAATGGAAAAAACGTATGGAAAGGTGTGTGGTGAGGGAAGGGGAGTATATTGAAGGGGAGCATTCGAATGTAGAATAATTTTTATAATAAAACCCTTTTTCGTAACCAGTCTCGTTATTTAATAGCCAGACCTCGTACCTTGGCACCACGGATATTCGGCTTTGCCGTGGATGTCGATGGTTGGCCGGGCTTCACATAAGATCTCTTGCGCTTGGGGTTATCGTAATTAATCCATTTTTCATCACCAGTGACAATCCGATGCAAAAATGACTTCTTTTGGTGGCGTACAAGCAACATTTCCGACATGCAGAATCGGCGTTCGACGTCTCGTGGCTTTAATTCATACGGCACTTAATTTCTAAGCTTCTGGATGAATCCCAATGATTTTAATCGTCTGGAAATGGTTGAATGATTAACTCCTAATGATTTTGCAAGTTTTTTCTTGCGTTTGGCATGCATCTTCGTCAAGCAATACCTCCAATTCTTCGTTTTGAAACCTTTTTGGCTGTTCGGGTCATTCTCTGTCATTTAAGGAGAAATCGCCACTTTGAAACCGTGCAAACCACTTCTGGCACGTTCGTTTGGCTAAAGCATGGTCACCATAAACGTCCAGTAAAATACGATGGCTTACGGTAGCACTTCTCTTTATGTTAAAGTAATGAAGAAGAACTCTTCGCAAAAACACTTTATCTGGCACGAATTTCGACATTTTTAAATAAATGAAAAAAATTGTTGTTTGCGCTTAACACAAATGACATGTATACTGACATATACGCAAGATAACAGTAGCTTTTAAATAAATATAGTCACAGATGAACGCGACGCGAAATGATACTAGTAAAACCCTCTCTTAGAAAACCGCACGAATTAATGCACACACCCAATATGTTTTAAATAAATTAAAATTAATTTTAGTTTTTTTTTTTAATCTTTATCTTAATTTAAGATTATTATAATTTTTATTAATCGATTTCTTTTTATAATTTATAATATAGTAGATATTTCATTTTCAATTCAATCAATAATTGACTTTTTGATTGCGGCCATTAAATTTATTAAATTAATTTATTAACATTATTTTTCGTTTCAAATTATATAATTATGAATCATTTTTTAATCGCGTCATGATTAATTACTGAATAATTACATATTTATATTCTATTTATATACACACGCATATATAATTTATTACATATTTCATAAAATATTTAACACATATATACATTTTTTTTTTTATTTCTACAAATCGTCGTAACTATTTTATACGATATTTAACACATATATATAAATTAATTTTTTTATTCCGACCAATCGTCGAGAAAACAATTTCTTCGAATTTCAAACAAAAAGATTGTATATTGGTGTTGGTGTTTTTTATATTGTGCGCGTTAAATCTCGCTACACAAAACAATATTCAAGCGTCGCGTGGCGCGAAAACCGAAATTTTCGTCGAGAATAAGCACGGTTCTAGGAATTTCAACGTTCACGCGTTGACGCGAAGCCGAAACACTTTACAAAATATTTTATTAATTGTAACGGGGGTAATTTGTTAACGGCCCGTTAGCAACGTAGGACCTTCCTCTGGTCCTGCTTTTATTCTTTCTGGTGTGTGAATGGCCTTGCCTAAGGCCCCGCTGCCGGTGTTGCTCCCACCGGGCTCGGCTGCTTAGTTTGTGTGCCAATGCTAGATTAGAGGCGCCCGCGGAGGCGGCGGTATTCGGGATAGGGAAGCTGCAGAAAATAAATTAAATAAAAAGGCACCGGCTCAGTGCTAAAAGCTTATTTAATATAAAAGCGACCAAAAATAATACAAGGCGGTACAGATTATGGCAGAGAGGTCCCTCGCGAGTAAAGAGCAATTAGTATTGCCTCACGCGTAATAATAATTCACGAGGTTCGCACTTCGCATGCACACTCTCTTCACTCCACGCATCTACACACACACGTGTAGTCTATGGGCGACGGATATAGAGAGAGAGCAGTTCTCCCTCTATACCGCCGTAGTCTACGAATGTCCAAGTGAGAGCGTTCCTCTCACTCGACGTTGCAGTCTATGGTTGAGCGAGAGAGCTCGTTCCTCTCACTCAACTGCGTGCTTAATGTTTGTACAAGTAATAGTGGCTTTCTCTTACTCGTACGCCTAATCTATGGTCGTGTGAGAGAGAGATCGATCCTCTCACTCGCACTCGCACGGCCTATTCGAATTAGAGCTACGCGGTCTTGCGCGTACACTCTTCTATATCTATAAATGCCTGCCGCGATCGCACACGCGTCAGCAAACAAAATATAATTATTCTAAGTCGCGAACTAATTATTGCGATGAAGTGGCCACTTACTTTTCCTATCTCGGTGTTCGTCCTCTCGAACTCGACAATCGCCTTTTTTTTCGAAACTCGCGTTCGCTGCGGAAAATCTACCGGAATTGGATCTGCTTAGAGAAACTCGCGTGCGGCACGTTAAAACGGCAGAACGAGAAGAAGGATTGAGTGGAGGGCTCCTCCTTCCCCTCTCGCCTATCCTTTTTCCCGCGTAGCGCTATCGATTCCTTGATTGATAGCGCCTTTTCCCGCGTCGTGCCATCAATCGCTTGATCGATGGCGCCGTGTATAGTCGCACCGCGAACTCTACCTCGCACTGCATGGCAGGTGGCCTAATCTCGATAAGCCACCTGTCACATAATATAATATTGTTTCATTTTATATTACGTGACAGTTTTAAGAATTAATCACATAATATTAAACATTTAATTTAGTGTTAAACAAATAATTTATTCATAAATTATTTTATTTTAATTATTAAATCGAAATATATAATATTTATTTCGTTTTATATTGCGTGGCAGTTCAAGAATTAATTACATTCAATTTCGTGTTTAACAAATAATAATTTTAATCATAAATTATTTTATTTAATCAAACTATTAACAACACGCATATAATATTTATTTCGTTTTATATTTCGTTACAGTTTTAAAGATTAATTACATAATCTTAAACATCTAATTTCGTGTTTAATAAATAATAATTTATTCATAAATTATTTTAATTTAATCAAATTATTTATTAACAATTTAATAAATCCTCATTGTTTTAATAACAACGAGGATTTATTAAATTACGCGTATGTATGTGTGAATGTATGTGTAGATGTGTTATGAAATTTTTCCTGGTTTATAGAGAATTTTTTACAATAAATGAATTGTGATACAATTTGAGTAATTGCAGTCGTATGTTAATCGACTGGTAATGGACATATGGATGTCCTGTTTCTCTTGAGGATTCCTCGTGCTGTTTTTAAGGTGACCACCCTCACGGTGCCGTCTTCGCCAGGATATACGTCTATAATCCTTCTCAATTGCCATTGCATGCAGTGTTGATTTTTATCAATAAGTATCAAAATGGAATCCCTTTGCAGTCCATAGTTAGATGTAGACCATTTATGTCGTTTGTGTAATTCGTTCAAATACTCAAATTGCCACGGTTTCCAGAAATGCTGTTGAGCCTTGGTGGTCAGGTGCCACGACTTTAAACAATTTTCTGGAACAGAGAGTAAATTATTCTCCGGCATAATATTGAACGGTCTGCCAATAAGAAAGTGTGCAGGTGTTAGTGTTAACGGATCTGTTTGGATCTGAGGAAAGGGGGCACAAGGCCGGTAATTGAATATTGCTTCGACTTCGATAGCGAAGGCATTTAATTCCTTGAACGTCAATAGTTGGTCGCTGAACACGCGTCTCAAGTGGTGCTTAAACGACCTTATCGCGGTCACTCATATGCCACCAAAATGAGGTAATAGAGGCGAATAAAAATGCAAGTTATGTTTTTTTTTTTTTTTTTGTAAGAAAGAAAAGAATTTGAAATCGACCACTGATGCGTAAGATACCGTTTTTATCAAGAATTGGAATCAACGGTGCAATCTTACTTCCCTTTACTCCCCCCGATTCAAAGAGGCGTTTGATCAATCGAAAAATTATTCACGAGTGTGTTTTGATTCGCGAACGCCAGACATGATGTGTATATAGCCGTCGGTACAGCTTCATTCCGTTTTACATTTGATTTCAAATACTGCTGCGCGATTAATTTAGCTATAAAAATAACAGGTCCTAGGAATTGTAGCGGATTAAATACTCGTATTTTTGCATTTCCGAAAATACAACCCGTTTTGTTATGTTATTTAATCCGATTGACTGCGTAGTATAAAGTACAGTCTGTCAAGTAAGAGCGTGGTCGTGTTAATTTATAAAAAAATTTATTTGATAAAACTTTCATATTTATATATACATTGTACACATTACAAACAATGATGCAATTCGGTCAATAATGTGTCCAGTCACCACCGGCGTCGATAATTGCCTGGCATCTCCGAGGCATGCTTTCTACTTATTTGACGGCGTATTCTAGTAGCAAGGATCTCCAGATCCGACGAATTTCCTAAGACAACTGCTTCAAAGTGTACGTGCGTCTTCCACAAAGCTTCCGTTTAATATATGCCCACACATTTTCAATAGGGTTTGCATCGGGCGACTGCGACGGCCAATCCAATGTAACGATGTCAGATTGAGTCTTTCACTGAGTACAGAGCTTGCTGCGGTGCTTAGGATCGTTGTCCTCCTGCAGAATCCAATCTTCATTTTTTGTGATGAACCATCGTTTGGCAGATGGCAGTAAAGCCTTTTTGTAGATTTTTATCATTTTCTCGGCATTTAGGTTGTCAATAAAGAGGTGCAAAGTGCCGAATCCCTGCTTTGAGAAGCAGCCCCAAAGATGCACCTTTATTCCATGTTTTACGGTCCGCTGAACAAGCCTATTGGTGGAAGTTGACCAGGCTCGCGTGAGGACAGAACGTGCCCATATAGAACATTTATCAGTAAAAATGACATTTTCAAAATCTCTATCAATATTCTCATGCGCCCAAGGGAGTCGCTTTGTCATATGTTTTTCAGTCAACAGAGGCTTCTTCATTGTGTTGCGCCATTTCAGATGATGAGTACGAAGATGGGTTCGGATAGTTTCGTAGGATATATCTAAACCTTTTGCCATTAATTTTGCTTGTCCTTGCCGCAGTGTTAAAGCAGGATTCCGCGAAAACAGATTTACTATTCTTTTTTCATCTTTTTTGTTCACTTTTCCTATCGAGCCTCGTTCTGGTAAATCATCGACATTTTTAGCCACTTTATATCGCTGTATCCACTTCTGTACAAATGCCTTGGACTTTCTCATATATTTAGCAGCCGCTGATTGCGACATTTTGGGACCTTTCGGGTGGATGCAAAGGAACACAGCCTCGTAGCGCGACGCGTACTTAGCACTCATGGCGTTTAACGTGATTCTCTTTTAAAAGATCAACGACAACTGAATTTTTGTTGACAATGCATCAAGGACAAAGCTTCCCTCTATTGGCTCGCGAAAGAATTAGAACAAAATTTTTTATTACCTGTCGGTGAAGTCGACCACGCTCTTACTTGACAGACTGTAATTGATCGCGACGTGCGTTCCAAGATATGCCTAGCATACGTAGAATTGGATCTCGATCAAAGACCTTTACTTCGACTGCGCTCCCGGGTAAACTAACGAGAATTTGCTCATTGTTCAACGCCCACTTTCTTATATTAAGACCACCGAGATTTTACAATGCTGCCTCTTGTCAATATTCGTAACCAAAAGTTTTCATTGCGCGTTTTGATGTGTAGTCGACTTGCTACCGTCAGCCCTATGCAATAACGTGTTATGATATTCTAAACATTTTTTACAATGGGAACGCGAGCACGCACTGTCGTGTGTATGTAAGCAATTTTTGCACAATTTGAATTTTTTGACAACTTCCCATTTATCTGCTATTAAAGCCTTATTGAAACTCGGACATTGAAACAACGAATGCTCCTTGCTCTTACACGCTGGACAATTTGACGATTGTTCCTGAAATAAAAATGCTCGAGCGGCCGTATTTCCCTCGTGGGACTTGTAACGATTCGGGCTAAAATCTTTCGAATATTTTCGTTTGTAACTATGAGTTTGATACGTCCGCGGCGTGTCATCTTCTAATGTTTGTATGCGAGATGCCGTTTCCGAAACGAATGTATAAAATTGCGCAAAAGTGGGAGATTGCTGCGAATTAAGTGTTTCTTCCCATTTGGTACGAGTATGTATGTCTCGCGGTAATGCCTTCTCCAACGAACGTAATGGTTCGCCGACATTTACTCCCAACGAGGTTAGGATGTGTACGTTTTGACGTACGCTATCGATGAGGTTCGTTAACTCTTTTGGTGACGTTCTCGATGGTGGAGTTATTTCAATGATCGCGTTGAGATGGCGATTTATTAGGTTTCGTTTCTTTTCACACGCGTTTAGCAAGAGCTGCCATGCATTTACATAATTTTCCTCGCTTACATCAAATACAGATATCTTAATCAACGCGTCTCCTCTTAACGAATTTTTGAAATAAATAAATTTTTGCAAGTCGGTTAAATCATTACGCGCGTCGATCATTGACTTAAACGTATTTTTGAAAGATAACCATTTGTCTAACGCGCCGTTGGATTGTGGCAGTTCCGGGACCGAAAGCTTTAAACGTCGCGAATTGTAATTTTGATTACAGGTTCCGTTTAATGTCTCATTTTGTGTAATATTCGCGTTGGATAATGCGTCGATTTGCGCCTCGATTTTATGATAACGATCCTAAATAGTTATGAACTCGTCCTGATTTTCCTCACCGTTATTCAAAAGGTTAAGTTCGTCGTTGTATTCTTCATACGCGAGAAGTAATTCTCTTACTCTCCTCAATCGACTCTTTAAATTTGCAACATCGAGTCTACCTTCGTTTAAAATCCTTTCTAGATTAGTTAATCGCGCTTTAAGAGCCGCAAGTTTTTGTGCGATATATCTTACGCGATCCATCATGAATATAAAATAAAAACGATAAGATAAATAAAAAAAAAATCACTCAAAACTTCAAATAAGAAATTACACGCGTGTTTAAAATGAAAATAAAATGGCAAGAAATAATTTAAAAACAAACAATTCAAAAAATGAGACAGATCTAGATTTGTAAAAATCCGAAATACAATATAATATATTTTTTATATAATTATTAAATAAAAATCAAAAAATCAATAGATCGAATCAATCCCAATAGAATGTTGAATTGTTAACGCGAAATATTAAAAATACATGTATGAATACAGGTTTTTAATATTCACTAAATAATTTAAATAAATTAATTAACCATCGAAGCTTTAATATAAATAACAAATAAATATCAATCGTTGTTCAAACGATGTTGTTTAACAATATTATTAAAACAACGAGGATTTATTAAATTGTTGATAAATAATTTGATTTAATTAAAATAATTTATGATTAAATTATTATTTGTTTAACACTAAATTAAATGTTTAATATTATGTGATTAATTCTTAAAATTGTCACGTAATATAAAATGAAACAATATTATATTAATAAAATATTTTGCAAAGTATTTCAGCTTCGCGTCAACGCGTGAACGTTAAAATTCCTGGAACCGTCTTTATTCTCGACGAAGAATTCGGGTTTCGCGCCACGCGACGCTTGAATATTGTTTTGCGTAGCGAGATTTTACGCGCACAATATAAAAAACACTAACACCAATGCAGAATCCTTTTGTTTGAAATTCGAAGAAATAATAATTAAATTGGTTTATCTGCGATTCCACCGTCGAAAACCTCCGCTTCGTGGAATCCGTGATCTCGCTCAAGCACTAAGTCGCCGCCGAGTACCTCTGCGTCGTCGCCAAATGCCACCAGCTTGCTTACTCGATGATCTTCTTCTTCGCTCTACCTCACAGGAGGCACCTAAAAATGTCGCGTCGAAAGACAGTGCTTATGTGCGCTCTTTTTCCTGGTTCAGGTTTTTTTCGTAGGATAAGGATGATGACTTGGTTAAATAAAAAATACGACGATTTTGAGCCAATAGGAAACTTTCCTTTATTGGCTTGGGGAAAAGCACTAAGGCATAAAAACCCCACGAAACGTTGATTGTACAATCAATTTGTTATGTGTGTATGTTTTGTATGTTTTTTATGTTTTGTATGTTTTGTACGTTTTGTATGCATACGAGTTGAATAGATCAACTTTGATCGAATGATGATCAATATAGAGGTACCAAGATTCAAGAGTTGAGTTGAATCTCTCGGAATGTGGCGTGGCGGTATCGTTATACCACATTAACGCTCACCGTGTATTGAAACGTCCGAAGCTTTGGGGTGTGTACGTGAAAAAGACAGAATATAAAAGAAAAGAAAGATTTAAGACGTAAACGCTGTTTGGTTTATCTGCGACAACTACCGTGACCGTGGTCCGAACAATACTAACGAGTTCGCGCACATTCGTCTACCAGACAATTGTCCCCACCGCTCGCGTCTCGCGTCCCTCCCTGCCCCGCGACGATCGGTTTTTGTTTAACGGAGATTTTCGTGGTAAATTCGCGAGACCCGTAGCCGCGTGAATGTACAAGAATGCGGCGATCCCCCCTGTTTTCTCCCCGTTTACGCGCGTACGTAAACACGACGACTTTTTCGCGTTTAGAAAATACGCGTGCGGCGTAATAATAAAATAATATTACGTTTGACGAAACACATTCCTTTCTCAATGCTTGAACCACTTTTCATAAACAGTTTTTTGTATAGGCTTCAATTTCTTCAGCGATTCAGTCTTTATCTGCTCAATCATGAAATACCTCTGTTCTTTGATAGAGCTTTCAGTTTTGGAAATAAAAACAGTTGCACGGGGCTAGATCTGGAGAATATAAAGGCTGGGGCAGATTGTGATTTTTTTACCTTTTGGCAGAAATTCGTGATGTACAATATTATCACAATCAAAGAAAACAGTGGGTAAAACATTTACATTTGACGAAACTAGCGAAGGAATTAGAGCAAAATCTTTCATTACCTGTCGGTGAAGTCGACCACGCTCTTACTTGACAGACTGTATGCGATAAGGAAGGAGAATCATTTGTACGTGTGGATACGTGTAAATGCAAATTGCGTTGCACATCTGTTCAAAATTGCGCTACAAGTTTAAAATCGCGTTTCGTAAATAATTTTTGGCAATTTCAATACTATATTTTTAGTTTTGATAATACCTATTTTTCATATCCGCATAACTTACCCATTAAAATATGGATTTTTTGTAGATTGCGTAGAAACAAATACTATCCACACGGCACCAAAGATTTTTGCAAAATTTTTGCAAGGTTTCATGAAAGATTTGAAACCTTGCCAAAATCTTACGAAATTATTTCTGCGATGCATCTATGTCCGCGCATAATCCTCGTATAAAAATTTCCCGTAAATATGAGGAAAGATTTCACGCTATGTTTATAAAAGATTGACAAAAAAATTGCAGAAACATTTCGTGTAGAATTTGTGCAACGTTTTTTGAAACCTCGCAAAAATCTTACGAAATACGTTATAGTGATGTTCCTGTGTCCGCGCATAATCCTCATATCAACATTTTCCGCAAAGATGAGTAACCTTGAATGAAACCTTGCATAAAGCTTTTTGTGACATTTCTAGAATGATTTTTTTAAGCTTCCCAAAAGATTTAATTATCTTTCAGGGAGCTTTCACTAAATATTGACGTAATATCGAAATATCTGACTTAAGAAACGTTAGTTATCTCCCATGAAAGACACCAGTAACCTTTTATACAATATTTCTAAAAGATCATTTGTAATCTTTATTAACTTTTATAAAGTATTTTATATATTTTAGAATTTTATTATTTATTATGATTATACATATTTTTAACATCCGCATTACATTTAATCGTTAATTCGCATTGTCGCACATGTTATTTTGTACATTGTTTCACAGAAAAAAACGCAGAAAAATGTTTCACCTACGGTGTGATCGAACCCGGGTCTTCTGCATTATAAAGCAGACGCCCTAACCATTACGCTATGCAACGCTTGTATTAGGTTGCTGCAGATGAAATGGCCGATTTAGTAATAAATTTTTAAACAGCTGTAACTTTTTATAAAGACAATTTATTTAAACAAAATAGGTACTAATAGATGCAAGACACTTTTCCCAACGAGATACAAGTAAATTCATTCCAGTTTTGTAGAAGTCCGAGTTTCTGGTTCAAAGAAACTCCTCGAAGGCATTATTGACAGCAGCTTCATTATTAAATCTTTTTCCTGTCAAAAAGTGATCCAAATGTTTAAAGAAATGGTAATCTGTTGGTAAGAAGTCTGGTAAATATGGAGGGTGAAGAAGAGTCTCATAGTACAACTTGTTTAATTTTCGGACCGTTGTTCTCGATACATGAGGTCGTGCGTTATCATGAAGCAGTATCACTCCATCCCTGTTGACAAGCCTAGGTCGTTGGACTATCAATTTCTGATGCATTTCATCCAGTTGAGCAAAGTATTTCTCAGCATTGATGGTTTCGCCAGATTGCAGGAACGAATAGTGGATAACTCCAGCTACAGACCACCAAACAGTTACCATTATTTTCTTTGGATGAAGGCTTGGTTTCGGCATGTGTCTTGGTGTTTCATCGGCATCTAGCCATTGGGTCGATCGGCGACGATTATCGTATAAAATCCACTTTTCATCGCAGGTCACAATTCGGTGCAAGAACGGTTTCTTTTTGTTGCGGGAGAGAAGAGAACTTGAAATCTCCATTCGACACGTCATGTTCTGCTCGGTAAGATCACGCGGAACCCATTTGTCAAGCTTTTTCACTTTTTCAAGTTGTTGCAAGTGGCGGCAAACTGTCGAATTGTGAACGCCTAATTTCTCGGCAAGATCCCTTATGGTTTGGCGGGGGTCAGACTCCACTAATGCATGCAGCTCGTCGTTATCGATCGATGGCCCTGAACGTCCACGTGGCTCATTTCCAAGGTCCATATCTCCGGATTAAAACTTTTCAAACCATCGCCGAGTGGTTCGTTCGCTAACTGTATCAGGCCCAAATGCGCTGTTGCTATTCCTTGTTGCTTTCGTTGCGTTGTGCTTAAATTTAAATTCGTATAGTAAAAGTAGCCGTTTTTGATTCACTTTTATGTTTACTTTCTATTTTTGTTTTTACGATCACTATGAAGTGCAAAAAAGAAATGACTCCATAAACCAAGGTAGCAGTATTTATACTTTGATATGTCATATTATTTGCGCCACCTTGTGCCAACATAATACACTAAAATTGCAGCTAACTTTATGTCATTGCTAAATCGGCCTTTTCTTCTGCAGCAACCTAATAAAACTAAGATTCAAATTTGAATCATAAGTTGCATGGTAATTCATATACACTTGTATTAATTTTACATTTAAAATTTCTTCTATTGTGTGAAGTATTTTTTTAAATTAAGATATAATTAATAATTTAATATATTTAAATACATAATTTCGCTCTTGAGATTTTACTACACATACAAATATACTAAATTTTAATTGTTGATGTATTCTTATCTAAACTAAAAATTAAATTTTTAAGATAACAAATAGCTCTGCTGCAAGATTACGATTAATATTTAATGCTGTTTTCATGGAAGTTACAACATGCTTACATGAAATTTTCTTAAAATCTTCCCTATAAACTTTTGTGGAAGCTTACAGAAATGTTTTCTGAAAGATTTGGCTGAAGTTCACATGCAATATTAACGCGGAAGTTAATCGATAGCCATTTCTAGTTTTTGTTTTTTGAAGGTTACAGAAGGTTTCGAAAAAAGAAATATTTTGAATTAAATATTATTAATTAAATATTTCTAAGAAATTTTGCAATGACCTAGCTAAAATATTACGACAAAATATTTCAAGAAACTTTCCTGTATTCTTACGTAAAATATTTTGTAAAATCTTTCAGCCAGTTTGCTTCAAGTTTTTATTGAAACATTTACCAGAAATTTAGCAGCGACCTTACTAAAATATTACGACAAAATATTTCAAGAAACTTCCCTGCATTTTTTCATAAAATGTTTTGTAAAATGTTCCTGCAAGTTTGCTTCAAGTTTTCGTTGAAACATTTACACAAAATCTTGCAGCGATTTTTTAAAAACGTTTCAA
Organism: Chalcis sispes; assembly: GCA_949987625.1. Lineage (NCBI taxonomy): Eukaryota > Metazoa > Arthropoda > Insecta > Hymenoptera > Chalcididae > Chalcis > Chalcis sispes. The sequence continues at coordinate 40,839,421 of OX465098.1, forward strand.
CTATATGTTTTAAGAAACCTCACAGGAATCTTTCTCGAAATGTTTTATGAAATGTTTCAGCAAGCTTGCTCCAAGATTTCGGTGAAACATTGAAATGAAATCTTGCAGCAACTTTTCTAAAATGTTTCAACTATATGTTTCAAGAAACCTCACAGGAATTTTTCTCGAAATGTTTCATGAAATGTTTCAGCAAGTTTGATCCAAGGTTTCGTTGAAACATTGGCACAAGATCTTGCAGCAACTTTTCTAAAATGTTTCAGCTACATGTTTCAGAAGACCTCACAGGGATCTTTCGTGAAAGGTTTTGTAAAATTTAACTGCAAGGTTTCGTTGAAATCTCTAATTTGTTAAATATTTCTTTATTGTAGCTCAACTTTTCTTATAAATTATTAACTTGGACTAAAGTTACTATTTATATAGAAATTATTGCTTATGATTGACAAATTTAAGTTTTAGCTCTGTTAGATAATGCTCGGACTCGCGAGCCAAGGGCTCAGACTTCGATTCCTATGAGAAGAATATTTTATTTTTCTAATTATTTACCTCAATTTCTTTAATTTGTTTCTTTTTTCGATAAAAACCATATTTAAATATATATTATACAAAAAATTATAAAATAAGTAAATAAATACCGCATCGATATAAAAATGTTAATTGATTATTAGTAAAATTTGAATGAATAATTTGTTCGAACTGTACCTTGTCTCTACCAATAGCAAAACTATGTGAGATATCGAAAGACTAACTATGGAATGTTTGACATAAATAAAAATAAAAGATTTTCATCAAGATAATTGTTTCAATAAATTATTTATAATGAAATCCTTTAAACAAATTATTGACAAATTTAATTTTAGCAAAATTTGATAGCGAAATCTATTCTTCGGAAAAAAAATACACAAAAGAAATTTATAGTAAGTTCTAAAAATGTTAATTGTTTATTAGTATAACTCTTATAAATAATCAAATGATTTTCATTGTATCCTGGTTTGCCCAATACTATGACCATAAATTGTATTATGCAATTATCAATAAAGAAAGTAACCATAATAAAAAAAGCTTATTAAAAGTAATCTAAATTACCTTGATAAGCTTGTTATCAAAAATATTGTATTTAACACTTTAAAGTAGCATACGAGGGTAGTCTGAAAAGTTTCCGACCTGAACATGAAGATAGCAGCACTCGTCATTAAAAGCTAGCGAATTTCGTTGTTCATCTGTTGACAGTTGCTTGCCAAAGTTTCAGCCATTTTGGATGCGCAGTTGTTAGTTGACAGTCGTTTGAGTGAATTGATGTGAGTGTTGTAGTGAAAATGGACAAAATAGAGTATCAAGCTGTCATTAAATTTTTGTTTTTGAAAGGCAATACGCCTACGCAAATAAAAAATTAGTTGAACTCTGTGTAAGGGGACTCTGCACCATCATTTACCACAGTTAAATTTTAGGCAGCTGAATTCAAACGTGGCCGTAAGAGCTTGGGAGACGATGAACGTCTGGGACGTCTAAAAACTGCAACCACTAACGATAATATCGCCAAAGTTCACCAAATGGTGCTAGACGACCGCCGAATTAAAGTGAGAGAGATAGCAGAAGTTATGAACATGTCCAAAGAACGTATTTGCAACATATTAAATTAAGATTTAGGCATGAGAAAGCTGTCTGCACGTTGGGTGTCACGTTTGCTCACGTTAGACCAAAAACGTGTTCGAATGAACATTTCCAACGCTCTATTGGCGCAGTTTAGGCGCAATAAATCCGAGTTTTGGCGCCGATTAATTATTGTAGACGAAACTTGGATACACCATTATACGCCCAAAACAAAAATACAGACAAAACAGTGGACTACAGAGGGAAAACCGGCTGCAAAAAAAGCAAAAACTGTTTTTTCGGCTGGGAAAGTGATGGTGACTGTTCTTTGGGATAGTCACGAAGTTATTCTAATCGATTATCTTCAAAAACGATAAACCATTACAGGAGCATACTACGCATCATTACTTGACAAGCTGTAAGCAGAACTTGCGGAAAAACGTCCATATTTGCAGAAAAAGAAAATCCTGTTTTACCAAGACAACGCGCCGTCTCACACCTCAGCGGTTGCCATGGCGAAAATCCACGAATTACGGTTTCAGCGGCTTGACCATCCGCCTTACTCACTAAGCCTAGTCCCTAGCTACTTCTTTTTGTTCCCTTATCTGAAAATTGCACTCGGAGGACAGAGGTTTTTATCAAATGAGGAGGTAATCACCTTCGTGAACAGTCATTTTGCAGAGAAAAACGCCAAGTACTATTTAGATGGGTTAAAGAGATGGGAGCATCGCTGGGAGAAGTGTGTAGAATTGCAAGGAGACTATGTTGAGAAATAAAGAAAAAAATTAAGAAAAAATGTCTTGTATCTGTGTTAGGATGGAAACTTTTTAGACCGCCCTCGTAGATTATGAAAATCTAACTTGTTAAAAATACATTATTCTTGATCATTTTAAATACTGTAACTATTTTTTGTAATTATCAAATGAAGAACATTTTCAAAATTACTCTTGTATTTAAAAAGTTTTGCAGATTTTTTTACGTGCACTTTGCAAAATATATTGGGTGTACAACTTTGCTTCCGCCGCTTTTTCCGAAATTCGAGGCTTTATTGTAAAAAACTGGTTATACATTTATGATTCAAAGTATTGTCCATCGCTGGCCACTACTTTCTCTTATCTTTCGGGCAGCATACGGATCCCGCGTTGAAAAAACTGGTCATCTTTTGAATCGATCCACGAATCGATCCAATTTTTTACTTCTTCATAAGACTGGAAGTGCTGGTCAGCCGGGCCGTGTGCCATTGATCGAAACAAGTGATAGTCCGAGGGAGCAACGTCTGGAGAATACGGCGGGTGGGGTAGGACTTCTCATTTCAAAGTTTCTAAGTATGTCTTGACCACTTTCGCAACATGGGGTCGAGCATTGTCATGCTGTAAAATCACTTTATCATGTCTCTCGTTGTATTGCGGCCGTTTGTCTTTCAATGCTCGGCTCAAACGCATTAATTGCGTTCGATAACGATCGCCTGCGATTGTTTCAGTCGGTTTTAACAACTTACAATACACTACGCCGAGCTGGTTCCACCAAATACTAAGCATGACCTTGGAACCGTAAATATTCGGTTTGGCCGCCGACGTGGAAGCATGGCCGGAATATCCCCATGATTTTTTGCGCTTGGGATTATCGTAGTGAACCCATTTTTCGTCCGCAGTCACAATGCGATGCAGAAATCCCTTCCGTCTTTGCCTTGCAAGCAGCTGTTTACAAACACACAAACGCCGTTCAACATCTCTCGGCTTCAACTCGTACGGCACCCAACTTACTGGTTTCTGAATCATTCCCATGACTCTCAGGCGTTTTGAAATGGCTTGTTGCGTCAGTCCCAATGATTTTGCCAATTCTTGTTGCGTTTGACACAAGTCCTGATCAAGTAATTCCTCCAATTCTGCATCTTCGAAAACCTTCTTTCTTCCACCGCCATGCTGGTCTTCGACGTTAAAATCGCCGTTCTTGAAGCGTTGAAACCACTCTCAGCACGTTCTTTTACTATAAGCGGCCTTACCATAGGTATTTGAGAGCATCTGATGAGCCTCAGTCGCAGATTTCTTTATATTAAAGCAGAAAATTAAAACCTCCCGCAAATGACAAGAATTTGGCTCGTAAGCTGACATGTTTAATCGAGAATAACTTTATGATGCAGACCTAAATCAACTAATATTTCGATGGCGTTATGTTTACAAATACCTAAGCTTATTGCATGACATGTATGATCTATTTATTTCAACTACCACTTACCGCTACAGCCATCTATTGCAAAACGGCAGAAGCAAAGTTGTACACCCAATAAGTTTTATACAAAAAGAAGTTTTTTCATGAATATTTTATACAAAGGTTAACTACTGTTAAAAATGGAGTAATTATACATTTCTATTTAAAGATACAATATGTTTAGTTTTTTTTCCTTAATTTTTGTGAATTCGTATTTAATACTCATGCGTCATTCTGTTTAAAACTTGCCCCTATCGTGATCAATAGCGTCAAATTTTATTTTTTTGATAATCAACTTGTTTTTCCTTTCTGAATACCTACACAGCACAAAAGGTTTCAAAAAAACTTTCTTCAAAAGATTTCACTAAAACTTTAATTGTCCGTAGCTTTCCACGGATAATTAAAGATGTCCCTACACTTCCGTAGATGTCTTTAGCTTTTCGTAGAAACGCAAAACCGTCCGTAAGGTTCCGTGATACTTCGTAGCTTTTTGTGGAGAATGAAAGGTGTCGTAAACTTCCGTAGATGTCCGTGGCTTTCCGTGGAAATTCAAAGGCGTCCGTGGGGTTCCGTAATTGTCCAAAACTTCCCGTGGTTAATAGTATGTGATTGTAGACTTCCGTAGATGTCCGTGGCTTTCCGTACAAATTTAAAAACGTCCGTAAGGTTCCGTGATACTCCCTACATTTTCGTGGTTTATAAAATGTGTCTGTAGAATTCCGTTGATGTCCGTAGCTTTCCGTAGTAATTTAAAAACGTCCGCGAGGTTTTGTAATACTCCGTAGCTTTCTGTAAAGAGTAAAAGGTGTCCGTAGACTTCCGTAGATGTCTGTAGCTTTCCGTAGAAATTAAAAGCGTCCGTGGGGTTTTGTGATACTTCGTAGCTATCCGTGATTTATAGATGTAAACGTAGACTTCCGCAGATGTCTGTAGCTTTTCGTAGGGATTTAGAAGCGTTCGCGGAGTCCCGCGATACTCCGTAGGTTTTTTTGGTTAAAAAAAAATGTCCGTAGAATTCCGTTAATGTCCGTAGCTTTTCGTAGTAATTTAAAAACGTCTGTAGCATTTTGTAATACTCCGTATCTTTCTGTGAAGAATAAAAGGTGTCCGTAGACTTTTGTTGATGTCCATAGCTTTTCGTAGAAATTAAAAAGCGTCCGTGGGGTTCCGTGATACTCCGCAGCTGTCCGTGATTTATAGATTGTAAACGTAGAGATTGGTATATTAGTAGCTTTCCGTAGAGATTTAAAAGCATCCGCGGGGTTTTGTAGTACTTCGTAGCTTTTTGTGAAGAATAAAAGGTGTCCGTAGACTTCAGTAAATGTTCGTGGTTTCCCGTACAAATTCAAATATGTCAGTAAGGTTCCGTGATACTTCGTAGCTTTTCGTGGTTGATGAAATGTGTCCGTGGAATTCCGTTGATGTCCATAGCTTTTAGTAGTAATTTAAAAACGTCAGTGGGGTTTTGTAATACTCCGTAGCCTTCTGTGAAGAATAAAAGGTGTCCGTAGACTAATGTAGATGACCGTAGCTTTCGGTAGAAGTTGAAAATCGTCCATGGGGTTCCGTGATACTCCGTAGCTATCCATGATTCATAGATTTTGAACGTAGTTTGGAGTAGATGTCTGTAGCTTACCGTAGCGATTTTAAAGCGTCCGCGGGGTTTTGTAATACTCCGTAGCTTTCTGTGGTGAATAAAATATGTCTGTAGAATTCCGTTGATGTCCGTAGATTTGCATTGAAATTCAAAAACGTCCGTGGGGTTCCATAATGCTCCGTAGCTTTCCGTGAAAAATGAAAGGTGTTCGTAGGCTTCCGTAGATGTCCGTAGCTTTTCGTATGAATTCAAAAACGTCCGTGGGGTCCCGCGATACTTTGTAGTTTCCAGTAAATGATAAAAGTTGTCTGTAGACTTTCGTAGATGTCCGTAGCTTTCCTTTGAAATTCAAAAACGTCCGTGGGGTTCCGTAATACTCCGTAGCTTTCCGTGGTTAATAAAATGTTTCCGTGGAATTCTGTTAATGTCCGTAACTTTTATTAGAAATTTAAAAACTTTCGTGAGGTTCTGGAATATTTCGTAGCTTTCCGCGATTCATAAAATAAGTCCATAAAATTCCGTTAATGCCCGTAGCTTTCTTCAGAAATTCAAAAGTGTCCGTGGGGTTCTGTAATTGTCCGCAGCTTTCCGTCGTTTATCGAATGTATCCGTAGATTTTCGTAGATGTATGTAGCTTCTTGTACAAATTTAGAAACGTCGGTGGGTTTCCGTAATTGTCCGTAGCTTTCCGTGAAACATGAAAGATGTCCGTAGAATTCCGTTAATGTCCGTACTTTTCGCAGAAATTTAAAAACGTCCGTATGATTCCGTGATACTCCGTAGCTTTCCGTAGTTAATAAAATTTTTCGTAGAGTTCCGTTGATGTCTGTAGCTTTTCTTAGAATTTTAAGAGTGGCTGTTGAATTTCTTGATACTTCGCTGCTTTCCGTAAAGAATGAAAGGTGTTCGTACTCCGGAAACAGTGACCAAAATTAACCAAATTGTGCGTGCAGATCGTCGAATGAGCATCCGGATCATTGCCGAGGCTGTAAACGCCGAAAAAGAAACGATTAGACAAATTTTACACGAGGAATTACACATGACAAAAGTCTGTGCGGAGTTAGTGCCAAAAAACCTGACTCCTGACCAAAAGCTCTTGCATCAACAGGTCTGCTCAGATTTCCTTGAAAAGTTAACAAAAGATTCCGGACTGATGAAAAACATTATTACTTGCGACGAAACGTGGATTTTTCAACACGATGTTGAAACAAAGCGGCAATCGATGCATTGGAAGACGCCTGAATCGCCCAAAATCAAAAAAGCAAGGATGTCCAAATCAAAATTCAAGGCAACGTTGATCGTTTTTTTCGACATTAACGGTATCGTGATGACTGAATGGGTTCCAGAGGGTCAGACTGTCAACCAGACTTACTATTTGTCAGTTTTGGCAACACTGCGAGAACAAGTTCGTAAGAAACGGCCCGAGTTGTGGAAGAAAAACTCGTGGATTTTGTACCAGGACAACGCACCTGCCCATAACGCGCTATCTGTGAAGCAGTATTTGGCCGGTAAGCGCACTCCAGTGCTCGAACACGCGCCGTACTCGCCAGATTTGGCACCGTGCGACTTTTTTTTGTTTCCGAAGATAAAATCTGCTTTGAAAGGAACCCAATTTAAGTTGATGGAAGCGGTAAAGCAAAAAACGGCGGAACTCCTAAAGGCCCTTACCAAAGAAGACTTCCAGCACTGCTTCAATCAATGAAAAAAACGTATGGAAAGGTGTGTGGCGAGGGAAGGGGAGTATATTGAAGGGGAGCATTCGAATGTAGAATAATTTTTATAATAAAATCCTTTTTCGTAACCAGTCTCGTTTTTTAATAGCCAGACCTCGTATATATATATATATATATATTTTTTTTTTTCAATTAATTATATAATTGTGCGTTAACAAATATTACATGAAATATTTTAAAAGTAATTGCGAAACCACTGCAACATTTTTTATACTATTGCATTCATTATATCTGAGACATTCGCATAATATTTCTGAGGAATACTTATATTTCAAAAAAAGATTTTTTGTGACATTTCGTGATATGCGCAGGGGAATAATTATCATAAAAAATAATGAAAACTTCAGTTTTAATTTTTAGGCTCGATTGCTCATTAAAATAGAAACAAGATTTTAATTTTTATCTTTGATTATTTTACGCGAAAATTTTGTATGATGACGCTCATGCGCAGTGCTGAAATAATTTGAAAAATCGCATTACGGTTTTAATTACTTAATTGTACAATGAGTAGACCTAAAATATAACTCTTAAATCGTTTTGAAGATTTTGTTAACATTATAAATCAAAATGATATTGATGAACATAAGCAACATATTGATGTAGCTTACATTCTAAATAATGATGATGACGATTCTTCAGATTCTGAATCTGAAGAAACTGAAGAAACGGTTACTGAGCAAATATTTTTACCATACGGTTTTTATGAACAAATAAAATCTAGTTATAACAATACTCGAAAGTTATTAGAACCAAAGCATACGTACAATTGGAAAAAGGGTGTATTTGAAGATTTTGTATTGATACAAAATATTACGAATGATCGTGATAATAACGATATCAAAAATAATGAAATCGTTGAATCTACTATTGTATCAATAAAAACACTTAATGCTCATAAATTATTTAAACAATTTTACAACAACAAAAAATTATATTGAAGGTGCTGTAAAAGAGAGTAGTTATGATTTGACAGCTAAAAAATTTATTATTATATCATCATTTATCAATCCTCGAAAAGATTATAGAGGTTACTGGTTAACAAAAATACTTAATTGTTTAATTGCTTAAGAAACAATGTCACGTAATGAATTTACAACCATTAAAAATGAAATAAAATTTTATCGTCTTGAAGATAAAAGAGACGATGACAAGATGACACGATGAAAAGGTCTTAAAATTGAAATGCTAAAATCATGTGATCGAGGAACGTACGGAAGTTATTTTTATATCGATTCAAAAATTAATTTCATTACAGTTCAAGATTCTAAACCAGTTTCTATTTCATCTTCTTTTTGGAGTTGCTGATTACAATTCTGATGTCTGAATTACAAAACTCATTATGATAGATCCAATACAGCTACTAACCAAAACTACTTCGATGTTTTCTATTCTATGTGTTATAAAATGAAGATACATGAGTTTTAGGGATTTCTATCTTCTATCCTGGATGAAAGAAACTAACCCTTATCAGAATTATTATTTTCAACAAGTACAGCTCGCTCTTAGTATTATTCAGAATTAACGACGTGGACGTGTCGAGCATCTGCCGCCATGTGTATGTGTTAGTATAACTGTGTTTATGTGTATTTTTATGTAAATTGTGTAAATGTGTTTATGTAAATTTTCATCATTGGATATGTGTTTGGATGTGTGTTAAGTAGAATCTTGTTTAGGTATGGAATTTGTTTCATTTTTCATTTTAATAATTTTTTATTTATAATTTTATTTGCAATTAAGGTAAATCACTTTTGATGTGATAGATATAGAAAGACAAAAAATTGGAGAAACTACTTGATCAAGATCGATGTCAGATGCTAGCAGAACTTTGAAAAATATTACAAGTAGATAAATCAACAGTTTCAAAACGTTTAGAAGTGTTAGGAATGATTCAGAAGCAAAGACATCGGGTGATGTATAAATTGAAACCGAGAAAACAGCGAGAATTTATTTAAGGTCCAAATATTACATTAAGTACTTGCGCTCACGTAAATGATAAAATCTAAGATGATTCCGTTATGGCAATCTACAAGCAAATGTATTTTTATACCAAATCGATGGCGTTTTACAGGTAAATATTGCTTGAAAGCCAATCGCCCTTTCCATAAAACAAGGCCTTCATCAATACATAGTTTTTCTCCTGGATCTAAAATATTTAAAAATTTTTTAAAAATGATCAATAACATTTTTTTATTTTAAAGGGATGATTAGATGAAATTTCGTTATTTTGTAAATACAAAAAACGTAATATCTGATAGTAGCTATTACGAGTCATTGTCTGATAAAATATAAGGGTCAATAAAATAGGAAAAGTACTGCAATAGTTTTTGAGTTCTCTTTTTTTTATGTGTTTCGTAAGAATAGTTAGAGCTAAAAATATAAGAAGCCCTTTTTTCTAAATCTTCTAATCTTTTCTTGTTAATATACTCTGGTTCTGACGTTGATAATGATTGGTTTTCTCATAAATAAGGTCAAGAAGAATGTTATCGAAAACAAATTTAAAATAATGAATAGGATCATTACTGTTTAGTTCGATATTTTCCTGCATACCTGATCGTGAAACGAATTATTTTACAGATGGGAAAAATTTTTTCATAAAATATTTTCTGACCTGGTACGTATTTAACACTAGATTGCCGGAGCAAGTCAATTTGACTCATTTGTGATTTTGAAAATCTGTGGAACATATATTTTAAAAACAAAATTTATACGTAAAATTGTTTTGAGTAAAGTTTCTTTGAAATAGAATTGTATTTAAAACATTTTTAACATATATATTCTGTTTTAAAATATATTTTCAGCAGATTTTTAAAATCATAAATACGAGGGTAGTCCCAAAAGTACCCGACCTGACTTATGAATACAGGTAGTTTTAAAAAAACAATTACTGCGATTGGCAATACCACCTTTCAACAACTAATTGTGAAAAATTCATAACAATACGTTTATTATTATTTTTTTTACAGACATCCAAAGTGAACGCTCTCAGTGAATTTGTTAATATGGAAAAAATCGGGCATCGTTATGTGATACAATACTTCCATTTGATAGGTCTAAATCCAACCGATATCAAAGCCGAGTTGGATTCTACTCTGGGGAAGTCTGCTACTTCGTTTACAACGGCCAAATATTAGGTAGCTAAGTTTAAGCGAGGTCGTACGAGCTGCCAAGATGAACACCGCAGTGGTCGACCAAGTGAGGTCACTACGTCAGAAAATGTGAAGAAAATCTAGAAAATGGTATTGGATGACCGTCGACTAAAAGTGCGCGAGATAGCAGACATGGCTTTCAAAAAGTGCTGTGCATCGCATTTTGATCGAAAATTTGGACATGAGAAAGCTGTGCGCAAGATGGGTGCCGCGTTTGCTCACAATGGAGCAAAAACAGCAACGTGAAGATGTTTCCATCGAGTGTTTGACAATGTTTTGCAGCAATAAAGCCGAGTTTTTGCGTCGATTCATAACCATGGACGAAACATATGTCCATCATTTTACACCTGAGACCAAGGAGCAGTCAAAGTAGTGGACTAGAAAGGGAGAACCGGCTCCAAAGAAAGCAAAGACAGTTCAGTCAGCTGGCAAGGTCATGGCATCCGTTTTCTGGGATGCGCGTGGAATAATATTTATTGATTATCACAAAAAAGGAAAAACAATCAACGGCGCATATTATGCAGCCTTATTGCAGCGTTTAAATGAAAAAATCAAGAAAAAGCGGCCCCATCTGACGAAAAAAAAAGTGTTATTTCATCACGACAACGCACCAGTTCACACGTGCGTCATTGTGATGGCTAAAATCAATGAGTTGAAGTTCTAATTGCTTCCTCACGCACCCTATTCGCCAGATCTGGCTCCCTCGGATTATTTTCTTTTTCCGAATTTGAAAAAATGGCTCGGCGGCAAAAGATTTGCCAACAATGAAGAGGTAGAGTCTGCGGTTAATAGGTATTTTGTGGAGCTTGAGGGTTTCTACTATAAAGCGGGTATCGAAGCTATTGAACATCGTTGGGAAAAGTGTATCGAATTGAAAGGAGAATATGTTGAACAATAAAAAACATTTTCGCAATTTTTTTACTGTTTTCGTTGTCAGGTTGGGTACTTTTGGGACTGCCCTCGTAAGTCAAATTGACTTGCTCCGGCAATCTAGTGTTAATATGATTAGGATTTATTTCGCTAATTTTATCACGAAAATCTATTTCACAATCTAATTCAGGCTCTCCACTAGTCATGGTCATTTTTATTATGATCTCCAAAATGCAGATTAAAAATTCTGAAATTCACTTTAGGCACCACAACTGTGTCGTGAATCAAGAAATTTTAGGTTCGATCGATATCTGCAGCTTACCCTGACTTTGTGTACTTTTAGAGTCATCTTCCTTGTGAGTATTTTGACCATGGATAATTGCCATCTAGCGATAACTCTTATGACTAATTCTAAATGTGGTGTAGCAAAGTTTGAAAATTCGACCAAATAGAATCTTACTTGAAATTTAGATATAATAAAAAAGTTGATAATGCAATTCCCATCTGTATACATTTAGGAAAACCAACGAAGAAAGCCATCGAAATCGACTTCAAATAGCCGATATACTGAATAAGTTTTTGTTTGCAAAATGAAATTCAATAATTCTAAAAACATCCATATATGAACATTTTTACGAAAATCTAATAAAAACCACTGAAATCGATTGAATTTAGCGGTCATATTGGATTAGCCATTCTAAATTTTGATTTTGATTGCCGAATCATTTTCAGTTACCCAAATAATCCTAAGGAACCACTTTGGTCTTATTTAACAACTCAGAAAAACTATGACGCTTTAAGGCATCATCCCGGCCCTCTAAGGGTTATCTGCTGTGACGTGGTGTATTTGCACAAGTCATATAAGGAGGCCAAAGCATAGCTTGTAAGTCTCCTCGTAGCCTGCAATACCCCCTTACAATCTAGGCAGTCTTGCAGAACTGCCACATTTCACCTAAATAACAGCCACGCAGTTCTGTACACACATTGCACCTCCTCCAGGTACAGGGACTAGGAGCTCAAGTAAGGCTCCAGCGAGGAGCCAGTCTCAGGAGCCCATGGCTAGTCGATAACAGTGCTCGCACACACTGCAGCGGGTCCTTCTCCAAGCTCCTTCCTGTTCTTGTCATTGTCCCTTACCTGTAACCTCCCAGACAGAATTAAATTTAATTAAAATAAGAAGAAAGTAATAGAAGCAGCTGCACTGTTAAAGGGAAGTAGACTGCCACACCACACCATAGGAAAGTGGACAAGGGAAGGTTAGGGAGTAATGAAAATATATCAGCACAGCTCCTACGAGCAAGTAATTACGTACCTGGAAGTGTCTAGGAGCGTTGCCTCGCTGCCGCTGCTAGCAAGCCATCGCTGTCCCCGACAGCGCCGCCTCGCCTTCTCCGCCGCTTATCGTCCAATCCGCCTGTTGTTGATCCACCGTAATGCCGCACCTGGAAAGGAGTAAGAAGAGACAAATCAGTCGACGCCTACTAGCCATGGAATGCGTCGACTTACCTGGACTCCCTTGACATCGGATGAAGATTCTCGCCGCTCCAGGGAAAATATATACAACACAAGCACTCGCGAGCGGATAACCTAAAACGCGCGATGCTAGCACGCAGTAGTGTCAACTGCCGACAGCGCTGAGCGCGCGTGGCGGCTGCGTCGCGTAACGTATTTTACACGCACGTTGCGGCGGCGCACAACGTTCATCTAAAATCCGCGCTTGCAAATGTGCCACGCAGAATTTTCTGCTTAACTCCGTTTGGTTCCGCATAAGCGAGCAGTTGACACTCCGTTCGGGTCCGTTTTCGCGAGAAGTCACGAGAATGGCGAGCAGTCGACACTCCGTCAGGGTCCGTTTTCGCGAGGAATCGCGAGCGAAATAGCGCCTTAGAAAAGATGAGCGTGTTTAAAGCGGGCGGAACGTGCTTCTTTTTGTATTTGAGTGGGTATAAGAGATCTAGTAAATGCACCCCGGTGCGGTAGCTGCTACTACGAGGCATCTCTTCACCAAATCATCCCCGTTCCTTCCCGGCTGTGTGTGCGACCGCGACGCGTGCTACGTGCCATGTTTCCGTCTTTTAAAGATTGTATGCCCGCGACCGCTCTAACCGTGAGCTGGCTGTAAGAACGGAAGTGCAGCTTAAGAAACCGCGCTACATGTGTGTAGCTGGTGCCCTGGGCTCGCGTGAAAACACGAGATGTAATTATTGTAGCTAGTTTTTTAAGTTGAATAAACGTGTTCGTTTTGTGTTCATTTTTGATCGGTTGTTTTACTTGCACTAGTAAGCAACCCGCCCGCTTTCCCCTACATTTGTGCGCCACCCTGATTCCTAGTGGCGTTACACTGCATAATCATGTATCAGGATGACTGGCATTTGACAAGTATGATCACCTGTTTTTTCTTAAAATTTGCAGGTTTCTCAGGCCATTCGCCCAGAGGTGTTGTTCGTGCCGTCGATCCTAAGCAAGGAAGGAAAAGTCATTAGTACATATATAAATTAGTTCATTTTTACAGTCTTCATCCTTCAAATTTTGAAAAAATCTAATCGCATACGTGTACGTTTCAATGCTACAGATGGCTTTTCATTCGATTCGGCATTATGTTGCATATTGCATGTCAGTAGAATGTCGTCTACATAAAGAGACAATATCAATATTATGTCATTTTTCTTCTTAATAAATAAACATGGTTCACCCCATGTGGACTTTCCTTCAAACCATATAATGCCTCCTTTATTTTACAGAATTTCTGTTGCTTTACTTCTGGAGTATATTCTATTTCATCAGGTATTTCCATCAAAGCCTCACTCTGAATCAATCCATTTAAGAAAGCTGTTTTTACAAACTTTGATACAGTTTTAAATCATACTTGTTGACAATCTCAAGAACAAACATAAATAGCGGTAAACGTGATACTAGCGCATACATTTCTGGAAAATCATAAGTATAGGGTGATTCATTATGAGGTTTGGTTTTCAATCTCAAATAAAAGGCACAAAGTTGAATTCTATAGTAAAAATTTTATTGTGAGTCGAAAGAACAATCTATGACATTTACTTTTTAAACATTACCTCATTTAAATGTTGACCGCGACTACGCCGTAAATAGTTCATCCTGAGAGTCCAATTTTAGACGACGCGTTCCAGCATAGCGACCGGTATCTCGCAAATGACACAAGTAATTTTGGCTTGCTAAGCGTCTATTGAAGCTGGCTTATCCCTGAAGACCAAAGACTTCGTGTAACCCCAAAAAAAATAATCTAAAGGTGTGATATCACACGATCTAAGCGGCCAATTTACTGGTCCAAAACGTGAAATCAGGTTCTCACCAAAATGATTTCTCAATAAGTTCATTGTTTCTGTCGCTGTGTGCGAAGTAGCGCCGTCTTGTTGAAATCAAAGTTCACCGAATTTCAGGTAGCAGAAAATCCGTTGTCATGGTGCGATAGCGGTCGCCATTGACGGTTACGTTCTGACCGGACTCATTTTGAAAGAAATATGGACCGATGATTTCACCGGCCCATAAACTACACCAAACTGTTCATTTTTGTGGCTTTAGTGGTAGCTTTTGATGCTTTTCAGGTTGTTAATCAGCCCAAATACGGCAATTCTGCTTATTGTCGTATCCATTGAGCCAAAAATGCGCCTCATCACTGAATAAAATTTCGCGATAAAACAGCGGATTTTCATTGAGCTTATTTAGAGCCCATTTACCAAAAACATGACGCAAACCTAAATCGCCTAGCTTTAATTCTTGCATGAGTTGAAATTTGTATGCCTTAAAACCAAGATCTTTACGTAAAATACGCCAAGTTATTGTGTACGACAAACCAAGCTGTTGAGAAGGACGCCGAATCGATTCGTCACGGTCTTTAGCCACACTCTCAGCTACAGCCGCTATATTCTCTTTACTACGTGCTGGATGTGGTCTAATCGGTCGAGTATCATCCAATAATGTATGCTGGGTTTCAAATTTGCGGATGGTATTGGCTATAGTGGTTTCGGTAGGTCGACGATGCACACCATAAGTTTCTCTAAGAGCACGAAAAACATTTCTCACAGAATGCTGATTTTCGTAATACAGCTGAATAATTTGGATACGTTGTTGCGGTGTAAGTCTTTCCATAATTATTTTTCAAACAATACTAAATAAAAATTACATTACAGTTTGACAGGAGTCATGCGTGATCTGTAAAAAAAAGCTTATTGAAAATCAAGCCTCATGATGAATCACTCTTTATTATCCTTAAATCTTTTTATTACCAATCTGGCTTTATATCTAACGCTATTATCGGCTCAAATCTTTTCAACACTCACTTACAGTCGATAATGTTTCTTTTTTTCTGCTGCTTGTGGCAGTTTGGCGATATGTTATCTCTCTTATAATTCTTGTACATTAAATAATGTTCTTTTTTAATTGTCTCTATCCATTTTTCTTTTCTTATCGTACTTATGGTATAATAACAACCTGGATTTATATTTGTTTCCAGTCAAAAGAGCATGAACTAATGGATCGTCTATTGATATTTCTTCTGCAATTATCTTTCTATTTTTTCACGGACGACCCCTGCCTCTTTTCAGCACCCCCTCCGTTCTTGACAAATCTTCAGGAATTTCTTTTTTAATTTGCACAAATTAGGTACCAGTATTTATGCAATAGTTTAAATTTTTTTAATTATTTGAAATCTATTTCTTGTATTTATTTGCAACTACAAATTTTTCGTTGAATCTTACGTCTCTGCTTCCTTAGAATTTTCTTTCTTTTGGTTTGAATCTTGGGCTGAATTTTAATACAAGCCAAGCATCTAAAACGGTTTAGCTAATTAATATTTATTTTTTATTCTGAATTATATACTTTAATCGAAGAAGTCATTCCATTCAAAACATTTAATGTTTTGTTATTTGCGAACTTAGCGGATTCTATAGCCAGATTTCATTTTTTTAGATAATTTAGAATCATACATTAACGCTCGTACTTTCTTTTCAATTGCCTGGTTGAATCTTTCAGACATTCTATCATGTTAAGGCCTTAGGTCACTCTAAAGACTGAAACAATAGGCTTCTTTGTGATTTTTTTTCGGAAAAAATATTAATTAAATCGAGATTAAGGCAAAAGTTTATTGTTCTTATAAATAACTAAAAAACATTATTTTTATGGAATAAATAATTTAAAAATGGCGGCTGTGCAGCGTTTCTCAGATGATCTCTCTAATTTGCAAGGGTCCATGGCCGTACTAACAGTTCCTATAAATTTTGAATTATGATAATCATTATATTTTTTATTATGCATTACAACAGTTAGAAAAGCACGTAGGATTTTTTTATTGATTATATATTGATTTTTGGCCATAAGGCGGACTTCCAAAGTCAAACTTGCAAAATTCGCAAAAAAAATTGCTAGAAAATTGTTAATAACAAAAACTACGCCATAGAAAAAGAATCTTACGTACTTATTTAGACAATAAATTTTTGAAGATCTCGTTAAAATTTTAAGTAAATTGATTGAAAATTATTCGAGTTATGGTGCGACCAATTTAAGGGAAAAGATACACTAAGGACTTAAAAAGAAATCGATTTTTTTACATTTTCTTAAAGTAGCACATTCCAAAAATATTCTGTAAAAATTTCAGAAAAAACCGACTGTTATTTACGGAGATATAGAAGTTTAAACAGAGCCATCTCCAGCGCATGATAGTACAGTCTGTCAAGTAAGAGCGTGGTCAAGTTAATTTATGAAAAAATTTATTTGATGATACTTTCATATTTATATATACACTGTACACATTACAAACAATGATGCAATTTGGTCAATAATGTGTCCAGTCACCACCGGCGTCGATAATTGCCTGGCATCTCCAAGGCATGCTTTCTACTAATTTGACGGCGTATTCTAGTGGCAAGGATCTCCAGATCCGACAAATTTCGTAAGACAACTACTTCAAAGTGTATGTGCGTCTTCCACAAAGCTTTCGTTTAATATATGCCCACACATTTTCAATAGGGTTTGCATCGGGCGACTGCGACGGCCAATTTAATGTAACGATGCCAGATTGAGTCTTCCACTGAGTACAGAGCTTGCTGCAGTGTTTAGGATCATTGTCCTCTTGCAGAATCTAATCTTCATTTTTTGTGATGAACCATCGTTTGGCAGATGGCAGTAAAGCCTTTTTGTAGATTTTTATCATTTTCTCGGCATTTAGGTTGTCAGTAAAGAGGTGCTAAGTGCCGAATCCCTGCTTTGAGAAGCAGCCCCAAAGATGCACCTTTATTCCATGTTTTACGGTCCGCTGAACAAGCCTATTGGTGGAAGTTGACCAGGCTCGCGTGAGGACAGAACGTGCCCATATAGAACATTTATCAGTAAAAATGACATTTTCAAAATCTCTATCAATATTCTCATGCGCCCAAGCGAGTCGCTTTGTCACATGTTTTTCAGTCAACAGAGGCTTCTTCATTATGTTGCGCCATTTCAGATGATGAGTACGAAGATAGGTTCGGATAGTTTCGTAGGATATATCTAAACCTTTTGCCATTAATTTTGCTTGTCCTTGCCGCAGTGTTAAAGCAGGATTCTGCGAAAACTGATTCACTATTCTTTTTTCATCTTTTTTGTTCACTTTTCCTATCGAGCCACGTTCTGGTAAATCATCGACATTTTTAGCCACTTTATATCGCTGTATCCACTTTTGTACAAATGCCTTTGACTTTCTTATATATTTAACAGCCGCTGATTGCGACATTTTGGGACCTTTCGGGTGGATGCAAAGGAACACAGCCTCGTAACGCGACGCGTACTTAGCACTCATGGCGTTTAAGTGATTCGCTTTCAAAAAATCAACGACAACTGAATTTTTGTTAACAATGCATCAAGGACAAAGCTTTCCTCTATCTGTTTGCGAAAGAATTAAAGCAAAATCTTTTATTATCTGTAAGTGAAGTCGACCACGCTCTTACTTGACAAACTGTATGTATATAAATCCCCTCTTTGAACGAATGATTTTTTTTTGTGCAATGAATATTTTTTTTCATAACTGAAAATGTGAGCAAAATTTTAGTCAAAAACAAAATTTTGACTTTGAACATCCGCTATTTTGTGAAAAATAAAAATTTTTCAAAACCCTTTGTTCAACCAAAGCATTATACAATTATCTAATGATCCCTTCTTTTTTTTTTAATCAGATGATCGGTCGGTGATCACCGCAAAACGGTTTTTTCTTTGTGGACCTTCTGCAAATGTACTATATTTTGCACGTTTTTTACTATTCTATCATAAAATTATGAGATATAGGTAAAATATATATTTTTTATATGGAACAAAATTTGTTTTGATTTATTTGAATACTTCGCCGAAAAAGTTTCCAAAAAAACGTTTTTTTTGATGCTCCAAGTGTATCTCCTCTCTTAAAATATGTAGTTTTTCGATAAACACGTTTTAAGTTTTAAGTTATGGAAAGTCATTAGAAATTTTACAATACCTTTAGTCCGCAATGCCTGTTCCATATAATTAGTCTTCTAGATTAGTGTCCTTCTCTTCTATTTCTTTATATTAGATTCTAAAGCGATCCTCCACTCTTTTAAAGCTTCAGACAGCGATCTCTCTGCAAGCTTTATGCACTGTTTGACAATCTCCAAGCACATTTCATACTGTAGCGAATGAATTATGCTCATCCATTTTTGTTTATTTAAAATATAGAAAAGAGGGAAACAAACTAGCAAGTCAAATTTTTGTAGAAACTGAAACTCATGCACATCGGATATCAATAGTAATGAGTACAGAGAAGCCGAAGCAAAGCATGACATTTCTTAACATTACGCATTCCATTAAAATAAAAAATAGATGTACAAGCAGTACAAAGAAAAGTCCATCACTAAGCGAACAGTCATAAGAATAATGAATACGCGAGCCTTATCTAACAGATCGTAGCGATGGCTAACATGAAACGCACTGCATAATGACTCATATATGGCCTTAACCTAACGCCGATAATAATTAGTCGATACCCGAAATTCTTGTAATGTAATTGGATAACAACGAAATCAAAATCAAATGCACAAAGACCATATAAGGAAATGAATCACCAAACTTCTACGACCGACTAGCTTTTAGGAGCTTGTTTCTAAATTTTAATTAAAATAAACTTAGTAGAACATATAAATAAATCTTGAATAATACCAAAAATTGGGAGTATATAAACGAGGAGAGAAAGTACCAAGGAAGTGTTGTATTAGAAAAGTCATAGATGCCGAAACTGCCGGTTTGCTAAGAAATAATATTGATTCGAGCTTATTACGCTGTAATTGTGTCCATATCAATCGCTGTATGAAAAAGTATGTCGCAAACATTTTTTATACTGTATAAGACAGAAAGAGAGGGCTGAATAGACACGACTTTTAACATATACAGATAATCGTAAGTACGCAGAGGAGAATAAATGAAAAGGTAGTATGACTGCCCAACAAGGAATACGAGTCGCATTATCATGAACTTCGCATCAGCGTCAATAACCTAGCTGAGGAAAAAAGGGCCCAGCCTTCTACACAACGAAAGGGGACTTCCACTTGCGGAGCAGTAGGTATACGCTGCCCAAAAGAAAGAGAAAGAGAGAGAGCTGCTACAACCAGACCGAGTGGTGCCGCAGCTATCCAGCGTACACGTACCGACCCACACACACACACACACACACACACACACACACACACACACACACACACACACACACACACACACACACACACACACACACACACACACACACACACACACACACACACACACACACACACACACACACACACACACACACACACACACACACACACACACACACACACACACACACACACACACACACACACACACACACACACACACACACACACACACACACACACACACACACACACACACACACACACACACACACACACACACACACACACACACACACACACACACACACACACACACACACACACACACACACACACACGAATAGCAGCGCATTCTGCAGAAAGGTACCGTCTCATCTATATACTCTTACTTCTATACCAATAAATATTGCGATTGAAATATATCGTTCTCGTGTCATTTCTTTACACTCGCCTTAGTTATCAATACTTTTCCTTTTCTGAAGGCTTTCGTACCCCGGAGGCATATGCTCTTCGTGTAGGCCAAAAACTAAGAGAGTCAAGCTCATCGAATCATTGCGTATTCGGTCCGCTTAAACATTTGACTAAGTAGGTTACTGGTTGCATTTTCTTGACGTACCAAGTATACCAGGCTGTTCAATAAGTTCTGTGGTTTACTCAAATACACTTCATTATTCAGTATAGTCTCCCTGAACATCAATACACTTGTTCCAACGAGATTCCAATTTATGAATTCCATCCCTGAAGTGAGAATCTGGAAGGGCTGCAAAATACGCTTCCACATCTGTTATGACCTCATCATTTGATGAAAAACCCTTTCCGCGCATGAATTTTTTGAGGTCTAGAAACAGATGGAAGTCGCTAGGGGCCAAATCTAGTGAATACGGAGAATGCTCCAATATTTCGAACTTTAATTTATGGATTTTAGCCATTGTCAAAATGCTCTTGTGACACGGTGCATTGTCCTGATGAAAAAGGATTCTTTTCTTTTGCAAACCTGGTCTTTTTTTACGAATTTTTTTCTCCAGCTGGTCTAAAAGGTTACAATAATATTCACAATTTATTGTTTTACCAGTTTGCAAGTAATCCACAAACAAAATTCCTTTTGCATCCCAAAAACTGATGCTAACACATTCTTGGCCAATTTCTGGACACAAACTCGTTTCGGAGCCGAAGAATCAGGTTCACACCACTCTTTAGCCTCTTGTTTTGATTCAAGATCATGGTGATAGACCCAAGTCTCACCCATAGTGATGAATCGACGCACAAAATCCACTTTATCCTTTCGAAAACGCTCTAAATGTTGCTGAGAAAGTCGCATTCGAATGTATTTTTGTTTCATTGTTAGCGAATGCGGCACCCATTGTGCACACAGCTTTTTGAAACACAATACTTCAGTCAAAATATTGCTTACACTGCCCAATGAGAAGCCTAGGACTTCTACTTAATCTCTTTTATTTACTCGACGATTTTCCTCAATATAACAAAAAAAATTTAGGCTAGTAGCAACACCCTCTCTTATCGAACCGCAAAACTTATTGAACAGCCTGGTAGTTATTCAAGTTAACTGGTGCATCGGCCGTGAAAATAAAATAAAAGGAGAAGAAAGTTAGTTAACGTTTAAATTTTGTTAGTGTTCAAATTTTGCAAAATTTATATTTATAACACAAAATTAATTATTTTTACAACAAGAAACTTTATCAAGAGAATATGTTTGAAATAAGATGCAAAATCCCAATATAAATTCGAGAGGAAATACTCGTATATGCGGGAATTTGCTTTTAGAAAATCTACAATACATAAAAAAAAAAATTTATTAGAACAAGGATTAAAGGAGGAAAATAGGGAGGGAGCTAATAAACTAGCTCAAGAAGTTTTGCGATTAATGCAAGAACTAGATCTTTTCCTTAGTAAATTACATTTAGAAAGGGCGCGTAAACCAGCTCGTAGCTCAAAAGAAATACAGAAATTGGTTAAAGTGCTGCGGTGCGGTGATTATCCTGTATAAAAGCCTATGGACTTCGACCTCTCTTTGTCAAGTGTAGTTGAGAAAAGCAGCGAAGATACGATAATCAAACCAAAATCGAAACGGAAAATTTTTCTGCAACCAGTAAAATTAAACTTTCTCCCTATGGATGATAAGAAGATAAAAAACGAGTACGCCTATTTTTGACTTAGAGGGCATACAAAAATAAGGACGAAAATAAACTTCCGCCGCTTACGCCAGTTGACGTCCTATTATTAGTAAAAAACTATCTTAGTGAAGAGATCGGCCGCGATTTAGAAAATTCATTTTATTAACAAAAAGAACACTTACATAATTTAAACAGAAGTATCAATAAGGGCATAGGTTTTCTTGATATAGTAAGAGGTTTTAAAGAAAAACTAAACTTTTTCATGCGAAACAAAATGGTTGAAAACAAAAAATTTAAGCATAAAGAAAAATCGAGCATTACAAATACCTATATTAGGTTGCTGCAGATGAAATGACCGATTTAGCAATGACATAAAGTTGACTGCAATTTTAGTGTATTATGTTGGCACAAGGCGGCGCAAATGATGTGACATATTAAAGTATTGATACTGCTACCTTGGTTTATGGAGTCATTTTTGTTTTGCACTTCATAGTGATCGTAAAAACAAAAAGAGAAAGTGAACATGGAAGTGAATCAAAAACGGCTACTTTTACTATACGAATTTAAATTAGAGCACAACGCAACGGAAGCAACGAGGAATATCAACAGCGCATTTGGGCCTGATACAGTTAGCGAACGAATCACTCGGTGGTGGTTCGAAAAATTTCGATCCGGAGATATGGACCTTGGAAATAGGGAATGCAATCTCGTTCTCGCGAGATCTTGTTCTCGCGAGTTTAACGAGATTGCACTTGAGCATAAAAACGTCTTATTTGAAGCGCGGACTGACACGGACGGAGTTGCGATCTGTCGGTTTCGTACGGTGCGTTTCGGTCGCGGGACGAGGTGTCTCTTAGATTCGTTCGTGCGTGCGATCGGTCGAAAATTGAGCCGGCGTGCAGCGTCATCAGCGCGCATTTGTTTTGTTTACTAATAGTTGTTGCTAGCTAACGTGATTGAGTTTAATTGCATTTAAGTATTTTTTCGGTTATTAATGCAAAAAAAAGTTTCTTATGTAATTGACGAGTGGAATAACGAACGACGTCAGCGAATATAGTTTATAAAGACTATAAGAGTGTGTCGGAAGTATGGAAATACTTTTTGAGAGCGGAAAATGGATTGAGTGCTAAGTGCAAACTTTGTAAGAAGATTCTTAAAACCAAAGATCGATCTCCGCGTGGCTTACATGTGCATTTAAAATCGATTCATAAAATTGACAAGAAAACGAAGAATGTCATATCACCCCCACCGTTGCCACCACCATCATCAAATACTGGGGCTACTAATCAAAACATGGAATTAGTAACAGCATCCGCATCGAATGTTAGTCTAGAATCACCAGGATTGTCGGCACCAGTGCCACCAGCAAGAAAGAAGAGGCAAAAAATTACTGATCATTTTCTTCCGGTTTAAGATACTTCTATGAAGAACAAAATATCAAGAATGGTAGCCAAAGATGGACTACCTTTCCGTGTTTTCTGTTCTTCCGAAGATATGAGAGATCTCTTCAATTTTTCGGGACACAAACTGCCTATGTCCCCAAACACAATTAAACTTATAGTTATGAATTAAGGCATGACATTGAAAATGGAAATAATGCGCGAATTGGCTCAACTGAAGGAGAATGATCACAGATTTACGCTAACATTTTATGAGTGGACTTTTTCTCTGAACAAGCGATACATGAATGTAAACGTACACACATTTTTGAACGGCAATGCTATGTTTTGGAACTTGGGGCTGATTCGCGTCTTTGGAAGTATGCCTGCTGAAAGTGGTGTCAGTATTTTGAAAACAAAGTTAATCGAATTTGGCCTTATTCTGGAAAAAGATATTATCAATATTACTACAGATGGGGCAAGTGTGATGAAAAAGTTGGGTCGATTGATATCACTTTCACATCAGCTCTGCTATGCCCATGGAGTTCAACTTGGCATAATAGATAATATTTATAAAAAACAAACTGATGTTGAGGAACCTGTGATAGAATCTGAAAATGAGGAAAACGACGATGAGATTCCTTTGGAAATGGACGAAATTTCTAGCACAGGCTCAGACTCAGAAGATGATGTTTTTCATTGCTCTATGCCCAGAATAGAAGTAGACCTAGATGCAGAATATGCGGGTATTATTGAGAAAGTTAGGAGATTGGTGAAACTTTTTAAAAGATCACCTACTTAAAATGATACTCTGCAAATATACGTAAAGCAAGAATTTGGAAAAAATATTAAGTTACAACTTAATTGTAAAACTCGATGATCGAGCCTAGCAGACATGATTTCTACATTTATCAGAATCGAGCTGTGTGTCAGCAAAGCTTTGATCAACCTTAGCCTGAAAGCTGATCCGAACTACTCTTTGAATGCGGAAGAACATGCGGTTTTAGCGAACTTAGACAAGGCATTTCAACCTGTAAAACTGGCTGTGGAGGTGTTATGTCGTCAAGATACAGACTTGGCTATCGCAGAAACAATACTTAGGTATATGATTCGCAAACTGAAAGAGCTAAAAACTCCATTGGCAGAAAAACTAGCTGGCTCTTTGAAAAAGCGCATTGTTAAGCGTCGGATGAATTTGACAGCATGCTTGTTGTATATTAGAGATCCAGCTAAATACCAAGCAGATAAAGAAGAGTTTGCAAAAGACAAAACATTTAAATTGCCTCCGAAAAATGTGATTCGAACTGAAATTAAATCACTTATAGAGCGTTTGCATCCGCAATACAATCTGACTAATTCACAGACACAGACAAATTCAGGTCCATCTTGGTCGATCGCATCAACATCAGCTGCCATCGCTAATGATGTAGTTGAATTTGAGGATGACGATAATAAACAGCTTTCATCTCTTTCTGAGACATGCAAGAGTATTTCATTGCAAGAAGAACTTCAGGAAAAATTGACTGCTGCGTTCAAAAAACCTAGAGACAGAAAACCAACTACGAATTCTCTGGAGGCATTAATCAAAAAGGAAATGAATTTATACGAGTCCGGGGGGTCAGAAGGCGAACTCTTACAGTTCGTGGATAACTGCCTAAAATCTGTGGTTCCAACTAGCGTTGAATTCAAAAGGGCCTTCTCAGTGGCTGGTTATCTGGCCAACAAAATAAGAAGCCGTTTAGCAGATGATTCTTTGGACATTTTGTGCTTCTTAAGGAGCTACTTTCAAAATAATTCGTAATAATGGCTCGTGATTTGAACTAAACAAATCTTTCATTTAATTGGTATATTTTGTTAAATAATCTGTAATTTCTAATAGTCTGACTAATTGGTATATTTTGTTAATTAATCTGTAATATCTAATGGATCTACTGAGTAGATATAGTTTTATTTAATTGATAATAATATCTCAGTTTAATAGTCAACTCAACTTAGATAATAAGTTTCATTTTTTTTGACTTCTCGTTGTTTTGTTTGTTATAAAAGAGCTGTTTTATTACTAAAAGATTTTTGTTTAATATTAGAAGAGATGACTGGTTGTTTCTTTTATATGTTATTTGATAGATACGTACGTCAAAGTTTACTACTTAGAAGTTTATTAAAAAATTATAGACAGATATGTCAAACAATGTTTGATGCATAAAAGTCTATTGAAAAAATTGGTGAAAATAAATGTTTATCTCATAAGACTTATAATTTTTTTCCTAATTTATTCAAATATTGTGATTATTTGCAAAAAAAAACATAAAACTAATAATCTCGTGAGATCTCGAAATTGGCGAGATCTCGCAGTATTGTTATTCATAAACTCGCGGGATCTCGCTTAAGCCCCAATCTCACGAGATTTGCATTCCCTACTTGAAAATGAGCCACGTGGACACCCAGGACCATCGATCGATAACGACGAGCTGCGTGCATTAGTGAAGTCTGACCCCCGCCAAACCATAAGGGATCTTGCCGAGAAATTAGGCGTTCACAATTCGACAATTTTCCGCCACTTGCAACAACTAGGAAAAGTGAAAAAGCTTGACAAATGGGTTCCGCATGATCTTACCGAGCAAAACATGACGTGTCGAATAGGCATTTTAAGTTCTCTTCTCTTCCGCAACAAAAAGGAACCGTTCTTGCACTGGATTGTGACCTGCGATAGAAAGTGGATTTTATACGATAATCGTCGCCGATCGGCCCAATGGCTAGATGCCGATGAAGCGCCAAGACACATGCTGAAACCAAGCCTTTATCCAAATAAAATAATGGTAACTGTTTGGTGGTTTGTAGCTGGAGTTATCCACTATTCGTTCCTGCAACCTGGCGAAACCATCAATGCTGAGAAATACTGTGCTTAACTGGATGAAACGCATCAGAAATTGATATTCCAACGACCTAGGCTTGTCAACAGTGATGGAGTGATACTGCTTCATAATAACGCACGACCTAATGTATTGAGAACAACGGTCCAAAAATTAAACGAGTTGTGCTATGAGACTCTTCCTCACCCTCCATATTCACCAGACCTCTCACCAACAGATTACCATTTCTTTAAACATTTGGATCACTTTTTGACAGGAATAAGATTTAATAATGAAGCTGCTGTCAAAAATGCCTTTGAGAAGTTTCTTTGAACCAGAAATTTGGACTTCTACAAAACTGGAATGAATGTACTTGTATCTCGTTGGAAAAAGTGTGTTGCATCTATTGGTACCTATTTTGATTAAATAAATTTTTATAAAAAGTTATAGCTGTTAAAAAGTTTATGACTAAATTGGCCATTTTATCTGCAGCAACCTAATATTTCTCGCGTTGCGCGGCTGAAGGTTTTTGGAGACACAAAAGAACGTCCACCAAGAATAAACATCGCGATGCAGGAAGCTCTAATAAATATGCGCACATACGTACGGGGAATCTCGGTGAAAGATTCGGTCGAATCCATTCCTCGATATAATAGTCAGAATATACTTTTGTCCTAATTAATTGATGGATGCATGCAGGCCAAAGAAATAATACCGCCCAAATACGAGGCCGAACTAGCCCGATTGATTACAATGTGGCTTTACGGCGAAGCTTTGGGGGGCATACGTGCGAACATTTCTACACTGTTATAGACATAATTGAGTTTTTCAAAAAAGAATTCGGCTCCGGAAAAACATATCAAGATTAGTGTGGCGAACTCGCGAAGGTAAAACAAAAGCCAGGGAGAAGTGTAGTGAAATTCATAAGGCGGGAAAGCGAGAAACGCGCATTATTAATGAAGAACAATTTAAACGCGACCTCGATGCAGATTGCGTAAGATTTTTCATACGACGACTACGATATGAAATACGTCTACATATGAACGCCGTACCAACATTACGTGCAACTTGCGAACAGGCTCTTCAGGTTGAGAGAGAATACGCTTGCAGCATTTCAGACGACGACGTGATGATTACTCGCAATGACACTCGAGGACGATTTCGGATAGAAACAAGAAAAGAAAATTATATTAACAAAGAGCAAATATTCGCATATTGTCGAAAAGTAGGGCATGTTGCGACAAACTGCTGACTATTGGCACAGGGAAATTTACAAAGAAACAACGACGATCGCTCTTATTGGGAGCGAGGCGTCGAGCATCATAAATCCATAAGATCTCATGCTAGACACTGGAGCATCTGTGAATCTAATAAAAAAGTCTGAAATATTACCACACGTCCGCATAGACTATGGGCACATAATTTTATTAAAAGAGATTACAAAGAAATCATTAACTACTATTGTGAGAGTTAAAATTTATTTCGCGAACGAAGAATTATAATTTTTATATGTGTATTATTGATGATAATTTTCCCATTAAGGCAGTCACTTCGTGTGACGGCCAATTTTTTTAGCTTTTTTTTTGGATTTTTTTTAAAGAACAATAAAATATAGAAGTTTTAACTTTTTGCTATAGATTTTATAACATTTCAACAGTAGGTCAGACAATTTTCAGGCCAATATCTTCATCAGAATCTGTGTTGCACTACTCCAAAGACACCCATCTCGAAAAACCCACCTCCACGATATTTCAAAAATGGTTTGACCGTTTGGTTTAAAATTTTAATGGTAGATTTGGCACATGTATAGTCGTCGATCAAACTAACGTAATGCAAAAATTTTAAGCCTTATTTTTCGTAACAAAATGATCCAAGAAAATCATGAAATTTGAAAATTAATTTTTAAAAACATCTCAATTATTCAATTTTTAATATTTTTAAACGATTCTAGTTCACTCGTTAGCAACAGATTCACAGATTGAAATACCACTGGCTTTTTAATTTCAGATAAGCTGATCAGCTGGAATCATGGAGGCCGTTAACGCACTTTTTTTCGAGATGGGTGCCTTTGGAGTAGTGCAACACAGATTCTGATGAAGATTTAGGCCTAAAAATTATCTGACTTACTGTTGAAATGTTATTAAATCTACAAGAGCGGTTCAAATATGATCGAGACAAATGCTCTGACACGTTTATTTACTATCAAAAAAATTTACAAAAATTTACAGTTTTTCTAGGTACTCCCCCTTACAAGTTACGCATTTTGTCCACCTTTCCGGAAGCTTTTTGATGCCGGTATCAAAGAATTCCTTGGGCAGCTTGGACAGCCATGTGCGGACGAACTCCTCTATCTCATCGTCGGTGTTGAATCCATGACCTCCGAGGGCTTTTTTTAGTGGTCCAAACATGTGGTAGTCGCAGGATGATAAATCCAGACTGTAGGGGGGGTGTTCCAGTACATCCCACCCCAATTTCGATATTGTATCGAGGGTGAGACTCGCGGTATGAGGGTGCGCGTTATCCTGGGGAAGAATCGCACTTCGTGCTGGAATGCTTCTCCGTTTTGAGCGATAAGCAGGTTTCACGTGTGTTTTCAGAAGGTTAGAGTAGTATGCAGCATTGATGGAACGTTGGGTGCACAGGAAATCGACGTACAGCACACCCCGCCAGTCCCAGAACACAGTACACATAACCTTACCCGCGGACCTGGTTGTCTTTGCTTTGACTGGCGCCCCTTCCTCCTTCTTTCTCCACTCTTTAGACGACACCTTGCTTGCGGGAGTGTAATAGTGTACCCATGTCTCGTCTGTAGTGAAGATTCGCGTTAAAAACCGTCCTCCTTTACCTCGTATTGCGTCAGCAAGCGGCGACAAACTTCTAACCGCATGAATTTTTGCTCGAAGTTCAATAGTTTAGGAACCCATCGTGCCGTTATTTTGCGATATTAAAGATGTTCGTGGATGATAGACTCTACACTACTAATACTGATGCCAAGTTCAGCCAAAATGTCTCGAACATTCATCCTACGGTCCTCCAAAATGAGTTGTTCTACGCGGCAAATGTTGTCTGGTATGATGCTGGTTCGCGGTCGACGATCATGCGGCTCATTCTCGACGGTTTCGCGACCATCCTTGAATGCCTTGGCCCATTTAAACACAGCAGCCCTACTCAAACACTCACTACCGAACTTATTTTGCAAACGCAGAAAAATTTCCGTGTTTTTAACGCCTTCCCACACTAAAAAACAAATGACAATACGTTGCGCAACGGCGGTCGGCACTTGACGTTCACTCATGGTCGTAGCACGCGCGTAAAACATGCACTTCCGACAAAAACTATGCCACGCTGTTCGTAAGGGACCCAGCTATCACATGCTTAAGCCACGACCTTCAAAACATACATGCGCGCCATCTACAGCGTTTGTCTCCTACATATTTGAACCGCCCTCGTATAATAAAGAATTAAAACTTTTACATTTTTATTGTTCCTTAGAAGAAAATCCCAAAAAAAAGCTAAAAAAATTGACCGTCACACGGAGTGACTGCCTTAAGATGGATGGAATACTCGGTATCGACTTCTTTCTGCAGAATTATGTACAAATCAATTATAATGAAAATTGCTTGGAGCTCGATGAATAAATTATTTCTTTTCTAGAAAATAAATTAAATAATGATGACTTTGTAATTGCTGCAAAGATACAAGAAGTTAATAGAAGGTTGCAAAATAATGAGAATAAGCAGTCGAATAATAACTATAATGTTATAATAAATAAAGAAGATAATACACATAGTTCTTATAATAAAAGAACATACAGGCAGATACCAGAAGTCGAAATGAATTTAAAAGGCAATTAAGTAATAAAGATATAAGGATAAATAAAAAGAATAATCATTTTTATACTGAAGAGATATAACACATCGTTCAATAAGTCCCGAGACTAACCCAGAGATAATGCTAGTAGTACCAAACTGGCCACGTTTCCATAGAGTGTGAACCTTAATATGAAACGTGTGAAAAATTTCACGTCGATCGGATCACAGACAGCAGAGTTATCGAGGTTAGAGTAAAGTCACTTTGTAATTTGTTTGAAAAATGGAAAAAAGCAAGTTTCGCGTGTTAATAAAACATTGTTTTTTAATGGGTAAAAACACCGTAGAAGCCCAGCAATGGCTTGGAAAACATTACCCGGACACCTTTCCATCCAAACCAACGATTTGTCGTTGGTATGCTGAGTTTAAACGTCGTCGTACGGACACAAACGATGCGGAACGTTCGGGTAGGCCATTGGAAGCCGTTACACAGGAAAATGTGAGTGAAGTGTTAACTATTGTAATGAAAAATCGCAAAGTGAAGGTCCGTGAGATTGCAGAAATGACACAGATATCATCTGGAAGCGTATTTACAATCCTTTATAAAAAATTGAGCATGAAAAAGGTTTTTTCCAAGTGGGTGCCGCGATTGCTTTCAGTGGAACAAAAACAGCAACGAGTCGACGATTCAGAGAGCTGTTTATCGCTATTTACTCGCAATAAAAAGGATTTCCTGCATCGATACGTGACCATGAATGAAACATGGATACATCATTTTACTTCGGAGTCGAATCGGCAATCATCTGAGTGGCGCATGGCTAGCAAAAGCCGCCCAAAGCGTCCAAAAACGCAGCAGTCTGCTGGCAAAGTCATGGCGTCTGTTTTTGGGGATACAAATGGCGTAATTTTTATTGACTACCTAGAAAAAGGTAAATTAATTAACAGTGATTATCATATTGACTTGTTGGTACGTTTAAAGGAGAAGATTGCAGCAAAACGACCGCACGTGAAGAAGAAAAAAATCCTTTTTCACCAAGACAATGCACCATGCCACAAGTCCATGAAAACAGTGGCAAAATTGAACGAATTGGGCTTTGATTTGCTTCCCCACCCCCGTATTTGCCAGATTCAGCCCCCAGCGACTACTGGCTCTTTGCTGATCTCAAAAAAAATGCTCCAGGGAAAAAAATTTGGCTCGAATGAGGAGGTCATTGCCGAAACTGAAGCCTATTTTGAAGCAAAGGATAAATCCTTCTATAAACATGGTATAGAAATGTTGGAAAGGCGTCGGAAAGATTGTATCACTTTAAAAAGAGATTATATTGATGAATAAAAATGATTTTTGAAAAAAAAATGTTGTTTTCGTTGTTAGTCTCGGGACTTATTGAACGATGTGTTACGAGCAAGTGCAAAAAGCCAAATTAATTAGTGTCGCAGATAATCAATTAACTAGAAAGGGTAATATTAGGTTGAACAGTAATGATAAAAATGCAGGAAAATTAAATTAAAAAATAAAGAAGAGAACTACGACTAAACATGGTATACATGATTAAAGATAGCAAGAAAATAATAAAATGAGATTAGTAAAGAAGAGCCAAAACACGGAGTTTGTCGAAGAAACAGACGTCGCTTTTGCTACTTCATTCGGGTTGTATAAATTTAAAACGATACTAATGGGCTTCACTAACAGCCCCGAGACTTTTCAAAAATGCGTAGATATTGTTTTTCAAGAAATGCAGCATTAAATAATATTTTCATTTCTGGATGACGCTGTTATTTACGGCGGAATAATTGAGGAATATAACGCTAAATTTTGTCCATTTTTGCAACATTTACGGAAAGCAAATCTCAAACTTCAATCGGATAAACGCGAGTTTCTTAAAACTGAAGTAGTATATCTTGTACAAGTATTAAGCGAAGAAGGGGTAAAGCCAGATTCACCAAAAAATTGATGCGGTGCGCGCTTTCCCTAATCCAAAAACACAAAAATATTCGCCAGTTCTTATGGCTCGCCGGATATTATCGCCGATTCATAAAGAGTTTTTCTGGAATTGCCGTTTCATTAAATAATTTATTAAAGAATGACTCGCCTTTTATTTGAAACAAAGAAACGCAAGACGCCTTCGAAATATTAAAAAAAAAAAATTATGCCAACAACCTGTGTTAAAAATAGCCGATTTTGCACTACCTTCTATAGTAACTTGCAACGCAAGTGGGGTAGCTATAGGAGAAATATTATCGCAAGGTGAACTCGGCAACGATCGTCTGATCGACAACGTTTCACGCGTTCTTTCAGATACGGAGAAAAAATATGACACACTCGCGAGAGGCA
Organism: Chalcis sispes; assembly: GCA_949987625.1. Lineage (NCBI taxonomy): Eukaryota > Metazoa > Arthropoda > Insecta > Hymenoptera > Chalcididae > Chalcis > Chalcis sispes. The sequence continues at coordinate 40,871,711 of OX465098.1, forward strand.
CTAGCGATTGTATATTCAATTTCGCAGTTTAGGCCATTCCTACTAGGCAGAAAATTTACTATAGTAACAGATCATAAACCATTATTATACGAGTATAATAGTTTAAAAATTCAGCAGACTCTATATCGCAAGTAAGTAGATGGCGAATAAAATTAAACGCATACGATTATGATATAATTTACAAGAGCGGCTGTGAAAATGCAGCTGCGAATGCTTTATCTGGAAGCCCGACAGAGTCGTTAGTAATAGCAATCGAGACGCGGAGTCGAACAGATAAAAACCCCGTAATAAATTACAGAGATAAAAGGCCGAAAAGCCAAACCGAAAGAAAGTAGCCGATACACTCGAAGTAATTCATGAAACAAATGAAGAAGATATTGCAAACTACGAGGAAAATTTGTTTAATAATAAAGAGACTAGTGAAAACATAGACAATATTGAGACAAAAGAAGATATTATTACAAATACTCTTCTGAATAATCAAGTATGGAAAGAAGAAGAAACCAGAGGAAAAGATGAACGAGAGACTGAGACATATGATACAGACAATAACAAACTTCGAACGACAGGAAAAATATTCGTTGACTGTAAAGAGCAACTTTTTAGGAGGAAAGATAATCACTTATATTTTATAGCAAGCGATGGAACGCCATGTGATAATGGTGCACGGAACCTATCAAAGCGTAAGGAATTACTACGATTTAATAAATTGGAACCGGGTGAGATTAAGGTATGTCTTAAAAATGAAAAGCTTCAGCTTGTATTAGTAATTCGAGGAAAAAATAAAAAAGCAACTATAATGCAAAATCTCACAAGTACCCTTAAAGTATTAAAAACTATTATATTAAAGGAAAATCCATGCTCAATTAGTATGGCCAAAAGTGACTATATTGAGAATATACAATAGGAAAACATAATTAAAATGAGACAGATTCTCAGAGGCTGTCAGGTAAAATTAATCATTTGCTCAGGTATAATCAAATATATACCCGTAAAAGATAGAAGTCAAATAATAGAAGAAATGCACAGTTCAGTCGTAGGAGGGCATAAAGACATAAGTAAAACATATAAGCGAATCAAACAACGTTTTAATTGGAAGAATATTAAAGAAGACGTACAAAATTTTATAAGACGTTGCCTACAGTGCTAAATGAAAAAGCTTGTGAGAGTTAAAACAAAATAACGCATAACACTTGGCGATACACCTATGTGCCCTATAAGCAAAATCAGTTTAAACATAGTAGGGCCTTTTCCTGTATTTTGGTGCGGCCACAATAATGTGCTAACGATGCAGTGCAATTTTTTCAAACTTTGCTTCGCTATACCAATAAAAGATGTCAGTGCAGAATCAGTTGCAGACGCGCTTATTGAATATTTTATAGTATATTTATATTCACGCTCCCGAAGTTATATTGATGGATCAAAGTTCCAATTATATGAGTAATTTAATGAAAAAGGTAGCTTATAAATACAAAATTAAGCAAGTAAGAACAACAGCATATCATCCCCAATCAAGGTCCCATTACTCGCTCACAGAATATATTGAAATGTTTATTTAAGATAAACACTTTTGGGGTGAAAACTTGAGTATCACAATTGTTGTTAAATTTAGGAAAGTACTATGAATTAAGAAAAATCTTAATGTTAGCAACAACCTTGAGAAAGAAGATGCTAGAAAAAATAGTAAACTAAAGAGCACCGTAGAAAATATATCCAGTGAAAAAATAGGGTTATATGAGGGCGGTTCAATAAGTACCCGTGTTAGAAATAAAGACACCATTTTTTCAAAAAATTTTTTTTTATTTTGCAACATAGTCCCCTTTAAGAAAGATACACTTCTCCCAACGTTCCTGCCACTTTTTTAACCGCTCCAAAAAATAGGATTTATCGAACTCGCCAAAATACGCCTCTGTCTCGGCGGTGACTTCCTCGTTTGAGCTAAATTTTTTTCCCGCGAGCCATTTCTTCATGTTAGGGAACAAGAAAAAGTCGCAGGGAGCCAGATCGGGTAAGTACGGGGGGTGCGGCAGCAATTCATAACGCAATTCATGCGGTTTGGTGGCGACAACTCCGGATGAATGTGCTGGTGCGTTATCATGGTGAAACAGCACCTTCTTTTTCGTCAAATGCGGCCGTGTCTTCTTTAATTTTTGTCAAAGTGGTCCAATAACTCACTGTAGTATTGTCCAGTGATCGTTCTTCCTTTTTCTAAAAAATCCATGAGGATGACGTCGTTCGCATCCCAAAAAATCGTCGCCATGACCTTTCCGGCCGATGGGACCGTCTTCGCCTTCTTTGGAGCAGATTCACCGGGAGAAATCCATTGTTTTGGTTGTTGCTTAGTTTCTGGTGTGTGATGATGAATCCAGGTTTCATTAACGAGTACAATTCGACGCAAAAACTCCTTCAGTTCTCGCTTAAATTACTCCAAACACTGCTTCGAAGTTAATAGCCGCATCCGCTTGTTGTCCACCGTGAGCAATCGCGGCAGCTATCGGGCCGACAATTTTTTCAACGCCAACTTATCATGTAAAATATTAATTGCCGTTCGGTTGACACACCTACAGCCTCTACTACTTCGCGCACTTTCGTTCGTTGATCAGCGAGAATCATGTCGTAGACTTTTTGAATGATTTCCTCTGTAACCACGTCTGCCGGGCGTCCTGATCGCTCAAAAACGGATGTTCGCCCACGTTTAAATTCGTTGAACCAATATCTAAGTGTGGTCATAGATGGCGAAGTGTCCCCATAAACAGCATTCAACTTTGCTTTTATCTTTTCGCATTTTTTTCCATCCAAAAACAAAAAGTGAATTACCGAACGATACTGCTCTTTTTCCATCTTAGTCAAAATCACGAAACACGTCTTACTCGAATGGCTGCCAAATCCAAACTAACCTATCAATCAGTCTGAAATTTGTTTTACTGTCGTTTGATAGATGGCAGCATACGATAATAATACCAACTTCCTTCACGAACGCCTTCTGTCATCAAACACGGATACTTATTGAACCGCCTTCGTATCCAGTATTAGATTACGTAAATAAAAGCACTGTACATCGCTTTTAACTATCTCTTATAATTCTTTTTTTTTATGAAGTTATTGTCTAGTTGATTAAGATCCGAAGAGCGTACTATCACGAATAGGAACAAACACACTCTTCGACGCAGTATTGCCAGAAGAGTATCTAGGAATATAAGAGAAGCTCTTACGATTACGCTGCTACGGCAAAAAAAAAGCTGTAACCACAATATACGTGTACTGCTCCACTGACTTTTTAATGTGTCACAGCTGTTATAGGCCAAACCTCTTTGCGCCTATGAAAAGAGTCAACGTAATTAACAATTTGCACATTATAGGCAGCGAGAGAGATATACTGCTGCGCTGTGACCTTTATCTTAGCTATTAGTAGGAAAAAGGCCAATTATCGAGTGCAGACATTGTACTAGTCTCTTTTTACCTCAATAAAAAAAAAAAAAAAAAAAAAAAAAAAACATAGTAGAGCTTTAAAGAAATGAAGAGATGCAGGCAGAGGAAGGACAAGAGAAAAAAATATGTCCAGAACCACTTTTGTTCTCCAACCTGGAGGTACAGAAAATAGAACAAGATCTGCAAGAGGCTATAGAAGAAGATACAATCCCCTTTAAGGTACAGCTATCACCAGAGTGAAGTAACGAAAAAAACCGACAAGTTCTAACAAGTACCAGTAACGATCAGCGACGAATTTAACGGAGAAATTATACAAGAAATATTAAAGTTGATAAAAGATTTAGACAACACTCACCCTTACCAAATGGTATAAAGAAGATTAGAAACTTTGAAAAGTTAACCTTTTTCGGCTATTATAAAGGAAAAGATAGCAGCAGCTAGCCTTTATTATGATGAATTAACAATCACCATAAGATGCTTTGCTTGCAAAATTAGAATCTGCGTCTGAAGATTAGTTAATAACCCCTGGATGGAACATCAACAAATAAACCCAATATACCCCTTCCTATTGGGAGCACTGTGCAGAAACATAAAAAGATTGGACGATGAGGACACCTGCGAAAGATACACGCAAGCACCCAAAATAGAACGTCGACTTAAGCCGTTGTAAGGTCTGCCATGAGAACGTATTAGAAATGGTATTTCTGCCTTGCAGACATCTAGTGTTTTACCTGCAATGCGCACAAGAAATGAGCACGTGTATTGTATGCAGAACAGAGATGACTTTTAAGAAGAGAATATTTTTTGCACGAGAGTTGTCTGAATTTATTAGAATTAATGATAAGATATAATACATTTCTCTACATATTTATTTCTCAATTAATTATGCTTAAAATAATTAAAAAAAAAAATAAAATAATAATAATAATAATAATAAAAAATAATTAAATATATAAAAAAAAAGAGAAAGAGCATGCTGATACAATTAATTCATAATAATCTGCATGGGAAAACTAAAATTATTATCCATGTTTTCTGTCAAGGACAGTATTCGCAAGCGTGGACTATACAGATTTTAGTCCAGTAACACTGTCAGCATCAGTGACAGGATGAAGAAACTAACAGCACTATCCGCCACCTTTATTCTGAAGGAAGCAATAAAACATCACAGACAGAGGAGGAAAACCAAACGGATCCCGCGGTGGAAAGATGAATATATAACTATAAATCCAACCCTCTATCAGGAATTAATACTTATAGGAACAGCTAAAATACAGGAACGGGAAGCCCCTTGTAAAAGGCCAGGATATCTTTCAGCGGGAGGGATTAAACTTAGCAGAAACACTAAAACAGAGAAACGATCGTCACTCGTGGACTGAAAGAAATGAAGAGACAGGATAACGCAGCTCGCCAATTCCCAGACTTTCAACCGATCACTGTGGATATGGACCAACATGACCTAGAGGAGGAATGCGAGAAAAAAAAAGGCAGAATAGAGCTTATATATGGTAATGCACACTCAAAACTTGCATTTAGAATATGGAGAAAAATTCTTTGGAGCTTCGTTGATGTACGGGGACTGCAGGATTTGCCAAAAGTCCCTTACGGTCTGGAGGGACTGTAATACTTATACACGTTTTTTTCTTACCAGAACCATACATGAAGTTTAACTATTGGCCTGGAAATGCAAGGATCCAACCTATCATAAGAAACTAAGAGAAGAGACGGCGTGTAAAAAATGTCAAAACTTAGAACCTATAATAATACAAAGAGAGGAACCTTAGGAAGAATGCGAGGGTAGCTGGTAGATGAAACCACCAGGAATAGAATGTGCACAAGAATGGTTTGAATATCCTAAGGCTAAGGATATATATACGCCAACCACACTGCAAGAACATTGCAAGCGGTGCAAACAAAATCTGCCTATATGGCTATGTTGCTTGGATTGCATGAAAAAACTAATAAACATGAATGTGGATTTATCATCAATAATATATCAATATAAAAATACTACCCATCAAAATACAATGTAGAATATTTACAAACTATTTTAAGAAATAAGAAAAAGAAAATTGATATAAAAAAATCTTTATTCAAAACTTATATACAATAATCCACAAGATTAATCTATAGTGATAACTTCTTTTTCGGGATGCATCACATTATGAGGGGAGTGTGGAGCATCCACACTGAGTGTATAGGCAGACGAGGACTCGACAGCCGTAGGATAAAGGAGGTTGTTAGTAAAATTACATAATCTTTGTATGTAAGAAAACAAAATACTTACAAGACTAGAGGCTCTTCGACTCGAAAAAGAAATGTTTCATTTAAGGTCTTAACCAAACGTCGGTAATAATGAGTCGATACCCGAATTTCTTGTAATGCAATTGAATAAAAAGGAAATCAAAATTAAATGCACAAAGACCATATAAGGAAATGAATCATTAAACTTTTACGACCAATTGGCCAATAAGAGCTCGTTTCTAAATTTTAACAAAACTAAACTCTATATAGATAGATAAAAATGCCATGAGCAACGCGGCTTCTAACATATACAGATAATCGGAAATTCGTAGAAGGGAATAAATTAAAAGGTAGTAAGAATGACCAATAAGGAATACGAATCGCATTATCACCAATTTCACATCGGCGTCAATAACCCAGAGAAGAAAAAGGCCCAGCTCTCCATGCAACGAAAAGGGACTTCTACTCGCGGAGCAGCAGGTACACGCTGCCGAAAAGAAAGAGAAAAAGAGAGAGAGCTATTACGACCAGACCGAGCGGCGCCCCGGCCACCAAGCATACACGTACCAATCCATACTCACACACTCATATGAATAGCGGCGCATTTTACAAGAAGGTACTATCTCATTTATATATTCTTACTTTTACTCGTGTTATTTCATTACACACGCCTTAGTCATCTATACCTCTTTGTTCTCTGAAAGCTTCCATACCTCAGAGGCATTTGCGCTTTGCGTACACCAAAACTAAGGGAGTCAAGCGCATTAAATCATTGCTTATTCGGTCCGCTTGAGCATTTGACTAAGTAGGTTACCGGTTGCGTTTTCCTGACGTAACAATATCTGTTTGGGCTAATTTTTAAATCCATCGCTTTCATTATGTGCGAAATTGAAACAAAGCCGTCATTGTATACGCAAACTTCAATATTCATAGCTATATCCAACACAAGTTACCACTAGAAATGGATTTTGGGACTATTGCCCACGCAGTTAAATTAAAACTTTCATTATAGTTTTAAGTAACACATCGTTCAATAAATCCCGAGACTAACAACGAAAACAACATTTTTTTTTCAAAAATCATTTTTATTCATCAATATAATCTCTTTTTAGAGTGATACAATCTTTCCGACGCCTTTCCAACATTTCTATACCATGTTTATAGAAGGATTTATCCTTTGCTTCAAAATAGGCTTCAGTTTCGGCGATGACCTCCTCATTCGAGCCAAATTTTTTTCCCTGGAGCATTTTTTTGAGATCAGCAAAGAGCCAGTAGTCGCTGGGAGCTAAATCTGGTGAATACGAGAAGTGCGGAAGCAAATCAAAGCCCAATTCGTTCAATTTTGCCATTGTTTTCATGGACTTGTGGCATGGTGCATTGTCTTGGTGAAAAAGGATTTTTTTCTTCTTCATGTGCGGTCGTTTTGCTGCGATCTCCTCCTTCAAACGTACCAACAAGTCAATGTAATAATCACTGTTAATCGATTTACCTTTTCCCAGGTAGTCAATGAAAATCACGCCATGTGTATCCCAAAAAACAGACGCCATGACTTTGCCAGCAGACTGCTGCATTTTTGGACGCTTTGGGCGGCTTTCGCCAGCCATGCGCCACTCAGATGATTGCCGATTCGACTCCGAAGTGAAATGATGTATCCATGTTTCATCCATGGTCACTTATTGATGCAGGGAATCCTTTTTATTGCGAGTAAATAGCGATAAACAGCTCTCTGAATCGTTGACTCGTTGCTGTTTTTGTTCCACTGAAAGCAATCGCGGCACCCACTTGGAAAAAACCTTTTTCATGCTCAATTTTTTATGAAGGATTGTGAATACGCTTCCAGATGATATCTGTATCATTTCTGCAATCTCACGGACCTTCACTTTGCGATTTTTCATTACAATAGTTAACACTTCACTCACATTTTCCTGTGTAACGGCTTCCAATGGCCTACCCGAACGTTCCGTATCGTTTGTGTCTGTACGACCACGTTAAAACTCAGTATATCAACGACAAATCGTTAGTTTAGATAGAGAGGAGCTCGGGTAATGTTTTTCAAGCCATTGCTGGGCTTCTACGGTGTTTTTACCCATTAAAAAACAATGTTTTATCAACACGCGAAACTCGCTTTTTTTCATTTTTCAAACAAATTACAAAGTGACTTTACTCTAACCTCGATAACTCTGCTGTCTGTGATCTGATCGACGTGAAATTTTCACACGTTTCATGTAAAGGTTCGCACTCTATGAAAACGTGGCCAGTTTGGTACTACTAGCACCATCTCTGGGTTAGTCTCGGGACTTATTGAACAATGTGTTAAAACCACCGATGCATCGAGTAAGAATATCATCTTCGGTCAATTATTCATGGACTGGCTTGATAGCTTTATAAACTTCAATACCTGTCAGCTTTGCACTATACTTTAAAATATAAGTGCTTGGATATTTTTTGGCCGTAATTTTTTGGTATATCATTTTTAAGGTTCTAAGAAACCATTTGTAACGTCGGCTTGACGTTGTAACCGCGTTTTTAAATTAACGCGCACTGCTTATCGCCTTTTCGAGCCCAAGTAGTAAAACTTATAGGTTTGGGATGGCGGAGGAATTAGTATCATGAGAGTTTTAGGATAAAAATGAAAATGCAGGACTGGATAACCGTATAGGCCGACGTTGGCCTATATGTTATCCTGGAGAAGGACCTACTAAACGATTTAAGGAGAGAGATAGTTAGCCGATCTTGGCTAATGCTATTCCTTCGGAAACAAAATAAAAAGAAAGATACAAATATTTAAATAGACTCACTCTTTATTGTTTTATTGTAGGCGTGCGGAAAAAAAAAATACAGGAGAAATCCTTTCTCTCTCTCTCTCTTTCTCTTTCTTCTTCTTGACAGAGAACTGGATAAGTCCTGGTTGACCAAATCGACGGAGAACTTTTTATCTCCAATTAAAGAGAAATAAAAACCAAAAAAAATATCAATATCTAAGATTTACAGTGCAAAAAAAATTAAACTTGAAGAATTGTAGAGTGACAGATTATGACAAAAAAACTTGAGTTCGGTGGCGCGAAAGAAATCTTGAATCTGCCTCCGCGGGTTGATCCTCGCCTTTTTATGCACTTGTGCAGTGACTTCTCTGAGACAATCCGATTGCTCGAAATTAGCGCGGGATGGACGCTACTGCTCTATCTTGAAGGTGTTATGATTGAGTGCAAGAGCGAGAATCAGAGAGAGAGAGAGAGAGAGAGAATGATTCTTTTTGTATAATTTTTATACATTTTCTTTATCTATTATTTATTGGCGAAATACATTAAATTAAATTACATGAGCGTATTTTATCTAAAATTTAATGCGTATTACAAAAAAGAACAAAGCTTTTGTCGCATTTTTACGCATTAAATTTATACGGGTTACTGAAATAAAAAATAATTATTTAAATTAATGAGAAATTGTTGTTACCCAGGGCACGTGTGGTATCCATGGGTCAGTAAAATGATAATAAGATATAATTCATGACTATTGAACGGTAAAAAAGAGAAATAATTAGAAAAAAAAAGTAATTTAAATAATTATTCCTTATAAGTTACAATTTTGTTTAATTTGTAGGTAGTTGTTTCAGACTGTCGGATAAATATTTATTTGTTTGATGTTATTTTTTTGCTATAATTATTTCGTTTAAAACAAATGATTATTGCGCTTTAAAATAATTATTGTGGGTTAAAATTAAGATATCGCAAAACGTAATTAATAGTATATTAATGATTAATGCCATGCCTCTTATGAGGTCTTGTTTATAAAAATGATAAAAAGGAATGAAATAGAAAAATTAGTAGAAAAATAGTTATGGTAAGTTAAAATATTTGATGATATAATTTGTCCTCGTGCGGAAGAATAGAATTAAAGTTATAAAAAAAAATTTGTGGAAATATATTTGCGTTAATCATTAACATAGCATTACATAAATAATGAGTATAAAATTGCAAGGTGAAAATAATATAGAGAAGTTAATGAAAAATGTAGGCGCAGCGTTATTATCAATAATCTATGTATAATTCCAAGCTTGCTGATATTATTTAAATTAATTATTAAATTTGTGCGACGGAAAATTTTTAGAAAGAGTGTACTTGTTAAAAGGAATTCAGCGCTTTGCGTGAGAGCGGAAATTATATGATTCCGCGACGTCTCTGATTGCAGCGGAGGCGCTCTTTCTCCTATTGCTTAGAAAAGATGATTCGGGAATAAAATAATATAATAATTAAAACATTTATGCTTAACATAAGAATTTATGATTATCTTTATTAATAAATTTATATAAAAAAAGAAAAAGAAAAACATGGTCATGCCGTTGGTATTATTTTTATTTATATTTTGTTTATATTACGTGATTCCTGTATATACATATAAAAAAAAAAATAATAAGGAAATTATAAACAATGCGTTATAACTTAATCTAAATTGGATTGTAGCAAATTTCTTCCATTTAGATGATGTATGGGCTTTACTTGAAAATCGCAAGCTCTTGGTCTACGCTTAGGCTAGGTTCATAACAGTTCGGGTCGGAAAAGAGTGCGTCATGTAGATTGTGGGGTGGGGCTTTATCGTGGTGGAGTGCTAGGTTGTGCATCGAGGCAGTTGGTCGATATGTCTTTCTTTTTCACTGTGGGCCGGAAAGGCAGGAAGCAGACTTATCGGCGGACACATAAAGAAAAAAAAAGACGGAGGTCGTATACCGACATTACACCCCCATGCTTAAACGGTTGCTAGATGATCGTAGTATCAACTAGCAATCGTACTGGCGTAGCCGGAATGAAAACGATGAAAGCTTGTACTGTAGGGCATGGTTCTTTTTAATGGCTGTAGTTAAAGAAACTTTTTGATGACAGAACTTGTGACGTTTCTGGTAAGGAGCCGGCTGGGGATGGTGCTTTGGTGACTGTTGGTCCCGGGTGTAAAGTGACGGTGTCTAGGTTCACGAATCCCACTTCTATGTCGTGCTGCTGTTCAGGACGCCTTACGGATAGATTTGCTGTCTCCAGGGTCATCAATAAACGAGTTATAGACCCACAGAGTGCAGCTAGGAGGTGCATGGAGCATCCGTACATACGGTGGAGGAGGAACCCGTTGACTAGACTACTCACTATGGTTTTTATTGCAAGTATAATGAAGACGATGGCTATGATGGCGGAACTGATGGTTCCGAATGTCAATAGTCGGTTCCAGGCGGTAGTCCATACAGAATCCAATATTTTACCTACAGCATCGTCATTGAGGAGTTTGAATATTGTTCCTTCACTGTCAATAATGGGTTGGCCGTGGATCTCTTTGGCGAAGTCGTTCAATAATGACGGCTTTTCGATGGAGAACATAATTCGTTCCTGTAGCTGTTCTAGATCCTTTTCCGTGTAAATGCCGCTGGTTGCCAGGGAAGCGGGGTCGACGTATTTCCACGTCATCCGTGTAAAGGGCTTCAGGGTTAATGGTGCTTTGCTTTCCACTGGCTTAGGCATGATTTTTAGCCATTCTCTATTGATCTTGTAATACGATGGCAGGATGCCATCGCATGATACCCTGGTGCCATGTTTCTTCAGGATGTGTGTTTTCGGTGTCAAATATTGAGTTTGGTTGTTCCATAAAACTTCTAGTTCAGCATAACAATATTCTCTATGTTGGAGCTTTACTTCTACTGGTACACATTTGATTATGTGTACCACTTCTCCTTCTACGGTTGCCATATAGCCAGGCCCGCTCATCAAATTGTAAGCCAATTCATCAGGTGATTGATTGGCTATATCTAGAGCGTTTAGTAACGTCTGTCGTTCAATCTTACATTGTTGTTGTATTACATTATAATACAAGGATTGAGCTTGAGATTTTATGTGCTTCTCGACGTATACGAACTTGGAATTCACATACGTATAGATGTCCAAATTTTCTATCGCCATCCTTCCTGGCTTCGCGAAGGAATATCCTTTGGTGGTTTCCAGGATAAAGAGCTTAGGGTGTTCCGTCTTAACCACTGTGTAGCCGCATAAGCTCTCACTGCCTTTGCTGGATAGGGCAAAGGTCACATCGTCTGTGGTAAGGAAATATATAGTTCGTTCATGGTTAAAACTACTGTCTGTGATCTTATTTGCCAGTCCTTCGTATAAGAGTCCGTAATGGTCGAATTTACATTGGTCTAGGGGTAAAGCTTCCCAGAAGGTATACCCGCCTTCAACGTCGATGCATGAAGTTTCAAAGAGAGTGCACGATGTTCCGGAATTTAGATGAATTTTGTTATTATCGAGGTTGATTTGTGCAAATCGCTCTTTCAAGGTGATCTTTAAGAGGCCTTGTACGACCACATCTTGCCAAGCACGATAAGGGTCTCGATAAACACTTTCGGAGTATCGTCAATTCTCAGAGAGTGTACCTGCGTAGGTTAATGGGTGTGTTACGGTTCTATTGACTTTCATTTCGCTGATTACCGCGCTATCTCCAAACTTAAATATTTTGGTTTCGTGCATTTGTTTACAAGCACGCCTACTGATTTCATGTATATATTCGGCTTGACCATGATTAACTATGGAGTTATGAGAGGACATTCCGCAATAGTAAACTGTTCTCTGTATCTCTACTTCACACTGTATCACTTGAGTTTGGCGATAGTTTATTACTTGTAATAGTTGTATGTAACGACGGGTTACATTTACATGATTCATGGGGAATTCGCATTTGCCTACTTCTAGTAGAGATACAGTGGTTATGTTCAGGTGCCAGGATCCGCAGTCGTAACCAATTAGACTATAACTTGGAGAAAAAAGACATAAGAAAATAATTACTTCCGCCAAATCCATCTGAAAAATAAAAATAAATTAATACTGTGTTTTTTTCACAATTTGTACGGTACGTGCTTGGTGCTTATGTTCTTAAATCTTAATTCGTGGTTAGTGTATGTTTTATATAAAATTTTTATTCTCTTTCTCTGTTTTGTTGTAATATATTTTTTTCTTTTTTATTCCTTTATATTTCACATTTACTTATAGCAAGAAAGTTATATATTTTTCTCTTATATCGTTGTTAGGGTTGGTTTTAATGTATACTTAATCTCGTCTATATATAAAAAAAATTTATTATATTATAGGAAAGATTTTTTTATTCACGCTTCTTATTATGCATTTCATGTTATGTGTATTTATACGCACATATATATTTATAAGGGTTTTCGTTAGTGTTATAATTTTTTTTTGATTGTTCTCATGGGCTCTTATTTGTTTATAGTTCATTTTCGCTATTTGTGTTTTTTTTCTTGCGCTTATGTTTATATTTCCGATTTATGTGGGACTTGCGGAGTCTGTTGGCATGGACAATTTTATCTCCCTTTTTGTATTGTATCCTTACATTATAAGATTTAAGGACTTCTAATACTTTGTGGGGGCCAGAATGTGGCTGCCAAACTTGCCGGGTTTAGGGCCGAGTAGCAGAAACACAAAGTCTCCTACTCTAAAGTTTTGAGGATTTATTTTTTTATCGTAAAGTCTTTTGTTGCGTTCCTTGGACTTGATTAGGTTATCATATGCTAACCTTTGGATGTCGTTTAGGCGGGTGACCAATTCCGTGATGTAGTCCTTATATGTTGGCAGCATGTTACTGGCGTGCAATGGATCGTTGGATGGCAATCGTGGGAGCTTGCCGAACACTACCTCGTAGGGTATGTGCTTGGTGCTTTCCTATACGCTAGAATTGTAATTTAGCATTGCTATTTCGATCCATTCATCCCAATCGTTGTTTTGGTCGGTGTATTGTTTTAGAAATTTACCGTGCGCGTGGTGGAATCTTTCTAATGACCCATTCGACTGAGGGTGGAAAGCGGTCGTTCTGAGTTTTTTGATTCTAAATCTTTTGGCGATTCTATTTATTAGGTGACTAAGGAAGTTCTTTCCTCGGTCTGTTAATATTGCTTTGGGTGCTCCAAATAGACAGATAAATTTCTTTATCAGTGCGTCGGCGATAGTAGTGGCCAAGGTGTTTTGTAGGGACATGGCTAAACAAAACTTCGATAGTTGATCCTGTATTGTAAGCACGTATTCGTTCCCTTTCCTTGTTGCCTTAAGGGGTCCTACGATATCCATCGCTATTTTATCGAAAACAGCCTCCGGTGTATCGGTAATAGTCATGGGTTGTTTCGTTTTCAGACGTACTAATTTTTTCAACTGACAGTCGAGGCATTGCTGAATGCGTCGCTGTACGTCGTTTTTTAGATTTTCCCAATAATATTTTTGGCGGATCCTGTTAAATGTTTTGGACACTCCCCTATGACCTCCAATCGGTGATTTGTGGAGTTCGTAGAAAACCTCGTCTTTCTTGTCAATAGAGACGTATTTTAGCTTTCCAGTGCATATAAAAATTTTCGTAGAGGTATCGATGAACATCCCCTTAAAAAGGCTCAGGATCTCTGATCATTCTAGGTTCTTTATATATTTGTTTTTGGCAACGCTGAACGTCCTTTGGGCGAACTTTTCCAATAATTCTTTCAAATTCCTTAAACCTCTCATCAAATTCTCTTTAATTTGCGTTACGGAAAGCGGTTGATCCCCTTTTATACATATTGCGTAAAAAGATTTTTTCCTTTTACGCTTCTCACGATGAACTTCTCCGACGGTCAAGTTTCTTAAGACGGTTATCTTGCCGTATTGGTGTAGCATTTTACCGCTTTCGTCACAAAAATTCCCGTCCGAGCTCACGAAATAAACTATATTGTCATCTCTCGTATGCAGTGGTTGCTTCAATTCTAGGGTAAGGCTGCAGCTCGTTACTTTATTGTCCTCGAAGTCATCGGGGGATTCAGATTCTTCATCAGATTTCGATATAGGCCTTACGGGTGTGGCGAATGGTTTTGGTTTTGCAGATTCATCAGAGTCGTAGTCCTCGCTCTCTTCGTAGTCAACCTTTTTCTTGAGTCTCGGTACTCTTTTGCCCTAAATCGGGGTTACTTCTTGGATCTTCTTAGGTCGTCCCCTAGGTTTCTTTGGTTTTTTTACCATTGGGTTGGCTGTAGGTTGTTTCCTTTTCTCGTCTTCGTCGGCAACCAGGGCAGTCTTTTTATGTTGCGCACGTGTTACTACGTTAATGGCGCCTTCTTTAACTGGGTTGCGCGATAGAGCATCAGCATTGGCGTTTAATTTGCCGGGCTTATAAATTATCTTGTAGTTATATTCGGATAATTTGAATCTCCATTTCTGGGCCCTTGTATTAAGGTCGGCTGTTTTAAACCATACCAAAGGTTGGTGGTCCGTTATTATAGTAAATTCCCGCCCATATACATATGATCTAAATGCCGTTACGCAGTGCACTACGGCTAACGCTTCTTTTTCATACACTTCATAGTTATCTTCGGCCCCACGCAACATGCAAGAGGTGTAGGCTATTGGCCGATCCTTCCCGATTTCTCCCTGGGACAGGACTCCTCCTATTGCGTAGCCTGAGATATCTGTCGTGATTATGAAAGGCTGCAAAAAATTTGGGAATTGTAACACGGGAGGGAGCAGTGCACAACATCTTCTTTAAGGTTTCAAACGCTCCTTTCGTTTTTTTATTTCATTCAAAAGTTGTTTCTTTTTTCAATAATTTAGTCAAAGGTTTTAAGATATACGCGAATCCCTTCATGAATCGCCGATAATATCCTGCTAACCCCAAGAACTGCCGAACGTTCTTTACGTTCTTGGGTCGTGGAAAGCTTCTTACAGCTTTCAGTTTCTTGGGATCAGGTCTTAGCCCTTTCCCGCTAAGTAGGTGGCCTAAGTGTGGTGTCGTGAATTACATTGAGTAAGAACACATATATACTGGTTAATACCAGGTTCAATATTTATTAAAATTAATAAGTGTTAGAATATTACAATATTGATATTACCTGTGGAGGTAAGTTCGTTTACTAGCCGGCCGGAGCGTACACTGAGTACACTTGATTATACATAACATTAGGCCGACTAGCGGCACACATACCCATACCTTTAGTGTATAGTTACTATTCTGTATATTATACATCACAACGTATATTAGTTAAGTATACATTATCTGTAAATACGTGCGTATTCGCATACATCACAACTCTTCCGCCTTTTTATTTTACATTCAACCGCGGAGATCTACGAAGATTTACATTTAATTTCGCATCTTTGATAATTTGATTATTGTGGCGTTTATGCGTCGCATTATTTTCGTCGCGTGCAACGAAGGTAGACGGTGATGTCTGCTTGTTAACTTTTGCTTTACAACGTTTTTCCGAATTTATACCATAATCATTTATATAGACATCACCGTCCGTACTTAAATCTAATTTACGATTACCGCCTTTTGCAACTATATGTGCTCTCTGACTGTTCTGTACTCTTTTGGATACGCTGTTTCTGAACATATCAAATCTTGTGCATATGTCGCGATTATACATAAGCTGATGAGGACTCTTACCCGTGGTGCAATGCTCAACACTTCTATAATCAAATAAGAATTTATTTATGGCATTCTCAACCGTCTCTCCCCCTTTAACAATTTTCGTGACTTTATCTTTAAAAATGCCAATGAAATTTATGGCTGCACCATTCGTGGCGGGGTGATACGGTGGCGAAAAACTATAATTGATTCCATTTTTCTTTAAAAATTTCAAAAATTCTGAACTGCGAAATTGCGGTCCGCCGTCGGTTACTACGTGTAAGGGTAAACCGAACCGTGCAAATAGTGTTTTGAACTTTTCGATCAGTCTGTAAGCTTTAGTATTATTTTTAAAATTTATAACTTCCGGCCATTTTAAATGAGCACAAATAACTACAGGGTACATATTACCGTGAAACGGTCCTAAAAAATCAGAATGAATGCGACTCCATGTGCGATCAGGCCAAGGCCAAGTAGTTAACGGAGTTTTTGGTGGGCTCTTTCTTTCAATTACACAAGTTTTACAACTATTTACTGTATATTCAATATCATGATCAATTTCTGGCCACCAAACATAGGAGCGTGCAAGCATTTTGATCTTTACAATTCTAAGATGTGAAGCGTGTAGTTCGCGCAAAATTAATGGTCTCATGCTATTTGGAATAACGGCACGCAACCCCTAAAATAAACAGTTCTTATCTGCCAATAATTCTAATTTTTTTCTTTGATATGCTTTTAATTTATCCGGTAGTTCTGTTAGCTTTGGCCATACACTTTGAGTAAATCTTATCACTTTACTAATTATTTCATCTTCCAAACTTTCTTGTGCCAAAATTTTACTATCAAAAGTTGCGATACCTTCGCTAAAAAAATGCACGTTTGAAACGTCAGGATCAAGATCGGATAAGTCAACATTCGTTTGTACCGGTAACCGCGATAGAGCGTCACAATTTGCATTAGCAGCTAAACTTATATGTTCGATTTTATATCGAAATCCCGATAAATAATAAGCCCATCTTTGAAATCTATTATCAGCCGTTTGAGGATTACCTTTTCGCGGACCTAAAATAAGTTTTAACGACTGATTATCGGTTCGTAAAATTATTTCTTTTCCAAAAATGAAATCTCGAAAACGTTTAAATCTAAAAACTATAGCCATTGCCTCTTTATCAAGTATTGTTCTATTAAGTTCTTTTTTCGGTATTTTCTGCGAAGCGTATGCAATTGGCCGTTCTGTACCATCTTTGTATTTATGCGATAAGATCGCGGATAACCCATATTGTAAAACATCGCAGGCCAATATAATTTGTTCATTTGGATCATAATGTGCCAAAACTCGCGGTGATATCATTTCATTTTTTACCCATTTGAAAGCTTTTTTGCATTTATCATTCCACACAAATTCTTTTTGATTAGCCAGGTCGTACAACGGTTTTAGATTTTCTGATCTATTTTGCAAAAATCTCGCGTAAAAATTTATTAAACCAAGGAAAGAAGCTAATTCTTTAGCATTAGACGGTTGCGGAGCATTAATCATTGCATCGATCTTTGTTTTGGACTTGTGTAGCTCATCTTTGTCTATTACATAGCCTAGAACATCGATCGGTTCTTTTGCATGAATTTACTTTTATCAATATTTACGCAAAGGCCGCACTCTTGAAGTCGCGCACATACAGCTTCTAAATTTTTAATATGCTCTTCGTTAGTACGGCCTGTTATATAGATATTATCAATGTACGTTATCGTACCATTTATACCAGCTAAACATTCATCCATCTTTTTTTGTACGTCAGCCGGGGCCGGCGCGATACCTTCTAGTATTTTCTTATAGCGAAAAGAGCCTTTATGCGTAATAATTGTTAGTGGATTTCTGCAGCTTTCATCTACTTCGAACTGCATATAAGCGTGCCGCAAGTCTAACTCGGTGTAAGTTAAATCGCCTTGTAAAGCCGAGAAAATGTCATCGATTGTGTGAAGCGGATATTTATTCATAATAATATGTGGATTTACTGTAATTTTAAAGTCGCCGCATATACGTATATTGCCATTACTGTTAAATACGGGTACAATCGGAGTAGCCCATTCACTAACTTCAACTGGTTTTAAGTGGTCCAGAGAGACTAAACGTTCGATTTCTTTTTCAATTAGCTGCTTTAAAGCATGTGCAACATGACGACATTTAAGTGCAATAGGCTTAGTGCCCTCTTTCAAATGAATTTTGGTTTTACTTTTATTATAGCAACCTGGAGAATTACTAAACAACTCGTTATATTTATTGATAATGTAATCCGGTATATTTTTTACGTGAAATTTGTTTACCATTAATTTATCATTAAGATTTTCTTTAATTCGCAATGGCCAGCATCCGAATGCTGCAAGCCATTTACGTCCTAAAAGCGCTGGGCCCCTGCCGGACAATACATAACAATCAAGCACACGTGTCTTATTTCAAAAATTTACTTTCAAATTTGATAATTTCCCGACTGGATTCATAACATAACCATCATATTCACGTTAATTTAAAAGCGTATCTTAAACATTTAAATTTTCGAATTTTCCATGCAAAATCTTTTCAGAGATAACAGTCTCGTAAGTAGGTACTTACCTGTATCTATTTCCATTTTAATGTTTATACCATTCACACACACATCAACATACATCGGTTCGCCGTCGCGATCTCCACTTACAAAATTTTTGTTTACATACGATTTATCGATAAAATCCAACTTGTAGAATTCTTTGCGATGATCGCTGTGTTTGATGTAGTGCGTTGATGCTTGCTCTTCATCAGTGACGTCATCACAGTCGCTGCTGTCTCTGTCTAACATCTTGAGGGCACGCTTTGCTTGCGCGCGTTTGGAGAAACAAGCATTTTGAGTGTGTCCGCGCTTGTGGCAATGCTCACATGTATAGTCTTTGTATTCACATACATCTCGTGGATGCCCTGCTTTTCCGCAACTAGGACATTCGTTGCTTTGTTTTGATATACTTGGACTTGGACATTGATAGCGTGTATGCCCACGACCGCCGCAATTCCAACACGTATTGTCTTAACTTGTTTTTTCACCATGCTTTGAGCGAAAAAATTCACTATGATTATGTTTTCGATTCGGATGAAATTTTTGTCGTATTTTAGAATTTTGCGATTCTATCAATAACACATCTTTTTGAAAATTTCTTTTTTCACTAGTACTCGATGCATTTTTCTGCGCAGTCTCACGCGCAATCGCTCCTTTAAGTGCAGTATCATATGTCAATGAGTCAATTTCAAAAAGTTTGACTTTTGTTTCTTGGTCGCGTAATCCGCAAACAAATTGATCGCGTAAAGAATCTTCGAGATTCAAAAAATTACAATGTAAAGATAATTTTTTCAATCTTGCGGAAAAATCGACAACACTTTCGCCTTGCTCCTGGCATGCTTTGTAGAAGTTGCTTCTTTCTATCAACTCGGAAGGCTTTGGATTTAAGTGATCCTGCATCAATTTTGTTAGTTCATTGTACTTTTTATCCGACAATTTTGCTGGGGAGCAAAGATGCTTTATTACCTCATATGCATCTTCGTCGATCGATGTGAGCAAAATAGCTGCTTTTTTTGCATCAACCGTATCACACGCTAGAAATTGAAATTCTAAACGCTCTACAAATGTATCCCATTTATCCTTATTGAGGCAAAATTTTATTTTTGAATTATTTTCTGACATTGTGCTATCTGTGTCCGAATCAACTAATGTATCAAAAATTCTTTAAGTTCGGAGCTATTGTTTACTTTTAACTCGGTCTCTGTGGCCTCTGTTTTTGTTTCTGTCGACGCGAGCGGATCGCTTGGTAAAGTCGCTTTTTCTTCGACTTTTACGTTTCCTGATTGTTCGGATTTTTCTGCGGTTTCACGCACAATTTTCACCACTAAAGCACGTAAATTATCACGTTTATCACTGTTGCTGAACGGTACCCCACGATTTTTCAATTTAGTTATTAATTGTTCTTTGGAAAGCTTTCAAATCCAGCCTGTTACAGAATTGTCAGACATTTATCACACGCACGAGTTCACTGGGAAAAACAATGCGTTTTACTTTGCGCGAGTTACGATATAAAAACATCCTCGTCGCCATAATTGTGGTGTCGTGAATTACATTGAGTAAGAACACATATATACTGGTTAATACCAGGTTCGATATTTATTAAAATTAATAAGTGTTAGAATATTACAATGTTGATTTTACCTGTAGAGATAAGTCCGTTCACGAGCCGGCCGGAGCGTACACTAAGTACGCTTGATTATACATAACATTAGGCCGGCTAGCGCGCACACACACATACCTATACCTTTAGTGTATAGTTACAATTCTGTATATTATACATTACAACGTATATTAGTTAAGTATACATTATCTGTAAATACATGCGTATTCGCATACACCACACTAAGTATACAACTTCGCGTTTCAAAAATTTGCATTTGTCGATCTGTAGCTTTAGTTTAGCTTCCCTTAGCCTGTCCATTAGTTCCGTTATTTTCTTGTGATGTTATTCTAGATCGTTGGAGTAAATGACGATGTCGTCTAGGTAGACAAACAACGTTATTCCCTGCACCCCTTTTAATAATTTGTCCATCAGCCTTTGGAAGGTAGCTGGCGCGTTTTTCAATCCAAAGGGCATCCTAACAAATTCATAATGGCCGAACGTCGTGCTAAACGCGGTTTTTATGTGCGTCTTTCGGGTGCATATTCATTTGATGGAATCCTGACGCCAGATTGAGCACTGTGTAATATTTGGCAGATCCTACTTGATCAAATATCTCTTCGATATTAGGAAGTGGATACGAGTCGCCTACTGTTTTTTCATTCAAGGCCCCGGAATCTAACACCATGCGCTATTTAGGGCGTCCTTGAGCATCGGGCTTCTTTGGTACGGCCCAAACCGGCACGTTGTGGGGTGAAGTGGAGTTCCTTATGACTCCTGCCTTTAGCAATTCTTTTACCTGCCGATTAATTTCGTCTTTTAGGGCATGGGGGAACCGATATTGCTTGGTGTAGAATGGGTTGTCGTCAGTCGTGAGGATTTCATGTGTTATGAGATCAGTTTCTGGAAGTTCATCGCCGGGTAGGTAGAACACGTCTCTGTTGTTTTTTATTAAATCAATTACGTATGACTTTTCGAGGTCATCTAAATGATCTGTACGCAAATAATCTTTGATGTTTTCCTTGACTTCTGGTTCTTAGAGAGTCCCAGGATCCTCGAAGTCGGCGATTGACTCGAGCTGGTAATCCAGGTCGGTCGCTATTTCATTTTCTGAAGTCAGGTAACTGTTTTTCGTAGCCGCGTTACTGTTGAGGTCTTCGGCTTTCAAAATTTCTAAGACATTTGCTTTGTCGTAAGTATTGCTGACTTCAGTCCCAATTTCTAAAGATCGTGCAACGCCGTTACATACCATCAAGTGGTTAGTGTGATCAAGATGCACTCGGAAGTGGCGCAGGAAATCGCAACCTAGTATGCCTTCCACTGGGATATATACGTCGTCTTTTATCACCGAGAATCTTACTTTACCTCCTAAGAATAAGACCTTTATTGTTCCCCAGGTAGGTATAGTTCTTTTTCCGATTCCTCGTAACGTATATCTTTCCGTTGTGTCGATTTCCTCTTCGGACGGTATCAGACCTGATTTTATTAAATTTATTTCTGATCCTGAATCGACTAATAGTCTCCCTTCTGTGAGAGTAGGGGGATTAAATATCTTCAAGAACGGTAGTCCGGTTTTTACGACGCCTGTGATATTGTGTAGGTTCTTTGTTAAACGAGGTCGATCTTCGTCGTCCCAGATAACCTTGATATGTTTATTGTCTATCGTCATTAGGTTATTTTCGAAGTCTAATTCTGCTTGGGTGGTTTCAAAAAAATTCGCTCCCAGTACTCCGTCGAAAGGGATAGGAAAATTATTTCCTACCACTATGAACTCGATTATAGTTTCCCCAAATCTGATCTTTGTTTTCTTCAGACCTTCCTCTGTCTCGCCTGCTAGGCTATGGAGGGTATATCCGTCCTGACTTTTGAGGTATTTATGATCTGGCATAACATGTGCCCTTAGCACACTAACTTCTGATCCCGTGTCGATCATGAGAGTATGGGTGAATTTGTTTTGTAGGAGGTTAAGGCTTACGAACGGAATAGTTTTGCAGGTTCCTAGGGCATTAGTTCTCCTCTGTAATCTTCTAGTTCTATTGATAGCGATGAGCGCTCTTGTGGTCGTGAGGCCTCCCTGGTGGCGCTCTGTTGAGGGAGACTCCTCTCGTTTTTTTGCTGGCTGTATTTCCTTTTCCTGCATTCAGTTGCCACATGTCCCTTTATTTGGCAGTAGCTGCAGGTTGGTATACGGGCCTTATTGTTGGGGTTTTGCTGGCGGCAGACCGCCGCCGTGTGGCCGGGCTGGTCGCATTTGAAACAGCGTATCTCTGCTCTGGGCGTATTGTTGGTGCGCTTGAAGCAGTTTAAGGCTAAGTGTCCAGGCTTATTACACAGTTGGCAGACGTCGACTACGCACCTGTTCTTATTACACTGTGCCGCTGTATGTCCTTTTTGTGTACATATTTAACATACTACGTCATTACGGCAGAGGTTAGCGGTATGGCCCGTTTTCCTACAAATTTGGCACGTCTTTGCTTTGAGGAAACAAGTTTCCTCTGAGTGTCCTGGTTTATTACAAAATTGGCACATTGTCATCCTGGTCGCTCGTGCATCGTACCTGGTCTCTGGCACTCTTTTCGGCTGCGGGATCGTAACTTTCTCGCTCGTATAAAAGAGTTCCCTTCTATGAGGTCGCTGTTTATCGCGAAGTGCAGCTTTAGAGGCGATTTGTCTTTCAGCTAGTATAGCGTTTTTTACGATGTCCAAGATATTGTTTGAGGCCCTCATCCTATTTTCTATTTCAGGCTTCAGACCCTGCTTCAGAAACACTCTACTAGGTGTGCTTTCGTCTGTGCCCTGAATTCGGGGTCAAGGGCACCAGTGGCTATCTTATGGGCCTCGTTTATCTGGGCTCCGAGGTCCCTCATACGGTTTGCAAAGGCAATGACATTTTCATTGTCTTGCTGGTATTCATTACCTAGTTCGCCTAATAGTTGCTGTTCTGTTTTGGTGCTGGCGTATATGTCCTTGAAAAAGTCTTTCAAAGCTTCGACCGTCGGGAATGATGACCCGAGGATCGCAGCGCGAGCTTCCCCTTTTATTTTGCTCCTGATGAGTCTTACCAGGTTCGACTCATCGTAGGGGCCGAGTATTTCCTTGGCCTTATTGCAGCCTTCTAAAAACTCGCTTAATGGAATATTCTTCCCATCGAATTCAGGCACCACGCTAAGGGCATCTTTCAGTGAGGCCTGAAAGATGGGCTTTTGGTCTCCTTCGCTTCCGGCATCTCTACCGTAACCGGCTCTGTTAGGTTGTGTCATTGTCGAGCTGTCTTGATCTACAATGTTTAGGTCGATCAGGGGTGGGTAAAAAGGTGGAGGGAGAGTAGTGTCCTCCTTTGCGACGTCTTCCCTCACTCTCAAGTGGGTGCGGGCAGGGGAGTCAAGACTTTGATATTGGGGAGAGCGAGACACGCGTGGTCTACGGGAGAAGGGGTCAGTGACTTCTTCTTTGTCCTTCTCTTGGGCCAACGCCTTGGCAATTCGTTTCCTAGTCTGTCTCTTATCAGTCATTGGTCGTTCGGTAACCCGCTAAGCTATATTACCCCTCGGCTAATATATAGAGTTCCTTTTTGAATTTTACTAAGCGAGGGACGACGGCTTCGTTATTTTTTCTTCTTTACTTTTCTGTTATTCGACGAGCGACGGGTATCGCCCTCTTGCCCCGTTAATTTGGGTTCTGGTAAGAATAGGTAAAAAAAAAGAAGAAGAAATTTCTATATTCCTGTATATAAATATTAAAGTATAAATAATGAAAGTTCGATATATATGAAAAAGAGAAAAAAAAAATAGAAATTTAATTAAAAAAAGAACATTGGGTTAAAACGAAATCTTAGGGGTAGGTAGGGGAATGAGGTCGAGAAATAATCAGAGGCTTTTAATAATAAAATTTACGTTTATATAAAGTATTTGACTACAATTCTTTTATATATCTTGTCAGGACGTATAGTCTCTGAGGGTCTGTCTTGTCTATCCTTCTCTAGAGGTTGTCTACGCTGGTTTCCTTGTCCTGGTTTTTCTTCGGAATCTTGAAATTCTGAGTTAGGTTAGATACACAAATGGAGCAAAGCGCTGGAAATTCTCCATGCGTGCACCGGAGGTTTTCTAACCTCTCGTCGAGAGTTGGCCTCTCCTCGACGGCCCTTTCAGTGGCGGCTTCCTTGGCCTTGAGTGTTCTTAGCTTTTCCTGTCGTTTTTCTAATCTTCCCTCATAGTCTTTTCCTGGGGACCACGTTTGCCCAGTGGTTTCCCTGAAGGCCTTTAGGTATCTCCTCCTCTGCCTCTGATTCGAGTTGAGCTTTAGAGGAGGTAGGCTTTTCAGAGTTGTCTCCAAATCAGGTGTTGTAAAATATCTCAGGTGGTCTTGGATCGGGTTCACTGTGGGAGAGAAAAAGGAGGCAATAAAAAAAAATAAATATTCGTAACGTGTTATACGGAGAAAAAAAAAAATAATAAAAAAAAAGAATAATGAAAATATTCCTTCAAGCGGCTTTATTCGTCTAATAATCTTAACGTAGCTAGACGCGAGGTAATGTGAGACATGTTGTCCTGCGTTCTTCAAACCAGATCACCAACGACCTGCAAATGTTCGCAGAGTGCTAGTTGTTCCCTTTTGACTCCAGCGAATCTTAGGTCGATTGTCGATCTGTCCCTAAGGTAACCTGCTGTTAGCTTTCCTAGAAACTTCCTAGTTTTCTTTTGTTTTTCCCGTAACCTAGTCACTTTGCAATAATTATTGTATATGCGGTCGACATTTATCCTTATTTGTCCGGCTTGCGTACGTTGTTCCCTGGCTAACCTATTTACCGCCAAGGTATTTGCCTGCAGCGTAACTTGTGTGTTATCTGGCGCCCTTTCCAAGGAGTGTACGCTATTAGCTAGCTCGGACAGTAATTGGCAGATGTTGTCCTGACTTAGTTCCCCGTAGTTTAATGGGATCATCTAAAAAAAAATACATTTTAAAGGATTTTTTAATTCGTCCTTTTCAATATTCAATTCGTTTTTAAATTTGTCAGTGCTCTGGTTAGGCTGTCAATGATCTTGTCGTTGACGTCTTCGTTACTTCCGAGTTACGTATTAATCGACTTCACTTTCTAATGTCTTGATTTTTGTGTAAACGTTTTTCCTGTCTCGGATGTAAAATCTTATGTGCGACCCCAAAAACCAACGAATTCTCTGTTGTTTTTGGAAAATTCGCACCTGGTTTATATTCAAGGTTCCGATGTCTTTTGAAAGGTCAGTTAATTGTGCGCAAAACCTCGAATTTTCGTATGCCAATCGTTCGATCAGCTGATCTTTTCGTTAATCCGCAAATTCAAGCTCCTGCACCCGATTACTGATTTCCCGGGTCAGCGTATGCAAATGTGCTTCGGTGAGCCTTTTTTGAAAAAGCGGTATCATTTAGATATGGCGGCACGTAGGGGTGCGCGTTTGTGATCGTTTATTTCAAAGTTTTTATTTTATTTATTATCTGTACGTTTGTTATTTAACGTTGATTTATATTATTTTAAAAAAAAATTTGCTTGGTGCGTTTATTGTTTGAATTCGTTATTATTTATTTTTTTTTTTTTTAATTTTATTATTGTTTCGTAATTTAGTATAATGCAAGTATTTCAATTAAATGCTTTTAGTTACCTTAATTTTATATATTTTTTGTTTTACTTTATTTTATCTTGATATGTTTTTTTTTATAATTTCTTCCTTTGTTCGCTTGTTTTATTGTTCACATATCACTTAGATTTTTTATTTATTAATATCTTTCCTTTTATTATTTATCTTTTATTTTCTCATTTTATTGTATAGTTTCTTTGCACGCTGTCCCGTTCATTTCCCCTTTTTAGTATTTAATTTTTATTTTTTTTTGTTATTACTCTTTTGAATTATCCTTTAAAATTTTTATTTTAACAGATGTGTTAATTTAAAAAATTTTTTTTTTTTTTATATATATATATATATTTTTTTTTTTAATCAAAGTTTTATTATTTATTTCTTAATTTGTCGCTTTTTATTCAATTGTTAATTTAATCAAAAAAAATTTATATTCTCTTTTGCATTATTTATTTCTGCGCATGCAAAGCGCTCTTATTTCAACGCTGTCTTTACGTACCCTACGCGCGGGTAACTGACGCGTCGCTTACGCGATTATTTGAGATAACTTTTTAATGCTACCAGCCTTCTGCTTTGTACAGAGCTTGGCTTGACCTAGCCTGATCTAACGGCTTGTATTCTGAGGTTTTTTTTTTTATCTTTGAATTATAACCTCCCTTCTTTTTTAATTATTAATTTAATTGTTAATAATAGCTTTTGAATGAAAGAGTACACAGACTCTCTCTAGTAATGGAAATAAATCAATGATAATTTCTAGTGTTGTGTGTAAAAAGAATTTAATAAAGAGTGTTGTGTAAGATTATTTTGTAAATGGTGTGCTTTCGTTGAGAAGTTCACTGAAACTTGAAATGTTTCTTGTATATGAGAGGAAGAAAAAAAAAAAATATTCATAAAGGATAAAAAAAAATTTATGTCCCTTTTTCATTATAATTAATTTTTGTACAAATAACCTTCCATATATAATTTTAAGAAGCGTATAGAGCAAGTCTTCTTCATTTTATTTAAAGATACGTACGTTAACTTTATTTTAATTTTTTTGTCTCTTTACTTTAGTTTTTTTTTATTATTTATTAATTCATCCGTTATCATTTAGTTTACCCTTTTTTTTTCTTATGATCCACCTTTCTATTCTTTATTTGTTATTCTCTGATTTATTCGCTTTATTTATTATTCCTTTATTTTATTAAATTTTTTTTTTATTATTCAATCATGTATCTTATTATATTTCATTTATTTTATTCTTATATGTTAATTCGCGCATATATTTTTACTTTGCTTTCTTTTATTTTATTTTATTTTATTTATCATTCCTTTATTTATTCTTTTATTTTATTTATTCACTCACTTTTATTATTTAATCGTTATTTCAATAACTTTTTTTTTTATCTCGTTTATATTATTCCTTTATTTTATTTTATTTCACTTTCTTTTGTAATTTTATTCACTTTAATTTGTTTACTGCACTTTACTATTATTCTTTTATTTTAATTTCGCACATATATTTTTCAATTCACTTCCTTTTATTTTATTTTTCTTTATTTATAATCACTCTCTTCTCTTTTTTTTTGATTCGCTTTTCTAACGTCGTTTCCTTTTTAATTTAATTTTACTTTAATTCGCTTATTTTATATATATTTTATATATAATTTAAATCACTTATACTTTTTAAATTAGATTAATTATCACTTTTAATTCACTTTTTAAATCATTTAATAATTATTACTCCCCCCCTTTTTTTCGAACAGGACAAATTTCAAATTATATTTATTAAATTAAACTAAATTAGACATTTGCTACTTGAACAACTTTTTATGCAAGATATATAATTCTTAGGTAATTATTGAAAGATATTCATGTGTATAATGTTTTATAGTCCGAGAGCAAAATTGTTTTAAGTTTCAAATGATTTTTTTTTTTTTAAACAATAATTTTATTTAAATTAATTTAATTTTTTTCACAACTTAGAACTTGATTTGTGAAATTTATAAAAAAAAATTTGCAAAATTAAATTGTATGAAGATTCCGTTAAAAATAGAAACTAAATATCGCATTTTTTTTTTTTTTTTTTTTTATATAGAAGAAAAATTTTGTTTAAAGAAAAATTTATTAGAAATTTGTTACTAATTTATTATCATAATTTTTTTTATTCATTTATTATCATAGAAATTAAGAGAAAGAAAATCTTACATATTCTTATAAAAGAAACGAAATAAATGGAGACTCTCACGAGCTGCAGTGTCCTCAGAAGTTTTAAGGAAAATTAATTCCTTTTAACTTCAAAAATCCCCCCGGGGCCTCCATAAAATTAGTTGTAACGTCGGCTTGACGTTGCAACCGCGTTTTTAAATTAACGCGCACTGCTTATCGCCTTTTCAAGCCCAAGTAGTAAAACTTATGGGCTCGAGACGGCGGAGGAATTAGTATCGTCATAGTTTTAGGATAAAAATGAAAATGCAGGACTAGACAACCGTATAGGCCGACGTTGGCCTATATGTTATCCTACAGAAGGACCTACTAAACGATTTAAGGAGAGAGATAGTTAGCCGATCTTGGCTAATGCTATCCCTTCGAAAACAAAATAAAAAGAAAGATACAAATATTTAAATAGACTCATTCTTTATTGTTTTATTGTAGGCGTGCGGAAAAAAAATACAGGAGAAATCCTTTCTCTCTCTCTCTTTCTCTTCCTTCTTCTTGACAGAGAACTGGATAAGTCCTGGTTGACCAAATCGACGGAGAACTTTTTATCTCCAATTGAAGAGAAATAAAAACCAAAAAAAATATCAATATCTAAGATTTACAGTGCAAAAAAAATTAAACTTGAAGAATTGTAGAGTGACAGATTATGACAAAGAAACTTGAGTTCGGTGGCGCGAAAGAAATCTTGAATCTGCCTCCACGGGTTGATCCTCGCCTTTTTATGCACTTGTGCAGTGACTTCTCTGAGCCAATCCGATTGCTCGAAATTAGCGCAGGATGGACGCTACTGCTCTATCTTGAAGGTGTTATGATTGAGTGCGAGAGCGAGAATCAGAGAGAGAGAGAGAGAGAATGATTCTTTTTGTATAATTTTTATACATTTTCTTTATCTATTATTTATTGGCGGAATACATTAAATTAAATTACATGAGCGTATTTTATCTAAAATTTAATGCGTTTTACAAAAAAGAACGAAGCTTTTGTCGCATTCTTACGCATTAAATTTATACGGGTTACTAGAATAAAAAATAATTATTTAAATTAATGAGAAATTGTTGTTGCCCAGGGCACATGTAGTATCCATGGGTCATTAAAATGATAATAAGATATAATTTATGACTATTTAACGGTAGAAAAGAGAAATAATTAGAAAAAAAAAGTAATTTAGATAATTATTCTTTATAAGTTACAATTTTGTTTAATTTGTAGGTAGTTGTTTCGGACTGTCGGATAAATAATTAATTGTTCAATGTTATTTTTTTGCTATAATTATTTTGTTTAAAACAAATGATGATTGCGCTTTAAAATAATTATTGTGGGTTCAAATTAAAATATCGCAAAACGTAATTAATAGTATATTAATGATTAATGCCATGCCTCTTATAAGGTCTTGTTTATAAAAATGATAAAAAGGAATGAAATAGAAAAATTAGTAGAAAAATAGTTATAGTAAGTTAAAATATTTAATGATATAATTTGTCCTCATGCGGAAGGATAGAATTAAAGTTATAAAAAAAAATTTGTGAAAATATATTTGCGTTAATCATTAATATAGCATTACAGAAATAATGAGTATAAAATTGCAAGGTAAAATTAATATAGAGAAGTTAATAAAAAATATAGGCGCAGCGTTATTATCAATAATCTATGTATAATCCCAAGCTTGCTGATATTATTCAAATTAATTATTAAATTTGTGCAACGGAAAATTTTTAGGGAGAGTGTACTTGTAAAAAGAAATTCAGCGCTTTGCGTGAGAACGGAAATAATATGATTCCGCGACGTCTCTGATTGCAGCGGAGGCGCTCTTTCTCCTATTGCTTGGAAAAGATGATTCGGGAATAAAATAATATAATAATTAAAACATTTATGCTTAACATAAGAATTTATGATTATCTTTATTAATAAATTTATATAAAAAAAAAAAAATATTAGATAAAGATATTTTTATTTATATTTTGTTTATATTACGTGATTCCTGTATATACATATAAAAAAAAATAATAAGGAAATTATAAACAATGCGTTAAAACTAAATCTAAATTGGATTGTAGCAAATTTCTTCTATTTAGATGATGTATGGGCTTTACTTGAAAATTGCAAGCTCTTGGTCTACGCTTAGGCTAGGTTCATAACAGTTTGGGTCGGAAAAGAGTGCGTTATGTAGATTGTGGGGAGGGGCTTTATCGTGGTGAAGCGCTTGGGTGTGGATCGAGGCGGTTGGTCGATATGTCTTTCTTTTTGACTGTGGGCCGGAAAGGCAGGAAGCAGACTTATCGGCGGACACATAAAGAAAAAAAAAACGGAGGTCGTAAACCGACGTTACACATTTAAAACAATAAAAAAAAATCAAAAAAAAAGATTTTTTGAAAATCCTAGAGTGGCCTAAGGTCTTAAAGCTCGCATTTTGTCAGTTATTCTAAAACTTTTTCTGTATTCTTAATAAATTCTTCCAATGTTATTACTTTAATTACAATACCATCTAGATAAAGTCACTTTACGCATTGTTACAAAAATTTATTTCATTTTGCCTTGAAAATATACTGGTGCTAAAGAAATACTGTATGTTTAAAACTAGATATTTTTTAGAATTTTTCTTTGATTGCACTTTTATATAAGCCTCTTTTAAATTAGTTTTTGATAAGTAAACCCCCTTCATTAAATTTGTAATAAAATGTTCGTTACAAGGCAGTGGATTCTTATCATAATATATTCTTATTATATAGTCTCCACAAATTCTTATGGATCCATCTGATATAGCTATTAGAACTATTAATGTGGCCCACTCGCTTACCTTGATTGGAGTTAATATTTTTTCTTTTACTAATCTATCAATTTGATTTAAAACTTTTTTAGTAGTCACAGGAGGACAAGTGTGGACTATAAGGAGGGTGTTTAAGTGTTTTCCAGCCCATTTCTTCCAGTTTATCTCTTGTCAAAGTCACTGTATGCGGCCTAGCGTTGTCATGGTGAAGGATGACCTCTCTAATGGGCATACCTCGTCTTTTGTTTCAGTAGGAGGTTCTTGCTAAATATAACAACTGGCAATAGTAGGCCGCATTTATTGTTTGTTGATCGTAAAGAAAATCAAAGAGTAAAACTCCCTTTAAGTAAAAAAAAATCGTTGCAAGCACTTTTCTGGCTGAGAGGCGAGTTTTGGCCTCCACTGGGCAGCCTTTATCCTTCCTTCGCCACCCCTTACTTGCCATTTTCGATTCGAAGGTATAATGGTTAATCCACGTCTCATCATATGTGATGATACGCTTCAAAAAATCGTCCCCTTCTTGTCGAAATCGATTCAGAAGTCTCTCAGTGATCTCCGATATGACCTGTTTTTGATTCCCAGTTAACAACCTTGAAACCCATCAAACACTAATTTTTCTGAAGTGAAGATGATAAGTGATAATGGATTGAGCACTTTAATAGCTGATACCCACTCTTGACGAGATTTCTGATACAGTTAACCGCCGATCACATTCAATAAGCTCTCGAACGGCACGGATTTTCTCATCTGTAAGACTTGTTCTTGACCGTCGATCATCATTTCCGTTTTCAATTCGTTCTCGCCCACCCTCGAATTCCCTGGCCAACGTATACACTTGATTCTGAGACAATTTAGTGTTCCTAAACTGCGCCTTTAAACGAGTAAAAATTTCCAACGGCTTAACGCCTTTATTGATTAAAAACTTTATGATGACGCGTTGCGCAACAGACGGATTTATCTCTTGATCAGTCATAGCTATATTGAGGACAGAACCGAGCGTAGCCGCTAACTAAGCTCGTTCCCCCACTCCTTATAAACAAACCAGCAACCGCCATATTATATCATCTAGTTCGGAGGTATGTGCTAAGCAAAATAAATAAATTGCCATTTATATTTGATTCACCCTTGTATAATCATAAATTAAGGAAATAATAATTGTATAAATTAACCATCAATCAATCTGCAGGTCAGTCAATGGCCATAGGCAGTCTGCTTAAGTAATCGCCGTTAGTCAAGGTTCAAGATTTTTCAACGAGGTTCAATAACCCAGAAGATAAAGACACTATTATTATTAAAGATCACACACGCGCGCGCACATACACACACACGCACACATATAACGGTTAAGACATTTATCTTGGCACAATGTTATATCTTCTTTAACGGCATTATTTAAAAAAAAGTTTTTAAAATAATTTGGTGTTGTTAACAAACATTTAAGGGTTTTAAAAAGTTCAAATAATGGTAACCTTGAATTTTACGTTGATCTTGACCTTCAAGGTCATTTGGGGGTTAAGTTGATTTTCTTCAATGGGAAACTTTATTTTTGATTCGAGAAATAAAAAGAGCGAGAAATCTTATGTCCAAATATAATGTTGACTATTTTTAAATTTTTCAAATGGCGGATCTAAGATGATGGAAGATTTTGGCAATCAACATATTTAAGCCGGACTTGGTTAACGGAAGTTTTTAGGGTCGTTGATTAGAAACTGGCGGTTCAATTTACCAAATTCAAAATGCCAAATTAACTTTGTCTACCAGTTTAGACCCGCAGTCTTGAATTAATCTGGTTTCGAATTTGCGATTAGCAATTCCCATCTGCAAAATTTGGTGAAAACCAGTTTCTGATGCTGAAGCACCATTCTGTAATCATAAATTAATTTTTTTTTTAGTAATTACTGCTTTGAGCACTACTTAGGAGTAACGACGTGAACATAGTAGTTTCCTGCTCCCTTTGGGATGCTTGTTTTCAGTAGGTCCTCTTGCCTTTCACTGTGATGCTTCAAAAAACTTTAACACGTGTTCAAAATGATGACTTTTTTCTTCAATACATTCGTTGATACGTTTTTTAAAAGAATGTATACAGCTAAGAAAAACTTCATATGCTACTTGGATACAAGCGTCTCTTATACGTTGTCTTATATTCTCAAAGGTGGTTGACACTTTATTGTAAACTTTGACCGTCAATTTATGATCAGTGACCCCAGAATTTCCCGTGAACCGAGTCTGGCTTGAATTTGTTGATTATCAAAAATCTTCCGTCATCTTAGATTCGCCATTTTGTAAATTTAAAAATAGTCAACATCACACCTGGACGTAAAATTTCTCTCTCTATTTATTCCTCGAATCAAAAATAAAAGTTCCCATTTGAGAAAATAAACTTAACCCCCAAATGACCTTGAAAGTAAAGATCAACGTAAAATTTACAGTTACCATTATTTGAACTTATTAGAACTCTGAAATGTTTGTTTGAAACTTTTTTTAAAATAATGCCATTAAAGAAGTTATAACGTTGTGCCAAGATAAATAACTCTTCGGGTACATATATTAGTATATAAAAGGTGATTCATTATAAGGTTTGATTTTCAATAGGCTTTTTTTTACAGATCACGAGTAACTCCTGTCAAACTGTAATGTAATTTTTATTCAGTATTGTTTGACAAATCATCATGGTAAGACTTACACCGCAACAACGTATCCCAATTGTTCAGCAGTATTACGAAAATCAGCGTTCTGTGAGAAATGTTTTTCGTGCTCTTAGAGCAACTTATGGTGTGCATCGTCGACCTACCGAAACCACTATAGCCAAAACCATCCACAAATTTAAAACCCAGCATACATTATTGGATGATACTCGACCGATAAGACCACATCCAGCACGTACTGAAGAGAATATAGCGGCTGTAGCTGAGAAAGTGACTGAAGATCGTGACGAATCGATTTGGCGTCGTTCTCAACAGCTTGGTTAGTCGTACGCAACAACTTGGCGTATTTTACGTGAAGATCTTGGTTTTAAGGCATACAAACTTCAACTCGTGCAAGAATTAAAGCCGGGCGACTTAGGTTTGCGTCGTGTTTTTGGTGAATGGGCTCTGAATCAGGTCAATCAAAATCCACTGTTTTATCGCGAAATTTTGTTCATTGATGAGGCGCATTTTTGGCTCAATGGTTACGTTAATAAGCAGAATTGCCGTATTTGGGCTGATGAACAACCTGAAGAGTTTCAACATCTACCACTAAAGCCACAGAAATGCACAGTTTGGTGTGGCTTATGGGCCGGTAGAATCATTGGTCCATGTTTCTTTCAAAATGAGTCCGGTCAGAACGTAACCGTCAATGGCGACCGCTATTGCACCATGATAACAGATTTTTGCTACCTGAAATTGAAGCCCGTGGTATCGGTGAATTTTGGTTTCAACAAGACCGCGATACTTCGTATACAGCGAGAGAAACAATAGACCTATTGAGAAATCATTTTGGTGAGAACCTGATTACACGTTTCGGACCAGTAAATTGGCCGCCGAGATCATGTGATATCACACCTTTAGATTATTTTCTTTAGGGTTACACGAAGTCTTCGGTCTTCAGGGATAAGCCAGCTTTAATCGACGCTTTGCAAACCAACGTTACTCGTGTCATTCGCAAAATACCGGTCGCTATGCTGGAACGCGTCGTCCAAAATTGGACCCTCAGGATGGGCCATTTACGGCGTAGTCGCGGTCAAAATTTAAATGAGATAATCTCTAAAAAGTAAATGTCATAGATTGTTCTTTTGACTCACAATTAAATTTTTACTATAGGATTCAACTTTTTGCCTTTTATTTGAGATTAAAAACCAAACCTCATAATGAATCACCTTATATATTAGGTTGCTGCAGGTAAAATGGACAATTGAGCAATGACATAAATTTGGCTGCAATTTTAGTGTATTATGTTGGCACAAGACGACGCAAATGATATGACATATTGAAGTATAAATACTGCTACCTTGGCTTATGAAGTCATTTCTGTTTTGCACTTCATAGTGATCGTAAAAACAAAAAAAGAAAGTGAACATGGAAGTGAATCAAAAACGACTACTTTTACTATACGAATTTGAATTAGAGCACAACGCAACGGAAGCAACGAGGAATATCAACAGCGCATTTGGGCCTGATACAGTTAGCGAACGAACCACTCGGCGGTGGCTCGAAAAATTACGATCCGGAGACATGGACCTTGGAAATGAGCCACGTGGACACCCAGGGCCATCGATCGATAACAAAGAGCTGCGTGCATTAGTGGAGTCTGACCCCCGCCAAACCATAAGGGATCTTGCCGTGAAATTAGGCGTTCACAATTCGACAGTTTGCCGCCACTTGCAACAACTTGGAAAAGTGAAAAAGCTTGACAAATGGGTTTCGCATGATCTTACCGAGCAAAACATGACGTGTCGAATGGAGATTTCAAGTTCTATTCTCTTCCGCAACAAAAAGGAACCGTTCTTGCACCGAATTGTGACCTGCGATGAAAAGTGGATTTTGTACAATAATCGTCGCCGATCGGCTCAATGGCTAGATGCCGATAAAGCGCCAAGACACACACCGAAATCAAGCCTTCATTCAAAGAAAATAATGGTAACTGTTTGGTGGTCTGTAGCTGGAGTTATCCACTATTTGTTCCTGCAACCTAGCGAAACCATCAATGCTGAGAAATACTGTGCTCAACTGCATGAAATGCATCAGAAATTGATAGTCCAACGACCTAGGCTTGTCAACAGGGATAGACTAATACTGCTGCATGATAACGCACGACCTCATATATCGAGAACAACGGTCCAAAAATTAAACGAGTTGTGCTATGAGACTCTTCCTCACCCTCCATATTCACCAGACCTCTTACCAACAGATTACTATTTCTTTAAACATTTGAATCACTTTTTGACAGGAAAAAGATTTAATAATGAAGCTGCTGTCAAAAATGCCTTCCAGGAGTTTCTTCGAACTAGAAACTCGGACTTCTGCAAAACTGGAATAAATGTAGTTGTATCTTGTTGGGAAAAGTGTGTTGCATCTATTGGTACCTATTTTAATCAAATAAATTGTCTGTATAAAAAGCTACAGCTGTTTAAGAATTTATTACTAAATCGGCCGTTTCATCTGCAGCAACCAAATATATAGATAGATAGATAGATAGATAGATAGATAATTTTTTATTAATGTACATTTTGTTGTACATGTTTGAATAGATTTACAAAAGATATACAAAAAATTATAAAAATTATAATTAAAAAACTAAAAACTAAAAACTGAACTATATTAAAAATAAACTAGACAAAAAAAAATAAAGATAAAACTAAAAACTAAGAACTATAAACATGAAAAAAATACAAATAAGTATACAGTAAAAGTTCAAGCCAGAGAATGTAAAAATTACATTCTAGCTTGAGGAACCATAGGTTGCTCTCTCTCTAGAGAAAGAAGAAGTTCAAAAGCAGAAGATTTAAAAGCAGAGTAGGAAGAGATAGAATAGAAAGTAGAAGGGAGACTATTCCAGAGTCGAGAGGAGAAAACTGTAAAAGATTTATCGTAGAACACTGTAGCCGAGGGAGGAATGGTCAACGGTCTCACATCCCCCCGAGAAGGTCTCCTCACCTGCGTCCACTGATATTTCTCAATAAGATAAGATGGAGCTGAATATTTAAACACTAAAAAGAGAGCAGAAGCTGTAAAATATTGTCTTTGAGCTCCAGTGGTCAGCCAAGCAAGGGAGATTCTATACGAGGAGATGTGCTCACGCCTAGTTAGACCATAGATGTAACGTATACCAGAGTTGATGACCCTTTGAAGATTCAGATCTTGTTCCTGGGAAATATCGTTATAGACTAAGCTACAGTAGTCCAACAAAGGAAACAATAGCATTTCAATGAGATGTTTTCTTAATAAGAAGTTTGTGCTTTGACGGAAATAATTGAGACGATATAGCAGCGAGTTAGCTTTACGACAAACATATGATGTATGTACTTTCTAATTTAACTTAGAGTCTAGGTGCACTCCAAGGTTACGAACAGAGGATTTGAATTTTACAAGCGAACCTTTGACAATAACTCCATGGATGTTCATATGCGAGAGTAAGTTAATGTAGTAATAAGAACCAAATACTATAGCTTTAGTTTTACGAACATT
Source organism: Chalcis sispes (assembly GCA_949987625.1). Lineage (NCBI taxonomy): Eukaryota > Metazoa > Arthropoda > Insecta > Hymenoptera > Chalcididae > Chalcis > Chalcis sispes. The sequence continues at coordinate 40,908,697 of OX465098.1, forward strand.
AAGGCTAAGGTTGTTTGTATCAGCCCACTCGGAGACGAGCTGCGCTTGACTACTCATTAGTTGAATCGCAGTATCAATATCTGACAAAGGGAACGTAAAATAAATCTGAAGATCATCCGCATAAACGAGATGATTAACCGAGGAGTCAAAGCCGACAGCAACATCATTGATGTAAATGAGAAATAGAAGAGGACCCAGTACAGAGCCTTGAGGGACACCTGTGTTGAGTGACAGAAATGCGAAAGGGCAGTCATTAGCATCCAACACTGCCTGTTTCCTACCAGAGAGGTAGGAGGCAAACCACCTAACCACGTCTGGTGAGATGTCCAGAGCAAGTAGCTTACGTAGCAATTTAGCATGACAGACTTTATCAAAGTCTTTGCTAAAGTCAAACATGAGTAGCAAAGTGACACAGCGCTTATCCATTCCTGCTCTTACGTCATCAGTCAATTTAAGAAGTGCCGTCTGAGTACTGTGTCCCTTACGAAAACCAGATTGGAAAGGATCGAACAACTTTCTAGTTTCCAGATAGTTGTAGAGCTGTTGATGGACAAGACGCTCAAGAATTTTTGAGAGAGACGACAGCTACGAAATGGGGCGAATTTCACTCATATCTTTAGGTGACGCGGTCTTGTTCAGCGCAATTACAAGAGAGTTTTTCCACATGGAAGGAAAAATAGAGTCTTTAAGAGAATCGTTTATGATACGGCATATAGTAGGTCCAAGTACGGGGAAGATGTCAATGATGAAAGCTTGTGAGATACCATCATATCCTCTAGCTTGGGAAGTGGAATGAGAGGTTGCACTGCGTACTTCAGCCAGGGTAACAGGGCTAAAGCAAAAGAGTGGTTTGTAGGTGAGTCCAGAGCTGAGAGAAGCACCAAATTTGTCAATTGAAGGAGCATTAAGATCATGGGCCACATCCGCAAAGTATTTATTGAGCTCAGAAACTGGAAAAGGCTGATGGGACGCTGTGGCAGGCGCACAAATACCGAGATGACGAAGCTCCTTCCATAGAGCTCTGGAGTCAGAGATATGAGAAAGTCTGTCATGATAATAGCATTGTTTAGCAGATGTTATCAGACTGAAAGCAGTATCACGAGCTGACCTGTATCTATGGAGGTCTGACAATAGTCGCGAGCGTTTAAAACGTCTGTAAAGTCTGTCTCTGTCATCTAGTAGTCTATATATATCAGGATTGTACCAGGGCCGGTGGGAGCTCCTCTGATGGACGATTTTCGTAGGTACGAATAATGCGATTGCATCATTGACATGTGAATAAAGGCAGGTTAAGCGATTCTCCAAAGGAGCAACACTAGCACAAGTAGAGCAGTCATTTGTGCGTAAGTATGTCAGTTATGCAGTAGTGTTTGCTGAATTAAAGTCGCGAAAGGTGAAGTTTTGTAATGGTGGTTTAGTGAGCGAGGAGCGTACGGTAGCAGCAATCAAGTCATGTCCGTCAATAAATGGTGAAACCGTCTTCCAGTAATCAAGGACAACATCGTTGGCATCCACAATGCATAAATCAAGCCAGGTATCAGATGTAGCAGTATGATGTGTATTCCCGTAAGGTACACAGTATAGCGAGTTCTCATTGAAAAGGCTCATCAGGAAGTTGGCATCGTCGCTGAGTACAGAGAGATTGGTGTTAAAATCGCCTAGCAATATTTTAGTGCTATAATTATGTATAACAGAGGTGAGTGAGGGTATAAAATCACTATTTGCCAAAAATGGAGCATGTGGTGGTCGATAGACCACTCCCACGAAGATGGCAGGAGCATTCGTCGATTTAGCCTCGCAAAATAAATATTCAGGTAGCCCAGGCCTAGCAGTCCAGACATGCGTCGGGAAACATAAAAATGAAGATGAAAGTGTATTATGAATATAAAGCGCAACTCCACCACCTCTCGTATTTCGATCACAGCGGTACAACGTGAAATCTTCTAGTAAAACCAAAGAGTCATTAACAATAGGACCAAGTTTAGTCTCAGTTACAGCAATTACGTGAAAATAGGGGCGAGAAACCAAGAAGAGCCTGACCAGCTCAATGTGCGCTCGAATCGAGTTGGCATTGAAATGGCAGACTCGAAGACCAGCCTCACTGGCACAATGCCTCGTACCATGAGGAGGAAAAGGGAGAGGAGATAAAGTATGGAGAGAGGGAGGGACAGCAGTAGAAGTAGAGAGACAGCATACCTGTACAGCAGTGGCGTATGAGTTTTCTAGCTGGACGTTGCAGGTTGAGTCACAATCGTGCTTAAAAAATTTACCACATCTTCTTCGGTATCAATTGGTACAGAAAGGTCTCTCATTTTATGACGAGCGAAGACACGTCCATTTCTCACAAAGACAGAGAAATTCAACCTCTTGTCCCTTGACCTTTTCAGGAGGCGCACTTTAAGCTGATAGAGAGTTGGTGGAAGAAACTCGTTTAGGTTAATAAGTGCCGGAGTAATAGTGACTGATGGTTGCATAAAGGACGAGAAAGCTAAAGCAATTTGATCTGTATGCAGCTTTTTTGCACGAATCTTAGCCGCTATTACGCCACGTGCTAGCGCAGCACTCTTCAGGGTTACTAAAAATGCTATATGCCTATTTGTGAGTTGAGAAGATTCGGATGTCGAATTGGATGTCGATCCAGTGGATGATGAATTAACTAAGTTCTGCGCTCGCAGCTGTCTAATAGACATCACGTCCTCGGCAGTAATAGTCGAATCAAGCACAGAAAAAACAGCTCCAACAGCCGCTTTGATGTTGAGAAACTCGCAGGGAACGAGACCTGTTAAAACAACATTAGCCGAGTGCTCCAACCTGTGTTGCTGATGTGAGAGCTCATTTAACTTCTTTGCTAGGGCGTTGTTAGCCCGATCTTAGTCAGAGATAGCAGTGGAGCTTACGTCACCAGGTATGTTGTTCTTAATAATGCCACTTGAGAGAGCATCCACCTTTTCGACCAGTAGCTGTTGATCCTGTTGAAGTTTTGTGATTTTGAGGTCATTAGAATCAACGCGTTGAGATAGCGTAGTAGTAATGTTCTCCATCTTCGACTCAAGTGCTGCAAAGCTCGAAACCATCGTGTTAATCTGTGCAGCCATGGTGTCGAGCTCTTTGAGTTTGTCCATTTTGGATACTAAAACTGTGAGTAGATCTTGTGTCTGCTGCGTTAAAGTAGTTGCAGTGAAAGGGGTAAGAGAGAGAGAGAGAGAGAGAGAGAGGGAGAGAGACAAACAGACAGAGATAAGAAGAAATTTTGAACAATGTTCCTAGAATAAAAGTAAGAATTATCTGCATAATACCTTATTATATATTTTTTCTTCCACTTCCATAATTTTGATGTTTTTATTTATTTTACGTACTTTACGCCTTCCAGAAAGTGATCGGGCCTTCTATAAAGAGGTCTTGTCTACCCTTAATGCTATCCTTCTAATAGATCTTCACCCACAATGTAAAAAAAGCGATCGAAGCTGTCCTGAGCTATAAGGGTTGCCTAAGATTAAAAGGGCAAGACTTTTAACAAGCCATAGGTGATACTTCTTTAGACATTACTTTTGTAAAAGAAGTAAAACACCTTTAAAATTGCAATTCCAAAAATAATTTTTTTTTGTTTTTCGGAAACTGATTTGTTTTTGTCAATGAAATAAATAATGTTTTTTGATCATAAATAAATGATTATTATTGTACTAAAGCACTCTTTGTTTCTTAAAAATAAAAAACAAAATTTTTTTACACTATTTTGGCTATAAAAATTCTAAAATTAATAAATCGGAGAAAAAAATGATTGCATTATAAATAAAATAGTTTCGTAAAAAATAAAGTTTAGCGGATCTGGGATTTTGCGGAAAAGCTTTTTAAAAAACAGTGAACTACAGCATTTTAATGTTATATATGTATAAATCAATTTTTGTTTATTTTATATTAGGCATTTGAAATTCATAATTTTGATCCAAATTATAATAATAAAACTTTCTTATATTATGTATGTTTTATACTTTACAAATGTCATTGATTGTCAGGATATTCTTTACGTAACTACTTCATGTAATTACTTCTTTATATTTAATTTTATCTACCTTAATTTACCTGAATCTGCAAAAAAATCTTAATTTTTTGTTAAAATGTATTATACGTGGCGCGGCAAAAAAGTAATAAGACTGATTTTTATTTACCAAAATTTTTATTTTTTTCAAACATCAATGTTTCCGCACAGCATGAAACCTTGCTTTAAGGTTGCTGCAATGAAGCAGACGCCCTGACCACTTATCAACGAGAACGGACCGATAAGTACTTAGCGTAAAAAAAAAAACAAGAATTTTGGAAAAGTAGTGATTTATTTCTCAACATAGTCTTCTCTTAGCTCGATACACTTGATGCAGCGATGCTCCAACTTCTTTCACCCGTCTGAAAAATACAATTTCTCGTTGGATGAGGTAGCAGTTTGTAGCCCAATTCGACCTATTTGGCCATGGCCACGGCAGAGGTGTGAGCCGGTGCGTTGTCATGGTGGAAGACCCTTCTTTCTTCGCCAAATGGGACCTTATTTCTGGCATTCGGCGTCGAATCGGCCCAATAATTCGGCATAGTAAAGCCCTGTGACCGGTTTGCCCTTTTGCAGGTAGTCGATGCAGATCTCACCTTGTGAATCCCAGAAAACGGTGGCCATCACTTTTCCGGCCAATAGGACAGTCTTCGCCTTCTTCGGAGCACGTTCGCTGGGTGGAGTCCACTGTTTCGACTGTTCCTTGGTCTCTGGTGTGTACCAGTAGACCCGTGTTTTGTCAACGGTCACGAAACGACGCGGAAACTTTTTTGGATTGCGCTTAAAAAGCGTCAAACACTGTTCTGAAGAGGTCTCACAGTTGTGCTTGTTGTCCGGAGTAAGCAAACGCGGCACCCATCGCGCCGACAGCTTTCTCATGCTCAAAATTGCATGCAGGATATGACCCACGCGGTCTTTTAAGATGCCTACTGTCTCAGTTATCTCGTGCACCTTTAATCGGCGGTCTGCCAATATGAGATCGTGGATTTTTGTCACGTTATCCTCCGTGGTAGCCGTTTTCGATGCACCTGAGCGTGGCTCATAAAAAACCGACGTGCGACCACGTTGAAACTCGTTAAGCCAATTTTCTACAGTTGTCATCGCAGGAGCCGAGTCATCGTACACAGCATCCAAGCGCTCTTTGATTACGCTGCGCGATTTCCCTTCCAAAAACAAGAATTGAATCACTGACCGACATTACTCTTTCTCTATTTTTCTAAAATCCACGGACACGCACACTTCCACACGCGGTTAAAACAAAACTACGAGTCCGATTTGGCTGAAAATTTAACAGTAGTCGTCTACGAGAATGTATTACACGATAGTGAATTTCTCTTGCGATAGTGGCGCCATCGAGCGGTAAGGCTAAGTACTTATCGGACTGCCCTCGTATACGCACCGCTTATACAACTCAGATTAATATTTTAATTATTTGTTAGCAGATGTTCCGTCGTTTAAATACTCAAGCGTTTGAATTAATTGAAACTAAGTTTAAAAAAAAGAAAACATTTTCTTAAAGTAAACTTTGTTATTAAACTTTGGCGTAAAATAAATACTTAAATTAAAATTATATTTTAATTATCTAAGAGTATAATGCTACTGTAGAGAACAGTAAATTTCTTTAACTGAATAACATCACTTGTGATACAATATAAATGCAGGCGCATATAAATTATTATAATAAAGTGAGTTCAACTTAAATTTGAAAATCTCGTTATGAGCAACTAATCAATGCATAAAAGTCTTATCAGAACAGTGCAACATCCGCTAACTTAGAACTAAAATTCATATTTAAATATATACAAGAGTTTCATATAGCGTAGTGGTCCAAGGCATCTGATTCATAATGCAGAGAACCCGGAATCGATTCCACCGTAGGTCAAGAAATTTTTCTGCGTTTTTTCCGTGAGATATTAATAAATAGAATATATAAAAGACAATTTGCGACTAATTATTTTTAGGTAAAAATAAAAGAATATAATGTAAAAATAATATTAAAATCTTTTAAAATATGAAAAAATAGTTAAAATAAAAATCTAAAAAAAAATTTTTTTATTCATTTACTTTGTCAATTTTTATAGTTTTTAATAAAACTTTTCATATTGATCATCAACCTTACTGCAAGGTTGCTACAAGGTTGCAAAAAAAAGCATCATTGGAATTTTGCTGCAAGGTCGCTGCAAAGTTTCGTTAAAATATTTGAGGAAACCTTGCTGCAATCTTGCACGACATGTTTCGCAAAAAGTTGCTGCAAGGTTGCTGTGAGGTTTTGAAAAACAAAACGTCATTGAAATCTTGTTTTAAGTTTGCTGCAAAATTTCGTTGTTATGTTCCAAATAATCTTGCTGCAATCATGTGCGAAATATTATGCGAAATATTCTTCCAAGATTACAGTGAGGTTTCGAAAATAAATACCAGGCTGTTCAATAAGTTTTGCATTTTGATAAGAAAAACACAATTTTATGGTTTGAAATACACTTTATTATTTAGTATAGTCCCTGAACATTAATAAACTTGTTCCAACGAGATTCCAATTAATGAATTCCTTCCCTGAAGTGAGAATCTGGAAGGGCTGTAAAATACGCTTCCACATCTGTTATGACCTCATCATTTGATGAAAAACGCTTTCCACGCATAAATTTTTTTAGGTTTGGAATCAGATGGAAGTCGCTAGGGGCCAAATCTAATGATTACGGTGGATGCTCTAACAATTCGAACTTTAATTTATAGATTTTAGCCATTGTTAAATTGCTCTTGTGATACGGTGCATTGTCCTGATGAAAAAGGATTCTTTTCTTTTGCAAACCGGATCTTTTTTCACAAATTTTTTTCTCTAGCTTGTCTAAAAGGTTATAATAATATTCAGAATTTATTGTTTTACCAGTTTGCAAGTAATCCACAAACAAAATTTATTTCGCATCCCAAAAAACTGGTGCTAACACCTTCTTGGCCGATTTCTGGACACGAACTCGTTTCGGAGCCGAAGAACCAGGTTCACACCACTCTTTAGCCTCTTGTTTTGATTTAGGATCATGGTGATAGACATAAGTCTCATCCATAGTGATGAATCGACGCACAAAATCTACTTTATCCTTTCGAAAACGCTCTAAATGTTGCTGAGAAAGTCGCATTTGAATGTGTTTTTGTTCCATTGTTAGCGAATGCGGCACCTATTGTGCACGCAGCTTTCTGAAACACAATACTTCAGTCAAAATATTGCTTGCACTGCCCAATGAGAAGCCTAGGACTTCTACTTAATCTCTTTCAGTCACTCGACGATTTTCCAATACGATATCCTTTATTTTTTCTACAATTTCTGGTGTTGCTGTTTTTGGACGTCCTTGACGTGGATCGTCTTCAAGGCTTGTACAACCACGTTTAAATTCAGCAACCGATTTTCCTACTGTACTTATTAAAGGCGAAGAGTCCTTATACACTTTTAACATTTGTTCATAAATTTCCCTTGCTTTTAAGCCTTCTAAAAATAAAAATTTAATGACTGCACGATACTTGATTTTTTCCATTGTAAAAAAATACTGTGACACGTCGATACTAAATGGCTTTTAAACAAAGAATAAATTGATAGATTGAGATAAAACTTTACATACGTTCATATGAAGAGTGTACCAACATAACAAAAAAAATTTAGGCTAGTAGCAACACCCTCTCTTATCGAATTGCAAAACTTATTGAACAGCCTGGTATTATTAAAATCTTGCTGCATGGTCGCTGCAACGTTTCGTGAAAAGATTTCGAAAAATATTGCTGCAATTTTGCGCGAAAAGATTCACAAGATGTCGCTGCAAGGTTGCTGCTAGTTTTCGGAAAAACACATCATTGAAATCTTGCTGTAAGATCGCTGCAAAGTGTCAGTGAAATGTTTCAGAAAGTCTTGCTGTAATTTTGTGCGAAATATTTTGAAAAATATTGCTGCAAAGTTTTTGCAATTTTTTAATAAATTATTTTAGAAAATTCTTGCTGCATGGTTGCTGCAAGGTTTTACCGAAATGTTCCAATCAACTTTGCTGCAACCTCGCACGATATGTTTCGCAAAATGTTGCTGCAAGGTTGCTGTGAGTTTGCGGAAAGGAGCATTATTAAAATCTCGCTGCAAGTTTTTGTGAAAATATTTCATATAATCTTGCTTTAATCTTGCACGATCTATTTCGCGAAATGTTGCTACAAGGTTACTGCTAGGTTTCGGAAAAATACATCATCGAAATCTAGCTGCAAGGTCGCTGCAACGTTTTGTGAAAACATTTCATAAAATCTTACTGTAATCTTGCACGATATATTTTGCGAAATGTTGCTGCAAGGTTGCTGTGAGTTTGCGGAAAAAAGCATCATTAAAATCTTGCTGCAAGGTCGCTGCAAGATTTTGTGAAAATATTTCCTAAAATCTTGCTGCAATTTTGCGCGAAATGTTTTTCGAAATGTTGCTGCATGGTTGCTGTGAGATTTTGGAAAAAAACATTATTGAAATTTTGCTGCATGGTTACTACAAGATTTTATTAAAATATTATAGGAAACCTTGCTGCAATGTTGCACAAAATATTTTGCGAAATCTTTCTGCAAGGTTATTGCAAGGTTTCGTAAAAATAGCTTATTGAAATCTAGCTGCAAGTTGTCTGCAAGATTTCACGAACATGTTCCAATAAATCTTGCTGCAAACTTGCACGAAACGTTTTGTGAAATATTGCTGCAAAGTTGCAGCAATGTCTTAATAAAAATACTCTAAAAAAGTGTTGGTGCAAGGTTGCTGCAAGGTTCTGTTGAAATATATCATTATAATATTTCAGCAAGGTTTTAGTGTAAGAATGCTGGAACTTTTCACTGAAACCTTGCATTAAATCTTTCAATGGAGCCTTGCATGCTGTGTGGGGTATTTCCTTTAAAATAGTTCTCTTGGGCAGCTGCACACTGATGGAGACGTTGTTCCCACTTCTGTTAGCAGCGCTGGAAGTCTTCAACCAGTATGGTCTTAAGCATGTTTGTTAAGCTCTTTTGGATGTTTTCTTAAGTTTCGAAATGACGTCCTTTGAGGACATTTTTCAGTTTAGGAAAAAAGAATAAGTCACAGGGGCTGTGATCAGGTAAATAAGGGGGCTGGGTACCACAGTAATGCCTTCTAAGGTCAAAAGTTCTGTGACTGGAGAGGGCGTGTCATCGTTGTTCCATTTTGCGTGACGCAGAACCAAAACACAACTTTACTAATAGCAGTTACAAAATTTACGTATTTAACGGAAGGAGTTGAAACCCGCACTGAGTCATGGGAGGGTACTGGTGGTATACGTGCTTGCGTTCTGGCAACAACGCAGCGTTGTCAGATCGCTTGCAGTTTCGCTTGTCTCATTACTTTTCTGCCACACCTCGTACATAATGACCTTAATTAAATATGGAATAAAAAGAATGTTATTTTAAGAATCAAATCTTATGTAAAAAGTATTTTTATAAGGGATCTGAATCGCTACGTTTTTTTATTTTGCTATCATACTTGTATCGTCGCACTTCTGTTTCTTTAAAATAGTTCTTTGAAACTTATCATCAGTTCAGTTATTGTTAATCACTATCATTCTATACAACATAGCATAGTGTAAGTACATTTGAAAACATAGTTTAAGTAGTTTAATAATTTAATGATAAAACAATATAATTAACATATGACATTCATTTACTGTTTTCATATTTTATGAAACTAACTCAATAATCGGGTTAGAATAAAATGGATTCAATTGATACGATCAATTTTTCTTCTTATTTACAGTATAGGAACCGTGGTGGCATGTGTAATTGGTTCTTGGACTTCTGTAACCAAGAGGTTACAGGTTCAAACCTCGGAGATATTATAATACAAGATCTTTTCTAACCTATCAACGTTAATCTTATGGTAGCTAAATCAGTACAATTAATTTCAAGTAAGAACTTACAATATATATTCCTGAAATAAAACCTTATAATATAATATAATAAGCTCTTAACAACAAGATTAACTTTATTGCAGATCGTTTTAAAATTAAAGGAATATATTTTTTAAATGTCGGTTCTAAGAGTCGCTTTATACTTGATTCATGAAGTGGACAGTGTCTTTAAGTAACAGAAGAACTTAAACTTGGGAATAAAGAAAGTTTTGTAAAGATAATTTCTGGAGGCACTACAGATAAAATTCAGCCTTTAAAAGTTTATAAATTCAGAATTTGGAAAAATCACGTTTGACATTTCTCGGACAGTATCGTTCTAATGGATCAAGATTTAAATCCACATTTTAGAAATAATATAAAATTCCAATCACTAAAAAATAATCAATTATCTTCTTCAAGATACATAAATTTATTCAAGTTCTCTTGGTACATAAGTGGATATTTAGAAAACAATCCAAAAAAAATTTATAAATCTATTGAATTTGGGTTCAGAGACAAATCGGATGTAAAATGTCAAGTGTAAGGCTATAAGGGAATACAAGGAAAATAAATATAGAAATTGTTAGATGTTGTGGTGCAAAAAAACTGTGTGCCTAAAGCATTTTTTTGAAGATTGTGACTATTGTACTAAATACGAGGAGTAACCGTAAATATAGAATATAACCAACATACTGTATTAATAAAAATAATACCATAAAAAAGGAATTCTTTATTTCATATAAAAATTTAATATTAATATTTCTTACTGAAATAAAAAACATTTAGGAATTCTGTATTTTCTATCTTAAGCTTATATCGTTTGTAAATCAAATTTTAATTTAATTCGATTTCGAAAAATTGATAATAGTAATAAGATAAGTTTTCATTTTACTTCAGTTTATTTTGATGTATCAATATTAGTTATAATTTTTCAAATTTACGATGCTTGCACGTACGTTTTATAATTTATTATAGTTTGTTAGGCTAGAATTTATCGCGCTGTAGCAGGAATTTCGTGCAAATACATCTAGCTCCATCATGCACGCTCTCCAAGTTTCTTATACTTGTAACGCGCAGGTCTCTTGCGCTTTCTTTCTGGTCGCGCATTTCGCGTTCATGTAGAATTCTGAAGTACCATCTTCGTTTTCTCTCTCTCTTTCTTTTTCTCTCTCTCTCTCTCTCTCTTTCTTTCTCTCCCTCTCTTTGTCCCTTACCTTACTGGTAGAAAACAGGCAGTGCTAGATCGAAATAGCAATCCATCGTCGTTTGTCAGTCTCAACACCGGTGTTTCTCAGGGGTTAGTGCTTGGGCCACTACTGTTTCTCACTTACATCAATGACGTATCCAGCATGTTTGACTTCACTATCTGTTATTTAACTTACGCTGATGACCTTCAGATTTACGTTCAATTTTCTCTGTCCAAACTTGAAATATATGCCGAACTCATTGGTAGGCAAGCTGAGCTTATTTTACAATAGGCTGATGAAACCTATTTTCATCTCAATGTTGCTAAGACAAAAATAATCGTTGGCTTGTATTTTTATATCAATCAGCTCACTGATATACCAATAGAAGGAGTTCATATAAACAATACTTCTGTATCATTTAGAAAATCTCTACGCAACCTTGATATCTATCTCGATATGAAGCTTAACTTGAAGGAAGATGTCGCTTATGTCTGTCGTAAAGCAAACTCTTTGCTCTATAAACTCAATTTTTTCCGTAAGAGCACTAACTTTGCCCTGCGCAAGCACTTAATTGAGAGTTACCTATTTCCTTTTGTAGATTACTGCTGCGTCGTTTACTGTGATATTTCCAGTGAGCTTGATTTCAAACTGCAGAGACTCATCAACTCTGGTGTTCGTTATATCTATAGTATAACTGGGCGTAAGCACATTGCTCCTTGTAGACTTTCTCTTGACTAGCTTACCTTTTCAAATAGGCATAAATACTTCATTTTTATAAAATATTTAAATAGCATGCACCTCTGTACCTATTTGAAAATTTCTTATGGAACCAGTCAGATAGACCCACTTACTTGGAGCGATGTGAGGCCGTTGGCTATACCGTCATCTACTACTGAGTTTCGCGATAGATCTTTTCTTGTTTCTTCGTCCCGCTTTTGGAACTGTCTACCTTCTTCTTTCTATACTATAAATTGTATTTTCCGCTTCAAATCCATTATCTTTACCATCCTTTTTTCCGTTGAGAGAGAGCATACTGTATTCCTACTAGCGAGATTATAATGCTTATATTTTATTGCAATTATATTTCAAGTTATATTTATTCTGTATTCTATATACACAATATTATGTCTAATGAAAATATTATCTATCTATTTATCTATTTTTCTTTCCGTTTATGCGTTTTCTCTCACTTGCATCGCCCTCGCATGTTTTCTACAGTATATTTAAGCTTACTTAACAATGCAAGATGTCTTTATTGATTAGCGGCTTTATTATTACTGATACTTTATACAAAAGTCGCGAAACACCACCGATATTGCCGAGGTAGCCGTTGCTTTCACTATCGTATATGCTTACACATATACTGCCCTTTTCTTTAGTTAATTTTACATAACATGGCGCTTTTAATTAACTAGGTTTCTAACTCCACTAAAAACGTTACAAAAACTAATTTTTTTTTTAATGACAGCCTTAACCTATAAAGGAGAGCTTATGCTAAAATTTTTTTCCCTCACTATTTGATGTTTATCAAACACTCCTTTTTTTATTTCTTGAATCAATAGCCTATCGTTCGGTACTCAAACTCTGTTTGATTTTGGTATCCGAACGCAGTAAATCAAATTTAGTGTGTACTTTAATTTCTTTATCTATGTTTTTACCCAAAAGTATTATCTAACTATCGATTCCATTTCTACTATTTCGGCGTGTGTACTATTCCATTCTTTAAAAATTCTTTCAGTTTCTGGGAAACTACAACGTGGTAGCCCGACATGGCACAATCTTGTTCTACCGTTAACTCATTCTTTTCAGTTGAAAAAAGTTTAAGTTCGACTGGAATCATTTTTTTGTTCGACCAACCACTTTTTAACTACATAATTACTTTTAAAAACTCTCTATCTTTATGTGTTTCTTAAGTAATTATGATCTGAACATGAACATTTTTTATCTTTGACAAAATTTATGTAAGTGTACTCGTCAGTTTTTTCGGTCTTTACATTTTTGTCCTTCGGCGTAGATAGACATGAGAATGCGTCTGCACACTTATTTTTTTATTTAATGTATTAAACTTTATATTTAAAAGCTTCTGAAAAATTGTTAACACCTCTGAAGTAGTCGCGCAGCCATTACGGAAATTTTTGTTATTTCCAAAAACTCTTACTAATTATTGGTGATCATTTCGCATTACGAAGTCATTCATATATAAATAATCTTTAAATTTGATAATTGCGAAAATGATTGCGCGAGCTTCTTTATCAATTGTTACATAGTTGCGCTCACTTAGTGATAACGACTTTGTGAAGTGTCTTGTGCGTTAGAACTACTGAGAAGCCGTAAGCCAAAGCGTCACAAGTTAAAATGACTTCCTCCTCTGAATCAAGATTTATAAAAACTTCTGCTGATCTTAAATCACTTAAATTTGGCTTCTAAACATGCCTTTTGTTACGCCTTCGTCGAAATTGAACTTTCTTTAAACATTCATACAGAGGTTGCAGTTTGTTTACCCGATCATTAATAAATTTGTTATGATAGCTAAACAGATTCTATTTTCTGTAATACCTTGAAGTTTATTGCGTGCTTTGTCCATTGCATTTGTTTTTTTTTTCTTTTAAGGTATGTATTCATGGCTCATCAATTCTGAACCTTAAATATTTTATTCTTTTGCAGAGAAATTTACATTCGGGTTTTTGCAATTTAAGGTCTTAGACCACTCTAGAGGGTGGAAAAATAGGGTTTTTTGTGATTCTTTTTTAAGAAAAATGTAATGTAAATCGAGATTACAAAGGTAGAAGTATATTGTACATATGATTAACTAAAAAACATAATTTTTATAGAATAAAGAATTCTAAAATGGTGGCTGGGCAACGTTTCTCACATGACCTCTCTATTTTAAAACGGCCGTACAACAGCTCCTGTAAATTTAAAATTATATTGAGCCGTTCAATTTTTTATTGTATATAACAACAGCTAGAAAAGTACGTTTAATTTTTTTAATATATTGATTTTTGGCCTAAAGTCAAACTTGCAAAATTCGCAGAAAAAATCGCGAGAAAATTGTTAATAACAAAATAACTACACCATTAAAAAAAAAAATCCTACGTAATTGTTTAGACAATATATTTTTAAAGATCTTCTTAAAATTTGAAGTGAATTGATAGAAAATTGTTCGAGTTATGGGTGCGACCAACTTAAAATATGCAGTTATAAGATAAACACGTTTGAAGTTTTAAGTTATAATTAGTCATGAAAAATTTTGCAATACTTTTAATCCCCAATGCCTGCTTTAAATAATTGGCTTTCTAGATTAGTGTTTTGCTCTTTTATTTTTTTTTTATTGGATTTTAAAGCGATTCTCCAATTTTCTACAGCTTTAAACAGCGATTCCTCTGCAAGCTTTATACGCTGTTTGTCAATCTCTAAGCACATTTCATAGCTGCCTCGACCAATTTCTAAATACATCACCTTCATTATGTGCAAATTTGAAGCAAAGCCGTCATTGTACACACAAACTGCAATATTCACAGCTATATCTAACACAATTTTACTACTAGAAGTGGATTTTGGGACCAATGCCCACGCAGTTGAATTAAAACTTTTATTACAGTTTTGAGTACAACCGCTGACGCTTCGAGTAAGAATATCGTCTTTGGCTAATTCTTCATAGACTGGCTTGATAGCTTAATAAACTTTAATACCTGCCAGCCCTGCACTGTACTTTGAAGAATAAGTACTCAGAGATATTTTCCGACCATAATTTTTCAGTATATCATTTTTAAGGTTATAAGAAACCATTAAAAAAAAAAAAAAAAAAAAAAAAAACGATTTTTTGAAAATCCTAGAGTGGTCTAAAGTCTTAAGCTCGCATTTTGTCAGTTATTCTAAAACTTTTTCTGTATTCTTAATAAATTCTTCTTATGTTGTTACTTTAATTATAATACCATCTTGATAAAGTCACTTCATGCATTGCTGCAAAAATTTGTTCCATTTGGCCTTGAAAATATACTGGTGCTGAAGGAATACTGTACGTTTGAAACTAGATATTTCTCAGAATTTTTCTTTAATTGCACTTTCATATAAGCTTCATTTAAATTGGTTTTTGATAAGTAAACCCCCCTGTTTAAATTTGCAATAAAATGTTCGTTATAAGGCAGTGGATTCTTATCATAATATATTCTTATTTTATAGTCTCCACAAATTCTTATTGATCCATCTGATAATGCTATTAGAACTATTGATGTGGCCCACTCGCTTACCTTGATCGGAGTTAATATTTTTTCTGTTACTAATCTGTCAATTTGATTTAAAACCTTTTGTTTAACGCAAAAGGAATACTTTTCGTTTTATAAAAAATTAGCGTGGTAACGGCATACATTCTAATGAAAAATTTTAATTTATTGTAAATTCCTCTGTCAGCAAAGAACAACTCATTTAACTTTATTTAGGATTTAGTTAACACGCTGTACGCGTGAGTTTGTCCCTCGTCGTCAAGGTAGTATATTTGAGGGTACTTAAAAATACAAGAGATCTTTATTAATAAGTGTCTAATATCTGATTTTTTATCCGAAAGTCTTAATTATATCTGATGCTTTATCCAAAAGTCTTAATAATATCTGATGCTACATTATCCTGATGGAACACCAGCAATGTTGCTGAGGTAGCAGTTACTCCTACTACCGTTTATGTTTACACATACACTGCAGTCTCTCGCATCTAGTTAACGTTCCCCCTCTCTTTCTTTCTCGCACTATGTTTACGTGTTTCCTTTCGCGCCGCGCTTGCGTTTATTTTTCCCGGTATAGCGTACACATTTGCACTCGCTACATAACAAAACCAAAACCGACCTTCACAATTTTTCAAGAAACGAATTTTTTTCGCTCATAATCTTTTACGCTTTCGTTAAATTTGGTTAAAATTCTAATTTTATATGATTATTTTAATTTTATTTCAATTTTATATTATCATTTTACTTGCAATTCATGAAGATTTTTAATATTTAAATATTTTTTATTTTAAGTTATTTTATAACATAAAATGCGTTTGTTCACAGTTTAAAGTATACTTGTCCTACCAGCAGAGTCTGCTCTCTTCTTTTACTTAGTATTTATATCCTTCCTTGTTTCGTTCTACTTCGTGAATTTTGCTATCATTCCTAGACCTTATCTATGGGTGGGTCTTTTATCTCTTCTATTAATGGTATTTATTTTCTGTGTCTTAACTCTTCTAGTTCTTCCTACGACTATTGTATTTTCCTTGCTCTGCCCACTTCCTCAATCTCTCCATTGCGATTTTTTTGCGTTTAACCTTTTTCTGTATTCTTCTAATGCCTATCCTCTGTTCCTTAGTATTACCCTCTTTCCTCAGTTTCTGTCTTTTATTAGCCCTTTTGTATTTATTTCTCTTCTGCTTTCCAGCATCATTATGTATAGTAGCGTTTGTCTATTTTACCTGAATGTCCATCTCATGTATTTGTTTTGTAATCTCTTAAGGGAAGGTTTACCTTTTTATTGACCAAAACAACAGTTTTTTTTGGAATTTTTTTTTTATAGAAGGAAATTAATAAACAACTCAAATTGTTTGCTACTTGTTTAATACAATAAAAAGTACAAAAAAAAATTTTTTTTATGACAAAATATCGTGACGGTAATTAATGGCATGCCCCGTAAAGTGACCATCTCCAAAAAAGGTGGCCCGCTGTTGGACACTTTAGCACCTGCAAAAATAAACGAAAATTAAAAATTGAGAAAGTTTTCGAAAATATATGAGTCTAGTCGGCATCTGATCTACAATCATCGCTAAAAATCAAAAATTAACAAAATGGCGGGCATTTGAATTTTTTTTTCATTATTGAGTTTTTTTTCACTCTTTAAAGTACTCTAAAAATAAAAATAATGCATATATCATCTTGATTGTAGTTCACTTTCCGACAACACTCATATATTTTATAAAACTTTTTTGATTTTCAATTTTCGTTCATTTTTGCAAGTGCTAGAGTGGCCAACAGCGGGGCACCTTTTTTGGAGATGGTCACTATACGGGGCGTGCCATTAATTACCGTCACGATATTTTGTCATAAAAAAATTTTTTTTCGTACTTTTTATTGCATTAAACAAGTAGCAAATAATTTGAGTTGTTTATTAATTTCCTTCTATGAAAAAAAAAATTCCAAAAAATACTGTTGTTTTGGTCAATAAAAAGGTAAACCCTTCCTCAAATTCTTCTTGCTTCTTCCATCCCCAAATTTCTGCTCCATATGCCATAAATCTTTTTACTAATTTAACAAACGAGTATATCCTTATACGCTATTTTTCTTTCATTATATGCTTCTTTCATGTGATACTCTTCTTTTTCCTGGGCCCTAGAACTTTCTTACTATATTGTTCGCTTTTTCGTCAAGCCAACGAATGCATTTTTCTTCTTTCCCATTTTCTTTCTACGTGTACCCTAGGTAAGGCATCTTATTACTCTTTTTTCAGATGAGTAGCTTTTCATTTGAATTGCGTTCTTTCCTTCTTTCTTTCGCATTTCTGCATATCAGAATCTTTGATTTCTTTGCAATTAGTTCCGTTTTTTTCTACTCAAATCTTTATCTAATTTTTCTAGCATTCTGGAAAGATTCTGGATTCATCCATTCTTTTTTCATCTTTTGACAGTAACACCACGTCGTTTGCATATAAAAATAACAAAATCTTCTTTCAGAATCTAACATAAAAAATAGGGGTTCTCATCTAAAATCAGGACCTCAACCTTCATGTAACCTTGAAAATCAAATTCGAGGTCAACGACATTAACACGTTCTTATGACCCCCTCTGGCTTAAACATTTTTTGTCTGAACTTTTTTTTTCTAGACTAAGTAAGTTTATGGATATTTAGATTTATAGATTAAAATGATTTACTCTGTATTTTTTAAAATTAACAAAATTAATTTTTTTTTAATGAGTATTAATTTAAAGGTGATTAAATATAAACTAATTATATTTATAAAACATACAAGGTTATAAGATTGAAATAAAATTGGATTTATTTCTTATGGTATCATTTAATTTTGAGTACAGCTTAAGTTTGTTTGATGAGTTAATTTTAGAAATTAAATTTAGAATTAAAATTCAAATAATTTAAATTTGCGTAGAAAAAATTTATTCGAGTTGATGGAATAATTCTTAATATTTTTTTAGCTGCAACTTAACTATTTTTAATGAGATAAATTTAAAATTTTAAAAATTAAAACTAAAGTAATTTAAATTCATCGAGAAAACAATCTGGTTCAATCGAGTAATTATTGGAATTTTATAGCTTTTATTTAATTAATTAAGGACGCATGTTATAAAAGTTATATTATTGCAAAAGGTTTAAAATTTTGCATGCATGTTCATATTTATATGCTTATATTTATATCTATTATAAGTTTGCAAAATGTTAAATAAATCGCCCGCGCCAAAATAGAGATGTGATTTATTTAATCCGATTTAACCCGACTTTTTCCAAAACACCCTCAATTTTCTTTCTTTTTCAACAAGTTATTTCTTAGGGAAAAAATCGACGGATCCATTCATAAATACTACTTCTAATGTAATTTATTCCGCTTTTTTTAAATCCGGTCTTAGATTAACAATAACTGCAATCGTTCTTGCAATATAGACGCTTGCGAAAATTAACAATTTTTTTTGCAGATAATCGTATTTTTTAGCATGATACCGTATTCGGATCGTACTAAAACTCTAATTCTGGTGGCATACATGTCCACACTAAGAGGTAGGATAGTTAGTTTAGCGAAATTCAAAATAGTGGCCACCAAAGTAGCTGTTTAGTACATAAATAAAAGAAAAACTTTTAGAATTTTTTTACTCGATAAGAATCCGCTTTACAAAAAAATTTTAAAGAAAGAAATTTTGAAAAAGTGTTTTAAGTTGATCAAAAAACATGTGTGAATTTTTCTGAATTTTTGGATAATTTTGGAATTTTTATGGATTTCACCATTTTCCAAAAAAATCCCAAAATGATTAAAAATTCCAATAAAAATCACACATATTCTTTGACCAACTCTAAGCACTTATTGTTCCATAAAATTTTCTCGTACAGTTGATCCTTATCAAATAAGATTTCTCAATTTCTTTCATTATAATAAGCCAACAACTAGACGTGCGCCTTTGTTCCTTATCAAAAAAGAGATGCTCCGAAAGTAGGACGCAAGTGTTCTTAGTCATGCAAGCATACCTCATTGATGCATGCATACTCTGATACTCATTCCGCATCAGTGCTTTCGCGCTTTAATATTATCGCTGCAACGGTAGCGCTTTTCGAAGGGAATAAAAGGAAGGAAAAAAAAGGAAGAGAAAGAAGGAAATAAAAAAAGAAGAAAGAAAAACAGTAAAAGATTCACAGATGGTATCTTTTATCGTCCGAGCTCGCGGTGTGGCGTCGCAGCAGGTGGTAGAAAAACCAATGTAACAAAAGGAAAAATACGGCGTCGTGTCATAGCACGACGTTACGTTTGCAAGTATTAGGTGTAGTAAAAAGGAATCCATTATTTTTGCATTAAATTGAAGGTTTTATTTAGCATAGATAGAATGATATAATTTAGGTCAAATATGCACCGTTTTGTTCGATAACTTGTTGCCATTTTGAAGGTAATTTCATAATGCCTCTCTCGTAGAAACCCTTGTCTTTATTGTCAAAAAACTGGGACAGTCAATTTTCACAATCTTCTCTTGAGGCGAATTTTTCATCTGCAAAATCATTCGTCATAGACAGCAACAGGTGGTAATCACTTGGTGCCAGGTCCGGACTATAAGGTGGATGCATAAGAACTTCCCAACCAAGCTCCCGGAGCTTCTGGCGAGTCACTATCGATGTATGCGGCCTGGCGTTGTCCTGATGGAACACAATTCCTCTCCTATTGGCCAAAGCTGGCCGCTTCTGGGCGATTGCTTCTTTCAGACGGTCCAATTGTTGATAGTACAGGTCCGAATCAAGAGTTCGGCCGTAGGGGAGCAGCTCATAGTAGATGATTCCCTGCCAGTCCCACCAAACACTCAGCAAAACCTTCCTGACTGTCGATCCTGGCTTGGCCACCGTTTGCGCCGGCTCACCGCGATTTGACCACGACCGTTGTCGCTTGACGTTGTCGTAAGTGACCCACTTTTCATCACCAGTAACCATCCGCTTCAGAAATGGATCAATATTGTTGCGATTCAGCAGCGATTCGCAGATGAAAATTCGGTCCATGAGGTTTCTTTGAGATAACTCGTGTAGCACCCATACATCGAACTCCTTTTTGTATCCAGCCTTATTTAAGTGGTTCCAAACGGTTTTTTGTGCAATGTTTAGCTCCTGGGCAATCGAAACAGTGCTCACGTGACGGTCGGACTCGACGATTTCCATTATTTTTGACGTCAAAATTACGTTCTTTTTCGTAGGCTAAGTACTTATCGGATTGCCCTCGTAGCTAAGTGGTTAGACAAAATTCAATTGCATAATGCAAAAAATCTGGGTTCAATCTCACCGTAGGTCAAAAAAATTTTTTTATGTTTTTTCTGTGATACATTCTGTCAAAAAAGTACCGGGAATTGTCGACTTAAATCTGATGGGGCAATTTATGCAGGTGAAATTTTCTTTTTAGGTTGGTACAACTGTCCTTAATGACTATGCCAAGTTTGAGCGGAATCTGTCAACGAGTGTGTTTACAGTAGCTGGTTAAGTCAGTGGCCTTCAGCTCGCGCGCCGAATTTTGTTTTATGGCTTCAATCGACTGAAAACGGGTGCCACAGAGCGGCAATTTAAGTTTTGGAAAGAGGAAGAAGTCACAGGGAGCCAAATCGGGCGAATACGGTGGTTGTTCAAGCGTGTTCGTTGAGTTTTTGGCGAGAAAGTCGGTCACAATCGTAGTTCGGTGAGACGGCGCGTTATCGTGTCTTGCGGCCACCTTTCTCATGCCCAAAATATCAATTAAAATCGTACTTGTGGACTTGTGGGATATTTTAAGTTCATGTGATATCTCTCTTAAGCTGGTATGACGGTTTTCAAGCACCATTTCCTTAATTTTATCGACGTTATCTGCGGTCGAAGCCGTCGATGGGCGTCCGGAACGAGGCAAGTCTTCGACGACTTCACGACCCTCCTTGAAGGCTTTGTACCACTTATACGCACGGGTTTTCGATAGTGCTTTATCACCAAAAGCCTTTTGCAACATTTTCAATGCATCGGCACACGAAATTTCATGCGCAACACAAAATTTTAGACAAATTCTTTGTTTAACGTAATCACCCATTGTAAAAAATCGGCACGCGCTATTGACATCGACTGACTTAACCAGCTACTGTAAACACACTCGTTGACAAATTCTGCTCAAACTGAACATAGTCAGTAAGGACAGTTGTACCAACCTAGAAAAAAAATTTTATCTGCCTAAATTGCCCCGCCAGATTCAAATCGACAATTCCCGGTACTTTTTGACAAAATGTATATTAATGTATACAATGTATTAACGACAATTTGCAACTTAAAAATGAATTTAATAAGGAAATAAAATATATATATTTCATTGCAAACCGTTAGCAATATCTCATTGTAACCTTGCAGCAATATATCATGATAACCTTGTAGAAAACTTGCATTGACATCTTGCAGAAACCTTTCACTGCAACCTTGCTGAATGATTTGTGCAAAGGACATACATATAAAGGTTGCAGCAACCTTACATTGCAACCTTGCAGCAATATTTCATTGCAATCTTGTAGAAATCTTGCATTGAAATCTGGCAAAAATTTTTCGTTATAACCTTGTAGAAAACTTGCATTAAAGTCTTGCAGAAACTGCAACCCTGCTAAAGGATTTGTGCAAGGGACATATTAAGACTGCTGCAACCTTTCATTGTAACCTTGCAGAACCTTTTTAATGAAACCTCGTAGAAAACTTTTATTGAAACCTTGTAAAAAACTTTAATTGAAACCTTGCAGCAACCTTTCATTAAAACCTTGCAGAAATCTTCTACCACAAGTTGCTGGCAACCTGTCATTGAAACCCTTCAGAAACCTTTCATTGAAACTTTGCTGAAGGATTTTTGCAAGGGACATATTGAGGTTGCTGCATCCTTTCATTGCAACATTGCAGAAACCTTTTAAACCTTACATGAACCCTTGCAGCAATCTTGCAGCAAGGTTTCATGCTGTGTAGATTGTTATTATTTCTATCACTTGTTGTCACCTTGTACATTGTTCTTAGTTATACTTCTTACCTTCGCCATAGAATCTATGGGACAGATTGCTATATTTTATTATTTACTATAATGAAACAGAAGGAAATTTAAAATCAAATTAAAACTACTTTTATTATTCTTTCGGAATTCTTCCTAGAACATTCACTTATTGTTGATATTTTATTAAATATCTATTGATCACATTTATTTATGGTCGATGCCTTTAAACTAATTTTATTTTATTATTGTTTAAAAAAATATTTAAATTGAATTATTGAGAAAACATGTTTTATTACAATAATCACATTCACTTATAGTTTATGCCTTTAAACTAATTTTATTTTATCATTTTTTCAAAAATTATTAAAATTGAATTATTAATTATTTATTATTATTTTTAAAAATATTAAATTAAATTTCTATCAAGAAAACAAGTTTAATTACAATAATAACATTCACTTCTGGTCGATGCCTTTAAACTAATTTTATATTTTTATTGTTTTAAAATATATTAAAATTGAATTATTATTAAGTGAACAAGTTTAATTACAATAATCACATTTGCTTATGGTTGAAGCCTTTTGAGTTTAGAATTGTTTTAAAAAAATATCAAAATTGAAATATTATTAAGAAAACAAGTTTAATAACAATAATCACATTCATTCATAGTCAATGCCTTTAAACTAATTTTATTTTATTATTGTTTAAAAAATATTAAAACTGAATATTATTAAGAAATCAAGTATTATTACAATAATCACATTCATTCATAGTCAATGCCTTTAAACTAATTTTATTTTATTATTGTTTTAAAAAATATTCAAATTGAATATTATTAAGAAAACAAGTTTCATTACAATAATCACATTCACTTAAGGTTTATGCCTTCAAACTAATTTTATTTTATTATTGTTTTAAAAATTAATAAAATTGAATTATTAAATATTTATTATTGTATTAAAAAATATTAAACTGAAATTATTATTAAGAAAACAAGTTTTATTTCATTAAAAACATTCACTTCAAGTCAATGCCTTTAAACTAATTTTATTTTATTATTGTTTTAAAAAATATCAAAATTGAATATTATTAAGAAAACAAGTTTCATTACAATAATCACATTCATTCATAGTCAATGCCTTTTAACGAATTTTATTTTATTATTGTTTTAAAAAATATTAAAATTTAGTATTATTAAGAAAACAAGTCTCATTTCAATAAGAACATTCACTTCTAGTCGATGTCTTTAAACTAATGTTATATTATTATTGTTTTAAAAAATATTAAAATTAATTTATTATTAACAAACAAGTTTTATCAGAATAATCACATTCACTTGTGGTTGATGTCTTTAAGTTTGAAATTGTTCACAAAAATATTAAAATTGAATTATTATTAAGAGAACGAGTTTAATTACAATAATCAAATTCACTTATGGTTGATGCCTTTAAAGTTTAGAATAATAACAGTATTTATTTTAACAACTACTAAACTAATGTCTTCCTCATTAAAAGATTAATCAATTTTATATATGAATCAGAATATTTAACGTTATACCGTTTCAAATCTATGTACATTAAATAAATTTTTATTAAAAGCGACGAGGTTATGAAAAAGTAAACTAGCAGTATGCTATACTTAATGCTATAGCAGTATACAAGGCACGCGCGTTATGGGCAGGTGTGCTCGCCTTGATGTACATATACCAGGCTGTTCAATAAGTTTCGCGGTTCGAAAAACACAATTTTATGGTTTGAAATACACTTTCTTATTCAGTATGGTCTCCCTGACCATCAATATACTTGGTTCAACGAGATTCCAATTTATGAATTCCATCCCTGAAGTGAGAATCTGGAAAGGCTGCAAAATACGCTTCCACATCTGTTATGACCTTATCATTTGATAGAAAACGCTTTCCACGTATGGATTTATTTAGGTCTGGAAACAAATGGAAGTCGCTAGGGGCCATATCTGGTGATTACTGTGGATGCTCCAACAATTTGAACTTTAATTCATGGATTTTAGCCATTGTCAAAATGCTCTTGTGACACGGTGGATTGTCCTGATGAAAAAGGATATTTTCTTCTGCAAACTGGGTCTTTTTTCACGAATTTTTTCCTTTAGCTGGTCTAAAAGGTTACAATAATATTCAGAATTTATTGTTTAACCAGTTTGCAAGTAATCCACAAACAAAATCCCTTTCACATTCCAAAAAACTAATGCTAACACCTTCTTGGCCAATTTCTGGACACGAACTCGTTTCGGAGCCGAAGAACCAGGTTCACACTACTCTTTAGCCTCTTGTTTTAATTCAGAGTCATGGTAATAGACCCAAGTCTCATCCATTGTGATGAATCGACGCAAAAAATCCACTTTATATTTTCGAAAACGCTCTAAATGTTGCTGAGAAAGTCGCATTCGAATATGTTTTTGTTCCATTGTTAGCGAATGCGGCACCCATTGTGCACACAGCTTTCTGAAACCCAATACTTCAGTCAAAATATTGCTTACACTGCCCAATGAGAAGCCTAGGACTTCTACTTAATCTCTTTCAGTCACTCGACGATTTTCCAATACGATATCCTGTATTTTTTCTACGATTTCTGGTGTTGTTGCTGTTTTTGGACGTCCTTGACGTGGATCGTCTTCAAGGCTTGTACGACCACGTTTAAATTCAGCAACCCGTTATTCTACTGTACTATTATTTTGCTGCAGATGAAACGGCCGATTTAGTAATAAATTTTTAAACAGCTGTAACTTTTTATAAAGACAATTTATTTAATCAAAATAGGTACCAATAGATGCAACACACTTTTCCCAACGAGATACAAGTACATTTATTCCAGTTTTGCAGAAGTCCGAGTTTCTAGTTCGAAGAAACTCCTGGAAGGCATTTCTGACAGCAGCTTCATTATTAAATCTTTTTCCTGTCAAAAAGTGATTTAAATGTTTAAAGAAATGGTAATCTGTTGGTGAGAGGTCTGGTGAATATGGAGGGTGAGGAAGAGTCTCATAGCACAACTCGTTTAATTTTTGGACCGTTGTTCTCGATATATGAGGTCGTGCGTTATCATGCAGCAGTATTAGTCTATCCCTGTTGACAAGCCTAGGTCGTTGGACTATCAATTTCTGATGCATTTCATGCAGTTGAGCACAGTATTTCTCAGCATTGATGGTTTCGCTAGGTTGCAGGAACAAATAGTGGATAACTCCAGCTACAGACCACCAAACAGTTACCATTATTTTCTTTGGATGAAGGCTTGATTTCAGTGTGTGTCTTGGCGCTTTATCGGCATCTAGCCATTGAGCCGATCGGCGACGATTATTGTACAAAATCCACTTTTCATCGCAGGTCACAATTCGGTGCAAGAACGCTTCCTTTTTGTTGCGGGAGAGAATAGAACTTGAAATCTCCATTCGACACGTCATGTTTTGCTCGGTAAGATCATGCGGAACCCATTTGTCAAGCTTTTTCACTTTTCCAAGTTGTTGCAAGTGGCGGCAAACTGTCGAATTGTAAATGCCTAATTTCTCGGGAAGATCCCTTATGGTTTGGCGGGGGTCAGACTCCACTTATGCACGCAGCTTGTCGTTATCGATCGATGCTCCTGGGTGTCCACGTGGCTCATTTCCAAGGTCTATGTCTCCGGATCGTAATTTTTCGAGCCACCGCCGAGTGGTTCGTTCGCTAACTGTATCAGGCCCAAATGCGCTGTTGATATTCCTCGTTGCTTCCGTTGCGTTGTGCTCTAATTCAAATTCGCATGGTAAAAGTAGCCGTTTTTGATTCACTACCGTGTTCACTGTCTCTTTTTGTTTTTACGATCATTATAAAGTGCAAAACAGTAATGACTCCATAAACCAAGGTAGCAGTATCAATACTTTAATATGTCACATCATTTGCGCCGCCTTGTGCCAACATAATACACTAAAATTGCAGCCAACTTGATGTCATTGCTAAATCGGCTATTTCATCTGCAGTAACCTAATATATTCGTTGAATTTACTTTTTGATCTCTCTTTGAAATGTATTTATGTTTATTTATTAGATGTATCAGTTATTATATGCTACGTCCATAATTTTTTCAAGTAAATAATCTAATCTATCATTTAGAAAAGGTGTTAGCTAGATGTATTTATGCGCTATGAAAATATATTGAATTAAATTTATAGTTCCTTGAAATTCATTTTCCTTCTTGCTCCGCCATTTTCTTCTTCAGCGCTTCCGGTTTTATGATCTTCTTCTTTACTTCCGATTGTATAATAAATAAATAAGTGCGTGACAAGCAGTTAAAATAGCAGTCGCCGAATTTTGGGGTTATACATAAGTGATATTTATATATGTATATATTCAGCAATGTAAGATTTTTCATATTTTTATTACTAATATTATTAATTTATTAAGTAAATAAAGTTTTTTTTGCAAATTATATGTGTATATATATAGATATAAATATATATATATATACAGGTTGCGCCATCTAGACAGGACCTATTTAAATGTTAAATAACTCCGCCATTTTTTAGCCAATTTTGGAAAATGAACAAGATTTATTTACGATATACAATGCCATTTATTAACAATTCACTCAGAATACAATATCGATCAAATGACCACCTCCATTAGACACACAAAAAGCGGCCCTTTTTTGGGCATTTTGCATTGTATTTGACAACATTTCGGGCGTAATAGCAGCAATTTCCGCTGTGATATTAGCTTTAAGTTCTTCAATAGTTTTCGGTTTGCTGGCATACACCTTACTCTTCAAATAGCCCCACAGAAAAAAGTCCGGCGCCGTCAAATCCGGCGAACAAAGAGGCTATTCCAAATCACCCTTTTTCGACACAACGCGTCCCGGGAACTTGCTCTGCAAAAACTTGTCCGTTTCCAACAATCTTTGAGTAAGTTGCACTGTGTATGGAAAAAGATTGAGATCATCCTTCAAAATTCTTCTTAAAGTGGTTCCGCTCATGTTCAGCTGCTGAGAACGACGGCGATACGACACACTTGGATTTTCGGCAACACTCTCTCTAACCGCTTTAACAACTTCATTGGAGCGTCGCGGACGCGGTCGAATGGGTCGCGGGCGAGTAGCTACAGACCCGTGTTCAAAGAAATTTTTCGCCAAAGTACGAATTGTCTTGGCGGAAGGCGCCGAATGTCTCCCATATTTTTTACGATAAGCACGCACAGTTTTCACAGTTGAACGATTGTTTTCAATGAATAGCGCTACAATTTCAGCCCGCTTTTTTGGCGTAAATCGATGCGTGACTAAAATGGCAATGACTGACGTTTCAGAATCTGGCTGATTTGTCAAAATCAGCTGAAAAATGGCGGAGTTATTTAACATTTAAATAGGTCCTGTCTAGATGGCGCACCCTGTATATATATATATATATATATATATATATATATATATATATATTTATCACGAGGGTAAATCAAATATAAACGGTAATTTCTTTCTATACATTTATTGAATAATATTACACACAAACCATATCA
Organism: Chalcis sispes; assembly: GCA_949987625.1. Taxonomy (NCBI): domain Eukaryota; kingdom Metazoa; phylum Arthropoda; class Insecta; order Hymenoptera; family Chalcididae; genus Chalcis; species Chalcis sispes. The sequence continues at coordinate 40,936,512 of OX465098.1, forward strand.
TCAACATTTCTCAATGTAGTCTCCTGCGTTGTCTACGCACTTTTGCCATCGTTTTGGAAGCTCGAATATTGCTTGTTCATAAAAAGTTTTTCGACGAAAAATTTTAGGACGAGTTGTCAGCCAATTTCGCACGTGCTCCTCGACTTCTTCATTGCTCTTGAATCATTTTTCTTTAAGTAATTCTTTCAGAGGCGCGAACAACAAGTAGTCACAGGGGGATAAGCCTGGACTATAAGGAGGGTGTTCGAGTATTTTCCAGCCCGTTTCTTCCAGTTTATCCCTCCTCAAAATCACGGTGTGCGGCCTAGCGTTGTCATGAAGAAGGATGACCTCTAATGGGCATACCTCGTCTTTTGTTTCGGTAGGAGGTTCTCGCTGAATGTAACAACTGGCAACAGTAGGTCACATTTACTGTTTGTTAATCGTAAAGAAAATCAAAGAGTTAAACTCCCTTTGAGTCAAAAAAAATCGTTGCAAGCACTTTTCTGGCTGAGAGGCGAGTTTTGGTCTTCACTGGGCAGGCTTCATCCTTCCTTCGCCACTCCTTACTCGCCATTTTCGATTCAGGGGTACAATGGTGGATCCGCGTCTTATCACATGTGACAATGCGCTTAAAAAAATCCTCCCGTTCTTGTCGAAATCGATTCAGAAGTCTCTCAGTAATCTTCGATCTGACCTGTTTTTAATTCCCGGTTAACAACCTGGGAACCCATCAAGCTCTTATTTTTCTAAAGTCAAGATGATCAGTGATAATGGATTAAGTACTTCCATAGCTGATACTTACTTTTAACGAGATTTCTGAAACAGGTAATTGCCAATCACATTCAATAAGCTCTCGAGTGGCACGGATGTTGTCATCTGTAAGACTTGTCCTTGGACGTCGATCTTGACTTTCGTATTTAACACGTTTTCACCCACCTTTAAATTTCCTGGCCCACGTATACACTTGATTCTAAGACAACGGAGTGTCCCCAAACTGCGCCTTTGAGCGAGTAAAAATTTCCGACGGTTTAACGCCTTCATTAGTTAAAAACTTTATGTTGACGCGTTGCGCGACAGACGAATGTACCTCTTGCTCAGTCATAGCTGTACTGAGGACATAAGCAAGCATGGCCGCTAACTAAGCTGGTTCGCCCACTTTTTATAAACGAACCAACAACCGCCATACTATATCATCTAGTTCGGAGGTGCGTGCTACGCAAAATAGCTAAATTACTGTTTATATTTGATTCACCCTCGTATTTAGTTGACTTATTTTGAACTTATTTTTGAATAAATTGTCATCTTGTTGATTAAATAATTTAGTTAATAATGATAAGTACATAAAGTTTGTTTTTCACGAAAGTATACAAATTTTTATGTATTTTAATATACATATGATATAATATGATTTTGAGATTATATTGTCTATGATGACTTAAGTATTTTTCTTTTGTTTTGTGGTTGAAAAAATTGTGTGCAATATAAAAATATTATATTACAGACAGCTAATTTTTTTGGACAATATACTAATGGGACAGATAAAACTTGTAGCACTTAAAAATTAAATTTGATTGTCGAACTACAACCTTAGGTTTTATGTATTAGGGAGGTATAATACTTTCTGTTGATTCTCGAATTACTGGAGGCTAGTTTATTAGTAAAATAAATTTTCTTTTAAATAAATTATCAATGTATCTTTTTATGTTGCAATGTGTAATTTGTAATATTTACTTCTTAATGTAGATTCACAAGCGATGAAGAAGATCTATGAAATAAATGATTTTTTTTTTTTGCAAACTTTAGCTAGAGGTGCTGCAGATTGTGTTTATTAAGATCGTGTACTAGCAAAACAATGTCGAATGTATAAAAATTGTGTAATAGATCACGTATTTCTGTTGCTGCAGCTAGCATACTAATCTCAAACATGGTTTATAATCATAAAGGAACGGGACTCAGTATTGATAAGATTTTTTTTTTTCAATTTTATCATGAAAAATTAATTTTACTTCTAAATATTAAATGAAATTTTTTATCTTCTTACGTATCTGAGAATTAAATTTGTTTTTATTTAATAGGAATGATGATATTGCTAGTTGGGATAAAAGGGGACCAGCCTTTTATTACGTTGATTCTGAAGGTACACGAACCTTGGAAAAAATATTCATCAGTGTTAGTTTTGGTTCAGTTTTTGTTTATAATGTATTAGACTTCAGTTTTCATTGAGATTTAACTGATGAGGAAGCATATGAACTTGGTAAAAGAACTATTTATAACGCTACTCACAGAGATGTTTATTCTGGTGGTATTGTTAGAGGTAGGATCTTTTAATTAAAACATTGTTGTATAATATAAGAAAATTATAAGAAAAATTATAAAAGTTTATTTTTTCTTAATTATGAAAATCAAAAGTTTTCAATTTAATAATTAATAATATTTTATAATGCTATATAAAATAAATTAATATAAGTATCATTTTAATTTTAAGTTATAGTAATCAACTGTATTTATTTTTTATACAATAAGAATATTTAATAAATTATTATTTCAATTAATAGTTTATCACATAAAATCAATTGGATGGGTTCGTATTAGTGATCAAGACTGCAAAGTCTTAGATTATGCATATGCCAAAGAAAAGGAAACGCTTCATAATACATCTTAATTTATGTAATGATTATAATTTTTTTTATTTCATTTTAAATAATTTACTTAATACTCATATAATCATAGAAAATTATTGGGTGTACAACTTTGCTTCAACCGTTTTTTTTCGAAATTCGAGGCTTTATTGTAAAAAACTGGTTATACATTTATGATTCAAAGTATTGTCCATCGCTGGCCACTACTTTCTCTTATCTTTCGGGCAGCATACGAATCCCGCGTTGAAAAAACTGGTCATCTTTTGAATCGATCCACAAATCGATCCAATTTTTTACTCCTTTATAAGACCGGAAGTGCTGGTCAGCCAGGCCGTGTGCCATTGATCAAAACAAGTGATAGTCCGAGGCAGCAACGTCTGGAGAATACGGTGGGTGGGGTAGGACTTCCCATTTCAAAGTTTCCAGATATGTCTTGACCACTTTCGCAACATGGGGTCGAGCATTGTCATGCTGTAAAATCACTTTATCATGTCTCTCGTTGTATTACGGCCGTTTGTCTTTCCATGCTTGGCTCAAACGCATTAATTGCGTTCGATAACGATCGCCTGTGATTGTTTCAGTCGGTTTTAACAACTCATAATACACTACGCCAAGCTGGTCCCACCAAATACTGAGTATGACCTTGGAACCGTGAATATTTGGTTTGGCCGTCGACGTGGAAGCATGGCCGGAATATCCCCATGATTTTCTGCGCTTGGGATTATCGTAGTGAACCCATTTTTCGTCCTCAGTCACAATGCGATGCAGAAATCCCTTCCGTCTTTCCCTTGCAAGCAGCTGTTTACAACACACAAACGCCGCTCAACATCTCTCGGCTTCAACTCGTACGGCACCCAATTTCCTTGTTTCTAAATCATTCCCATGACTCTCAGGCGTTTTGAAATGGCTTGTTACGTCACTCCTAATGATCCTGCCAATTCTTGTTGCGTTTAACACGAGTCTTAATCAAATAATCCCTCCAATTCTGCATCTTCGAAAAACTTCTCTCTTCCACCGCCATGCTGGTCTTCGACGTTAAAATCGCCGTTCTTAAAGCGTTGAAACCACTCTCGACACGTTCTTTCACTAATAGCGGCCTCACCATAGGTATTTGACAGCATTCGATGAGCCTCAGTCGCAAATTTCTTTATATTAAAGCAGAAAATTAAAACCTCCCGCAAATGACGAGAATTTGGCTTGTAAGCTGACATGTTTAATCGAGAATAACTTTATGATGCAGACACAAATCGACTAATATTTTGATGGCGTTATGTTTAAAAATACCTAAGCTTATTGTATGACATCTATGATCTATTTATTTCAAATACCACTTACTGCTACAGCCATCTATTGCAAAACGGCGGAAGCAAAGTTGTACACCCAATAAATATTTTTATTATTGTAAATAATTTAATTTTTATATAAAAAAATGAAATATGTGCTTTTAGTTATCAAATTTTTAATTTAAGAAGACACTTTAAAGTATGAGAAGAGGATATATGTTTTATATTATTTAGATTTATTTTATGTACTAAATAAAATAACAAATATTTAGGAAAAATAGACTCTTTTTACTTCGCATGTATGCGTATTTAATAGTACAAACCTATTATAAAATTTATAGATTTACATTACTTTGAATAAAAGAATATATTTATATATATATAAATTTGTTTCACTTCTACAAATACAAATATGAAATACAAAAGATGCAGATATAATATAATTATTAAAATTACAAAATAGTATACTTTAATAAAATACTTTTTTGTTCAACTTCTTTGGCCGTTTCGTGATATTCTATTGGCAATATTAGCCAATGCTAACATGAAATATGCTACATCGTCAAAGTTTCGTTCAGCATTTCTTCGTTGATTTTTTCTCAAATATTCTTTTGTTCCTCTGGTGCGGTCTCAATAATTTTGTTGATTTCGTTGACGAACTTGAGCACCTGCTCGCACACCTCGCGGCAGAATTATTTGTCGTGTAATTTGATGAGCTTATTCTACTGGTGGTTGCAAGCCTTGGTGCCTGGCCGGTGGCACGTCAACCTGCCCCGCTAGTGCCTGCCCGGCCGGTGGCCCATTTTCTTGCCTTGCTGGTAGATCGTCAACCTGCCCCTCTGGTGCCTGCCCGGCCGGTGGAATGTTTTGCCAGCATTGTTGCTGCTGGTTTACTCAAACAAAAAAAAAAAAGATTTTTATTTAATTTAAAATAAATTTAAAAATTTAAAACACAAGTTCACAAGGCACACAAATATACGTAGAAGGAACGTTTTGTGCATACTTTTGTGTGCTTTGTTAAGAGTAATTAAAAACATAAATAAATATATAAAATAATATTATCTTTATATATTATGTTCATATTTTTTATCTCCTGCTCGATTTCGTTAACAGACATTATATCATAAAAATTTGGTCAATACAAATTGAAAAGTTATAATAATGAACTGAATGTCCCGAGCAATGAACTGAATGTCCTAATTCTATTCTAAAAATTAGCGGTAATATGTAGAAGCTTTTATTTATGGTTAATTTTCGACTTAAGTACGCTATCTGTGAAGATTGTTACAAAATTTTTTTTGTATATAATAATAATAATTGGTAAATCCTTTCATACACAATCTTGATTTTTCTTTTGTTGTTGATCGATTTGTACATTAATAATAATTTAGTCCTGAAAAAGATTAAAATTTTACAGCAGCCCAAATAATTTATGGTAGAAAACAATTGCTCAAGTAAGAAAATGATATTTCATATTAAAAAATATGAATTAATTTCTATTTAACATATTTAAATAAACAATATTTAATAATATCTTACTTTATATCAGTAAATAATGTCACTCCTGGTATATGTAAAGTATTTATAGGACACTTTCTTACAGAATTTTTTATAATATTAGTAGTTGCAAATTTAATACTGATATTTGTTACTAAATTAATATTTTTTTAAGAAATATAAGAAATTTTCATTTGCTTTTTTAACCCGTTTCGGCCCAGAATGCCACTCGGGACATATCGCTCTTTGAGGATCTATAACTAAGGCTATTCGCGTTGAAAAAAATTGAGCAGCACATATTCTTATAGTTTAAGGTCCGCCCTTTCCGATGATGAACTCGAAATTTCTCTAAAATGTTATAAATTATGAGAAAATTCAGTTTTAACAAAAGAAATAATGATTTTTTCACTTTCTTTTTTTTCAAATTGAATTTTGAAGGTGTTTCCGGTCTGCAATGTACCTGGAATCTCAATGACCCGTTGAATAAATGTCTAGGCTTTAAAAATACGTGATTGAGGTATCGATTTTTTGCCTTAGTTTTTTCAAAACGGCGTCCGGAATGTAAAATTTTTTTGTATACATTCATTAATTTTTTTCTTGAAAAATATGAACTTACGGAAAAAGTCACCAAGAAAAAACAGTTCTTAGAATTGCTCAAAGAATGCACTGGAAGTTTTTTGAAGAGTTTTGAGCAATTTTTTTAAATTTTGCTAATTGTGTAACTTAGGGGTGACGTTGTCACCACGTTCGAATTGACGTGAAGCTGCTCTTTTTGCCTTTTTCGAGCCTAAGTACTAAAACTTATGGGCTTGGGGCGGGAGAGGAATTATTTGTGAGATTTTATAGGAAAGGTGGTGAGTTGCGGGACTGAGCAAATATATAGGCTGACGTTGGCCTACAGATTGCTCTGGAAAAGAACCTACTAAGTGTTTCTAGGATAGAGATATTTAGCTGATCTTGGCTAATACTATCTCTTTGGAGGACAAACAGAAAGATAGACAAATTAATTCGAAACTTACTATTTATTGGTGTTGATGATGTAGTTGACAAATCCTCCCTTTCTTACTCTCTCTCTCTCTCTCTCTCTCTCTCTCTCTCTCTCTCTCTCTCTCTCTCTCTCTCTCTCTCTCTCTCTCTCTCTCTCTCTCTCTCTCTCTCTCTCTCTCTCTCTCTCTCTCTCTCTCTCTCTCTCTCTCTCTCTCTCTCTCTCTCTCTCTCTCTCTCTCTCTCTAGTGAAACCTTGATGCCTTCTTCTTCGTCCTTTCCTAACAATGAATAGTCTGTATTGCTCTTAAAAGAGCAGTTTTTAAAAGATATATACATGTATGTATTATAAAATTGTTGACGTGTGTGGCTGTCAGTGCTTCTGATTGACTTGTCGTGGCTCTGAATGCTCTTTGAGATGATTAGATGCTGACTGGGTGTTGACGCGGACTTCTGAATGATTACTTGAAGACTGTGTGTCAAAGGCTAGTGGTTGACTGCTTGTTGATTCTCAAGACTCGTTGACTGATGCTGGAATACCTAAAGGCTCGTGATTGACTGATTGTTTCCCTCGAATGCTTACTGAGGTCTGCTCACTGTCGAAAGTTTTGCGCGATATTTATGCGCTTTTCCGAAGTTGCACCGAACTAATCCTTTTTCCAGAAAAATTCTGAAGAGGGTAAGTTTTTCGGGCCCCCTTCTCCTCGGAGGACCAGTCTGAGAGGGCGTGTAAAGCATCCGCGAGGGTGTGTCATTTGAAGTCGGAGAGAGAGAGATCGAGAGGGGATGTCCATTTTTACAGAAATAGTATAAAAACTTAAAAACTAATATGAGTATCAATTATTTATAAATTTTTATTTTATAATAATAATCTACGTAAAATTTGAACTAGGCTACGAAAAAGAATCAATTTCGTAGCTTAATTCTAACAATATGATGAATTTATTTTTGTTATTTTATTAATTTTTATAAATCTTTTTTTGTTTTTATTGCGCATTATGGTGCTTAAGCTTTCCTTATCATGTTTCTCAACTAGATATTATTTTTATTTTTACAAAAGATTTTAACTTAAATATATGTTTTAATAGTTTTTTTGTTTCTTATGAGAGAATAATGATAATTGTTATTAATTTATAATAGTAATAGATTTTAGGCAAAATATCATAGTTTATTTTATGTATTACTTCTAAATAATATTACTTGGAGTTCGGATATAATTTGGTTTTGAATTCGCATGATTCTCTCATAAAATTCAGACAAGTACAAAACAACTTACAACTTAAATCTTATTGATTATTAGTTTTTTAAAACATTCTTTAAAATAGTTCTTAACGTAATTAAGTTTACAGTCTGTCAAGTAAGAGCGTGGTCGTGTTAATTTATAAAAAAATTTATTTGATGAAACTTTCATATTTATATATACATTAAACACATTACAAACAATGATGCAATTCGGTCAATAATGTGTCCAGTCACCAACGGCGTCGATAATTGCCTGGCATCTCCGAGGCATGCTTTCTACTAATTTGACGGCGTATTCTAGTGGCAAGGATCTCCAGATCCGACGAATTTCGTAAGACAACTGCTTCAAAGTGTATGTGCGTCTTCTACGAAGCTTCCGTTTAATATATGCCCACATATTTTCAATAGGGTTTGCATCGGGCGACTGCGACGGCCAATCCAATGTAACGATGCCAGATTGAGTCTTCCACTGAGTACAGAGCTTGCTGCGGTGTTTAGGATCGTTGTCCTCCTGCAGAATCCAATCTTCATTTTTTGTGATAAACCATCGTTTGGCAGATGGCAGTAAAGTCTTTTTGTATATTTTTATCATTTTCTCGGCATTTAGGTTGTCAGTAAAGAGGTGCAAAGTGCCGAATCCCTGCTTTGAAAAGCAGCCCCAAAGATGCATCTTTATTCCATGTTTTACGGTCCGCTGAACAAGCTTATTGATAAAAGTTGACCAGGCTCGCGTGAGGACAGAACGTGCCCCTATAGAACATTCATCAGTAAAAATAACATTTTCGAAATCTCTATCAATATTCTCATGCGCCCAAGCGAGTCGCTTTGCCACATGTTTTTCAGTCAACAGAGGCTTCTTCATTGTGTTGCGCCATTTTAGATGATGAGTACGAAGATGGGTTCGGATAGTTTCGTAGGATATATCTAAACCTTTTGCCATTAATTTTGCTTGTCCGCAGTGTTAAAGCAGGATTCCGTGAAAACAGATTCACTATTCTTTTTTCATCTTTTTTGTTCACTTTTCCTATCGAGCCACGTTCTGGTAAATCATCGACATTTTTAGCCACTTTATATCGCTGTATCCACTTCTGTACAAATGCCTTCGACTTTCTCATATATTTAGCAGCCGCTGATTGCGACATTTTGGGACCTTTCGGGTGAATGCAAAGGAACACAGCCTCGTAGCGCGACGCGTACTAAGCACTTATGGCGTTTAACGTGATTCTCTTTCAAAAAATCAACAACAACTGAATTTTTGTTGCCAATGCATCAAAGACAAAGCTTCCTTCTATCGGCTTGCAAAGAAAATAGGGCAAATGCATTCATTGCCTGTCAGTGAAGTCGACCATGCTCATACTTGACAGACTGTATATATACTGTCTGTCAAAAAAATACCGGGAATTTTAAATTAAAACAATATTTTTACGTTTTATAATCAAAATTTATTGGGTCGCCCTTAAAATAGGCTCCATTTGCTCCGATACATCTATGCCAACGGCACTTCAGATCATCGAAACATTTTTTATCGGCGCTTTACGGGATGGCCTTCAGCTCGCGCGCCGAATTTTGTTTTATGGCTTCAATTGACTGAAAACGGGTGCCACGGAGCGGCAATTTAAGTTTTGGGAAGATAAAGTCACAGGGAGCCAAATCCGGCGAATGCGTTGGTTGTTTAAGCGTGTTCGTTGAGTTTCTGGCGAGAAAGTCGGTCACAATCGTAGCTCGGTGAGACGGCGCGTTATCGTCGTGCAAAATCCACGAGTTGTTCGCCCATAAATTTGGCCGCTTCTTACGGATACGCTCACGCAAACGTTTCATAACGCCTAGGTAATACTCTTTGTTTTTCGTCTGACTCTCTGGAACGAATTCGTAGTGCACCACGCCACGGATATCGAAGAGAACAATAAGCATCACCTTTACTTTTGAGCGGCTTTGGCGTGGTTTTTTCGGTTTCGGTTCGTTTTTTCCCACCCATTCCGATGCTTGCTGGCTTGTTTGTATATCGTACTCGTACACCCACGTTTCGTCACCAGTTATGATGCATTCCATGAATGCGGGATCGGAATTGGCGCGATCCAGCATGTCCGAAGCGACCTGCTCGCGATAGCGTTTTTGAAGAAAATTAAGCTCTTTTGGAATGAGTCTTGCGGCCACCTTTCTCATACCCAAAATATCAATTAAAATCGTACGCGTGGACTCGTGGGATATCTCAAGTTCATGTGCTATCTCTCTCAAGCAGGTATGACGGTTAAGCACCATTTCCTTAATTTTATTGACGTTATCTGCGGTCGAAGCCGTCGATGGGCGTCCGGAACGAGGCAAGTCTTCGACGACTTCACGACCCTCCTTAAAGGCTTTGTACCACTCATACGCACGGGTTTTCAATAGTACTTTATCACCAAAAGCCTTTTGCAACATTTTCAATACATCGGCACACGAAATTTCATTCGCAACACAAAATTTTAGACAAATTCTTTGTTCAACGTAATCACCCATTGTAAAAAATCGGCACGCACTATTGACATCGACTGACTAAACCAGCTACTGTAAACACACTCGTTGACAGATTCCGCTCAAACTTTGCATAGTCATTAAGGACAGTTGTGCTAACCTAGAAAAAAAAATTTACCTGCCTAAATTGTCCCGCCAGATTTAAATCGACAATTCGCGGTACTTTTCTGACAGAATGTATAATCGAGTGCTAAAATATAATCTTGAAGTAATTTTAAAATAATTAATTCTTGTATATGTATAAGATTTTAACCAGTGTATGTTAAAATAAAATATTAATTTTAAAATATAGTCAATACTTTCATCTGCAAGTTTCAAAATATAATCCTAAAATATCTCTTAGCATTTTATTTTTGAAAAATATATTGAAAGAAAACATCATTCTTACTAAGAGTTTTAACTTCTAATTAATTAACTCTTTTATTTTCATATAGAAATTTACATTTGAAAACTAATAAAAAACAGAAATTTTAAGTGTGGATTAATATTTAAGAGTGATGAAAATTCTTTTATGAATTATAAAGAAACTTACGCGAAAATGTTTCTGTTAAAATATAATGTTTCATTAATGCTAATTGTTATTAATATTTATGTGCTTATTCGTAATGCTAGTTTTAACAAAGGATATTTTTATATTAACCTTGAAATCCTAGAGTGTTTATTACGTATAATTCTCGAATAAACGTATTTGAAAAAAATAAAATGCTTATAATATTGATATATATATGTAAAAAACATATAACGCATAAAATATCGGTGCATAAAAATTATGATGGTAAACTTAAATTCTAACGCTTGTATTTATTAAACTTCAATTTAATATTAAATGGTTAGTCTCGGAAAGATAGAACGATTCTATTCGTAGTTTAAAATTATTAAATAAAACTTATTGTTTACAAATAGAAAAAATAGAAAAAAAAATAGAAACATTATATGTATTTTGTTATTTCATTTAATATTTTAATTATAAACAAACATAGTCAGGCCGTTCAAAAATTTATTTGTTATGATTAAAGATTATTGCGGATATTTTTTGTATAATTCTTCTATAATATATATATATACTTTGAAAGAAAAATCGGCTGCATTATTTTAAAGTATAATTCAATTAAATTTGAAGATAGCAGTTGCTTTTTTTTTATAGGTATACGTATTTAATTTTATTTAAAAATAATTAGACTTTTATAATATTAAAAATATAAATTTGTCGTGAATTATACAAGAAGAAGGAGTTTGTTGTATTTTTGTGAAATAAATGATATAAATATTAAACACTTATTTTTAAATTTTAAATTATTTATAAAATTTTAATTTTAATTTAATATATGTTAAATAATTTCAATAGATGATTTTATTCAATATTTTGTACGCAATTTCTATATTTTAATTTTTTTCTTTCAGATTTTAAATAATTAACTTGTTAAATTACTTTAGTAATTGTATAAAATATACCTTGTGAGGTATTTTTGAAAATCGCGGTTTTTATACTTTTCATTACACATTGTACTTTTTATTTTGTTTAAATATTATTCAAAATATTGCTAGTTTAAAACAGTTACCTAATTCATTAACCGAAGTTTTCCTAGTGACCTATTTATTGTTTTATTACACTACCTGTACAGTGTATCGGTAAGCGAAGATTGTAAGTTACGTTAATTGTTGTAATAAAATAATTTAAGAATATTCGTTATTCTTTACATAACGTTATAATTGTATTACGTAGGGAAAGTTCGAAAAAAAGAAAATACGTATTTTAAATAGGAAAACTACGGGTAGAAAAAAGAGTGTTTATGGGACAGTTTTATGGTTTTCGGCGTTGAGTTGACGTGCCGTCGTTCAGCTTGCCATTCTTTCGATAGACTCAAGTGCATGTCCCTTTTTTTTCTAGCGTTTCGGAAAAACTCGTAAACTCTTGGCCCACTCTTAGGGTATTTTTCACAACGGTCTGTGTTAATAGCCCGCGCGTTGAGTAGGTTTTGGAGGGAAAAATTTTCATTGGTGGAGCGATTGGCTAGTGGTCGATAAGATCGAAGCGTCTTCTCCCTAACCGGCAAGGGCAGAAAAAGCAGAGAGGAAACTTATTGGCTAACACAGGGAAAAAAAACGGAGGTCATGTACCGACGTTACAATTGTAAATTTTTGCAAAATTGAAAAAATTGCTCGAAACGCTTTGAAAAAATTCCAGAGCATTCTCTGAGCAATTCTAAGAACTTTTTAGTTCTGGTGATTTTTTCCAAAACTTCTTCGTTTCCAAGAAAAAATTCTGAAATTCAAAGTAGTATTGTATCGTATAAGTTTGTAGTATTCGCACACCAATCGATTTATAGCTAGAAAAATGTCTAAATTGCTCAAAACTCTTCAAAAAATTCCAGTGCATTCTTTGAGCGATTCTAAGAACTTTTGATTCTTAGTAATTTTTCCCGTTAGTTCATATTTTTCGAGAAAAAAATTAATGAATGTATACAAAAAAATTTTGCATTCCGGACGCCATTTTGAAAACACTAAGGCAAAAAATCGATATCTAAATCACGTATTCTTAATGCTTAGACATTTATTCTATGGGTTATTGAGGTTCCAGGTACATTGCAGACCGGAAACACCTTCAAAATTCGATTTGAAAGAAAAGAAAGTGTGAAAAAATCATTATTTCTTTTGTTAAAACTGAATTTTCTCATAATGTATAACATTTTAGAGGAATTTTGAGTTCATCATTAAAAAGGGCGGACCTTAAACTATAAGAATATGTACTTCTCAATTTCTTTCAACGCGAATAACCTTAGTTATAGATCCTCGAAGAGCGATATGTTCCGAGTGGCATTCTGGGCCGAAACGGGTTAATATATTTGGAGCATTAGTATTCATTTCAATAATTATTTGACTTATGAGTAATTAAAACCTACTATTAATTTTTGAATGAAACTTTTTATTAATAATTGGTTCAAAAATATGTTCTATGACAGGTGGCCCGTTGAGGTTAGGCCACCTGCCATGCGGCGCGAGGTAGAGTTCGCGGCGCGACTACACGCGGCGTTATTGATCATTCAATCAATAGGAGGAAGTAGGAACCGAGGAGGATTCTGCGTTGTATACGGATCAGCACTGCACGAAAGTGCCATTGCGCGACGGCTAACGTCCGTCGGTACTCGAAGCTGCATTGAGGGATAACTGCGGCTGCAGCAGTGCGCACGTGCGAGGGAGAATATCGCACGTGCCTCCGATAAAAATCCTGTTACAGTTTTTCAAAACAATTTTTAATTATCGGTTAAAAAATAATATAATTGTAAAATCAAAATATACGTAAAAAGTTATTAACCTTCAGACTACTACTAGTGTTGTAAAAGAAATTGTGTTGTTTTCTGAAAAGATTAGGCCGTTTCTTATCAGAAATTCATACCTTATGTTCATCCACAAAGATGCATGAAGTCTCAAATTTTTTCAAAGTTCCAAAAGTGATTTATAGTAATTTAAAGGTCAATAATTGCATAAATTAAAATATATTAAAACTTAAAAATTATATGCACTTAATTTTTAAAATGTTGGTAATAATTTTCGATTTAAATAAGTTTAAAACTATGGAAATAAATATATTTACAAAAATACATAAAAAGATTTTTAAAAAATACTATACCTCTTTATTTAAGATCATACCATCAAAATTTATCTACATTTTTCAGTCTTAAATTACATTTCAAATAATCATTTTCGATAATATTTTCTTCAGAATCTTTAATGAGTAGATCTAATACTTCTGGTTCTTATAAAAGAGATTTTGCATATAAACTTAGTACACGAACACTCGTTTGAAAATTTATTGGTACTTCTCGTTTTTTGAGAATATTACTTAAATTTTTTAAATTTATGTCACTGCTTTGACCACTAATACTTATTGCTTTACAGCGTGACACAAGTAATAGATCATTAGTTATGAAAGACTCATTCTTCTTTCAATATTCTCTCAAGTACTTTTATATCAGAAGTTTATAATTTTAAAGATGTTCTATGAAAGACTTTAGCAGTAATACATTTTTCAATCTGAGGCAGTTTATTTATATCTATAAGATTTAATAAGAATTAACTTACAAGTTTAGATGATTTTTTTTGTTAAGAAATAAAAAACAAAAGTTAAATTATTTTATGATTATTTAATAGTTCTATTTATACTGCATTAAAGCGATAAAGTTATAGATTTTTTATAAAATTCAGTTTTTATTGTTACTTTAGGAAAAACTTTTAATAATGCGTTTAATAAACTCAGAATTTCTGAATATTTTAGCAAATTTATGATATAGAAATACGTTTTTTATTAAGATCATTTATATATTTTGTATTAATATTTCTATCTTCATTTTTTGTTGATTGATAAATGTCATTATATGAATTGATTATAATTTTTCTTTTGCATTGACGTGTACGTGCGTACATAGTCTCGACTCTTTCCTAACCCCTCTCTCGACATTCCTACTTCCTACAGCTTATGGGAGGTGGCACACACACAGTCGGACGACTGGTGCCGCTGCGTGGGAGATGGTCTTCCTCTCCACCAACACGCTACCTCTCGCGACCGCGAGAGGCGCTCTCCCGTAAGGCCTCAGAGCTCCGAGCCGCTTCTCGAGCTCGACACTTACGCTTCGGCGACTGCCTTGAGTAGCGTCTCCGCCTCCTTCTCCTCAAAGCGATCTTGTGCCTGCCGCATGCCCGCTATAGATCGATGCAAACTTAACGCCTCACGCTGCCCGCAGACCTATTAGACGTTCGTCTATCCTTCCACATCTTTTCCTCGTATTCTGGCGGTCGCCACGAACACATCCTGCTCACGAGCGATCTTGCACCTGGCACATCCACGCTCTGCGGTAAGCGACCTCTGCGCCTGGTGCTGTACGCTAACCGTGGCCGAACGCAAGTTCGACGAGCTACTTTTCTCCAACGGCCAGGACGTCCCAAGCACCTTGGTTCGGGCTAACGATTTGTGTTCACACGCTAAGCGCTGTAGTCCTGGAGATTAGCGAACACCGCACCTGGCGCGAGCCGCTGATCTCGTCCCGCCTTGCGGGACTTCTACGGGCTCTAACGACTCCTTTCCATTATCCGTTCCCTACCGCACCTTATCGTTTTCCTTTCTCACTCACTTGCTCTCTCTCTCTCTCTTACTCACACTATCATACACTTGCACATATCCACGCACACTCGCACATCTCGCAGACATATACAGCCCCATAGACGCAACATAAATCTGACTCTCTGTTTTGTGTTCACTAATTTTTTTTTCCGAGTATTCTCTTTTCTACCTCCCCGTCCTCCTACCAGGCGGCTTTGACAGAGCTCTGCCCTTGAGCTCAAGTCAGCATTATAAATTATATTACGATTCTCACAAACTTGTGTACACATTTTATATTGACACAATTTTTTGTTTGTTAAGCACATTTTCAAAATAATTTAATATATAAAACTGAAATGTTTTTTTATAACTGATTTGATTCACTGTATTATGATACATAATTTTTTTAACTATTTATCCAATTGGACGGTATGCTATCGATAATTTCAACATTTCGAAATTTTAAGACAAATTTAATTTTTTTCTGTTGAAATTATTAAAAATATATATCCTTTACGGTTTATACGATACCAATCTATAAATAACGATACATAACCTCATCAACAAATTTAGCATACGAGGTCTGGCCATTAAATAACGAGACTGGTTACGAAAAAGGATTTTATTATAAAAATTATTCTACATTCCAATGCTCCCCTTCAATATACTCCCCTTTCCTCGCCACACACCTTTCCATACGTTTTTTCCATTGATCGAAGCAGTGCTGGAAGTCTTCTTTGGTAAGGGCCTTTAGGAGCTCTGCCGTTTTTTGCTTTACCGCTTCCATCGACTCAAATCGGATCCCTTTCAAAGCAGATTTTATCTTCCGAAACAAAAAAAAGTCGCACGGTGCCAAATCTGGCGAGTACGGTGCGTGTTCGAGCACTGGAGTGCGCTTACCGGCCAAATACTGCTTCACAGATAGCGCGTTATGGGCAGGTGCTTTGTCCTGGTACAAAATCCACGAGTTGTTCTTCCACAACTCGGGCCGTTTCTTACGAACTCGTTCTCGCAGTGTTGCCAAAACTGACAAATAGTAAGTCTGGTTGACAGTCTGACCCTCTGGAACCCATTCAGTCATCACGATACCGTTAATGTCCAAAAAAACGATCAACATTGCCTTGAATTTTGATTTGGACATCCTTGCTTTTTTGACTCTGGGCGATTTGGGCGTCTTCCAATGCATCGATTGCCGCTTTGTTTCAACATCGTATTAAAAAATCCACGTTTCGTCGCAAGTAATAATGTTTTTCATCAGTCCGGAATCTTTTTTAAACCTTTCAAGAAAATTTGAGCAGACCTGTTGACGCAAGAGCTTTTGGTCAGGAGTCAGGTTTTTTGGTACCAACTTCGCACAGACTTTTGTCATGTGTAATTCCTCGTGTAAAATTTGTCTAACCGTTTCTTTATCGGCGTTTACAGCCTCGGCAATCATTCGGATGCTCATTTGACGATCTGCACCCACAATTTGGTTGATTTTGGTCACTGTTTCTGGAGTTGAAACAGTGACAGGGCGAGCTGGGCGTTGGTCATCTTCAGTGCTCACTCGGCCCTCACTGAAGCGCTCACACCACTCAAAAACACGCGTACGAGATAGAGAATTATCCCCATAGGCCTCTTGCAACAATTTACAGCACTCAGTCGGAGTTTTTTTCAATTTAACGAGAAATTTGAGATTGATACGTTGCTCCTGTTTTTCGTCACACATGGTTTTCGGCGCAAGAAAAAAACACGTTCGTTTCAAACCGCTACTGCACAAATACAATAATAGTGACGAGAACGTGTTTTGGTACGTGCATAGACAAGATATCTAGATACCCAACGCACTACTCGTTTTTTTCCCCACCCCTCTACGGCGCCCTCTAGGCGCGCAGTCTCGTTATTTAATAGCCAGACCTCGTTAACTGTTGTAGCATGCTGTTTTTCATAGCGCGCATGCGCGCTATAAAGCACCTCGCGAACTGATCATAATGATAATGTATAAATATGTAAATTAGATTATTTGGTAAAATTATTAAAAAAAATGAAAAAAAAAATTTTTTTTAATTGTTTAAACACTTATTGTTTGAATAAATTATTTAAAAAATATTTTGCATATCCCGACACTGAAAATGGATTTGTAAAATTACGTACTCTATATCCAATGCATAAATTGTTCATAAGATTGTAGCTAATTTGCAAATAGGAAAGTCGACATGCTAAAAATTAATTATTCAGTAATTTTCTTCGTGGAATTTATTTTCAGTGACAGAATGTGCAAAAAACATTTTGTAAATAATTCATATAAGCAATAATTGTTTAAGCAATTTAAAAAATACATTTTTTTACATTTTTTTCATAATTTTACCGAATGCTCTAATCTACGCAATTTTTGAAGCGGTATCTTTGGAGGTTTGAGCTTGAGCATTAATGGGTTAATATTTCGAAACGAGAAGCTTATAATCTTTTTATTTTTTTGACATATTTTAGAACCGATTCGAAATGGTAAAGTGCCAAGAGTTATTTTTTTTTTTTTCAAAAAAGTAAGTATATTTTTTATATATTTATTTTTCTTTATTTTTATCTTTAATTTTTCTAAATAGCAGCTTTAAGTACTCCAAGGACAACTTTGACCGTTCCAAGGGCGATTTCGAGAGCAAGTGCAATGAAGCAGCTTTTAGCGCTCCAACGACAGCTTTGAGTGCCAGCACAGCTAAACACATTTGAGCGCTTCAAGGACAGCTTTAAGCGCCAGTGTACTTGAGTAGCTTTAACGGGTTACCCCCACTTGCGACTATGAAAAAATCGATTTTTTGTTAATTGCATTTTTTTGAAGTATAAGTATCTGAGAATATGACCTAGAAATTTCAAGTCGATCCGAACAAAATTGACTGAGATATGAGCGTTGAAAGAGAAGAATCCGTTGTGTAAACAACCAACAATTAAAACTTTAAACGCGTTTTTCTCGAAATGGCATTTCTGAAATCGGTGACCAAGATTACTGAAACACTAATGAACCGATCTTTCTGAAATTTTGCAGGCTTATTAAATACATAAAAATGTAGTCTTAAATCGTTTGATTTCTTGTTTCAAAAAAAAAATGGCCGTCTTATAGCCAAAAAACGGCCGTTTTTTTTTGTTAAAATCGAACCATTATTTTTGACTGTCCGCCATTTTGTGAAAAATAAATATTTTTTTAAATCCTATGATTAAAGACTAGTTTATACTTATATTTAACTAAATCTATCAACATTTTTTGTTTCAAATGATTCACTTTGCCGCAATGTTGGTCACCGCAAACCGTATAAATAAAAACACTATTTCATTGGCGGCCATGTGCCACTTAACGATGTAATATTTTGCAATTAAAAAATTACTGAAAGTTCTTCAAGATGTATTCTTTAAGATGATATAATAATTGTTTAAAAAAATTTTGTAGTTTTCTTTAAAAAAATTCATGAAAAAGGCCTTTTTTGTTGAGCTACAACTGGGGGTAACCCCTTAAGTGCTCCAAAGACAGCTTTGAACGACAGTGTACTTGAAGAGTTTTGAGCGCTACATGGGCAGCTTTTAGCGCTTGTATACTTAAATAGCTTTGAGCGCTACAAGGGTAGCTTTCAGCGCCAGTGCAATTGAACAATTTTAACATTTTTTAACAATAGCTAAACTGAATTTCAAATATTATTTGTCGCACGAAGAGAAAGTACGAATTTCTTATGGCGTACTTTTAAAGAACAGGCATGTCGATCAAATTTCATGATATTTTGAGTACGAATTCTCCATTTGAACTCCGTTCAACTTCATTTCTGCAAAATATCATCATTAATAGAGAACCTACGCATGTCAAACCTATCTCTACGAATTCGCCTCTTTAACAATTTTTACACAGTTGCGATAATTTATGCAAATCTTGTTCAGATGGTCATTGGATTAGTTGTGACTATAATACGAAACACATTTTTATCTGTGATTCATTGAATTTGAAACGTATTTGCACATACAGTCTGTCAAGTAAGAGCGTGGTCGACTTCACCGACAAGTAATAAAAGATTTCGCTCTAATTCTTTCGCAAGCCAATAGAAAGAAGCTTTGTCCTTGATGCATTGTCAACAAAAATTTAGTCGTCGTTGATCTTTTAAAAGAGAATCACGTTAAACGCCATGAGTGCTAAGTACACGTCGCGCTACGAGGCTGTGTTCCTTTGCATCCACCCGAAAGGTCCCAAAATGTCGCCATCAGCGGCTGCTAAATATATGAAAAAGTCGAAGGCATTTGTACAGAAGTGGATACAGCGATATAAAGTGGCTAAAAATGTCGATGATTTACCAGAACGTGGCTCGATAGGAAAAGTGAACAAAAAAGATGAAAAAATAAAAGTGAATCTGTTTTCGCGGAATCCTGCTTTAACACTGCGGCAAGGACAAGCAAAATTAATGGCAAAAGGTTTAGATATATCCTACGAAACTATCCGAACCCATGTTTGTACTCATCATCTGAAATGGCGCAACACAATGAAGAGGCCTCTGTTGACTGAAAAACATGTGACAAAGCGACTCGCTTGGGCACATGAGAATATTGATAGAGATTTTGAAAATGTCATTTTTACTGATGAATGTTCTATATGGGCACGTTCTGTCCTCACGTGAGCCTGGTCAACTTCCACCAATAGGCTTGTTCAGCGGACCGTAAAACATGGAATAAAGATGCATCTTTGGGGCTGCTTTTCAAAGCAGGGATTCGGCACTTTGCACCTCTTGACTGACAACCTAAATGCCGAGAAAATGATAAAAATCTACAAAAAGGCTTTACTACCATCTGCCAAACAATGGTTCGTCACAAAAAATGAAGATTGGATTCTGCAGGAGGACAACGATCCTAAACACGGCAGCAAGCTCTGTACCCAGTGGAAGACTTAATCTGGCATCGTTACATTGGATTGGCTGTCGCAGTCGCCCGATGCAAACCCTATTGAAAATGTGTCGGCATATATTAAACGGAAGCTTCGTGGAAGACGCACATACACTTTGAAGCAGTTGTCTTACGAAATTCGTCGGATCTGGAGATCCTTGCCACTAGAATATGCCGTCAAATTAGTAGAAAGCATGCCTCGGAGATGCCAGGCAATTATTGACGCCGGTGGTGACTAGACACATTGTTGACCAAATCGCATCATTGTTTGTAATGTGTTAAATGTATATGTAAATATGAAAGTTTCATCAAATAAATTTTTTTATAATTTAACACGACCACGCTTTTACTTGACAGATTGTACGTCACAAAAAATTTTTAAAAGAGTTGATACCTGCATTCAAAGAAATTTGTATTATTTTTTTATCTGTACAACCGCAGAGAAATGAGAAAGATTGTGGAGTTCTTGTAACTGCATTTGCTACATCGATATTTTTAAAAAAAGATCCTGCTAATATTTAGTAAATTTATGATAAACTAATATATAAAATATATAATGAAATATAATAATTCATTAAAATAAATGTGTGATCCGCACGTGTGACAGATATGCCATATTATCATCACAGTTTTTTTTATATAAAAATATAGAAGTATGATATTTACATAAAAATATTGATGTATGCATAATGATATTTTATACGGATATCTTGGACATACAACTAAGTAATTAAACATTTCTGAATTGTGATATATATTCTAAACTAAAATTTTTTTAACTTTCTAACAATGTTATAATCTTTACGAAAGTTGTAAAATCTATAAAAAAACACCTTTAAAACAGGTATAGTTATTGGCAAGTATAAGTTTTTTCCTTCTATCTTTTTTTTCATTTTTTTTTTCATCAAAAATTTGTATATTTATTTATAATACAATATTACAACACAACTTTTCACAACTTGATATCGGTATCTTTCTTAATCTACAGTTCTATCGAACACCAATATTATTTTACTAATTTATTTTAAACTCTTCAAAATAGTTTACTTATAGTTTTAAAATTTAATTATTTTAATATTTAGTAAGAATAGTCTAGTATCAACTCTCATAATACCTTGCTGTCTATGCATACTTATTTTGACATTACAAAATTAAAATTGACTAAATCATTGAAATATTACAAAAGTTACAAAGTAATAATTTATTAAAATGCCGCCCAAAACTTAAAAAAAAAACCCGTTATTTTAATCTACAAAATGAATAAACGTAGTGAATTAATTTTATTGTAAATAATTGATATAAATTAAATTCATTATTAAACCGATTTTTTCTTCATACTTCCTTGTCAACGAATGTACCGGTGAATCCAATCCATATTTGTAATTTGTGAGTAAACATTCAATTGCATTCGTTTATTCGAACTACAATTGAATTATAATTTTGATATCAAAATATATCATAGTCTTTTCTTAATTAAAGAAAATTTATAATAAAAAAAATTCTTGTCAATTTACTTTTTTGTGAATTTACATAAAATAAAATCACTAAGTTGCTTTCTTACGATTAAACGTGTTACGTCCTACCGGATGACGCAACGACAAAAAAACTTATTTTACTAAGTTTTAAATTTAAAAAAAGAAGGTTTAAATTCCCTATTTCGGTCAACCGTAGCTGCCGAGGACGGGAGGCAGTAAATATATATACTAGCGCAGGTAGAAAGAGAGAGACAGAGAACTGAAGTCAGCGAGCGTTCTGGTGAGACGAGAGCGATATATATCCCAGTTGCAAGAATCCACGTGAAAATCCACATGAAAATCCACGTGGATTTTGACATGGAAATTTACACTGAAATCAGTCCAATAACACACTGTATGTGGATTTCCGCGTAGATTACCACGTGGGTTTCAAAGTGAAATCAGTGTCGATATCTATGTGGAAATCAGTGTAGAAATGTACGTAGAAATAAGTGTAGAAACCCACACAGATCGAAAGGTTTTTGAAAAGTTTTCAAAACGTTTTATGAAAGAATAAAAACCTTTTCAAAAGCTTTCAAAAAATGTTTTTAAAATGAGTTAATGTCCGTTTTCAAACCCTTCAGCAACGTTTTCTAGCTCCTTTTATAAACCTTTCCATACAAGTTTTAAAAACATTTCTATAAAAGTTATAGGAATATTAAAAAAAACATTTTTGTAAGTAGTTGATGAAACCTTTTAAAATACTTTTTTAAAACCTTTATAAAAACTTTAATTAAGTATTTTATATATTTTAGAATTTTATTTTTTATTATGATTATACATGTTTTTAATATACGTATTATATTTAATCGTTCATTCGCATTGTCGCACGTGTTATTTTACACATTATTTTACGGAGGAAAATGCAGAAAAATTTTTGACCTACGGTGGGATTGAACCCGGGTCCTTCGCATTATAAAGCAGACGCCCTAACCATTACGCTATGCAACGCTTGAAACTTAGAACTAAGATTTGAATTTGAATCATAAGTTGCATGGCAATCCATATACACTTGTATTAATTTTACATTCAAAATTTCTTCTATAGTGTAAAGTATTTTTTTAAATTAAGAAATGATTAAAAATTCGATATATTTAAATACATAATTTCGCATACATTCAAATACATAAATTCAATATATTTAAATACATAATTTCGCTCTTGAGATTTTACTACATATGAAGTAGTACAACATAAAATACAAGTGTATATGAGTTGCCATGCAACTTATCATTTAAATTTAAATCTTAGTTCTACAAGCATTGCACATTGTAATGGTTAGGGCGTCTGTTTTATAATGCGAAGGACCCGGGTTCAATCCCACCGTAGGTCAAACATTTTTCTGCGTTTTTTTCCGTAAAATAATGTGTAAAATAACATGTGCGACAATGCGAATAAACGATTAAATATAATGCGTATATTAAAAACATGTATAATCATAATAGAAAATAAAATTCTAAAATATATAAAATACTCAATTAATGTTTTTATAAAGGTTTTAAAAAAGTATTTTAAGAGGTTTCATCAACTACTTTCAAAAATGTTTTTTTTAATATTTCTATAACTTTTATAGAAATGTTTTAAAACTTGTATCGAAAGGTTTATAAAAGGAGCTAGAAAACGTTGCTAAGGGTTTAAAAACAGACAGAAACTCATTTAAAAAACACTTTTTGGAAGCTTTTAAAAAGGTTTTTATCCTTTTATGAAACGTTTTAAAAACTTTTTAAAAACCTTTTGATCTGTGTGGGTTTCTACACTTATTTCTACGTGCATTTCTACACTGATTTCCACGTAGATTTCTACACTGAATTCACGTTGAATCTCACGTGGTAATCTACGCGGAAATCCACGTACAAGTCTATGCGGAAATTCACGTAAAAATCCACGTGGAAATCCACATACAGTGTGTTATTCGACTGATTTCAGTGTAGATTTCCATGTCAAAATCCACGTGGATTTCCATGTGGATTTTCACGTGGATTCTTGCAACTGGGATATATATTGTTATATTCGTATAATAGAATAAACAATGTATTTGAAAATATAAACGATTTTATTTATTAATTTAATACAATAACTTAAAAGACATGACAAATCAATAATACATCTATTCACTATCAGATCTTGATATAAACTGACTTGTTTGTCAAAAACTATGCACGTCGTCAAGCGTTGTTGATGTGCATTTCTTGTAATATCTATATGTCATGATTTCGAACATAACCGTGCGAGATGACATTTTCGCAGGATAAAACATTACCCCCTCCTCTATTAAATTGTCGTCCTGACAATAAAGACAATTTTATTTTTTTAACTTAAGGGGTTACCCCCAGTTGTAGCTCAACAAAAAAGGCCTTTTTCATGAACTTTTTTAAAGAAAACTACAAAACTTTTTCAAACGATTATTATATTATCTTAAAGAATACATCTTGAAGAACTTTCAGTAATTTTTTTATTGCAAAATATTACATTTTTAAGTGGCACATGGCCGCCAATGAAATAGTGTTTTTATTCATACGGTTTGCGGTGACCAACATTGCGGCAAAGTAGATCATTAAAAACAAAAAATGTGGATAGATTTAGTTAAATATAAGTATAAACTAGTCTTTAATCATAGGATTTAAAAAAATATTCATTTTTCACAAAATGGCGGACAGTCAAAAATAATGGTTTGATTTTAACAAAAAAAAACGGCCGTTTTTTGGCTATAAAACGGCCATTTTTTTTTTAAATAAAAAATCGAACGATTGAAAACTACATTTTTATGTATTTAATAAGCCTGCAAAATTTCAAGAAGATCGGTTTATTAGTGTTTGAGTAATCTTGGTCATTAACTTCAGAAATGCCATTTCGAGAAAAACGCGTATAAAGTTTTAATTGCCGGTTGTTTACACAACGGATTCTTCTCTTTCAACGCTCATATCTCAGTCAATTTTGTTCGGATCGACTTGAAATTTCTAGGTCATATTCTCAGATACTTATACTTCAAAAAAATGCAATTAACAAAAAATCGATTCTTTCAAAGTCGCAAGTCGGGGTAACCCGTTAAATATTATCTTGAAATATCTTGAAGTGACGCCATGTTCTTCTGTATATCGCAGTATATAATTTTGAACCTCGTCTTTTTTCTACAAGTCATATACCAAGTTAGACGACTTCAGGGAATCTTGTGCGACACGAAGATTTGAATCCCATCGAATAACTTCTTCGACTAAATCTAGTTTCCCTGTTTCTTGTTTAATTTTGGACATGCATATCTTAAATGTTCTTTGGATCCGCAATTATAACATTCTTCATTTTTTTTTGAATTTTATATTATCTTTTTTAAATGGAATTGACTTTTTTTGAGTGAATTTATTAAAATTCGTGTTTTGATTGTAAGGTGTCGAATGTATGTATTCTTCTTGTTTAGAGAAATTACTATTCTTAATATCTTTTAATTGTAAAGCTTTTATAATCGCTTTTTTTAAAGAAGTTATTCCTTCAATTTGCAACGTTTGAAGAATATTAAAATCTAATAATGCTAAAATAAATTGTGATCCTGCTATTTTATCTTGTATTTCAATTGAACATTCAGGATATGCCAATCTGCATAATCTTTCTTAGTCATATCCAAGAGAGGGATAGTATTCTCCGAATTTTTGTTTTCTATTAGTGAATTGTATATAGTATGTTTGCGTAGTATGAAATTCACCAAATCTTAACTCAAGGGATTTTTTAATTTCTTCATAAGTTGTATCTATTTCTATATTATCAAAGATTACTCTTGCTTTTCCTCGTAAACTTGAAGCTAAAGCAATCAACTTATCTGTATCATCCCATCCATTTGTTTTTGAAATAAATTCAAATTGTGATAAATATTCACGTAATGAAGATGTTTGTGACGGGGAATCCTTGCTCGACTGTCGCCAGGTTGCCGGTTGGGGAAAGCCCGTTTAGGAGGACTTTTCGGAAAGCCGGCAACGTCCAAAAATTACGCGATTTTTGAACTCGCGGCGACGATCGGAGGGGAATTAGGGAGCCGTGAGGGAAGGGGAGAGAGGAGAGAGCGCAACAGTTAGTCTAGCTGTGCTCTCCCGCGGAGTAAGTTGTTTTTCAGCGCTTTGCGAAAAGTAAGGAGTGATCTTCTGGTGACAGGAAAAAGAGAGAGAGAGAGTCGGAGTAAGTGCAGCCAAAGGTAGAGGTATGTATGAAAGAGAGAGAGTAAGAGTGAAGAAGACGTAGTCGAGAGTGCAGCGCGGAAGAGGAGTGACAACGGCGGAAAGCGTCGTAGCCGAGAGCCGAGGGAGGAGAAGGTCGAGAGTCAGCGGGAGGCGACCGGTGGTTGCCCCCGCGATCTCAGAAGCCGGAGGTGAGGCGGAGACAGAAAGCATCGAGGCGAGCTCTCAGCGAGGTCCGGCGGCCCTTCTCCGGAGGGAAAGCCGCAGGAGCGAGGTGCAGCGGTGCCCGAGGAAGCTTCCGGGAGTTCAACGGCCAGCGAATGAGCTTCGTGAATCGCAAGGGTGAGTGCACTTATTTATTCGTGCGAAATAGCTAAAGAGAGAGAGAGAGAGCGACGATAGCGTGTGGTGGCGGGTTTTCGGTGAGGGAGGCAAGGGATTGCCACTTCCCTGCCCTGGGGAAGCGATAGGCCTCCGTCGGCTGGGAGACAGTCGCGGGCGGCCGGCTTGCATTATCGCGGCATGAATAGCGGGAGCGAGAGTGAGAGAGAGAGAGAGAGAAAGTGTCAGAGATCAAAACATTAGTTTAATATAAATAATTTTTGTGCGAGGCACTCAGGGTGCACGTAGCCGAATCGGTTACGACGTTGTGCCTACGTCACAAATGGTGACCGTGACAGGACCCTGGTAATTCCGGGTCCTCGTGGTGTACATCGGTGAGCTTGCCCAATGTAAACATTGCGCGCGAGTTTCTTGCCAATGTACAATTTCTCAAATATTATTTGAGAAAGTAATTTTTCAAGCGGCGTAAGTGTAAGAGAGACAGTCGGCCCACTCGCGCGACGAAGATACGCACAAAGAAGAAGGGCTGATTGCCAGCTTAGAGAGAGAGAGAGTTGAGTGTGCTCGCACTAAGTGCACCTGGCACTTATAGCGAAAGAGCGTCTGTTCAGACTTAGTCGATTTTCCGACTTGTTGAACTTAGTCGATTTTTCGGCTCTTCGGACTTAGTTGTTTTCTTGACTAGTTTGGACTTAGCCATTTTTCGGCCGAGGGAACTTTGTCGGAATTCGTGAATTCGGACTTAGTCATTTTTTTTTCTCGACCGAATGGACTTCGTCGGAAATTTTGCACTTTTGAACTTAGCCGATTTCTCGACTGAATCGAACTTAGTTTCTAGTCAAGAGGGGGTGTTGCGAAGAATTAGTGGTTTGGTTTTTTTGTATGTATTTTTTTTCATTTTTTTTCCTTCTCTCGCTTGCTGCAGGACACCGAGATGGCTGATTACGAACAACTGATGGTCCGTATGCTGAGCAGGTCTCGGGTGGCCCGCCAAGCGAGACGGGAGATCGGCGCTCTCCCGGTTGAGGATGTTATCCGACGTCTGGAAGAGCGCGGACTTAGGACGAGGGGAAAGGTTTGGAGTTGCGCGAGCGACTTCTTAGGGCGATCGTTTGTGATGATGATCCGAGTGTGTCGGTGCCGTGGTATGATGATTACGACGACGACCCTGCAGCTCCTCCCGCGCCGACCCTAATGTCGTGTAAACAACTCTAGGAGACCAGGAAGTGGTCTCGAAGAGGGAGAAGAACAATGCAGAGTACCTCGGAGGACCTCACGAGTGGAGAGTCCGACGCAGGGAATTGGGCGGGCCCGGAGGCACTGAACTCCTTGAGGATCGGTGACACGGGCCGCACTCCTGCTCAGAGCAGTGCGGGGAGAGTCTTCGAGTCTAGGTGGATGGAGAGTGGAAGAGCAGAGAAGCCTCACTGGCTATCCGTCGTACTGCCGCTCGTGACTACAAGCGTGGCGGCGCCTTTCATGGGCATTTCGGCTGGATCGGCGTCATTGGCGCACCCGGTGGCCTCGGTTTCGACCTTTGCGGCCCCTGCGTCGACGTCACCGCTAAACCCAGGACCGCAGCAACCTGCTACGGTAGTCGTCGGCACGGAGCAGTGGCAATCTGTCATGAGTCAGCTGACGGAGAACAGAAATGAAATTAAGGAGTTGAAAGAGCTTCTGCTATCTTTAAGTTTGTTTTTAAAACCGACTTAGATGCTGACGTCAACTGGAGAGTTTAGGACTGCTCAGAGCAGACCCCCCCCCCCCCTCTGAGCCCAGCGCACCGTCAGCCGACGGCACAAGGATCATGGCGGGCTGCAAGCGTACGTTCGAGTTCATCGAGCACGTACGATATAGGTGTTCGGCCGAAGACTTAACAAGAGCTGGGTGTGCTTGAGCACCCCGAGGAGCACGTGCCACTATACGCTCGCGGAGGTTGAGCGGCGGCAGCTGGTTGGGGAAGAGGAGAGATGCGTGGCCCCTCCCGCAGTCAGTCAGAGGAAAGACAACGGGAAGATAGGGCCACAGCGGAGCGTGAGCGGTGCTTGAAGGCGATGAAGCAGCGGGGAGTGTCGTTCGCTGGCAGGGACAAGGAGGATTCGTCCGAGTTTGTCGCGCTGGTGGGAGATTTCCAACGGTTCCATTCCTACAGCGAAGAGGCGATGCTAAGTGCTCTGTCAGTCTTCCTCACCGATGCTGCACGCTTTTGGTACAGGGAAATCAGAGAAGATATCCACGATTGGCAGAGATTTCTTTGACGTTTCCGTGATCAGTACTGCCCTGAGGTCGAGGAAAGAGCAGTGATGATAAAGTTGGAAAAGCGTACGCAGGGGAAAGGTGAGAATGTTACACGATACATATCGTGTTTCTGCACGATTGTAGCTCATCTGAAAAACCCGCCGCCTATGCCGCAATTGGTAGAGATGGCGTACGAGCAGCTGCAACCTGAGTACCGGTTGTTCATGGCCGCCGCATCGATCCGCAGTTATGACGACATCATAACACACGGGAAACGGTGCGAAAAGAATATGCGCATAAACGAGCGTTTTTCAGATCCGCCTTCAAAAGACAAGTCTGTCTTCCAAGGGGCGGCCTTCACCGGTACTCCGAAGCGCTTCAACAAGATAGCTAAAGTGAGAGAGACGGAGAAGAAGGAGATGTTCTCGTCGGGGCAGCCGGGGAAGTTGGAGAGCCCCAAGGGAACCTCTAAGAAAAAGAAGCGTTGAGGAAAGAGGAAGAATTCGAGTTCCTAGAGCGGTGACGAAGCTGCGGCTGTGCAGTGGGCACCGAGGGGTCCCACGCCGCCGCGAAGCTACGCGGCAGTCGCGCGGAGCTCGCCAGCACCTAAGCTGACCGGCCTTAAAACAGCTTCCGGCGTCAGTGTCTTGGCAGACACTAATAAAGATGTCTCAAAAGAGATCAAGCTCGCCGCCAGGAGGCCCGTCGCCAACACGTCTGCGGCGACCACGCAGGTCGGCAGCCCGTTCTATAGGGTCTGCTATACGTGTCAACGGGTGAGACACAGAGCGTCGCTTTCCTACCAGAGGCGATGCTTCGCGAGTGGGCATCTTGGCCACTTCGTGGCGGAGTGCCTCTTGACGCCGATAGTGCCACTCGAGCGCGGGGAAGTGACGCTAACTTGTCGCGTGTTACCTGCCAGATATGCGGCACGGCGGGAGTTACTGCTCTCACCTGCCCGTGATGCGCGCCCACGGTCCTGCATATGAAAAACGAGTGAGCAAGTTCCCCAAGTCGTCCGGTGGATCCTGCGGTTCGTCGTTAAATGTACCAAAAAGGACGGCAACTGCTCTAAACGAGCCAAGGGGAAGTGCGAGCGAAGAGAGAAAGAAGCTCATGCACAGCGAGTATTTGCACCCGGCAGTGCACGATTTCTTCAAAGGCGTTAGGCCTGGAAACAATCATTTGCTTAGCCAGCCGCGAGTTTCAGACGGTGCGTCTGCCCATGAGGTAGACAACCCCACCTACACTTTGCCGTCTCACTCCGTGACCGGTAGATCTTTGCAAGATCCCGTGGCTGGTGCGAGACGGCGTGCGATGAACTGTGAGAAGTCGCCAGCGACTACTCCAGTTCAGGGGGGGGGGGACAGAGGCCGAGTTTGACTCGGCCATGCCTAGCCAGGAAAACGAAGATGAATACGCGGTCGACATATGCGCTGAAAATAGGCTGTTTCTACCTGTTTCTCTGAGCGGACGTGTTGTTCGCGCGCTGTTCGACGCAGGTGCCATGATTTCACTTGTGAGCGTTGAGGTTGCGGAGAGGCACAAGGGGAAGTGGCAGCCGTCGCACGTCGTAGTTAAAGGTGTAACCAGCCGAGCTAGTCGAGTGAAGGGCTTGCTCGAGGTATTCATCGAAGTTGATGGGGAGCGAGAGATGTTGCAACTTTGCATAGTCGACGAAATTAACCACGAGGCTATACTCGGCATGGACTTCTGTCAGGAGCTGCACATCAAAACAATGTTTGATGAGAGGTTGTGGAGAATGAGGGGTGGAGTGTGGAGAGATTTTCAGCCTGGGGAAGAGAGCGGTGTGGTGAACGCGCGGATTTTCGCCGAATGTGCGGGTCTGAGTAAAGTCGAAGACGAACAGAGGCGGCTAGTCGCAGAGCTGGTCGATAGGCTTATACCGCCGCCCTCGTAAGTCTTAAGTTTCACCACGTTGATTGAACACCATATCGAAGTTCAAGATGCCAGACCCGTTCGACATGCGCCTCGGAGAGTGGCTCCGAAGATTTTGGAATTTGCGCAGCAAGAAGTTCAGCGTATGTGTGAGCAAGAGATAATAGAGCCAAGTGCCAGCGAATGGTGTAGTGCGCTGGTTATAGTTCGACAAGGTGAGGGGAAATATCGATTTTGCGTTGACTTTAGAGATTTGAATAAAGTCACGCGCCGTGATCCGTATCCCATGCCAAATATCGATTCGATTCTCGACAAGCTGCAAAAGGCGCAGTTTATTTTGAAAATCGATCTAACAAAGGCTTTTTACCAAATATTGTTGAGCGAGGCGAGTCAAAAGCATACGGCTTTCGCTGTACCAGATTCGGGATTGTGGAAGTTTTTGCGGATGCCTTTCGGCCTCAACGCCCCGATTGTTCTTGTTTGGCTAGTCGACGCGCTTTTCGGGCCACAGTTTAAGCCGAATGTCTTCGCTTACCTCGATGACATCATCGTGGTTACGGAGACGTTCGAGGATCATCTGGTTTGGCTTGAGAGAGTCTTGCGAAGACTGGCCGAAGCTGGCCTTGAGGTGAATCGAGAGAAATGCAAGTTTTGCTGCTCGAGTGTGCAATTCTTTGGGTTTAGACTGGATCGAGAAGGTTTGTGGCTCGATCCTGATCGAGCTGTCCCCGTCCTCGGGTTCCCCGCCCCGAAAAACGTCAAACAGCTTCGTTCGTTCTTGGGCATGGTTACTTGGTATTCGAGGTTTATTTCACACGAGTCGGAGCTCAAAATACCTCTGGTTAAGTTGCCTCGTAAACAACAGCCGCGGGTATGGGAGGAGGAGCAACAAGAGGCGTTTGAGGTTATGAAAAGAGCTCTGGGAGGGGCACCGATGCTCGTTTGTACAGATTTTTCGCGGTCGTTCACGGTGCAGAGTGACGCGAGCGTCTATGCGATAGGAGCCGTGCTCACGCAAGAGGACGACGAAGGCGAGCATCCGATCGTCAGCCGAGTGTTGAAGCCGGCCGAAAAGAACTACACGACTACGGAGAAAGAGGGCCTCGCACTTGCGAAACTTGAAAGAGCCTACAGGCAGACTCGCGCGATGGGTCCTGAAGATGCAGCAATGGGATTTCGATATAGTGCACAAGAAGGGCGCTCTACATCATGTTCCCGATGCTCTCTCTAGGTCAGTTCCAGGGGACGAAGAGGAGGTAGCCGCTTTCAAGTTGGTCGCAGACCTGTGGTATATCGAAAGGGTAAACGATGTGCGGCGTTATCCGAATAAATTTCCCCGGTGGAAATTAGAGGAAGACCTGCTTTACCGTTACACCCGAGATAACCTGATGGATCTGGTGACCCTCGGAGAAGAAGGGTGGAGATTGGTGGTGCCGGCGGAACATAGAGTGAGAGTTTTGGAGGAGGTCCATTGCCATCCGCTTATGGGTCATTTCGGTGTCGAAACGACCCATAACCGAGTGGCGAGCGAGTATTATTGGCCTGGTATATATCGCGACGTTCGATACTTTGTCTCTTGTTGCGACATGTGTCAGCGCTATAAGGTGTCTCAGGCGGCCCCTCAAGGCTTGATGGGGAAGAGAATCGTAGAAAGGCCGTAGGCAGTCGTAGCGGCAGACGTAATGGAGTTCCCCCGCATTAATAGTCAGTTTAAATACATCTTGGTATTTCAAGACTTATTTACTGACTGGGTAAGGCTCAAACCCTTACGTCTGGCCAATAGGAAAGCTGTTGCCCGAGCGTTTGAAGAGCTTGTGCTTTTCCGATGAGAAGCTCCTGACTTTCTGCTCACGGATAACGGGACGGAGTTTGTAAATAAACACCTGTCCGAGGTCTTAAGCGAATACGGAATTAAGCACGTTACGACGCTACCTTACCATCCGCAGACAAATCCTGTCGAGCGTTCGGACAGAACGTTGAAGACGCTCATCGCGGCCTTTGACGAAGCCGATTATCGGCGATGGGACGAGCATCTGCACGAGGTGCGGCACGCGATGAACACGGCGGTGCAGACAAGTCTCAGGGTTTCTCCCGCATTTTTAAATTATGGGAGAAACTCTCGGCCAGCCAAGTGGTTGCGGAGAGGGGTAGAGAAAGGTAACTCAAAGCTTAGACTGGACCTGAATATTTGGGCCGATCGGCTAAAGCGTCTCAGTGCGTTGAGAAACTTGGTCCGGAGTCACATTGATGAGACGCAGAGGCGAAACGAACGCCAATATAATCGGGGGCGACGATTTGCGGTATTTAGTCCTGGGGATACGGTGTTGCGACGAGAGCGGGTCCTGTCAAGCACGGCGAGGGGAGTTTCATCGAAACTCGTGCCGAAGTACGACGGACCTTTTACGACCAAGGAGGTACTGTCCCCGACCGTTTGTCTTCTTGAAGATTCAGGTCGTAGGTCCTCGAAGGCGCATATATCTGACTTGAAGAAGTACGTGCCTCGGCGGACCTTTCTCAGAGGGGCAGAGTAGAGGGGGCATTGTCTAGTTGGTACGGAGTAGGGTGAGGGAGCAGAGGGTGGAGGCAACTAGTAGCTGTCCAGCGGCTCGTCGCATCAGTTCACTAATCTTTGGTTGTTGTCGCGTATTTTATTTTGTTTCAGGTCTTCGATAGAGACACACCCAGCGTTCACATTTGCCGAATGTGCCGAGGAGATCGAAGCTCAGCGGCTTCGTAAGAGGGAGGAGGAGAGGCGACGGCGTCGAGAGCGCCAGCTACAGCGAGCTGGCTCGAGCAAATCCTCGTCGGTTGTGCCCGCGGCCTCTGCCCCGCTGGTAGAGCGGGCCACGGTGGTAACGGGAGGGCCGATTCCGAGGTCTGTGGAGCAGGACTCTTTATCCCGCCCTGACCTCCGGAGTCAAAGCCTTCTTTTCGCTAAAGTGGCCGCCTCCGGTGTCGCGGAAGAGAATGTCGTGTAGTCGGCCATGGAGGTGGAAGAGGAAGGCCCATTGGAGGGTTGCGGCCAAGAGACGCAAGAGAGTTGGAGGCGCTTCTGAACAGCCAGGGGAGGAGAGATGAAGAAGAGAAGTGCCACGACTCCTGCATGTCGACGACGGAAGTACCTGAGAGCTCTGGGTGGCCGGCGCGTTACGCCGATGACTTAAAGCGAGAGGAGGCTGTTCGTTAGCGCGCCCTTGCTTCGTCTCGGCCGAGGTGGTAGAGGCCGAAACCTCGCCGGCACTTCGAGCTCGATGACTACGAGTCGGGCCCGTCAACCTCTTCGGTAGATTTAGTCGAGGCGAGAATTGGCGAGAGTCGGCGTGAGGCGGTTGGTGGCCTGCGGGTCAAAATTTCCCCAGAGACGATGGGTGGTAAGGTGACCTCATGCGGAGGAATTTTCTTGTCGGTCAAGGAAATTCCCCGTTGCTGGTCCGTATATCCTCCACCTCGGACCTGTTTCAATTGCTGGCAGCCAGGGCACGGATAACGGAAGTGCCCGCACCCAAGGACGGCCCAGTTCTGTGGAAACTGCGGCCGTCACGATGTGGCGACGTCGTCCTGCCCCCGCTGCCGCGATTCCTACAGGGCTTGGAGAATAACAGTGGGCTCGAGGGTCGCCACACCTGTACCCGAGCCTCAGAGGGTGAAGCCCGAGGGGCCCCAGCCGGCCCTGGCAGGGGAAAAAAAGAAAAAGGGAATCGAGCTGAAGGCCCCAGGACGAGAGAACTCCAAAACGCACTGCCTCCCAGCCCCGTCGTGCCCCCTGCGCCGGTATCCTCCGCGGTTGCAGCGCCTGGTGGAGCGGCCGCTGACATCAACCGCAGAATGGCAGCCAAGGAGCTTTGGCGAGCGGAAGTGCTTGGGGTTTCCTCATCAGCCACCAAGATGGAGGTCAAGGCGGCTATCGAAGCCGACGCGGAGGCACGCATTCAAGCGAATTTGGAAGCTGAGAAGAGGCGGCAAGATCAAGAGAGATGGGTTCCCTCTGAGAGAACAAGGTCGACTTCTTCTCAACCCGTGATCTCTACATGCGCCAAGGTCTCGGTCCAAGCCGGCCTCTAAATCCTTTTGCCGCTGCCTCCTACAGAGCCGTCGGCAAGCGGGTCGGTGGCCGTTGAGCCATCTTTTCCCCAAGCTGAGGAGCACGTAGAGTCGGTAGAGGACTGGCTCCGGCTGATGGACAGCCTAAGAGACGTTTCCCAGGAAGTCAGGGGATTGGTGGTCAAGGCTGTGGCAATGAGCACCATTGCCCGCCTAGGGAATTGCCAGGGAAATGAGGTGAGTCCTTCTTTTTCTGACTATGGGGAAATTTTCGCGGCCGTCTGGAAGAGAAGGGTGCTATCGTCTACGACTTGTGCTGAACTTTTCCTTCTAAGAGGAGGTAGAGTTCAGGGGGGGGGGGGCTTTATGACGGAGAATCCGTCGTAGGCCATCGATAAAGAGTGTATAATGTTCACATTCTTGCTTGACTGTCGCCAGGTTGCTGGTTGGGAAAAGTCCGTTTAGGAAAATTTTTCGGAAAGCCGTCAATGTCCGAAAATTACGTGATTTTCGAACTTGCGGCGACGATCGGCGAGGAATTAGAGAGCCGTGAGGGAAAAGGAGAGAGAAGAGAGCGCAACAGTTAGTCTAGCTGTGCTCTCCTGCGGGGTAAGTTGTTTTTCAGCGCTTTGCGGAAAGTAAGGAGTGATCTTTTGGTGACAGGAAAAAGAGAGAGAAAGAGAGTCGGAGTGAGTGCAGTCAAAGGTAGAGGTCTGTGTGAGAGAGAAAGAGTAAGAGTGAAGAAGACGAAGTCGAGGGTGCAGCGCGAGAAAGAGGAGTGACGACGGCGGAAAGCGTCATAGTCGAGAGTCGAGGGACGAAGAGGTTGAGAGTCGGAAGGAGGCGACTAGTGGTTGCCCCCGCAATCTCAGAAGCCAGAGGTGAGGCGGAGACAGAAAGCATCGAGGCGAGCTCTCAGCGAGGTCCGGCAGCCCTTCTCCGCAGGAATAGCCGCAGGAGCGAGGTGCAGCGGTGCCAAAGGAAGCTTCTGGGAGCTTAACAGCCAGAAAACAAGCTTCGTGAATCGCAAGGGTGAGCGCACTTATTTATTCGTGCGAAATAGCTAGAGCGAGAGAAAGAGAGCGATAGCGTATGGTGGCGGGTTTTCGGTGAGGAAGGCAAGGGATTGCTACTTCCCTGCTCTGGGGAAGCGATAGGCCTCCGTCGGCTGGGAGACAGCCGCGGGCGGCCAGCCTGCATTATCGCGGCATAAATAGCGGGGGCGAGTGTGAGAGACAGAGAGAGAGAGAGAGAGAGAGAGAGAGAGAGAGAGAGAGAGAGAGAGAGAGAGAGAGAGTAAGAGAGATTAAAACATTAGTTTAATATAAATTATTTTTGTGCGAGGCACTCACAAGGGAACCACTCCAACCCGACCCCACCAATTTTAATAATTTTTGGATATGTTGTAATACTCAAAATATTCGACGCGTGTTTCTTTGTATTGGCTGACATCCACTTTTAAAGGGTGAAATCCACCCCTGAAAACCACCACGAAAAATCGTTTTCTTACGTATGGAAGGGTTTCTTGAGAAAAAATTTTTTTGGGGTGTGTTACCCCTAAAAACCACCTCTACCAAATCACAAGTAGGCTAACCCACCTAACTTTGGCCACAATGTGTCTATTAATTATTTGTTCTGTTATATGTACCATATGACAAGCGAACTATATTAGATAATTAAGCTACCCCTAACCTCCAACCTCTTACCTCAAAAACCCAAAAAACCACTCCTATCAAACCACAAACAGGTGAACCCACGTAACCCTGGCCACAGCATGTTTATCTATCGTTTTTTAACTAAATACGTCCTACATCACTAGCGAGCTATGTCCGCAGAAATCCGACCCTTGACCCCTAACCCGCCCAACCCCAAAAAACCTCCCCTTCGAAACCACAAGCAGGCTTACCCAACTAATCCCTGCCACAGCATGTTTATTAATTACTTTTTCTGTTATTAAATATATCCCGTATCACAAGCGAACTATATTAGCTAACCAAGCTACTCCTAACCCCTAACCGTTCAAAATCCAAAAAAATACCCCTATTAAACCACAAGCAAGCTAATCCATCTTAACCTGGCCCCAGCGTCTTTTTTGATGATTTTTTTTTTTTTATGAATATATCCTACATAATAATTAGATTATGACAGCAAACTATTGTACCCTCAACCCAATGAATCCCAAAAGAACACCCTTACCAACCCACTAGCAGGCTACCGCCCTCAACCCTGACCACAGCGGCGTTTATCACTCATTTTTTCTTGAAATAATTGTCAAATCGAAACCTGGGATGAAAAAAGTCACGTCTAAAAATAAGTATCTAATGTAATACGTTGTATTATTATTTTCAAATGAACTTTATTATAAGTTATTCTTATAAAGGACCATATTTTTGACTCATGTGTAAATTAAAATGTATTATTTGACATAGTTTTCACAGTAATAATAATCTTTAAAGAAGTGCTTGAAACATAATGACTTTTTACACCAACCACATCGTATTATTGCAACATTCTTACATCCTTCTACTTCGCAGTTAACATTACAAGATTCTCCAAAACCTAAATCAACAGGATTATAAGTTTTTTCTGGTTTTAAGTAATATAGCCGCCTTTATACCAGGAATATTAAAAAATATCCGTATATCTCGGTGGAGAAAGCTGGTTATGTGCCAGCGATTGTGATGTTATAATGTTATTTCTTACATGTGAATTTAAGTCATAATCTATCAGCATTACTTAATCTGAAAATTGCCTCACGAAATTGAAGACTCTTCTTTCAATTTACAATAATAGCAAATAATAAATTATGGTGCCACTTCGAAAAATATGTTCGAAATTTAAATAATTGAGCCTGCTTCAGGATTGTTAGGGGTACCCACACAGCATGAATTAATTCTGAATGAATTCTGAATTAATTAATGATATAATAAAATTATGTCAGAATTAATTCTGTAGTAATGCTATGTCCGCTTTTTGATTCCTTCATAATTAATTCATAAAATAATTATAAAATTATTCCAAAATTATTGAGGAATCATTTAATAAAATAATTTTGTAATAACATTCGAATTTTATATACATACATACATATATATATATATA
This sequence comes from Chalcis sispes, assembly GCA_949987625.1. Taxonomy (NCBI): domain Eukaryota; kingdom Metazoa; phylum Arthropoda; class Insecta; order Hymenoptera; family Chalcididae; genus Chalcis; species Chalcis sispes. The sequence continues at coordinate 40,973,928 of OX465098.1, forward strand.
TATATATATAAACATATTCGAAATAATTAATTATTTGCTATTATTGTAAATTAAAAGAAAAGTCTTTAATTCTTCGCCATTTAAAAATCGGAATGAGTGTTATATATTAAAATTTCAATGTATTAATTTTATATTTATTGTAATTCAGTGTAATAATATAATGTATTGTTCTGTTATTTTTTGTTTTAAGAATAATTTATAACAAAGTTTAATTAGATTACTACTATTATCATTGCTCATTTAAGAAAGTTATGATGTTTACAAAGCATACGTTATCTGCATTTTTATCTAATCCATGTTTCGAAGAAGATAATATCTTGTGTAAACATCATTGGGGAAAACATCCAGCTTGCATTTGATAAATAATAACAGTTCAACTAAAGTGAATTATTTATTGTGCTGGATGTATAAACACATTTGCTTGTATTTGTATATGAAATTTTCTTAGCATAAGAATATTATAAATAAAAATAAAAAGAAAATTTTTTGATTGCTACGTAAGTATTTATGTCACTTTTCACGTCTAATTTTAATCACATGTTTTGATTTGTAAAACAAAATATGTATTAGACTAGGTTTTTTTTTTTAATACTTTACAACTGCGAAAAAAATATTTATTTAGTGCTTTTATTTTAGATTTAATTATGAATGTTAATGCTTTGAACGTATTGAATTTATTATCCGCATATTTTAAAAACTTACAAATACCAAGCAGTGAAATTAATTTCAAAGAAATTTAATTATCAGAGAAGTTGAAACAAATATTATTAGATGCAGCACACGAGTTTAATAATGTGGACATGATTGTTGAAGAAACGTTGGATTTCCATGAAGATTATAAAGATAGTAATGCTCAAATAGTCGAAGATGAAATACAACATCACTTTCCTGATCCAGAATTTGCACCAATGAATTATTGTACAAATCACAATGGAGAAGTATCGTTTGAATATAAAAATAATGCCCTAGAATATTGGAGAGGCAGAAAAAAGGGAAAAAATTTAAAATTAGAAACTGTAAGTAATAGATTTAAAAGAGTTTTAATAATACAGTCTGTCAAGTAAGAGCGTGGTCGTGTTAATTTATGAAAAAATTTATTTAATGAAACTTTCATATTTTTATATACATTGTACATATTACAAACAATGATGCAATTCGGCCAATAATGTGTCCAGTCACCACCGGCGTCGATAATTGCCTGGCATTTCCGAGGCATGCTTTCTACTAATTTGACGACGTATTCTAGTGGCAAGGATCTCCAGATCCGACGAATTTCGTAAGACAACTGCTTCGAAGTGTATGTGCGTCCTCCACGAAGCTTCCGTTTATTATATGCCCACACATTTTCAATAGGGTTTGGATTGGGCGACTGCGACGGCCAATCCAATGTAACGATGCCAGATTGAGTCTTCCACTGAGTACAGAGCTTGCTGCGGTGTTTAGGATCGTTGTCCTCCTGCAGAATCTAATCTTCATTTTTTGTGATGAACCATCGTTTGGCAGATGGCAGTAGAGCCTTTTTGTAGATTTTTATCATTTTCTCGGCATTTAGGTTGTCAGTAAAGAGGTGCAAAGTGCCGAATCCCTGCTTTGAGAAGCAGCCCCAAAGATGCACCTTTATTCCATGTTTTACGGCCCGCTGAACAAGCCTATTGGTGGAAGTTGACCAGGCTCGCGTAAGGACAGAACGTGCCCATATAGAACATTCATCAGTAAAAATGACATTTTCAAAATCTCTATCAATATTCTCATGCGCCCAAGCGAGTCGCTTTGTCACATGTTTTTCAGTCAATAGAGGCTTCTTCATTGTGTTGCGCCATTTCAGATAATAAGTACGAAGATGGGTTCAGATAGTTTCGTAGGATATATCTAAACCTTTTGCCATTAATTTTGCTTGTCCTTGCCGCAGTGTTAAAGCAGGATTCCGCGAAAACAGATTCACTATTCTTTTTTCATCTTTTTGGTTCACTTTTCCTATCGAGCCACGTTCTGGTAAATCATCGACATTTTTAGCCACTTTATATCGCTGTATCCACTTCTGTACAAATGCCTTCGACTTTCTCATATATTTAGCAGCCGCTGATTGCGACATTTTGGGACCTTTCGGGTGGATGCAAAGGAACACAGCCTCGTAGCGCGACGCGTACTCAGCACTCATGGCGTTTAACGTGATTCTTTTTTAAAAGATCAACGACAACTGAATCTTTGTTAACAATGCATCAAGAACAAAGCTTCTCTCTATCGGCTTGCGAAGAAATAAGAGCGGAATCTGTCATCACCTGTCAGTGAAGTCGACCACGCTCTTACTTGACAGACTGTAAGTCAACTTAAACGTTGGGCCAAAACAATAAGTAAAGGTGGTACTTATCAAGAAAAAATTGCTTGAATCTGCCAGTATACATTAGACAATTTAAAAGCGGCTATTGAAGCTGGTTCGATAGTGCATGACAAGAATATACGTAAATGGGCGTTACAAGCACAAAAAAAACTAGGCTCAGAACATGTAAGATTTCACGCTTCTGCGAATTGGGTATTAAAGTTTAAAAAAGCTCGTAAAATTGTATCTAGAAAAATAAATAAATTTATTATTAAAAAAACATTAGAAGGTGCTTCAGAGCTTTAAGCTAGTGCTGAAGCTTTTGTTGCCGACGTGAAATCGTGTATACCAAGAATCGGAATAGCAAATATTTATAACTTAGATCAAAGTGGTTTCCAAGTAGAAATGCATTCAGGAAGGACATTAGCGATAGAAGGAGAAAAACAAGTACAATGTTTGGTACAGTCAGTTTCATCGACAACGCACAGTTAAACAATTAAACTAACTATACCAGCTGCAGGGAAACTTCTATCACTACTTTTTTTAGTATTAAAAGAAAAAACTGGTGGATTCAGTCCTATAGTACAATCAACTTCGATAAAACGAAATAATGTGCATGTGGAAGCATCAAAATCTGAAAAATTAACTATAGGTGAGACTATTTTTATGTATAATAATGCAATAATATAAAAAAGTATTCTATAGCAACATATTATTTATTTCAGAGCACTTTAAAATTTGGTTAAAAGAAGTATTTTATCCAAATGTTGGTTCTCAATCTATTCTTTCACTCGATTCTTGGAGTGGATATTGTGATAGACTTATAGAGGAAACGATGTCAACGAATAAAATTGTTAACAATAAAAAAATTCCCACTGAAACGACAGAAAAGATCCAACCTCTTGATGTATATGGTTTTAGGGCTTGGAAAAATTTCGTGAGGCAATTTTCAGATCAAGTAATGCTGATGGATTATGACTTGCATTCACTTGTAAGAAATAACATTATAACAATACAATCGCTGGTACCTAACCAGTTTTTTTCACCAAAATATACGGATATTTTTTAATATTCCTGGTATTAAAGCGGCTATATTACTCAAAAACTAGATAAAACTGATAATTCTATTGATTTTAGTTTTGGAGAATCTTGTAATGTCAACTGCGAAGTAGAAGGATGTAAGAATGTTGCAATAATACGATGTGGTTGGTGTAAAAAGTCATTATGTTTCAAGCACTTCTTTGAAGATTATCATTACTGTGAAAACTATGTCAAATAATACATTTTAATTTACATATGAGTCAAAAATATAATCTTTTATAAGAATAACTTTTAATAAAGTACATTTAAAAATAATAAGACAACGTATAACATTAGATACTTATTTTTAGACGTGACTTTTTTCATCCCAGGTTTCGATTTGACAATTATTTCAAGAAAAAATAAGGGATAAACGCTGCTGTGGTCAGGGTTGAGGGCGATAGCCTGCTATTGGGTTGGTAAGGGTGTTCTTTTGGGATTCATTGGGTTGAGGGTACAATAGTTTGCTGTCATAAATTAATTATTATGTAGGATATATTCATTTAAAAAAAAAAAATCATCGAAAAACACGCTGGGGCCTGGTTTAGATAGATTAGCTCGCTTGTGGTTTGATAGGGGTATTTTTTTGAATTTTGAACGGTTAGGGGTTAGGAGTAGCTCGGTTAGCTAATATAGTTCGCTTGTGATACGGGATATATTTAATAACAGAAAAAGTAATTAATAAACATGCTGTGGCAGGGATTAGTTGGGTTAGCCTGCTTGTGGTTTTGAAGGGGAGGTTTTTTGGGGTTGGGCGGGTTAGGGGTCAAGGGTCGGATTTCTGCGGACATAGCTAGCTTGTGATGTAGGATGTATTTAGTTAAAAAAACAATAGATAAACATGCTTTGGCCATGGTTACGTGGGTTTACCTGTTTGTGGTTTGATAGGGGTGGTTTTTTGGGTTTTTAGTGTTAGGGGTTGGATGTTAGGGGTAGCTTGATTATCTAATAAATTTTGCTTGTCATATGGTACATATAACAGAACAAATAATCAATAGACACACTGTGGCCAAGGTTAGGTGGGTTAGCCTGCTTGTGATTTGGTAGAGGTGGTTTTTAGGGGTAACACACCCCAAAAAAATTTTTTCTAAAAAAACCTCCTAATACGTGAATTTAAATTTCTTATTTTCTCATTATAAATGCGGTTTTTAACCCACTCGACCTTATTTAACAGATTTTGAATCGCAAAATAGCAAAAAAAATAGAACTTTGACCCCTATAGAAAAAGGGGTTGCAACCCCTTGGCGTTAAAGTTATATCAGTAGAAGCGCCTACTTATAAGAAATATTTTGGTATTGATTTTATTTAAAAATATTCATTAGATGCAGAGATATATTAAGAAAACGATTTTTCGTGGTGGTTTTCAGGGGTGGATTTCACCCTTTAAAAGTGGATGTCAGCCGATACAAAAAAACACGTGTCGAATATTTTGAGTATTACAACATATCCAAAAATTATTAAAATCGGTGGGGTCGGGTTGGGGTAGTTCCCTTGTTTGGGTGCACGTAGCCAAATCGGCTACGCCGCGGTGCCTACGTCACATGTTTCATTAAAAATATTAGGTTTAACTTTATAACCTAATCTGTCATTTATATTTATTTGCTTATTAACATGATCTTGAATTCCACCATTAACATCGGGACTCATCAAGGGTACATTCGTTATATTCTTATCTCTCATGTTAGATAGCTCTAATAAATTATGATTGTGTAATGTATCTTGTATATGTGTTTGAAAATTTGTTTGTGTATGTATTTCAAAATTATTATTACCACTATTATTATTATTATTGTTGTTATTATTATTATTATATTTGCGACTTAGCTCGTCAATCCTCTTTATAAGTTCACGAATTTCTATTTCTCGTTGTTGTAGGAGGCGACGTTCTTTAATTAATTTGCTATCTCTATGGCGAAGTTCAGCAGCCAAATTTATTTCTTCTTGGCCTTGTCGTTGGAGTTTTTCTTTAAGTTCCTGACGATGATTTTTTAGTTTTTCTAACATTTCTTCTAGTTCCGATATTTTAGCCATAACAGTAGTTAAGCGCGTTTTCATTCCAGGAACGTCTCCCGGTGGTGTTCTTGGAACTTTCGACATTTTTTTATTAAATTATTTTTCACTTAATTTTTTTATTTATTTTATATTCTTTTTATTTAATTTATTATATATCTCTGACGAGCCCCCAAAAATTGTTATATTTGTATAATAGAATAAACAATTTATTTAAAAATATAAAAGATTTGATTTATTAATTCAATACAACATCTTAAAAGACATGACAAATCAATAATACATCTATTCACTATCAGATCTTAAGATAAACTGACTTGTTTGTCAAAAACTATGTACGTCGTCAAGCGTTGTTGATGTGCATTTCTTGTAATATCTATACGTCATGATTTAGAACATAACCGTGCGAGATGACATTTTCGCAGAATACAACAATATATATATATATATATATATATATATGTATATATGTATGCCTGATTTGCTTACGTGCACTCTCTAAGGACAAGAGAGAGAGAGAGACGTATCGCATGAGTAATGGAGTTCAGGCAAAAGGAAGAGTGATGGAGAGAGAGAGAGAGAGACAGAGAGAGAGACAGAGACAGAGAGAGAGAGCTGTTCTTACGTTGTTTAGAGTGCGCTTGTGTCGCTGGCTGAAGACGACAACTGATGGGGTAAGGCTCAAACCCTTACGTCTGGCCAATAGGAAAGCTGTTGCCCGAGCGTTTGAAGAGCTTGTGCTTTTCCGATGAGAAGCTCCTGACTTTCTGCTCACGGATAACGGGACGGAGTTTGTAAATAAACACCTGTCCGAGGTCTTAAGCGAATACGGAATTAAGCACGTTACGACGCTACCTTACCATCCGCAGACAAATCCTGTCGAGCGTTCGGACAGAACGTTGAAGACGCTCATCGCGGCCTTTGACGAAGCCGATTATCGGCGATGGGACGAGCATCTGCACGAGGTGCGGCACGCGATGAACACGGCGGTGCAGACAAGTCTCAGGGTTTCTCCCGCATTTTTAAATTATGGGAGAAACTCTCGGCCAGCCAAGTGGTTGCGGAGAGGGGTAGAGAAAGGTAACTCAAAGCTTAGACTGGACCTGAATATTTGGGCCGATCGGCTAAAGCGTCTCAGTGCGTTGAGAAACTTGGTCCGGAGTCACATTGATGAGACGCAGAGGCGAAACGAACGCCAATATAATCGGGGGCGACGATTTGCGGTATTTAGTCCTGGGGATACGGTGTTGCGACGAGAGCGGGTCCTGTCAAGCACGGCGAGGGGAGTTTCATCGAAACTCGTGCCGAAGTACGACGGACCTTTTACGACCAAGGAGGTACTGTCCCCGACCGTTTGTCTTCTTGAAGATTCAGGTCGTAGGTCCTCGAAGGCGCATATATCTGACTTGAAGAAGTACGTGCCTCGGCGGACCTTTCTCAGAGGGGCAGAGTAGAGGGGGCATTGTCTAGTTGGTACGGAGTAGGGTGAGGGAGCAGAGGGTGGAGGCAACTAGTAGCTGTCCAGCGGCTCGTCGCATCAGTTCACTAATCTTTGGTTGTTGTCGCGTATTTTATTTTGTTTCAGGTCTTCGATAGAGACACACCCAGCGTTCACATTTGCCGAATGTGCCGAGGAGATCGAAGCTCAGCGGCTTCGTAAGAGGGAGGAGGAGAGGCGACGGCGTCGAGAGCGCCAGCTACAGCGAGCTGGCTCGAGCAAATCCTCGTCGGTTGTGCCCGCGGCCTCTGCCCCGCTGGTAGAGCGGGCCACGGTGGTAACGGGAGGGCCGATTCCGAGGTCTGTGGAGCAGGACTCTTTATCCCGCCCTGACCTCCGGAGTCAAAGCCTTCTTTTCGCTAAAGTGGCCGCCTCCGGTGTCGCGGAAGAGAATGTCGTGTAGTCGGCCATGGAGGTGGAAGAGGAAGGCCCATTGGAGGGTTGCGGCCAAGAGACGCAAGAGAGTTGGAGGCGCTTCTGAACAGCCAGGGGAGGAGAGATGAAGAAGAGAAGTGCCACGACTCCTGCATGTCGACGACGGAAGTACCTGAGAGCTCTGGGTGGCCGGCGCGTTACGCCGATGACTTAAAGCGAGAGGAGGCTGTTCGTTAGCGCGCCCTTGCTTCGTCTCGGCCGAGGTGGTAGAGGCCGAAACCTCGCCGGCACTTCGAGCTCGATGACTACGAGTCGGGCCCGTCAACCTCTTCGGTAGATTTAGTCGAGGCGAGAATTGGCGAGAGTCGGCGTGAGGCGGTTGGTGGCCTGCGGGTCAAAATTTCCCCAGAGACGATGGGTGGTAAGGTGACCTCATGCGGAGGAATTTTCTTGTCGGTCAAGGAAATTCCCCGTTGCTGGTCCGTATATCCTCCACCTCGGACCTGTTTCAATTGCTGGCAGCCAGGGCACGGATAACGGAAGTGCCCGCACCCAAGGACGGCCCAGTTCTGTGGAAACTGCGGCCGTCACGATGTGGCGACGTCGTCCTGCCCCCGCTGCCGCGATTCCTACAGGGCTTGGAGAATAACAGTGGGCTCGAGGGTCGCCACACCTGTACCCGAGCCTCAGAGGGTGAAGCCCGAGGGGCCCCAGCCGGCCCTGGCAGGGGAAAAAAAGAAAAAGGGAATCGAGCTGAAGGCCCCAGGACGAGAGAACTCCAAAACGCACTGCCTCCCAGCCCCGTCGTGCCCCCTGCGCCGGTATCCTCCGCGGTTGCAGCGCCTGGTGGAGCGGCCGCTGACATCAACCGCAGAATGGCAGCCAAGGAGCTTTGGCGAGCGGAAGTGCTTGGGGTTTCCTCATCAGCCACCAAGATGGAGGTCAAGGCGGCTATCGAAGCCGACGCGGAGGCACGCATTCAAGCGAATTTGGAAGCTGAGAAGAGGCGGCAAGATCAAGAGAGATGGGTTCCCTCTGAGAGAACAAGGTCGACTTCTTCTCAACCCGTGATCTCTACATGCGCCAAGGTCTCGGTCCAAGCCGGCCTCTAAATCCTTTTGCCGCTGCCTCCTACAGAGCCGTCGGCAAGCGGGTCGGTGGCCGTTGAGCCATCTTTTCCCCAAGCTGAGGAGCACGTAGAGTCGGTAGAGGACTGGCTCCGGCTGATGGACAGCCTAAGAGACGTTTCCCAGGAAGTCAGGGGATTGGTGGTCAAGGCTGTGGCAATGAGCACCATTGCCCGCCTAGGGAATTGCCAGGGAAATGAGGTGAGTCCTTCTTTTTCTGACTATGGGGAAATTTTCGCGGCCGTCTGGAAGAGAAGGGTGCTATCGTCTACGACTTGTGCTGAACTTTTCCTTCTAAGAGGAGGTAGAGTTCAGGGGGGGGGGGGCTTTATGACGGAGAATCCGTCGTAGGCCATCGATAAAGAGTGTATAATGTTCACATTCTTGCTTGACTGTCGCCAGGTTGCTGGTTGGGAAAAGTCCGTTTAGGAAAATTTTTCGGAAAGCCGTCAATGTCCGAAAATTACGTGATTTTCGAACTTGCGGCGACGATCGGCGAGGAATTAGAGAGCCGTGAGGGAAAAGGAGAGAGAAGAGAGCGCAACAGTTAGTCTAGCTGTGCTCTCCTGCGGGGTAAGTTGTTTTTCAGCGCTTTGCGGAAAGTAAGGAGTGATCTTTTGGTGACAGGAAAAAGAGAGAGAAAGAGAGTCGGAGTGAGTGCAGTCAAAGGTAGAGGTCTGTGTGAGAGAGAAAGAGTAAGAGTGAAGAAGACGAAGTCGAGGGTGCAGCGCGAGAAAGAGGAGTGACGACGGCGGAAAGCGTCATAGTCGAGAGTCGAGGGACGAAGAGGTTGAGAGTCGGAAGGAGGCGACTAGTGGTTGCCCCCGCAATCTCAGAAGCCAGAGGTGAGGCGGAGACAGAAAGCATCGAGGCGAGCTCTCAGCGAGGTCCGGCAGCCCTTCTCCGCAGGAATAGCCGCAGGAGCGAGGTGCAGCGGTGCCAAAGGAAGCTTCTGGGAGCTTAACAGCCAGAAAACAAGCTTCGTGAATCGCAAGGGTGAGCGCACTTATTTATTCGTGCGAAATAGCTAGAGCGAGAGAAAGAGAGCGATAGCGTATGGTGGCGGGTTTTCGGTGAGGAAGGCAAGGGATTGCTACTTCCCTGCTCTGGGGAAGCGATAGGCCTCCGTCGGCTGGGAGACAGCCGCGGGCGGCCAGCCTGCATTATCGCGGCATAAATAGCGGGGGCGAGTGTGAGAGACAGAGAGAGAGAGAGAGAGAGAGAGAGAGAGAGAGAGAGAGAGAGAGAGAGAGAGAGAGAGTAAGAGAGATTAAAACATTAGTTTAATATAAATTATTTTTGTGCGAGGCACTCACAAGGGAACCACTCCAACCCGACCCCACCAATTTTAATAATTTTTGGATATGTTGTAATACTCAAAATATTCGACGCGTGTTTCTTTGTATTGGCTGACATCCACTTTTAAAGGGTGAAATCCACCCCTGAAAACCACCACGAAAAATCGTTTTCTTACGTATGGAAGGGTTTCTTGAGAAAAAATTTTTTTGGGGTGTGTTACCCCTAAAAACCACCTCTACCAAATCACAAGTAGGCTAACCCACCTAACTTTGGCCACAATGTGTCTATTAATTATTTGTTCTGTTATATGTACCATATGACAAGCGAACTATATTAGATAATTAAGCTACCCCTAACCTCCAACCTCTTACCTCAAAAACCCAAAAAACCACTCCTATCAAACCACAAACAGGTGAACCCACGTAACCCTGGCCACAGCATGTTTATCTATCGTTTTTTAACTAAATACGTCCTACATCACTAGCGAGCTATGTCCGCAGAAATCCGACCCTTGACCCCTAACCCGCCCAACCCCAAAAAACCTCCCCTTCGAAACCACAAGCAGGCTTACCCAACTAATCCCTGCCACAGCATGTTTATTAATTACTTTTTCTGTTATTAAATATATCCCGTATCACAAGCGAACTATATTAGCTAACCAAGCTACTCCTAACCCCTAACCGTTCAAAATCCAAAAAAATACCCCTATTAAACCACAAGCAAGCTAATCCATCTTAACCTGGCCCCAGCGTCTTTTTTGATGATTTTTTTTTTTTTATGAATATATCCTACATAATAATTAGATTATGACAGCAAACTATTGTACCCTCAACCCAATGAATCCCAAAAGAACACCCTTACCAACCCACTAGCAGGCTACCGCCCTCAACCCTGACCACAGCGGCGTTTATCACTCATTTTTTCTTGAAATAATTGTCAAATCGAAACCTGGGATGAAAAAAGTCACGTCTAAAAATAAGTATCTAATGTAATACGTTGTATTATTATTTTCAAATGAACTTTATTATAAGTTATTCTTATAAAGGACCATATTTTTGACTCATGTGTAAATTAAAATGTATTATTTGACATAGTTTTCACAGTAATAATAATCTTTAAAGAAGTGCTTGAAACATAATGACTTTTTACACCAACCACATCGTATTATTGCAACATTCTTACATCCTTCTACTTCGCAGTTAACATTACAAGATTCTCCAAAACCTAAATCAACAGGATTATAAGTTTTTTCTGGTTTTAAGTAATATAGCCGCCTTTATACCAGGAATATTAAAAAATATCCGTATATCTCGGTGGAGAAAGCTGGTTATGTGCCAGCGATTGTGATGTTATAATGTTATTTCTTACATGTGAATTTAAGTCATAATCTATCAGCATTACTTAATCTGAAAATTGCCTCACGAAATTGAAGACTCTTCTTTCAATTTACAATAATAGCAAATAATAAATTATGGTGCCACTTCGAAAAATATGTTCGAAATTTAAATAATTGAGCCTGCTTCAGGATTGTTAGGGGTACCCACACAGCATGAATTAATTCTGAATGAATTCTGAATTAATTAATGATATAATAAAATTATGTCAGAATTAATTCTGTAGTAATGCTATGTCCGCTTTTTGATTCCTTCATAATTAATTCATAAAATAATTATAAAATTATTCCAAAATTATTGAGGAATCATTTAATAAAATAATTTTGTAATAACATTCGAATTTTATATACATACATACATATATATATATATATATATATATAAACATATTCGAAATAATTAATTATTTGCTATTATTGTAAATTAAAAGAAAAGTCTTTAATTCTTCGCCATTTAAAAATCGGAATGAGTGTTATATATTAAAATTTCAATGTATTAATTTTATATTTATTGTAATTCAGTGTAATAATATAATGTATTGTTCTGTTATTTTTTGTTTTAAGAATAATTTATAACAAAGTTTAATTAGATTACTACTATTATCATTGCTCATTTAAGAAAGTTATGATGTTTACAAAGCATACGTTATCTGCATTTTTATCTAATCCATGTTTCGAAGAAGATAATATCTTGTGTAAACATCATTGGGGAAAACATCCAGCTTGCATTTGATAAATAATAACAGTTCAACTAAAGTGAATTATTTATTGTGCTGGATGTATAAACACATTTGCTTGTATTTGTATATGAAATTTTCTTAGCATAAGAATATTATAAATAAAAATAAAAAGAAAATTTTTTGATTGCTACGTAAGTATTTATGTCACTTTTCACGTCTAATTTTAATCACATGTTTTGATTTGTAAAACAAAATATGTATTAGACTAGGTTTTTTTTTTTAATACTTTACAACTGCGAAAAAAATATTTATTTAGTGCTTTTATTTTAGATTTAATTATGAATGTTAATGCTTTGAACGTATTGAATTTATTATCCGCATATTTTAAAAACTTACAAATACCAAGCAGTGAAATTAATTTCAAAGAAATTTAATTATCAGAGAAGTTGAAACAAATATTATTAGATGCAGCACACGAGTTTAATAATGTGGACATGATTGTTGAAGAAACGTTGGATTTCCATGAAGATTATAAAGATAGTAATGCTCAAATAGTCGAAGATGAAATACAACATCACTTTCCTGATCCAGAATTTGCACCAATGAATTATTGTACAAATCACAATGGAGAAGTATCGTTTGAATATAAAAATAATGCCCTAGAATATTGGAGAGGCAGAAAAAAGGGAAAAAATTTAAAATTAGAAACTGTAAGTAATAGATTTAAAAGAGTTTTAATAATACAGTCTGTCAAGTAAGAGCGTGGTCGTGTTAATTTATGAAAAAATTTATTTAATGAAACTTTCATATTTTTATATACATTGTACATATTACAAACAATGATGCAATTCGGCCAATAATGTGTCCAGTCACCACCGGCGTCGATAATTGCCTGGCATTTCCGAGGCATGCTTTCTACTAATTTGACGACGTATTCTAGTGGCAAGGATCTCCAGATCCGACGAATTTCGTAAGACAACTGCTTCGAAGTGTATGTGCGTCCTCCACGAAGCTTCCGTTTATTATATGCCCACACATTTTCAATAGGGTTTGGATTGGGCGACTGCGACGGCCAATCCAATGTAACGATGCCAGATTGAGTCTTCCACTGAGTACAGAGCTTGCTGCGGTGTTTAGGATCGTTGTCCTCCTGCAGAATCTAATCTTCATTTTTTGTGATGAACCATCGTTTGGCAGATGGCAGTAGAGCCTTTTTGTAGATTTTTATCATTTTCTCGGCATTTAGGTTGTCAGTAAAGAGGTGCAAAGTGCCGAATCCCTGCTTTGAGAAGCAGCCCCAAAGATGCACCTTTATTCCATGTTTTACGGCCCGCTGAACAAGCCTATTGGTGGAAGTTGACCAGGCTCGCGTAAGGACAGAACGTGCCCATATAGAACATTCATCAGTAAAAATGACATTTTCAAAATCTCTATCAATATTCTCATGCGCCCAAGCGAGTCGCTTTGTCACATGTTTTTCAGTCAATAGAGGCTTCTTCATTGTGTTGCGCCATTTCAGATAATAAGTACGAAGATGGGTTCAGATAGTTTCGTAGGATATATCTAAACCTTTTGCCATTAATTTTGCTTGTCCTTGCCGCAGTGTTAAAGCAGGATTCCGCGAAAACAGATTCACTATTCTTTTTTCATCTTTTTGGTTCACTTTTCCTATCGAGCCACGTTCTGGTAAATCATCGACATTTTTAGCCACTTTATATCGCTGTATCCACTTCTGTACAAATGCCTTCGACTTTCTCATATATTTAGCAGCCGCTGATTGCGACATTTTGGGACCTTTCGGGTGGATGCAAAGGAACACAGCCTCGTAGCGCGACGCGTACTCAGCACTCATGGCGTTTAACGTGATTCTTTTTTAAAAGATCAACGACAACTGAATCTTTGTTAACAATGCATCAAGAACAAAGCTTCTCTCTATCGGCTTGCGAAGAAATAAGAGCGGAATCTGTCATCACCTGTCAGTGAAGTCGACCACGCTCTTACTTGACAGACTGTAAGTCAACTTAAACGTTGGGCCAAAACAATAAGTAAAGGTGGTACTTATCAAGAAAAAATTGCTTGAATCTGCCAGTATACATTAGACAATTTAAAAGCGGCTATTGAAGCTGGTTCGATAGTGCATGACAAGAATATACGTAAATGGGCGTTACAAGCACAAAAAAAACTAGGCTCAGAACATGTAAGATTTCACGCTTCTGCGAATTGGGTATTAAAGTTTAAAAAAGCTCGTAAAATTGTATCTAGAAAAATAAATAAATTTATTATTAAAAAAACATTAGAAGGTGCTTCAGAGCTTTAAGCTAGTGCTGAAGCTTTTGTTGCCGACGTGAAATCGTGTATACCAAGAATCGGAATAGCAAATATTTATAACTTAGATCAAAGTGGTTTCCAAGTAGAAATGCATTCAGGAAGGACATTAGCGATAGAAGGAGAAAAACAAGTACAATGTTTGGTACAGTCAGTTTCATCGACAACGCACAGTTAAACAATTAAACTAACTATACCAGCTGCAGGGAAACTTCTATCACTACTTTTTTTAGTATTAAAAGAAAAAACTGGTGGATTCAGTCCTATAGTACAATCAACTTCGATAAAACGAAATAATGTGCATGTGGAAGCATCAAAATCTGAAAAATTAACTATAGGTGAGACTATTTTTATGTATAATAATGCAATAATATAAAAAAGTATTCTATAGCAACATATTATTTATTTCAGAGCACTTTAAAATTTGGTTAAAAGAAGTATTTTATCCAAATGTTGGTTCTCAATCTATTCTTTCACTCGATTCTTGGAGTGGATATTGTGATAGACTTATAGAGGAAACGATGTCAACGAATAAAATTGTTAACAATAAAAAAATTCCCACTGAAACGACAGAAAAGATCCAACCTCTTGATGTATATGGTTTTAGGGCTTGGAAAAATTTCGTGAGGCAATTTTCAGATCAAGTAATGCTGATGGATTATGACTTGCATTCACTTGTAAGAAATAACATTATAACAATACAATCGCTGGTACCTAACCAGTTTTTTTCACCAAAATATACGGATATTTTTTAATATTCCTGGTATTAAAGCGGCTATATTACTCAAAAACTAGATAAAACTGATAATTCTATTGATTTTAGTTTTGGAGAATCTTGTAATGTCAACTGCGAAGTAGAAGGATGTAAGAATGTTGCAATAATACGATGTGGTTGGTGTAAAAAGTCATTATGTTTCAAGCACTTCTTTGAAGATTATCATTACTGTGAAAACTATGTCAAATAATACATTTTAATTTACATATGAGTCAAAAATATAATCTTTTATAAGAATAACTTTTAATAAAGTACATTTAAAAATAATAAGACAACGTATAACATTAGATACTTATTTTTAGACGTGACTTTTTTCATCCCAGGTTTCGATTTGACAATTATTTCAAGAAAAAATAAGGGATAAACGCTGCTGTGGTCAGGGTTGAGGGCGATAGCCTGCTATTGGGTTGGTAAGGGTGTTCTTTTGGGATTCATTGGGTTGAGGGTACAATAGTTTGCTGTCATAAATTAATTATTATGTAGGATATATTCATTTAAAAAAAAAAAATCATCGAAAAACACGCTGGGGCCTGGTTTAGATAGATTAGCTCGCTTGTGGTTTGATAGGGGTATTTTTTTGAATTTTGAACGGTTAGGGGTTAGGAGTAGCTCGGTTAGCTAATATAGTTCGCTTGTGATACGGGATATATTTAATAACAGAAAAAGTAATTAATAAACATGCTGTGGCAGGGATTAGTTGGGTTAGCCTGCTTGTGGTTTTGAAGGGGAGGTTTTTTGGGGTTGGGCGGGTTAGGGGTCAAGGGTCGGATTTCTGCGGACATAGCTAGCTTGTGATGTAGGATGTATTTAGTTAAAAAAACAATAGATAAACATGCTTTGGCCATGGTTACGTGGGTTTACCTGTTTGTGGTTTGATAGGGGTGGTTTTTTGGGTTTTTAGTGTTAGGGGTTGGATGTTAGGGGTAGCTTGATTATCTAATAAATTTTGCTTGTCATATGGTACATATAACAGAACAAATAATCAATAGACACACTGTGGCCAAGGTTAGGTGGGTTAGCCTGCTTGTGATTTGGTAGAGGTGGTTTTTAGGGGTAACACACCCCAAAAAAATTTTTTCTAAAAAAACCTCCTAATACGTGAATTTAAATTTCTTATTTTCTCATTATAAATGCGGTTTTTAACCCACTCGACCTTATTTAACAGATTTTGAATCGCAAAATAGCAAAAAAAATAGAACTTTGACCCCTATAGAAAAAGGGGTTGCAACCCCTTGGCGTTAAAGTTATATCAGTAGAAGCGCCTACTTATAAGAAATATTTTGGTATTGATTTTATTTAAAAATATTCATTAGATGCAGAGATATATTAAGAAAACGATTTTTCGTGGTGGTTTTCAGGGGTGGATTTCACCCTTTAAAAGTGGATGTCAGCCGATACAAAAAAACACGTGTCGAATATTTTGAGTATTACAACATATCCAAAAATTATTAAAATCGGTGGGGTCGGGTTGGGGTAGTTCCCTTGTTTGGGTGCACGTAGCCAAATCGGCTACGCCGCGGTGCCTACGTCACATGTTTCATTAAAAATATTAGGTTTAACTTTATAACCTAATCTGTCATTTATATTTATTTGCTTATTAACATGATCTTGAATTCCACCATTAACATCGGGACTCATCAAGGGTACATTCGTTATATTCTTATCTCTCATGTTAGATAGCTCTAATAAATTATGATTGTGTAATGTATCTTGTATATGTGTTTGAAAATTTGTTTGTGTATGTATTTCAAAATTATTATTACCACTATTATTATTATTATTGTTGTTATTATTATTATTATATTTGCGACTTAGCTCGTCAATCCTCTTTATAAGTTCACGAATTTCTATTTCTCGTTGTTGTAGGAGGCGACGTTCTTTAATTAATTTGCTATCTCTATGGCGAAGTTCAGCAGCCAAATTTATTTCTTCTTGGCCTTGTCGTTGGAGTTTTTCTTTAAGTTCCTGACGATGATTTTTTAGTTTTTCTAACATTTCTTCTAGTTCCGATATTTTAGCCATAACAGTAGTTAAGCGCGTTTTCATTCCAGGAACGTCTCCCGGTGGTGTTCTTGGAACTTTCGACATTTTTTTATTAAATTATTTTTCACTTAATTTTTTTATTTATTTTATATTCTTTTTATTTAATTTATTATATATCTCTGACGAGCCCCCAAAAATTGTTATATTTGTATAATAGAATAAACAATTTATTTAAAAATATAAAAGATTTGATTTATTAATTCAATACAACATCTTAAAAGACATGACAAATCAATAATACATCTATTCACTATCAGATCTTAAGATAAACTGACTTGTTTGTCAAAAACTATGTACGTCGTCAAGCGTTGTTGATGTGCATTTCTTGTAATATCTATACGTCATGATTTAGAACATAACCGTGCGAGATGACATTTTCGCAGAATACAACAATATATATATATATATATATATATATATGTATATATGTATGCCTGATTTGCTTACGTGCACTCTCTAAGGACAAGAGAGAGAGAGAGACGTATCGCATGAGTAATGGAGTTCAGGCAAAAGGAAGAGTGATGGAGAGAGAGAGAGAGAGACAGAGAGAGAGACAGAGACAGAGAGAGAGAGCTGTTCTTACGTTGTTTAGAGTGCGCTTGTGTCGCTGGCTGAAGACTGGCTAGTTGGCTGGCTCGGCTGCTGCTTGGTGGGAACGGGGAGAAAATTTAAATGGTAGACTCCAAGAATTTCGTAAAATATTCTGTTTATTTATTATACTTTTAACTGGCGGGTGGCTTCATCCAGTTACAACTTCTGCGTTTGTCAGACTCACTCTTACACTTCATACTTTATACTTTCAATTCGCGTGGTGTATAATAAAACTGGCAGAGTTCCCGCGTATAAGAATATTTTAGTAAAAGACTACTGACTGTGTAGCAAACCGGCAGAGCCTTCGAGCACGAGAACATTTCCGGAAAAAGACTGGTCCTCTCGGTGCATCGTTTGACCCCTTTATATAGGTCAAAAACTAGACGTGCACCTTTGTTCCTTATCAAAAAAGGGATGGTCCGAAAGTAGGACACAAGTGTTCTTAGTCATGCAGACATACCTCATTCATGCACGCATACTCTGATACTCTTTCCGCATCAGTGCTTCCATACCTTGATGTTATCGCTGCAGCTGTAGCGCTTTTCATAGGGAAAAAGGAAGGAAATAAAAAAAGGTAAAATGTAAAACAAGAAGAAAGAAAAAAAGGTAAAAGATGCACAGGTGGTACCGTCTGAGCTCGCGGTGTGGCGTCGCAGCGGGTAGTAGAAAAACAAAAATAAAAAAAGAAAAAATACAGCGTCGCGTCGCAGCACGACGTGACAAATGATACATGGGGCAAAATGTACGTTGAAGGCTTTCATCTTACACTATTTAACGATGGCTCCGCCAATTATATCATTATTTATTATCAAAAATAAATGACGTCGCAATGGTTTTATTATATCATTTGAAATATTAATTACAATTACCAGTCACTATAATACTTTCCAATTTTTATCATATTTCTATACATTTGTTACTTTAAAATTGAACTATGGAATTGTACAATTTTTAGCACTTTATATTAACTACAAAATGTTTTTTATTAATGATTAATTACACAATTTTCAGTTATTCTAATACTTGACAATTGTTATTACAGTCTGTCAAGTAAGAGCGTGGTCGTGTTGATTTATAAAAAAATTTATTTGATGAAACTTTCATATTTATATATACATTGTACACATTACAAACAATGATGCGATTTGGTCAATAATGTGTCCAGTCACCACTGGCGTCGATAATTGCCTGGCATCTCCGAGGCATGCTTTCTACTAATTTGACGGCGTATTCTAGTGGCAAGGATCTCCAGATCCGACGAATTTCGTAAGACAACTGCTTTAAAGTGTATGTGCGTCTTCCACGAAACTTCCGTTTAATATATACCCACACATTTTCAATAGGGTTTGCATCGGGCGACTGCGACGGCCAATCCAATGTAACGATGCCAGATTGAGTCTTCCACTGAGTACAGAGCTTGCTGCGGTGTTTGGGATCGTTTTCCTCCTGCAGAATCCAATCTTCATTTTTTGTGATAAACCATCGTTTGGCAGATGGCAGTAAAGTCTTTTTGTAGATTTTTATCATTTTCTCGGCATTAAGGTTGTCAGTAAAGAGGTGCAAAGTGCCAAATCCCTGTTTTGAGAAGCAGCCGCAAAGATGCACCTTTATTCCATGTTTTACGGTCCGCTGAACAAGCCTATTGGTGGAAGTTGACCAGGCTCGCGTAAAGACAGAACGTGTCTATATAGAACATTCATCAGTAAAAATGACATTTTCAAAATCTCTATCAATATTCTCATGCGCCCAAGCGAGTCGCTTTGTCACATGTTTTTCAGTCAACAGAGGCTTCTTCATTGTGTTGTGCCATTCCAGATGATGAGTACGAAGATGGGTTCGGATAGTTTCGTAGGATATATCTAAACCTTTTGCCATTAATTTTGCTTGTCCTTGCCGCAGTGTTAAAGCAGGATTCCGCGAAAACAGATTCACTATTCTTTTTTCATCTTTTTGGTTCACTTTTCCTATCGAGCCACGTTCTGGTAAATCATCGACATTTTTAGCCACTTTATATCGCTGTATCCACTTCTGTACAAATGCCTTCGACTTTCTCATATATTTAGCAGCCACTGATTGCGACATTTTGGGACCTTTCGGGTGGATGTAAAGGAACACAGCCTCGTAGCGCGACGCGTACTTAGCACTCATGGCGTTTAACGTGATTCTCTTTTAAAAGATCAACGACAACTAAATCTTTGTTGACAGTGCATCAAGGACAATGCTTCTCTTTATCGGCTTGCAAAGAAATTAGAGCAAAATCTTTTATTACCTGTCGGTGAAGTCGACCACGCTCTTACTTGACAGACTGTAGATCTCAATACTTTTGTTACTTCAAATTATAAAATTAAAGTTAGATAATTTTTTTAACTACAAATAATGTTTCAATTTATAAATAATATTATTGATCAATATCAAATGAGATATGAAATCGAATGTTTGATAGAAATTTTTTTTTGAAAGATTTTTTGCTATCAAAATAAGATATGAACATTGATCCTTAAATAATTAATATTAAATGACATAAGACAACGGCATATTTAAGATTTTGCAACTTGATTTCACTATCTCCGTAAACTATAAAATGATAACAACATACTTGACATTTTTTAAATTTGTTTCATTACTTTCGTAAACTGTAAAATAACAACGGTATGCTTGACATTTTGTAACTTGATTTCACTACTTCCGTAAAATATAAAATGCTAACAATATACTCGACATTTTTTAAATTTATTTGATTACTTCCATAAGCCAACATCCGTTGACAAGGAAGTATAAAGAAAAAGTCGGTTTTTTAATAATGAATTTAATTTATATCAATTATTTACAAATAAATTAATTTACTACGTTTATTTATTCTGTAGATTAAAATAGCGGATTTTTTTCAAGTTTTAGGCGGCATTTTAATAAATTATTACTTTGTAACTTTTGTAATATTTCAATGATTCAATCAATTTTAATTTTGTAATATCAAAATAAGTATACATAGACAGCAAGGTATTATAAAAGTTGATACTAGACTATAATTTTAAAATGTTAAAATGATTAAATTTTAAAACTCTAAGTAAACTATTTTGAAGAGTTTAAAATAAATTAGTAGAATAATATTGGTGTTTGATAGAACTGTAGATTCCCAAGTGGAAATAATCACGTGTATATAAATGTTATTAACAAAAATTAATTCTTCATAATAATTATTAGCTTTTATTAGGTAATATTAAAATCTTATAATGTGTGGATTTTGGACTCTAATAATAGTCAATAATGTATTATACACAGTATGTCGGAAAAGTTCCCGAACTTTTGAAATAAAAAATCGAAAATTACATCTAAAGAAATTTATTCCAGTTAAATTTCAACATAGTCCCCTTCCCTAGATATACACTTATTTGAGCGCTCCATGAGTGATTCGACAGCTCTCTGGTACTCCTCTGAAGTTATCGCTGTGAGACGCTCGGTGCAAGCCGCTTGAATGCTCGGTACATCTTCAAAAAATCGTCCTTTCAAGGCCATTTTTAGCTTGAGAAATAGGAAAAAGTCGACTGGAGCCAGATCTGGCGAGTATGGGGCGTGATTGATGCGTGGGATCTGATTTTCGGCGAGATAACGCTTCACAATGTTCGAAGAATGAGCAGGCGCATTGTCATCCAGCAAACTCCACGATCCCGGTTCCTTGTACTCGGGCCTGATGCGATTAATCCGGTGCTTCAGACGTTTTAACACTTCTACGTAATACGCAGCATTCACGGTGGTGTTTGGGGGCACAAATTCTTTGTGTATCAGGCCTTTGGAGTCGAAGTAAGCGATGAGCATCGTCTTTACCCGTGATTTTTGTTGGCGCACTTTTTGAGGCCTCGCACGGCCCGGACTGAGCCAAGCGAACGACTGGCGCTTCGTGAAAGGATCGTATTGAAAACACCAAGTCTCGTCTTCAGTCACAATTGAGGTAAGAAAGCCCGGAGTGGTGTCGCAAGTCTTGATAAAATCTTGACAACATTGGATGCGAGTTTCTTTCTGCTCTGGTGTGAGAAAGTGCGGAACAAATCGAGAGCAGACCTTCCTGCGGTTCATTTTTTCTTTCAAAATCAACGCGACGCTATCCTTGCTCATGTTTAGTTCGTCTGCCAACATTCTGAGAGATATGTGGCAATCCTGCTTCAGTAGCGCGCGCACGCGAGCCTCGTTTTCGTCGGTAACAGCTGTTGACGGCCGGCCGCTTCTCTCGTCATCTTCTAACGACTCTCTACCCTTTTTGAACCGACTGAACCACGTGTAAACAGTTGTACGCGACACTGCACCTTCACCGTAAGCCTAATCGGTCATTTTTTTCGTTTCCGCGAAAGTTTTTTTAAGTTTATAGCAGAATTTAATTGCGCCACGATGTTCAAATTTTTCATCCATCGTAGAGCTTGCACCGGGGTACTAAACACACGTTCACTCAAGCACGTCTATCTCGGCAACTAATGAACGGATACTGGTGAAAAAATTCTCAGACACTCCAGAGGGATGTAGCAACATGATACCAGTGTCATCCAAGAGGTGGCGCCACTCGTACAAGCGCTATAAAATAAGTTCGGGAACTTTTCCGACATACTGTGTATATTAATGTTTTGAAGTTTTTATCGTCATTTTATTAATTTAATTAATGTTTATGAGATTTATTAGATTTTTATTGATTTTTATTTTTAGGAAATGTCCTTACAAACAAAGATGCAATAAGAGCTAGAATATAAATATAGATATTAGCTTTTAGAATGGTTACATATTTTTTTTTCGTGTAAAAACCAAAAAGCTAATCATTATATTGATTGTAAGTAGTTGATGAAACCTTTTAAAATACTTTTTTAAAACCTTTATAAAAACTTTATTTAAGTATTTTATATATTTTAGAATTTTATTTTTTATTATGATTATCCATATTTTTAACATACGCATTATATTTAATCGTTTATTCGCATTGTCACACATGTAATTTAACACATTATTTTACGCAAAAAAACGCAGAAAAATGTTTGACCTACGGTGGGATCGAACCCGAGTCCTTTGCATTATAAAGCAGACGCCCCAACCATTACAGTATGCAATGCTTGTAGAACTAAGATTTGAATTTAAATGATAAGTTGCATGGCAACCCATATATACTTGTATTTTATGTTGTACTACTTCATATGTAGTAAAATCTCAAGAGCGAAATTATGTATTTAAATATATTGAATTTATGTATTTGAATGTATGCGAAATTATGTATTTGAATATATTTAAATTGTAATTATAACGGAATTTTAAAAAATATTTTACACTATAGAAGAAATTTGAAATGTAAAATTAATACAAGTGCATAGATTGCCATGCAACTTATGATTCAAATTTAAATCTTAGTTCTACAAGCGTTGCATAGCGTAATGGTTAGGGCGTCTGCTTTATAATGCAAAGGACCTGGGTTCGTAAAACCACCGTAGGTCAAACATTATTCTGCGTTTTTCTGTAAAGTAATGTGTAAAATAACATGTGTGACAATGCGAATAAACGATTAAATATAATGCGTATGTTAAAAATATGTATAATCATAATAAAAAATAAAATTCTAAAATATATAAAATACTTAACTAAAGTTTTTATGAAGGTTTTAAAAAAGTATTTTAAAAGGTTTCATCAACTACTTTCAAGAATGTTTTTTTTTAATATTTCTATAACCTTTATAGGAATGTTTTTAAAACTTGTATCGAAAGGTTTATAAAAGAAGCTAGAGAACGTTGCTGAAGGGTTTAAAAACGGACATAAACTCATTTTAAAAACATTTTTTGAAAGCTTTCAAAAAGATTTTTATCCTTTCGTGAAACGTTTTAAAAACATTTCAAAAACCTTTCGATCTGTGTGGGTTTCTACACTTATTTCTACGTACATTTCTACACTGATTTCCACATAGATATCGATATTGATTTCTACGTAGATTTCTATACCGATTTCACGTTGAAACCCACGTGGTAATCTACGCGAAAATCCATGTAAAAATCTACGCGGAAATCTACGTGGAAACCCACATACAGTGTGTTATTGGACTGATTTCAGTGTGGATTTCGATGTTAAAATCCACGTGGATTTCGATGTGGATTTTTACGTGGATTCTTGCAACCGGGTACTAATTACTATTATTAACCAATAATAATAATTATAAATACTTCATAAGGGTATTTAATATTTTTAAAATTTTATTAGCAGTTATTAGCTTTTCTGAAGAGTCACAAATTTCTTTTGATCAAAAGTTGAAAAGCTAATAAAAGCTAATAAAACATAATTAAAACTAACAAATGTTAGTAAAAGTTAGTAACTATAAATAACTGTTACTAGAGTCCAAATTCCACACTTTATAAACTAATAATAATAGTTATTAGATTTTATTAGCTCTTTTTTCATTCAGTTCATTTCCGCTTGGGTTAAGAAAGATATCGATATCAAGTTGTGGAAAGTTGTGTTATAATATTGTATTATTAATAAATACACAAATTTTTGATGGTAAGATGAATGAAAAGAAAGATAGAAGAAAAAAACTTATACTTGCCAATAATTATAACTGTTTTAAAGGTGTTATTTTATAGATTCTCATGTACTTTTATTTCTGCCTAGGAAGTGGATAATAAAAAATATAGAAATGTATTATTATTTTTTAAAAATGTTATTTTGTCACTTATTTAAGTTTCTTATAATTGATATTAAAATATTATTTTATAGATCTCTACCAAAATTAACCAGTCAAGACGAAGATGGACAGAATTCTCATAGACAGTACACAGGTGTTACGCATTTTGAACCTATACCTCATGATCACGATTTTTGTGAAAGAGTAGTAATAAATGTAAGTACATTTATTTTATATTTATGTGAAAAATTAAAAATATTTAAATAATGAATACTTTTTTTATTCTTTGAAATCTTTAATTGTATACAGTTTTTAAAAATAGATTTAATTTTACTATTTTATATTTAATTAGAATATTTTCTGAAATAAAAACAAAGCATATATTTATAAAATAGATACATTTTATGATGATTGTTATTGAAGTTATTCGTAATTTTATAAGTGAATTAATCTCGAGAATGCCAGGATTTAAAAAACGGGTATAAAAACGTCTATCAAAAGTACTCAAACTTGTATCCTGTATCAGGCAGACTAAGATCAAGAAAAAATTCATATTGCAGAATCCATATGGAAAGTGACTTTCAGTTGATGTTCTTGAAACTCGGCTACTTGATAGTTCTTAATACATAGATTAAAAGTCCTAATTGTTGCGAACCTAAAGTCCTTAGTTTTTGGATTACATCCTTGCACGTTGCAAGATTACAGCAATGGTTCTTTTTATATAACGTTTGCGTATACAATGTGTGTTTACATGTTTATCTCTTATTCATTTATTATTTCTATTTCAAGATTTAAGACTTGATTTGCAGCGTTTAACGTGGTATTTAGCAATAAGTTACCAAAGTATCTGATATTTGTTTCATGTCGTGCATGTACTAGGTATCGCAAGATGCTAGCAGCATGTGCACATATACCTAGAGTGCGATCTCCGCTTTGACAGGTACAATAATATCCTAGAATCTAATCAGTATCGTTTTCTTCATAATTTTCATCATTATCCGCTACGTGAGCTATAAAAACTTGATGCCTAGTTGGATTACAAAATCTTGAATATAAACATCTTCCCAAGAATCCCGGCTTGTTGATGACTTCATCAAGCTGAAATTGTTCGTCATTGTCTCTTACTAGTTTTAAATGTATAAAGCCTAAAGATTTATTTTTTTTTTAAGTTCTGACAGTCAAATCTCTTAAACCGTTTCGGCCCAGAATGCCACTCGGGACATATCGCTCTTCGAGGCTCTATAACTAAAACTATTCGCGTTGAAAAGAATTAAGAAGCACATACTCTTATAGTTTAAGGTCCACCTTTTCCGATGATGAACTCAAAATTTCTCTAAAATGTTATTAACTATAAGAACATTCAGTTTTAATAAAAGAAATCATAATTTTTTTACACTTTCTTTTTTTCAAATCGAATTTTGAAAGTGTTTCCGGTCTGCAATGTACCTGAAACCTTAATAACCCGTGGAATAAATGTCTAAGCTTTAAAAATACGTGATTAAGATATCGATTTTTTACTTAGCGTTTTCAAAATGGCGCCCGGAATGCCAAATTTTTTTGTGTACATTCATTAATTTTTTTCTCGAGAAATATGAACTTACGCGAAAAATTACCAGAAAACAACAGTTATAAAAATTGCTCAAAGAATGCACTGGAATTTTTTCGAAGAGTTTAGAGCGATTTTTTAAAATTTTGCTAATTGTAAATTTTTGCAAAATTGAAAAAATTGCTCGAAACGCTTCGAAAAAATTTCAGAGCATTTTTTAAGCAATTCTAAGAACTTCTTATTCGTAGTGATTTTTCCTGTAAGTTCATATTTTTCGAGACAATAATTAATGAATGTATACAAAAAAATTTTGCATTCCGGACGCCATTTTCAAAACATTAAGGCAAAAAATCGGTATCCGAATGACGTATTTTTAATGCTTAGACATTTATTTCACGGGTTATTGAGGTTTCAGGTACATTGCAGACCGGAAACACCTTTAAAATTCGATTTGAAAGAAAAGAAAGTGTGAAAAAATCATTATTTCTTTTGTTAAAACTGAATTTTCTTATAATTAATAACATTTTAGAGAAATTTCGAGTTTATTATCGAAAAGGACGGACGTTAAACTATAAGAATATGTACTCCTCAATTTTTTTCAACGCGAATAGTCTTAGTTATAGAGTCTCGAAGAGCGATATCTCCTGAGTGGCATTCTGGGCTGAAACGGGTTAAGCTGTTCAAATTAAATATAGGAAAATCTACTAATGCTCAATTTTTCAAAATTATTCACTGGCTGTTTCTTCGAATCGAATGAACTGTCGCGATACTCGAAAGTTCGCACTTCTGTGTATATAAGCGTAAGTAACATCAATCTGCTTTATAAATTGCTGTTTAGTTATAGATCAAGGTCCGATATTATCGGAAACAAATCTTCGTAATAATAACATGACATAATCAATCACTGAACTAACATTTTGTTTACTAGAATAATCAAAAATCAATTAAAAAAGTTATTGTGCCAACAAGAGATTCTATCCAGAAAAGGGCTATTGCACAAACATCGTGTATCTCGCGAGTACACGATAGAGTGTTCGTCAACTATCCTAAAAAGGACTATTGCACGAACAAAAACCAAAAACTTACAAGATAGTGATAATATTTTATATTATTCAGAAAAATGCAAACAACCGTGAAGATAAGGGATGCAAGCCCTCACATCCACATGCATACATACAAGTTGGGTTGTTGGGTCTGGTAAGAGTAAGAGGGAACTATGTACCATTGACTGCCTCGCGAAGTAATGCTTTAACGGCAGTTTTCGCGGGGTTACGGAGATCAAGGCGGTGGTTTTAGTGCATAGAAGCTCTACACTTTCGCTAGTGTTGGCTAGTAAAGTTGGCTAGAAAAAAAACATGTACACACATGCACATTATAAAAAAAGAAATATTGCTGTAATCTTTTAAATAGCAAGAATTAAAATATTTAACTTTGAAGGGCTATAGACAACAGTCTGAGGACTTTTAGGTTCCGTGTACATTGTGACTTTTAATCTACATATCAACAACTATTAAATAGCAGACTTTCAAAAAAATCGCCGAAAGCTACTTCCCATAAGGATTCTGCGGGGTACTTTGCATATTCAGCAGCGAAGGAATCGGGATCCTAGAAAGCTGAAAAATAAGCTCAATAAATGAGTGGTGATACGGTTCGAGTTACACTACGAATTTATTTATTAAATATTAGCGCGATTATTATATACAATGTACAGGGTTATGCCGCGTTTGGCATAACTGCATACTCGTATATGAAACATAAATCAAATTCGCAGGCGAAAGAATTAAATAAATAAACAGCCTTTGATGCTGCCCGGTAATAGCGTTTGAGGACTGCGAGATATCCTTGCCAGTCCTTACCGCTCGTATAATATATGACTAACGCGAGGAAAGTTACAAGTAAGTTTTCGTTGACAACGTTCGCTGAGAACTCTTCCGCTGCATGCACACAATTAATTTTCAAAATATATGAAATGCTGTGCGTCAGACGTTTCTTACGTTTAGCGATGATAAAAAGTCTTCTTCTCTCTCTGTCACTTTCTAACGCTCGCTAACATCGACTCGCTTGATCATATGGTAGGCATCCCTGTCGTTGATCGCTTTCACTGGTTCCATTCTCTGGATCTAACAGTGATCACTGCACACGAAATTATGCATGATCGTTGCGCGCATGATTTTTCGTTACCCACGTAAACTAATCGCTTTGCATGTGTTGCGTACGCGGCAACAATAACATGTATAATAATAATGCTATTTTCATCCGCGATAGCGAACGGCGTCGTTTTCTTGACTTCGTCGCGAATCGTACCAATACTAGACGGGTCTTCGAAGCGCGGTTCGTTACAAGTAAATAAAATAATTTATAAAATAAATTTTTAAAATAATTAAGTAAAGTGCATTGTGGCTTTATTCTTTACAACATAAAAATAATTCTCAAAACAAAATTAAACAATTAAAAAGGTATTAAAATCTGAAATTATTCATGTTCTACAGGGTTAGCCATTTTAAGTGACCCACCCAAATTTCTCCATTGGTAAGCCAGATGCAGAAAAAAGTTTTTGACAAAAGTTGTATAGTTTTAAAAGAAATATAAGATGGTATCATTGGTTTGATCTTGAAGAGTAATTTACTGGTCACACGAAAGTTACCTTAAATTTCTTAAAAAAAACATTTTATTTCTTGTTACATATTCTTGTAGGTTATTTTGAGAGCTTTCCAAAACATCATAATAAAATATTTTTTCATTAAGTGATTTTCGAATTATAAGGCACCAAAGCAGTACTTTGCCGTACTGTTTGTTTAAATGCGTTTATCTTACTTTTAGCATCACCCAGAAACATCAACGTGGAAGTTCTGTTTTCTTTGGGGTGCTTGTTTACCATAAGTCCCCTTGCCTCTCACATTTAAGGTGCTTGTTTACCGTAAGTCCCCTTGCCTCTCACTTTTGGGGTGCTTGTTTACCGTGAGTCCCCTTGCCTCTCACACTTAGGGTGCTTGTTTACCATACCGTGAGTCTTCTTGCCTCTCACGTTTGGGGTGCGTGTTTACCGTGAGTCTTCTTGCCTCTCACTATTATAATAATTATAATTATTAACCACGAAGTAAATGTTCAAAGTTACCTCCATTGGCTTTAAGGCATAAATGTAATCGCCTCTGGAAATGTTGTACTGTTCTTAGTAAAGTTTCTCTTGGAATTGCTGTGCAAGCTTGACGAATACGGTCTTTTATGTTTGCTTTAGTTATTGGCCGTCCTGCAAAAACAACATTTTTTAAGTAGCCCCATAAATAAAAATCTGGAGATGTGAGATCTAGTGAGCAAGGAGGCCAGTTAACTGGACCTCCTCGTCCGATCCACCTCTCATTGTAAGTATAATTTAAGAAGTCATGTGCTATTCGTGCAAAATGTGTTGCTGCACCATCTTGCCGGAGCCATATTTTTTGTCTTGTAGCTAAAGCAACATCTTCTAACAATTCTGGCAACCGATCTGTTAGCAATTCCAAATAACGCATCGTTCAATAAGTCTCGAGACTAACCCAGTGATAGTGCTAGTAGTACCATACTGGCCACGTTTCCATAGAGTGCAAACCTTTACATAAAACGTGTAAAAATTTCACGTTGATCGGATCACAAACAGCAGAGTTATCGAGGTTAGAGTAAAGTCACTTTGTAATTTTTTTGAAAAATGGAAAAAAGCGAGTTTCGCGTGTTGATAAAACATTGTTTTTTAATGGGTAAAAACACCGTAGAAGCCCAGCAATGGCTTGAAAAACATTACCCGGACACCTTTCCATCCAAACCAACGATTTGTCATTGGTATGCTGAGTTTAAACGTGGTCGCACGGACACAAACGATGCGGAACGTTTGGGTAGGCCATTGGAAGCCGTTACACAGGAAAATGTGAGAGAAGTGTTAAAAATTGTAATGAAAAATCGCAAAGTGAAGGTCCGTGAGATTGCAGAAATGACACAGATATCATCTAGAAGCGTATTTACAATCCTTCATGAAAAATTGAGCATGAAAAAGGTTTTTTCCAAGTGGGTGCCGCGATTGCTTTCAGTGGAACAAAAACAGCAACAAGTCGACGATTTAGAGAGCTGTTTATCGCTATTTACTCTCAATAAAAAGGATTTCCTGCGTCGATACGTGACCATGGATGAAACATGTATAAATCATTTCACTCCGGAGTCGGATCGGCAATCATCTGAGTGGCGCATGGCTGGCGAAAGCCGCCCAAAGCGTCCAAAAACGCAACAGTCTGCTGGCAAAGTCATGGCGTCTGTTTCTTGGGATACACATGGCGTGATTTTCATTGACTACCTGGAAAAAGGTGAATTGATCAACAGTGATTATTATATTGACTTGTTGGTACGTTTAAAGGAGGAGATCGCAGCAAAACGACCGCACATGAAGAAGAAAAAAATCCTTTTTCACCAAGACAATGCACCTTGCCACAAGTCTATGAAAACAATGGCAAAATTGAACGAATTGGGCTTTGATTTGCTTCCCCAACCCCCCGTATGCGCCAGATTTAGCCCCCAGCGACTACTGGCTCTTTGCTGATCTCAAAAAAATGCTCCAGGGAAAAAAATTTAGCTCGAATGAGGAGGTCATTGCCGAAACTGAAGCCTATTTTGAAGCAAAGGATAAATCCTTCTATAAACATGGTATAGAAATGTTGGAAAAGCGTTGTGAAAATTGTATCACTCTAAAAGGAGATTATATTGATGATTAAAAATGATTTTTGAAAAAAAATGTTGTTTTCGTTGTTAGTCTCGGGACTTATTGAACGCTGTGTTAGCTACCTCTATCAACATTCCTCTAAAAAAAAATAAGGACCAATGAAATAACCATTGACTATGCCACACCATACCATAAGGCTTCATCGATTTTGATGGTCTACAGGTATGTGCCACTGGGAATTTTGATTTGACCAATAATGAGAATTGTGCTTATTAAGTTGTCCATCACTACAAAATTTAGCCTCATCAGAAAAAAGTACAAATCTACAAAAAATTAGGATCATTTGCTATCATTCTTCAAAGTTACGTGATAGACATGATACCTAATAACATTCAGAATTCTTAAAACCGTTCTTTATGGTATACCAATTTCTCTTTCAATTTGGCAACTGTTAATATGAGGGTCAAGATAAATAACTACTAGGATAGTCACAGCGCGAGCATCATTTTCGTTATATTCGTGGCGCCTGCGTTGGCGAACAAAATGTCCACCGCGAGCTCTTTTGGTTACTTTACATATTGTCCTATGATTGAGGTGTCTCCTAATTGGAAAGCGTTCAGCGTACCGTCTTGCCGCTGTACGAAAATTGTTATGACATTCCCCTAAAACCGTTATAATATCAACAATTTTATTAGGCGAATAGTCAGGCATGTTTACATACGGATAAAGATCGAATTTTACAAAAAAAGCTTGTCTTTATTTGATCGCGCACGTTCATACAAAAAGCGCGAGACACAATTTCACCATACGGGAGATGAACAGGATTTGTCGAGCTTGCGCAGCGATTTCAAGAGAAACTTTGCTAAGAACAGAACAACGTTTCCACAGGCAATTAAATTTATGCCTTGAAGCCAATAGAGGCAACTTAGAACATTTGCTTCGTGGTTAATAATTATAATTGTTATAATAGTGAGAGGCAAGGGGACTCACGCTAATCAAGCACCCCGAATGGAACATAATTCTACTACGTCCACGTCGTTGTTGCTGGATAGCGTTAAAAGTAGGGTGATTCGTATTTCTGATGCATAACATGCATAACTACAGAGACTTGGGTGAAAAGTTGATTTGACTTTCGAATGATACCTAAGAATCAACTTAACCCATAACATGACATCGTACAAGATATTTTGTACTTTATGTCGAAGTACTGCAAAGTACTGCTTTGTAGCCTCATAATTTGAAAATTACACAATAAAAAAATATTTTATTTTAGTGTTTTGGACAGCTCTTAAGATAACCTACAAGAATATATAACAACCTTTAAATTACTTTTCAAGGTCAAACCAATGATACCATCTTATATCCCTATCAAAACTATACAACTTTTGTCGAAAATATTGTTCTGTATCTGGCTTACCAACGGAAAAATTAGGGTGGGACACTTAAAATGGCTCACCCTGTGTATAAACTAATGACACTATTTTTGATCTAAAAAACGAAATTTTTTATATGATGAATTAAGATAAAAAAATGTAAAAAAAATAAAATATATTTATATTTTTAAAAAAGTTTCAGAAACTCGCTTTTATAAGTACTTGACTAACCAGTACCAAAAACTTAAGAAGAATAACTTAACTACCAGTCTATCCTGTAAGGATCTTAAGGGGGGAAATCACAGTAAAATTTTCAATTTTTCGAAAAAAATTTTTTTCGCCTAAAAGGTGCTTTAGAGTCTCAAAAATAATATACCAAATGATGGAACACGGCAAAAGTGTCCGAGTGCCCAAATTTTTCATTCTGCGGTAACGCCACTCAGGTATGGTTTCTCAGTACTTAAAACTTTAAACGCGTTTTTCTCGAAAACCACTTTTTTTGAGCTCGCCGAAGACATAATTCAAGCAAATCTTTACCGATCAACTTAAAATTTTGACAGTAGCTTTGAAATATTTTACTTCACAGAGCTACGTAGGATTTTTTATTTTTTATGGCTTAATTTTTTTTATCAAAGATTTGATGGCGTTTTTTTTTGTTAAAAATTTAACTTTATTTTCAAACATGCACCATTTTGTGAAAAATCAAGACATCGGAAAAATCCTAGGTAGCTCGCTAGCTGTTGTTATATGAAAACTAAAAAATTTTGGTTTTTTCTTCCAGGTCAAAAATTAAGGAGTCTACGTCTTCGGCCATCGACACGCTTTCAAAAATAAGCGCCTTGGGGCATATGCTGCGCAGCCGCCATTTTTGAATATTTTTTATTGAAAAGAATACATTTTGTACTTTTTTAGTATTGCTATAAAACCTACTTTACAGATTTTTGATTGATACTTTTATTCAGCCAAAATTAATTCCCGAAAATATGGCTATTTTTTTGTGTGCTACTGTGATTTCCCCCCTTAAAATAAGTCATATTTGTAAATATGCTGCAAAAAATATTCAATTAAAACTTATTAAAACTGATGAAGGGGGGAGATACACTTAGAGCGTCAAAAATAAGCGTTGTGTCGAAAACTTATTTTGGCGGAGTAATCAAATAAATTAAAACAAACTTTTTTCCATGTAAAAAATATATAATTTAACTGTATCTCATGATTATTTATGACAAAATATTGAATAACGTGCAAGATAAAGTACATTTTTATAGGGTTCACAAAACAAACCGTTTTGCGGTAATCACCGCTGCTCATGACTGGATCATATGTAATAACTAAAAAAAAAGGATCATCAGATCATTGTATAATTCTCTGGTTAAACAAAGGGTTTTAAAAAATTTTCATTTTTCACAAAATGGCGGATATTAAAAATCAAAGTTTTTGACTAAAATTTTACTCACATTGTCGGCTATAAAAAAAAATAATCATTGCACGAAAAATCCTTTGTTCCACTAGGAGATTTATATATATACAAGGCTGTTCAATAAGTTTTGCGGTTCGATAAGAAAAACGCAATTTTATGGTTTGAAATACACTTCATTATTCAGTATAGTCTCCCTGAACATAAATACACTTGTTCCAACGAGATTCCAATTTATAAATTACATCCCTTAAGTGAAAATCTGGAAGGACTGCAAAATACGCTTCCACATCTGTTATGACCTCATCATTTGATCAAAAACGCTTTTCACGCATGAATTTGTTTAAGCCTGGAAACAGATGGAAGTCGCTAGGGGTCAAATCTGGTGAAAACGGTAGATGCTTCAACAATTCGAACTTTAATTCATGGATTTTAGCCATTGTCGGAATGCTCTTGTGACACGGTGCATTGTCCTAATGAAAAAGGATTTTCTTCTGCAAACCGGGTCTTTTTTCACGAATTTTTTCCTTAAGCTGATCTAAAAGGTTACAATAATATTCAGAATTTATTGTTTCACCAGTTTGCAAGTAATCCACAAACAAAATTCCTTTCGCATCTCAAAAAACTGATGCTAACACCTTCTTGGCCGATTTCTGGACACAAACTCGTTTCGGAGCTGAAGAACCAGGTTCATACCACTCTTTAGCCTCTTGTTTTAATTAAGGATCATGGTGATAGACCAAAGTCTCATTCATTGTGATGAATCGACGCAAAAAATCCACTTTATATTTTCAAAAACGCTCTAAATGTTGCTGAGAAAGTCGCATTCGAATGTGTTTTTGTTTCATTGTTAGCGAATACGGCACCCATTGTGCACACAGCTTTCTGAAACCCAATACTTCAGTCAAAATATCGCTAACACTGTCCAATGAGATGCCTAGGGCTTCTACTAAATCTCTTTCAGTCATTCGACGATTTTTCAATACGATATCCTGTATTTTTTTTACGATTTCTGGTGTTGTTGCTGTTTTTGGACGTCCTTGACGTAGATCGTCTTTAAGGCTTGTACCACTATGTTTAAATTAAGCAACCCATCTTTTTACTGTACTAATTGAAGGCGAAGAGTGCTTATACACTTTCAACATTTGTTCATAAATTTCCTTTGCTTTTAAACCTTCCAAAAATAAAAATTCAATCACTGCACGATACTTGATTTTTACCATTGTAAAAAAATACTGTGACACGTCGATACTAAATGGCTTGTAAACAAAGAATAAATTGGCAGATTGAAATAAAACTTCACATACGTTCATATGAAGAGTGTACCAACATAACAAAAAAAAATTTAGGCTAGTAGCAACACCCTCTCTTATCGAACTGGAAAACTTATTGAACAGACTGGTATATATATATAGACGTGTACAAAATTTCAAGTAGATAAGTTAAGTCGTTCTTGAGCTATAGTCATCACCGATTTCGAAAATATGGTTTTGAGAAGAACGTGTTTAAAGTTTTAAGAAC
Source organism: Chalcis sispes (assembly GCA_949987625.1). Lineage (NCBI taxonomy): Eukaryota > Metazoa > Arthropoda > Insecta > Hymenoptera > Chalcididae > Chalcis > Chalcis sispes. Next base: position 41,008,613 of record OX465098.1, read on the forward strand.
GATTTACATGCAGATAAACATTTTTTTCAACTTAGAAGGTCTCAGTAGTAATTTTACGACGTCGACGAGCTATTCTTGCTTCCCAAGTACTGTCTAATAAATGACGGTTAGCAGGGCCGATTCGATTGCAATCTTGCTGGTTCGCATATTCGTGTACGTTTGGTCCTAATTTAATCCCCATCGCGACAAAAATGGACAATATCCTTCGTGTACCCTCATTGAATAAACAGGTAGCGACATAAGCAGCTATACTGTCGGTAGTAAGTCTCGCAGGTAACATTTTCGGCATTATCTTCCAAACGTTTCCATTAAAGCTTTTGTTGCTATTCTGCGTAAATCCTCCAATTTATTTTTGCAATAACTCATCGCTTCTAAGACTTCCGTAAATCGTTTTTATGGCACTTAGAACTTCTTCCGGCAAGGCGGCATAATCGTGTTTGAAAGACGCTAAGTTATTCTCTGCCTTCGCCTTTTAATATTTGCAACATATTAGTATTACTTGGTAGGCAATACTAATTGCAATTAACAGAGACGAGTGTACGGTGCGCATGCGTAGTGCGCACCCAGCATATTAGTATTGCGCGTCAAGCAATACTACAATAATTGCGACGCTCGTAAATTAGCCTCTACGCGATAAATAACCGACTTTTTGTAGATTCTTGTTATTATTCAGTAATAAACAAGTTTTTGGCGCATGACGGGTACGTGTTACTTATCGCCTTTCCTATCTAGCTCCTTGTCCCGAATACCCCCGCCTCCGCAGGCGCGTCAACCGAGTTGGCACGCAAACTGAACAGTCGAGACCGGTGGAAGCAACACCGGCTGTGGGGCTTTAGGGCAAGGCACCTTACACATAAGTTAAGCAGGATCCAAGAAGGATCCTGCGTTGTTAACGGAACGGCACTGCACGAGAGTGTAATTGCAGCGACGGCTAACGTTTGTCGACACTCGAGGCCGCCTCGGTGGACTTAGCGGCTACTCGGGCCCGAAACCGGGGTCAACGGCAGTGCGTACGTAAAGGGGAGAATGCTGCACATGCATCCCGAACCAACCCGTTATAACTGGCGCTCCAGACGTGTGCGATAGGCACAGGGACGCGCGACATAACTGAGCGTGCGCAGACGAAAAATAGAGGCTTAAACCGTGCGCAGAGGGCGCATACAAGGCACACACACAAACAAGCGTGCGTATAAAGCGTAGGCGCGGAATCCAAGTGTCCCTGGCGTAGCAACGGGGACGAGAGAAAAAGTAAAAAAGGGTAAAACTTTTTTTTTCCTTTTTTTTCTCGTAGTTGGTAGTTTTTTTTTGGTTAATTTTAACTTGCTTGTAGCACCGAGGCTCAAGCAAGTATAAGACCCCTCCCCAAAGCCACGCCAGTGCGAGTGGCGGTACCGTGGGTAGAGAAACGAGGTAAATCCCTCTTAGAAATAAATTTTATATATATTAACCTATTTATTTATTTATTTGGCGATTAAGTATATATTGTGTGCTGTACCCACGATATCGCAACTACTCAATTGTATATAGCGTGCAAAAAAAAGAAATTAGCGAAAAATGGCGACCGGAGATTTCTCTAAAATAGAACAGTGGCTCTTTGCTATGGAGTGCGAGGAGGTAGAAGAGATCCTCCACGCCCTAAGATTGCAACTAGAAGGGCTACGATTCTCGAAACTGGCCCGTATCAGTAATTGGCTGCTGGGGAATTTTACAGCAGCCGATTTTCAAGAGGAGGTCGCTGGGACAGACGAGACTGCCCAGGCAGCGAGAGCCAAAGCGAGACGAAGCTTCGTGCTCTGCGCTTTCTAGGAGAAGGCAGGTACGACGGTGGGATCAGCGGATTACGACAGAGACGAGCCGCATCCGCTGACCATGTTGTTAGAAGACGAGGCGGACCGCCCGACCCTTACCGAAGTAAGAGAAGAGGAGGTGGCGGACGAGGAAGACCCGTCACCAACAAGAAGAGAGCTCTTGATGCAGGAACGCATCGAGAGCTTGAGGCAGACCACTGTGGGCAAGGTCACATGGCTCAACAAGATGCAGATATAAATGCAAGATTTGCGAACTGGGGTAGAAGTCGCAAATCTGAGGCCGAGTGCATCATCCACTAGGATAGAGGGCACGCCAGGCCCAGCCAGACTACCACCGCAAGAGACTGTGGGACCAGCGCTCTCACCACAGGCTCGGCGCAGGAGCAAAACGCCGCGCCACGTAGTCTTCCAGGATACGTTCACATGTAACTACGTGTCCGCACACAGCAGTCCCCGTGAAAGTAAGGATACGGAAGGTATACGGAGACTGCTGGATAGGACGGAACGTAAAGGATACGGACGTGCCCGCCATCCTCCAAATCCAGCCTTGATTGAGCCTGGAGGAGGAGGGAAAGTAACACCAATGCACAGAGCAATAGTGTATGGTGCAACACTGGGATAGCGGGCCCACGTGACATCGGTTGGATCGTCGGTCGGTGGAACATCGAGGTGAGCCGACGGACAACATAGACGCGTTCTTCTGCAAGGTCAAGGCGGCGAAAAACGCGTCAGGGCTCAGCGACCCAAAGATGCTGGTGTCACTGCCCGCGCTGCTGGGTGGCATCGCCGAAATGTGGTACGGCGGCCACAAACACAAATGGCAAACGCGGGAGGCGTTCTGCCAGGCAGCGCAGGCACGCTGGGGTTTGAAGGCTATTGTCCAAGAGAGGCTAAGGGACGAGGCCAGCCGCCGCTTCCAGCAAGCAGACGAACCTGCGCGCACGTAGATCACGTGCTTGGAGGTGATATTACTGAAAATATCGCCACCACTGAGCAAGGAGCAGATTGTGGATAGCCTCCACGATAATCTGCTTTCGCAAATCAAGCGGATTGTCACTCGGATGGAGTGTCGCACGGTCGATGAGCTGATAGACTGTGTGGCAAGAGCGAAGTTGACACTTGGGAGGGAACGAGGTGACAGAACGCTCGTTTCCCTGAATCACACGATAGTGCCGGAGGCGGCCTATCACCTGAGCGCCGCTACGAGAGCGCAACAGAAGGACAGGGCCAAGATAAGCGCGACCGAAGTAGCTGTCGCCGCTGCGAAGGTTGATCGGCCGGCATTGCCGATCAACCAAATAAAGAAAGCGATGAAAGAGGTTCTAGCAGCCTTTGCGAAGCACAACTCCCTCATGGCAAGCGATAAGCGCTGAGACGGTAAGCGGAGCCAGACAAGGAAAGCGAGCCCCAAGAGGTAGCAGAGGCCGCACCCCGCACCAAACAGTTCCAAGTTCCCCAAAAAAGGGGACAAGAAAGAGAATAAAAGGGACCAGAAGACGAAGCAGCCGAAGCAGACTAAGGAGTTTAGCTGCCACGGCTGCGGCAGGCCCAACATGATCAAAAGGTTCTGCCCGGGCTGCTCGAGAAACGGCTGGGGAAGAACGAAGACGAAATCCGTACACCCTTCCCTACCAAGTCTGGGATTCAAGTTCCCGAAGGGACCATCGAAGAGCTCGTGACCGCCGAGCTCGCGCTCGAGCCAACGCCAGACCACCTAGAAAAGGGTGCTCAAAAAGGTGCCAGGTGGTGGTTACCTGTGTGCGTAGGGACGTACACCCTACGCGCACTATACGACCCGAGCACGTCGCACACAGTGATGAGGGCCGTCGACTTACAAATAGCCACGTTGTGTGGACGTACGGTCACGCCAAGCCAAAGTACGGGAGCAATGGTGGCAAACAGCCATAACGCTCCCGTAGTTGAATTTGTCCAACTGTTTTTTGAGGTGGCCGGCATGACGAAGAACATTGAGGTGGAATTTCTGTCTGGTTTACCAGCAGATTGTTACCTCGATGTCAGTTTCGTTCGGGGATTATAGGCCATCCTCGATCCAGCAAGGAACCAGCTCCTCATAAAAGAAGCCAGGATATAGCTGGCTTTGCAGTTGGCCTCGCTGAAAACTGCCGGCAATCTTGCGGTGTCAGCCATAGGTCTGGCTGACGTCCAGCCCTCGGAGCGGGAGCAGCTCTAGGGTCTGCTGGATCGCATGCTGGCCGAGGAGCCAGCGAGCTGGGCTGTACGGAGTGGATCGAGTCTGCCATTGACGTCGGCGATGCTCGACCCATAAAGCATAGGGCTTATCCGTACTCCCCGAAGATCCAGGAGGTGATGCACGCCCAAACCAAGGAGATGTTGGAGGGCGGCATCATTGAGCCTTCGCATGGTGGTTGGTCGAGCCCAGTCGTTATGATCAAGAAGGCTAACGGCAGTTACCGATTCTGCATTAATTCTAGAAAAGTCAATGCATTATCGAAGCCGGATGCTTATCCATTACCAAAGATGGACAGCATCTTGCGCAAGCTGCAGAGGGCGAGATATATCTTGACGCTTGACCTTAGCAGCGCCTATCATCAAATACGGCTCAAGGAGGAGTCGATGCTGATCACGGCGTTCACCGTGTCCAGAGTCGGATTCTTCCAGCCAACCCACAGTTGGCGCGCAAACTGAGTAGCTGAGCCCGGTGAAAGCAGCACCGGTAGTGGGGCCTTAGGGTAAGGCCCCTCACACGTAAGTAAAGCAGGATCCGAGGAGGATCCTGCGTTGTCAATGGACAGGCGCTGCACAAGAGTGTCATTATACCGACGGCTAGCGTCCGTCGACACTCAAGGCCACATCGGTGGACTTAGCAGCCTGTCAGCCCAAAATCGAGACCGACGGCAGTGCGTACGTGCGAGGAAGAATCTCGCACGTTCATCTGAATGTACCCGTTACAATATATACGAGGGGCGTTTGAAAAGTCCGTGCAAAAATAAAAGCTGCTTACGTGTTAGAAGTAAACCTTTTCTATTTTTCGACATAGTCTCCCTTTAGGCTTATACACTTCGTCCAACGATGTTCTAGTTTGTTGATCCCTTCCGAATAATAGGATTTGTCCAAGTCTGCAAAATATCCTTTAGTGTCTGCAATCACCTCCTCGTTTGAATAAAATCTTTGTCCCACCAGCCATTTCTTCAAATTGGGGAACAAATAGTAGTCCGATGGAGCCAAGTCTGGAGAATAGGGGGGATGTGAAACGAGTTGCAATCCTATTTCGATTAATTTTGCGACCGCAACTGCTAAGGTGTGTGCTGGTGCGTTGTCGTGATGGAAAAGGACTTTCTTGTGGGCCAATCGCGAGCGTTTTTCTTGCAGCTCGGTTTTCAAACGGTCCAATAACGATGAATAATATACACCTGTAATAGTTTTACCCTTTTCCAGGTCATCTATCACCATATCATGGATTTGATCAATGATTTCTAGAGTTGTAACCTTCACAGGCTGTCCAGAACGTTCAGCATCACTTGTGCCCATATGGTCAGTCCGAAAATTTTAAAACCACTTATAAACTGTTCTTACCAAAGGTGCAGAGTCACCATAATGTTTATCAAGCTTCTCTTTAGTCTCCTGAGGCGTTTTGCCTTTCATAAAGTAATGTTTAATCACCACGCGAAATTCTTTTTCGTCCATTTCTTGAAAATCACTCGACTTCCTTGATTCACACGAATGCCAAACACAAAGAAATAGACCAATGTGGCTGCAACTTGGTGTGTGTTCATTCAAGAGATGCTACTAATTAAACATGCCCTCGATACGCGCCGATGGTGCCATCTCTCGGACTTTGCACGGACTTCTCAAACGCCCCTCATAGGTCACAATAAAGGTCAATGATCACTTGTTTGAGTATATATATATATATATATATATAAGGTAGATAAATGGCCTTTGTAATCCCTCAGGTAGTCGAGCGTGCAGCTATCGCTATCTACCTACTATCATGCGCTGGAGACGGCTCCGTTCAAACATCTATATCTGCGTAAATAACAGTCGGTTTTTTCTAAAATTCTTACAAAATATTTTTGAAATGCGTTACTTCTAGTAAATGCAAAAAAGAAAAATCGATCTTTTCAAAATCCTAAGTGTGTCCCTCTTCTTAAACTATATGCACCCAGCAAATGCAAAAAAAAAATCAATTTTTTCAAAATCCTAACTGTATCTCCTTCCTCAAACTATATGAGAATAGACTCAAATTTAATTGGTTTTAAAAAGTTTTAATCAAATATTTTTAGCAGGGTAATAATTGTAATTGGTAAGTGTCAGTTGCATTTTCGCCATTCTGATTGAAAATAGTTCTAGTCGAAATAGGTTAACATTTTTATTAAAAGAAAATCTCATGCGAGCTTCAAATAAAAATGTTAATTTTTGAGAAAGTTATATATATATTCAAAAAAAAATTAATTTTGTAAAGTGGTTTATTTCAGAGACTAATTATATTCTCGATATTACTTGATTCTTTTTGTGAATAATATTGAGAATAGTGAAATTTTAACACATGTTAGTTAAAAAACTGGAAAATGTTTTTGTACTCGTTATTGATACTTCCTTCGCGTTAAGGTACAACCGCGTGCGCTCGTAGCGTAAAGAGTCGCGTGGAAAAAAGGAAGTCAGTAGAAAGACGCCATCTCTTCGCTAGGCAACACACGTGTTTTTGAGTCGCTAAGCTTTAGTACGAGATATCTAGGAAAGAACGGTCGAGAAAGGGAAGACGCGGGAGACGACCCAATTTGATAATTCGAGTGGATTTAACTCGAGGTGAGTGTCATTTTAGGTATCCTACGATAACTTGCTGCGGTAATATATTCAGGTTTGTTTTGGCGGCAACGAATGGCGCGAGCGAAAGAGACAACACGAGCGTGTCGTGCTATTTGCACGTACGAAAGAGTGAGAGAGAGCACATACGCGTGAGACAGTACGCGGGAGCGTTCGCAATGAGTTGTGATTGTTGAAGATACTCCTGACAAACGTCGTCATTCTGAGTAATACGCGACATATAGTGCGGATGTGTGATATGAGGCGAGACAAATTAGGTTGATTGTACAGCGATTACAAACGTTTAGTTTAATCTCGCGTGATCTTTCTATAGGCTTCAGCGAACCACGAATTTTTGTATAAATTTTATGATTTTGTTTTGTTCGACTTCGCGATCGCAGCTTTTTAAACTCTCGTCCCACCATCGCTGATCACTTAAGCTTGCAAAAAGAAAATTAAGTGCCGCAAGCGAGCCGCGGCTGGCGCCCGACTTTTTGATTATTTTTATGTAATGAACGATATGTAGTATGAATATCAGTTGTAGCTACAATTGTAGATGTAATTTTTGGATATTTTATTTAAATACAATTAAGTATCATAAATAGTCAGTGTATTTCCCTCATTTCTCCCCCCCCCCCTTTTCTCCCATATACTCAAACTTAGTAACCTCGAATTGACGGTTGCTAGTGATATAATTGAAAAAAGAGTCTAGCGATTTTAATAATTAATTTATATAGCATATTATATTTACCAAAGCATATTATAACTGGTAACAACCATCAACAAAATTGTCTCCCCTCGAGACATGGGTGACATTCGACCATCTCCCTTCTGTTGTACTTGTCAAAAGTATTAGAGCGTCTGCTGCATCAACAACTATACAATGATCTCCATACTTGTCAACTTATCGACCCATTTCCATAGGTTTTCGACCATGCTATAGCAATTAGACTGCGCTCATCAAACTTATGAATGACATTAGGACAGGTTTCGATAGACGCTGGATTACCTTACTTTCGCTATTTGATTTCAGCAAAGCGTTTGACAAGGTCTGCCGTGTCACTCTACTGCGAAAACTATTAAATTATGATTTTTCACCTTCAACCATTCGGTGGTTCACCTCTTACCTTACTGGTAGAAAGCAGCCAGTACTGGACCGAAATGACAACCCATTGTCGTTTGTCAGTCTCAACACCGGTATTCCTTGGGGATCAGTGCTCGGGCCTTTATTGTTCTTTATTTATATTAATGATGTATCCAGCAGGCTTGACACCACTATCTTTTATTTAACCTACGCTGATAACCTCCAGATTTGCGTTCAATTTCGACTGGATAACCTTGAAACATATGTTGAACTCACTAGTAGACAAGCTGAACTTGTCATGCAATGCGCTAATTATAACCATCTTCATCTTAATGTCGCTAAGACAAAAGCCATAATCTTTGGCTTATATTTTTACATCAATAAGCTCACTGACATCAATCAAGGAAGACCAATCAAGGGAGTTCACATAAATAATATTCTTGTGCCATTCGAGAAATCTATGCGCAACCTGAGTGTCTACCTCAATGCTAAGCTTAACTGAAAGGAACACGTTGCTTATATCTGTCGTAAAGCAAATTCTCTGCTTTACAGACTCAACTTCTTCCGTCAGAGCACTAACTTTGCGCTGCGTAAACACTTAATTAAGAATCTCCTGTTCCCTCTTGTAGACTACTGCTGCGTCGTTTACTGTGATATTTCTAGTGACCTTGATCTCAAGCTGCAGAGAGTCATCAACTCTGGTGTTCGTTTTGTCTATGGTGTAACTAGGCGCGAGCTAATACTCCGTATAGGGTCTCTCTCAACTGGCTCACCTCGTCAGATAGGCGCAAATACTTCATTATTACTTTACTCCATAAAATATTTGAATATCGTGATCCACTGTATCTACTTGAAAATTTCGTATGAAACCAATCGGATAGACCCACTCGAGGTGATGTGAGGTCGTTGGCTATATCGTCATCTACTACTGAGTTTCGTGATAGATCTTTTCTTGTTTCTTTGTCCCGTATTTGGAACTGTCTACCTTCTTCTTTCTATACTATAAACTCTATTTCTCGCTTTAAATCCACTATCTTCACCTACCTTCTTTCCGTTGAGAGAGAGAGAGAGAGAGAGAGAGAGAGAGAGAGAGACAGACAGAGAAACAGAGAGAGAGAAAGAGCATACAATATCTCTACCATTGAGTTTATAATAATTATAAATGTTAAGCTTTTTAAATGTTACCATATAAATGTTAATTATAAATGTTAAGCTTTTTAAATTTCACCATATAAATGTTAATTATATATGTTAAGCTTTTTAAATGTTATAAATGTTAATTATAAATGTTTAATATTAAGCGCTGCAATACTATATTAATGTTATACTATTTTATTGCCATACTCTTATTTTATTTTATATTTATAATTAGTTGATAACGTATATTTACTGTTAATTCACTGTACATCATTTGTACAATAAAAATTATATCTATCTATCTATCTTTCTTGCTGGTATCCCGGACGTCTTCTTTCCACTAATTGAACGATGAATACTACTTAACACTTTGCTGACCGGCAATTTTACACAGAAACTATGTCATGTCACCGGCTAGTTTTTTGTAATTGAATATGAAAGTAAAACATTCTAAATAAACTCCAATAAATTATTTATACTGAAACCTAAAGTCCAAGAGAAGTAATTTTTTTGTTTTAAAGCAAACACGACTAAACGCGATACGCCAAGTAATTTATTATTCTATATCGCCCTGGGTGTCGTAAATTAAAATAGATAATGCAATTGCAATGATGAGTTAACTTGTCACCGGTCAACAAAGTGTTAAAAGAACAGTTTCGATATATATATATACGAGGTGTGATCAAAAAGTTTGGTGACTTTTTGAATTTCGCGCGCTCTGTACACTAATTTCAAAATTTTTTTTTTATGTTGGTACACATGTCCTTAACAAATGTTGACAATATCAGCCATCTTGCATGTTTGTGTTGTTTACAACAAGTACAAAGAGTAACTGTCTTCAAACGTGCGAGGCGATTTTTCGTCGCTTAAATAAATGGAGCAAAGCTCACACATTGTTGTTAGTTCGTAATTTTTTGGCTAAAAACAACACCACCATCATGTCCCAGCCTCCATATTTACCAGATCTAGCCCCGTGTGACTTCTCATTTCTGAAAAATTACGAACCAGCAGCGATGTGTGAGCTTTGCTCCATTTATTTAAACGACGAAAAATCGCCACGCACGTTTGAAGACAGTTACTCTTTGTACTTGTTGTAAACAACACAAACATGCGTGATGGCTGATATTGTCAACATATGCTAAGGACGTGTGTACCAACATAACAAAAAAAAAAATTTTTGAAATTAGAGTGTATAGAGCGCGCGAAATTCTAAAAGTCACCTTGCTTTTTGATCACACCTCGTATATGTATGTATGTATGTACGACTGTTGGTAATTTTGTTGAAGCTGGTAGACTGACGAAGTTGTTACGTTGGCTCTATCGAGCAAACGCGACTATTAGTAATATATTCGGTTTTTTCGAGCCTAGACTCGTACGTCTAACAGCTCGGGATCTTTTGCCCGTTGCCGCTCGATTCTTCTTCTTTCTAATAACTACTTAGTGAGTGAGTGAGGGAGTTTAAGGATTGAGTCACCTCTACTCCACGTGGTTGGAGTTGAGAAGCGACTCGGAAAGGTTTTTGATCGCTCACAGTCCACGTAATTGGACCTGGAGAACGATCGGATGATAGCGAGAGTGGGAAGAAAAGAACAGTAAAATAGTGGGTAATATTATTTATAAAAACTTACTTTTGTTTATTTCGAATGGTTATAGGTAATATAATTGTTTTCCTTATTGCCTACTGTGCCGGAAGGTATCCGCGGGCATCAACCGTCGTCTAAACTTGTACTGCAGTTCGTGTTGCACTGTTGTAGAGTTGTAGAACTATACTGTTTTAGAGTTGTAGAATTATACTGTTTTAGAGCTGTAGAATTATACTGTTCTAGAGTTGTAGAGTTGTATTTTTTACACCTTTGTATAGTTGTAGAGTCGTAGAGTCGTAGAGTTGTAGAGTTGGGAAGTTGCGGAGTTGTACTGTCCTTCTGGTGTGCAGCGATGCAGCTCATCACCTCGCCTTCGATGATAAGTCATCCCTCCAGCCAAGCAGGAAAAGAGGAGGGTAGGAAGAGAGAAATTGAGGAAAGAATGGAAAAGCGGGGCGGAGGGGGAAGTGAGGGCCTTTCCACGATTGTCTTGTGATTCGTTCCGGTTGGCGAGGGCCGATTTCGAGAGGGCCTTGACCTATTTTGAGTGGCCGATTTTCTTAGCGTAGGTGGTCCGATTTTTCTTTAAAGCAGGGGTGTTGGTTCTTCGGTGGACGAAAAGATGTCTCTGCGGGTACCTCCCTTTGCATTTATGTTACATTGAAAATGTCGTAGCGTACATAAATTATTTTTTTATAACAGAATTAAATATAACATTAGCCTAAATATAATTATCGCTACCAATAAAATATAAACTTATTCCTATTCAAATTCGAACTTAAATTCATCTTAAATTAGTTTGCAAGGTTAAAATGATTGTAAATTTTCGTAGATCATTTTAACTATACTTAAATATAATTAAGACTACATGATGACTTATGCTATATAAAATTATTTTAAACATGTATTTATGTTTTGAATGTAGTTTGAAGTACATCGCGCTCTCCTTATACTTAGTATTACAAAAATAAATGGGACGTAGAATGTCGTTTGCTGGTTAATATCAACAACGCTACCATCTCGCTGCGATAATACAGGTTTACTCTTAATATACTTTTAAGTATTTATGGATTACGGTATATTTAAGTTAAGAAAAATGTAAAATTATTCTATTATCTAGGCGTGTTTTCTGTAAGATCTACACGCGGATGTACGCATCTGGTAAATGCGTGAGAAAGGACAATATTGAGAGGAAGAAAAAGATAATTGTATATTATAAATAGACAAAATCGTCAACAGAGGTGGCTGTTTCGGTGCGCCATTATTGCAGTATTTAAGATACGGAGCGCTGACCCACGCGTCAGGTATAGGACAGGCTTCATGGGCGTTCGCGCTATATGCCCCTTTTGATAACTACTACTATGTGGATCTTTAAGATTTACTGCTAGTAGTACTAGAAAACGGAGAAAGCGTTTACCAATGCAAGCATCTGCGTTATTTCATTCGTATTTAAGATACAGATAAGTTTTGTGTATACAAGTGTTCTTCGGTCCTTTAATTATCTACGCGTAGTAAAGTGATTAAGTTGTTTGCGTTGACCGTTAGGGACGCGAACATTTGCACATTCCTCAGTATTTTCTAAATTTTGTATATTTATTGCATTTTTTTCATTACGCCCGCCCTCAACAGCTAAGGGAGATAAAAGAAAAGAAAGTAACGGGAAAATAAGGCGGTCATACAAAAAAAAACAAAAAAAAATTAAAAGACATTCGAGCAACTTGGTAAGGTCGATGTTACAAAGTGGAGTAGCTCTGGATGCTCATCGAAGTGATTTCTTTGACTTCTGCCTGAGGTCTGCTCTGCGTAGTGATTCCTTCGAGTGCTGGCTGAAGTCTGCTGCTTGCTGAAAATTTAGTACGGTATTTAAGTACGTGATCGAAGCTATCCCACAATTTTTCTATTAGTTGGGAAAGTCGGGAAAGGGCAAATTCTTCGGACCCTCCTTGCGGCGGGCCTCTTAGTTCGAGGGAGGCAGAGGGCGTAGAAAGCCTTTACGAGGGTGTGTCGTTTTGATGGCGAAGAGAGAGAAAGAGATCGAGAGAGGTTGTCCAGATTTTTGAAATATATGATAAACTTAAAAACTAATATTAATATTGCTTAATTTAACAATGTTTTATTATAATATTAATCTACATAAAATTTGAACTATGCTACGAAGAAGAGTCAATTTCGTAGCTTCATTTTAACTATAATTACAATTTTGTTAACATTTTATTGTTTTTTATTATTATTATTGTTCAAAAGATTTTTTTGTTAGTCGTTCGCATTTGACCTTGATGCTTCAATTTTTCAGTCTTTCTTTAATGTTACAATTACATTAGTAACTATATTTTTAATAAAGAATTCAACTTAAATAAATGTTTGTATAATTGTCTATTGTTTAAGGAATAATAAAAACACGTGTTACGATTTTTGTTGAATTTACTATTAATACAAGGTAAGTATTAAGCAGAACATATTTTAGTAACAATTTACTTGGTGAATTATATTTTATAATTATAATTTTACATTTAAGATTTAATTCGATGATAATGAATTAAATTTGAACATTAGTTTTGCATAAAATCTAGACAATTATAGAAATAACTTATGATTTAAATGTTATCGTTTAACGTTAATTCTAAAATATAATTTGAGCTTTGAAAATAAAGTAAAACGTATCATTTTTGATACAAGTTTATTAATTCTAATTAATTTTTGAACGACTTCAGATTATAAAAATATCACATTAAAAAATTCATGAGAAAAGAGAATATTCAGACTGAAATTATGTAGTATTAAGATTGATGATTTTTATAAAAATACACAAAAGAAAAATACGAGGAAAACGCTTTTATGAAAACGTAATCATTCTCGTTAATGCTATTATAGTTGGTAGTCATAATAATTGATATATTTCATCACGGAGAGCACTCTGTACTCCGCGCGTATTCGCATATTGCGCTCTTTCGACGCTCGCACAAGTAATATCATACTTCGGTATCGCGACGGTCTTTGACGAGAAGATACGGTACGCGCCAGCATTCAAAGATAAGCGTGCATCGTATCGAAAATTGTTGAGTTTAGGCTAGATAAGGAAACTTTTGCCGCGTTTTTGGAGTCTATTCCGGCCATTTTCCTCGTCCGCACGCGCTGTCACCTTCTCACCTTTGAGAATCGGTTTGCGCATAGTATTTTGTTTTATTAAACATCCCCGATCCCGCGTGATGTGTAGAAGGGCAGCGACGCTGATTGGAACGCTTTGTGCACCTCCACTTTGCCGCAGGGGTATCCCGCTTCTGTCAGCGATTTCTTCTTTGCGTGCGCGGCTGGCCAGCCCTAATCGTAAGTCTTTTTTTTGTATAGAAGCGTGCGCGCGTTTTACTTAAACAAATTGCGCTGAGGTAACCTCCGCAGGTTATTCCCTTTTTTTTGTTATTTATCCTCCGCTATCCAGCGCGGTTCGTGCGAATGAGAGAGCGCTATCTCTCTCACTTTAGTAGGATCAGAGCGAGGAAGTTGCGTTCTCTCTCGCACCCGCATAGGGTACAGCGCACGCGAGTAAGAGAGCGCTTTCTCTCTCACTCCTGTAGGGACAGTGCGGGAGAGGCGCATTCTCTCTCGTATTCATATAGTGCGCGTCGCGCGAGAGTGGGAGAGGTCTCTCTCTCACTCATAGGGTTCGCCGCGAGAGAGTTACTACCTCTCTTGAGCGCGCGCGTGGACGCTAGAATCCACCACGCGAGAGTTGTTAACCCTATCTTACAAGCGTGGGGACGATAGAGTCCGTTGCGAGAGAGTTGCCGACCCTAGCGCTTAGAGCCCGTTCGCCTAGAGTAACGCGCTCGAGGACTATAAAGTCCGACAAGGTAAATTCTAGAATTGTCTTATTATTATATATTCGTCCCTCGTTCATTCTTTTGTTATATTTATGTTATTTATTATTTATTTCTTTTATATTTGTTTTTGATAAATTATCTTATTGGTTTTATTATTTTGTTTTCTTCTATTTATTTGTTCTTTCCTTCTTTTTCTTGTTTTCTTTTTAATTAAACTTGAGGTCGCTTATTATATATTTCTTTTCCTTTTTCTTTCTCTTTCCGTTCTTTTTTTTTGGCTTTTTTTATAACGAGGGAATTTCAGCTTTCCTCCCAATTACCGCTATCTCCGAGATTCCAGCTAGCCGGCGAGGACGACACACGAGCCGCCCAACGACGATTGCGCTGCGTTGTAACAGGTAAGTTTGGCCCAGAAGACGGTTTCTCGTGCCTGAACCTAAGAGCAAAGTCGTCTGAGACTTTAACGGCCGAGAAGGAGGCGCTGTGAATAAGTTTCACGTCTCTCGTCAATTGCGCGTCCCCCCAGGTTAATTTCTCCGGTGTTGATTTACCTTTAAAACAGTCACCCCGTTACAATTTATATGTTTACTCGAAATATAATGAGACATTTTTGGTTAACAAAAGATTTTTATATTGACATTCGAAAACTAATCTTGAAATTGTAGAGCATTTATTTATATGCATAGTTTCATGTAAATGCGTTCAAAAAGATGTGTTATTTACTATATATATATATGTATAATATTGATATTGGGAGTGTGAATAAATTCTCGCCGTTTCACCGTCAGATGGCGGTACAAAAATATTATGTGTATAATTCCAAATGATGATGGATCTATATTGAAGTTCTATAATCTATGTTTAAAATTAGTGCGTGTCTTTCCATTAACTTATACAGAAAATTTTCTTTTTGTAGTGTAAAACATGCGAAACTTCGTACCAAATAAACCGTTTTTGCGGAGAATTTTACTGCACTATTGTATCCAGAAGAAATCTGCAGCTAAAGCCACAGAATTTTTGTAGAAACCTATGGTGATCATGCTTTGTCGAAAAGAATATGCAGAGATTGGTTTAACCGATTTAAAAATGGTAATTTTGATGTTCAAGATAGAGAACGCAGTGGTGCACCAAAAAAATTTCAAGACGAAGAATTGGAGACATTACTTGCTGAAGATCTATGTCAGACGCAATCTGATATTGCAAAATGATTAGGAGTTGATCGAACAACAGTTTTGAAACGTCTGACAGCATTAGAAATGATACAAAAGGAAGGATCTTGGGTGCCGTACGAACTCAAGCCGAGAGATATCGAACGGCGTCTTGTCACATTTAAACAGCTGCTTCAACAGCAAAAAAGAAAAGGTTTCTTACATCGTATTGTTACGTGATGGAAAGTGGATATACTATCGTAATCCCAAACGTAAAAAATCGTGGGTCAAGCTCGACGAAGCAGTAGCATCAACGCCAAAGCAGAATATCCACGGTTTCGAGCTCATGCTGTGTATTTAGTAAGATCAGCTGGGGTAGTGTATTACAAGCTGCTCCAACCCAACCAAACGATCACAGGAGATCTCTATCGATGGCATTTGATGTGTTTGAGCCAAGCATTGGAAGAAAAACGGCCTCTACAGTCTGTCAAGTAAGAGCGTGGTCGTGTTAATTTATAAAAAAATTTATTTGATGAAACTTTCATATTTATATTTACATTGTACACATTACAAACAATGATGCAATTTGGTCAATAATGTGTCCAGTCACCACCGGCGTCGATAATTGCCTGGCATCTCCGAGGCATGCTTTCTACTAATTTGACGGCGTATTCTAGTGGCAAGCATCTCCAGATCCGACGAATTTCGTAAGACAACTGCTTCAAAGTGTATGTGCGTCTTCCACGAAGCTTCCGTTTGATATATGCCCACACATTTTCAATAGGGTTTGCATCGAGCGACTGCGACAACCAATCCAATGTAACGATGCCAGATTGAGTCTTCCACTGAGTACAGAGCTTGCTGCGGTGTTTAGGATCGTTGTCCTCCTGCAGAATCCAATCTTCATTTTTTGTGATGAACCATCGTTTGGCAGATAGCAGTAAAGTCTTTTTGTAGATTTTCATCATTTTCTCGGCATTCAGGTTGTCAGTAAAGAGGTGCAAAGTGCCGAATCCCTGCTTTGAGAAGCAGCCCCAAAGATGCACCTTTATTCCATGTTTTACGGTCCGCTGAACAAGCCTATTGGTGGAAGTTGACCAGGCTTGCGCAAGGACAGAACGTGATCATATAGAACATTCATCAGTAAAAATGACATTTTCAAAATCTCTATCAATATTCTCATGCGCCCAAGCGAGTCGCTTTGTCACATGTTTTTCAGTCAACAGAGGCTTCTTCATTGTGTTGCGCCATTTCAGATGATGAGTAGAAAGATAGGTTCGGATAGTTTCGTAGGATATATCTAAACATTTTGCTATTAATTTTGCTTGTCCTTGCCGCAGTGTTAAAGCAGGATTCCGCGAAAGCAGATTCACTATTCTTTTTTTATCTTCTTTGTTCACTTTTCCTATCCAGCCACGTTCTGGTAAATCATCGACATTCTTAGCCACTTTATATCGCTGTATCCTCTTTTGTACAAATGCCTTCAACTTTCTCATATATTTAGCAGCTGCTGATTGCGACATTTTGTGACCTTTTGGGTGGATGCAAAGGAACACAGCCTCGTAGCGCGACGCGTACTTAGCACTCATGGCGTTTAACGTGATTCTCTTTCAAAAGATCAACGACAACTGAATTTTCGTTGACAATGCATTAAGGAAAAAGCTTTTCTCTTTTGGCTCGTGAAAGAATTAGAGCGATATCTTTCATTACCTATTAGTGAAGTCGACCACGCTCTTACTTGACAGACTGTATATGAGCCAGACACGATAAGGTGATTTTGCTGCATGATAACGCTCGGCCGCATGTCGCGTTATCGGTGAAAACATACCTGAAAATGCTGAAATGGGAAGTTTTATTCCACCCGCCATACTCTCCAGAAATTGCGCCTTTTGATTACTATTTATTTCGATCGATGACTAACAGCCTGGCTGAGCAGCACTTTATTTTGTATGAAGAAACGAAAAAATCGATTGATTCGTGGATAGCCGCAAAAGAAGTGTCGTTTATTCGACGCGGAACTTAAAATCTGCCAGAAAGATGGAAAAAAGTAATCTCCAGCAATGGGCAACACTTTTATTGACTTGTTTTTTTTATTATTTTTTTAAATAAAGGATTCATTTTTACAAAAAACGATGAGAATTTATTCATACTCCCAATATTTATATTATTTGTATTTACTTTTATATTTTATACATCTTGCATTTGAATAAAAATAAAAAATATGACATATAATTACATATTAGGACCTTGAATATGTTCTCGATGTCTATCTTACAAAATAGGAACCTTATTTGAAATATAAGGCACAAAAACATTTCATTCAAAGTATTGCCCTTCACTTTAGACTATATTCTCCCATCTTTCTGGCAGTATATGACTCTTTTCAGGCTATCAAATAATCAATCTATTCTTTAGTACCTTTGTAGGAATGGAAGCGCTCCTCAGTCAGTTCATATGCCATCGAACCGTATAGATAAAAATCGGATGGGGCTATGTCAGGTGAATGCGGCGGGTAGGGCGGGACTTCCAATTAAAGCATTTCCAGGTAGGTTGTTATTGGTTTTGCAAAATGAGGCCGAGCGTTGTCATATAACAAAATTATTTTGTCGTGTTTCTGCTCGTATAACAGCCGTTTTTCTTTTAGGGCTCGACTAAAACACATCAATTGAAGTCGATAGCAATCTCCCATGATAGTTTCATTCAGTTTGAGCAGTTCATAATAAATGACACCCTGCTGATCCCATCAAATACAGAGAAGAAGCTTCGAACCATAGATATTTGGTTCTGCGGACGATGTTGATGCATAATTGGGCTTACCCCACGATTCTTTACGCTTTGGATTATTGTACTGTATCCACTTTTCATCACCAGTCACGATACGGTGCAAAAAACCTTTTCTTTTCTGCAAAAAACACGCGTGAACACGCCGTTCGACGTCTCTCGGCTTCATTTCATATGGCACCTAATGTCTTCGCTTTTGGATCATTCCTAAGACTTTTCAACGTTTTGAAACTGTTGGCTCATCTAGTTGGAATATTTTTCTAAGTTCTGCTAGCGTCTGACATCGGACTTTATTAAATAATTCCTCTAATTCTTCGTCTTCAAATTTTTTCAATACGCCAAAACGTTCTATATCCTTAAGTTCAAAATAATTATCTTTTAAACGTCGAAATCAGTCTCTGCAGGGCCCTAACATACAGGGTCTTCAAAAAGCTCTAGACCGGTTAAATAACTTAAAACGTAGGCATTATTTAAAAAAATTGTTGATAAAAAAGCTGTCGGAAATTTCCCTGGCTATCCAATTGCGGTCTTGGCCGTGACTTTTACCTTGACATTCAAGGCCATTTCAAGGTCAATTCCATTTTTTTTATAGAGCAGCCCCCAATTTTGATACCGGAAATGAGAAGGGCGAATAATTTTACGTCCAGATACGATCTTTACCATTAGAAAAATTTGACCTCAGAAAGCCAAAACAAGGTTAAGCAGTGACCTGCTGGATATCTTGAAAAGTAGGTGTCGCTCAAAAAACACGTTTCAGCAAAACGTTGTAAAAAATTGCCCTGGATGTACCACAGTAATATCTTGATCTTTAAGACTATATTAAGGAATAATTTTTCTAAAGCATTAGATAAAATGAAGCTTGCATTCATACTATCTAGCTAAGGTAAGGTAGCGTAAAAAAACTGAGATTTGCGTTCATCCTGGTCAACTGAAGCAAGGTGGGGTGATGCTTAGCCAGTAAAGGCAACGCTAGAGTTTACCCTAGGCAGTTAAGGCAAGGTGGTGTGATGCCCAGCCAATAAAGGCAAGGCAGAGTGAAGATCATTAGGTGAAGGCAATGTTGAATCACTTTAATCAAATATCAATCATTATTTTTTATTTTAGCAATTGCTCAAAGTTTCTACCCTTAACTGCCTGGCAATGTGCTATGCGTTAGTAAAATGCTGCTACAGCTTGACAAATAATGCCATCATCAATAATAATGATTTTATCCCTTATTTTCCTCTGGAGTTCATCAAGGTTCACTGGTTTCGTTTGATATACCTCATCTTTTAGGTAACCCCATAAAAAATAATCAAGCAGACTAAGGTCAGGAGATCTGGCTGGCCATTCTACACTTCGCCCATAATGAGGTGGTGCTCCGTCTTGCTAGAGCAACGTTCGATCAAAATCATTGCCCACAATTGCGTGAATCGCTGGGATGATTTCATTTAGGAGCATGTCTTCATACTTAATCGCAGTAAGATTTCTTTTAATAAAGAAGGGCCCAACAATACTGTTGTTTATAACGCCAGCCCAGACATTTACTTTCTGAGGGTATTGAGTACTGCGAATATCCGACATCCATTTTGGGTTTTATCACTCCAGTACCTAAAGTTATGTCTATTGATATTGTCATTAAGCTCAATGGTAGCTTCGTCTGAAAATACATTTCTATTTAAAAAATAATCATCAGTATTTATTCAGGTTATCATCAAGTCACAAAACTCTATGCGTCTAACTGGATCATGTTCAAGTAATTCATGTACAAGTTTTACCTTGTATGGATAGAACTTCAACATTGATTGGAAAAACAACATCTAGCTGTTTTCCTTCAGTAGTTGCTGTAACTGGACGACCCGATCTAGGAAGATTTTTTTACCTCTTGTTAAATTGAAACGCGTAATTGTCCTTTCTACTGTCGATTTGGATATTAGTTTCATTCCTACCCTAAAAGTATCATTGAATAAGATCAGTAAATCTTTATTATTAGGTTGCTGCAGATGAAATGGCAAATTAAGTAATAAATTTTTGAACAGCTGTAACTTTTTATAAAGACAATTTATTTAATCAAAATAGGTACCAATAGATGCAACACACTTTTCCCAACGAGATACAAGTACATTTATTCCAGTTTTGTAGAAGTCTGAGTTTCTGGTTCAAAGAAACTCCTCGAAGGCATTTTTGACAGCAGCTTCATTATTAAATCTTTTTCCTGTCAAAAAGTGATCCAAATGCTTAAAGAAATGGTAATCTGTTGGTAAGAGGTCTGGTGAATATGTAGGGTGAAGAAGAGTCTCATAGCACAACTCGTTTAATTTTTGGACCGTTGTTCTCGATACATGAGGTCGTGCGTTATCATGAAGCGGTATCACTTCATCCATGTTGACAAGCCTAAGTCGTTGGACTATCAATTTCTGATGCATTTCATCCAGTTGAGCACAGTATTTCTTAGCATTGATGGTTTCGCCAGGTTACAGGAACGAATAGTGGATAACTCCAGCTACAGACCACCAAACAGTTACCATTATTTTCTTTGGATGAAGGCTTGGTTTCGGTATGTGTCTTGGCGCTTCATCGGCATCTAGCCATTGGGCCGATCGGCGACGATTATCGTATAAAATCCACTTTTCATTTCAGGTCATAATTCGGTGCAAGAATGATTCCTTTTTGTTGCGGGAGAGAAGAGAACTTGAAATCTCTATTCGACACATCATGAATCTATTTGTCAAGCTTTTTTACTTTTCCAAGTTGTTGCAAGTGGTGGCAAACTGTCGAATTGTGAACGCCTAGTTTTCTCGGCAAAATCCCTTATGGTTTGGCGGGGGTCAGCCTCCACCAATGCACGCAGCTCGTCGTTATTAATCGATGGTCCTGGGTGTCCACGTGGCTCATTACCAAGGTCCTTATATCCGGATCAAAATTTTTCGAACCACCGCCGAGTGGTTCGTTCGCTAACTGTATCAGGCCCAAATGCGCTGTTGATATTCCTTGTTGCTTCCGTTGCGTTGTGCTCTAATCTAAATTCGTATAGTAAAAGTAGCCGTTTTTGATTCACTTCCATATTTACTTTCTCTTTTTGTTTTTACGATTACTATGAAGTGCAAAACAGAAATGACTCCATAAACCAAGGTTGCAGTATTTATACTTCAATATGTCATATCATTTGCGCCGCCTTGTGCCAACATAATACACTAAAATTGCAGCTAACCTTATGTCATTGCTAAATCGGCCATTCCATCTGCAGCAACCTAATACTTATATTTTTATGAATTGCTAAATACACATTCTTAAATATTAATTATCATTTGTGCACTTTTCTATTTTGCAGAAATTTACTTTTTCTTTTAAAATGCGTGTCATTTCGTCGGTTGATGTGGTAGCAGAGCGCTACTAGTTTCGTTCGAGAGGCAGGACTATAAAGTTTTGTCCCGATATAGTTTAGTCATCATCATGCGTTGGAACAGTGAGAAGCGTGCTTTTGCCGTTGAGGCCTACTTTTCAAGCGGATGTTTTGTGATCGCAACCCAGCGCGCCTTTCGGAATCGCTTTAATTTAGCCCCCATCCCGGACCGGAAATCAATTGTTACGTGAATCACTAAGTTCAGACAAACTGCAAGTGCAACAAGACGAAGAACTATAGTGCCTTGGCCTGTTAGATTACCTGAGAACATTGATGCAGTAAGAGCTTCAATGTTGCGGTTGGGTGACCCCTGTGGCATACCTAGAGATCTAGAAAAAAACAAGTATTATTGCAAGTAATCAGATAAATAAATATGTAAGAAAAGACACATATACATAAATAAATATTTATTTATTGTATATTATATTCTACTTTTTTTTTAATTTAAACTTATAACTCACATGATAGACTTTTAAATATTTTAGTACACTTTTATACACTTCTATACATTAATATATTTTCAAATTTAAAAATAAATTGTATATAAATGTATATTAATGTATAAAAATGTACAAAAGTGCATAAAAGTGTTGCAAAAGTTGGTTCAAATTTAGACACTTATAAACACTTTCGTACTTTTATATACGCTTTCGAACATTTTTGTACACTTCTGTACATTTATGTGCACTTTCTATTTTTACTGGTCCAGTTGCAAGAATCCACGTAAAAATCTACATGGAAATCGACATGGATTATGTGGTAATCTACACTGAAATCAGTCCAATAACACATTGTATGTAGATTTCCACGTAGATTTCCATGTAGATTTTTACGTGGATTGCCGCGTGAATTCATACGTGAATTTCTGCGTAGATTACCACGTGGATTTCCTCGTGAAATTATACGTGAATTTCCGCGTAGATTATTATGTGGATTTCCACGTGAAATCAGTGTAGAAATCTACGTGAAAATCAGTGTCGATATCTATGTGAAAAATCATAATAAGTATACGCAATGAAATATATTAAGAACGATCATGAAATAAATATATGGAAACTAATTTTAATAACATATTATTATTATTGTTACATAATTTATGTAATAAATTAGATGAACTTATTATTATTATATTATTATTACATAACTTAATGAACATATTTTTATTATTGAGAGTACAAATTAATTCGGTCCGTTTTTTTGCAGTCAAAAATGCATTCATTTCAAAATAAAAAGAATTCAGATTAATCAAAGTATCGTCCATCGCTAGTTACTACTTTTTCCCACCTTTCAGGCAATTTTCGAATTCCATCTCAAAAAAATATCTCGCCTTTTAAGGTGATCCAAGTTAGGAGTCAATTTTCTATTTCTGCGAAAGAAGGGAGTCGATGACCTGCCAGATCATGCTGCATCCCTCGGAACAACCAGTAATCAAGAGGAGTAATGTTCGGAGAATACTGCGGGTGTGGTAAAATATCCCACTTAAGCGTTTCCAAATATTTTTTCACAACTTTTGCGACATGAGACCAACCGTTGTCATGCAGAAAAATAACTTTGTCATGTCTTCCCTTGTATTTTATTGTAATGCACGGCTCAAACGAATCGATTGCAGCCTATACCGATCGGCTGTTATAGTATCGCCAGGTTGTAGATGCTCATAGTACACAACACCCTTTTGGTCCCACCAGATACACAACATGATCTTCGAACCATGAATATTCGGCTTTGGTATTGATGTTGAGGTCGATGGCAACGATTGACCGGGCATAGCGTAGTATTCTTTCTTCTTAGGGTTATCATAGAATATCCATTTTTCATCCCCAGTAACAATTCTATATGAAAAACCCTTTCTTTGTTGCCTTTGAATCAGCTGCTCGCAACAAAAAAATTGCCTGTCAATGTCTCTTGGTTTCAGTTCATAAGGCACCCAATTGCCTTGCTTTTAAATTATTCCCATGGATTTCAGTCGTATAAAAACTGCTTGTTAAGTCACTCCCAATGATTCTGCAAGCTCCTCTTGCGTTTCACTCGAATCTTCATCGAGTAATGCCTCCACCTTTTTCTTCGAATTTTTGTGGCTGTCCAGAGCAAGGCTTATCTTCAACGCTGAAATTTTCATTCTTGAAACGTCGAAATCATTCTCTAAAAGATTTATTAGTTGGAGCATTGTCACCATAAACTTCCACAAGCATTTAATGCGCTCCAGCTGCACTTTTCTTCCAATTAAAACAGAAAACTAGAACGCAAATGTTTCTCAGTTAACACAAAATTAGACATAATTAACGCAGTTGGAAACAAGATTTTAATATGAAACTCGAAGCGATATAAACTGAATATTATTGACATATGTGTAACTTCTCTGAAACTATCGACTTCAGCTATTACTACTAAATATTCATAATAGTCAGAGCCATCTTCTGAAAACAGGCCGAACTAATTTGTACTCTCAATGTTATTAGATAATTTATGAACTTATAATAGAAATAAGCAATATAAAAGTATTTAATGTAACGAGTTTCGTTGCAACATAGTTAAATAATGATTGACAATAAATATTTAGAATTCCTAATTTTTATATAAATATTATCACATATAATATAGATAGTTAGATAGTTTAAATGTCATAAATTAATACGTAAGAAATGCTGATAACAACGTAAGAAATAGCAATGCTTCTGCATAGTTTATTAATCCAAAATACATCCCGCTAAAAATATTCGATTAAAACTTATTGAAACCGATTTAACAGTTTGAGTCCGTTATTTTAATTGGAAATCATCAAATTAAATCCAATAAATCGATTAAAAGTTATTTAGACCAATTATTAAATTTTGTCGGTTTTTATCGGATTCAATTAGTTGTGTTCTACAGAAAAAATCTTATTTCATTTGATAATACAACTGATTAAATCCGATTAAAACCGATAAAATGGTATAATTGGTTTAGATAAGTTTTAATCAAGTATATTGGTTTTAATTTGATCATTTCCGATAAAAAAACCGGATACAAACCGATTATCTTTTGAATCCATTTTAATGAGTTTCAATTTAATATTATTAGCAGGGCAACTAGATTATCAATATCAATAAATCAAACATAACTATCAATTAATCTGTCTTTCATTGTTTTAGGTACCTGAAAAATAAAATTTAAATTTCAATAAAAAATTCAAGTTAATTATATATCGTAACGAGGTTATTTGGAATGCACGTGCGAGACTCTTCCTTGCATGTACGCACTACGCAGGCATCGGTTTTGGGCCTCACAGGCCGCTATGTCCACCGATGCGGCTTCCAGTGCCAACGGACGGTAGCCGTCGGCACAATGGCATTCTCGTGCAGTGCCGGTCCGTCTACAACGCAGGATCCTCCTTCGATCCTACTTTCACTTACGTGTGAGGAGCCTCACCCTAAGGCCCCGCTGCCGGTGGTTTGGTCTTTCATTGGGCTCAGCTGCTCAGTTTGCATACCAACTGTAGATAGCACGCCTGCGGAGGCGGCGATATCCGGGACAGGGGCTTAAGATAAGAAGGAGATAAATAACGCGCACCCGTTCTGCGCTAATAACTTTATCTTGGCAAAAACTTCACAAAATTATTGGGTGTACAACTTTGCTTCCGCCGTTTTTTCCGAAATTCGAGGCTTTATTGTAAAAAACTGGCTATACATTCATAATTCAAAGTATTGTCCATCGCTGGCCACTACTTTCTCCCATCTTTCGAGCAGCATGAAAAAACTGGTCATCTTTTGAATCGATCCACGAATCGATCCAATTTTTTACTTCTTCATAAGACCGGGAGTGCTGGTCAGCCAGGCCGTGTGCCATTAATCGAAAAAAGTGACAGTCCGAGGAAGCAACGTCTGGAGAATACGGCGGGTGGGGTAGGACTTCCCATTTCAAAGTTTCCAAGTAACATATGTCTTGACCACTTTCGCAACATAGGATCGAGCATTGTCATGCTGCAAAATCACTTTATCATGTCTCTCGTTGTATTGCGGCCGTTTGTCTTTCAATGCTCGGCTCAAACGCATTAATTGCGTTCGATAACGATCGCCTGTGATTGTTTCAGTCGGTTTCAACAACTTATAATACACTACGCCGAGCTAGTCCCACCAAATACTGAGCATGACCTTGGAACCGTAAATATTCGGTTTGGCCGTCGATGTGGAAGCATGGCCGGGATATCCCCATGATTTTCTGCGCTTGAGATTATCGCAGTGAACCCATTTTTCGTCCCCAGTCACAATGCGATGTAGAAATCTCTTCCGTCTTCGCGTTGCAAGCAGCTGTTCACAAACACACAAACGCCGTTTAACATCTCTCGGTTTCAACTCGTACGGCACCCAATTTCCTTGTTTCTGAATCATTTTCATGACTCTCAGGCGTTTTGAAATGGCTTGTTGCGTCACTCCCAATGATCCTGCCAATTGTTGTTGCGTTTGACACGAGTCTCAATTAAGTAATGCCTCCAATTCTGCATCTCCGAAAACCTTCTTTCTTCCACCGCCATGCTGGTCTTCGACGTTAAAATCGCCGTTCTTAAAGCGACGAAACCGCTCTCGGCACGTTCTTTCACTAATAGCGGCCTCACTATAGGTATTTGTGAGCATTCGATGAGCCTTAGTCGCAGATTTCTTCATATTAAAGCAGAAAATTAAAACCTCCCGCAAATGACAAGAATTCGGCTCGTAAGCTGACATGTTTAATCGAGAATAACTTTATGATGCAGACACAAATCGACTAATATTTCGATGGCGTTATGTTTACGAATACTTAAACTTATTGTATGACATCTATGATCTATTTATTTCAACTACCATTTACCGCTACAGCCATCTATTGCAAAACGGCGGAAGCAAAGTTGTACACCCAATATATAAAAAAGGTTAATTATTTATCGCATAGAGGTTTCTGATATGAATCGCAATTAGTATTGCTTGACGAGCAATACTAATACGCTAGGCGTGCACTGCGCATGCGCGCCGTCCACTTGTCTTGATGTATTCACTCAGCAAGACGTGTGAACTAGCCCTTATACACGCAGGCTTGTATCAGACGTGTGAGCCGGCCTTAACTTTTGTCAGGCTCACTGACGGTTGGACGCAGCCTCTCGTGGCCAACTGGGAGACTACACGCGTGCAGTCTCTCGCACGTCCTTAGACACACACACTTAATGATCTATTGAGTTGTTTGATAATTAATGTTTTTTTCATGTTTTTCAAAGTGAATTTATTTATATTAACAACAAAAATTAGTTAAAGATATATTGACCGTTTTGTTGGATGACCTTTTGCCATCTTGCGGTAAGTTGAAAAATTCCATGTTCTAAGGAGCCTTGGTTTTTACAAGCGAAGAACTGGTCCAACTCATTTTTAACAGTCTGATCGGAATCAAAAGTTTTACCATTCAAATGGTTTTTTAGGGGCAAAATAAATGATAGTCTGATGGTGCTGAGTCAGAGCTATAGGATGGATGTGGCATCAGTCCCCAATTGATCTCCATTAATTTTTGACGGGTTATCAAAGAGGTGTGAGGTCTGGCGTTATCATGATGAAACATTACACCTTAGCGATTGGCCAGTTCAGAGGGTTATTTCTTGATTGCTTCGTTCAATTTCGATAGTTGACGACAGTAGACATTGGTATTAATAGTTGGGTTTCTTGAAAGCAGCTAAAAGTAGACTTTACCCTTGTAATCCCACCACACGGAAAGTATAATCTTCTTTTGGTGAATATTGGCTTTGGATGTCGATCGTGGGGGCTTATCTTGCTTGATCCATGATCGTTTTTGGACTACAGTATCCTACATAATCCATGTTCCATCACCCGTTATGATTCTTTTTAGAAATGGGTCGTTTTCATTACGATTCAGCAAAGAGTCGCATATGTTAATGCGTTTGGTGAGGTTGATTTCCTTTAATTCGTGAGGAACCCAAGCATCCAGTTTGTTTACGTAACCAAGCTGTTGTAAGTGCAAATAAACGGTTGAATTTGATATGCCGAGCTTCTCTGCTATCTCTAGAGTTGTTATATGCCAGTTAGTTTCGATTAACGCCTTTATTTTGTCGTCATCAGTAGTGGTTGGACGACCACTATGGGATGCATCTTACACAATAGAATTTCCAGAACAAAAGCGAGCAAACCAACGCTGACACTGGCGCTCAGTAAGGCAGTCCTCACCATAAACTTCACACAATTTCTTCCGAGCTTGCACCGCATTTTTGCCCTTTCGGAAGTAAAACAATAAAATATGTCGATAATGCTCACTTTGATTGTTCATTTTCAACCTAATTTTTAACCAACTTGTTATTTACTAATGACGCTCAGTTTTTGACAGAAGATAGTGTACAGTCTAACCTTTATTATAGTATATAATAATATACGCCACGCAACCGCTACCACATGAAATATGCAGTTCACGCCATCTATGAGAAAAAAGCGACATTAATTTTTGAACAACCCAATACTATATACCATATGTATGATTGAGAGCGAATTTCTTACTCGCCGCTCGCACGAGTAATTTAATATGATTTCGCGAACGCGCGAATAACTATCGACACGGATTAAATAAGGTTATCAAAGAAGTGGCCACTTACTTTTATCTGTCGTGAGATTCATCCTCTCGAATTACGCTTGACAATCTTTCTCTCTCTGGCAGCGTCGGAATAGGCTTGTCTTGACAGCGTCCGTACTCTGTCACGGTAGGGAAAAGACGATTGCTTTCTTTCTCCCCAGCTTGCGTCGCGCCCCTCCTCTTTTCCCGCATCGCGCCATCAATTGCTTGATCGATGGCGCCGCGTGTCGGCACACTGCGAACTCTATCTCGCGCTGCATGGCAGGTGGCCTAACCTCTACGGGCCACCTGTTACATCCCTCATCCAGTCGCTGCTAGGCTCTGCCTAGTAGCTACTTTCAGCTCCCCTCCCGGATTTAGGTCGGGGTTAGGAAAAGGAAAAGATTCGCGAATCCAGATTTACAAAAAAGTAAAAAAACTTTATTCTTAGGAATTACTTATTAACAAGACTAGTGGGAGGTGGGAGGCTCGGGCTCCTTGTCAGGGCTCCTGTTTGTATGGAGGCCCTGGCTCTTCACTGCCAGGGCTCCTTGTACTTCCAGTGTTCGTGCAGCCTGGGGCATTTCTTACTCCTCTTCACGCTTTCTAGACCACACACGTAGTAGCGTGGTGGTTCTCCCTTTCCCTGGCGCGCCTTGTCCAGCCAGTACGCCTTTTCAGCTTTATGTTTCACCATAGCGTGCGGCCACCGCTCGCACTCGCTCGGCGTCGCTGACCACCTTCTTTTGTAGTTCCTGCTGGAGCTTCCTAAGCTTTTCGTTGCGGACCTACTAACGCCGCGCTTTCGCCTTCTTCTCCGCTTGGGCCTGGCAGGCGGCCGCCTCGGCCTCTTAGCGTCGCTCCCCCTTGTTTTGAGAAGGGCATCCCTCCGCTGACAGCGTCGCTCGCGTTTGAAATCCTCCGCCTCGAACCCTGCTCTCTACGCGAACATATCTATTGCCGCGTCGTTGGCGTTGATCCACCTACGAAGGTTATCGCCTGCCACCGCATGACATTTATCCCCCCGGCGGTAGAACATGTCCAGGCGCTTTCGCATGGCCTGACGGGCGCTCGTGTTCTCCCGAACGAGCTTCTGGATTTCTTCCCAGTCGGCCTCTAACCCGACTGGTGTGGGTTGAGGGGCGGCGAGTAGAGCCTCTCTACGCGCATCCTGCTTTGCCGGCTTCTGCCCTTTCTTGGGTGACTGGTTGGGAGCGCGCGGGACCTCCCCGCGCGCGTCCTGCGTGGCTGGCTTCTCAGCCGGCTCCGATCCCGCGTGGGGATAGCGAAACGGCGGCGACAATGGTGCAGAAGCGCGCAGGTCCTGCCCGCGCGCACCCTCTTCCTCGGGATGGTCCTCCACCTCTTCGATGGTTATGGTCGACGAGCCACCGCCGGCCTTTTCTGGTTCAGCTGTCACTTTTCTGACAACCCGGATCATGCTAACGATGAATTCGTCGGCCTCGCGGCTCACGTCTAAGGTCCTCAGATGGGCCAAGGTTGTCACCAGGGCGTCCTTAGCCTTATCATGTGCGGTCTCAGGTTCTATTGTAACACAAAGCGGGGAAAAAGGATGGTTAGGCGAGAGTGGTAATCACGAGTTCGCGCACGTACTTCGAGGCAAAGTCGAAGTGTGTTCTCCAACACCCTTCGCCTTCCTACTGAACGGTAGCCTTCCCGAGCCTCGCTTATCGCTCGTGTGACGCCTCACAACGCATACCGTCTTCCGAGGCCGACCGCGCTTTCTGGCCGGCGCAGCGGCCATGTGATCGCATTGCGAAGGTCCCCCGCTGGGGACCGGCTCAACTCCTGGTTGGCTCGCCAGAAGGGGCCCCGCCGCATCAAGAGTACGGCTCGTCCTATTCTCGTCCTCTTCTTGTGGCGACGGTTTGGCAGCTACGTACTTCTTGAGCTGGTTGACGTGCACGGGACAGATGGTACACTTGTCTCCGTTCCTCAGCTCGTACGTGTTGCTGCCCAGGGCCTTGCTGACCACGTAAGGCCCTGCAAATTTAAAGGCTAGCTTCCCCGCTATCCCATGGGCTGTGAAAGAAAGTACCTTATTTTTATTCCACATGCAGTCGCCTTCCTGAAAGGAAAACTCTCTGCAGCGCGCATTGTAGTACTGCACCTGCCTCTCCTGTTCTTTGGTGGTGATTTTGGAGACGCGAACGTGAAGCACCGGCAGCTTCCGAACGCGCTCTGCCCAGCCCCGTACTGCTTTCTCCTGCAGTACCTGAGCTGAAGCTTCGCGAGACATCCGGGCTTCGCTCTTTGGAGGGACGGGCTGGTGGCCATAATTGAGCATCGCCGGGCTTGCTTCGACAGCGCTCTGATCCGCCGCGTTGAAGGCGAACACCACTTCGTATAGGTGTTCATCCCAACGGTCGTGCAATTCCTCCAAGCAGGCCACGATCATGGTTTTGATCGTCCTGTTAGCCTGCTCGATAGGATTCACTTCCGGATGGTACACCGGTGTCGTAAAGTGATGGATACCATGCTTCTCAAGGTACCCATTGACGATTCGGTTCTTAAACTCCGTACCGTTGTCGGTCAGGAGCACTTTCGGCGAACCGAATCTGAGCATGACACGCTCGACTAGGGCCTTGAGCACGGCTTCGGCCCTTACCTTCCGCAATAGGACGCATTTGACCCACCGAGTGAATAGATCCTGGAAGACCAGCATGTATTCGAAGCCACTGCGGCCTTGGGCGAATGGTCCCATCTCGACGGCAGCTAATACCTGCCATAGCCGCTCAATGAGCCCCCTGCCCGTTAAGCCAGCTTTCTGCTCCATTTTGCATTGTTAGCAGACTTGGCGTCTATGCACGTTGTCTGCTACGTGGACTGCCAGCTTGGGCCAGTAGTATTGCTGTGTGACCCTGGAGTGCGTCTTCTCACAACCCAGATGCCCTGCCGTAGGGTCGTTGTCGCACTTCTGGAGGACTTTCCATCTCCGTTTAGCGGAAACGACGACTTTTCATAAGTTATCGTCGTCGTCTCCTAAGAGTAGCCTTGTTGATTGGGTTGGGATTGTATTTGTACAACTGACCTTCAACCATCTTTAAGTGAAGATGCTTTAACGGGTTACCCCCACTTGCGACTTTGAAAAAATCGATTTTTTGTTAATTGCATTTTTTTTAAGTATAAGTATCTGAGAATATGATCTGGAAATTTTAAGTCGATCCGAACAAAATTGACTGAGATATGAGCGTTGAAAGAGAAGAATCCGTTGTGTAAACAACCGGCAATTAAAACTTTAAACGCGTTTTTCTCGAAATGGCATTTCTGAAGTTAGTGACCAAAATTACTCAAACACTAATAAACCGATCTTCTTTAAATTTTGTAGGCTAATTTAATACATAAAAATGTTGTCTTTAATTGCTCAATTTTTTGTTTTAAAAAAAAATGGCCGTTTTATAGCCAAAAAACGGCCGTTTTCTTTTGTTAAAATCTAACTATTAACTTTGACTGTCCGCTATTTTGTGAAAAATTAATATTTTTTTAAGTCCTTTGATTAAAGACTAGTTTATACTTATATTTAACTAAATCTATCCACATTTTTTGTTTCAAATGATCCACTTAGCCGCAATGTTGGTCACTGCAAACCGTATAAATAGAAACACTATTTCATTGGCGGCCATTTGCCACTTGACAATGTAATATTTTGCAATACAAAAATTACTGAAAGTTCTTCAAGATGTATTCTTTAAGATGATATAATAATCGTTTGAAAAAGTTTTGTAGTTTTCTTTAAAAAAATTCATGAAAAAGGCCTTTTTTGTTGAGCTACAACTGAGGGTAACCCCTTAAGGGCTTCTCGTGCACCTTCATTAGTCCAAGGTACCACTCGTCTTTGGTACCTTCCGCCCAGGTCAAGGCCGCTATGGCTGGCACTTCCTCTTCTTCCTCGAACATCCTTGAAAGGGGATCGGGCACGTGATTAAGTGCCCTTTTGCGATGTTCGATGGTAAAGCGGTGGTCTTGGAGCTCTAAGGCTCACCGCGCCAGCTTTCCGGTCAGGTTGAGGAGGCTACTGAGTCAGCGTGAACTGCTGTGGTCAGTTATGACCCTGAACTCGTAGCCTTCCACATACGGCCTAAACTTTTCGATGACCCAAACTACAGCGAGACAATTCCTCTTACAAGGGAACGACCCTAACCCGACCCCACCGATTTTAATAATTTTTGAAAATGTAATACTCAAAAAAATATTCGACGTCTGTTTTCATTTTATCGGCTGACATCCACTTTTAGAGAGTGAAATCCACGCCTGAAAACAACCTCAAAAAATCGTTTTTTAAATATATCTCTGCATCTAATGAATATTTTTAGATAAAAACAACGCTTAAATATTTCTTATAAGTAGGCGCTTCTACTGATATAACTTTAACAGCAAGGAGTTGCAACCCCTTTTTCTATAGGGGTCAAAGTTTTATTATTTTGCTATTTTGCGATTCAAAATCTGTTAAATAAGGTCGAGTGGGTTAAAAACTGCATTTATATTGAGAAAATAAGGAATTAAAATTTACGACTTAAGGGGTTTTTTCAAAAAAATTTTTTTGGGGGTGTGTTACCCCTAAAAACAACCTCTACCAAATCACAAGCCGGCTAACCCACCTAACCCTGGCCACAGTGTGTCTATTAAATATTTGTTCTGTTATATGTACCATATGACAAGCGAAATATATTAGATAACCAAGCTACCCTTAACCTCCAACCCCTGACCTCAAAAACCCAAAAAAACCACCCCTATCAAACCACAAGCTGGCAAACCCACGTAACCCTGACCACAGCATGTTTATCTATTATTTTTTTAACTAAATATATCCTACATAACAAGCGAGCTATGTCCGCAGAAATCCGACCCTTGACCCCTAACCCGCCCAACCCCGAAAAAACTCCCCTACCAAACCACAAGCAGGCTAACCCAACTAATACCTGCCATAGCATGTTTATTAATTATTTTTTCTGTTATTAAATATATCCCACATCACAAGCAAACTATATTCGCTAACCAAGCTACTTCTAACCCCTAACCGTTCAAAATTCAAAAAACTACCCCTATCAAACTACAAGCAAGCTAATCCATCTTAACCTGGCCCTAGCGTGCTTAAGATTTTTTTTTTTAAATAAATATATCCTACATAACAAGCAATTTATGACAGCAAATCATTGTACCCTTAACTCAATGAATTCCTAAAGAACACCCTTACCAACCCACGAGCAGGCTACCGCCCTCAACCCTGACCACAGCAGCGTTTATTGCTCATTTCTTCTTGAAATAATTGTCAAATCGAAACCTGGGATGGAAAAAGTCACGTCTTAAAATAAGTATCTAATGTAATACGTTGTCTTATTATTTTCAAATGAACTTTATTAAAAGTTATTCTTATAAAGGACTATATTTTTGACTCATATGTAAATTAAAATGTATTATTTGACATAGTTTTCATAGTAATGATAATCTTCAAAAAAGTGCTTGAAACATAATTACTTTTTACACCAACCAGATTGTATTATTGCAACATTCTTACATTTTTCTACTTCGCAGTTGACATTACAAGATTCTCCAAAACTAAAATCAACAGAATTATCAGTTTTATTTGGTTTTTAAGTAATATAGCTGCTTTTATACCGGAAATATTTAAAAATATCCGTATATCTCGGTGAAGAAAACTGGTAATGTACCAGCAGTTGTAATGTTACAGTCTGTCAAGTAAGAGCGTGGTCGACTTTACCAAATAGTAATAAGAGATTCTGCTCTATATTCTTCGCAAGCCGATAGAGGAAAACTTTGTCCTTAATGCATTGTCAACAAAGATTTAGTTGTCGTTGATCTTTTAAAAGAGAATCACGTTAAACGCTATGAGTGCTAAGTACGCGTCGCGCTACGAGGCTGTGTTCCTTTGCATTCACCCGAAAGGTCCCAAAATGTCACAATCAGCGGCTGCTAAATATATAAGAAAGTCGAAGGCATTTGTACAGAAGTAGATACAGCGATATAGAGTGGCTGAAAATGTCGATGATTTACCAGAACGTGGCTCGATAGGAAAAGTGAACAAAAAAGATAAAAAAAGAATAGTGAATGTGTTTTCGCGGAATCCTGCTTTAACACTGCGGCAAGGACAAGCAAAATTAATAGCAAAAGGTTTAGATATATCCTACGAAATTATTGGAACCCATCTTCGTACTCATCATCTGAAATAGCGCAACACAATAAAGAAGCCTCTGTTGACTGAAAAACATGTGACAAAGCGACTCGCTTGGGCGCATGAGAATATTGATAGAGATTTTGAAAATGTCATTTTTACTGATAAATGTTCTACATGGGCACGTTCTGTCCTCACGCGAGCCTGGTCAACTTCCACCAATAGGCTCGTTCAGCGAACCGTAAAACATGGAATAAAGGTGCATCTTTGGGGCTGCTTCTCAAAGCAGAGATTCGGCACTTTGCACCTCTTTACTGACAACCTAAATGCCGAGAAAATGATAAAAATCTACAAAAAGGCTTTACTGCTATCTGCCAAACGATGGTTTATCACAAAAAATGAAGATTGGATTCTGCAGGAGGACAACGATCCTAAACACCGCAGCAAGCTCTGTACTCAGTGGAAGACTCAATCTGGCATCGTTACATTGGATTGGTTGTCGCAGTCGCTCGATGCAAACCCTATTGAAAATGTGTGGGCATATATTAAACGGAAGCTTTGTGGAAGACGCACATACACTTTGAAGCAGTTGTCTTACAAAATTTGTCGGATCTGGAGATCCTTGCCACTAGAATACGCCGTCAAATTAGTAGAAAGCATGCCTCGGAGATGCCAGGCAATTATCGACGCCGGTGGTGACTAGACACATTATTGACCGAATCGCATTATTGTTTGTAATGTGTACAATGTATATATAAATATAAAAGTTCCATCAAATAAATTTTTTTATAAATTAACACAACCACGCTCTTACTTGACAGACTGTATAATGTTTTTTATTACATGTCGATTCAAGTCATAATCCATCATTACTTGATCTGAAAATTGCCTAACGAAATTGAAGACTCTTCTTCCAATTTACAGTAATAGCAAATAATAAATTATGGTGCCATTTCGAAAAATATGTTTGAAATTAAAAAAATTGAGCCTGCTTCAGGATTGTTAGGGGTACCTACACAGCATGAATTAATTCTGAATTAATTCTAAATTAATTCATGATACTATAATAAAATATTTCAGAATTTATTATTTCAGAATTAATTCTGTAATAATGCTATGACCGCTTTTTGATTCCTTCAGAATTAATTTATATAATAATTATAAAATAATTCCAAAATTATTCAGGAATCATTTTATAAAATAATACTGTAATAACATTCGAATTATATATATATATATATATATATTCGAAATAACTAATTATTTGCTTTTATTGTAAATTGAAAGAAAAGTCTTCAATGTTTTACCATTTAAAAAACGGAATAAGTTTTATATATTAAAATTTCAATGTAATAATTTTGTATTTATTTGTAGTTTAGTGTAATAATATAATGTATTGTTCTGTTATTTTTCGTTTGAAGAATAATTTATAACAAAGTTCGATAAGACTACTACTATCATCATTGCTCTTTTAAGAAAGTTATAATGCTTACGAAGCATACGTTATCTGCATTTTAATCTAATCCATGTTTAGAGAAAGAATTTCTTGCGTAAACATCATTGAGAAAAACAGCCGGCTTGCATTTGATAAATAATAGCAGTTCAACTAAAGTGAATTATTTATTGTGCTGGATGTATAAACACATTTACTTGTATTTTTATATGAAATTTTCTAAGCACAAGAATATTATAAATAAAAATAAGAAGAAAATTTTTTGATTACTACGTAAGTATTTATGTCACTTTTCACGTATAATTTTAATCACATGTTTCGATTTTTAAAACAAAATATGTATTAGACAAGGTTTTATTTTTTAATACTTTAAAACTGCGAAAAAAATATTCATTTAGTGCTTTTATTTTAGATTAAATTATGAAGGGTAATGCTTTGAACGTATTGAATTTATTATTCGCATATTTTCAAAACTTACAAATACCAAGCAGTGAGATTAATTTTAAAGAAATTGAATTATCAGAGAAGTTGAAATCAATATTAATAGATGCAGCACGCGAGTTTAATGATGTGGACATGATTTTTAAAGAAACGTTGGATTTCCATGAAGAATATTAAAATAGTGATGCTCAAATAGTCGACGATAAAATACATCACTTCCCTGATCCAGAATTTGCACTAACAAATTATTGTACTAATGATGTTGAAGAGGTATCATTTGAATATAAAAATAATGCCGTAGAATATTGGAGAAGCGGAAAAAAAGGAAAAAATTTGAAATTAGAAACTGTAAGTAATAGATTAAAAAAAGTTTCATCAATAAGTCAACTTAAACGTTGGACCAAAACAATAAATAAAGGTGGTACTTATCGAAAAAAAATTGCCCGAATCTGCCAGTATACATTAGAGAACTTCAAAGCAGCTATTGTAGCTAGTTCGATAGTGCATGACAAGAATATACGTAAATATGCGTTACAAGCACAAAAAGAATTCGGCTCAGAAGATGAAAGATTCAAGGCTTCTGCGAATTGAGTATTAAAGTTTAAAAAAGCTCATAGAATTGTATCCAGAAAAATAAATAAATTTATTACTAAAAAAACATTAGAAGGTGCTTCAGAGCTTCAAGCTAGTGCTGAAGCTTTTGTTGCTGACGTGAAATCGTGTATACCAAGAATCGGAATAGCAAATATTTATAATTCAGATCAGAGTGATTTCCAATTAGAAATGCATTCAGGAAGGACATTAGCGATAAAAGGAGAAAAACAAATGCAATGTTTGGTACAGACAGTTTCATCGACAACGCACAGTTACACAATTTAACCATCTATATCAGCTACAGGAAAACTTCTATCACCTCTTTTTTTAGTATTAGAAGAAAAGACTGGTGAATTCAGTCCTATAGTACAATCAACTTTGATAAAACGAAATTATGTGCATGTGGAAGCATCAAAATCTGGAAAATTAACTACAGGTAAGATTATTCTTATGTATAATAATGCAATCATATAAAAAAGTATTCTATAGCAACATTTTATTTATTTCAGAGCACTTAAAAATTTGGTTAAAAAAAGTATTTTATCTAAATGTTGGTCCTCAAAATATTCTTTTACTTGATTCTTGTAGGAGACATTTTCTAATATCTAATAAATTTTAATATATATTACTCATTTCGTTTTTTAAATGGCGAAACTTTTAAGACTTTTCTTGTAATTTACAATAATAGCAAATATAAAAATGTTACGTGCGGGGCTACACGCACAACACGAAATTTTATTATTTATTTTTATGCGGGACCCGCTAACGCGTCTCGTACGGGCCCGCCCGCGCATCGCGAACCGAAGGGACCCAGGTTGCCGCGGATTACAACTAGGACAGCCTCTACCCCATTCTTTAGTGGGGATCAGCCGCAGAGAAAAGGCATAATGTTAATTAACTAAACATAAGTAAAAACCTACCTGGATCCTTAGCGCGTCCTGATTTTCCAATGGTACCCGTCCGATGAGGAATGGAGGTTCAGAATATTTAACGCCACCAGTTTTTCCCACTTATAGTGTCTTTGTTTAATAAATTGTACAACCGCGCTGATGGAGTTATTGAATGTCACTCACACACGCAACACGCGGCCGAAAACCGGGATGAAAAAAAGTTATTGAAAATGTAATCGTTCGGAAAAAAAATTATAAAATATGGAGACTCGAATTAAAGACGTTACTACGGAGTTTAGATAGTACTGTTCTTTTTAACCGTCTCTCCCTCGCGGCCTGTTGGTACTAATATTTAAAGACCTTGAGGTGGAGGCATCGTGGGGATTTTTGCTTATTTTGCATCAGCGCGAGCCTCGGTGAACTCCTGAGCCTCCCTCGCGCCTCCCGACTAAACTGCAACCTTAGACATTTTATTTGTTTAAATGTGTGCGCCAAGGCGAGTTGAGCAACACAACTCTCTAAAGGTGTGTGGGAAAAATATCTGACTGTAAGAATACGTTTATTTTCCATGTCTCCTGGGTTTTTTTCACAGGAGTCAATTTGCAGCGTGAGTGCAAGTATTACCCACCTTTTTCTAACACTCTGTTGTACAGAGTTCGTCAACCTGCGCGCTCAGCATTTTCACACATTAAACGTACACATTTATGTGTTGCAGTGGTACATTGAACCGTTTAATTTTCATTTAATTTTTTATAAATTCTTAATTTAATTATTATTATTTAATTTAATTATTCAATTTAATTATTAAAATTTCGTCACGTAACATCCTCCCCCCCTTAAAGACGTTTACCGTCCCGGTAAACAGCGGACGTGCTGCGTGGTGTATGCGCTTACAACAGACTATTAGCCTATATATTATGGTTTGTTGATATTACATACTTGCCAAATGTTATTAGCCTTATATTATTGTTAGTGTCGTATTATAAAGGTTGATTAATTTGCTTAGGGTCGTAGGCAGTCTAAATATTACTTTATAACATTTATGATAACCCACAGAAAAGGGGAAGAATTAAATTATTTAGATTGCCTTTACATAAAAAAAAGGGTGCTTTATTTAGCTTGTTAGTTTTTTTTTTTTTTTTTTTTTTTTTTTTTTTTTTCTCAATTTATAAGCAAACAATCCAAGCTGATTCTCTTATTAATATGATAAAAATTTCTTAGGACTGTCGGTAAAATGGAACCGTTTGGATTGTTTTTACAAGTTTTATTCTATTATATTGCCTAAATATTAATATGGTTATAAGAATCAGTTTTATACCATATGTGTTAATCTTTTAGATATATTCTTAATCTTCTTTTATCTTGATTGATGAGGATGAATGTGTGTGTTGGTTGATGTTCATGTCCCTTCTGGTATCAATGGTCTGCCTAATTGCGTGTTTATTTTCGCGCATGGCTTTTGATTTGAAATCTGGCGTGGTGCTAGGGAGTCGATTACTAGTCTTTCCGTGTCTTGCAATAGGGTCTTTGCTGGATCTTGATTCTTCACTCTCAAACTTTTGGATTACACTCCTTATTTTTTTCAAATGCCCTTGGCGGTCTCTCATTTAACACTGTATTTGGCACGTAATTAGATGGTCTCCAAATGTTTTGCAGTCTACCCAGAGCATGCATTTCGAGTGCAGTGTCTTCGTATATCCTTGGTTTTTATCCTGATCTGCCTTCGATATCCTCGGGGGATCAGTGAAAATAGCACGGTTCGTCTTCTTACTTCCTTTCAAGGCCTTGAGAGCATCCTTAGCGTTAATAAACTGAATGTATCCGCAAGTGGCCTGTCTTTCAATATTTCGGATGATCTTGATGAAATCTAACGGTTCAAATATTCGAAAGTCCTTAAAGAGTTCTTCTTCTGTTATATTCCAAGGTAATTGGCAGAATAGTCTAGTTCCAGAGGGTCTGGTAGGTATGGCCCTTGACTTTGCTTTGTTCCGTAATTTACGTAGCTCTTTAGTTTTATTTTTTCCGTTGAAATACCTTATCTTTAGTATTTCGGCTGGATCCCCATTTCCATTCAATCGAATGTTAACACTTCTTATTGGTCCTTTTTCTTCGGCTCTTTCTACAGCAGCTAATAAGGAGGTGGTGCAAGGATTGTAAAATACTAAACTGCCTTCCCCTTCTGGATTTTTAGTCACGTTGATTCAGCATCGCCCAGCCATAGTCTTTTCGGATTGAGTTTTCTGGAAGCTAAGGGTGGATTAGGCTTGATAGACGCCGGGTTCGGAATAAACTGGGGTTTATTAGTAGGATATAGTTTTAATTGTGGTCTTACGGAAACGTGTTCCGTTGGGTCTTTGTTCCTTATCGTGGAATGGTTGTATAGTTTAAGGTTACGGATTAGTCAGTGTCCGGGATCTGAATAGATAATGTTTGTGGATAGGACAGGGGTTGTGGAGGAATTAATGGTTGATTTATCCATCTTCCAGGAACTAAGGCCTGTTCTGGTATCTGTAGTGTGTAAGTCTCGCCTTCGTATGTTGGTTGATTTTGTAGGCCAATTGGACTCAGTGGTGTTTTCTGCGTACGATGTGCAGGGGTAGTGTCAGAGATTATTTTAACTTTGCGTTTGGTCTGATATTGATGTTGCAGCATTCTTCGGGTATGACACTTCCAGGCAGTAAAGATGAGTCCTAAGGTGATTAGGATTTGGCCCAAAGCTCCACCGTATATTAGATAATGCGTTTTGGAGATGCTTCTCTGATGATTTCCTACTTGTTTTAAACGACGGGTAATCTTCTCTATCGACTCTTCGCGGTTTTTCCATCCTT
Organism: Chalcis sispes; assembly: GCA_949987625.1. Taxonomy (NCBI): domain Eukaryota; kingdom Metazoa; phylum Arthropoda; class Insecta; order Hymenoptera; family Chalcididae; genus Chalcis; species Chalcis sispes. The sequence goes on from OX465098.1 coordinate 41,049,048, forward strand.
TAACGTCTAGTGCAGGGGCTTTTGAGATCTCTGTTTCTGGATTGCTGATCAGTTCTTGATGATATTTTAACATGTCAGGGAATATGGCCTCTACATTATGGGTTATCTCTGGTTTGTATATGTATTGAAAATCGTTGCGTTGGTTTCCTTCACTTATGAGAAGATGTTTGTCGATCTTGCCTATACAGCCGGGCGCCATACGTAAAATTCCTGCCTTCTGGAGGTGTATAGTTTGGTCTGGTTGTCCTGGACAGATTAGACGTAAGTCTTCTTTTTGTCCTAAGGAATAGAGCCAGGATCCATCCATCTTTAGGTAACTCCATTGAGTGACGTTATTGGGAGTTATGGTTACATCGCAGGTTTTCATTATTTGTATTCTGGGTCTCAGCAACATCGATACCTCGCAATTTTCTTGAATAGTGGTTTCAGACAAGGGTCCGTTGGTTGAGCATATGTAGGCATAATGTGTATGTTGGCAATTCTGCAGGTCCTCATAATTTATTTTCATGTACTGCCGTTGGTCCGTTCCAATCATTAGGTATCTGTGGCTTGGCTTAATATATCCTGTTCCTATCCAATTATTGTTTATTGTTTGCGATACAGCTAATGGATGCAGTCTGTAGAGGTTGTAGGGTACTCGTTCTACTAATGGAAGGTGCATGATAATTAATAACTTCCCGTTGTTGTAAACCGCGTCTAGTTGCGCAATTCTTGCGACTTCTTCTGCCCTTAAATGTTGAACCGGTATTGGGAATTCTAGTGCTCCACTTGCTTTTGCTATGACGGTTGTTAGGTGTTTTAGTATATCTTTATTTAAGAAGGAAGGATCCACTTTGCGTTCCTTAAGTCCCTGTATAGTTTGCAGCATTCGTCGATTACTTTCTATTAGATGTTGCATTGCGACGTCTATCTTACGAGCGTAGATGGTTAAAGTAATTAGATATCTTAATTCATGTTCTCCACTGACAATGAATTTGAATTTCCGGTCCATGTCCTTTTTCATTTGGTTTATTACCTCAGCATGGGCCTTCGTAGTATTGTATAACTCCTCCAGAGATTTGGTTATTATGTGTTCTTTCTTATTTACTAGGCACACTAGCTCCTTTTGGTCTGTGAATAATTGGTCTATGTTGGTATTTATCTTGTCGACGTCTTCTGCCGTGACTAGTCCGAATAGGCTTTTACTGAGGCTTCCAATGAAACCTAGGGGCACCATCCGCTTGCACCTCATGCTTCCTGGAATTTTCATAGGATCTTCTACGGTTTGTCCCATATCAGAAAGCATGGTTTGTATCTCTGTCTGTATTTGAATTAGGGTGTTTTGTCTTGCTTCCACTAGGTCTGTCCCGAGCATAGCCCTACAAGTGTTCACTTCCATGAGTGGGTACAATTAGCGAGTAGGGTTTGGTAACTGTCGATCGTTCCGTGAGTTTCTAGAAAATCTTTTATGTTCACATAAATTGTTACCTGCCAGTCAGCCCTTTTTAATCGTACTACTTCCATGCGCTCATAATACATTCCTGGATTTTCTTTTATCAGCTCTATCTCGAAATTCTTTTCTGTGAGGTCTGGAGAAGTTCCTGCGTGTACCATTATCATGTAAAAGAGACAGAGAGACTTGTGCATGGTTTCCTGAAACGGTTATTTCTTTTATTCAGGGGCTAACTTTAATTTATCTATGTGTTTTCTAATACGTCAGCCATCGGGTAATTCTAATAGAGCATTGTTTCTACCCACTATTTCAACGATTTTCAAAGGTTTATGATAGTATTTATCGAACTTTGATGTCCTTATTTCCTTGAGTACATATACATAGTCTCCGACCTTGGCTTATAATTTCTTCCCTTTACTGTCGTATCGAGTTTCAGATTTAAGTTTAGCTGTTATCTGATTATCCCTGGCGATGTTATTCATTTCATCCAATCGAATAAGTAAGTCCCGTAGGTACGTGTTATATGTATTCAGTTTTTCCTCGACTGGTATTTTGAGAGGGAATCTTGCGATTCTTCCGAAAACCAATTCATAAGGAGTGAATTTAGTGGCAGAGTGTAAGCTGGTGTTGTAAGTGAAAGCTGCGAAAGGTATTAATCTATCCCAGTCATTATAAGATTCTGAATACGTTCTAATAAAATCAGTTAATGGCGCATGGCTTCTTTCTAATGATCCATTGGTCTGGGGTCTATATCCTGACGTGGTAAGATGTCGTATTTTAAATATTTTCATAAGTGTTTCCGTCAAATCTGACAGGGAACTGGTTCCTCTGTCTGATAATATTGCTTTAGGAGCCCCAAATTAACATATGAGGTGCTAAGCTAGAGCGTTGGCTATTGTGGTAGATCGTAAATTAGGTATTGGTACAACTATCAAGTATTTTGTTAGATTGCATTGCATGGTCAGCATGTGGCAGTTGCCTTGAGGGGTCATTCTCAATTTGCCAACGGTGTCGATGGATACCTTATCAAATGGTTCGATCGGTGTGTCCGTGATAATCATGGGCTCCCTTGTCTTAGTTCGATCCAACTTTTTCGTACTGCATTCTCGGCACTTTCGGACATAATTTAGAACGCCGTTTCTCATACCTGGCCAGTAATGTCTCTCTCGGATCTTCTGATATGTTTGGTTTACACCCTTGTGTCCCCCTATCAAGCTCTCATGTAAATTTTGTATTATGCCATTTCTCTCCTCTGGTTCTGGACAATTCACCTTTCCGTAACACAGGGTTACGTTGATTGGGCTAACTTCAAATGTTTTTGTCAGCAGCTAAGCTAATAGTCCTGCCTCTAGGGCATCCAGCATGTCTCCTTTTCGTAAAATGCAAAAACTGGTGAGGTTTCTTTGATGCATTGTAGTTCTAAGTTTGGCTAAAGCGGTCCTTATGTTCGGAATAGTGAGACTGTCGAAGTACTTATGTTTTATAACTACTGATAGTATGTTATGATTCTTATATGGCGTAACCAGGATCTGTCCTACCTTTGGTCTAGTTTCCTTTAATTTCATTTGATTTATTGCTCCTATATCAATCAATAACCTGGTTGTACTCATTATGCTCTCAATATCGCTAGTGATGAAGTGCACTAGGTTGTCTCTTTTATAAGTGAGGCTTTGTCGAGATGCTTTAATGTTATTTCTTGAAATCAGTAGAGGCGGGAGTTGTTGTTCTTCTAAGCAGTCGGTATCTTCCGAACTTCGGTCACTGTGATCGATGGTGATAGTTTCATGCGAATCGGTTAAAGATATGCATAATGAGATCAGGGGTAGTAATTCGTTGAAAGAATGTTTGGGCGCTTGGTCATAATTTATATTTATATTTGGTGTTTTTTCGAGTAAGGTCTTATGTGAGGGTTCTTTAGAGTCTCCGGGAATGTAAACTGCCTCGCTAAAACGCAAGTGTTTCTTTACTTTCCCTGTTAGGGGGGTACTTTTGGCTTGTGGTTGTTGGTTGCAACTGAATGGTGTGTCTGAAGTGGGTTTAGGTGCTTTTCTTTGTATCCCATGTATATTATCTGAATCTTCTGCGTCGGCGTCACTGTTTGTTCCATAATTAATTTTGTTATCCAAGGTTAGAGGAGTCAGATTCCTTGTGCTAGCCGGAGGCTGTCGTTCTAGTTGTGCCACTCGCCGTTCCATAACGTCGTCGTTAAGAGTTTGGTCGTTGTAGGGATCTATGGTGTCTAAGTACTTTTGATATTCGGGATCTACTATATTTCTTTCAGAGAAATTACTTTTACCTCCAAGGGTGTTGTCTCTATCTCTCAGCAGTTCGTCAGAGTTATAGCCATATTGAATATATATCTTGTTATAGATCCTTCCTAGAGACGCGTTAAAATTTCTCCAGTCTTCTGTCGTTTCTACGTTTTCCGTAACTTTGTCGCCTAACTTTTTGCTTGCCGTTAGAGGTTTTGAACTTCTACCTGCTCCTTGCGATTCGTCAATAGATTCTTCTTCTTGATTTTCTTCTATGGCGGTGACCTCCTCGGTCTCACTTCCTGAGTCTGCGGTAACATCCATACAAATTGGTAATTTATCCTTTTCTTGGCGGTGTTAAGTGTCGATGTCAGAATCCGATTCTTCGGTGGTTTCTTCCCGCAGCCCGCTCCTCCTAGGATCAGCTTGCGGTGGCACTTTATCTGTGTCCGTGTTGATATCAATTGACTTTGTACTTTTTGATGCTAGCTCCGAGCTGGTTCCGATCTCGGTATCCGTAGGGGAATTTGTAGGAAATGACCCTTGATTTGGTGATATTGTATCTCTTCCGATTTCTTTTAGTTTATGTGTTGTATTGGGCGTATTGACAGATTTAGTAGGGAGCTTCTGTGTACGGGGATTAATAGATTGGGTCACGGATAAGGGTTTACGGATACTCCTTGATGCTTGAGAGGTTGTCGCTCCTGAGGTACGAAAATCATTTCCTGTATTTTGGTTAGTCTTAGCTCTAGTTCTATGAGCTACGGTGCTATGGTCTATGACAGGAGGTGCTTTGGTAGTTTTCGAGCCAGGTGGCCTTCCTCGCCCTCGGCTTGCTGTTGCCAAGCCAGACGCATTTCCTGCAGGCAGATTTCCTGTTCCGGGGGCTTTGAATTTTTTTTCTTTCCTTGGCTGAGACGCTACCTTATTCAACACCAATATCCTAAGTTGCGGTAGTTTATCATTGATCGCTTGCTCAGTGGCGTCTATTACTGGGTTGCGGGACAAAGCGTCCGCATTACTATTTAAACGTCCCGGTTTGTATTTGAAAGTATATTGATACCCGGTGAATTTGAACATCCATCGCATCAATCGTTGCTCAGGACCAGTTCTATTATGCATCCAATTTAAAGGTTCATGATCTGCTCGTAAAACAAATCTTTTTCCTAGTAGGTAGGGTCGGAATTGGTGCATGGCATATAATGCGGCTAAACATTCTTTTTCTGTAGTACTATAATTTCTCTCAGCCTTATTTAGGGTTCTCGATAAGTATGCTACAGGATGATCGAATCCGTTCAGTTCTTGGCTTAGTACTGCTGCAATTGCGTAGTCAGAGGCGTCGGTAGTCAACGTGAATTCTTTCTCAAAATCCGGATAAATTAAAATAGGGCTTTCACATAACCGCTTCTTCAGTAGCTCAAAACTTTTATCCTGTTGCGGTCCCCAGTCACTACACTGCTGACCTTTCTTTAAAAGATCGGTTAGTGGCTTTGCAATTTTCGAGAAATTTTCTATGAATCTCCGATAATATCCTACCAGCCCTAAGAATTGTCGAATATTTTTTATAGTAGTTGGTTTTGGGAAGTCTTTTACTGCCGAAATCTTCTTAGGATCTGGTTCAACTCCTTTTTTACTGTTTACATGCCCTAGGAAGGGGACCTCACGTCGTAAGAATTCAATCTTATCAGGTTGAAGCACCAGCCTAGCATCTCTCAGGCGATCTAAGAGTTGTCTCACTTTTCTATTATGGTCCTGCAAATCTCTTGCGTATACTATTATATCATCGAGATATACAAGCATTTCTGTGTTTTGGAGTCCCTTCAATACGTTATCCATTAGCCTCTGGAACGTAGCGGCCGCGTTCTTTAACCCTTCCGGCATGCGTACATATTGGTGGTGACCGTTTGGAGCAGTGAAGGCGGTCTTGCATTTGTCTTCTGATTTCATAGGTATCTGTTGAAATCCACTGGCCAAATCGAAGCATGTAAAGTAACTTGCTTCTCCTAGTTTATCTAAAATATCTGCTATATTGGGTAGTGGATATGCATCCCCTATAGTTTTCTTATTTAGCTTCCTGAAGTCAATAACTATTCGCCAACGGGGGTTACCATAACTGTCTGGTCGTTTCGGGACTACCCAAATGGGCGAGGACCAAGGTAAATTTGAGGGTTCTATAATACCATCCTTTAGTTTCTTCTTTAGTTGATCACCTATGACTTTTCTATGTTTTGGGGGGTGTCGATATTGTTTGGTATGTATGGGTACATTATTTTCTAATGGTATCTCGTGTTCCACCTTCTTAGTAAAAGGGAGGGGATCTCCTGGTAATAAGAATACATCGCAGTACTCATCTATTATCTGGTTCACACTGTCTTTTTCCTCTTGATTGAGATAACCGACCCGAATTAAACTTCGTAGTAACTGAGCTCGTTCCCATTGCTGGCCTATTCTGTTTGGTGGCGTTTCCGGTTCAGTATCTGTGTCAGGGTCGAATTCGGGGGTAGCATATTCAAACGGCAGTATTTCTACGGGGTCTATATTTACGCAGATGTCTTCTTCTTGGGTATTTATTGCCATCACTCGGCAAGTATTATAGTCATTTCGTACTATTCCTTCCCCTATATATACCCGATCATTGTTGAGATCTAATTTGGGCAGATATCCTTCTTTCAACTCGCTGGGCTTGATAGCTATCTGCAGTATCTGTCTAGTTCTCCCTTTTAATACATATTTGTGTTCGGATTTTTGTTGGTCGAGGGACAATTGATCTAGATCTAGTTGATTGTCTGTGAACAATTTGCTTATGAAAGTTTCGGATAAGTCACTATGTTCTTTACAAGGGTCACTTGCTTTATATATCTTTTTGGTTTTCAGCTTATATTTATCACTTGTTGATTGGAAAGGAATAGGATGCATAACATCTCCGCTTATCATAAGGGCTTTGTTATGATATGATATAACGGTTTCCTCCTTTTTTAAGTAGCCTCGTCCAAGTATCCCATCTTGGTCAATTTTGAATTTATCTGTCACAACATGAAACTTTGCGGTCGACCCTTGTATGGTTAAATAGGTGGTACCTAAAGTTTTTACGGTCTCATTTGTAATCCCACCTAGTGTACCTATATCGCCTACATCAATCTGGAGATCAGGATGCAGGGAACCGAGTTTAATTAGATTAACCGAGGCTCCATTATCTATCATAAAGGTCAACCATGGTACTCGACCCTCATGGATGCGCAGCCTTATTACTGTGGGTTCGTCATCACCTGAATCTTCTTCTCGAGGTCTTGCACGCGTACTAATTCGCCTAATGGTCTCTGTATTTGGTTTTGGACCAGCAGGATCTGTCCTCGGGACTCGTCTCTCGTTATCGGAGGCTCTTGTCTCCTTGCGTATAGGGTCGATTCGGTATTGTATGGGCTCGTCAGCGGGATATCGTGACGAGCCCCTGTCGAGTTTAAATTACTGTTTGTTGGTCTTATTTCTTGGGTGGGATTATTAGCTGATCTTCTCCACGATTCGTTAGGCCACGCTTGCCCTGCCGGGTTTTGATTCCACGGCCCTCCATAATTATTTCTTACCCTGAAGTCATTCCTGACATAGTCGTTGTTATTGTAATTCGGCTGGTGATTAGCGTATCCTGTTCTGGAATTTTCCCTCATAGGATTATATAAGCGTGAATCGTTATTATATTGTGCGTAATACCCATTCCTGTTAGTCCGCTGATACTGCTCCAGGGGTCCGTTCGGACGCTCATAATTTCCTCTGGATGGGAAGTGATACATCGGACGATAATGTCCTTGTCGCAAATAGTCCATTTGGTCATGGTACTGCGTTGGTCCATATTGTCTATTTGTATTATAGCCATTAGTCCTGTTAGTCCAAGCTCCTGGTGATGGAATTTCTTTCGCTATGACTCGAACGTTTTTACGACTATACTCACGATCGTTTGGTCTATAGTTTATACTGCCTTGGCCTTCCGGATAGGACCTATTATTTCTATGTTTAATTGCGTTCGAGAATTCGTCTTCCTCCTCATCACCTTCAATTTGTCTATGTCTAGGCTTTGCGTCTGGTAAGATGTGCCTTTTAATCAGATTTTCTAATTCTACGGCGGCTTGATACGTCTCATTTAAATTAGCAGGCCGTTGGCTGTGCACCGTAGTGGCAATTTCTGCTGGTAATCCCTTTTTGAACATTAGTAGCGCTACCTCTTCTAATGGCTTGATCCGCTCGGTTATTTGTTGTGATGTCACTCCTGGTTGCCTTAATGCTCCACGGGCTCCCATTAGTAATATGTTTAATCTGTCATAAAACATCCCAACTGATTTTCCCTTTTTCATCGTTATGTTGTGTATTTTCTCTGAGTAGTAAGAATAATCCTTCCCGGGCGCGAATCGCTCTTTTAAATGTTTTACTAAGGACTCCACATCCTCAAACGTATATCCATAGATACAGTCTCGGGCTTCTCCTTCTAAGCTTCCAAGTACGTTTTTTATATACGTGTCCTGTTGGCTCTCCGAAAGTTGGGCAGCCCCATTTCTGACATCTATTAGGAAATCCTTAAGTGGTCTGTTGTATCCATTAAAGGTTTTTAAACCCTTAATGGCGTTCTTCAGATTGAGACTTGATGCCATTGTAGTCACTAGGGCTCGGATGGATTCATCGGTGTTTTCATCAGCACCTTGAGTACGGTATGCAGGTTCCTCTCCTTCCCTATGTGGGTTCGGGGTGATTGGGTTCGCTGCGTCGAACATATTGGTCTTGAAATTTGGTCTAATTGTTTCGGTCTCCGTCTTAGCCTCTGTGTGCTTTATTCCGATCTTTTTTTTTTCTTCTAGATTGTATTCTTGTTAATCCCAATATATATTAAAGTTTGGTCTTCGTTGATTCTGTTCTTGGGGTTGTTTAGCTTTACAAAGTGCAACCGATGCGGATGTCCAGTTTATACTTATATATTTTATCGTTAAAATAATGGGTGTATATTGACGTTATTTCGTAATTATGGGTGCTTTGGAGCAGAAATAATTAGATGTTTATGAAAATATATATATATATATATATATATATATATATATATATATATATATATGTTTAGGTATAATTTGTATCTATTATTGTATTTGATTATAACTATCAGATATAGAAGTATAATTAGTTAAGATAGGCAATATGATAAAGATAGGGGCAGAGGCGTCATATATTATTGGGTGATACTGTTTATAAATGCAATAGCCCGATTTTCAATTGTGATGTTTATTTAATGAGTTGTTATCTATCTCTCGTGTTCTGTGTCGCGGAAGGGGGAATAGGAGGGGAGTTGGAGAGGCATCAGTACGGTTGCCCAAAGCCATTAAAATTTGGCTTAATGTTTGGCCTTACCAATCATCCTTTGCCTTGGGAGGTGGCTAGGATTCTATTTTTGGAAAAGTGATATTAGGAGTTATGGTAAAGGGGGGGAAAAAAAAAATTCTATAAAAATGGGAGGAAAGGAAAAATTAGAGTTCCGTGACTTGATCCTCCTGTACATATTCCTGTCTGGGGTCGATGGTAAGTGGAAGTAATCCTCTGCAGTGATTACAAAGAATTGCTTCATCCAGCTCTCGTCGGTGCGTCTGATCCTTGCATCCGTCCACTACTTGTTCTACATGCAGGTTTCCATTTGCTATGGCACCCATGCATTGAAAGCAACTCCTCCAGAGAGGCAGGGGCCACTTGCATCTCTGGCACTGCCCTTTTGAGTAGGGTGGCAACTCATTTTTATCCCAGACGCGAGGGGAGTCATCCCACGCCGTGCGGCGCCACTCGGTGTAATCATCATCCCAGGGTTCGTCCCGGGAGATGATAATTGCCGGCTGGTCTCGGCACTTTCTACACGTCGTCCAGTTGTTTAAATCCCTTTGGTGCTGTGAATTCCTGCACTCCCAGGCGTCTGGGTACACCTCCTCGGTGTTGCCTCCCAGCCAATTGACCAAACACGCTTCGCAGTCCCTCCAGACAGGCAACGGTTGGTGACATACGTCGCACTCTTCCTCGGAGATGGCGGGCCCAAAGCAACCATCTCCATATCTAAGAGACAGCGTTCGTATGTGGTCAATGGCGTAATGACCATATTCAATGAAGTTGCGGAGCTGTATCTCTTCAATCCCATCATCGAAAGCCATTCCATCATCAATAGGGAATAACTCAGGGTACTGTAATGCTGTGTTCTCCTCGTGCAGCTCATACCTCTCCTTCTGATGCTGTGCTATGCTGGTGGTTATGAAAGAGCTTAACCTTATGCCTTCTCCTTCTAAAAGGTCTATAAGGAACTTTGTCCCCGGCCTTATGGTCGGGCTAGCTTGTCCTTGTATCCTCTTGAATACGTGTAAGTAAATCTCTTTACAGAGAATCCCGTCCATAGCTAAGTACTTGGCTCCTTTTCTTGCTTTCATCCTTTTAGTTCTTTTTGTGCGGTGGTACTGTACCACCTCGCCCATAATAAGTCCCACCAGCGCCATTAACTTGGGTACTGCTATCTTCTGTCTTTCCTTTTTTCAAGCCTGCTGCGGATAGGAAGGAGGAAAGAATAAAAAATGATTATGAGACAGAACGAGAGATTGTCATGGGCAAAAAGATAAGAATCTACGATCAGCTGCAACGGGGCCCCTCCGATTGGGAAAAGATACTAATCCATTTTCTATGGTATTTAATCTATTGTATAAAAAAAAAAATATATATATATATGGGGTATTATACAACATTATATAGTATGTATATAACATTTCAATGTTTCCTATTATGGCTGAGATATATTATTTAAATTAACGCGAACGTATTTAAATCAATTATTTAACGATTATATTATCAGTGTTGGTATTATTATTAGTCAATATATTGCTTATTTATAATTTATAATAGTAGATTGTATTCGATTTATGATTTATTATAATAAAATAATTATGAAGCATTGTTAATTCGCATGAGCTACCCGGCAGTTAATTATTGAGACCAAGGTAATTACAACATGAATGATTATGGGTTGTCGTTAGTAATGTAATTTTTCCCTCCGCTATCTTGCCTGAATTTCATGATACATTGTCTCTGTTAGTGTTATTGCGACCCGATATTTCGGATCAAAGACCTGTTAGGTTTTATTTGTGGCGGGGTTTGATTAATAGTGACCCCTCTGCCGATACTTAGATTCTCAGCGGTGGTCGAAATCGTATGCCCGCCGACTAGGAGGAAATACCAGGAGGGACATTGCCTCTTAATGTGTGCTATATCAAAATAGCGTTACGGCAATGTCGGGTTTCAAGGATGGAAGAAATCTCCTTTTCATTGATAACCGTTATGACCTGATTTGTTCTTCCCTAATCGATATGGAAAGAACAAATCTTGCTTCATAACCCTACCAACTATTTCGTGAGATTTACTTAGGATAAGAAGGTTGTCACCTGCCGCTCATTCACTCGATCGTGAGGACCTTAACACCCGACAAACTCAGTTATGAGTCAGGTGCGGCAAACCCTCACGGCATCTTGGTAACGAGTCTTAGGGTGACAAAAAAAATTTTCAACAAGTATAATACTTAATTCAAAATATTTCTTTTTTTTTTTTTTTCTTTTTTTTTTTTTTTTCTTTTTTTTTTTTTTTCTTTTTTTTTTAATAAAAAAGTTCTAAAATTAAAAAAAAATTTTAATTTTACTATACATAATGTTTTTAGGAAAAATAAAAAAGTTTCAAATATATTAATTTTTCAATTAATATGTAAGTTTAATCTAACAGGGAGATTATTAGCATAGGGTTAATCGTGACACAATAAATGTATGTATTTTTATGTTTTTATTTGTAATATGGTTAATAACATGGAACAATAATATAGTATACGACGCATACATTAATATTCAGTAATATTGTAATAATTATCAAAGCAGAAGGTGAAATTTTCCTTTTTTTTTTTTTTGTTTCAAATAATCAACTTGCTTCACTCTGTGACCTTAATATTTTTACTCATAATAATTCATTCAATTTATAATCATTTATTCACTCTTTATTACTAATTTTGTCTGATTTGAACCACTTCATTTACTCACTATCGCGTTATTTTCATTTATTGTAATTATAAAAAAAAATTTTTTTTTATTATTCACTTTTTATTTATTCATGTTTATATATTTATATTTTTCTTCTCACTTCATTCTACTTTGTTTAAACGCAGTTTCTTTCTTTATGTTATTCTTTATATTAATTATTTAGTATTTTCATTTGTTTTATTTCACTCATTTTAATCCGCATATATTTATATATATACATATATATGTTTTATTTTCCCTTTCTTTAATTTTGTTGCATTTTATTTATCTGTTTTTCTTTTATTTATTCATTCTTTATCTTACTTATTATTCATTTATATATTATTTTCATTTTATTATTATTCTTCCTTTATTTATTCTTTTTATTTATTGATTCGCTGCACATTATTATTATTCTTTTATTTTAATTCGCACATATATTTTTATTTTTAATTCACTTTCTTTTATTTTATTTTTCTTTATTTATCTTTCGTTTATTTTATTTATTATTCTTTTATTTATTATTCTTTTGTTTTATTTATTCACGCACTTTTATTATTATTTCATTTATTTTTCTTCTTTATTTCGTCGATATTATTCTTTTTATTTTATTTTATTTCGCATATGTGTTTTTACATCACTTCCTTTTATTTTATTTTATTTTATTTATTCACGCACTTTTATTATTATTTCATTTATTTTTCTTCTTTATTTCATTTATATTATTCTTTTTATTTTAATTCGCGCATATATTTTTACTTCACTTTCTTTTATATTATTTTATTTCATTTATTATTCTTTTATTTTATTCACTTTTATTTTTTCGCGCATTTCATTATTTATCTATCATTTCATTTATTTTACTTCTTTATTTTTCTTTTATAGACCACTTTCACACTAATGTTAACTTTTACTCCTTTTTGTCACAGAGCGAATAGTTGAAGATCACAAGTTCACATTTTTACACTTTCTCTACTGCTTATTATTTTTATTTATAAAATTTTAAATCACTTTTAATTCACATGTGAGGGAATAAGAAAAAGAACCTTGAAGATCAGCTGCGCGTTATCTCGCCGTGACGTAATATTTATCGCTGCATTCCTAGCATGATCATTCGCATGCTTCGGCGATCTGACGGCCGGGCAAATCACGGAAAGAACGGCATTAGATCTCAAACTAAAACACTTTAATATCTAGAATTTTTATTTAATATACCAAGTATTTTAACAAAAATGCTTTTCTTTTATCATTTCTGATTGAATTTTTAATCCTATATTTTTTCCAAAATTATTCACAACATCACTATTATATTGACATAACCACATTTTGAAATAAATTCAATAAGTTTGATATTTAATAATTTTATTAAATAATTATTTTATAATTTAATTTAATAATTAAATATTTAAAATAATTAATAAATAAAATATTTTTCTCCCTTTTTTTTTTCTTTATAAAATGTTATTATTAAATAAAAATTTTTCATTTAGTTTATCCTTTTGCTTCATTATTCACTGTCACTTTTTCACTTATATTATTCACTTTCACTTTTCTTTATGTATATAATTTTTTATGTATATTTTTGTTTACTTATACGTATGCCATATACATACACATACACATATCCCACTTCCACTGTATAATGTTAAACAAAATTTTCCGCATGGTATTTTGTTGTATCAATGTAAAAATTGCCACCGCATTCGTAGCATAATCATTTTCACATCGCGACGATCCGACGGCCAGGCTTCGCGCGGAGAGAACTACATTAATTCTCTTTAAGACATAGAATAAAATTATTTTAATATATTTATTATCAACATATAGATCATTGTAATAAAAATGAAAATCTTTGTATTCACAATAAAACAATAAACATATTTACATTTGTAAAAAAAATAAGAACATTTCATCTTATAAAACTTATTATCAATATTTTAATAATTTCATCGCTGTGGCGATCTGACGGGAGATCGCACGGTGAGGTTTATACTAGTTTTCTTTTGCAAAGCATAAAATAATTATATAACCTAATTACTCAGATGCAAAAAGAATTGTTAAATTTAATACCAATTTTTAGTTTGGGTTAATAGACATCATTAATTAATTTGAATTCAACATATCTAGCATATTAATTTTATTAATATGATTAATTTTTAATATACTTTTCAATCACGTAAGTAATAAAACCTTAAGAATAAAATTATAAAATTATAAATTATAAATTTTTATTTATAAAATAATTTTATTGATACTTTCTTATTAATTAGCAATAAAAATTTTGAAATTAATTAATTTTTTAAAAATAGACATTCTATCAGATACTTATTTTTAAACGAAAGTTTTTCATTTGCAGTATAAATAAAGCAAAATTAATTAACAGACAATTTTATTATAACTTCTCCATAAAAGTTTATATAAAATTGTTACGTGACAAAATTTTAATAATTAAATTGAATAATTAAATTAAATAAATAAACAACATAAATAAACAAATGTCATAAATAAACAATAATAATTAAATTAAGAATTTATAAAAAATTAAATCAAAATTAAACGGTTCAATGTACCACTGCAACACATAAATGTGTACGTTTAATGTGTGAAAATGCTGAGCGCGCAGGTTGACGAACTCTGTACAACAGAGTGTTAGAAAAAGGTGGGTGATACTTGCACTCACGCTGCAAATTGACTCCTGTGGAAAAAACCCAGGAGACATGGAAGATAATCGTATTCTTACAGTCAGATATTTTTCCCACACACCTTTAGAGAGTTGTGTTGCTCAACTTGCCTCGGCGCACACATTTGAACGAATAAAATGTCTAAGGTTGCAGTTTAGTCAGGAGGCGCGGGGGAGGCTCGGGAGTCCACCGAGGCTCGCGCCGATGCAAAATAAGCAAAAATCCCCACGATGCCTCCACCTCAAGGTCTTTAAATATGAGTACCAACGGGCCGCGAAAGAGAGACGGTTAAGGGGAGACGGTTGAGAAAGAGACGGTACAGGAGAGAACCGGAGTTGACAGTAGTGACCGGGGGATAGATTATCAGTCTGATTTTTGTCGGGTTAACAACAAGTAGGGAACAACCTTTTTTTTCATCATTTAATTCTTTTATCAATTTCCGTCACGGAGTACGGCGCGCATCGTGCTGTGTTGTGAAGCATACAAAAACCTGTGAACTGAATAAAGTTAATAAAAAAAGAAAGGACACTATTGTGAATCATAACTTTCCACTCTCACTCCTCACGGCGATCCCAATAAGAAGGGCAGAGTTCAGCACAAGGTAAGGTTTTAATTTTCTTTTGATTAATGATTCATTAATTATTAAGTAATGGGGCAGAGGCGGCAATTCCCCCCCGAAGTATGTGTTCGGCGGAACGGCAAAGGTCCCTTCGGTTCGTGATGCGCGGGCGGGCCCGTACGGGACGCGTTGGCGGGTCCCGCAATAAAATAAATATTTAAATTTCGTGTTGTGCGTGTAGCCCCGCACGTAACAAAAATAAATAGTCTTTTAATGTATTATAAACATTTAAAGCAATTATCTTGAAGGTATAAAATCATTCTTAATAAAATAAATTAATAATTGTAAAAAAAAATGCATTAAAATTTTAATTTACAAAAATATCAAAATCAAAATATTTTTTTTTTTTTTTTTTTTTTTTTTTTTTCCAAGATTAAAATTAGTGGGAATAACAAAAATGTAACAAGCTGTTACTTAATTAATTTAAACTGTTGATCCACTTTTTCACCAAGACCAGTAAATATATGTATATATATATATATATATATATGTAATAATACTTTGATATTTAACAAGTGAACATTAATTTATACACCCATATATATTTTATATAATTTTTTTTTTTTTTTTTTAAATAATTTTTTGTTATAAATTATCATTTTCAGTTTTTTTAACATTCAACCTAGATATATTTCAAATAAAATTTTTATTTATTATGTTAGTAATTTAATAGTTATGTAAAATCAACTTAAATAATCAAGATTTTTCCCTTTTTGAATAAATATGTCAAACTGTAATCTATTTTGTTACTACTTTCAATTTCATAATATAGATGATTTCATAAATCAGTTATAACTATCAATAATTAATTAAATAATTCAAATATAATTGACATAATTAATACAACAAAAAGTCCCTCAGTGTTGGCGGTTACCCGGCGCCTCCACCAAAAATTTCGCTGTTACGTGCGGGGCTACGCGCACAACACGAAATTTTATTATTTATTTTTATGCGGGACCCGCCAACGCGTCCCGTACGGGCCCGCCCGTGCATCGCGAACCGAAGAGACCTAGGTTGCCGCGGATTACAACTAGGACAGCCTCTACCCCATTCTTTAGTGGGGATCAGCCGCAGAGAAGAGGCATGATGTTAATTAACTAAACATAAGTAAAAACCTACCTGGATCCTTAGCGCGTCCTGATTTTCCAATGGTACCCGTCCGATGAGGAATGGAGGTTCAGAATATTTAACGCCACCAGTTTTTCCCACTTATAGTGTCTTTATTTAAAAAATTGTACAACCGCGCTGATGGAGTTATTGAATGTCACTCACACACGCAACACGCGGCCGAAAACCGGGATGAAAAAAAGTTATTAAAAATGTAATCGTTCGGAAAAAAAATTATAAAATATGGAGACTCGAATTAAACGACGTTACGGCGGAGTTTAGATAGTACTGTTCTTTTTAACCGTCTCTCCCTCGCGGCCCGTTGGTACTCATATTTAAAGACCTTGAGGTGGAGGCATCGTGGGGATTTTTGCTTATTTTGCATCAGCGCGAGCCTCGGTGGACTCCCGAGCCTCCCCCGCGCCTCCTAACTAAACTGCAACCTTAGACATTTTATTTGTTTAAATGTGTGCGCCGAGGCGAGTTGAGCAACACAACTCTCTAAAGGTGTGTGGGAAAAATATCTGACTGTAAGAATACGTTTATTTTCCATGTCTCCTGGGTTTTTTCCACAGGAGTCAATTTGCAGCGTAAGTGCAAGTATCACCCACCTTTTTCTAACACTCTGTTGTACAGAGTTCGTCAACCTGCGCGCTCAGCATTTTCACACATTAAACGTACACATTTATGTGTTGCAGTGGTACATTGAACCGTTTAATTTTGATTTAATTTTTTATAAATTCTTAATTTAATTATTATTATTTAATTTAATTATTCAATTTAATTATTAAAATTTCGTCACGTAACAAAAAATATTTCGAATATATATATATATAATTCGAATGTTATTACAGAATTATTTTATGAAATGATTCCTCAATAATTTTGGAATTGTTTTATTATTATTTTATGAATTAATTCTGAAGGAATCAAAAAGCGGACAAAGCGTTAATACAGAATTGATTCAGAAATAATTCAGAATTATTCCATGCTATATGGGTACCACTAACAATCCTGAAGCAGGCTCAATTTTCTAAATTTTGAACATATTTTTCAAAATGGCACCATAATTTATTATTTGCTATTATTGTAAATTGAAAGACAAGTCTCTAATTTTGTGAGGCAATTTTCAGATCAAGTAATGTTAATGAATAATGACTTGAATTTGCATGTAAGAAATAACATTATAACATTACAATCGCTGATACATAACCAGTTTTCTTCACCAAGATATACGGATATTTTTAAATATTCCCGGTATAAAAGCGGCTATATTACTCAAAAACCAGATAAAACTGATAATCTTGTTGATTTTAGTTTTGGAGAATCTTGTAATGTCAACTGCGAAGTAGAAGGATGTAAGAATGTTGCAATAATACGATGTGGTTGGTGTAAAAAGTCATTATGTTTCAAGCACTTCTTTGAAGATTATCATTTCTGTGAAAACTATGTCAAATAATACATTTTAATTTACATATGAGTCAAAAATATAGTCTTTTATAAGAATAACTTTTAATAAAGTTCATTTGGAAATAATAAGACAACGTATTACATTAGATACTTATTTTTAGACGTGACTTCTTATCCCAGGTTTCGATTTGACAATTATTTCAAAAAGAAATGAGCGATAAACGCCGCTGTGGTCAGGGTTGAGGACGGTAGCCTGCTCGCAGGTTGGTAAGGGTGTTCTTTAGGGATTCATTGAGTTAAGGGTACAATGGTTTGCTGTCATAAATTGCTTATTATGTAGGATATATTTATTTAACAAAAATCATTAAAAAACACGCCAGGGCCAGGTTAAGATGAATTAGCTTGCTTGTGGTTTGATAGGGGTAGTTTTTTGGATTTTGAACGGTTAGGGGTTAGAAGTAGCTTGGTTTGCTAATATAGTTTGCTTGTGATATGGGATATACTTAATAACAGAAAAAACAATCAATTAACATGCTGTGGCAGAGATTAGTTGGGTTAGCCTACTTGTGGTTTGGTAGGGGAGGTTTTTTGGGGTTGGGCGGGTTAGGGGTCAAGGGTCGGACTTCTGCGGACATAGCTCGCTTGTGATGTAAGATTTATTTAGTTAAATCAATAATAGATAAACATGCTTTGGCCAGGGTACGTGGGTTTACCTGCTTGTGGTTTGAAAGGGGTGGTTTTTTGGATTTTTGAGGTTAGGGGTTAGAGGTTAGAGGTAGCTTGGTTATCTTATATATTTCGCTTGTCATATGGTACATATAGCAGAACAAATAATTAATAGACACACTGTGGCCAAGGTTAGGTGGGTTAGCCTGCTTGTGATTTGGTAGAGGTGGTTTTTAGGGGTAACACACCCCTAAAAAATGTGTTCTTAAAAAACTCCGAAATACGTCAATTTTAATTTTTTATTTTCTCATTATAAATGCAGTTTTTAACCCACTCGACCTTATTTAACAGATTTTAAATCGCAAAATAGCCAAATAATAAAACTTTGACCCCTATAGAAACCGGGGGGTTGCGACTCTCTGGTGTTAAAGTTATATCAGTAGAAGCGCCTACTCATAAGAAATATTTAAGCGTTGTTTTTATCTAAAAATATTCATTAGATTCAGAGATATTTAAACAAAACGATTTTTTAAGGTTGTTTTCAGGGGTAGATTTTACTCTCTAAAAGTGGATGTCAGCCGATAAAAAAAAACAGATGTCGAATATTTTTTTGAGTATTACAACATATCCAAAAATTATTAAAATCGGTGGGGTCGAGTTGTGGTGGTTCCCTTGTTAGTGACGCTGCAGTTTCTCTCTGCTGGGCTAAGCAGTGTTGGGCGCGGTTAGTACTTGGATGAGTGACCTCTTGAAAACCCCGCGTGCTGTTGGTGTATGCAAAATAATCACGTATTAGAGATTAAAATTCCTCAAATAAAAAAAAAAAAAACGACTCGCATACTCTATCGGTCGTTTCTCTCTATCGATGAGTTAGAGTAACACGGCTCCGACCCCTGGTGTTACTCGCGTCCGTCTAGATGATGAACTTTTCGTCAAACCTGGGACTTGGCAGGATAGGAGCAGAAGCTAAAAGGGCCTTCACCTGCTCGAAGGCTGCTTGCTACTCCTCTTTCTATTTGTAGCGCCGGCCTTTCTTGGTCAAGTGCGTAAGCGGTTTGGCAATCGTGGCCAAGTCCTTGAGGAATTTGCGATGCCACGACGCCATGTCTAAGAATCTGCGCAGCTGTCGCAGATTCTTGGATGCTGGGAAGTCGATCATGGGAGCGACTTTTGCTGGATCCGGGCGTAATCTTCCCCGGTTCATCAGCACTTCAAGATATTTTGTCTCGTCCTGACAAAACGCGGTTGAACGTTAGACTGGCCGCTCGAATGCGTTGCAACACATGCTCGAGCCATTGCAAGTGTTCTTCGAACGTTTCTGTGACAATGATAACATCGTCAAGGTAGGAGAACGCGAACGGCTCAAGCTCTGGGCCTATCACCATGTCGATGAGCCGCTGGAAGGTCACGCCAGCGTAGCTTAGACCATACGGCATTCGGGTGAATTGGAAGAATCTGAGTCTGGGCACGGTGAACGCCGTAATCGGCCTCGACTCCTCCTTGAGCCGTATCTAAGATAAGCGCTGCTGAGGTCAAGCGTCGAGATATATCTTACCCTCTGCAGCTTGCGCATGATGCTATCCATCTTCGGCAGTGGATAAGTATCCGGCTTCGATACTGCATTGACCTTTCTGAAGTCAATGCAGAATCAGTAACTGTCGTTAGCTTTCTTAATCATGACGACTGGACTCGACTAGCCGCTATGCGAAGGCTCAATGATGCCGCCCTCCAACATATCCTTTGTTTGGCGTATATCAGCTCTTGGATCTTCGGAGAGTACGGATAAGCCGTCTGCTTTATTGGTCGAGTGTCGCCGACGTCAGTGGCGTGCTCAATCTACTCTTTACACCCTAGGCTAGCTCCTTAGCCAGCATGCGATCCAGTAGCCCCTGCAGCTGCTCCCGCTCCGAGGGCTGAACGTCAGATACCGCAGGATTGCCGGCAGTTTCCAACAAAGCCAATTTCAAAGCCAGCTTCGTTCTGGCTTCTTGTATGAGGAGCTGGTTTCTCGCTGGATCGAGAATGGCCTTGAATCCTCGAATGAATTTCACACCAAGGTTACAATGTGCTGGCAAACCAACCAGAATTGCCACTTCGATGTCCATCGTCACGCCAGCCACCTCAAAAGGCAGTTGGACGAATTCAACTATGGGAGCGTAATGGCCGTTTGTCACGATCGCTCTCTTCCCTTGGCTCAGCGCGATCGCGCGTCCGCACGCCGTGGCTACTTGTAGGCATACAGCGCTCATCACTGTGTATGACGCGCCCGCGTCATACAGCGCGCGTAGGGTATACCCCCCTACGCACACTGGCAACTACCACCTGGCACCTTTTGGAACACCCTGTTCCAGGTAGACCGGCGTCGGTTCAAGCGCGGGCTCGGCGCTCACGAGCTCATCGGTGGTCCCTTCAGGGACTCGGATCCCAGACTCGGTGAGGAAGGGCGTAAGAATCTCGTATACACTCTTTTTTAGTTGTTTTCCGAGCAGTTCGGGCAAAACCTCTTTATCATATTAGGTCTGCCGCAGCCGTGGCAACTAAACTCATTAGCTTGCTTTGGCTACTTAGTCTTCTTGACCTTTTGCTTCTCCCCCGTTTTGGGGAATTGGGACTTCGGACTGTTTGGACCGGAGCGCGGCTTCGTCTGCCTCTTTGGGCTCGCCTTTCTTGGCGGGCTCCGCCTTCTATCGCGGCGCTTGTCTTCCACCATGAGGTAGTTGTGCCGCGCAAAGGCTGCTATTCCCTGCCTTAGCGTCTCCATCATTTAGTCGGCTGGCGATGCCGGCCGATTGACCTTCACGGCAGCGACCGCTACTTCGGTCGCGCCTACCTTGGCGCTGACCTTCTGTTGCAAACCTTTCGTAGCGGCTTTCGGACGATAGGCCGCCTCCGGCACTATCGCGTGATTCGGAAGAACGGGCGTTCTGTGGCCTTGTTCTCTCTCCAGCGTCAATCCGGCTCTTGCCGCACGGTCTATCAGCTCATCGACTGTGACTATTTGATCAAATAGTTTAATTTACTTATTATTTGTAATTTGTTGTTATTACTTTTTAGAAAAATTAAAAAGGGTAGTGAAAATGTTGACTGTAATTATGACGTTAACAGCGTCATCAGAAAAATGTTGTATCCTTAATGTCGCTGTTGTACATATTGAAAAAATTGAATTTCGTGAAAAAACAAGGAGTGATCTTAGTTATCTTTATTGTCTTATTGTCATTGTAAAATCAGAAGAAAGTGAATAAGCAACAAGTTTTGTATTGAA
The DNA here is from genome assembly GCA_949987625.1 of Chalcis sispes. Classification (NCBI taxonomy): domain Eukaryota; kingdom Metazoa; phylum Arthropoda; class Insecta; order Hymenoptera; family Chalcididae; genus Chalcis; species Chalcis sispes. Next base: position 41,070,531 of record OX465098.1, read on the forward strand.
AAAAGAAAATTTGTTGGTATTAAATTTTGTATTTGTTGTGAATAAAGCTCCACTTCTTATAAAAGTTGTAATTAAATGGTTTTATTTCAACAACTGCAGTTCAGGCAAAAACAAATTTATATCGGTAAATATCTTTGCATCGAGTTTTTAATTATTGCAATTTATTTATTATCAAAATCTAATTTAAATTCAGAAATGAGTTCGGTATAAATGTCGAAAATTATTTATTACAGATTATAATTCATTTTTATTGAGGTAAAATAAAAAAAAAAAAAAATAAGTAAAAGTAATGACATTGGCAAATAATAGTACAATGCATGCTATTGTATGATTCCTAAAAGAAAACAAATGCAGAATAATTGAAATTTATAATATAAAAGAATTAAAAAATGAAAAACCAGAAGATAACAAAGATTTCATTAAAAAAAAATATACGCAGGCAGGCTTGAAAGAAAAAGTAATTATAAACCTATGGAAATGTTTTATATAGGAAGTAAGTACTATTAGAAATTTTTGTTTGAATTTAAAAAAAAAATTAAATTACATACGAGGGCGGTTCAATAAGTACCCGTGTTTGACGACAGAGGGCGTTCCTAAGGGAAGTTGGTATTATCATCGTGTGCTGCCATCTATCAAATGACGGTTAAACAAATTTAAGGCTGATTGATAGGTTAGTTTTGATTTGGCAGCCATTCGAGTAAGACGTGTTTCGTGATTTTCGCTAAGATGGAAAAAGAGCCGTATCGCTTTTTGTTTTTGGATGGAAAAAAATGCGAGAAGATAAAAGCAAAGTTGGATGCTGTTTATGAGGACACTTTGCCATCTATGACCACGGTTAGATATTGATTTAACGAATTTAAACGTGGGCAAACATCCGTTTTTGATGAGGAGCGACCAGGACGCCCGACAGACGTGGTTACCAAGGAAATCATTTAAAAAGTCTACGACATGATTCTCGCTGATCGACTAACGAAAGTGCGCGAAGTAGCAGAGGCCGTAGGTGTGTTAACTGAAATGGCAATTAATATCTTACATGATAAGTTAGCGATGAAAAAATTGTCGGCCCGATGGGTGCCGTGATTGCTCACGGTGGACAACAAGTGGATGCGGCAAATAACTTCGAAGCAGTGTTTGGAGCAATTTAAGCAAGATCCGAAGGAGTTTTTGCGTCGAGTTGTCACCGTTGATCGAACTTGGATTCATCATTACACACCAGAAACTAAGCAGCAATCAAAACAATGGATTTCTTCCGGTGAATCTGCTCCAAAGAAGGCGAAGACGGTTCCATCGGCTGGAAAGGTCATGGCGACGATTTTTTGGGATGCGGACGGCGTCATCCTCATGAGTTTTTTAGAAAAAGGAAAAACGATCACTGGACAATACTATAGTGAGTTATTGGACCGCCTCGACAAAAAATTAAAGGAAATACGGCCGCATTTGGTGAAAAAGAAGGTGCTGTTTCACCATGATAACGCATTCATCCGGAATTGTCGCCGCCAAACTGCATGAATTGCGTTATGAATTGTTGCCGCACCCCCCGTATTAACCTGATCTGGCTCCCTGCGACTTTTTCTTGTTCCCTGACATGAAGAAATGGCTCGCGGGAAAAAAATTTAGCTCAAACGAGGAAGTCATCGCCGAGACAGAGGAGTATTTTGGAGAGTTTGACAAATCCTATTTTTTGGAGGGGTTAAAAAAATGGCAGGAACATTGAGAGAAGTGTATCTTTTTAAATGGAGACTATGTTGAAAAATAAAAAAAAATTTTTTGAAAAAATGGCGTCTTCATTTCTAACACGAGTACTTAGTGAACCGTATTTTACAATTTACGAAATAATTTATTTTTTTATATATTTAATAATTTTTAACATTACAGCTTTTCAGGAAATGAATGAAAAATAAGAGGGATCGAGAAGATTTAAATTTACTTAATTTAATTTAAGCGATTGCAGCTTTCAGCAATTTTTGAATAGCCCTTCTGATGAAGTTGATAGCGATGAGTATGAGGTAAATAATAAAGCTGATAATGATCATGGATTGAACTGGAATATTAGAATGAAAAAGAAAGAAATGAAGGTAAAGAAAAATGTATGTATCGTGTATTTTGTAAAATGTATATAATTTTTCACTATATATATGTGTGTGTATGTAAAATATTTGTTTTTAGGTTATCAGTGAGGAAATAGCAAATATAGATTGGGAAGAAAATTTGAAAATGATCGATGAGAAGATGAAAATATTATTAGCAGGGAATGTTTTAAATTATGGTGAAAAAGGCAATCGATTTGAAAAACAGATGACAGATAAGGCAACGAATACTGAAACATATCATTCAGTTGTTAAAAAAGTTTCAATTGTTAAAAAAGGAAATTGATTTTTTGAATAAGGAAATAAAAAGATTGGCAATTATAGAACAAAAATATAATTATCTTTTAAACACAAAAAAAATTGAAGGATGTGGACCAGCAAGAAAACGATTGTCTTGTAAGTATTATTTATAAACATTTTTTAATTCATTTTTTTCGTTAAACTTTTAATATACATATTTAAATACACTTAATGTTTTCAAATATTTTTATATACATTCTAAATAAAAATTTTTTTATTAATTATATTTATATCGAAATTAGCACCCGGAGGCATTGCAGAAGTTTTGCAAGAAGACCTACCAGCAACGGACTTTCTTTCGTTGTATATCGAAAATTTAGATACATAAATATTAAACGATAATTCACCTCCAAAAAAAAATACATAAAATTAATTTTAATGATAAAATTGAAAATAATATTAATAATACTGCAAATTCAAAAGAATTATGTAATTTACAAAAGTGGATTGATCGTGATAATAATATGGTAAGTAATTTAATTTGTTGTTTACGTAGGCACCACGTCGTAGCCGATTTAGCTACGTGCGCCCTGAGTGCCTTGCACAAAAATAATATAATAAAACAATGTTTTAATCTCTCTCACTTTCTCTCACTCTCTCTCTCACTCTCTCTCCCGCTTTTTATGACTCGATGATGCAGGCCGACCGCCCACGACTGTCTCCTAGCCGATGGAGGCCTATCGCTTCCCCAGGGCAGGTAAGTGGCAATCCCTCGCCACCCTCACCGCAAACCAGCTTATATACACTCTTGCTGTCTCTCTCTCGCTCTCCATTTCGCGCAAATAAGTGAAGACACTCACCTTTGCGATTTACGAAGCTCGTTCGCTGGCCGTTGAGCTTCCGGCAGCTTCCTTCGGCACCGCTGGACCTGGCTCCTGCGGCTCTCCCTCTGAAGAAGGGCTGTCGGACCTCGCTGTGAGTTCGCCTGCACGCTGACTGTCTCCATCTCGTCCTCAGCCTTAGATGTCGCAACGGCAACCTCTAGTTGCCTCCCACTAACACTTGATCTCTCAGTCCCATGGCTTACTTCCTCGCTGCACTTCCTCGTCTCCGCTCTCCTTCTTCGCACTGCTCTCTCGAATTCTTCCTCACTCTCTCTCACTCTCTCTCTCGCACACCTTCACTCCTGGCTTCACTCGCAACGCTCACTCTAATCAAAGAGGAACAAAACTATATTCACCGCGGGACTTATTTCTCCGTCCTCGCGAGAGCGCGCAGTGAAACTCCCTCGCAGGAGAGCACCACGTAACTCAACTGATGCGCTTGCTCTTCTCTTCCCTTCCCTTGCAGCTCCGAAAATTCCTCGCCAATCATCGCCGCAAGTTCGAAAATCGCGTGATTTTCGAACGTTGCCGGCTTTTGGAATAATCCGCATTTTCGCGGCTAAACAGGCTTACACAAGCTGGCAACCTGGAGACGGTCACGCAAGAATGTAAACATTTACATTCTTGGTCGACGACCTATGACGAATTCTCCGTCATAACTGATGCAATTTTTATTTAATATTTAATTAAAGATATTTTTGACACTTTTTTATACGTTTCTACTCTTTTTCAGCCTGTAGAAATGATACATCTAGGAAAAGAAATATCCATTCCCGCAAGTGAATGGAAGATAATAATAACAAAATCAATAAATTTATCGAAATTCGTTAAAAATTTGACGAGAGCTTTATGGGGTGTTAACAACTTAAGCAACAAATGTCTACTTCAAAGGGATACCAATAATAAACTTGATAACAGATCGTCTTTAAGAAAAGTTTTAACACCGGAAAAATTGGAAGTCATTAAAGGTAAGATTAATATTTTAATTATCAATATTTATGCGTAATTATGTATTTGAATTACATTCTCATTAAATTTAATTTTGTTTTAGATATACCGGTACTGGTTACTTAATTATAACCGACATTTGATAATTGTGTAACGGAGAATCCGTCATAGGTCGTCGACGAAGAATGTAAGTGTTTACATTCTGGCGCGACCGTCTCCAGGTTGCCAGCTTGTGTAAGTTTGTTTAGCCGCGAAAATGCGGATTTTTCCAAAAGCCGGCAACGTTTGAAAATCACGCGATTTTCGAACTTGCGGTGACGATCGGCGAGGAATTTTGGGAGCCGCGAGGGAAGGGGAGAGAAGAGCGAGCGTAACCGCAGTTACGCGGTGGTCTTCAGAGAGTGAGTTTCGCTGCGCGTTCCCGCGAGGACAGAGAGATAAGTCCCACGGTGATATAGTTTTGTTCCTCTTTGATTAGAGTGAGCGTCGCGAGTGAAGCCAAGGGTAAAGGTGTGCGAGAGAGAGAGAGAGAATGAGGAAAAAGTCGTGAGAGAGTGCGAGGGAAGGAGAGCGAAGACGAGGAAGAGCAGCGAGGAAGTAAGCCGTGGGACGAGGAGTCGAGAGTGGGCGGGAGGTGACTGGAGGTTGCCACCGCTATCTCAGAAGCTGAGGGTGAGGCGGAGACAGTGAACATCGAGGCAAGATCCCAGCGAGATTCGGCGGCCCTTCTCCGGAGGACTAGCTGCAGGAACGAGGTGCAGCGGTGCCAGAGGAAGCTGCCAGGAGCTTAACTGCTAGCGAACAAGCTTCGTGAATCGCAAGTGTAAGCGCCTCATTTATTCGTGCGAAATAGCGAGAGCAGGAGAGAAAGAGAGAGAGTAAGAGCGCGTGGTGGTGGTTTTGCGTTAAGGGTGGCGAGGAATTGCCACTTCCCTGCCCTGGGGAAGCGATAGGCCTCCGTCGGCTGGGAGACAGTCGCGGGCGGCCGGCCTGCAACTTCGCGATATAAAAAGCGGGAGAGAGAGTGAGAGAGTGGGAGAGAGAAAGAGAGCGAGATTGAAACATTATTTTTTAATTATGAAATTTTTTTTGTGCAAGGCACTCAGGGCGCACGTAGCTAAATCGGCTACGACATGGTGCCTACGTCACAATTGACAATGATTTAGATGCAGCATTAAATCATATAAGACGATTCATATGTGAAAAAATATCGTAACAAATAAGAAGAACAAAAAAACTTCTGAAAAAACTTCTCAAACAATATCTTCTGAAAAAAGAGTTAACGATGTAAAAGAAAGTAAATTATTTTCATTATTTTTTAGTGTTAATATATCATTAACTGAAATTTTTTAATAAAATTCAAATTTAATTTTTCAGGTATTTAAGACAATGAAAGAACAGATTAATCGATAGTTATGTTTGATTGATTAATATTGATAGTCCAGTAGCCCTGCAGAAAATATTAAATTGAAACTTATTAAAACGGATTCAAAAGATAATCGGTTTGTATCCGGTTTTTTTATCGGAAATAATCAAATTAAAACCAGTATAATTAATTATAACTTATTCAAACCAATTATACAATTTCAAAGGGTTCAATTGGATTTGATTGTATTGTAAGTATGGTTTTGGTATTGTATTGGTTGGTATTGTATGGTTTTTGGTATTGTATGGTTTGGTAATTGGTTTTGGTATTGTATGGTTTGTATTGTAAATATGGATTGGTTTTGATTGATTGTATTGTATTTTAAAATAAAATAATATTTTTTCTGCAGAATACAACTAATTAAATCCGATAAAACCCGACAGAATTTTATAATTGGTCTAAATTACTTTTAATCGATTATATTGGTTTTAATTTAATAATTTCCTGTTTAAAAAACGGGCTCAAACTGTGAAATCGGTTTTCATATTGGGTGTACAACTTTGCTTTCGCCGTTTTTTCCGAAATTCAAGGCTTTATTGTAAAAAACTGGTTATACACTTATGATTCAAAGTATTGTCCATCGCTGGCCACTACTTTCTCCCATCTTTCGGGCAGCATACGAATCCCGCGTTGAAAAAAATTTTCATCTTTTGAATTTATCCACGAATCGATCCAATTTTTTACTTCTTCATAAGACCGGAAGTGCTGGTCAGCCAGGCCGTGTGCCATTGATCGAAACAAGTGATAGTCCGAGGGAGCAACGTCTAAAGAACACGGCGGGTGGGGTAGGACTTCCCATTCCAAAGTTTGCAAGTATGTCTTGACTACTTTCGCAACATGGGGTCGAGCATTGTCATGCTGTAAAATCACTTTATCATGTCTCTCGTTGTATTGCGGCCGTTTGTCTTTCAATGCTCGGCTCAAACGCATTAATTGCGTTCAATAACGATTGCCTGTGATTATTTCAGTCGGTTTTAACAACTCATAATACACTACGCCGAGCTGGTCCCATTAAATACTGAGCACGACCTTGGAACCGTGAATATTCGGTTTGGCCGTCGACGTGGAAGCATGGCCGGGATATCCCCATGATTTTCTGCGCTTGGGATTATCGTAGTGAACCCATTTTTCGTCCCCAGTCACAATGCGATGCAGAATTTCCTTCCGTCTTTGCCTTGCAAGCAGCTGTTCACAACACACAAACGCCGCTCAACATCTCTCGGCTTCAACTCGTACGGCACCCAATTTCCTTGTTTCTAAATCATTCCCATGACTCTCAGGCATTTTGAAATGGCTTGTTGCGTCACTCCCAATGATCCTGCCAATTCTTGTTACGTTTGACACGAGTCTTGATCAAGTAATGCCTCCAATTCTGCATCTTCAAAAACCTTCTTTCTTCCACCGCCATGCCCGTCTTCGACGTTAAAATCGCCGTTCTTGAAGCGTTGAAACCACTCTTTGCACGTTCTTTCACTAAAAGTGGCCTCACCATAGATATTTGAGAGCATTCAATGAGCCTCAGTCGCAGATTTCTTCATATTAAAGCAGAAAATTAAAACCTCCCGCAAATGACGAGAATTTGGCTCGTAAGCTGACATGTTTAATCGAGAATAACTTTATGATGCAGACACAAATCGACTAATATTTCGATGGCGTTATGTTTTCAAATACCTAAGCTTATTGTATGACATCTATGATCTATTTATTTTAACTACCACTTACCGCTACAGCCATCTATTGCAAAACGGCGGAAGCAAAGTTGTACACCCAATAAGTTTTAATCAAATATTTTTAGCAGGATGTATTTTGGATTAATAAACTATGCAGAAAGAGTGTTATTTCTTACGTTGTTATCAGCATTTCTCACGTATTAATTTATAACATTTGAACTATCTAACTGTCTATATTACATATGATAATATTGATATAAAAGTTGAGAATTTTAAATGTTTATTATCTATCATTATTTAACTATGTTGCAACAAAACTCGTTACGTCAAATTCTTTTATATTATCAATTTCTATTATAAGTTTATAAACTATGTAATAATAATAATAATAATAATGTGTTTATTAAATTACGTAATAATAATATAATAATAATAAGTTCATTCAATGTATTTCATAAATTATGTAACAATAATAATAATAATATGTTAATAAAATTAGTTTACATATACTTATTTCATGATTATTCTTAATATATTTCATAGCGTATACTTTTTATAAATTTCCACGTAGATTTCTACACTGATTTCCACGTAAATTTCTACACTGATTTCACGTGGAAATTCACGTAGTAATCTACGCGGAGATCCACGTAAAAATCTACGCGGAAATCTACGTGAAAATCCACATATGTACAATGTGTTATTGAACTGATTTCAGTGTAGATTTCCACGTAAAAATCCACGTGGATTTTCATGTGGATTTTTATGTGGATTCTTGCAACTGGGGGCGAGGGGTAGTAAATATCTTATATTTGAAAATTATATAAAGTATAAAACATAATTTTATAGTCTTCTTACTTGTTTCTCTCTCTTTCTCTCTTTTTCTCTCTCTCGTTGTTGTCTCGAAGACTCGTAGTCACACTTTCAGTATGAGAGGGAATGGACGAAAGAGAAGAGCTCTTCTTAGCAGTTTTTCCCGCGGGATATCCATCGCATTATCATATTGTTCCATGGCAGATATATTCCTTATTTTTCTAATTTAGTAACCGAGCATATTCGAATGACATCGGTTCAGTAATACACCCACGATCTGTTCTTTTGATGAAAACCATTGCGTATTCCGGATACGTGCTGACACCGTATCTGTCCATAATAATACACAGAAATCGAACGTTTTTCTTGTAAAAATAACGATCTCTTCAAGCTAAGCGTAAAATTAGCTCTATATTAATAAATAAACAGCAACTTTAGGTGATACTGATGCAAAATTTTGCATAGCGTGCGATTGAGGATACAAATAAAGCCAGATGCGGCAATTTTCAAACTTAAGGGCATTTTAACAAACTAGAATTGCTCGCCATTCAATAAAGTCATAGGCGAAACTTTAGTTAGCAAAGTTTGTCAGTAGCTTTTTACTAAATCAGCACAAGTAAGAGAACGATAAATTACACTTTCGTGCTTCTATATGATATCGATGCGAGGCGGTGACACGATATTTAAAGTTACGATTTTATTAGAGGAACGTAGATAACAATGCAAATACGCATATCACCATTTTTTTTTGTACTATAAACTCATTCGGTAACGAAATTCGCTGGAACAACAATCAATAATTTTTCTTTATAGCTTTCTTTAAATTTCTCGACCACGAGTTGATGGTGGAATGGTACCGTGTATAATTTTTTAACAATCAGCTTATCTTGCATTGGTCGAATTTTATATTCCTTAACATAAGTACACTCCAGCTCGTCAATAAAAGGATTTTCAATTTCAAAAATGATTATTTACCTATTGCTTTCTATAATTTCTAAAAACGTAATCTTCTCTGTATAAAGTTCAACTTTTTCACGAATTAGTGGTTTCTGTTTCTATTTATCGCCTTTGCGTACAGTGTGTCCACAAACGCTTCATGTCTTCTGAGTCATCTGCTCGCAATATCATGTACAATAGAAGATTATTTACGCTAGCCAAGCAGATTCTTGCACCATAACATCGCGCCTTATTCTGATCCTTCAGTTTAAATCGATTAATTACGCGATCAAATGGTATTACTTCAACCTTCGTTGTGACACTCTTATCTCTGAAATTTCTTATGCCTTCATGATTTTAAGCTAATCAACACTTAGAATAAATTTAGCATTGTAACAAAAACGCAAGCTTTTTGCCCAACCGCGACTAAGATACCAAATTGATTAACGGTAACTCTAAAATATTATTATCTTTCTTTAAATAAGAATAAATCGAATTCGCAATCAAGGTCATCTCGTTACCTGCGTCTTAAAGCGTATTAACCGTTTGAGTGCGGCGAAGCGCTATCGCGCTTCGTTTGTTCTTCGAAAAAATTCTTCCGCACTCAAACGGTTAAGTAAGCGAAAGCACATCTCGGCTCTGATGCGAGAAATTGATGAACTCGTAAAATACACTTAAAATAGAAAATGACCAGTTTTAGAGTAGGTAAAATAAGATAAACTTTTAACCAGAGAGAAATTAAACGTAAATCTTAAAATTGATTGCATTCAAACCTAAAGGTTGGCTGACAACTATTCGTATGGCAATATTTATTATTAAGAGATTGTAAGAAGAGTTTCTATCTACTCTATTTAAGTTACAATTTAAAAATAAACCTTGTGAGTTACTGATTACTTGAAAATAGAAATCCTTGCCTCAAAAGTAGCTTTAATTAACCGTTATGTACAATATACTACTGTGATCAAAAAGAAAGGTGAATTTGTTTATAAAATGTAAATTCTTTATTTATCTTTCCAAATTAATGTCATCCCCTTCAAAGTAATCCTCGTCCGATAAAACGCACTTTTGCCAACGCTTTTTCCAGTCCTCGAAACAGTCGGAATAGTCTTTTTCCGGTATAGCCTTCAAGACCTTCTTCGATTCGGTTTCTATCTCCTCAATCATGTCAAAACGGCGTCCTCGCATTGGCCTTTTGAGTTTGCTGAATAACCAGAGGTCGCACGAAGCCAAGTCAGGCGAATACGGTGGTTGCGGAATAATATGAGTCGAGTTTTTGGCAAAAAAGTCGCGAAGAACCAATGCAGTATGACATGGTGCATTATCGTGATGAAGAAACCAAGAGTTGTTGGCCTATAATTCCGGCCGTTTCAGACGAATAGCTTTACCCAAATGACGCATAACGCTTAGATAATATTTTTTGTTGAGAGTTTGGCCCGGTGGAAGCAATTCATAGTGCACCACACCACGATAATCAAAGGAAACTGTCAACATGACTCTGATTTTCGATCGACTTTGCCGTGGTCTTCTCAGTCTTGCTTCACCTTTTGCACGATAATCGCTAGATTGGTCGGTGGTTTTAGGGTCGTATGTGTAAATTCAAGTCTTGTCTCCAGTAATGATGCATTTCAAGTGGTCCTGTTAGTCAGACAGCAAAGTTTTACACACATCAACGCGACGCTTTTTTTCCAAAAAGTTGAGCGATTTTGGCACCAATCGAGACTTGACGCGTTTGAGACACAAAACATTCTTCAAAATGGTTTGGGCTAAGCCAAATGATATTCCAACACTATCAGCGGGGTCTTTAATTGTCAATCGACGATTTCCAAGCACCAAATCTTTGATATTTTTGACGTGGCCCTCGTCGGTAGACGTTGATGGTTGTCCAGAGCGCCGTTCGTCTTCAACGCGTTCTCGGCTCGCTTTAAACTCATTGTACTACTTATAAACGTTTTTTTGTGCCATAGTTTAATCATCAAAGGCCTTCCGCAACATTTTCAACGTGTCCGCACAAAAATATTCGTTCCGCAAACAAAATTTGATGCAAGTTCTTTGCTCAACAAAATCACCCATTGTAAAAATCAAAAAATTCACTTTTGATTGTTTACAAAAACACGTGTAACTCAGAGATAATCAAACCTTTTGACAAACAGACGCTTGGCAAATGTTATAGACAGCCCTAACAACCTAGAAAAACAAATTAACATGCCTTCCTAATGCCTGGGAGTTTTAAATGACAATTTCACTTTACTTTTTGATCACAAAAGTATATATATATACATATATGTAGGGTTTGAATTTTAATCGGAGGCGAAAATAAATACGAAAACAATTTATTGATGAATTGAAAGTACAAATATAATTTATTCAAAAAGTTAGATGAAAATAAAAAAAAAGTATCTATTGTTCTTCGTGGCTCGGGCTAGACTGTTATTTTTTCTTTTTTTTAAAAATCTCTTGACGACTCCCCACTCTTCACCGACGATCCAACTGTGTCGCTACTACCTTCAGAGCCCTATCCCACATTCGGCCTCTCCTGACACTCTCCGGTCCCCGGAGAATATACTCTGAATGGCTTCATTTGATCAGCTGATGATGTTGTAATGTGAGGTCCTTCACCCTCTGTTTGTTGAATCATCTCATAACGATTGTTACCTTTAACTCTAGTTACTTTATACGGACCTAGGAACTTATCTCTCAACTTGGAACTAGGTCCAAATTGGGTCCGCTTTATTGCAACTAAATCGCCCACATCATATTTCGTTGCTGGCTTGGCATTTCGATTGTGTGTTCGACGGTTTTCCTCCTGGATCTTCGCAATGTTCTTTTTTGCTAGAGCACGTAAAGCTTGACGTTCTTCGTTGAATTGTAATATTGCCTCCTGTTCGATCAAGGTTAGTATTTTAACATCTTCTTTTCGTCTCATCTTTACTCCAAAGAGTACTTCGAATGGACTCACGCCCACACTCCGTTGATAAGTGCTATTTATCGCGCTCTGCACCTTGTCGATGTATCGATACCATTTATCCGGATTTTCTTGAGTTAACTTCGTCAAAATTGGAATAATTATTCGATTTATTCGTTCGACCTGGCCATTTCCTCTTGGTACACCTGTCGTTATAAGTACGTGTTCTATATTCTCGTCTTGGCAGTATTCCCTGAATTCTGCAGAAGTGAATGCTGTTCCACGGTCGCTGATAATTCTCTTCGGATTTCCGAATGTTTTCTGTTGATTTTTCAATCGATCTAAAACTTCGCTCGTCTTTGTTGTTTTTGTTGGATAGATCCAAACAAACTTAGAGAATCCATCAACAACCACGAATAAATATTTGTACATCTTTGATGTCGCCGTCATCGGCCCAAGATGGTCGATATGATATGTAGCTAGTGGAATGTCGCCCTTCGGTATTGTCTGTAATTCTCCTTCCTTCTTTCCGCGTTTCGCTTCTGCTAGTATGCATCGTATGCAGCAACTGACATATTTCTCGAGTTTTTCTTTCAACTTAGGAATGTAATACTCAGATTCGATACTCTCGAGCATCTTCTTCACCCCGAAATGTCCATTATCATGTGTCTTTTGAATTACATCTTGATACATGTTTGTTGGTAACACGACAACGTTTTTGTTGCCAACTCGTTTTATTAAAATTCCGTGTTCACATGAATAATCTTCGTACGGCTCTGTCTCCAATACCTTTTTGATCACGCGTAGTCTTTCGTCAGTATCTTGCTCTCTGCGAATCATTGGCATAATTCGATTTTCGACTGTCATCACTGGATATCGACTTAACGCGTCTACATGTTTCATACGAGTTCCTGCACGATGTTCTACCTTATATTCGAACTCCTCTAACATTAGCGCCCATCTAGCAACTTTCGGTGAAATGTCAATTTTTCCAAACGTTTTTTGTAATGCCGAACAATCTGTCACTAATGTAAACTTTATTCCAAATAGGTATACTCGAAACTTCTTTACTGCATGAATCACTGCTAAGGTTTCAAGCTCATAAGAGTGTAATTTCTTTTCTGCTTCGGACGTTTTTCGACTTGTAAAATAAACTGCATGGAAACGATCGTCTTCTTTTCCTTTTTGTAGTAACGCAGCTCCATAACCATCCTTACTAGCATCCGTGTGAAGTTCCGTGATATTGTTTGGGTGGTAAATCCTTAAAATTGGTTCGCTCACCAACAGCTGTTTTAATCGCTCGAACGATTGTTTTTCTTCGACTTCGAATCGGAACCTTTGGTTGTTTTTCAATTGTTCTGATAAAGGTTTTGCAATTTTTGAGTAATCGCGGATAAACTTTCGGAAATATCCCGTTAATCCGAGGAAACTTTGGACTGCTTTCTTCGACGTTGGCTCTGGGAAATTTTTGACGGCTTTGATTTTCGTTGGTGATGGACCTACAGTACCTCCTTCAATTATGTGACCAAGATATTCGACTCGACGTTTTAGAAATGCGCACTTCTTCCAATTAATGGATAGACCTTTTTCCGATGCGACTGCCAATGTTTCTTTTAAATTCGTCAATGCTTCTTTTTCGTCTTTTCCGGGCACTATCAGGTCATCTACATAGGTGAATACTATATTTTGTCGAATCAAATCACGAAACACTTCGTCGATAAATCGTAAAAACGACGTTGGACTATTACATAGTCCAAACGGTGTTTTGACGAACTCGTACTGTCCATCTGACGTCACGAACGATGTATATTTTCGACTTTCAGATGCCATAGGAACGTGGAAGAATCCGTTTTTCAAATCGAGTACAGAGAATACTTTTGCGTTAGCGAGTGCGTCTATCCGATCGTCGATTAGCGGCATTGGGAATCGATCTCGTGATATTTTCTTATTTAATTGTCGATAGTCAACGCACACTCGATATTCTCCATTCTTCTTCGGAACAATTACAACTGAACTTGAATATTCACTTTTACTCGGTTGGATGATCCCTTCCTTTAACCATTCGTCCACTTGTTTGTCTAAAATCATCTTTTCTTTAACCGCTAGTCGTCGAGGTCTCATGCACACTGGCGTTTCGTCGTGTAACACAATTTTTGTTTCGACTTTGGTTACTACTTCCTTCTTCGGTATATGATTTTCGATAATCGTTTCAATCTCTTCTCGATAGCGGTTGTTAACGTCTATCGCGCTTTTTTCAACAAGATTCACAAATCTCAAATCGCGAAATACGTCATCGTTGTTGATTTCTTCATTGTCCGTTTCGTCTTCATCTTTTTGTGTTTCTGTCAATATTAATTTATTTATCGTAATCACACCTCCCCGAATGATTACCTCCATTTGTCTCGTGAGTTGTTTACCTATTAAAATATTGTGATTCATCGCGTAATCAGGAATCACGTATATTTCTCCTTGATACTCATCGCCATGTATTTTGATTATTGCATGGAATGTCCCGATGGCTTTAACGTGTGCATTTCCAAACCCTTCGAAAGTTTTCGATGTCTTTTGTAGCGAAGGGCTACCGATTTTTACGTATTCACTGTTTCGCATTAACGTGTGATTCGTTCCTGTGTCTATCATTGCGTATATTTTCACTTTATTAATCTCTACGACTATCTCATCGTCCGTCGCGGTTTGCGTCACTACATTCACCGATCTTTCGTTTCCGACTTTCGTTTTTTCGCGTTCGTTGCATTTTGCCGCAATGTGTCCAAATTTATTGCATTTAAAACACTTCGGTCCTTCGGCTTTGTTCGGACAATCGCGTGCGAGATGTTCACTCGAACCACACCCGAAACACTTCTGTCTTTTTTCTCCTCTTCGTTGGTCACCTTTATTGTCTTTCGTCACTATTTTTGATTTGATTCTCACCTGTTCTTTTTGTGTCTTGTTTCTGGATCTCTCTTTCATTCTGTCGTATCGTTCAAGATTTTTTTGAAGTTCGTTAATCGTATTCGCACTATATAATATTGCCTTTGCTGCTTCATCGTCTTGAATCCCGTCGATAATATATTGCATTACTGCTTCCTCTTCGACATCACCTTGATTCGCGATCGTACTCATTGCGTAAACGTATTGTCTCGGCGTTTCGTCCGTCTGTCTCTTCCGTTTCAATAATTGTGAATGTACTATAGCACTATTCAACTTCGTTTCGAACTCACTCAAGAGCCGCTTTTTTAACGACTTCCACGATATTATGCCCTTTTGTAATGCCACGAATTGTTTAGCGGAACCTTTTAACAATTTTTTCGCGTAAATCACCTTTTGAAGATCGTTCCACTGCAACAATGTCGATATGTCTTCGAACTCATCAATCCATTTTTCAACTGACAATCTGTCATCGCCTGAAAACTGTGAAATACTCCCCTCAACGTCTTTAATTGTAAATAAACTCGATGTGTGATATACTGGTCTCTCCATTGTTATCATTCTTCGTTGTCTGTTTTGTGTAACATTTGTCTTGAAATCATGTATTTCTTCGTCTTCCGATGTATCGTCGTTACAAGACGCGTTCGATAATGCTTCGTCTTTTTCGCTTTCTTCTGATTCGATTTTTTTGTCTTGACTATCTTTTCCTTCTTTTTGTTGTTCTAATCGATTTATTAGTTCAGCTTTCTTACCCGTTGTAGGTAACCCGAATCTCTCTAGTTGCTCTCTGAGCTGAGCTATTGTAATTTTTTGTTTTGGTGTCGACGAAGGGAGCTTTTCTGCATTTTGTCCTGCTTCGTTTGATGTGTGTGTTTTCGCGCTGTACTGCTTGCGCGCGCTCGTCCTATTATCTTTCTTCTTTGCTCCGCTTGTTTGCGGCCCGTCTTCTTGCGCTGATTGAGCGCTTGCTTCGTCTTCCTTTTCCTTTACGTCTTTTCTTGATCTTTCTAGAACCATCGTTAATTATTTTTTGCGTATTCACTTTTCTACGTCTTTCTCACTTATTTGTCTTCTTTTGAATATTTCGTTTTACGATAATATTCACACCTTTGTTTAAAGATTCTCCCGAACCGACGACTTTTCACTTACGCCTTTCTATGCGTAATAATTTTCGATTCTACAACTTTTCGACTTGTTCACTTCACGACTTGATCACTTTTCGACTTAGCAACTTTACGACTTGACGTCCTTGTTCTAACTTCCTTTTCACCTTTTTTTTTTTTTGTTCGTACTACTTTCGACTCTTGATTCAATATCCCGGCTGAGCCCCCATTTGTAGGGTTTGAATTTTAATCGGAGGCGAAAATAAATACGAAAACAATTTATTGATGAATTGAAAGTACAAATATAATTTATTCAAAAAGTTAGATGAAAATAAAAAAAAAGTATCTATCGTTCTTCGTGGCTCGGGCTAGACTGTTATTTTTTCTTTTTTTTAAAAATCTCTTGACGACTCCCCACTCTTCACCGACGATCCAACTGTGTCGCTACTACCTTCAGAGCCCTATCCCACATATATATAACACATCGTTCAATAAATCCCGAGACTAACAACGAAAACAACATTTTTTTCAAAAATCATTTTTATTCATCAATATAATCTTCTTTTAGAGTGATACAATCTTTCCAACGCCTTTTCAACATTTCTCTACCATGTTTATAAAAGGATTTATCCTTTGCTTCAAAATAGGCTTCAGTTTCGGCAATGACCTCCTTATTCGAGCCAAATTTTTTTCCCTGGAGCATTTTTTTTGAGATCAGCAAAAAGCTAGTAGTCGTTGGGGGCTAAATCTGACGAATACGGGGGGTGGGGAAGCAAATCAAAGCCCAATTTGTTCAATTTTGCCATTGTTTTCATGGACTTGTGGCATGGTGCATTGTCTTGGTGAAAAAGGATTTTTTTCTTCTTCATGTGCGGTCGTTTTGCTGCGATCTCCTCCTTCAAACGTACCAACAAGCCAATATAATAATCACTGTTGATCGATTTAACTTTTTCCAGGTAGTCAATGAAAATCACGCCATGTGTATCCCAAAAAACAGACGCCAAGACTTTACCAGCAGACTGCTGCGCTTTTGGACGCTTTGGGCGGCTTTCGCCAGCCATGCGCCACTTAGATGATTGCCGATTCGACTCCGGAGTGAAATGATGTATCCATGTCTCATCCATGGTTACGTATCGACGCAGGAAATCCTTTTTATTGCGAGTAAATAGCGATAAACAGCTCTCTGAATCGTTGACTCGTTGCTGTTTTTGTTCCACTGAAACCAATCGCGGCACCCACTTGAAAAAAACCTTTTTCATGCTAAATTTTTCATGAAGGATTGTAAATACGCTTCCAGATGATATCTGTGTCATATCTACAATCTCACGGACCTTCACTTTGCGATTTTTCATTACAATTTTTAACACTTTACTCACATTTTTCTGTGTAACGGCTTCCAATGGCCTACCTGAACGTTTTGCATCGTTTGTGTCCGTACGACCACGTTTAAACTTAGCATACCAACGACAAATCATTGGTTTGGATGAAGAGGAGTCCGGGTAATGTTTTTCAAGCCATTGCTGGGCTTCTACGGTGTTTTTACCCATTAAAAAACAATGTTTTATCAACACGCGAAACTCGCTTTTTTCCATTTTTCAAACAAATTACAAAGTGACTTTACTCTAACCTCGATAACTCTGCTGTCTGTGATTTGATCAACGTAAAATTTTTACACGTTTCATGTAAAGGCTCGCACTCTATGGAAACGTGGCCAGTTTGGTACTACTAGCACCATCTCTGGGTTGGTCTCGGGACTTATGGAACGATGTGTTATACATATATATATATATATATATATATATACACATCCTCCTTTATATGCTGTTTATGTAAAACAGTATATAAGGTAACAGTGTAAAAGGTAAGTGCGCTTTTTTCCAATAATGAAGAAAACTATAAATTTATTTTTATTTATATTTATAAAGTTTAGTTTATTAAAGTTATGAAATTCACTCATTAGTCTGCTTATTTATTGAATATTCACTTGAAAAAAAATTTAAGAAATTTCATATGTTTTTCTAATTTTATTAAAAGTTTACATCTACAATATTAATAAATTCATATTGTTTTATTGTATTATTTTTATTATTTGTCTAAAAAGTTATTCAAGTAATTTTATATATTTTTCCAATTTTATTAATAGTTTGTACCTACAATATTAATAAACTTTTATTATTGGGTGTACAGCTTTGCTTCCGCCGTTTTTTTTCGAGGCTTTGTTGTAAAAAACTGGTTATACATTTATGATTCGAAGTATTGTCCATCGCTGGCCACTACTTTCTCCGATCTTTCGGGCAGCATACGAATCCCGCGTTTAAAAAACTGGTCATCTTTTGAATCGATCCACGAATCGATCCAATTTCCAATTCCAGAAGTGCTGGTCAGCCAGGCCGTGTGCCATTGATCAAAACAAGTGATAGTCCGAGGGAGCAACGTCTAAAGAATACGGCGGGTGGGGTAGGACTTCCCATTCCAAAGTTTGCAAGTATGTCTTGACCACTTTCGCAACATGGGGTCGAGCATTGTCATGCTGTAAAATCACTTTATCATGTCTCTCGTTGTATTGCGGCCGTTTGTCTTTCAATGCTCGGCTCAAACGCATTAATTGCGTTTGATAACGATGGCCTGTGATTGTTTTAGTCGGTTTCAACAACTCATAATACACTACGCCGAGCTAGTCCCACCAAATACTGAGCATGACCTTGGATTCGTGAATATTCGGTTTCGCCGTCGACGTGGAAGCGTGGTTGGGATATCCCCATGATTTTCTGCGCTTAAGATTACCGTAGTAAACCCATTTTTTGTCCCTAGTCACAATGCGATGCAGAAATCCCTTCCGTCTTTGCCTTGCAAGCAGCTGTTCACAAACACATAAACGCCTTTCAACATCTCTCGGCTTCAACTCGTACGGCACCCAATTTCCTTGTTTCTGAATCATTCCCATGACTCTCAGGCGTTTTGAAATGGCTTGTTACGTTACTCCCAATGATCCTGTCAATTCTTGTTGCATTCGACACGAGTCTTGATCAAGCAATGCCTACAATTCTGCATCTTTGAAAACCTTATTTTTTCCACCGCCATGCTGGTCTTCGACGTTAAAATCGCCGTTCTTGAAGCGTTGAAACCACTCTCGGCACAATCTTTCACTAATAGCGGCCTCACTATGGGTATTTGAGAGCATTTGATGAGCCTCAGTCGCAGATTTCTTCATATTGAAGCAGAAAATTAAAACCTCCCGCGAATGACGAGAATTTGGCTCGTAAGCTGACATGTTTAATCGAGAATAACTTTATGATGCAGACACAAATCGACTAATATTTCGATGGCGTTATGTTTACGAATACCTAAGCTTATTGTATGACATCTATGATCTATTTATTTCAATTACCACTTACCGCTACAGCCATCTATTGCAAAACGGCGGAAGCAAAGTTGTACACCCAATATTTTATTGTATTATTATTATTATTCGTCTAAAGTTATAATAAAATTTTTTTTTGGGTTTCTAATCAATAATATATTAATAACACAATCAATTGCAAGTCTTATTACACCTTACTAGGTTCCTTTGTATTTGCTTCGCAATTATTTTTTTTTTTTATTTTCTGCTACCTATTTTTTGCTCATGATCATATATAATAGTTTAAAGTTTCAAAATATTGTTTCATTTACTTTTGCACTGTATGATCTCTATCTATTGCATGGTATACAAACATTTATTATTGTACTTTTTTCAGCTTTTTCTGGATTGGAGGTGTTTCAGAATTTATCAAATACAATTAATTATTTGTTTAACAAAAGTGTGATTATTTAATTAATCAAAATGATTTAAAACTTACAATGAGTTATGGTAAGAAAAAATTTTTCTATAATTCAATAGTTAATTTCTTTTAATTGTTTATAAATATATTTTTTAGAATTCTTATTGGATAAAGTTAAACAAACTTTTGTACTCAAAAGTAAAAATAAAAAAGAAAATTGTGTGATATACAAATTAGATATTTTGATAAATTTCATGGAAACTGAAACATGGATCGATTTAACTCCTACAAATTCAAACTTATTAATGTTATATGAAGATTCGTTGTGATGATAAATAATTAATGTAAACAATTGGCTATAAAAATATATTTTATTAAATAATTAATCACTTGTTTCTTATTTGCCGCTAAATTTACAATTTTGTGCCTATTCATTTTCAATTCTCTATGTTCTTGCTAAAAGTAAATTAATGTTTATTTTATTAGAATATCATTATTTTATTTTTAAATACCAATAAATTAAATTATTTTTCAAATTTAATTTTTATTTTTACTCAAATTTGTAAAACAATATGATCAAAACAGTTTATTTTTCTTAATTAAATAATTTATGTATTATATTAAATAATTAATTATATAATAAAATTTAAAAATAAATTTTTAATACAAAATATATTGCAAGAATTTGCATGTATTTAATTTATAAAAATTATATTCCTTGTATATATTTATAAATTTGTATCAACACAAATATAAATTAATTTTTTTTATCAACAACACAAATATAAATCAAATCTTTCAATTAACAACACAAATATAAATTCAATTTTATCAATATTTTCATTATAAATTAATATAATGTTATTTTGTACATGAAATTACAAAACAATTTGTACATGATTATTATCTATTACTTTAAATTCAACTGATTTTTAGAATAAAATTTATATCAAAATTATATTTCTTAAAATTTAACTTATTTTTATAAAGTTTGAACACAAACATTTTGTAAAATATAAAAATGATTAAATTATAAAAAAAAATAATGGCCAAAAGTTTCTCGAAATATTTACATTTTTTTCGGTTTTGGCCGAATTGTAAGAACATTGGCAATAAGCTTTTGTATCATGTATAACACAGAAAAACAAAATCAACCTTTTTTTTTGTTGCATGAAGTTTTTCAAATCTACCCTCAGATTTTTTGTAGCAGCTCTAGTTAGTGAGATACAGGTACCGTCTTAAATTTACATAAGTAGTCGGTAGTTTCTATTAATAGCGGTGTAACTTAACTAGTTCCTTTATAAATTTCATTATATCTTCCTCAAGAAGGACGTCTTTAAATGATCCTGATTGTTTTTGTGTTATTTGTGAAGAATATATGTTTCAAAAATTTCGTTCAAATGTCTAAAACGGCATCAGAAATTTTAGCTTCCCGATTGAAAGAAAGAAATTTGTTGACCAGAGAAACGAAGATATCGTACTACCGTAAAAGGGAAAAGGATTTACTTCCTTTCTTTACTAAAAAGATAATTTTGTGTTTTGTACTGATATTCCAGGCCTAATGACTGCAATGGGATTAAAAGAGTATAATCAAAATCAGTGGCGGTTGTTCATTGATTCGTCAAAACGAAGTTTGAAATGTGTACTTTTACATAATGGTAACAAACTTGGTTCCTTACCTATTGCTCATTCTACAAAGGTTAAAGAAGAATATCCTACAATATCTTTAGTTCTCGACAAAATGAAGTACAAGGAACATAACTGGGTTGTATGCGTAGATTTAAAAATGGTAAATTTTCTCCTGGGCCAACAAAGTGGCTACACAAAATATCCCTGTTTCCTATGCTTATAGGACAGCCGAGCTGAAGCTGAGCACTGGACAAAAAGAGACTAGCCTTCCAGGGAGGTTTTGATTCCCGGTAAGCAAAATGTAATTAATGCTCCACTAGTATCCAGAGACCGAATTATATTGCCTCCTTTGCATATAAAATTGGGGTTGATAAAACAGTTCATAAAAACTCTAAACAGAGATGGTGAATGTTTCAAATACATTGAAAAAGTGTTTCCAAAATTGAGTAGTGAGAAAATCAAAGGTGGTATTTTTGATGGCCCACAAATCAGGAAGTTGATAGATGATTAAAATTTCATCAACCATATGACAGCTGTCGAGAAATGTGCATAGAAAGAGTTTGTTTGGGCAGTGAGAAATTTTTTGGGCAATAGAAAGTCTGACGGCTACATTCAGCACGTTGAACAGTTGCTGATACACTTCCAGCGGCTTGGATGCAACATGAGTATTAAGCTTCACTACCTTCACAGCCATCTAGACTATTTTCCTGAAAATTTCGGTGACCTGAGCGAGGAACAAGGAGAGCGCTTTCACCAGGATATTCGCACTATGGAGGAGAGGTATCAGGGGTACTGGAATGAACATATGATGGCTGATTATTGTTGGAGCATTAAAAATAGTACTCATAATACATCTCACTCTAGAAAATCCAAAAAAAGGAAATTTTATTCAGAATAAATATATTTAATAAATTTTTTAAACTTAAACTATGTGCATTTTCAATGAAAAACCCTGTCACTTCGTAACTCCAAAACTAGAGCTGCTACATAAAAACGGCATATATTTTTGAAATCAGCGTGGAAAAATTATTCAGATTCGTGTAAAAAATCTCATGCAACAGACATGCTGTTTTCCAGTGTAATGAACCCTACCTTATATTCTAAATCTTTTCTTTCATACGATATTTCGTTAATTACACAGAAGATTAAAATTGGCCAATTTTACAATATGTAGAAGAAGATAAACTTTAAATCTGAAACTAGTTAAACGTGAGTCTTAAACCTGAAAATTATCCGACACCTACTCATATTGCAATAATTAAAATCTAGCGAAATATCAAATAAAGCTATTTTAGATTTATATTAGTATTGTAATAAAAAGAACCATCTACTCTATATTCGAGGAATTCTTACATTTACTTTATAACTTTGTAATTTAACGATCTCTTGAAAATACTAATCCTTGAAATTACACTGAAAATAAACAAACTATTTTAGAGTAGTTAAAGAGAGATAAAGTTTTATCGAATCTTAACTTAAAAGTTAGATAATACCTACTCGTATTACAATATTTATCTTCCAGACGAATGTTGAATTTAGCTATTTAGTATTTGTGTTACGATTGTAATAAGAATCGCCATCTAGTCTATTTCAGTAAAATTTCTATAATGAACCTTGAAAGATGTAGATCCCTAGAAAGTGCTAATCCTTGCCACAAAGGTAACTCAAAATTACTGTTTAGTATACATACATATTTTTTCATAAGTCTTCTATCGTAATCGGTTGAGGTTGTATGTTTACGTATGTTATAAGCCAGATTTTATAGAATGCATAATAAATTCCACCTTACTATCTGTATTAATTTTTTCTAAATTACGAGGTGTGTTCAGAAAATATTGGGAATTTTCGTTTTTTGAAAAAAATATTTATTTATTCGTCTATATTAATGTTGTCGCCTTTAAAGTAGTCCCCATTAGATATTATGCACTTGTGTCAGCGCTTCTTCCAATCCTCGAAATACTTCTAAAACTCGATCTTTGGGATAGTCTTCAGCTCTTTCAGCGATGCGCTTTTAAGTCATCTATGCTTGTAAAACGGCGGCTCTTTAAGGTTGTCTTTATTTTTGGAAATAGAAAAAAGTCACACGGAACTATGTCTAGCGAATATGGAGGCTGGGGCATCGTTACAGTATTGTTTTTGGCCAAAAATTTACGAACAAGCAATGAAGTGTGAGCAGGTGAAAAATCGCCGAGCTCATAAAAACACGTCTAACCTTAGCGGCTACCACTGACAAAGTAAACAATGAATACAGCTGAAAATTGTATCATACTTCAAGGGTATGTGTACCAACATAATAAAAAAAAATTTTTGACAGTGGGACTCTCCAAACCCGCGAAATTTAAAAATTCCCGTTATTTTCTGAACACACCTCGTATCTTGTAAATTACATTTTACTAAAAAAATTCTAATTTTGGAGTAGTATGAAGACCAAAACTTTTATCATATCCTAGCTCACGAGTTGGTTATTAACTACTCGTATTGCAATCTATATCCTCTAACTTAATGTGAAATGTATGTTCGATTTGTGGCATTAAAAGATTTGTTATAATGTTTAACTATATACTTAAATATTATTGCTTAACTTAATTGTTTGAAATGTAATTTACAGTGATTTTTAAGCATAATTAATACTAAGATATAAAAAGAATAATTTTAACTACTAAGTTTTAATATATAATTTTAAAATAACTTTAGAATAATTAATTTTAATATAATTAAAGCCTAAATATATTTTTAGTAAACAAAAAAAATATTATACTAATTAAGAGTTAATAATGTTAATTTTACAAAACATTTTGGTTTTATATTAATTTTTACAATTAATTATTATTATGTATGATATATATATATATATATATATATATATAGTATTTTTTTTTGTATTCACGCATAATTACATATTTTTTGTTTTATGCACATTTTTTGCATATTTTTTTATTTTAATGTAAAGATCAACTTAAATTCTAAATACTCTTATTGGCTTAAACTTAAATGTTGGTTTCTGTTAATAAAAAGATAAAATGACTCATTTATAATTCAAATTATCTCAAGCTTTTATAAATCTTATTATTCATTAATGTATAAGAAATTTTTATTACATGTATTGTTTTTATCTTTTTATTCTGAAAGAAAAAATAAAAAAAAATTATTTTGTTATTTTGTTCAATAAAACGAACATAGTCAGGCCGTTTGTAATAATTTGTTATCGTGAAAGATTGTTGTAGATATTTTTAGCATAATATATTTTCCTTGTGTATATATATTTTGAAAGAAAAATCGGCTGTGTTGTTTTGAAATAGAATTCAATTAAACTTGAAGATAGAAGTTATGTGTTTTTTTTTTAATTTACACGTTCAATTTTATTTAAAAATAATTAGCTTTTTATAATATATAGAAAAAAATATAAATTTGTCGTAAATCGTGCAAGAAGCAAGAGTTTGTTGTGTTTTGGTGGAATAAATTATTTAACTGTTAGAAACTTATTTTTGGATTTTAAATTATTTATAAAATGTAGATTTTATTTGGTATATGTTCAATAATTTCTATAAGAAACTTTATTTAATAATTTGTATGTAATTTCTATGTTTTTTCTTTCGGATTTTAAATAATTATTTCTAAATTTAATTTGTATAAAAATATACCTTGTGAGGTATTTTTGAAAATCGCCGTTTTTATACTTTTCACTAAACATCGCACTTTTTATTTTGTTTAAATATTATTCAATATATTTCAAGTTAAAACAGTTACTTAATTTATTTACCAGAGTCCTCTTAATGACTCATTTATTGTTTTATTGCGCTACCTGTGTAATGTATCGGTAAGTGAAGGTTACCGTTATAAGTTGCGTTAATAGTTATACAGTCTGTCAAGTGAGAGCGTGGTCGATTTTACCGACAGGTAATGGAAGATTTCGCTCTAATTCCTTCGCAAGCCAATAGAGGAAAGCTTTGTTCTTAATGCATTGTCAACAAAGATTCAGTTGTCGTTGATCTTTTAAAAGAGAATCACGTTAAGCGCCATGAGTGCTAAGTACGCGTCGCGCTACGAGGCTGTGTTCCTTTGCATCCACCCGAAAGGTCCCAAAATGTCGCAATCAGCGGCTGCTAAATATATGAGAAAGTCGAAGGCATTTGTACAGAAGTGGATACAGCGATATAAAGTGGCTAAAAATGTCGATGATTTACCAGAACGTGGCTCGATAGGAAAAGTGAACAAAAAAGATGAAATAAGAATAGTGAATCTGTTTTCGCGGAATCCTGCTTTAACACTGCGGCAAGGACAAGCAAAATTAATGGCAAAAGGTTTAGATATATCCTACGAAACTATCCAAACCCATCTTCGTACTCATCATCTGAAATGGCGCAACACAATGAAGAAGCCTCTGTTTACTGAAAAACATGTGACAAAGCGACTCGCTTGGGCGCATGAGAATATTGATAGAGATTTTGAAAATGTCATTTTTACTGATGAATGTTCTATATGGGCACGTTCTGTCCTCACACGAGCCTGGTCAACTTCCATCAATAGGCTTGTTCAGCGGACCGTAAAACATGGAATAAAGGTGCATCTTTGGGGCTGCTTCTCAAAGCAGGGATTCGGCACTTTGCACCTCTTTACTGAAATCCTAAATGCCGAGAAAATGATAAAAATCTACAAGAAGGCTTTACTGCCATCTGCCAAACGATGGTTCATCACAAAAAATGAAGATTGGATTCTGCAGGAGGACAACGATCCTAAACACCGCAGCAAGCTCTGTACTCAGTGGAAGACTCAATCTGGCATCGTTACATTGGATTGGCCGTCGCAGCCGCCCGATGCAAGCCCTATTGAAAATGTGTGGGCATATATTAAACGGAAGCTTCGTGGAAGACGCGCATACACTTTAAAGCAGTTGTCTTACGAAATTCGTCGGATCTGGAGATCCTTGCCACTAGAATACGCCGTCAAATTAGTAGAAAGCATGCCTCGGAGATGCCAGGCAATTATCGACGCCGGTGGTGACTGGACACATTATTGACCAAATTGCATCATTGTTTGTAATGTGTACAATGTATATATAAATATGAAAGTTTTATCAAATAAAGTTTTTTATAAATCAACACGACCACGCTCTTACTCGACAGACTGTAATAAAATAATTTGAGAATATTTGCTATTCTTTACATAATGTTATACTGTATTACGCAGAGAAAGTTTAAGTAAGAAAATACGCATTTTAAATAGGAAAACTACGGGTAGAAAAAAGAGTGTTTATGGGACAGTTTTATGGTTTTCGGCGCCGAGTTGACGTGCACGTGTTCAGCTTGGCATACCTTCGCTAGACTTAAGTGCATGTCCCTTTTTCTTACGTTCCGGGAAAACTCGTAAACTCTTGGCCCACGCTTAGGTTCTCTTTTACAACGGTCCGCGTCAGTAGCCCGCGCGTTAAGTAAGTTTTAGAGGGAAAAATTCTCATTGGAGGAAAAAATTTACTATAGTTTGACGCAAGTGGTCGATAAGATCGAAGCGC
The DNA here is from genome assembly GCA_949987625.1 of Chalcis sispes. Taxonomy (NCBI): domain Eukaryota; kingdom Metazoa; phylum Arthropoda; class Insecta; order Hymenoptera; family Chalcididae; genus Chalcis; species Chalcis sispes. The sequence goes on from OX465098.1 coordinate 41,097,367, forward strand.
TTTCCCGCTAATCGGCAAGGGCAGGAAAGAAAAATAAAGCAGAGCGAAGACTTATCGACTTAACACAGAAAAAAAAACGGAGGTCGTTTACCGACGTTACACCCCCATGCTAAAACGGTTACTAGGTGATCGTAGTATCAACTAGGAATCGTATCGACGTAGTCGGAAAAAAAGCGATGACAATTTGTCACTGCTAGGCGAGGTTCTTTTAATGGCTGTAAAGGAAGAAACTTCTTGATGACAGGACTCGTGAAGTTGTTGGTATCGGGCCGGCTGGAGTCGGTGCTCTAGTGATGGGTGGAGCCGATGGAGCCGGTAATGTAATCGTCATGAATTGTTCGGTAGTGGACGTTGGTTCCAGTAGTCCTATTTTCACGTCTTTTTGATAAGTGGAATCTTTTGCGGGGCTTCCAGTTGTGTCGAGCGTTATGAATAAACGGGTTACTGACCCGCAGAAAGCGGCTAGGATGTGCATTGAACATCCATACATTTGGTGAAGGAGGAATCCGTTGACTAAACCATTTACTACTGTTTTTATTGCGAATATGATGAGGAAAATGGCCATTATGGCGGAGCTGATAGTTCCAAAAATAATCAGTCGGTTCCAGGCAGTAGTCCATACTAAATCTAATATTTTGCCTACCGCGTCTTCGTTGAGGAGTTTTGAGATAGTGCCTTTATTGTCTATTATAGAGTGACCATGCATTTCTTTGGTAAATTCATTCAATAGTGACGGTTTTTTGATCGGGAACATGATTCGTTCTTGTAATTGTTCCAGATCTTTTTCTGTATAAATGCCGCTGGTCGCCAAAAAACCTGGGTCAACGTATTTCCATGTCATCTGTGTGGAAGGTTTCAGTGTGAGAGGTGCTTTGCCTTCTACTGGTCTTAGCATGATTTTCAGCCATTCTTTGTTTACTCTGTAATATGATGGCAGGATGGCATTGCACGATACCCTGGTGCCATGATCTTTTAAAACATGTGTTTTTGGGGTTAAATATTGTGTTTGGTTGTTCCAAGTGACTTTCAATTTGGCGTAGCAGTATTCTCCATGTCGGAGTTTTACTTCTACAGGTACGCATTTACTAATGTGTACCACTTCGCCGCCTACAGTCGCCATGTAACCAGATCCGTTCATCAAATTATAATATTATAATTATATATTATAATTATAGCTATAGCTAAAGCGTTTAGTAATGTCTGTCTTTTAATTTTGCATTGCTGTTGTAGGATGTTACGGTATAGAGATTGAATCTGTGATTTAATGTGTTTCTCGACGTATACGAATTTAGAATTCACATACGCGAAGATGTCCAAATTCTCTATCGCCATCTTTCCTGGCTTCGCGAATGAATATCCTTTCGTGGTTTCTAGGATAAAGAGCTTAGGGTGCTCGGTTTTGACCACTGTGTATCCGCATAAGTTCTCACTGCCCTTGCTGGATAGGGCAAAGGTCACATCGTCGGTTGCAAGGGTGTAAATGGTTTGTTCATGATTAAAACTGTTGTCCATGATTTTATTAGCTAGTCCTTCGTTTAACAGTCCGTAATAGTCAAATTTACATTGGTCTAAGGGTAGAGCTTCCCAGAAGGTATAACTTTCAAGGTCAATGCACGAGGTTTCAGAGAGAGTGCACGACGTTCCGGAGTTTAAATGAATTTTGTTGTTATCGAGATCGATTTGAGCAAACTGCTCCTTCAAGGTGATCCTTAGTAGGCCTTGCACGACCACGTTTTCCCAAGCACCATAAGGGTCTCGGTAAACGCTTTCGGAGCATCGCCCACTTTCGGTGAGTGTACCTGCGTAAACTAATGGGTGCGTTACAGTACTATTAACTTTTATTTCGCTAATTACCGTGCTATCTCCAAACTTAAATATTCCAGTTTCATGCATTTGTTTACAAGCGCGCCTACTAATTTCGTGTATATATTCGGCCTGACCATGATTAACTATCGAATTATGGGAGGACATTCCGCAGTAGTAAACTGTCCGCTGTATCTCTACTTTACACTGGATTACATAGGTTTGGCGATAATTTACTATTTGTAATAGTTGTATGTAACGACGGGTTACATTTATAGGGTTCATGGGGAAATCGCATTCGCCTACCTCTAGTATAGATACAGTGGTTATGTTCAGGTGGCGGGATCCGCAATCATAGCCGATTAGGCCATAGACTGGGCCGAGGAGGCATAGGAAGGCAATGGTCCTTGTCATGTCCATCTGAAAAATAAAGAGATTAACAGTGCCCTAGTAAGGTTGGGGGTACATTTTATATGTTTGTTGTTCCGTGTTGTTAGAAGGTTAACATATTATTTTTATATTTTTTTTTTTTATTTTTGTTATTTCGTTATGTTATGTTACATCTTTGTTTCTATTAGGTTTATTTTTTTTATTAGTTAGTTTTATATTTTTTGTTTTAGTTTATTTATTCATACAAAAAGGATTTGTTTTACAGTTTTATATTGTTTGTTAAGATTCCGATTTATTCCTCGTCATTTTTATCCGGCGGTCGCTTTTTCTTTTTAATTTTTATTTCTTTGTTTATATAGGATTTTCGTAGTCGATTTGCATGTACTATTTTGTCGCTTTTCTTATAACGTATCCTAATATTATGGGATTTTAGGATTACTAACACCTCATGGGGGCCTGAATAATGGTCGCCAAATTTCCCTGGTTTGGGTCCAGTTAACAAAAACACATAGTCTCCTACTTTAAAGCTCTTAGGATTGATTTTTTTATTATAAAGCTTTTTATTGCGTTCCTTGGACTTGATTAAATTGTCATATGCTAACCTCTGGATATCGTTTAGACGGGTGACCAATTCCGTGAGGTAATCTTTATATGTTGGGAGCATGTCACTAGCGTGTAATGGGTCGTTGGATAGTAGCCGTGGGAGCTTGCCGAACACTACCTCGTATGGTGTGTGTTTGGTGCTTTCCTGTACGCTTGAGTTATAATTTAGCATAGCTACTTCGATCTATTTGTCCCATTCGTTGTTTTTGTCGGTGTATAATTATAGAAATTCACCGAGCGCATGGTGAGATCTTTCCAATGACCCATTCGACTAAGGATGGAAAGCAGTCGTTTTGATTTTTTTAATGCGGAATCTTTTTGCAATTCTATTCATGAGGTGGCTCAAGAAATTTTTCCCTTGGTCTGTTGGGATGGTTTTTGGTGCTCCGAATAGACATATGAATTTCTTGATTAAAGCGTCCGCGATGGCGGTAGACAGCACGTTCTTCAAGGGGACGGCTAAACAAAATTTTGACAACTGATCCTGGATGGTCAGGATATATTCATGTCCTTTGCTTGTGAGTTTAAGTGGACCTACGATATCCATTGCGATTTTGTCGAAAACAGTGCCAGGTGTGTCAGTGATCACCATTGGCTGTTTCGTTTTTAATCGCACCAGCTTCTTCAGTTGACACTCGAGACATTGTTGGATACGACGTTGTATGTCATCTTTTAAATTTACCCAATAATATGCTTAGCGTATCCGGTTAAAGGTTTTTGAAATCCCTCTATGACCTCCAATCGGTGACTTGTGCAATTCTGAAAATATTTCGTCCCGTTTTTCGTTTGGGACGTATTTCAGTCTTCCGCTGCAAACTATGATCTTGATTAGCGTGCCCTTAAAAGAAGCTTTTATCAAACTTAAAACTTCGGACCATTCAAGTTTTTCTATAAATTTGCTTTTACTAATACTGACAGTTCTCTGTTTCAAGTTCATTAATAAATCTCTTAAAGTAGTCAGTCCTCTAATCAGGTTACTTTTAATCTGTGTGAGGGACTCGGGTTGTTCTCCTTTTATGCACACAGCGAATAATGACTTCCGACCCTTGCGTTTTATTTGGTGTACTTCGCCTATTAATGAATTTTTGATCAAGTTTATTTTGTTGTGTTCCGCCAATGTTTTTGCGCCTTCGTCGCAATTATCTCCATTCGAGGCGATAAAGTAAACTATGTTGTCGTTTCGAGAGTGTAGTGGTTCTCTTATTTTCACGACGGGTCGGTTATTTAATGTTTCCTCGTCGGTAATCTCTGATTCATCGGAATCGGAGTCTTCTTCGTTGTTAACTTGGGATCTTGGTGAGGACGCGAAGGGTTTGGGGTTCACGACTTCGTCGGAATCACTGTCTTCACTTTCTTGGTAGTCGACCTTTTTCTTGGGTCGCGATATTCTTTTTTCCTCAATCGGGGTGATTTCTTGGATCTTTTTAGGTCGTCCCCTGGGTTTTTTTCTGTATTGATTTCGCAGGTTTGGGCGTTGGTGGCCTTTCCTGGATTTCATCTGGGGTAGGTTTATTCTTTTTTAGTTGTGCGCGTGTTACCACGTTATCGCCACCTTCTTCAACTGGGTTGCGTGATAGCGCATCTGCGTTGGCGTTTAATTTGCCAGGCTTATAAATTATCTTGTAGTTATATTCGGATAATTTGAATCTCCATTTCTAGACTCTTGTATTGAGGTCGGCTGTTTTAAACCATACTAAAGGTTGGTGGTCCGTTATTATCGTAAACTCCCGCCCATATACGTATGATGTAAATGCCGTTACGCTGTGCACTACGGCTAACGCCTTTTTTCATACACTTCATAGTTACCTTCGGCTCCACGCAACATGCGCGAAGTGTAGGCTATTGGCCGATCCTTCCCGATTTCTCCCTGGGACAGGACTCCTCCTATTGCGTAGCCTGAGGCATCCGTCGTGATTGTGAAAGGCTGTGAAAAATTTGGATATTGTAGCACGGGGGCAGTGCACAACATTTCTTTTAAGGTTTCAAACGCTTCTTCCGTTTTCTCATTCCATTTAAAAGTTGTTTATTTTTTTAATAATTTAGTCAAAGGTTTTGAGATATACGCGAATCCCTTCATGAATTGCTGATAATATCCTGCTAACCCCAAGAACTGCCGAACGTTCTTTACGTTCTTGGGTCGTGGAAAGCTTCGTAAAGCTTCCAGTTTCTTGGGATTAGGTCTTAGCCCTTTCTCGCTAAGTAGGTGGCCTAGGTATACAACCTTGCGTTTCAAAAATTCGCATTTGTCGATCTGTAGCTTTAATTTAGCTTTCCTTAGCCTGTCCATTAATTCTGTTATTTTCTTGTGATGTTCTTCTAGGTCGTTGGAGTAAATGACGATGTCGTGTAGGTAGACAAACAACGTTATTCCCTGCATCCCTTTTAATAATTTGTCCATCAGCCTTTGGAAGGTAGCTGGCGCGTTTTTCAATCCAAAGGGCATCCTAACAAATTCATAATGGCCAAACGGCGTGCTTAAAGCCGTCTTATGCGCGTCTTTAGGATGCATCTTTATCTGATGGAATCCTGACGCCAAGTCAAGCACTGTATAGTACTTGGCCGATCCCACCTAATCGAATATTTCTTCGATATTAGGTAGTGGGTATGAGTCGCCTATTGTTTTTTCATTCAAGGCCTGGAAATCTACCACCATGCGCCATTTAGGGCGTCCTTGAGCATCGGGCTTTTTTGGTACGGCCCAAACCAGCACGTTGTGGGGTGAAGTGGAGTTCTTTGTGACTCCTGCCTTTAGCAGTTCGTTCACCTGCCGATTAATTTCGTCTTTTAGGGCATGGGGGAACCGATATTGCTTGGTATGGACTGGGTTGTCGTCAGTCGTGGGGATTTCGTGTGATATGAGATCTGTTCCTGGAAGTTCATTGCCGGGTAGGTAGAACACGTCTCTATTGTTTTTTACTAGATTGACAACGTATGATTTTTCGTGGTTGTTTAAATGGTCGATACGTATATAATCCTCAATGTTGGTCTTAATTTCTGGCTCCTCAAGAGACCCGGGGTCTCCGAAGTCGGTGATTGACTCGAGCTGGTAATCCAGGTCGATCGCTGTTTTGTTCTCTGAAGTAAGGTAACTATTTTTTGTAGCCACCTTAATGTCGTGGTCTTCGTCTTTTAGTATTTCTAAGACATTTGCTTCGTCGTAAGTATTGCTGGATTCAATCCTAATTTCGAAAGGTCGTGCAACGCCATTACATACCATCAAGTGGTTAGTGTAATCAAGATGCACTCGGAAGTCGCGCAGGAAATCGCAACCTAGTATGCCTTCCCCTGGGATGTAGACGTCGTCTTTTATTACCGAGAATTTTACCTTATTTCCTGACAACGAAATTTTTACTGTTCCCCAGGTAGGTATGATTCTTTTTCCGATTCCTTGTAATGTGTATTTTTCTGCTGTGTCAATTTCCTCTTCGAGCGGTATCAAACTGGATTTTAATAAATTCATTTCCGACCCTGAATCGATTAATAATCTTCCTTCTGTGAGAGTGGGAGGGTTAAGGATTTTCAAGAATGGTAATCCAGTTTTTACGTCGCTCGTGATGTTGTGCAGGTTTTTTATTACGTGAGGCTGATCTTCGTCGTCCCAGATAACTTTGACGTGTTTATCATTTAGTGTCATTAGGTTATTTTTAAAGTCCAATATTGCTTTAGTAGCTTCGAAAAAATTTGCTCACAACACTCCGTCATAGGGTATAGGGAAATTGTTGTGTACTACGATAAATTCGATGATAGTTTGTTCGATTTTTATTTTCGCCTTTCCCAGGCCTTGCTCTGTTTCGCCTCCCAACCCTTGTAGTGTGAATTCGTCTTGGTTCTTAAGGTATTTGTGATCCGGCAAGACGTGTATTTTTAATACACTAACCTCTGATCCTGTAGCGATCATAAGTGTGTTAGGAAAGCTATTCTGGAGGAGGCTAATGTTTACGAACGGTATAGTTTTGCAGGTTCCTAGGGCATTAGTTCTTCTCGGAAATCCTCCAGTTCTATTGAAAGAGATGAGCGCTCTTGTGGTCGTGAGGCCTCCCTGGTAGCGCTCTGTTGAGGGAGACTCCTCTCGTTTTTTGGCTGGCTGTTTTTTCTTTTCCTGCATTCAGTTGCCACATGTCCCTTTATTTGACAGTAGCTGCAGATTGGTATACTGGCCTTATTGTTGAGGTTTTGCTGGCGGCAGACCGCCGCCGTGTGGCTGGGCTTGTCGCATTTAAAACAGCGTATCTCTGCTCTGAGCGAATTGTTAGTGCGCTTGAAGCAGTTTAAGGCTAAATGTCCAGGCTTATTACACAATTGGCAGACGTCGACTACGCGCCTGTTCTTATTACACTGTGCCGCTGTATGTCCTTTTTGTGTACATATTTGACATACTACGTCATTACGGCAAAGGTTAGCGGTATGGCCCGTTTTCCTACAAATTTGGCACGTCTTTGCTTTGAGGAAATAAGTTTCCTCTGAGTGTCCTGGTTTATTACAAAATTGGCACATTGTCATCCTGGTCGCTGGTGCATCGTACCTGGTCTCTGGCACTCTTTGCGGCTGCGGGATCGTAACTTCTTCGCTCGTATAAAAGAGTCCCCTTCTATGAGATCGCTGTTTATCGCGAAGGGCAGCCTTAGAGGCGATTTGTCTTTCAGCTAGTATAGCGTTTTTTACTATGTCTGAGATATTGTTTGTTGTCCTCATCCTATTTTCTATTTCAGGCTTCAGACCCTGCTTGAAACACTCTACTAGGTGTGCTTCCGTCTGTGCCCTAAATTCGGGGTCAAGGGCGCCAGTGGCTATCTTATGGGCCTCGTTTATCTGAGCTCCGAGGTCCCTCATACGGTTTGCAAAGGCAATGACATTTTCATTGTTTCGCTGGTATTCATTACCTAGTTCACCTAAAAGTTGCTGTTCTGTTTTGGTGCTGGCGTATATGTCCTTGAAAAAGTCTTTCAAAGCTTCGACCGTCTGGAATGACGACCCGAGGATCGCAGCGCGAGCTTTTCCTTTTATCTTGCTTGTGATTGGTCTTACCAAATTGGCCCCGTCGTAAGGCCCGAGTATTTCTCTGGCCTCATTACATCCTTCTAAAAATTCGCGCAATGGGATATTTTTTCCATTGAATTCAGGTACTACACTAAGTGCGTCTTTTAAGGAGGCTTGAAAAATTGGTTTCTGGTCTCCTGTATTGGATGGGTTGCTGCTGCAACCGGGTCTGTTGGGTTACGCCATTGTTGAAAAATATTGATCTGAGGTGTTTAGATCGATCAGGGGCTTATGGGTAGGTAAAGTAAAGGTAATATCTTCAGTTACCTTAGGGGAGAGGTTCACGGAAGAGTTAAGACTTTTATTCTTGGGTGAGTAGGATACAAGCGGTCTACTGGAGAAAGGATCGGTTGTCTCGTCCTTACCTCTTTTTGATTTTAGTAACTTTGCGACCTGTTGCCTGGTCTGTCTTTTCTTTGTCATCGGTAGGTCAGTGACTCGCAAGCCATGCAACTCTTTGGTTATTTAGTCGAGCTGCTCTTCGAAATGGTTCAATTGGGTTGCGATAGCTTCACTTCTGTAAATAAATTCCGAGATTTCTTCCTCTAAGGTGCGAACTCGCATACAACTTTACTTCGTTTTTCTTCAGAAAAATTTTTTGTATATTTTTTTTCTCTATTTTTTTTATTTTTTCCTTTATTATTTTTTTCTGGTTGATGTGTTTCTTCTCTTTTATTATTTTTTTTATTATTATATTTTTTTTTTTTTTAAGTCTATATATTTTCTTGAAGAGTTCTTTGTGTTTTTCTTGAATGGTAGCCGCTTCTAACTTCATATCAGATTGAAAGAAGAGAAAAGAAAAAGAGAAATAGAATATAGTGCAAATAAAAACTGATAAAAAGAAATTTAATTTAAAGAAGAGGAAAAAAAAATTAAGTCGAAATATGAATCGTGAGAGAGAAAAAAGAAGAATAAAAATAATAGTAATAATAAAAAAAAATAATAAAATTAAAAGAGTTAAAAAAGAAAAGTAAATTTTGACTATCTAGGAATAGAGGTGGGAGAGGTCCTTAAATAATAACCCTTGTTTAAAAAAAAAAATATTGGTTTTTCTTTAATTTTCTAAAAATCGTCTGATTACAAATCGACGCTTCGCGTCGATCTTCCTTATATTATTTTCAACTCGTTCTTCTAAATTCTCTTCCTTTTTTCTTTTAGGGATCTTGTACGTATGCGACAATGTCTGCATACATATGGTACAGAGAGCTGGAAATTCGCCGTGTCGGCACCTCAGCCTCTCGATCTTCTCGTCGAGGCTGAGTTCGGGAGCCTTCGAGCCTCTTCAGCTTTCTGCTGTTTTACTTTTATTACCAATAATTTGGCCTCTCTTTCTACTCGTTTTGCCAAGAAGTCGGCTTTGGAGAACCAACCCTGTCCCTGACTTTCTTTGAGGGCTTTCGCGTGCCTCTTACGTTACTTTGCGTTGGGTCGAGAACTCTTCTTTATTCCGTTATCACTCTTCCCTTGGGTCTGGTTCCCAGAATAGTATCCTTGATTGTCGGACTCTTGATTGGCAATGTTATTCACTGAGAAAGAGAAAAGAAAGAGTGTAAGAGAAGAAAACGAAATAAAAAAAATTGTATAAAAGATATAAATAATAAGAGAAAAAGAAAAAGAAAAAAAAAAGTATTTCTACAAGTGGCTTTATTCCTCTGATAACTTTAACGTGGCCAGACGTTGGGTAATGTCAGACATGCTGTCTTGCGTCCTGCAAGCTAGATCACCAACGACCAGCAAATGTTCGCAGAGTGCTAGTTGTTCCTTCTTAACTCCAGCGAATCTTAGGTCGATTGTCGATCTGTCACTAAGGTAACCTGCTGTTAGCTTTCCAAGGAACTTCCTAGTTTTTTTTTTTGTTTTTCTAGTAACCTAGTCACTTTGCAATAATTATTATATATACAGTCGACATTTATCCTTATTTGTCCAGCTTGCGTACGTTGCTCTCTGGCTAGCCTATTTACCGCCAAGGAGTTTGCCTGCAGCGTAACCTGCGTGCTATCTAGCGCCCTTTCCAACGAGTGTCCGCGATTAGCTAGTTCGGACAATAATTGGCAGATGTTGTCTTGACTTAGTTCCCCGTAGTTTAATGGGATCATCTAAAATAAAATACATTTTAAAGGATTTATCAATTCGTCCTCTTCAATATTCAATTTGTTTTCAAATTTGTCAGTGTTCTGGTTAGGTTGTCAATGATCTTGTCGTTGACGTCTTCGTTACTTCTGAGTTGTGTATTAATCGACTTCGCTCTCTAAAGTCTTGATTTTAGTATAAACGTTTTTCCTGTCTCGGATATAAAATCTTATATGCGACCCCAAAAACCAACGAATTCGCTGTTGTTTTTGGAAAATTCGCACCTGGTTTATATTCAAGGTTTCGATGTCTTTTAAAAGGTCAGTCCATTGTGCGTGGAGCCTCGAATTTCCGTATGCCAATCGTTCGATCAGCTGATCTTTTCGTTGATCCGCAAATTCAAGCTCCTGCACCCGGTTACTGATTTCACGGATCAGTGTAAACAAATGTGCTTCAGATAGCATGTCTTGAAAAAGCGGTATCATTTAGGTATGACAGCACGTAGGGGTGCGCGTTTGTGATTGTTTATTTTTGTTATATTTTTTATTATTTTTTTTTTAAAATACCTTTCATTTTATTATTTAACAAAAAAATTTTAATCTTCTTATTAAGTCGTATTAATTTTTTTATTTTGTGCTGTATCATTCGTTTATTTATTTAATTTTTATTCTAATTCTCGCTATTATCGCTTTTCAAATTTAAATATATTTCTACAATTATGTAGATTTAGACTTATATATATATGTATAATATTTTTTCCTTTAGTTGTGATTTTATTGGTTCGTTGTATTAATTCAATTTTTTCCTTATATTTCCTTACGTATTTGCTTATTTATTCCTGCGCATGCGTAGCGCTCTAACTTCAACGCTGCCTTTAAGTAGTTACGCACGGGTAACTGACGCGTCGCTTACGCGTTCGCTTGAGGTAACTTCCAATACTACCAGCCTTCTGTTTTGCACAGTGCAGCCAGATCGTGCGGAAAAAGTTTCCTCTCTCAAGCACCACGCCGGCCTCGCACACATCGTAAATGATGTATGTTGGTGTGTCGGGAGGCCGAAAGGAGCCAAAGCAACCCAAAGTCGGTAGCTCAACGAAGGGGAATGATGCCCCTACTACGCGTCACAGAGAGGTAACACACACAACAGTTTTATTCTGTACGTGTGATTCCGAGCGAAGCCGAAGCAAGCGCAGGCTGCGCGCCAAACGTTACCCTCTCCCTAGGCCGCTTACCCACGCAACACAATCTTAATTAAGACAGTGTGTTCGTGAGTGAGCAGCGCTCGTGTGGCTCGGAAAGAGTCGAGCATGGCCGAAGTCAATTGCTCTCCTCGCGCGGTAAGTTCCCCTACCATGTGAACGCCAACTATTCCAATAAGCTCCGGAGGGGGGCACAATTTATATATTACTTTTTCACTTGAATTTCAAATGTTTTATGGTAGCCGTGCGCGTTAAGGCGCACGAATATTTTTTTTATAAATATGCAATCTCTAGTTCAATTCTTGGCGAAATCAAATTTTTTTTTTACATTTTTATTTAATTTAAGGAAAAACCAATAATAATTGCAATGTAAATTATTATAATAATTATAATTAACGCGTAAAAGTATTGTCTAGATGACGAAATTTTCAGAATGGGCAAATGAATTTTTTAAAAATACTGGCTTGTAGGGAATGAAAAAGGGAATTTTCCCCGAAAGAATTTTTTGAAATCGACATTTTAATTTAAAAAAAAATTATAAATCAAAAATTTTTTAGCGAAAATTTCGTCTATTTTTAATAATTTTTAAAACACAAACTGCTGTTACTTTGACAAATATCGTTGAAATTTTTTTAAACTAAACAGAAATATGCAGAATACTTTAGCGTTACCGATGGATTAATTAAAAATTCGATAAATAATTTTTGTTGGCAAGTATTTAATTTCACATACATAACATTCGTTAATTACGTTTTCTTTTGTTTCAACGAGAAAAAGTATCGAGGGAAGTTCAAAAAAACTATCGGCGAGACATTTGTTACTCTATATTTGAAGAAGTTTTTGACAAAATTATAAATTGATATAACAATAAATGGCTAAGATAGAAAGTCGTTAATAAAAAGACGCATGCCAGCGGCAACGGCATAAGCTGATGTAGCGTGAGGTTAGAAATTATTATTATTATTATTAAATTATTTATTATTAATTATAATTATTATAATAATTTACATTGTAATTATTATTGACTTTTCCTTAAATTAAATAAAAATGTAATAAAAAGAATTGGATTTCGCCGAGAATTGAACTAAAGATCGCATATTTATAAAAAAATATTCGTGCGCCTTAGCGCGTACGGCTACCATACAATATTCAAGATCCAAGTGAAAAAGTAATATATAAATTGTGCCCCCCTCCAGAGCTTATTGGAATAGCTGGCGTCCACATGGTAGGGTAACTCACCGCGCGAAGAGAGCAATTGACTTCGGCCATGCTCGGCTCTTTCCGAGCCACACGAGCGCTGCTCGCTCACGAACACACTGTCTTAACCTTCGAGCATGCGCGCGGTCATTTGTAACAGGAGCGGGCGTGCGTAACCGAAAAGACCTATAGGATGAATAAGAGAAATAAAACACTAATTATTTAATATTTATTTATTTATTTGTACTCAGATATATTATCATTGTCTTTAAAGTCTGATTTGTCAAAAAAAGTAATTAAAACTATGAAAAAGGAACAATTATTAAATTAATTAACATAACTTAAATATTCTTCGAATCAAAACAAAAATTAGGAATACAAAATCCTTTTACATATCTCAGACTAGTTTATATACCTAGTCTAATAATAAAAATTACAAAATAAAAATAAAAATTAATTAACTTTGGTTTAGTTTTCATCAGAATCAGTTTCTTCGTCCATATAACATTGATTGCAAATAAATGTTGTATGACTTCTGCAAATATTTTTCATACATAACTTACATTGCGTTTTTGATTGCCTCCTTTTTTTGGCTGGACATATTTTACAGGTTCCTCTGCATGTGCCAGAACTACAGTCTGTCAAGTAAGAGCGTGGTCGACTTCACCGACAGTTAATAAAAGATTTTGCTTTAATTCTTTTGCAAGCCGATAGAAAAAAGCTTTGTCTTTAATGCATTGTCAACAAAGATTCAGTTGTCGTTGATCTTTTAAAATAGAGAATCACGTTAAACGCCATGAGTGCTAAGTACACGTCGCGCTACGAGGCTGTGTTCCTTTGCATCCATCCGAAAGGTCCCAAAATGTCGCAATCAGCGGCTGCTAAATATATAAGAAAGTCGAAGGCATTCGTACAGAAGTGGATACAGCGATATAAAGTCGCTAAAAATGTCGATGATTTACCAGAACGTGGCTCGATAGAAAAAGTGAACAAAAAAGATGAAAAAAGAATAGTGAATCTGTTTTCACGGAATCCTGCTTTAACACTGCAGCAAGGACAAGCAAAATTAATGGCAGAAGGTTTAGATATATCCTACGAAACTATCCGAACCCATCTTCGTACTCATCATCTGAAATGGCGCAACACAATGAAGAAGCCTCTGTTGACTGAAAAACATGTGACAAAGCGACTCACTTGGGCGCATGAGAATATTGATAGAGATTTTGAAAATGTCATTTTTACTGATGAATGTTCTATATGGGCACGTTCTGTCCTCACGCAAGCCTGGTCAACTTCCACCAATAGGCTTGTTCAGCGGACCGTAAAACATGGAATAAAGGTGCATCTTTGGGGCTGCTTCTCAAAGCAGGGATTCGGCACTTTGCACCTCTTTACTGACAACTTAAATGCCGAGAAAATGATAAAAATCTACAAAAAGGCTTTACTGCCATCTGCCAAACGATGGTTCATCACAAAAAATGAAGATTGGATTCTGCAGGAGGACAACGATCCTAAACACCGCAGCAAGCTCTGTACTCAGTGGAAGACTCAATCTGGCATCGTTACATTGGATTGGCCGTCGCAGTCGCTTGATGCAAACCCTATTGAAAATGTGTGGGCATATATTAAACGGAAGCTTCGTGGAAGACGCACATACACTTTGAAGCAGTTGTCTTACGAAATTCGTCGGATCTGGAGATCCTTGCCACTAGAATACGCCGTCAAATTAGTAGAAAGCATGCCTCGGACATGCCAGGCAATTATCGATGCTGGTAGTGACTAGACACATTATTGACCAAATTGCATCATTGTTTGTAATGTGTACAATGTATATATAAATATGAAAGTTTCATCAAATGAATTTTTTTATAAATTAACACGACCACGCTCTTACTTGACAGACTGTACCTGCTTCTGTATCAGCAGCACTATCCTCCATATTTAAATGCTCCCTTATGTTTCTTTTTAGTTTTCTTGGAAGGCCTAACATTGTTGATCTTCTTTGGACGTTCTCTTTCGTCAATTAAGTGCCTAATGCCCGTAAATACATTCGCCTTTTCCGTAGAGTCACATTATTTGCCCTCAATATCACCATACTATTTATTCCTGCAATATCCAAAAGACGAAAGAAGAGTGTCAATGGCCATCTATTATTCTTCCTTCAAACCGAATACATTTTTGCTTTTTTATCGACTTCATCGACACCCCCCTTTGTTTTATTGTAAAAAGTAACGATACTGGGTTTGCGCTTTTCATTTGTACTTTCATCAATTTCTGCAGCACAATGAAGTGATGATATAAGAACCACAAATCTTTTCTTTTTGGCACGTAAGATACGAGTGTAGCTGTATCTGAAAATCCAAATTGACTTTAATATTCAGGTCGGTTTTTATCTATAAAGCAAGGAGGTATTTCTTTCTTGTTTTTACGCATGGTACCCACAACAGAAATCTTATAATCCTCGGCCAAATCGTTCATCAGCGGCACACTGGTACACCAATTGTCGAAGGTAAGGTTTCTTCCAGTGCCAGAAATTGGTGTAATTAGCCTCTTCACGACGTCTGCCGCAGCATTACTCAACTGATATGGGCCTTCAGGCTGCTTGCCAGCATAAAGTTTAATATTTAGGACGTAAAACGTAGCAGCATCTACTAGTGGATAAAGTTTGATTTCGTATTTGTCGGGTTTTGATTTTATGTACTGTCGGAAAGGACATTTTCCTCGAAAGCCAACCATCATCTCATCGATTACAACGTTCTCTCCCACTAAATATGGCAAAAGACAGTTTTGTGTAAACATATCTAAAACTTCTCTTATTGGCGCAGCTTTGTCTAGAGTACGACTAGCTTGTCGCGTAGTAGCATCATCAAACCGCAATGAATTCAGTAGAAATTTTACTCTTTTCACTGACATAGTAGTAGGAAAAATAGGTATACCTGTCCCATCACTTGCATATAAATCTTCTAAATTGGCGTGTGATGTCTTCAAGGATCCCGCTATGTACAACAATCCAAATAGTGCTCGAATTTCCACCGCATCTGTCGGTTTGCAGTCACGTATTCTGTTATACGATGGCGCTTTTTTTTTTAATAAATTCGTTGGTATATCTAACAACTTTTTCAATAATATTCTCTGAAATGAATAAACTCCAGGCTTGCGTAAATGTTGTCACCCCCACACCATTCCTACGAGTGCCCGCATCTTCCGTGAGAATATTCTGAACTTGACGCTTCACTCTGTTATTGTTAGATTTTTGCCACTTCGTTACTTTATCGCGCCCTGTAAAACAGCTACTTATTTCTGAAAGTGGCAAATCATCCTCTTCTGAGTCCGAGCAGTTTGATTTCTCAGCAGATTGAGGTTCCCCTGCAACGATGTGGTCGGAAGTTTCAGAGCCTTGGTCGCTGAGCTCTGATTCACTCTCTTCTTTGTCTTCTCTTAGTAATTCCTCGAGTATTGCACTTTGTGGTAACCGTCCACGACTCATCTTATATAAAAAAATCCAAGCTCAATTCAATAATATTGAATGATGGCCGAAGAACTACTACGAGCGTGAACGAGGCTATGTCGCGTTGAGCGTCACGCGTAACCTTTTCGACGACAGGCGCGAGTAGTCTTTTCGACGACTGCACCGGGACTAAAACAATTGCGATCTGTGGAGTGGGGGGAGCGCCCCGAGCGACGGTTTATTCTTTATTTTACTCCCAATGACATAGTGATAGGCTACTAGAAATGAGAAATAAATGTGATCGGTAATAATAATATGAACGAAAATGTACTAAGCGCGGTCGATTCGACTACGCGCGCCCGCTTGAACGTTAATTAAGATTGTGTTGCGTGGGTAAGTGGCCTAGGGATAGGGTAACGTTTGGCTCGCAGCCTGCGCTTGCTTCGGCTTCGCTCGGAATCACACGTACAGAATGAAACTGTTGTGTGTGTTACCTCTCTGTGACACGTGGTAGGGGTATCATTCCCCTTCGTTGAGCTACCGACTTCGGGTTCCTTCGGCTCCTTTCGGCCTCCCGACACACCAACATACATCATTTACGATGTGTGCGAGGCCGGCGTGGTGTTTGAGAGGGGGAACTTTTTCCGCACGATCTGGCTGCACTGGTTTTGCACAAAGCAAGGTTTGGCCCAACCTGATCTGGCAGGTTACTCAATAAGTTTCTAAATTTTTTTTTAATTATAACCTCTCCTTTCCCTTTTTATTTTCAATAGTTTAAATTAATTTTAAAAACCAAAAAGAAAGAAAAGAAGCTAATGAGAAAAAGGGTATACAAACTCCTTCAGCGATGGTAATAAATTAAAAGGTAATTATTAATGTTCTGTGCAATTTCAGAGAGAATTTAATATAAAAATAAAGCGTTGTATGTGATAGCAGTTTGTTATTTATGCAAGTAATTAACAATAGTTTGCAGTTATGCATAGATAAGTGTATGTGGTGAGAAAGATTTTAAGTGTGGTCAAATTCGGTGTTTGATAGTATCTCTATTAAAAAGAAGTTCGTGTGAGTGTAGAATATTAACTAGTTAGTGTATTTGTAGTGCAAAGTTAAAATGTGTGTAGAATTGTAAAAAGTGAGTGGTAGTGTTCCAATACTCTTTGTATCGTTTGAATGCTATATATTTGAGTTTTTATATAGAGTTCTAAAGTTTTGAATGAGGCATCAATTATTTAATAAGATTTAAAAGTGTCTCGTCAAGCTATAGTTGATTTTTTTCAAAAGTGAATGTTTAATATTAAAAAGATTACTAGTGTTATTCAAAATATAAGTTATAATGTTAACATAGTTTTTCTTATGTTAAAGATTGTTCAGTGTGATGAAATAGTGAATGTTATGTTTATAATAGTAAATTTGTGTCAGCGAGTTGAGTTTGTTTTTGAAAAGTGGTGTTCTAGAGGGTTTAGAAAAAGTGCAATCGTGTCTATTTTATTTGTACCTTATTTAAACGTTATTCGAAAAGTTTTAGAGTGTTATGAAATAATATTTTTGTGAATTGTGTATTTTTGTTAAAAAGTTTTTTTTTTGTTTTTAAACACGTTTCTTTTATATGAGAGAAAGAAAAAAAAAATTAATAAACGTGTGCAACAATAACGTTATATGATAAGAGTGTGGAAGAGTAACTAATTATAAATATGAATTCTGTGTACGTGTTTTTCTTTTTTTTTTTATTATTGTGGTATGTATTAGGAGGTATCAAAGTATTTAGCCTCAAGGTAGTGTAACTAGTGTGGTTTTTCTTGAATTTAGTGCGTGGAATGATGTAAAAAAAAGATAGTGCTGCTAGCCTAGTGCTTCGAGTGAATATGTTCGTAGTTAAATTCTTTTTATGTGAAAATACTCTTTTTTATATAATTTTGAGTGAGTTTTTATTTTGCCTATTTTTCATTTATTTTTATTTACTTATTATTGTGTGTTTAAATTTGTCTATTTATCTTTTTCCTTTTATATTTATAGTTTCTTCTATTCTATACAATTCGCCTTTTCCTTGAACTTATTTGTTTACTTAGTTACCCCTTTTTTTTTATTAATTATTTATTGTTTATTATTTTATTATTTCATATCTTTCTTCTATAACTTTATCTTCTATCTTTCTCGTTTATTCACTTTTTAATTATTTTTATTTTGTTCTCCAAAAAATTTTAGCATTTTTGTTCATTTATTTATTTATTTGTTATATTTTTGTTTATTCATTTATTATTTATTTTTTTATTTTTCTTTTCGTTTATTTAATTTATTTATCTTTATTCACTTATTTTCATGAATTTATTTACTGGCTCATTTCTAATTTTTTTGTTTTTTACACTTTTTATTATTATTTCTTCAATTTCAAGTTATTTGTGTAATTTTTTTTATTTCCGTGTAGTTTTAGTTTTTGTATATATTTTATTATTTTTAAGAAGAAAATGAAAAAGAAACTCTCGCAAATTGCAGCTTCCTCAGAAGTTTTAAGAAAAATTAATTCTTTTTAACTTCTATATCCCTACTCCGAGGCCTCCAAAAATTTTTGTAACATCGGTACGCTACCTCTGAACTGGTTTTTGGTCTATACTGCAATTTTAGCCGTTTGGAGCCTAAGCAGTGAAGCTCCTGGGCTCGGGGTGGCCGAGGAAATTCGTAAGAAGTTTTTAGGACAGGTGTGAAGTGCGGGAGTGAGCGTTGCAAGAGCCTCTCTTCCCAAATCGGAAGCAGGCTCAAGCCCTACTCTGGATGAGGACCTAGCAAAATGTAATTTGGAGCAGAGTGATCGGCCGCTTTTCGGCCAAAAACTCTGTTGGAGGATATAGATAGATGTGTAAAAAAGAATATGTTAAGCAATTTTAAGATTAAAACTCACTCTCTTTATTGAAGGTTCTAGGCAGTGGTGTCCAATCCTCTCTCTCTCTCTCTCTCTCTCTGTCTGTAGTTCGCTGTTGCTCTCTCCGTTTTCTTCGTTCTTCGTATTTGAACAATGAATGTTTATATTTGTTCTTAAAAGAACAGATTATGACAATATTTATATTTATATTTATATTTATATTTATATTTATATATATATATATATATATATATATATATATATATGTATCGAAAAATTTTGACTTCGGCTGCCGCTGCTTCCAAAAGAATTCTCGTACGATGTAGCGATTCCTAGTGGTTACCTCGAGTGCTGCCTGAGGTCTGCTGGTTTACGAAAATTTTGCGCGGTATTTATGCGCTTTCCCGAAGCAGCTCCGAACGAATCTTCTTTTCGGAAAAATTCTGGAGAGGGTAAGATTTTCGGGCCCCCTTCTCCTCGGAGGGCCTCTCTGCGGGGGTGCGTCGTCTTGAAGTTAGAGAGCGAGAGGTTGAGAGGGGACTATCCACTTTTACAAAAATTTTGTAATAACTTAAAACTAATATTAATATTATTTTGTTTTATAAGTTTTTATTTTTATATTGATTAGTACAAAATTTTAACTAGGCTACAAAAAAGAATCAATTTTGAAGCTTAGTTCTAACCATAATTACAACTAGTTGAATCATTTCTAATTTATGTTCGATTTGTTGTATTTAAAGATTTGTTATAATGTTTAACTATATACTTAAATATTATTGCTTAACTTAATTGTTTAAAATGTAATTTAAAGTGATTTTTAAGCATAATTAATACTAAGATATAAAAAGAATAATTTTAACTACTAAGTTTTAGAATATAATTTTAAAATAACTTTAGAATAATTAATTCTAATATAATTTAAGTCTAAATATATTTTTAGTAAACAAAAAAAATATTATACTAATTAAGAGTTAATAATGTTAATTTTACAAAACATTTTGGTTTTATATTAATTTTTACAATTAATCATTATCATGTATGATATATATATAGTATTTTTTTTGTATTTACGCTTAATTGCATATTTTTTGTTTTATGCACATTTTTTGCATATTTTTTTATTTTAATGTAAAGATCAACTTAAATTCTAAATACTCGTATTGGCTTAAACTTAAATGTTGGTTTCTGTTACTAAAAAGATAAAATGACTCATTTATAATTCAAATTATCTCAAGCGTTTATAAATCTTATTATTCATTAATGTATAAGAAATTTTTATTACATGTGTTGTTTTTTATCTTTTTATTTTGGAAGATAGAATAAAAAAAAATTATTTTGTTATTTTGTTCAATAAAACGAACATAGTCAAGCCGTTTGTAATAATTTGTTATCGTGAAAGATTGTTGTAGATATTTTCAGCATAATATATTTTCCTTGTATGTTTATATTTTGAAAGAAAAATCGGCTGTGTTGTTTTAAAATAGAATTCAATTAAACTTGAAGATAGAAGTTATGTGTTTTTTTTTTTTTAATTTACACGTTCAATTTTATTTGAAAATAATTAGCTTTTTATAATATACAGAAAAAAATGTAAATTTGTCGTAAATCGTGCAAGAAGCAAGAGTTTGTTGTATTTTGGTGAAATAAATTATTTAACTGTTAGAAACTTATTTTTGGATTTTAAATTATTTATAAAATTTAGATTTTATTGGATATATGTTAAATAATTTCAATAAGAAAATTTATTTAATAATTTGTATGTAATTTCTATGTTTTTTCTTTCGGATTTCAAATAATTATTTTTAAATTTAATTTGTATAAAAATATACCTTGTGAGGTATTTTTGAAAATGGCCGTTTTTATACTTTTCACTAAACATCGCACTTTTTATTTTGTTTAAATATTGTTTAATATATTTCAAGTTAAAAAAGTTACTTAATTTATTTACCGGAGTCCTCTTAATGACTCATTTATTGTTTTATTGCGCTACCTGTGTAATGTATCGGTAAGCGAAGGTTACCGTTATAAGTTGCGTTAATAGTTATAATAAAATAATTTAAGAATATTTGCTATTCTTTACATAATGTTATAGTGTATTACGCAGAGAAAGTTTGAGTAAGAAAATACGCATTTTAAATAGGAAAACTACGGGTAGAAAAAAGAGTGTTTATGGGACAGTTTTATGGTTTTTGGCGCCGAGTTGACGTGCACGTGTTCAGCTTGGCGTACCTTCGCTAGACTCAAGTGCATGTCCCTTTTTCTTACGTTCTGGGAAAACTCGTAAACTCTTGGCCCACGCTTAGGGTCTCTTTCACAACGGTCTGTGTCAGTAGCTCCCGCGTTAAGTAAGTTTTGAAGGGAAAAATTCTCATTGGAGGAAAAAATTTACTATAGTTTGACGCAAGTGGTCGATAAGATCGAAGCGCTTTCCCGCTAATCGGTAAGGGCAGGAAAGAAAAATAAAGCAGAGAGAAGACTTATCGACTTAACACAGAAAAAAAACGGAGGTCGTTTACCGACGTTACAATAATGAACGTTACACTTTCAAAAAAAATTATTAAGAATAACAAGTTCTTGAAATTGGCCAAAAAATGCATCAGAATTTCGTCAAAAAGTTTCGATTAAATTTTTTAATTTTGCAAATGCTCAAATCTTCCAAAATTAAAAAAGAATTTTTCGAAAAATTCGGAAAAAATTCAGTTGCATTCTTTGGATAATTCTAAGGATTTCTTATTCACGAAAGTGTTTTCTATAAGTACGCTGTTTTTGAGTAAAAAACTTCTAAAGGACAGCATTATGAATCGGTTGCTTTGATATTTGAGAATATTTTACTCGGGTATATTCGAGAACATTTTACAGGATCGCTGCAGACCAGAAAACCCTTGGGAACTATTTAAAAAGAAAGAGTGAAAAATTAGTAATTTTTCATTCTCAAACTTAATTTTCTCATATTTATTAATCTTTTCGAAAATTTTTGTCAGCACCTTTGAAAAAAGTGTATTTTAACCCCTTCACTGATAAATGGTTTGAAATTAATCTGGACATTTCTGGTAGATAACATGTAACTAAATAACTCGTGCGTTTTTATTGCAGCCTCCTCGTGGCATACTTTGGATCGTATAAAAATTGCGATCTAATGCTAAAGGTGAGAAATAAATATCTATTTCATTAGATTTGTCATCTTGAATTTCTACATTTTGAGTACTGTAACGTCGGGGTGACGTTCCCACAGCGTGTAAAATAACGCGGACTGCTTTTTTTTTGCCTTTTTTGAGCCTAAGTACCGAAACTTATGGGCTCGGGACGGCAAAGGAAATAAATTGCAAGATTTTTAGGAGAGGTAGCGAATTGCGGGAATGCACAAACGTA
The DNA here is from genome assembly GCA_949987625.1 of Chalcis sispes. NCBI lineage: Eukaryota > Metazoa > Arthropoda > Insecta > Hymenoptera > Chalcididae > Chalcis > Chalcis sispes. Next base: position 41,119,336 of record OX465098.1, read on the forward strand.
TAGGTCGACGTTGGCCTATATGTTGTTCTGGAAAGGTCTTACTAAATGATTTTAGGAAAGAGATATTTAGCCGATTCTGGCTAATACTATCTCTTGGAGGAAAATATAGAAAGAATAATACAACAATTTAGATAACTTACTTTTATTCTTTCGACAAAATTCTCTCTCTCTCTCTTTCTCTCTCTTTGTAGTCCGTTGTTGGGCTTCCGATGTCTTCTTCTTCTTTCCGGCTCGACTGCTTAACTGCTTGCTGGCTGACTGCTTGTTTAAGTTCTTGGGTCTGCTAAGTTCTTCCAAAATGATTGCGTCTTGACTTCTTGATGAAAAAAATTAAAATCACGGCAAGAGCGTCCTCCGCAAAGACAACTTTGGGCCAATCCGATTGCTCGGAATTAGCGCGAGGTGGATGCTACTGCTCTTTCTTGAAGGCGTTCCGTTTAAGTGGGAGAGTGAGAATTAGACAGAGAGAGATGATTCTTTTTTGCATAATTTTTAAACATGTTTATTTTCTATTGTTTATTGCAAAAATATGTTAAATTAAATTACACGATTATTTTTTACGAAAAAAACGAAATTTTTTGTCGCATTTTACGCAATTAATTTACGCAAGGACAATTAAATGAAGAATAAATATTTAAATAAGAAAATGATTTTCACTAAGAACACGTATAGTATTCGTGGGTTGATAAAGTAATTTATAATTATAGAACGGTAAAAAAAAGGAAATAATTACAAAATAATAATTTAAATAATTACACAGGATCACAAACCCACCTAACCCCTTGCGGAAAATAACTGCACGTCTCCTATATGTTTTTTTGGAATCCTGAATTCAAATCCGTTGCGCATTTTGCTCCAACACAACAGGATTTTTCCGCAATTGCAAAAAACATTTAAAAAATCGATTTTTTGATAGTTTCTCTTAGCTAAATATGATCAACACCTCAAACAAGGTTCCAAAAACACAATATTTAACCGATAAACTTCAAACCTATGAACTTTAAGCCTAAAAACCCCAAATCCATGAACCTCAAGCCCATAAAACCCAACCCAATGCCTCAAAGCCCAAAAAATTTGATCCAACGAGTCTTTAGGCCCAAACCCCAAATTTACATTTTAAATACATAATTCCAAGCCTATATACTCTATGCCTATGAAACCCTTAAATCTCACATCTGAGAATCCAAAACCCATAAACCTCAAGCCCTCCATAACTAAGCTCAAATACATACTATAAACCCTAAATTCACAAAGTCAAAGTCCACAATAAAGCATACTGGTCGCAATTTAATGAATCCTAAAGATAAAAATCCAAAACCCCGAATCCATTAATCCCGGACCCACAAATCTTGAACCAATAAACTTTAAGCCCGCGAACCTCGAGTCGATAAATCAGAAGCCCATAATCTTTGAATCTCTCAAATTCGAACTTACGTACACAATTACAAACCTCAATACCATAAGCCCTAAACCTACAAACCCCAAACTTGCACACTTCGAACTTATAAACTTTAAACCCACAAACATCAGCTCATAAACCTTATCATAACCCACATAGCTCAAACCTCAATTTACAAAGTCAAGATTCTTAAACCCATAGTTCTTCACCCGGCGAACTTCAAACCCACAACCTTTAACCGATAAAATTAATCTTACAAACTCCAAGCCCCCGCTCTTACGAACCCCAAACCCACAAGCTCTCAACCTCCAAACTCTAAACCAATAAACTTCAAATCCATAAACCTTTAGTTTACAAATCTTAAGAACAAAATTTTTAAATATATAGTTTTTTAACGTTGTGATCGATATACTCGCTCTTTGCCGAACCCAGAAATAACCAACGTGGAGGTGGCGAGGTAATATTCCCTTTTTCTTTTTTTTTATTTTTATGTTTATTTTTTTTTAGGTTTTCTATATTTTTTAATTTTTTTTTTTACGTTTTGAAATTTTTTAAATTTTTTTACGATTTTTATATTTATTTTCTGTTTCTCATTTAATAGTAGTGGTTTATGAGACTGTGGTTATGGTCTTCTAGAAGAGTAACGAATTTTTGTTGTTTCAGAAGATCTACGAATTACTTTCCTTTCATGAAAAAATTTGGTATCACGCTTTAAACCCTAGCAGTAGTTGGTCAGCATATTTTCATCCTATATTCCTTGACATCTTTTTACAACGTTCTTCAAGTCTTGATGCATTCTTTCTCCCTGTTCTTTACTAAATACACCTAAATTTTCAGGGAAGCATTCAATATGTGAGTCCAGAAAATGGATTTTCAGACTCATTTATCAGTTTATCTTTTGAAAGGCTTTTACCATTCTTTCAACCAGTTTTCTATATTCTGGCGATTTTCTGTTTACTAAAAAATACGTACTTCCGTCTCTGAAATTTTGTCATGCTTCTTTTTCTGTATCTGTCATTAGTTGCTTAAAACGCTCATCATTCAATAAAGTTTGTATTTCTGGATCATTAAATACCCCTTCATTTATTTTCGCATCAGACTTATTTGGAAATTTCTCATGAAGGTATTGATAGGAAGTGCTGTTTTGTACTCTCATGGCTTTTACCAATTGTTTAAACATACTTAACTTGATGTGAAGTGGAGGAAGCAATATCTTTTCGACCGGTAGTAAATTTTTTTTTTAAATGTTTTTAGAGCCTATTTATGAATTGTTTCTAGATAGCCAATCTTTTTCTACGTAGTGCTTTTTACGTGCACAACTGTCCCATTCACACAAAGAACATGGGTACTTTGTGAATCCGTTTTGCTGCCCTAGCAAAATTGTGGTGATCTTCAAATCTCCACATAATAACTATTCATGTTCATCGTATTTCAATTTATCTAAAACGCATTTCAGATTTTTATATTCTTCATTTAAGACTGTAGAATGCGCAACTGGAATAGAAGCATATTTGTTGCCATTATTTAACAAAATTGCCTTGAAACTTCTGGTAGAGGAATCCAGAAAAAGCCGCAAATCATCTGCTTCGTACTCTACACTTTCAAATTCATTAATCAAACCATTTACATCATTGCAATATACTAGATTGTGTTCTTTAGAAAAATATTTTCTTAATAGTACTTCTCTATCACGATAAAATGAGACTTTTGTTTCTTTAGTCGAACATTATTTTTCTTTTAATCTTGAGACTAACAGTTCTGCATTCTCTTTTGAAAGCCCTCAATCCCAAATTAAGTTACTTAATTCGTTTTAATTAAATTTACCTTCTATTGGTATATTTTGATCGTCATACTCATCTCCATCAGTTTCTTAGGAGTTTCCCACAGATTCTTGAAAGTTACTTGCAGATTCTTTTAAGTAACTCACTTGTTCTTGTATGTCATCATGATAAAATCACTCAATCGCAGGATTCGAACGAACCTTATTTTCTGAAACTAAAACAGGAAAAGTAACTGATAATACTTTTAGATATAACACAGCGTTCAATAAGTCCCGAGACTAACCCAGAGATAGTACTAGTAGTACCAAACTGGCCACGTTTCCATAGAGTGCGAACCTTTACATGAAACGTGTGAAAATTTCACGTCGATCGGATCACAGACAGCAGAGTTATCGAGGTTAGAGTAAAGTCACTTTGTAATTTGTTTGAAAAATGGAAAAAAGCGAGTTTCGCGTGTTGATAAAACATTCTTTTTTAATGGGTAAAAACACCGTAGAAGACCAGCAATGGCTTGAAAAACATTACCCGGACTCCTCTCCATCTAAACTAACGATTTGTCGTTGGTATGCTGAGTTTAAACGTGGTCGTACGGACACAAACGATGCGAAACGTTCGGGTAGGCCATTGGAAGCCGTTACACAGGAAAATGTGAGTGAAGTGTTAAAAATTGTAATGAAAAATCGCAAAGTGAAGGTCCGTGAGATTGCAGAAATGATACAGATATCATCTGGAAGCGTATTTACAATCTTTCATGAAAAATTGAGCATGAAAAAGGTTTTTTCCAAGTGGGTGCCGCGATTGCTTTCAGTGGAACAAAAACATCAACAAGTCGACGATTCAGAGAGCTGTTTATCGCTACTTACTCGCAATAAAAAGGATTTCCTGCGTCGATACATGACCATGGATGAAACATGGATACATCATTTCACTCCGGAGTCGAATCGGCAATCATCTGAGTGGCGCATGGCTAGCGAAAGCCGCCCAAAGCGTCCAAAAACGCAGCAGTCTGCTGGCAAAGTCATAGCGTCTGTTTCTAAGGATACACATTATGTGATTTTCATTGACTACCTGGAAAAAGGTAAATTGATCAAGAGTGATTATTATATTGACTTATTGGTACGTTTGAAGGAGGAGATCGCAGCAAAACGACCGCACATGAAGAAGAAAAAAATCCTTTTTCACCAAGACAATGCACCATGCCACAAGTCCAGGAAAACAATGGCAAAATTGAACGAATTGGGCTTTGATTTGCTTCCCCACCCCCCGTATTTGCCAGATTTAGCCCCCAGCGACTACTGGCTCTTTGCTGATCACAAAAAAATGCTCCAGGGAAAAAAATTTGGCTCGAATGAGGAGGTCATTGCCGAAACAGAAGCCTATTTTGAAACAAAGGATAAATCCTTCTATAAACATGGTATAAAAATGTTGGGAAGGCGTTGGAAAGATTGTATCACTCTAAAAGGAGATTATATTGATTAATAAAAATGATTTTTGAAAAAAAATGTTGTTTTCGTTGTTAGTCTCGGGACTTATTGAACGATGTGTTACGATAGTATTGATGTTTCTTGAGCTATAACCTGCAGAAGTACATAAACAAAAATAACAATTAGTTCTATGATTCTCAGGTTTTCTCCAAAGCATAGGAGTGGAAAAATCTTTGGCAATAAGTTACTTAACATAGTTAAATATGTGTGACTGACAATTAGAACATACAATCTCCGGAGTCCATTTGTTATCTATAAAGTTTTTTTTTATATATTAAAACACTTCTCATAAGAGTCTTTCGTTCTAGCACTCGAATTTCTCCTATTCACCTGCAAAACATAACTCCTACATACAACACAAAAAGTATCTCTACCTTTACACTCACACATTACTGTTAATGAACAAATACAAAAATATAATAAAAAGAAGAATACAACGTTAACAATATTAATTAAAAGAACGAGTTGCTATGAGAAAAATATTCCAAAATTAGATCAAATTTGAGAAAACTTATTACGTTACAAGAATTAAAATAGAAATTCTGTTCAGAGAAAAATACTGAGATTAGTAACAGTTACTGTAATACAGTTTTAGAAAATTTTATTTAAAACGTAAAAGATTTTTGTCTGATGAAGTATGTAACATGAAAAAAGTAGTTATAGTATGGTTTTTTAAACAATTTTAAGAGTTGAGTTATATATAAAGTAAGTCGATACCCAAGGTAGACAGATACATTACTTAGTTATTTTGCTCAACAGAAAAAAGTATAAATTAAATGTTTCAACGAATAACGCCGTATAAGCTTTTTAAGTTTCATTAGTTTTTTTATTTATTAGAGGTTTATGGGTTTGAAGGCTGACAAGTTTTCAAATTCTATTTTTAGGGTTTGTAGACTGAAAATTGGAGTGTAAGAGATTTGTGAGGGTAGGATTTCTCGATTAAGGGTTTATGTTGGGGTTGGTAGGGGCAACATTAAGAAGTATAGAATTTAGAGTTTGAAATTGCTACGTTTTCCACCTTGAACGTCTTCTACGCTTAAGGTTTACAAGTGCGGGATCGGAACGTTTAGAGGTTGTGGCTTAACCTTGTGGGTTTCAGCCTTATGGCATTGCGGTTTGCAATTGTATACGTAAGTTTGGGTTTGAGAGATTCGAAGCTTGTGGGCTTCTGATTTATCGACTTGAGGTTCACGGGTCTGAAGTTTGTTGGTCAAAGATTTGTGGGTTCGGGATTAATGGGTTCGGAGTTTTGGGTTTTTGTCTTTATGATTCATAAAATTGCGGCTAGTATGCTTCATTGTAGACTTTGACTTTGTGAATTTAGGGTTTATAGACTTCGGTTTTATGAGCTCGATGTATTTGAGCTTATTTATGGTGGGGTTGAGGTTTATGGGTTTAAGATTTTTAGATGTGAGATTTAAGGGTTTCATAGGCATAGAGTATATAGACTCGGAATTATGTATTTAAAATGTAAATTTAGGTTTTGGACCTAAAGACTCGTTGGATCAGGTTTCTTGAGCTTTGATACATAGGGTTGGGTTTTATGGGCTTTAGGTTCATGGATTTGGGGTTTTTAGGCTTAGAATTCATAGGTTTGAAGTTTATAGGTTGAAAATTGTGTTTTTGGAACCTTGTTTGAGATGTTGATGATATTTAGCAAAGAGAAACTACCAAAAAATCGATTTTTACATGTTTTTTGCAATTGCGGAAAAATCCTGACGTGCTGAAGCAAAATATAATATCGATTTGAATTCAGCATCCCAAATAACCTATAGGAGACGTGCATTTATTTTCCGCAAGGGGAAAGGTCGGTTTGCGGTCCTGTGTTATTCTTTAGAACTTACAGTTTTTAATTTTATTCATGAGTAATCGCTATGTACTGTCGTTAAATTCTTTGGTAAAGTCAAGAGTTATTTACATTAACGTTTATCAAGTTTTGTCGAGTTGCTACGTTATTTTTAATTGGATTAATTAAGGAATTTTTGAACAATCAAATGTTGCGCATTAACAATTATTATTATGAGTAGAAATTAAGACATTGCAAAATGTAAGTAATATTATACTAATGGTTAACGCGACTATTCTCATAAAATGTTGTTTATAAAAATATTACAAATAGAGGAAGAAAAAAAAATTGATATGTAAATAGTTATAATTATTTGAAATATTTAGTGCTATAATTTTCTTCTCGCAAAGAAACATAAGCGCTGCCGTAGAATTAAGATTCCTCGGATATAAAATATATAGGTGAGAAAATATTAACGTCAATCATTAATATAATATTAAAGGGTTAAAATAATAATTATAATTATCGTTGGGAAAAAAAATTACCAAGTGAAGTTAATACGTCATATCGCAAGATTAATAAGAAGCCATAGATGATACAAGTATGGTGTAAGTATTAGGTGTAGTTAAACGAAATCCATTATTTTTGCATTAAATTAAAGGTTTTATTTAGCATAGATAGAATGATACGATTTAGGTCAAATATGCGCCGTTTTGTTCAATAACTTTTTGCCATTTTGGAGGTAATTTCATAATGCCTCTCTCGTAGAAACCCTTGTCCCTATTGTCAAAAAACTGGGACAGTTGATTCTCACAATCTTCTCTTTAGTCGAATTTTTCACCTGCAAAATCATTCGTCATAGACAGGAACAGGTGGTAATTACTTGGTACCAGGTCCGGACTATGAGGTGGATGTATAAGAACTTCCCAACCAAGCTTCCAAAGCTTCTGGCGAGTCACTATCGATGCATGCGGCCTGGCGTTGTCCTGATGAAACACAATTCCTCTCCTATTGGCCAAAGCTGGCCGCTTCTGGGCGATTGCTTTTTTCGGACGGTCCAATTGTTGACAGTACAGGTCCGAATTAAAAGTTTGGCCGTAGGGGAGCAGCTCAAAGTAGATGATTCCCTGCCAGTCCCACCAAACACACAGCAAAACCTTCCTGACTGTTAATCCTGGCTTGGCCACCGTTTGCGCCGGCTCACCGCGATTTGACCACGACCGTTGTCGCTTGACGTTGTCGTAAGTGACCCACTTTTCATCACCAGTAACCATCCACTTCAGAAATGGATCGATATTGTTGCGATTCAGCAGCAATTCGTAGATGGAAATTCGGTCCATGAAGTTTCTTTGCGATAACTTGTGTGGCACCCATACATCGAACTTCTTTTTGTATCCAGCCTTATTTAAGTGGTTTCGAACGGTTTTTTGTGCAATGTTTAGCTCCTGGGCAATCGAAACAGTGCTGACGTGACGGTTGGACTCAACGATTTCCATTATTTTATCGACATTTTCGACAATTGGCCTTCCAGAGCGTGGTGCATCTTTGACGTCAAAATTACTGGAACGGAATCGACGAAACCGAAATTGCGCGTAATTGGCTGTTACAGTATCAGGACCATAAACACTATTTACATTTTCAGCTGCCTGGCTTGCGTTTTTGCCTTTATCGAAGAAAAAATGTAAAATATGGCGTATTTTCTCTTTGTTAGTGTCCATCTTTGACGCGTGCTAAAAAAATACCGAGTCAAGCAATCACAAAACTGTATCGGAAGCTTTTTTAGTACGAAATCTTATCTTTCCAACGACATCTAGTGTAACCCGATCGCACTTTTACAACGGGAGATATAGACTACTAAAGCCTTCTTTTGGCAAAATAATGGATTACTTTTTACTACACCTAATATTATTAATAATCTTGGTGTAATCGCAAGCTTCTCAATATTATTTTAAGGAGTTATACGCAGTTAGAATTTTCAAAAAATCGATTTTTTTTTTTTTTTGCATTTTTAGAATGTACATATATTTAAGTATATTCTCTGAAAATTTCAAGCCAATCTAATAAATATTTTTGGAGATATAACTGAATTTGTAAGGCCACGTCAGAGTGTTAGAAAGCAGGTAGAGTAAGAACCGGAGTAGCAGCTGCACTCACTGCACGCGCTACCTGAGGTTCCTTTTTATATTGTGTTTTTTCTTAGAAGGCGAGTATAATAAGTCCACTAACAACTCCAAGGTCACATTTGGCTATTATAACCTAAAATAAAAGTATTTTGTCAGTCTAAGGAGTTCTGACACGTGGTAAAGTCGTGCGTTCAGTTCAAAATTGTTTTTCGTGATTTTTTGTTCTACATTGGAGTAAATTTTATTTAAAAGTTATAAAAATGCCCCGTGAATGTTTAAGATTACGTAGAAGTACCGAAAAAATATAAATGTCTTAATTTAAAAAGAAAACACAGGCTTTTAATCCAAAGACTGCTGAGACGGATAAGAGTAGTCTTAGTGCATCCGCTAAAAAATTCAAAATGCAGGAAGAGATTTTAGTTTCACGTGATCCTTCGATTGAATATAGAATTTTAAATTTCATTACTGTATTTGCTGCGATAAGTGATTATGTGAAATGTAACTCTTGTGACGGAAAAATAAAATTTGAAACTGCTTCTCCCCGTAGACTTGATTTTAAAATCGTTGTAGTGTGTGATAAGTGTGTAAACCGTGTTATAAACTCCAGTCCTTTTGTGAAGCATTCTTACGAAATAAATAAACGATTTATATTTGTGATGAGAATTCTGGGACTAGGATTAAAAGGTGCAGTTAAATTTTGTGGCTTTATGGACATGCCTGCTTTTTTAACGCAAAACACTTATGACTTGATTGTTGACAACATTCACTCTTGTGTGAAAGTAGCAGCTGAAAAACTGTTTGGAAAAGCCTGTACCGAGGAAAAAGAAGCGACTGCTGAAAACCAAGGTGGTAAAAATAATGAAGAATTAACAGTTTCGGGTAACGGAACCTGGAAGAAGCGAGGGTTTAATTCTTTGTATAAAGTGACATCATTGATTGGATATGACACTGAAAAAATCATTGATATAATTGTAAAAAGTTCATACTGTAAACAGTGTGAGGTTTGGAAACCTAAAAAAAAACTGAAGAGTTTAATGATTGGTATAATGAACACAAAAATGCTTGTTCTGCAAATCACCAGGGCTCTTTAGGTAAAATGGAAGTCGATGCGGTTATTAAAATGTTCAAGCGTTCAATAGAAGAATTTAAAGTTCGTTATAGAAACTATATAGGTGACGGCGATTCAAAAACATATTCTAGGATTCTGAAAGCTGCTCCTTACGGTGAAGTTGAAGTTGTTAAAAAAAAATATATTAGGCATGTTCAGAAGAGAATGGGTTCATGACTCCGTTTACCTTTCAGGGAAAGGTAAACTCACGGCTAAGCTAATAGATAAGCTGACAGTTTACTATGGTTTGGCAATAAGGGGACATTGTGATTCTATGAATAATATGTATAATGCAATTTGGGGAACATATTATCACTATTGTTCGACTGATAAGAAGCCTCAACACGAAATGTGCCCAGGTGGAGAAGGTTTATGGTGTAGTTGGCAACAAGCGCTAGCAACAGACACATTATCTTTTTACACCCATGATTATCCAACTTTACCAGCTGATGTTGCTGAAGCTATATATCCAATTTATAAAGACTTTAGCAACGTCAAATTATTGGAAAGGTGTGTTGGTGGATTTACACAAAACAATAATGAGAGTTATAATTAGTTAATATGGAAAATAACTCCAAAAATTGTTCCATGTGACGGTAAAGTTGTTAAAATAGCGGCTCACATTGCAGCTGGAATGTTAAATGAAGGTACAAAATCATTATTATACTTTATAAGTGCATTATGAGTTTCATTAGGCACCGCAGCTCATGCTTATGTCAACAAGGAGGACGCAGAGTGTATGATGATCTCCGACGCACAAGCGCATGGGAGCACGCAAGAAGGAAGAATGGCTCGATGACAACACCAGCTAGACTTACTAGGAGTTAACAATACTGCTGAAGGTCTCTTTTATGGCCCTGGAATAGATGATACCATGTAAGTTGGAGAAATAAAATTTTAACTATGTGTAAACTACTTCTGAAACTTTAAACGCGTTTTTCTCAAAACGGTATTTTCAAAGTCTGTGATCTCGATTTCTCAGAAATGGCTCAACCGATCAGTCTCCAATTTTCACACGATCTTCTTAAATATATTTATTAGGTATTGAACAAAGGAATAAGATTTAGAAAAATTATTACTATTTTTTTTTTTTAAATTTGGAGCAAAAATTTCAGTCCAAAACGAAAATTTTTTTTCAAATAGACGCCATTTTGTAAAAAAAAAAAATTTTTATTATTCCTTCGTTCAATACCTGCATTAATTTATCCTCTAAAAGAATCCACCATATTTTTTGATTTCAGATAATCCAAACCGCCGAAATGGAGATCACCGCCTAGCGCCTTTTTTTGGAGGTCGTTCGGGACATCATCTACAGAAGCGGTGCACATCAATATTTGTACATGATCGACGTGCTATTGTATTCTTAAAAGTTAGCTCTATTTGAATTACCATCACTTGTAAATAATAAATAAAAACTGATTCTATGGAAAATTCATAAAAAAACGTCTTTTTTCAGCCTCGCAACTGCGTATAACCCCTTAAATTAATTATAAAATTCGTGCAAAGAAATTTCCACCAAGAGTGTACCTGTGAAAATAATACTCGGCATATTGCGTAAGAACGGGAATGCTTTGATCTCGCGACGCCTCAAATCGCGGCGGAGACGCTCATTTTCCTACGATTTAGCAAAAAAAAGCTACCTTTCAAAAATGTAGATTACACGTGTTAATAACGTTCACAGTACCGTCGGTAACTCGAAGTAATCGTTAAACTGGGGTTTCTCTCTTACCATCTGAAATTCATATTTACCGACTTATCGACCCGGTAATTTAAAAAAAAAATAATGATAAAAATTCTTATCTTAAGAGTAAGAAAAAGAACATGGTCAGGCCGTTTCCAATTTTTAAGTTATTATGACATTTATAATAGTAAAACATAGTTGCAGTAATTATGGTAAAATTCTTCTTGTAACAGTATATAAATATATATATATATATACATTCTGTCAAAAAAGTACCGGGAATTGTCGATTCAAATATGGTGGGACAATTTAGGCAGGTAAAATTTTTTTTTCTAGGTTAGTACAACTGTCCTTAATGACTATGCCAAGTTTGAGCGGGATCTGTCAACAAGTGTGTTTACAGTAGCTGGTTAAGTCAGTCGATGTCAATAGTGCGTGCCGATTTTTTACAATGGGTAATTGCGTTGAACAAAGAATTTGTCTAAAATTTTGTGTTGCGAATAAAATTTCGTGTGCTGATACATTGAAAATGTTGCACAAGGTTTTTGGTGATAAAGCACTATCGAAAATCCGTGCGTATGAGTGGTACAAAGCCTTCATGGTGGGTCGTGAAGTCGTCAAAGACTTGCCTCGTTCCGGACGCCCATCGCTGGCTTCGACCGCAGATAACGTCGATAAAATTAAGGAAATGGTGCTTGAAAACCGTCATACCAGCTTGAGAGAGATAGCACATAAACTTGAGATATTCCATGAGTCCACACGTACGATTTTAATTGATATTTTGGGCATGAGAAAGGTGGCCGCAAGACTCGTTCCAAAAGAGCTTCATTTTCTTCAAAAACGCTATCGCGAACAGGTCGCTTCGGACATGCTGGATCGCGCCAATTCCGATACCGCATTCATGGAATGCATCATAACTGGTGACGAAACGTGAGTGTACGAGTACGATATGCAAACAAGCCAGCAAGCATCGGAATGGGTGGCAAAAAAAGAGTTAAAACTAAAAAAACCACGCCAAAGCCGCTCAAAAGTGAAGGTGATGCTTATTGTTTCCTTCGATATCCGTGGCGTGGTACACTACGAATTCGTTCCAGAGGGTCAGACGGTAAACAAATGGTATTACCTAGGCGTTATGAAACGTTTGCGTGAGCAAATCCGTAAGTAGCGGCCAAATTTGTGGGCGAACAACTCGTGGATTTTACACGACGATAACGCGCCGTCTCACCGAGCTACAATTGTGACCGACTTTCTCGCCAAAAACTCGACGAACTCACTTCAACAATCACCGTATTCGCCGGATTTGGCTCCCTGTGACTTCTTGCTCTTCCCAAAACTTGAATTGCCGCTCCGTGGCACCCGTTTTCAGTTGATTGAAGCCATAAAACAAAATTCGGCACGCACTATTGACATCGACTGACTTAACTAGCTACTGTAAACACACTCGTTGACAGATTTCGCTCAAACTTGGCATAGTCATTAAGGACAGTTGTACTAACCTAGAAAAAAAAAATTTACGTACCTAAATTGCCCGCCAGATTTAAATCGACAATTCCTCGTACTTTTTTGACAGAATGTATATATATATATATATATATATATATATATATATATATATATATATATTTATCCATGATAATATTTTAAATACTACGTTTATTGGTTGCATTATTTAATTTTATTTAGACTAATAAACCAGTCAGCCGCAAAAAGTTAGGACCAGCTCACACGCCTGAAACCAGCTCGTGAGTCATTAGGGCTAGTACACACGCCTTGCTGCGTAAATACAGCAAGGCGAGTGATCGGCACGTATGCTCAGTGTAGGTCTCGCGTAAAATTATTGCGCTTACGGTAAATCTAATTACAACTCTCGGCAAAGGGCCTTGAAGGAATACGAGGTCTGGCTATTAAATAATGAGACAGGTTACGAAAAAGGGTTTTATTATAAAAATTATTCTACATTCGAATGCTCCCCTTCAATATACTCCCCTTTCCTCGCCACACACCTTTCCATACGTTTTTTCCATTGATCGAAGCAGTGCTGGAAGTCTTCTTTGGTGAGGGCCCTTAGGAGCTCTGCCGTTTTTTGCTCTACCGCTTTCATCGACTCAAATCGGGTCCCTTTTAAAGCAGATTTTATCTTCGGAAACAAAAAAAAGTCGCACGGTGCCAAATCTGGCGAGTACGGCGCGTGTTCGAGCACTAGAGTGCGCTTACCGGCCAAATACTGCTTCACAGATAGCGCGTTATGGGCAGGTGCGTTGTCTTGGTGCAAAATCCACGAGTTGGTCTTCCACAACTCGGGCCGTTTCTTACGAACTCGTTATCGCAGTGTTGCCAAAACTGACAAATAGTAAGTCTGGTTGACAGTCTGACCCTCTGGAACCCATTCAGTCATCACGATACCGTTAATGTCGAAAAAAACGATCAATATTGCCTTGAATTTTGATTTGGACATCCTTGCTTTTTTGATTCTGGGCGATTCGGGCGTCTTCCAATGCATCGATTGCCGCTTTGTTTCAACATCGTATTGAAAAATCCACGTTTCGTCGCAAGTAATAATGTTTTTCATCAGTCCAGAATCTTTTTTTAACCTTTTAAGGAAATCTGAGCAGACCTGTTGACGCAAGAGCTTTCGGTCAGGATTCAGGTTTTTTGGCACTAACTTCGCACAGACTTTTTTCATGTGTAATTCCTCGTGTAAAATTTGTCTAACCGTTTCTTTATCGGCGTTTAGAGCCTCGACAATCATCCGGATGCTCATTCGACTATCTGCACGCACAATTTGGTTGATTTTGGTCACTGTTTTCGGAGTTGAAACAGTGACAGGGTGACCTGGGCGTTGGTCATCTTCAGTGCTCACTCGGCCCTCACTGAAGCGCTTACACCACTCAAAAACACGCGCACGAGATAGAGAATTGTCTCCATAGGCCTCTTGCAACAATTTACAGCACTCAGTCGGAGTTTTTAATTTAACGAGAAATTTGAGATTGATACGTTGCTCCTGTTTTTCGTCACACATGGTTTTCGGTACGAGAAAAAAACACGTTCGTTTCAAACCGTTACTGCACAAATACAATAATAGTGACGAGAACGTGTTTTGGTACGTGCATAGACAAGATATCTAGATACCCAACGCACTACTCGTTTTTTTCCCCACCCCTTTACGGCGCCCTCTAGGTGCGCAGTCTCGTTATTTAATAGCCAGACCTCGTAAATAAACACTTTGTAATCGATTTAATATATTGGAACAGCAATAAAGTTGATTGCGCAATACGGGTGAGCGATATTTATCCTTTTTCCCTTTCTAGCGTTTCTATTTCGAATACTGCCTTCTCTGCGGAAGTGCCAACCTATAGCTGGCACTCAAACTGAGTAGCCGATCCCAGTGGGAGCAGCACCGGCAGCAGGGCGTTAAGGGGTTACATGGGTTTAAAATAATAAAAAAAACGACTTTTTAAACTATTTTTTTTAATGGTAAATAATGTATCAAACTATTATATCTTATTACTATCAAATAAAGTAACTTTTGAACTGTATCTAAAGAAATTTTTATAAAAAAATGTTGAAAATTCGCCCTCTGACGGCTATTTTACGAAAATCTTTAAAAAATGCGGTGGACATCATAACTTGGGCTAGAGTCATCTAAAACAAAACCAAATTTTTTCTGTTAGTGTATGAGTTTAGCTTGTACTTGAACGAAAAAGAAAATCCATCGTTCAAGTACAAGCTAAACTCATACATAAACAGGAAAAATTTGGTTTTTTTGTTTCAGGTGACTCTAGCCCAAGTTGTGATGTCCAACGCATTTTTTGACGATTTTCGTAAAATAGCCGTCAGAGGGCGAATTTTCAACATTTTTTGATAAAAATTTTTTTGCATACAGTTCAAAAGTTACTTTATTTGATAGTAATAAGATATAACCAATTAATACATTATTCACCATTAAAAAACATAGTTTAAAAAGTCGTTTTTTTTATTATTTTAAACCCATGTAACCCCTTAAGGTAAGGCCCCTCACACACTAAAGAAAGTAGGATCCAAAGAGGATCCTACGTTGTAAGTGGATCAATAATGCATGCGAGAGCCATTGCACGACGGCTGACGTTCGTCGGCCCTTGAGGCCGCACCGAGGGATAGCTGCAGGCACGGCAGCGAGTACGTGCGAGGGAGAGCCCCGCATGTGCACTCGATACAGAAACCCCGTTACAATACTTAAAATTCTTATATGTACAGATGCCTTTTATAATTGTTATACAATTAATCTTTAAATAAATTTAAATTTAATTTATAAAAATAAAACTAAGAAGTCTTTAGAACAAAACTAGAACACTTTCTTTTATTCTATAATAAAAATAATAAAATTTTGTTTTTATTTTTATAATGAATCATGTATACATGATTTAACAAATTTGAATATCAATTATATTTTAAGATGTAATAATAATTTGGTTATTATGTAAATAAATAACAACGAAGAATCACTATGTTAATACTTTACAATTATACGCGTGTGAGATAATATGAATATTGACATCATCTATCTTATACTACCCAATGACAGTACAAATGAAACTTTATTTTGCTTATTCAAATTACAGAATTGTAACAAATTTTTCTTTAACCCTCTACGGCCCAAAATCTCTCTCCACGAACGTAAACTTTAGCCCCTTTAAAATATGACTCATTCATCTATTCTTTTTTCTAAAAAGTATCTTATCCACTGTTTTCAAGTGTGCTCTTTCAGAACCTGCTATCAGAAATTCAAGAAAATGCACTTAAATATTTTTTTTCGATTTAATTTAAAAAATGAAAATTTTTGACCTCTTTTTTTTTATAAATTCCATATTTCTATGAGTTCTAATATCTTTAAATAAAAACAATTTATGACAAGAGTCATCTCAATCTCTTGCCTTTCTGATGCGACCTTTCGTTTTTAAAAAGCTGTAACGGCCGCTTCAAAATGGTCGTTTGAACAATGCAGTGTGAAATAAAACTTCGACAGTTATTTAAGAGAACAGGATCAACTTAACGAAAAAATGTTAAATAACAAAAAGTGCTTAGAATTAACCAAAAAATACGTGTAAATTTTTTGCAAATTTTTTGAGGCGTTTTTGTATTTTTGGACTTAGCCACTTTTCGAGAAATCCCAAAAATGTCTCAAAAAATTCTGAGAAAATTCACACGTATTCTTTAACCAACCATAAGCATTTTTGTATCAGTCAAATTTTTTTAAGAAGTTGATTCTCCTTGAGTAAAGAGACCACAAAATCAGTTGATAACGTTACGCATATATGGCTCTTACAGTTACGCTTATATTGCTTTTCCGCCTCTGATACCTAAATTTTAACAAAATAAAATATCTATTCCTTGTTTCAATTCTGAGACTATTCGTTCCCGGGCATTTGAAATATACTACTATATCCATAGTACATATCATTTCATTTACTCTCAAGTAATCGCAACTTCGTGAATTTGCTAAAATCATAAATGAGTTATAATTTTTTGTTTATCCTTATCACTTTGCCTAAAAGAAAGTCGTATTCTGTCCCTATTAGAAAAAGTGAAAGGCAAAAGTATTTAGTCGAAATCACAGAAGACGATGATTATGTTGTAATACCTAATGCTGATGATTCGGGTGAATCGGATATTTCTAGACGAAGATGAAAGCGATGAGAGTGAAGTTGAGTGTGATGAAACCAGCTATGAAAACTTTTTGAAAAAATTTTCGGTGACGCAAAAATGCTTAGAATCGGTTAAAGAATACGTGTGAATTTTTTTAGAATTTTTTGAGAAATTTTTGGGATTTTTCAAAAAGTGGCTGTCCAAAAATTCAAAAACATCTCAAAAAATTTTGAAAAATTTCACACGTATTCTTTATTTTTTTTTTTTGTTTCATAACATTTTTTCGTTAAGTTGATCCTGTTCTCGTAAATAATTGTCGAAGTTTTATTTAACACTGCATTGTTTAAACGGCCATTTTGAAGCGACCGTTTCAGCTTTTTGAAAACGGAAGGTCGCATCAAAATAGCAAGAGATTAAGATCAGTCATGATATAAAATGTTGACATTTAAAGATATTAGAATTCATAGAAAATATGAAATTTATAAAAAGAAAGAGGTCAAAAATTTTTATATTTTAAGTGAAATCGAAAAAAAATAATATTCAAGTGCTTTTTTTTAATTTCTGATAGCAGATTCTGAAAGAGCATACCCGAAAATGGTGGGTAAGGTACTTTTTAGACAAAAAAAATGATCAATTAGTCATATTTTGAAGGGGCTAAAGTCTACGCTCGTGGAGAGAGACTTTAGGCCGTAAAGGGTTAATACTCATTAACACACTTTTGCTATAAACTCAATTGTCATATTAGTTTTTTTTTTAGATGCGCGGAATTAGTTAGAGGAAACAGCTGTTCGAACTTTATTACAGTGCACTTTTAAAGACAGTTTTGTTTTTCAAAACATTTCTACCACACAAAAAATTAATATGATTGTGAAGAACATGCCAGAGCCTGCTTTTATTACAAAACTACGATTCTTCGAGCTGTGGTTGCATTAAAATTCTTTCTTCGTCTTCTTCCTCTTATTTATTTGAAAAATTGGATAGTCTGCTTGGCGTAGTTGCTTCGTAGTTGCTTCCTCGTAATCGTGTGGATTATACGGAGTAGTGTTTCCCTCGAGTGCTGCCTAAGGTCTGTACTTGGTGAAAATTTTGCGCCGTATTTAAATGCGTTGGAGAAGCTACTCAACAAATTCCTTCTTTGGACGGGAAATTTGGGGAGGGGCCAAGCTTTTCGGCCCCCCTCTTCCTGGCGGGCTTCTCGGGTCGAGAGAGGAAAAGCGAGAGTTAGAGAGAGAGATAATCCATTTTTGCGGAATTTTTACATAGGTTTATTATTCGCTATTTACAATAGAATTATGTTAATTTAAATTGTATGATCGTGTGCCATTTAAAATTTAACGCATATTACAAAAAAGAACGAAGTTTTTCGTCGCATTTTAAGTGATTAATTTACATAATGATTTGTAGATAAAGAATGATTATTTAAATAATAAAAAAAAAAGATTGCTACTATGGGCACGAGTGTTTTATTATTACAAAAAAAAAAAAAATAATTGTATAATAATAGTTTAAATAATCATTGTTTATAAGTTATAGTTTTTAATTAATGGACTGTTAGAGAAGCACTTATTTGGTTTACTTTATTTTTAAAAAGTTATTTAATAGATATACGGCATGTTAATGCAATTGTAAATTAATATTGAATTTACCAGTAATAATATGAAAATAATTGTTCTGTAGGGAGTTAATCGAAGAATTAATTTTAATTACAAACCGCAAATATTTTTATAAAAACGCATGTCGCAGACAGTTATTAAAGATATATAAAATAGTATAATAATAATAAATGTTCACTATAAAATAGTGACATAATAATAAATAGAATAGGTGAATTGTCGCTGTATTAATTAAAATTTAACTAGAGGAATGTTTTTAAAATAGATGCATGTAACAGCTGAACATTGGCCTACTAATTTAAATTAATTATTTATTTTAAAAAAAATTTTTATGTAACTAATTAATAATTTATAAAAATAATTATTATGAGGGCTTTGCAAGAGGAATTCGTGACATTCCAGGTTATTGCGTGATGTCCCAAATTACGCTATAAATGCTTATTTAAGAAAGAATTACTTTGCAAAAATTTGTATGTTGAATGTCAATGAAATTCGTATTGATCGACTTAGAAAGGAGAACATTATTTTCAGCTGTAGTATGCATGATTTTGATTACTCGTGTGTGATTGTTTGTAAAAAAAATTGCATCGCAGTCAAATTGAGTTTAAACTTTCGCTTTGAGTTTAGGTTCGTTTTCACAACGGTCTATGTCAGTGGAGAGGGCGCCGTGTAGGTTGTGGAGGGGGCTTTATCGTGGTAGGAAAGGCAGAGAAGAAACTTATCGGCTGACACGAGAAAAAAACTGAGGTCGTGTACTGACGTTACACCCCCATGCTAAAACGGTTGCTGGGTGATCGTAGCATCAACTAGCAATCGTACTGACGTAGTCGGAAGAAAAACGATAACAACTTGTACAACGTTAGGTGTCCTTTTTAATGGCTGTAATGGAAGAAACTTCTGGATGACAGGATTCGTTGTGATGCTGCTGGTATTGAGTCGGCTGGGGATGGCTCCTCAGTGATGGTTAGCGTAGGATGTATTGGACCTCCTCCTGAATGCTTGGTTACATTTTCCGGTCCTAAGAATCCAATTTTTTTGTTGCCTTTTCGTGTAGATAGTCTTGTGGGCGGATCCGTTATCTGAGTCATAAATAGACGAGTTATAGAGCCACAGAGTGCGGCTAGGAGGTGCATTGAACATCCGTTCATACTGTGGAGGAGAAAGCCGTTGATTACGGCCCCTGTTATAGTTTTGACTGCTTGAATTATCAAAAGGATAGTTATTATAGCGGAACTGATTTGCCGAATGTGGTTAACATATTTCAAGCTGTTGTGCATACTCAGTCTAATATTTTTCCTACCGTGTCTTCATTTAGAAGTCTAGAGATGGTGCCTTCATTGTCCATTATAGGTTGGCCACGTATTTCCTTGGCAAATTCATTAAGTAACGATGGTTTTTCGATTGGGAACATAATTCGTTCTTTTAATTGCTCGAGATCTTTTTCTGTATACATTCTATCAAAAAAGTACCAGAAATTGTCGATTTAAATCTGGCGAGCAATTTAGGCAGGTTAAATTTTTTTTTCTAGGTTGGTACAACTGTCCTTAATGACTATGCCAAGTTTGAGCGGAATCTGTCAACAAATGTGTTTACAGTAGCTGGTTAAGTCACTCGATGTCAATAGTGCGTGCCAATTTTTTACAATGGGTGATTACGTTGAACAAAGAATTTGCCTAAAATTTTGTGTTGCAAATGAAATTTCGTGTGCCAATGCATTGAAAATGTTGCAAAAGGCTTTTGGTGATAAAGCACTATCGAAAACCCGTGCGTATGAGTGGTACAAAGCCTTCAAGGAGGGACTTGAAGTCGTCGAAGACTTGCCTCGTTCCGGACGCCCATCGACGGCTTCGACCGCAGATAACGTCGATATATTTAAGGAAATGGTGCTTGAAAACCATCATACCAGCTTGAGAAAGATAGCACATGAACTTGAGATATCCCACGAGTCAACACGTACGATTTTAACTGACATTTTGGGCATGAGAAAGGTGGCCGCAAGACTCGTTCCAAAAGAGCTTAATTTTCTTCAAAAACGCTATCGCGAACAAGTCGCTTCGGACATGCTGGATCGCACCAATTCCGATCCCTCATTAATGGAATGCATCATAACTGGTGACGAAATGTGGGTGTACGAGTATGATATGCAAACAAGCCAGCAAGCACCGGAATGGGTGGGAAAAAACGAGCCAAAACCGAAAAAACCACGCCAAAGCCGCTCAAAAGTGAAGGTGATGCTCATTGTTTTCTTCGCTATCCGTGGCGTTGTGCACTACGAATTCGTTCCAGAGGGTCAGACGGTAAACAAAGAGTATTACCTAGGTTGAAACGTTTGCGTGAGCGTATCCGTAAGAAGCGGCCAAATTTGTGGGCAAACAACTCGTGGATTTTGCACGACGATAACGCGACGTCTCACCGAGCTACGATTGTGACCGACTTTCTTGCCAAAAACTCAACGAACACGCTTGAACAACCACCGTATTTGCCGGATTTGGCTCCCTGTGACTTCTTCCTCTTCCCAAAATTTAAATTGCCGCTCCGTGGCACCCGTTTTCAGTCGATTCAAGCCATAAAACAAAATTCGGCGCGTGAGCTAAAGGCCATCCCGGAAAGCGCCTATAAAGAATGTTTCGATGATTGAAACTGCCGTTGGCATAGATGTATCGGAGCAAATAGAGCTTATTTTAAAGGCGACCCAATAAATTTTGATTATTAAACGTAAAAATGTTTTAATTCAAAATTCCCGGTACTTTTTTGACAGACAGTAAATGCCAGTGGTGGCAAGAAGAACCGGGTCAGTGTATTTCCATGTCATCTGTCTGAAGGGTTTTAGTGTTTGAGGTGTTTTGCCTTCCATGGGTTTTGGCATGACCTTTAGCCATTCCTCGTTTACTCTGTAATGTGATGGCAGGATGGCGTTGCATGATACCCTAGTGCCATGATCTTTTAGGATGTGGGTTTTGGGTGTTAGATATTGAGCCCGGTTATTCCAAGAGACTTCTAATTTGGTGTAGCAGTATACTCCGTGCTGGAGTTTTACTTCTACAGGTATGCACTTGATGATGTGTACCATTTCTCCATCCGTAATTGCCATGTAACCAGGTCCGTTCATTAGGTTGTAAGCGAATTTGTCAGACGATCGGTCGGCTACGGCTGGGGCGTTTAGCAGTGTTTGTCTCTCAATCCTGCATTGTTGTTGTAAGATGTAATGGTACAGTGATTTGAACTGTGTTTTGATGTGTTTTTCGACGTATACGAATATGGAATTTAAATATGCGAAGATGTCCAAGTTTTCTAAGGCTATCTTTCCTGGCTTCGCGAACGAATATCCTCTGGTGGTTTCTAGGATAAACAGCTTAGGGTGTTCCGTCTTGATCGCCGTGTATCCACATAAGTTCTCGGTGCCTTTGGTGGATAGGGTAAAGGTTACGTTGTCTGTAGTGAAGCAATATGTGATTCTTTCGTAGTTTAAATTATTGTCTGTGATTTTGTTAGCAAACCTCTTGTATAAGAGTCCGTAACGGTCGAATTCACATTGGTCCAGAGGTAGGGCGTCCCAAAAAAAATAAGTGCTCTTGAAGTCGATACAAGATGTTTCAGAGAGAGTGCACGACGTTCCGGAATTTTAGCTTATTTTATTATTGTCCAGGTCTATTTTTGCAAAATGTTCTCTTAAGGTGACTTTTAGTAATCCCTGTACAACTAAGTTCTTCCAAGCACCATAAAGGTCTTGATAAACGCTTCCAAAATATCACTCATCCTCAGAAAGTGTACCTGCGTAGACGATTGGGTGCTTTACGGTACTATTGATTTTTATTTCGCCAATTACTGCACTATCTCCAAATTTAAACAGTCTGGTCTCGTACATTTGTGTATACGAGTGCCTATTAATTTTATATATGTATTTGGCTTGACCATGGTTAACTATAGAGTTAGGCGAGGACATTCCGCAGTGGTAAACTGTTCGCTGTACTTCTACTTTACATTGTATTACATGGGTTTGGCGATAATTCACTACTTGAAACAATTGTATGTAATGACAAGTTACATTTACAGGGTTTATAGGAAATTCGCATTCACCTACTTCTAGTAGAGATACAGTGGTTACGCTTAGGTGTCGTGGTCCACAGTCGTAACCAATAAGGCTATAAATTGGAGCGAAAAGAGATAAGAAAATAGATATTTTTGTCAAGTCTATCTGAAAAAGCAAAAGTATTTTAGCTTTCTTTTATTAGTGTTCGTTTGATTTGTGGTTGGTGTTTATGATTTTAAAGCCTAATTTGCGGTTAATTGGTTTGTTTGTTATTTTAGGTTTTATATTGCTTCATTATTATAAAAATTATTATTGTAAGTTGTATATAAAGTTACTATTACTTTTTTTTTTTTTTTTATTTATTGTTTATCTTATATGTATTTATACGAATATATTGGATAGTCTAAAAAGTATTGAGCCTTTTTTTGTCATTTTTCGATTGAATATTTCTTTTATTTAAAATGGATTTTATTTAAGTACATATTGTCCATTATTATCTATGACCTTTTGCCATTTTTTGGGTAGAGCCATTATTCCATCTGTGTAGAACTTTTGTGGTTTATCGTCGAAAAACTTGGCCAAGTGATTTTCACAGTCTCTTTTTGAAGTAAATTTCTTTAATTAAGGAAGTTTTGCAGAGACCGAAACAAATGGTAGTCTGATGGTGGAAGGCCTGGACTATATGGTGGATGCATCAAAACTTCCCAGCCAAGCTCTGTCAATTTTTGCCGGGTCATCAAAGATGTGTGTGGTCTGGTATTGTAATGATGGAAGACAGCGCCCTTTCTATTGATCAATTCTGGCCGGTTTTTTTGAATTGCTTGTTGCAATCTGGTTAATTGCTGACAGTACAGAGCCGAATTAAGTGTTTGGCTAGGTTTTAGCACCTTATGATAAACAATTCCCTTCCAATCCCACCATACACACAGCATAACCTTATTTGGTGTCAATCCTGGCTTTGAAGTCGTTTGTGATGATTCACCTTTTTTTGACCATGATTTTTTTCGAACGACATTCTCGTATCTCACCCATTTTTCATCGCCCGTAATAATTTGCTCCAAAAATGGCTCGATTTTGTTGCGTTTTATTAGCATTTCGCAAATGGAAATTCGGTCGATCAAATTTTTTTGTGTTAATTCATGCGGCACCCAAACGTCGAGCTTCTTTGTGTATCCAGCCTTACGCAAATGGTTCAAAACTGTTTAATGATGGATATTCAGTTCCTTAGCAATGTCATGGCTGCTTATGTGTCGGTCTTCTATTTTTTGTAAGATTTCATCGACTTTTTCAGTGATTGGTCGACCTGAGCGAGGTGCATCTTTGACATCCAAATTTCCCAAACGAAAGCGAGCGAACCATCTCTTGGCTGTGGCTTTTGATAAAGTATCTTGACCGTAGACACCACAAATTTTTTCACGAACCTGCGATGCATTTTCACCTTGATCGTAGGGGTATTGTAAAATATAACGAATTTTTTCAGAAATTTTACTCATTTTCAAATGGATACAACTTTTGACACGAATGACGAAATACAAAACTGTCTTTATGAAAATTGTAGACTGGAATGTCACCTTTCAAACGCATGTCAGTTTGATTTAATCTGATTAGTATTGCTCGATATATGACAACGAACACCATCTAGTGACAGAAAAGGCTCAATACTTTTTAGACTATCCAATATATATATATATATATATATATATATATATATTAATTATTGGTATCTTTAACTTGGTTATTGTTAGTTCTCGTTATCTATGCTCTTTTTCCTCCGTTTATGTTTAAATTCCTGGTTTTACGATTTTATCGCTTTTCTTGTAACGTATCCTTATATTATGGAATTTGAGGATTTCTAATACTTCATGAGGTCCCGAGTAATGGTCGCCAAATTTTGCTGGCTCGGGTCCAGTTAACAAGAATATATAGTCTCCTACTTTAAAGCTCTTAGAATTAATTTTTTTATTATAAAGCTTTCTGTTGCGTTTTTTAGGCCTAATTAGATTTTCGTGGACAATCGTGGGAGCTTGCCGAACACTACCTCGTATGGTGTTTGTTTGGTGCTTTCTTGTACGCTAGGATTATAATTTAACATTGCTACTTCAATCCATTTGTCCCACTCATTGTTTTGGTAGGTGTATTGTTTTAGAAATTTGTCGAGCGCGTGGCGAGATCTTCCCAATGACCCATTTGACTGGGGGTAGAAAGCAGTCATTTTGATTTTCTTAACCCGGAACCTTTTTGCAATTCTATTCATGAGATGGCTTAAGAAATTTTTTCTTGGTCTGTTAGGATGGCTTTTGGTGCTACAAATGGGCATATGGATTTCCTGATTAAAGCGTCCGCGATAGTGGTGGACAGCACGTTTTCTAGGGGGACGGCTAAACAAAATTTTCATAACTGATCCTGAAGGATCAGGATATATTCGTGTATTAGGCTCGTGGGTTTCAGTGGTCCTACTATATCCATAGCGATTTTGTCGAAAACACTGCCGGGTGTGTCGGTGATCACCATTGGCTGTTTTGTTTTTAAACGTACCAACTTTTTCAGTTTACAGTCGAGGCCTCGTTGGACACGACGTTGTACGTCGTCTTCCAAGTTTTCTCAATAATATGCTTCACGTATCCGGTTGAAGGTTTTTGAGACTCCTCGATGACCTTCAATTGGTGACTTGTGCAACTCTAAAAATATTTCGTCTCGTTTTTTGTCGGGAACTTATCGCAGTCTTCCACTGCAAACTATGGTTTTCATTGGCGTATCTTTAGAGGAGGCTTTTATTAAGCTTAAGATTTCCGGCCATTCAAGATTTTCTATAAACTTGCTCTTACTTATACTGACAGTTCTCTGTTTTAGGTTCATTAATAAATCTTTTAGAGTGGTCAATCCTTTAGTCAAGTTACTTTTCGTTTGAGTGAGGGATTCTGGTTGTTCTCCCTTTATACACACCACGAATAAGGACTTTCGACCTTTGCGTTTCACTTGGTGTACCTCACCTGTTAACAAACCTTTGTTAGTGCTTATTTTGTTGTGTTCAGCCAGTATTTTTGTGCCTTCGTCGCAATTAGCTCCATTCGAGGCAATGAAATAAACTACGTATGTTGTCGGTTCGAGTGTGTAGGGATTCTCTTATTTCTACGACGGGTTGGTCATTTATTGTTTCCTCGTCGCTAATCTCGGATCCATCTGGATCGAAATCTTCTTCGTTGTCAATTTAGGGTCTTGATGGAAGCGCGAAGGGTTTCGGGTCCGCGACTTCATCGGAATCATCGTCTTCGCTCTCTTCGTAGTTGATGTTTTTCTTGGGTCGCGGGACGACTCCTTCCGTATTTTAACAGACCTTTTGGCTTTTCTTAAGTCCCCCCCTAGAGTTTTTTCGTATTGGATCCACAAGATTGGGTGACAGAGGCCTTTCCTGGGTTTTATTAGAGACAGGTTCCTTCCTTTTCAATTGTGCACGTGTTACAACGTTAACGGCACCTTCTTTAACTGGGTTACGCGATAATGCATCTGCCTAGCGTTTAACTTTCCTGATTTCTAAATAATCTCATATTCAGATAACTCAAATTATCTTGTATTCAAATAACTTAAATCGCCATTTTTAGACTCTAGTACTCAAGTCTGCCGTTTTGAACCATACCAAAAGTTGGTGGGCGGTTATTATCGTAAACTTTCGCCCGTATACGTAGGATCCAAACGTTGTCATACTGTGTACCACGGCCAAAGCTTCATCCTCATATACCTCTTAGTTAACCTCTGCGCCGCGTAACATGCGCGATGTATAAGCTATTGGCCGATCCTACCCGATTTTTTCTTGAGACAGGACTCCTCCTACTGCATAGCCTGAGACATCCGTCGTTATTATAAAGGGCTGTGAAAGATCTGGGAATTGTAACACGGGGGCAGTGCACAACATATCCTTTAGCGAGTTGAAAGACTCTTCTGTCCTTTCGTTCCATTCGAATGGTGTCTCTTTCTTCAGTAATTTAGTCAGGGATTTTAAGATGTATGCAAATCCCTTGATAAAGCGACGATAATAACCTGCTAGTCCGACGAATTGACGGATATTTTTCATATTTTTGGGCCAGGGAAAATTTCTTACGGCTTCTAATTTCTTCGGGTCAGGGAGCAATCCTTCCCCGCTAAGCATATGGCCAAGATATGTGACTTTGCATCTTAACTCGCATTCATCGGTTTGTAGTTTCAGACCTGCTTGTTTCAAACGTTGCATTAAAGCGGTAATTTTCGTGTCGTATTCCTATATGCTGTTTGCATAAATGACAATGTCGTCAAGATAAACAAAAAGACTCACGCCTTAGTAGTCTCTTTAAGAGTTTATCCATTAGCCGTTAGAAGATGGCGGGCGTGTTTTTTAATCCAAAAGGCATTTGTACAAATTCATAATGGCCGAATGGTGTGCTAAAAGCCGTCTTGTGTGCGTCTTTCGGGTCCATATTTATCTGATCGAATCCTGATGCTAAGTTGAGCACTGTATAGTATTTGACTTGTCCTACTTAATCTAATATTTCTTCGATATTAGGAAGTGGATACGAATCGCCTATTGTTTTTTCGTTCAAGGCCCGTAAATCTAATACCATGCGCCATCTAAGGCGGCCTTGTGAGTCTGGTATCTTGGGCACGGCCCAGATCGGGACGTTGTGGGGTAAATTGGAGTTTTTTATGACCCCTGCCTTCAGTAGGTCATTTACCTGTCGGTTTATTTCGTCTTTCAACGAATGCAAAAAGCGATACTGCTTGGCGCGGACTGGGTGGTCGTCAGTCGTAGGGATTTCGTGCGTAATAAGGTCTGTACCCGGGATATCGTCTCCAGGTAGGTAGAACGTGTCTCTATTGTTCTTTACTGATTCGGTGACATATGCTTTTACTTCTTCATCCAGGTGGTCTATAGGTAGGTGGTCTTCGATGGTTCCTTTGAGTTCTGGATCTTCGCGAGACCCAGTGTCTCTAAAGTCAGCGGTCGACTCGAGCTGATAGTCTAAATCGATAGCTAGCTTGTTTTCGGAAGTCACATGACTGTTTCTCATAGCTACATTACTATTATGATCTCTGTCCTTGACGATTTCTAAAATATTCCCCTCTTTGTTGTCTGTGCTGTCGAGTGCATTTTCGATCTCGAAGGATTGCGTCATCACGTTACTTGTCAACATGCGGTTAGGGTAGACAAGGTGTACTTTGTTTTCGCGCAGAAAATCACAGCCTAATATTCCTTCCCCTGGGATATACACGTCGTCTTTTATGACATTGAATTTTATCATACTTTCTAGCAATGAGATCTCTATCGTTCTCCAGGTGGGTATGATTTTTTTCCCAATTCCTCTCAGATTGTACCTTTCCGTCGTATCAATTTTTTCTTAGGATGGTAATAGACTTTATTTTAAAGGGTTTATTTCGGTTCCCGAGTTGATCAACAGTTGCCCTTTCGTGAAGGTCGGTAGATTTAGTATTTTAACTAAGGGCAGTCCAGTTTTTGTTCCGCTCGTGATATTGTGCAAGTTCTTGATCAGGTGCTGGTAATCTTTATCGTCCCAGAGTATTTCGATGCGTTTATCGTTGACTAGTATTGTATCGTCTCCAAAGTCAATTTTTGCTTTAGTGGTTTCGAAAAAACTCCCTTCTAATACCCCGTCAAAAGGGATTGGAAAATCATCATGCACTATGATAAATTCGATTATCGTTTCTCCAATATTTACCTTTGCTTTCCCCAAGCCTTGCTCTATTTCGCCTTCCAAGCCTTGTAGTGTAAATTCGTCTAGGGTCTTGAGATATTTGTGATCCGGCAGGACGCGTGCTCTTAATACACTAACCTCTGATACCGTATCGATCATGAGGGTGCTGGGGAACCTATTTTTTGGAGGAGGCTGACGCTTACGAACGGTACAGTTTTACAAGTCTTTATGGCATTAACTCTTCACTGAAATCTTCTAGTTCTGTCGGGAGAGCTGAGCGCACTTGAGTTCGTGGGGCCTTTCTGATGGCGCTCTGTTGTGGGAGACTTCTCTCGTTTTTTGCCTGGTTATATCTCTTTTTCCTGCACTCGTTGACTGAATGCCCTTTTATATGGCAATAGCTATAAATTGGTACATTTGTAACATTGGGGGGTCTTTTTTGGCGGCAGACTGCTGCAGTATGGCCGAGCACGTTGCATTTGTAACAGCAAATCTCTGCCCTAGGCGTGTTGTTGGTGCGCGTAAAGCAATTCAGTGCTGAGTGGCCTGGCTTATTGCATAGTTGACAGGCGTCAACCGCGCGCTTGTTTTTATTTCACTGCACTGCTGTATGACCTCTTTGCCCACATATTTGGCATTCACTATCATTGTTGCAGAAATTGGCAGTATATCCTGGCTTTGCGCAAATTCGGCAGGTTTCCGTTTTGAAAAAACAGGTTTCTTCCGAGCGTCCAGGTTTTTTTACAAAAACGGCATACTGCTGACCTGTTTACCTATGCCTCGTATCTTGTGTCTTCCATAATTGTCAGCTCTGGTTTCGCAACCTCTTCGCTTGCGTAGAAGAATCCTTTTTTATGGATTCGCTGTTTATCGCGAAGGGCTGTTTTGGAGGCGATTTGCCTTTCAGCCAGTATTGCGTTCTTTACGATGTCTGAGATGTTGTTTGTCTCCTTCATTATATTCTCTATTTCTGGTTTTAGACCTTGCTTGAAACACTCTATTATATATGCTTCTGTTTGTGCTCTGAATTCTGGATCGAGGGCGCTGGTAGCTATTTTATGAGCTTTGTTAATATGTGCTCCTAAATCTCTCATGCGATTTGCGAAAGCGATGACGTTTTCATTGTCTCGCTAGTACTCGTTTCCGAGTTCTCTCAGCAGCTGTTGCTCAGTTTTAGTACTGGCGTATATATCCTTAAAAAAATCTTTCAAAGATTCGACCGTCGGGAATGATAACCCGAGGATCGTGGCACGAGCTTCCCCTTTTATTCTACTTCTGATAAGTCTTACTAAGTTTAATTCATCGTACGGCCCTAGTATTTCTCTGGCTTCGTTGCATCCTTCTTAAAATTCGCTCAATGGGACATTTTTCCCATTGAATTCGGGGACTACACTGAGGGCGTCTTTTAGAGATATCGGGAAGATCGGCTTTTTATTCTTCGTCTTCCATCCTTCCCCTGTTAGGTCCGGGTAAATTCCTTCTTGGCTCAGTCATTTTCGATTCTGTTATGTTTTTAACGTTTTGCTTGTCGACTGGTCTGAAGTTAGAGTTCTTGGAAGAGATACGTCACGGCTTATATCCGACCTATCGCTTGAAGGAGAACGCGATACGAGTGACTTGCTACAGAAAGGATCTATATCTTGTTTACTCCTCGTGACCTGTTGCCTCGTTTGCCTCTTATCCGTCATCGGTTGTACTTTGTAAGCTATACAATTCTTTCTCTCTTTTTTTTTTTTTTGATGAAGCGAAGGAATAAGCGGATTTTATTAATAGAGGAAGTTTATCAAAGGAAAAATTAATGCAAAAGATCGGAGGGAAAAAAAATATAACTAGCTTCTTTGAAGCGAGAGTGATTTTCCCTTTTTTTTTTTATTATTCTGATAAAAATTTTCTCAGTACAAAACGTCGTTTTTAGTCTACGTTATTTATATTCTTTCTTATTTTCTCTTCCTCTGAGTTCGCCTTCCTTTTTTTCGGAATTTTGTAGTTCTGTGTCACCGCGTAGATGCAGGTGGTGCAAAGGGCCGGGAATTCGCCGTGCCGACAGAGCAAAGATTCAATCTTCTCTTCCAAGGTCAGGAGGGGCTTTGGAGGTTCGGTTTGTTTGGCGTCGAACGCCTCCAACCTCTGGATGCGTTTAGCACGCTTCTCCTCATAAAACTTCCCTGGAATCCAAAGCTGTTTGTGTGCTTCTTTGAGCGCTCGGAAGTAGCGTTTCCGCAGCCGCGAATTGGCGTTCTTCTTCAGGGTAGGGAGTTTTTTTTGCTCGGCCTCTAAGTAATTTGCAGTAAAATATCCTTGATTTTCCGGGAGCTCTTGGTTCTATCTCCCGTGATTCAGTGAGATCATCTACAGTAATATATATGTGTTGTTGATTATTTTTTCACTATATTGTGCGTAATTTTCCTTTTCTCTACGCGTGGAGCCAATATCGCTATGAGTGTTTAATTATTTTATTAGTTTTCCACTTTTATTTATTTATTACTTTTCTTTACTTTATATTTGCATATGTTTTATCATTTATTTGATTTCATATTTTTATTCATTTCTTAATTTTTTCTTTATTTTCTTTTTTCTTTATTATTCATTCATTCATTTTATTTGCTTATTACATTTCATCTTATTTCATTTTATTATTTAATTCACTTCTTTACATTATTTTTTTAATTTATCATTTCTTCATTTATTTGCTTATTTTATTATTTATTTATAGCTTTAATTCATTATTTTATAATATCTTTCTTTTATGATTTATCATTCATTATTCTGTAATTCTTTATTTTATGTTATCTCATTTATTGACCTCTCTTTTTTATTTAATTTTTGTTTTATTTTCTGTTTTTTATTTCACAAAATTTTTTTCTATTTCAAGAATTATATAGATTTATCTCTTCATTTATTATTTTATTTATCATTTATTCATATTTTACTAATTATTTGTTTATTTTGTCTTTTTATCATTTACTTATTCGATTATTTTTCATTCATTATTATCTTTCTTCTAGTTACTTTTTTTATTTATCCATCTACTTATTTGTTTGTCTTTCTTGTTTTACTTATATAATTATTTTGTTTATTTATTTATTATTCATTTATAGTTTTTTTATTCGCAATTACTAGCCTTTTACTATAATTCATTTCTTCATGCAATTTTATTTATTATTTTGAAAAGAAATGAAATGAATGTTAAGTAAAAATGTAGTTTGGCTTCTCTGAGGTAGAAGAAATCAATTTTCCCTTTTTTTCTTTTTTTTCACCTCAAAAATCCCTTCGGGGCCTGCAAAAATTTTTGTAACGTCGGTTGCGACGTCACCATGAGTTAATTTGAGTAACGCAAACACGTAGTCGCCTTTTTGAGCCTAAGCAGTTAAGCTTACGGCCTCGGGATGGCGGAAGAGATTTGAAGCTTTATCTTTTCTTTCTTTTGAGGATGCGGTGGTGTCGTTCGGGACTGGACGCACGTCTACGCCGAAGCTCAAGCCAGCTACGCCGCTCTGGATGAGGACCAAACCAATGTGATATTAGATAAGAAGGAAGTTAGCCAAAACTCAGGCTAAGTTTACTTTTAGAAAGATATGCAAGGTGATCTGTTTTAATCTTTTGGTCAAAATAACCTTAAAGGGAGATGGTTGTATCAAAAAATGTTTTTGACAAAAGTTGTAGTGGTTTAAGAGGGTCGTCCAACGCTAATCTTGGTGTTAACCTTGAGGTCAAATTCGAAGGTTATTTAAGAGACAAATCGCGAATTTTAAATAGAAATCTTAATTTTTTACTACAGATTCTGATTCTGCGTCAAAAAATCTTACAGTTTTGTTTCAAACATTTTTTTTGATGCGTAACAGATGACACTGTAATCGGCAGTTTTAATCGATCGATGCGAATATCTCAACAACTACGCATATGATAAGGTAGAAAACAAAAATTTGCTAATCTGGATAGAGGACATGCAATGACACCACAATCGACCCCCCCCCCCCTCTAACCCCCGTAAGGAGCGGTTTTAACTTAAAAATCTGAAATCGGTACCCCAATTTTATGTTGCAGATTCTGATTCTGCGTCAAAAAATATAGAAATTTTGTTCGGAACAATTTTTAGATTCGTGACAGATATCGCTGTAATCGACAAAATTAAAAATGCGTACAAAAATCGTTACCGAATTAGAATTTCTCAAGGAATACACATCGTATTCTGCAAATTAGAATTCTGTACACAGCAGCAGCTGTAAATTTATTTTGAGTTTTGCCTAAAATCATAATTATGTAAACAATTTCTGTAGGAGTATAATCTAACATGTTAACCTTAAATAAATTATCTACGTATTGGAAAGTATGGCGGCTATTTGAAAAACTATC
Source organism: Chalcis sispes (assembly GCA_949987625.1). Classification (NCBI taxonomy): domain Eukaryota; kingdom Metazoa; phylum Arthropoda; class Insecta; order Hymenoptera; family Chalcididae; genus Chalcis; species Chalcis sispes. The sequence goes on from OX465098.1 coordinate 41,151,997, forward strand.
GAGTTTCTCAATTAATGTTCTCAATGAGAGTTCTGACAGTGAAGTCTGACCGCACTAATAAATCGAAGTTCGCAGTACGGCCACAGTAGTGCAACCTTATTTCTTAACCAATTAAAAGAATGAAACGTAGAACGATGATCCGAAGCCGAAATAATAAGTCTCTGCGATTCTGAGTTTTTGCGGAAAAAAAACGAATCAAGTTGTTATTTTCGGTCACTAATGATTTTTTGGACATTTTCACTCGCTGATTTTTCCAATGTTAACTTCTTTCTATTCGTCAAAACCTAATTCGAACCTTCGCTCTGTCAACTTTTAAAATTCTTCGTCAGCCCAGGCACCGGCATTCTAAAAAACGAAATAAATCGAATGTAATAGAAACGATTGTAATCCAGACTCTGTCGAAAAACTAGTGTCAACTATTCATAGTTTATTAATGTACAATATCTTTCTGTAATTCGCGAATGCTGTTTAATTCGGAAATTTCCAAATAACAATAAACTTACGGACTTGTTATGATCTTTCGGCATTTTCAGTCATATTTCTTATTAATAGCATTTTTCTATAATACATAAACGAGAGTTGTAACCACTTCCTAGTTTTCAATGTCTACCTGACGTGCATCAAAGGTTTTCGTCGTATAGGTCGACAGCTTCATATTTTCCGATGTCCAGGGATCATCCTTGAAGGTCATCTAAAGGTCTTTCCATTTGACCTTAAAGTCGACCATCAAGGTCATTTTAAGGTCATCCTAGATTTGACCGTAGAATGGCTTTGTAAGTCATTTTCGATTTGACCTTGAAAAACCATTTCAAGGTTAAATGGGGATGACCGTGATCTTCAGGTTTGATCCTGAATAGCGGTCCAGGTTGACCTGGGCGACGAAACGCTATTGTGTGCTTGTACACGTGATGTGTTGGCAGCAATAATGGATTTCAGTTCCTCTAAGAGCGTCGGCTGCATAAATCGAGCCCATTGCAATGAATTTAAGCGTTGGAAAATTAAGCATTGCAGCTTCAGTAGCATGGTTCTAAAGGCCGAATTGTAAGGGGCAGGTGGACTCACATTAAAAAAGCACGCCATAGGGACATGCTTCTACTACGTCCACGTCGTTGTCTCCGGGTAACGCTAAAAGTAGAGTGAACATTTTTGTCAAAACAGTTTTTTTTAAACGTACTTATCCGCAGAATTCTAATTTGCAGAACACGATGTGTATTCCTTGAGAAATTTTAATTTGGTAACGATTTTTGTACGCATTTTTAATTTTGTCGTTCACAGCGACATCTGTCACGAATCTAAAAAATGTTCTGAACAAAATCTCCATATTTTTTTACGCAGAATCAGAATCTGCAATATAAAATTGGGGTGCCCTGTTTAGATTTTTAAGTTGACACCGCTCCATACGAGTGGTTAGAGGGAGGGGGGGGGGTCGATTGTGGTGTCATCGCATGTCCCCTATCCAGATTAACAAATTTTTCTTTTCTACCTTTTTATATGCGTAGTTGTTGAGATATTCGCATCGATAGAATAAAACTGCTTATTAAAGCGCCATCTATCACGCATCGAAAAAAATGTTTGAGATGAAACTTTTATATTTTTCGACGCAGAATTAGAATCTGTAATGAAAAATCTGGTTTTCTATTTAAAATTTGCGATTTAACCCTTAAATAACCTTCAAATTTGATCTTAAAGTTAGCGCCAAGGTCAGCGTTGGACGACCTCCTTCAACCTCTACAACTTTTGTCTAAAACATTCTTTGATATAACCATCTCCCCTTGAAGTTATTTTAACCGATAGATTAAAACGGACCACCCTTATGTTCAAGTTGTTTCGAAAAATTCTCATAAGTATCTTTATTATTTTTAAGTAAATGCTTAAAAAAAATCAATAACTAAAAAAATAACAAAAAACAAAAAAAAATTATCTCTTTCTGTTGTCAATTTTTCAGTGGTAAAAAAAAGATGGATAACAACAATGTAATCATTGTTGACTAATAGGTATAATAACAGGACTTGTAACACCCCTTTTTAATTATTCATAACTTTTTCGAATTTCATCTGCCATCTTGTATCTAATATTTGAAATATGGTAAAACTGAGGGGACATTCGTGATCAGTGGTTACACAAACTCTGAAGTAGTTATTTTCAACTGATTTCATTGAAGCAGATTAGCAGATTAAATTTCATCTGCTCTCTTCCCTGCTATTATCTGTATATAGTACTCTTCTCAGATAAACGCATCAAGGCTATTGTAATAAACAAATTTTCGTCCATCACGAAAATAAGAAAAAGAGTAAAATAAAAAAGAAGTGTTGAGGAAAGTGAAAGAAACAGATGAGAAAAATCTGGAAAATCTCAAGAGGATAGGAAAATATAAAAAAAAATTCAATAAGAATCAAAAGCATACTCCACGCAGCAAAATAACACCAAAGAAGCCGCGGAGCCTGAACAATTATATTAAAACATAAATGCGAGGAAATATCGAGTTAACAAGAAGGACCTTTCTCATAAAACGAAGTTACGATCACAGGTGCCTTTTTGAGTGCAGCCGAAAAGGGAGAGCCTAATGTAAGGAGAATTTCCCCTCAGCAAAGAATCCGCGATTCGCTTCAAAGCAAGAAAATGACAGCTTGGATCACGTGGTCCAAAGCACGTGGCCGAAAAAGACATGGCCGTTGATGTCAAAGAATCTTCCTGGTGGCGGAGATAGACGACCCGCCACTAACACAAAGAGAAATCATAATGCATGAGCGCATTGAGAACCTCACGCGGACCATACAGGAAATGGTCACGTGTACGCAGGAGATGCAAAGGCGAATGAAGGATTTGCGAATCCAAAGAGAGGTCCGAAACCGAGCGCGTTGTCCACGCGCATTGAGGGCGCGCCAGGCCATATGCATCGGCAACAGCGAGAGGTGACGAAACCGACTCTCTCGCCATAGGCTAGGCACAAAAACAAAGCGCCGAACCAGGTGACATTCCAGGGCACGTTTACGTGTCAAATCACAACAGTCCCAGGTAAAGCGAAAACACAGCAAGGACTGCTGCAGGCCCGCCATCCCAAAAAATCCAGCCTCAATGGAGCCGGGAGGAGGGGAAAATGTAGCACCAGCGTACAGGGTAACAGCGCGTGGTGCAACACAGGGATGGTGGGCACGAAAGATATTGAATGGATAGTCGGCCGGTGGAACATCTCGTTCCTAAGAGAATCATTCGACAAGATTGAAGCGTGCTTCCGCAAGGTCAGGGAGGTGAAGAACGCCGTGGGACTCAGTGAACCAGAAATGCTGGCGTCACTGCCCGCATTGCTTAGTGGCATCGCGGAGATGTGGTACGCGGGCCATAAACATAAATGGCAGTCCTGGAAGGCGTTCCACCAGGCTGCGCGTGCGCGTTAGGGTTTAAAGGCCAACATTCAAGAAAGGTTAAAAGATGAGGCCAGCCGCCGCTTCCAGCAGGCAGACGAACCAGCGCGCACGTATATCACGTACCAAGGAGATACTTTTAAAAAAATACTGCCGGAATTGAGCAAGGATCAGATAGTTTCCACGACAATCTGCTCCCGCAAATCAAGAAGATAGTCGACGCATGAAATGTCTCACGGTCGATGAACTCATAGACCGTGCAGCAAAGGCCGAGTTGATACTCGAGAGGGAACAAGACGACGAGAATGCCCGTTCCCTTGAATCATACGACAGTGCCCGAGGCGGCCTATCACCCGAGGACCTTGACCAAGGGCATGGAGCAGAAGGTCGGCGCGAAAGTAGGAACAACTGTGGTAGCGGTCGCTGCTGCAAAAGGTCGATTGGCTGGCATCGCCGATCGACCCAATGACCAAAGCGCTAACGCAGGTTATGGAGATCTTTGTGCAGCATACAAGCCTCATGGCAGGCAACAAACGTCAGAAAAGAAGGAGAAGCCTGCCGAGAAAAAGAAGTCCTAGGGAGCAGGCGAGGTCACGCTTCCGCCCAGGCAGCCCAAAACCGAAGCCCCTTAAAAGAGGAGAGAAAAAAAAGAGAAGCAAAGCAAGCAGCCAAAGCAGAACAAGGAGTTCAGCTGCCATGGCTGAGGCAGACCAAACATGATTAGAAGGTTCTGCCCGGGCTGCTTGGGAAACGACCAGGTAAGAGCGTTGACGAGATCCTTGTTCCCTTCCACACCGCGTATGAGATTCAAGTTACCAAAGGATCAACCACCGACAAGCTCGCGAGCGCTGAGCCAGAGCTCGAACCGATGCCGGACTACCCAGAGTAGGGTGCTTTAAAAGGCGCTAGATAGTGACTGCCGGTGTGCATAGAAGGGTACACCCTACGCGCGCTGTATGACTTGGGTGCATCACACACCGTGATGAGCGCCGTAGGTTTATAGATTGCTACAGCAAATAGACGCGCGGTTACGCCAAGCCAAGGGAAGGGAGCAATCGTGGCAAACGGCCATTACGCTCCCATAGTTGGATTCGTCCAACTACCTTTTGAGGTGACCGACGTGACAAAGGACATTCAGGTGGCAATTCTGCCTAGTTTGCCAGCAAATTGTTACCTTGGTGTTAAATTCATTCGGAATTTCAATGCGATCCTCGATCCAGCGAGGAAGCAGCTGCTGATACAGAAAGCCAGAAGGGAGCTGGCTTTGGAGCTGGCTTCGCTGGAAACAGCCGGCGATCCAGCTGTATCAGCCGTAGGTCTGGTTATCAAACAGCCCTAAGAGCAAGAGCAGCTCCAGAGGCTCCTAAATCGCATGCGGGCCGAGAAGCCAGCTACCCTGGGGTGTACGAACTGGATCGAACATGCAATCGATGTCCGCGATGCTCAGCTGATCAAACAAAAGTCCTATCCGTACTCCCCGAAGATCCAGGAGGAGATGCACGCCCAGACTAAGAAGATAATGGAGGGCAGTATCATTGAGTCTTTACGCAGCAGCTGGTCGAGCCCAGTCGTTATGATTAAGAAGACCAACGGCAAATATAGATTCTGCATTGACTTCAGGAAGGTCAATGCAGTATCAGAGCCGGATGCTTATTCACTGCCTAGAATGGATAGCATCCTGCGAAATTTGCAAAGGGCGAGATACATCTTGACGCTCGACCTGAGCAGTGCCTATCATCATATACGGCTATAGGAAGAGTCGAGGCCGCTCACGGCGTTTACCGTGCCTGGACTTGGACTCTTTCAGTTCATCAGAATGCCGTATAGGCTAAGATACGCTGGTTCGACCTTCCAACGGCTTATCGACATGGTGATGGGCCCAGAGCTTAAGCCGTTCGCATTCTCATACAGATGTTATCATCGTTACAGAGACGTTTGAGGAACATTTGTGGCGACTGGAGCAAGTGTTGCGACGCATTCGAGCGGCTGGTCTAACAATCAACCGCGACAAGAGCGCATTCTGCCAAGATGAGGCAAAGTACCTCGGGGTGCTGGTGAATCAAGAAGGCTTTCACCCAGATCCAACCAAAGCTGCTCCTATGATTAACTTATCAGCACCCAGGAATGTGCGATAGCAGTGCAAATTTCTAGGCGTAGCGTCGTAGCATCGCAAATTCCTCAAGGATTTGGCCACGATTGTCGAACCGCTCACGCGCTTGACAAAAAAAGGACAGCGCTATAAATGAAGAGAGAAGCAGCAAGCAGCCTTTGAGTAGGTAAAGGCACTATTAGCTTCCGCTCCTATCCTGCAGAGTCCCAGGTTTGACGAGGAGTTCGTCATCCGGACGGACGGAAGTGACACGGGAGTCGAAGCTGTGTTACTCTAAGTCATCGATGGGGTGGAACGACTGGTCGAGTACGCGAGTCGTACGCCAGGCCCGGCAGAGAGGAACTACAGCGTCACAGAAAGAGAATGCCTCATCGTAGTTTGGACCATTGAAAAGTTCAGGCCGTATGTGGAGAACTGTAAGTTTAGGGTCATAACTGACCACAGCAGCCTGCGCTGGCTTATCAGCCTCCACAATCCGACAAGAAGACTGGCGCAGTGTGCCTTGGATCTCAAAGGCCATCGCTTCACCATCGAGCATCGATAAGGGACACTAAATCACGTGCCCGACGCCCTTTCACGGATGTTCAAGGAAGAAGTAGGACCAGCGATAGCGGGTTTGACCTGGGCAGAAGGTACCAAGGACGAGTGGTACCTTCAATGACTAGAAGGTGCGGGAGAAGCCTTCAAAGCAACCTCCCTTAAAGGTGGCTGGAGGTCAGCTGTATAATTATGACCCCGACCTGAGCATCGAGGATGCTGTAGAAGATGACGACGACGCATGAAAGGTCGACGTCCCCGTCGAAAGGAGGAAGCAACTCCTCTAGGAGTGCCACGACCACCCTGCGGCAGGGCATACGAGCCGCGATAATACGCACTCCAGGGTCACGCAACAGTACTACTGGCCGAAGATGGCAGAGTATGTGGCAGACCACGTGCATAGATGTCAAATCTGCCAACAATGCAAGGTGGAGCAGAAAGCTCCAGTTGGCCTAATGGAAAGGAGGCCGATTGAGCGGCCATGGCAGGTAGTAGCTCCTGGCGTAATAAGACCGTTCGTCTGCAGCTGCAAACGCGTCGAATACATCCAGGTATTCCAGGATCTATTTACCAGGTGGGTCAAATGTGTCCCTCGGCGAAAAATAAAGGTCGAAGCCGTGCTTTAAGCACTGATGAAGCATGTCGTGCTTTGGTTCGGCTCTTTTGAAGTACTTCTGTCCGACAATGGCATGGAGTTCAAGAACCGGGTCATAGATTGATACCTGGATAAACACGGTATCCATCACGCCACGATACCTGCCTACCACCCATAGGCGAATCCAGTCAAGCGGGCCAATCGAACAATCAAAACAATGATTGTGGTCTGCTTGGAGGAATCACACGATCATTGGGACGAATAACTGAATGAATTAGTGTACACTTTCAACACGACGGAGCAGAGCGCCGTTTAAGCGAGCCCGGCGATGCTCAATTACGGCCGCCAGCCTGCCCCACCGAAGAACGAAGCCAGAAAGCTACGTGAGGTTTCAGCTTAAGTAATACAGAAAAAAGCAGTACGAGACTGGGCAGAGTGCGTGCGGAAGCCACCAGAGCTTTACACGCAGAGCTTTACTGCGTATCCGTAATTGCCACAAGAGAGTAAGAGAGGCAGGGGCGCTACTACGACTAGCGCTGTAGGGAGCTCTCGTTTAAGGAAGGTGATTAAGTGTGGGAGAAGAACAAGGCTTTCTTCCATAGCACAACGGATAGCGGAAAAGTTAGCCCCTAAATTTGCGGGGTCTTATGGGGTCAACAAGGTTTTAGGTAGCAACACGTACGAGCTGAAAGATGGAGACAAATGTATCATCCATCCTGTACATGTCAGTCATCTGAAGAGGTACGTGGCTGCCGAACCTTCGCCAATCGAAGAGGACGAGAGTGCGACGATCCGTACTTCCAACGCGGTGGAACCCCTCCTAGCGAGCTCACTAGGAGCAGGCCCGGTCCCCAGCGAAAGACCCTCGCAGTGCAACAGCGAGGCCGCTGCGCCGGCCAAAAAGCGCGGACAATGTTAGGTAGCCACCGTCCCTAAAGGCGTGACCCAACGCGAGTGCGAGCGTGAAGCGAGGCTCGGGAAGGCCACTGGGTACAAGTAACGCGAAGTGCGCCGGCGTAAACGCTCTGACCTCGCCCTAAAAGACACACGCGAATTCCTAATCACTACTTCACCGCCCTTCATAATCATCCTTCTGTCTGCAGATTACAGTGGCATCTATGAATAAAAACAAAGCAGCGAAGGACGTGCTAATGACGGCATTTACCTAGCACTGTAAGATATCGATCAGCAGGGAGGTCGACAATTTCATCGTCGGCATTCTCCGGGTCATAGAGGATTTCACCAGGCCCGAGGTGAACCCAGAGGCCGACGGTGAACCATTGACCGTGGTGATTGAGGAGACCGAGAAAGGAGAGGACTCTCAAGAAGAGAACGCGCGTGGGGAAGCCCCGGGCGCCTCCACCCAAGAGCCGCTGTCGTTCCACCGCCCACATGCGGAAGCGGAGGCTCCTAAGGAGCCGTCAAAACCGGCCAAAGAGGACGCGCACGGGGAGGCTTCACACGCCTTCTAACAATCACCCAAGGCCCAGGCCAAGCTGGCTGAAGAGGACGCAGGCGGCGAGGCTACGCGCGCCTTCCAGCAACAGTCCCCAGTCGGGTCGAAAGCTGACTGGTAGGCAATCGAGGCGCTAGTGCAGGAGGCCATAAGCGCCCACGACGCAGTAAGGGCGCGCCTACAGGCGCTCTACCAGCGTGCAGAGCGCTGCCACGAAGCAGCTGACGAAGACCTCCAGCAAAGAATCAACGCCGCTGATGCGGTGCTGACCTTGTTCGCCTTGAGGGTGGGCTTTGAGGTAGAGGACGCGGAGTGGGAGCGATTCTGCCAGCGGCGGAATGCGCGCTAGAAGACGGAGGAGGAGCATCGCCGAGAGGCCGAGGCAGTCACCCGCCAGACCGAAAAAAAACAGGTAGTGGCAGCGGACACGTAAAGAAAAAATTAGGCGCCTCCAACGAGAGACGGAGAAAGAAGCGCCCCGCAACGCTAAGCGGTTAAAAGCAGCTAAGGCCCGAGCGGAGATCGCCGAATACCAGGCCAAAAAAGCGCTCAGGCAAGAGAAGGCACGCCGCGTGCAAGGAGGAAAACCCTGGTGCTACATGTGTGGCGAGGAAGGAGTGAAGTAGAGCCGTCATTGACCTCGCCTGCATGATCACTAGAAGTTCAAGGAGCCCTGTCAATGAAGAGCCAGGGCCTTCCGCCAACAAGAAGCTCTGGTAGTTAAAACCAGGGCTTTTACTCAGTGTAGATATGTACTAATTTAAATAAAATTTGGTATTTTTTTTTAAATATAGATGTCACTCATTATTATTTTTCTCATCTCCAACCTAAATCAGGGGAGAGCGGGAAGAGTAGCTGCTAAGCGGGGCTTAGTAGCGACTGGAAGAGGGATGCGTACTACTTTAACCCATTAAGCCCTGACTGGATAGATTTTCAAGATTTTTTCAGCGGCTCTATCAGGTTTAGAAGTATGAAACCGGAATTTTTCGTAAAAATTATACGTCTGTGGTTTGAAAATGATAAAAAATATTTTATTTAAAACAATCTGCATCGCTATTCATATATTATTCCAACTTTTCCGGCAGTTTATGAATGTTACACCAAAAAACAGTTCTTTTAAAGTGAACCATTTATCGAGCCATTTTCGTAGATTTTCATACAAATTAAAGCGTTGTTCAGCAAGAGCGTGTCCCATCGGTGTGAGTAAATAATAAACAGGCAGAGCCAAGTCTGGAGAATAAGCCGTATGCGCTAGTATTTTCCAACTAAACGCCTTGATCACTCTCCTGACTTATTTTGCTATGTGTGATGGGGCATTATCATGGAGCGAAATGACTGTATTGCCTTTTTCCATATTCCTGTCATTTTTCACGCAATGCTCGATTTAAATCGATCATTTTCTGTTAATAGTGATCATCGTTAATGGTTTCATCAGGTTTTAGTAGTTTATAGTAAATTATACTCTTCTGATGTCACCAAAAACAAAGTATTGTCTTCTTTACAAAGCGATTGGCTCTTACAGTGAATGTCGATAATTCGCCTGGATTCACTCATGATTTCCAACGCTTAGGATTCTGAAAATAGATCCATTTTTCATCACCTGTCACGATTTGATGAGGAAACGACTTTCTTTTGTACTTCTCGAGCAGCATTTCACAAGTTGTTTTTGAATTTTCTTGCTGTAGCATGAAAATACAACTTTTCAGAGCCTATTTAGATGATATGATTTTCTCATCGAAAGTATGAAAAGCACCCTTACCGCAATAAATTTCATAATTCAATAAATATCCTTTACTACTAGCAACTCAAAACAGTTTCACTCCAAATTTGTTTAAGAATTTATTCTTACTTATTGCTGATACAATAGGTCTCATTCTAGTAATCAATTTTCTGACCAGTAATCTTTTTGTAATTTTCTTTTATTGGTAATAGATAGTATGATTATTTATTTAAAAATATGTAAATCGTCTATTATTAGAGGATAACAATTTTCATTTGTGCTTATCACAATATAATTTTGTATTTCTTTAGAAAAATACGATGCAAATAATTCTGCAGATGAACTGTTTCATGTTATCTTCTTTGTGTCTTTAGAAAGCAAATTTTTATTTTAGTTATTGGTTTAGTTCCAATTTAGATTGATTTTCTTCCTAACTATTTAGTATTTGCTGGAATGAAATATTAAGGATAGAATTTTCTGCTTCAGAATCTGATTTGGAACCAGAGCTTTTATAATCATATGAATTGGGGATGTAAACTGCATCGTTTTTCGCACTCATAAATCTCCCTAATTTCTTTGTGACGTTTTTGCTATTTTTTCGGTTGCATGATAAATAAAATAATGAAAAATAAAGCAACAAAATGATTCTACCTAATATTTACGAATAGTATATAGTAGAGCAAGTAAATAAAAACTTTTAAAACATAAAAAATTCTCTTATTTATATTTTACGTGATGCTGTTGATAAAATATTTCAAAAAAGTTACATCCGTAATGAATCTCAAAATATAATAGACTAAATACAATCAATAAACAAAAAAAAATATACTTTAGCTAAACATTTCATATGAAAAGAGATAGTTTTCAAAACCACCACCAGCAACGATGATAAACTAAACAAAATAATAAAATGCTAAGCAAAGCTACAAGAAAATACTACTGAAAATAACAGCTTCTCCAAATATTATAGCATGAACTTCATGAAAAATAAATAAAACAAAGTGATTTTCACAGAGCATTTACCTTTAAGTGGTCAAAGTCGGGAAACGACATATGTATCAGCTAGAAATCGCTTCGTAATTCTCATAATATTTGATTTATAATCAGCAACTCATAAGACCCTCTAATACAAATTTTCATAAAAACAAAATTTAAACATTTTCGGCTGCTGTATTTGATCCCCAATCTCTAATTTTCAAAATCTTATAATATATATTTATAATCAGTTGCCCAAGAAAATCCTATCACAAATTCTTATCAAAATTAGAAAATTTTCAAAATTGCAGGCAGCTATATTGAATTCGCTATTTTAAATTTTGAAAATCTGATAACATATTCGTAATCAGCGACCCAATAAACTTCTAATACAAATTTTCATAAAAATAGAAAAGAAAGTTTCGTTGAACAAAAAATTACGAATTTTATAAAATTTTTTTTATTTTAAGTAGCCACATTGAATGCCACCATGATGAATTTAGAAAAACCTACCTCCAAATTTTGAAGCTTTAAGTACATGTACACTTTAAGCGTACATATCTAAGAAATTTACTGACGTTCTTAGTCTAAAAATGTCAAATAAAATTTTTGTTTTTAAATTTCTTGGTTTTTGTGAAATAAACAATTATACTTAAAATAAATATAACTTTATTTATTTTTATTTGTTTTTAATTTTGACTGCGTAATTAGAAGTGCAGAAAATTTAACATCAGTGATGACTATTTCCAATATCTTTTAAGACAAATGCGATGTTAAATAGAGCAGCTAAAAAAAATCTTAAAAATCTGTCCATTTTTAACTTACTATATGTAAATAATGTACAAGGAGCAACCGAAAGTTGCAATGCAAAGATGGCACAAATTATCAGAAAATTCTATTCTTTTTCTATGTACAAGGTGTATTCAAAAAGTAAATTAACTGTATATTTTTATGAAAAAATACTTATTAATTCATCAATATTCATGTTGTCTCTTTGAAAGTAATCCCTCTCAGATAAATACCCTCTCAAATACACTTGTGCCAACTCTGTATCCAATCCTTAAAGCATTTCTCATAAGCACTTCCTGGTGTAGCCTTGAGCTCTTCTAGCGATGCAATTCTTTCCTCAATCGCTGCAAATCCTTGTTCTTTTATGGGTCTCTTCAGTTTTAAGAACAGGAAGAAGTCGCAGGGGGTCAAATTCAGTGAATATAGTGGCTGAGGCATGATTGTCGTGTTATTTTTTGCCAAAAGATCTCTACAAGCAACGATCAATAAACAAGTGCATTATTGTGATGCAAAAGCCATGAATTAGTTTTCCCCAATTCCAGACGTTTTTTTCATATTGCTTCTCGCAAACGGCGCATAACTTGGAAGTAATACTCCTTATTGGCCGTATGACCTTGAGGTAAAAAACTCCTGATGCACTGCGCCACGGTAATCGAAAAAAACAATGACCAAAACTTTGATAGTTAATCGAGTTTGGCGTGCTTTTTTCGGTTTTGGCTCTCCTCAGTACTTCCATTGGGACGATTGCACTTTTTACATCGTAACCATATACCTATGATTTGTCACGAGTTGCGACCCTTTTGAGCAAATCAGGATCTTCATTGACATTATCCAGGAGCTTTAGAGCGATGTTCATGCGACGGTTCTTCTGATTAAAATTAAAAAGGTTTGGAACAAACTTCGCTGACACACGTTTCATGCTCAAAACATCCGAAAAAATTGCATGACACAAGCTGATTGATATGCCAACATTCTCATCAACTTTTCTTATAGAAATTTGACAATTTTCGAAAACGATTTTCTTCATAGCTTCGATGTTATCATCTGTTGTTGTTGTGCTAGGGCATCCAGAGCAAGGGTTGTCATTGGCATCTTCTTAGCTATCTTGGAAAAACTTGTACAATTTATAAACATTTTTTTTACATAGAACAGACTCTTCGTATGCCACTGTCAAAATTTTAAGCATTTTAGAGCTCTTAATTCCATTTTTTATATAAAATTTGAAGCAAATTCTTTGCTCCATTTTTTTTATTAATACAAAATTGCCCAGTACACTTAATAAAACACGTCTAACCATTCTATCTGTCAGAAACAAACTAAGTATCAAGGGGCGCGCCAGCGCCCGTGGTAAGCATTGGTACTAACCACGGGCGCCTGGCGCACCTATTTATACATTAAATTGATGCAGGAAAAAATTAAAAAATTTTTTTTAATTATACATTTTCATATTTAATAAAATGTAATCTATCGCCTTTGCTTTTCTTTTTATGTTCTTTCAAATAAAAAAAAAAGCATTAACATTAGTGCATTCGTTACGAAGATACGATATGCGCCCCCAAATTTTCATCAAATCGCTCTTCAAGCATTTCGTCTAATATCTAGATTCATATTAAGATAAGATAATCTAAACAAGATAATCTCTTGTTTTTATCTAATCATCTCTATATATATATATATATATATATATATATATATATATATATATACACTAGGTTGTTCAAAAAGTTTTGAAAGCGACATCTATAGAGCAGTAGAAGTACCAAAATTTTTACGCCATTTTAATATTTTATCTTTCATATAAACATACCCAAAGTTTCATTCTACTCTGTCAATTCATTATTTGTTTACAAACCATTTGAAGTTGACGTGTCAGTGTATTTTTTTTACAATGGAAAAAACCGAATATCGTGCAGTGATAAAATTTTTTGTTTTGGAAGGTTTATCAGCAACGGAAATTCATACAAAAATGGTGAAAGTGTTAAAGGAATCTGCTCCTTCATTTACAACTGTGCATCGATGGATTTTAGGATTTAGACGTGGTCGACAAAGCGTTGAAGACGATCCACGCTTAGGACGTCCAAAAAGTGCATCAACACCAGCATTCATAGCAAAAGTACAGGATATGGTTTTGGAAAATCGTCGATTGACCGGGAGAGATTCAGCAGAGGCTCTAGACATCTCATTAGGCAGTGTGAGTCATATTTTTAATGAAGTTTTGGGTTTCAGAAAACTCTGTGCACAATGCGTGCCGCATTCGCTCACAGTGGAACAAAAACACGTTCGAATGCGACTTTCTGAGCAACATTTGGAGCGTTTTCGGAAGAATAAAAAGGATTTTTTGCGTCGATTTATCACTATGGATGAGACTTGGGTCTACGATCATGACCCTGAATCAAAACAAGAAGCCAAAGAGTGGTGTCAACCAGGCACTTCGTCACCGAAGCGAGTTCATGTCCAGAAATCGGCGAAGAAGGTGTTAGCGTCAGTTTTTTGGGATGCAAAAGGGATTTTGTTGGTGGATTATCTCTAAACTGGCAAAACAATAAATTCTGAATATTATTGTAACCTTTTGGACCAATTGGATGAAAAAATTAGTGAAAAAAGACCCAGTTTGCACAAGAAAAAAATCATTTTTCATTAAGACAATGTACCCGCTCACACAGCTCAAAAAACCATCACTAAAATAACCGAATTAAAGTACGAATTGTTGCAGCATCCACCTTATTCGCCTAATTTAGCTCCCTCTAACTTCTGGCTGTTTCCACACCTCAAGAAATTCCTTCGTGGGAAGCATTTTTCATCAAACGAAGAGGTTATAGCCGTCGTAGAGGAGTATTTTGCAGGCCTTGCAGAAAGTCACTTCCATGATGGGATAAACAAGTTGGAAGACCGTTGAACCAAGTGTTTTGAACTTATGGGAGATTATACTAAGCAATAAAAGTGATTTCACCAACAAAAAAAAGTATCTTTATTTCCGCTTTCAAAACTTTTTGAACAACCTAGTATATACTAACTATACTTAAATAAAATAAACTATATATATATTTTATTATATAATATTATATATATATATATATATATATATATATATATATATATATATATATATATTATACATTCATACGATATTTTAAAATAATTTTAAATGAAGCTATTTGTGTGTATATATATACTATTTTAGAGGTTATTTGTCTATTGATTTGATTTATACATACCATTTTAGTGGTTATATTTTTTAAAGATTTTAACAAACCTATATATATATATATATATATAATGTGTTGATAGTATTAAAAAAAATTAAATACGTGTTGATACTATTTAAAAATTAAAAATGTTATTCTTTTACTTAAAAGTGTTTATTGCTGGCATTATTCAAGTAAATAATAAATAAACATGAAATAATTGTGCTTAAAACGAAAACAATTAAGGGGTTATTAATTATGTTTACTATTTCTTCTATAGTGTAAAGTATTTTTTTAAATTAAGATATAATTACAATTTAAATATATTTAAATTATGTATTTAAATATATTGAATTTTTAATTATTTCTTAATTTAAAAAAATACTTTACACTATAGAAGACATTTTAAATGTAAAATTAATAGAAGTGTATATGGATTGCCATGCAACTTATGATTTAAATTTAAATCTTAGTTCTACAAGCGTTGCATAGCGTAACGGTTAGGGCGTCTGCTTTATAATGCGAAGGACCCGGGATCGATCCCACCGTAGATTAAAATATTTTTCTGCGTTTTTTTCCGTAAAATAATGTGTAAAATAACATGTGCGACAATGCGAATAAACGATTGAATATAATGCGTATGTGAAAAATATGTATAATCATAATAAAAAATAAAATTATAAAATATATAAAATACTTAACTACAGTTTTTATAAAGGTTTTAAACAAGTATTTTAAAAGGTTTCATTAACTACTTACAATCATTATAATGATTAGCTTTTTCGTTTTTACACGAAAAAGAAATATGTTACCGTTCTAAAAGCTAATAACTAATTATATTCTAGCATTTATTGCATCTTTGTTTGTAAGGACATTTCCTAAAAATAAAAATCTAATAAAATCTTATAAACATTTATTAAATTTATAAAATGACGATAAACACTTCGAAACATTAATATACATTATTGACTATTATTAGAGTCTAAAATCCACACATTACAAGATTTCAATATTACCTAATAAAAGCTAATAATCATTATGAAGAGTTAATTTATGTTAATAACATTTATATACACGTGATTATTTCCGTTTGGGTTTCATGAAAGAACATTTCTTTAGAACAATCTTTAAAAATTGGTCGTTCTGTTGTCAGTGCTAGAGCTGATAATATTAGGTGTAGTAAAAAGAAATCCATTATTTTTACATTAAATTAAAGGTTTTATTTAGCATAGATAGAATGATACGATTTAGGTCAAATATGCAATGTTTTGTTCGATAACTTGTTGCCATTTTGGAGGTAATTTCATAATGCCTTTCTCGTAGAAACCCTTATCCCTATT
This sequence comes from Chalcis sispes, assembly GCA_949987625.1. Taxonomy (NCBI): domain Eukaryota; kingdom Metazoa; phylum Arthropoda; class Insecta; order Hymenoptera; family Chalcididae; genus Chalcis; species Chalcis sispes. The sequence goes on from OX465098.1 coordinate 41,168,066, forward strand.
GTCAAAAAAGTGGGACAGTCGATTTTCACAATCTTCTCTTGAGGCGAATTTTTCACCTGCAAAATCATTCGTCATAGACAGGAACAGGTGGTAATCACTTCGTGCCAGGTCCGGACTATAAGGTGGATGCATAAGAACTTCCCAACCAACCTCCCGGAGCTTCTGGCGAGTCACCATCGATGTATGCGGCCTGGCGTTGTCCTGATGGAACACAATTCCTCTCCTATTGGCCAAAGCTAGCCGCTTCTGGGCGATTGCTTCTTTCAGACGGTCCAATTGTTGACAGTACAGGTCCGAATTAAGAGTTCGGCCGTAGGGGAGCAGCTCATAGTAAATGATTCCCTGCCAGTCCCACCAAACACAGCAAAAGCTTCCTGACTGTCAATCCTGGCTTGGCCACCGTTTGCGCCGGCTCACCGCAATTTGACCACGACCGTTGTCGCTTGACGTTGTCGTAAGTGACCCACTTTTCATCACCAGTAACCAACCGCTTCAGAAATGGATCAATATTGTTGCGATTCAGCAGCGATTCGCAGATGGGAATTTGGTCCATGAGGTTTCTTTGCGATAACTCGTGTGGCACCCATACATCGAACTTCTTTTTGTAACCAGCCTTATTTAAGTGGTTCCAAACGGTGTTTTGTGCAATATTTAGCTCCTGAGCAATCGAAACAGTGCTTACGTGACGGTCGGATTCGACGATTTCCATTATTTTATCGACATTTTCGACAATTGGCTTTCCAGAGCGTGGTGCACCTTTGACGTCAAAATTACCGGAACGGAATCGACGAAACCAAAATTGCGCGTGATTGACTGTTACAGTATCAGGACCATAAACACCATTCACATTTTCAGCTGCCTGGTTTGCGTTTTCGCCTTTATCGAAGAAAAACTGTTAAATATGGCGTATTTTCTCTTTGTTGGTGTCCATCTTTGACGCGTGCTAAAAAAATACTGAGTCAAGCAATCACAAAACTGTATCGGAAGCTTTTTTAGTACGAAATCTTATCTTTCTAACGCCATCTAGTGTAACCTGATCGCACTTTTACAACGGGAGATACAGACTACTAAAGCCATCTATTGGCAAAATAATGGATTACTTTTTACTACACCTAATATTATACTATATTTGATTGTAAAGTATTTGATTGTATTGATGGAGTTTGTACTGGACTTGGATTACCATCTACAGTTGTTGGAGAAATTGTTGCAGTAGTTAAAGCCTACACAACTCGAGTTGCTGATGGTGCTTTTCCTACTAAATTATTAAATGAAATAAGTGAAATATTACAAAAGAGAGAAGTCAAATTTGGTGTTACAACAGAGAGAAAAAGACGTTGTGGTTAATTTAATTTAGCTTTATTTAGATGTACAGCAATGGTTATCGGGTAACTGCACTTTTTTCAATAATGAAGATAACTATAAATTTATTTTTATTTATAATAATAAGATTTAGTTTATTAAAGTTATAAAATTTACTCATTAGTCTGCTTATTTATTGAATATTCACTTAGAAAAAAATTCAAGTAATTTTATATATTTTTCTAATTTTATTAAGTTTATATCTACAATATTAATAAATTTATATTATTTTATTGTATTATTTTTATTATTTGTCTAAAAAGTTATTCGAGTAATTTTATATATTTTTCTAATTTCATTAATAGTTTGTACCTACAATATTAATAAATTTTTATTATTTTATTGTATTATTTTTATTATTCGTCTAAAAAGTTATAATAAAATTATTTTTTTGATTTTTAATTAATAATATATTAATAACACAATCCATTGCAAGTCTTATTATACCTTACTAGGTTCCTTTGTATTTGCTTCGCAATCATTTTTTTTTTATTCTCTGCTACCTAGTTTTTGCTCATGATCATACATAATAGTTTAAGGTTACAAAATATTGTTTCATTTACTTTTGCACTGTATGATCTCTATCTATGGCATGGTATACGAACATTTATTATTGTACTTTTTCAGCCTTTTCTGGAGGTGTTTCAGAATTTATCAAATACAATTAATTATTTGTTTAACAAAAGTGTGATTATTTAATTAATCAAAAAGATTTAAAACTTAAAATGAGTAATGGTAAGAAAAAATTTTTCTAAAATTCAATAATTAATTTATTTTCATTATTTATAAATAAATTTTTTAGAATTCGCATTGGATATAGTTAAACAAACTTTTGTACTCAAAAATAAAAATAAAAAAGAAAATAGTCAGATATACAAATTAGATATTTTGATAAATTTCATGGAAAGTGAAACATGGATCGATTTGACTCATACGAATTCAAACTCATTAATGTTATATGAAGATTCGTTGTAATGATAAATAATTAATGTAAACAATTGGCCATAAAAATATATTTTATTAAATATTTAATCACTTGTTTCTTAGTTGCCGCTAAATTTACAATTTTGTGCCTATTCATTTTTAATTCTCTATGTTCTTGCTAATAGTAAATTAATGTTTATTTCATTAGAATATCATTATTTTATTTTTAAATACCAATAAATTAAAATTATTTTTTAAATTAAATTTTTATTTTTACTTAAATTTGTAAAACAATATGATCAAAACAGTTTATTTTTTTTTATTAAATAATTTATGTATTATATTAAATAATTAATTGATTCTATTATATAATACAGTTTGAAAATAAATTTGTAATACAAAATATATTGCAAGTATTTGCATGTATTCAATTTATAAAAATTATATTTCTTTTATATTTATAAATTTGTATCAACACAAATATAAATTAAATTTTTTTCATCAACAACACAAATATAAATTAAGTCTTTCAATTGACAACACAAATATAAATTCAATTTTATCAATATTTTTATTATAAATTAAAATAATGTTATTTTGTACATGAAATTACAAAATGATTTGTACATGATTATTATTATCTATTATTTTAAATTCAACTTATTTTTATAATAAAAATTATATCAAAATTATATTTCTTAAAATTTAACTTATTTTTATAAAGTTCTTACACAAACATTTTGTAAAATATAAAAATCATATAATTATAAAAAAAAATAATGGCCAAAAGTTTCTCAAAATATTTACATTCTTTTCCTAAAACAAGCGTAAATTTTATAACATTCTACAAAATTTTACAACTTTTTAAAATTTCATTTTCTTTTATCTATACAACTAATGCATCATATAGTGCAATCATTCTTCACAGATTACTTTCATAATAAATCTAATATAATATTTTATAATTTGATATAAATTTTACCCAATTTATGAAACCTAAATAAAACCTTTTTAATAAAAAGAAAATTATGGTAAGTATTGGTTGTCGTTTAAACATATTTTTCTGTGCTCTCTTCATGTATTATCAATTTATCGAATATTAGTATGGCACCTGTGAGTAACTTATCAAAAAGAATATTTAAAATCAGCATTTTTGACTCTCGAAAGTTGTTAAATCAAATAATATTGCTAAGTATTTTCTTTTTTATCAACACATTTTTTTAGCGGTAGCTGATCATCAATGTTGTTATATATAATATGCTAATGAATATCTACATGTAAATACAACAATCTGTAACGTCGGTGCATGACCTTCGTTTTTTTTATGTTTTGTCAGCCGAAAAGTTCTCTACTAACACGACAATCCCCTCCACAACCTACTCGACGCACTCTCCACTGACGTAGACCATTGGGAAACTCAACCTAAGCTTAAACCGAGAGTTAGATAGCCGCTCTCATTAAACTCAGTCGCACACATGTCATAATAAAATATCATTATCATAATAAAATAAAATCGCTAAATCAGTCAATACCAATTTCATTGACATTTGACACACAAATTCACGCAAGGTAGTCTTTCTTATAGCGTAATTTAGAACATCGCACAATCATCTGGAATGTCATGAATCCTTGCAACACACTCAAAATAATTTTTTATTGATTAAATAAAAATAAGTAATTAATTATATAAATTAAAAGAAATAATTAATTTAAATTAACCATTTAACGATCCTAATTATTACTATTTCACTAGAATAGAATGATAGTCCACGACCATCTACATTATTTTATCTTATAAACAAAATTGTACAAAAAGAAATTGTATTAATAATCACATTTTATAATCAAAATTATTATTAATACTAGAAATTTCAATATAAATTTACAATCATTTATTTAATAAATTTTTAAAACAAGTACTCATCCACAACAATCCATTAATTAAAAATTATAACTTTTAAAGAATGACTATTTAAAAATATCATTATCTTCTCCTTTGTAATAATAAAATTAGCAATCTTTTCTCTATTATTTAATCACTCATTCTTAACCTGATTATGTAAAATACGACGAAAAACTTTGTTCTGTTGTAATACGCGTTAAACCTTAAATCGTAGGATCTAAACGTTGTTACACTGTGTACTACGGCTAAAGCTTCCTTCTCATATACTTCGTAGTTATCCTCTGCACCGCGTAACATGCGCGATGTATAAGCTATTGGTCGATCCTTCCCAATTTCTCCTTGAGACAGAACTCCTCCTACTGCGTAGCCTGAGGCATCCGTCGTAATTATGAAAGGTTGTGAAAGAATTGGGAATTGTAACACGGGGGCAGTACACAACATATCTTTTAGCGAGTTGAAAGATTCTTCTGTTCTTCCGTTCCATTCGAATGGTGTCTCTTTCTTCAGTAATTTAATCAGGGGTTTTGAGATGTATGCAAATCCCTCGATAAAACGACGATAATATCCTGCTAGTCCGAGAAACTGACGGACATTTTTTATATTTTTGGGCCGAGGAATGTTCTTTACGGCTTCCAATTTCTTCGGGTCGGGGCGCAATCCTTCCCCGCCAAGCATGTGGCCAAGATATGTGACTTCGCGTCTTAAAAACTCGCATTTATCGGTTTGCAGTTTCAAACCTGCTCGTTTCAAGCGTTGCATTAAAGCTGTAATTTTTGAGTCGTGTTCCTCTATGCTGTTTGCGTAAATAAAAATGTCATCAAGATAAATAAAAAGACTTACGCCCTGTAGTCCCTTTAAGAGTTTATCCATTAGTCGTTGAAAGGTAGCGGGCGCGTTCTTCAATCTAAACGGCATTCGTACAAATTCATAATGGCCGAATGGTGTGCTAAAAGCTGTCTTGTGTGCGTCTTTCGGGTCCATCTTTATCTGGTGGAATCCTGACGCTAAGTCGAGCACTGTATAGTATTTGGCTGGTCCTACTTGATCGAATATCTCTTCGATATTAGAAAGTGGATACGAATCGCCTATTGTTTTTTTGTTCAAGGCTCGAAAATCTAATACCATGCGCCATCTAGGGCGGCCTTGTGAGTCTGGTTTTTTGGGTACGACCCAAACCAGGACGTTGTGGGGTGAATTGGAGTTTTTTATGATCCCTGCCTTCAGTAGGTCATTCACCTGTCCGTTTATTTCGTCTTTCAACGAATGCGGAAAGCGATACTGGTTAGCGTGGACTGGGTTGTCGTCAGTTGTTGGGATTTCGTGCGTAATAAGATCTGTACCCGGGAGATCGTCTCCAGGTAGGTAGAATGTGTCTCTATTGTTCTTTACTAATTCGGTTACATATGCTTTCTCTTGTTTATCCAGGTGGTCCATACGTAGGTGATCTTTAATGGTTTCTTTGAGTTCGGGATCTTCGCGAGACCTAGGGTCTCCAAAGTCAGCGGTTGACTCGAGTTGATAGTCTAAATCGATAGCAAGTTCGTTTTCTGAAGTAAGATAACTGTTCCTTGTAGCTGCATTACTATCGTGATCTTCGTCTTTTACGATTTCTAAAATATTCCCCTCTTTGTTATCTATGTTGTCAAGTGCATTTCCAATCTCGAAGGATTGCGTTTTTCTGTTCCATGTCATCGTGCGGTTGTGATAGTCAAGGTGTACTTTGTTTTTGCGCAGAAAATCACAGCCTAATATTCGTTTCCCTGGGATATGCACGTCGTCTTTTATGACGTTGAATTTTATCGTACTTCCTAGCAATGAGATCTCTATCGTTCCCCAGGTAGGTATGATTTTTTTCCAATCCCTCTCAAATTGTATCTTTCTGTCGTATCAATTTATTCTTCAGGTGGAATTAGGCTTGATTTTATAAGGTTCATCTCGGATCTTGAGTCGATCCATAGTTGCTTTTCCGTGAAGGTTGGTGGATTTAGTATTTTAACTAAGGGTAGTCTGGTTTTTGTTCCGCTCGTGATATTGTGCAAGTTTTTGATCAGGTGCGGGTAATCTTTATCTTCCCAGAGTATTTTAATGCGTTTATTGTGTACTAGTATTGTATCGTCTCCGAAGTCCAATTTTGCTTTAGTGGTTTCGAAAAAATTCCCTCCTAATACTCCGTCAACAGGGATCGGAAAATTATTATGTACTATGATAAATTCGATTATTGTTTCTCTGATCTTTACCTTTGCTTTCCCCAAACCTTGCTCTGTTTCGCCTCCCAAGCCTTGTAGTGTGAATTCGTCTAAGGTCTTGTGATATTTGTGATCCGTTAAGACGCGTGCTTTTGATACACTAACCTCTGATCCTGTATCGATCATGAGGGTGCTAGAGAAACTATTTTGGAGGAGGCTGAGGCTTACGAACGGTACAGTTTTACAAGTTTTTGTGGCATTAACTCTCTACTGGAATCTTCCAGTTCTATTGGGAGAGCTGAGCGCACTTGAGTTCGTGGGGCCTCCCTGATGGCGCTCTTCTGTGGGAGACTCCTCTTTTTTTTGCCTGGTTATATCTCTTTTGTCTGCATTCGGTGACCGCGTGCCCTTTTATATGACAGTAGCTGCAGATTGGTACATTGGTCACATTGGTGGGTCTTTGTTGTCGGCAGACTGCTGCAGTATGGCCGGGCATGTCGCATTTATAGCACCGCAACTCTGCTCTAGGCGTATTGTTGGTTCGTTTAAAGCAATTTAATGCTCAGTGTCCTAGCTTGTTGCATAGTTGACAGGTGTCGATTGCGCGTCTGTTCTTATTACACTGTACTGCAGTATGTCTTCTTTGCTCACCTATTTGGCATTCAGTGTCATTGTTGCAGAAATTGGCAGTATGTCCTGGTTTAGTTCAAATTTGGCAGGTTTTCGCTTTGAGAAAACAGGTTTCTTTTGAGTGTCCAGGTTTTTTACAAAAGCGGCATACTGCTGACCTGTTTATGCGTGCCTCGTATCTTGTGTCCTCCATTCTTTTCAGCTCTGGTTTCGCAGCCTCTTCGCTCGCGTAGAAGAGTCCTTTTTTATGGGCTCGCTGTTTATCGCGAAGGGCTGTTTTGGAGGCGATTTGCCTTTCGGCCAGTATGGCGTTCTGTACGATGTCTGAGATGTTATTTGTTTTTTTCATTTTATTCTCTATTTCTGGTTTCGGACCTTGCTTAAAGCATTCTACTATGTGTGCTTCTGTTTATGCTCTAAATTCGGGATCGAGGGTGCTGGTAGCTATTTTATGAGCTTCGTTAATCTGTGCTCTCAGATCTCTTATACGATTTGCGAAAGCGATGACGTTTTCATTGTCTCGCTGGTACTCGTTTTTGAGTTCTCCCAGCAGCTGTTGCTCAGTTTTTGTACTGGCGTATATATCCTTGAAAAAGTCTTTCAAAGATTCAACCGTCGGGAATGATAACCCGAGGATCGCAGCGCGGGCTTCACCTTTTATTCTACTTCTGATAAGTCTTACTAAGTTTGATTCATCGTAGGGCCCGAGTATTTCTCTGGCTTCGTTGCAGCCTTCTAAAAACTCGCTTAATGGGATGTTTTCTCCGTTGAATTCAGGAACTACACCGAGAGCGTCCTTCAGAGATATCGGAAAGATCAGTTTTTGTTTGCCTTCATTACCGGCGTCTCTACCGTAACCGGCCCTGTTAGGTTGAGTCATTGTCGGGGAGTCTGGATCTAAAATGTTTAGATCGATCAGAGATTGGTATATGGTTGGAGGGGGAGTAATATCTTTTTTTGTAACGTCTTCACTTACTCTCAGGGGAGTGTTGACGGGGGAGTCAATACTTTGGTATTGGGGAGAGCGAGATACGCGCGGTCTTCGGGTAAAGGGATCGGCAATTTCGTCTTTATCTTTTTGTGCTTTTAATGCCTTAGCGACTTGTTTCCTGGTTTGTCAAGAATGCAAAAATTAATATACAGGCTTGTTCCCTGTTGCTTGAGGCTAATATGTTGAAGTCTTAAGTTACGTGACAACATGTGGAGATACTTGTTTCTAAGCAGGAGATTGTTACTTTAATCTTATTTTTTTTTTTTTTTTTTTTTTTTTTTTTTGTTTCAGTGGTAAAAAAAACGGGGAATCTGCCTTAACCAGACCATCAGTGAGGACCCCTTTGCCTACCTGTAGACGCGGGGGGATCCACCGGTGTGACGGGTTCCGTAGTCACGTCAGCTCTGGCCTCGGATGGGCTCGATTACTCGGGCACATCCGTGGCAAGGGCATCGGCAACCCCGGGGACCGTCTAACCCGCCATACGCCAGCATATGTCTGATATAAACCATAGACATATGATGCGCGGATGGAATCTCCACCTTCTGTCCAACCTGCAGCGTGGATCTACTTTCGTATTGCTTCGCCGCTGCAGGTTCTGTCCATTCGTCAGTCCGTTCCCCGTTAGGTTGTAACCTGTCTCTGTCTCGTAATTCCTTTCATACGATCCTTTCATTCACATTCACTCACTGACTCGTGCTTGTGCTACCCTTCACCAACTATTCCAAACACCCGTCCGCCTTCTTACCCCTCAAGACAGTCTCGACGAAGGTAGCTATCGCCGTCCAACTGTCCTCGTCTTGCAGCATCCTCGCCACTGTATTTTCGGGCGTGATGCTGCCCGTTTTCGTCTCAAGTGCCAGTCTGTCTGTAGTCCATCGTCGGCACACATAAAACGTGTGCTCGGCGTCATCGCGCTCGTAACCGCAGTATTTACATTCCGGCGACCTAACCCGGTTACATTGAAATAAATACTGTCTGAAGTAACCGTGCCCCGTCAAGAACTGGGTTAGGTAAAAATTAACCTCCCCAAACCCTCGTCCGGTCCACGATACCAGGCTGCTTATCAAGCGTCTTGTCCACGTAGCAGTGGCGTCCGTTAACCAACGGTCCGTCCATTCGCGCATTGTCCTGTCTCGTTCCTCAACTGCCGCGTTTGTTCTCCCTACGTCGGCACTTCGTTCGTAAGTCCGTTTCCGTTCCCTAGCGAGCAGGTCAATGGGTATTACACCCGCTACCACCAGGACGGCCTCCGCTGAGACCGTCCTGTAGGCGCACACGATACGTAATGCCCCCTGTCTCTGTACGTTTGTTAGTCGCTTGCGGTATTTCTTTACCTCAAGCGCATCGGCCCAGACTTCCGCCCCGTATAAAAGGATCGAGTGGGTGGTGGCCATAAGCAACCGTCTTTTCCCCGGTCTCGGTCCATATGTGTTCGCCATAAGGTGGGAGAGCGCGGAAACCCGCGTCGCCGCCATATGTGCCGTCTCCTGTATATGAGGCCAGAAGGTCAGCTTCGTATCTAGAGTTACCCCTAGATATTTCACCTTCCTCCCGGTCTGCGTCTGCACCGACCCCACCGTCATCGGTATAACGGTTTGTATCCTCCTTCCGGTGAGGAGGATCAGTTCGGTCTTTGCCAGTACTAATGTCAGTCCGTGGGTCGTCATCCACCCGTCAACCCGTAACATGACCCGGTTCAGCGTCAGCTGTGCTAATTCTGGATTGCGCTGAACGATCACTACCGCCACGTCGTCGGCGTAGGCGATGAGTGAGGCGTTCTCGGGCATTTCCAGCCTCAGCAGGCCGTCGTAAACCGCGTTCCAGAAGTCAGGTCCTAGTATTGATCTCTGCGCGACGCCTGCAGTGATCGGCCTACTTGCCTGTCCCTCCGTCGTCTCGTACGTGATTCGTCGGTCTTTCAAGTAATCTCGCGCCACCCGCAACAGATAGGGGGGTACCCTAAAAGCCCGTAGAGCCTCCAGGATATCCCGCCACCCGGCAGAATTAAAGGCGTTTCTTACATCTAAGGTCGCGAGCAGTACTAGTGGTCTCGCGCCGTAGCAGACCCGCCTTGTCCGTAGGAAAGTTTCGGTGACTTCCCTTATCGCGCCTATCGTCGAATGGCCCTTCCGAAAGCCGTGCTGATTATCGGCCAGCCCTCCGGCGGCTGATATCACGCTCAATATTCTCGGTTTCAACAACGCCTCGTATAGTTTGCCCGCTGTGTCTAGAAGACTCAGGGGCCTGTAGGACGACGGTGTCTCGAGTTCCCCTTTACCTTTATACAAGAGGACTAATCGAGCCGTCTTCCAACGCGTTGCAAACCTCCCGGTCCGCAGGCTTGCATTGTACATGTCCAAGAGTAGTCTCGGACGTACAATGGAGATTTGCCGAAGAATCTCCCCCGGGATACAGTCCGGTCCAGGCGCCTTCCCGGATTTCAGCGAGGACGTAGCTTGGAGTAGCTCCACCTCGCTGAATTCCGGGACGACTAGGTCGCGATAGTCCGAGGCCTCCTCCGTCACCGGATGGGTCGGGAAGAGACCACCCACTATCGCGCCCATGGTGGTTTTGTCTTTGCGTTCGGGTAGACCGAAACTACCCAGTTTTTGGGTTACAATTTTGTAACCCAGTCCCCAGGGGTCTCTGTCCACCTCCTCGCACAGTCTCCGCCAACACCGTTTCTTACTGTCTTTAATAGCGAACGTCAGTCGCTTCCGTGCTGTCTTATATGCGACCGATAATTCATCGACGTTAGGGTTTCCCCTTTTTCGCGCGCGATGTAGTCGTCTACGACACGCGATACAGTCCTTCCGGATGAGACTGATTTCGTCGGACCACCAGTACATAGCTCGTCTGTTCGGTACGTTTCGTTTGCGAGGCATAGAAGCCTCACACAGTCGTGTTATCAGTGACATAGTCTTTTCTACTATGCTGTCAGTCCACGTGACCGTGCCTTCCGTAAGGTCTTCTGGAACGGCCTCGGAGGGCGCTACTGCTTCCAAGAGCGCCTCCCTAAAACGGTCGTGGTTCTGTTTCGCGAGGTTGAACCTTTTTGGTTGCAGACCCCCCCTATGTACGTTTCGTTGCGTCGAGGTACTGCTTAACACTTCAAAGACTATGTACTGGTGATCGCTGGCCGTAAAGTCATCGATCACCCGCCACCGGCTTATCCGCGAAGAGATACTGTCCGACGTCATCGTTACGTCAGGTATCGAAAACCCAAACCCTGGTCTAAGGTACGTCGGCGTATGTCCGGTGTTGGCCACCACCAGTTCAAGCCTCGCGGCCATCTCCAGCAGCAGTCTACCCCGTTTGTCCGTTGCCGGCATGCCCCACTCGATCGCTCTGGAGTTAAGGTCGCCTGCGACGATGAGATCCCCCGGGAGATCTCTTAGGGCGTCCTCCAGTGTACCAATCTTTTCCTCGAAGACCCTCGCCGCGACGTTTGGGGACAGGTAGACACTAACGTAAGTGATAGTGCCAACCCTAACCCAAACGTAGTCCTCTCCATACGAGGAAGCTTGTACCCGTCGGCCCATCGCGCCCCTTACCCAGATGGCCGAAGTGCCCGAGGCATTCGAAAACCACCCGTCCGTGGTGCGTAGGTCTCGGTACTGCTCGCTCAGTATCAGTACGTCTGCGTCTCGTTCCGTCGCAATCTGCGGTAATAGCAGCTGGGCTGCTTGGCACCGATGCAGGTTTCCTTGCAGTACCCCCATCATGCTGTGGACTTTTTCTTGAGGTTTTCAAGCGCGGCCCTGAAAACCCCACACGCCCCGGAACCCGGCCTATGCGCGACTTCCTTGTGCCCCGTCGCAGAGCATAGGAAGCACTTGCTGTCCTTGGTCTTGCACGTCTTACTGTCGTGGTCTTTTTGCCCACAAGGCCAGCAGCATCGCGACCTGTCGGGCCCTTTACACTCCTTACGAAAGTGTCCGTAACCTAGGCACTGGTAGCACCTAGGCACCGTCAGCCTACGTCTGACGCGGCAGTTCGTCCATCCGATTTTTATTCGTCCTTTGCGAAGGAGGGTTTGGGCCGCGCCCTCCTCCACTTCCACAACGGCCAAGCAAATGTCTTGCTTGTTGGGACCGAAGATGTGCACCCTCGGATCCCTGCCGTCACCCGTTTCGCGTCGCAGTGCGTCCGTTATGTCGGTAACGTCCGTCACGCTGTCTATGTCCAGTATCTCCAGCCGGACGGCTGGAGTAAGGTCTTTTACCGTTCCGTCCCCTCCCAGAGTCTGCTTGAGCTTCTCCTGGAAGTCCCGTCTTTCGGTTGCACCGCTCCTAAGTCTGAGGAGAAGCCCACCGTCTTTTGTCTTACGACAATTCTGAATCTGCACCTTAGCAGATTCAGGGTCGACCCCCGCCTTCAAACGTCTAAGTGCGTCCGCGTACGTCACCCCGTCGCTTGGCTTGATAAGCACTGCGCTGGTGCGCGCCCCGTCCTTTTTGTCTTGTTTTGTCGCGGTTTTCTTCGCGTTCTTTTTTAATTGAGCCGATTCCGCGCGTTTCGACTCTTTCTTAGTCTCCGCTACTGTCTTATCTTATTTTACTCTCATTATTTATTAATTTATTTATTATTTTTATATATTTTATTTAAGGATTCGCCGTTGAAGAGGTTACTAACTTTAATTTCCTTTTAGTTCAACTAAAAATTTTATTTTGATGAATTTAATTTTTAATGATATAAATTTTAATAATATAAATTTTAATACTATAAATATTTTTTTTTTATTATCGTTTCGTAGTTTTAGTGTAATGCTAGTATTTTAATTGAATGCTGATACTTGTATTTAAAAACTAAGGCAGTGGGTGAACGATGTTCAACATGTGTATTTGAAATCTGATACTCGTATATGTAATATTACCTCTATTATGCTTATGTTAAGATTTATATAGAAAATATTCAATCAATACAATTTCGATATTATAATGTAATGCACGTATTTTCAATCGGATTTTTTTTTTTAAAAAGAAAATTTTTTTTTTTTTTTTTTTAGTTCACTTGTGTTAATTTATGGCTTAGTTCAGCACTTGTTCTTTATTCATGTAATTTCTACTTTATTCAATTTATTAATTTATTTTTCTTTGTTTAATTCGTTATTTTGTTATTTTATTATTTTAGGTTTATTTATTTGTTTATTTAATTACTTGCCTTAGTTATGTTAATTTTATTCTTTCATCTATCTTTTATAATTTATTTGCTTGCTTTTGCACTTTTTACTTATTCATTCATTTCTTAACTTATATATTATATATGTATTATGTTGTCATTATTTTTTTTTTTTGCCTTTCTTTCACTTACTTTTAATTCGTTTATGATTTAATTTATTTATTATTTCTCGTGGTTTACTTTTTCACTTGTTTCAACACTTTCTTTTACAATTCACTTATTTTTATCAATACAGCACGGTTAACACTTTTGTTCACTTTATCATTATTCTATCATTAATCAGGTTTTTAGTTTATTTATTATTTATTCTTTTCTTATTTAATATTTTATTTACTTATTTGTCGCTTCTTTTTTCCTTTTTTTTTTCTTTATTTATTTGTCTTTTTGTTTAATTATCTTTAATTTATCCCTTTTTATTCTCTTGACACTTTATTTGTTATTTCACTTTAACAGCAACAACAGTTTGTTTCACGTTAACACTTTATTTATTATTTATTATTACGTTCTACTATTTCACTTGTTTTTCTTTATTTTACTTTATTTACTTGTATATTGTATCAATACAATATTATATATTTCTTATAAAATTTTTTTTGTATTTTATGCTGTTTTAGCTTATTTAATTCCTTTTATTTCTTGTTGTTTATCTCTTTCTGTTTATTTGATTTTCACGATTTATTACTCAATTTTTTTATTTTGCATTATTATTTTTATTATTGCACCTTTTTAATTTATTATTAATTTATTTATCCTTCTTAATTTGAGTTTTTCTTTGTATTTGATCTTATATTGATTTATTCATTATTTTATTTCCTTTTATTTAGATTCAATTTTTATTTCATTTATAATGTTTATATTTAATATTTCTCTTTTGTTAATGCTTCTACTTTTAATTTTATTTGTAAATTTGTTTCAAATATGTCACAATAATTTTTTTTTTATATTCGTTTCGTTATTATCTCTTACAAAGATATAGAGAAAAGTGAAAATGAAAAGGACGAACTCTTACAAACTCGCAGTTTTCTCTAAAGATTTTGAGGAGAAAAAAAAATTAATTACTTCTCCCTTTTTCTTCAATATTCCCCCCGGGCCTCCAAAATTATTTTTGTAACGTCGGTAGCGCTACTTTTTGACTGATTTTAGTCAATACTGCAATTTTTGCCGTTTTTGAGCCTAAGCAGTGAAGCTTATGGGCTCGGGTTGGCAGACGATAATCGTAAGAGTTCTTAGGAGAGGTGTGCAGTGCGGGATTAAGCAGTTGCAAGAGCCTCTATTCCTAAATCGGAAGTAGGCTCGAGCCCTAATCTGGATGAGGTCCTACCAAAGTGACTAAGGTTCAGAATAATCGGCCGCTTTTCGGCTAAAAATTCTGTTGGAGGATTGAGATAGATGAGGAGAAAAGAATATGTAAGGCAATTTTAAAATTAAAACTCACTCTCTTTATTGAAGGTATTAGGCAGTGGTGTCCAGTCCTCCCTCTCTTTCTCTCTCTCTCTCTCTCTTGCTGTGGTTGACTTTTCGTCGTCTTCTTCTTCTTATTTATAAAATTGAATAATCTGTTTGGCGTAGCTGGTTCGTAGTGGCTTCCTAGTAATTTCCTTGTAGTTGCTTAAGATCTGCTCGTAGTGATAATACCTTGCTTGCTTGTAGTAGTATAACTTGTTCCTTAGTAATGTTCCTCGTAGTAATATTTCCGTAGTAATGTTTCCGTAGTAATATTTCCGTAATAATGTTTTGCGTAGTACGTGGTCCGTAGTAATGCTTCCCCCGTAGTATTTTGCGTAGTACGTGGGTCCTCGAGTGCTGCCTGAGGTCTGCTACCTGGTGATCATTTGGTGCCGTATTTAACTGGGTTGAAGAAGCTACTCAGCAAATTCCTTCTTTGACTGGGAAATTCGGGGAGAGGCCGAGTTTTTCAGGCCGCTTCTCTTCCGGGCGGCTTCTCGGTTAGAGAGAGAGAGAAAGAGTTAGAGAGAGAGATGAACCATTTTTACAGAGTTTTTACAATAAAATTATGTTAATGTAAATTGTATTTAAGGTTTAACGCGTATTACAACAGAACGAAGTTTTTCGTCGTATTTTACATAATTAGGTAAAGAATGAGTATTTAAATAATAGAGAAAAGATTGCTATGAGTGTTTTATTATTACAAAGGAGAAAATAATGATATTTTTAAATAGTCATTCTTTAAAAGTTATAATTTTTAATAAATGGACTGTTGTTGAGGAGTACTTGTTTTAAAAAATTATTAAATAAATGATTGTGAATTTATATTGAAATTTCTATTATTAATAATAATTTTGATTACAAAATGTAATTATTAATACAATTTCTTTTTGTACAATTTGGTTTATAAAATAAAATTGCTGGTCGCGGACTATCATTCTATTCTAGTAAAATAGTAATAATTAGGATCGTTAAATGGTTGATTTAAATTAATTGTTTCTTTTAATTCATTTAATTAATTACTTATTTTTATCTTATTAATTATAAAAAAATAATTATTTTGAGTGTATTACAAGAATTCATGACATTTCAGATGATTGCGCGATGTTCTAAATTACGCTATAAGAAAGACTACCTTGCGTGAATTTGTGTGTCAATTGTTAATGAAATTGGTATTGACTGATTTAGCGATTTTATTTTATTATGATGATGATATTTTATTATGACATGTGTGCGACTGAGTTTAATGAGAGCGGCTATTCAACTATCGGTTGAAGCTTAGGTTGAGTTTCCCAATGGTCTACGTCAGTGGAGAGTGCGTCGAGTAGGTTGTGGAGGGGATTGTTGTGTTAGTAGAGAACTTTTCGGCTGACATAACACAAAAAAAACGGAGGTCATGCACCGACGTTACAATCTTTTAAATACAAAAAAATTATCGTTTTCGTTGTTATTAAAAAGTATGAAAAAATATAATTAATGATTAATTTTCATACACGTACTTTCAAATTTTCTAGAATTTTAAAATATTTTACACTAAAGAAAGCAATAAAATATGATAATATCGCTAGAAATCATCTTTCTTTTTATTAATGTATTTTTTGACCGCTACCTGGTCATCATTTACTTATCGGATAATTAAAAGGTCATTACACAAATTTCTACGCACGAAAGTTGTGAAATCTATTTAATGTTGTTAAGTATTTCAATATTTGTGTCGAACACATTCATTTTATGATTTTAGTTAATACAAAAAATATTATTTTATATTTAACACAATTTGCTTTTGAAATGTTACTTTCGATTAAAATATCAAAGTATACAAAATATCAATCATGTGAAATGATTCTTTTTACAGTCTGTCAAGTAAGAGCGTGGTCGACTTTACCGACAGGTAATGGAAGATTTCGCTCTAATTCTTTCGCAAGCCAATAAAGAAAAGCTTTTTCCTTGATGCATTGTTAACAAAAATTAAGTTGTCGTTGATCTTTTGAAAGTGAATCACGTTAAACGCCATGAGTGCTAAGTACGCGTCGCGCTACGAGGCTGTGTTCCTTTGCATCGACCCGAAAGGTCCCAAAATGTCGCAATCAGCGGCTGCTAAATATATGAGAAAGTCAAAGGCATTTGTACGGAAGTGGATACAGCGATATTAAGTGGCTAAAAATGTCGATGATTTACCAGAACGTGGCTCGATAGGAAAAGTGAACAAAAAAGATGAAAAAAGAATAGTGAATCTGTTTTCGCGGAATCCTGCTTTAACACTGCGGCAAGGACAAGCAAAATTAATAGCAAAAGGTCTAGATATATCCTACGAACTATCCGAACCCATCTTTGTACTCATCATCTGAAATGGCGCAACATAATGAAGAAGCCTCTGTTGACTGAAAAACATGTGACAAAGCGACTCGCTTGGGCGCATGAAAATATTGATAGAGATTTTGAAAATGTCATTTTTACTGATGAATGTTCTATATGGGCACGTTCTGTCCTCACACGAGCCTAGTCAACTTTCACCAATAGGCTTGTTCAGTGGACCGTAAAACATGGAATAAAGGTGCATCTTTGGGGCTGCTTCTCAAAGCAGGGATTCGGCACTTTGCACCTCTTTACTGACAACCTAAATGCCGAAAAAATGATAAAAATCTACAAAAAGGCTTTACTGCCATCTGCCAAACGATGGTTCATCACAAAAAATGAAGATTGGCTTCTGCAGGAGGACAACGATCCTAAACACCGCAGCAAGCTCTGTACTCAGTGGAAGACTCAATCTGGCATCGTTACATTGGATTGGCCGTCGCAGTCGCCCGATGCAAACCCTATTGAAAATGTGTGGGCATATATTAAACGGAAGCTTCGTGGAAGACGCACATACACTTTGAAGCAGTTGTCTTACGAAATTCGTCGGATCTGGAGATCCTTGCCACTAGAATACGCCGTCAAATTAGTAGAAAGCATGCCTCGGAGATGCCAGGCAATTATCGATGCTGGTAGTGACTAGACACATTATTGACCAAATTGCATCATTGTTTGTAATGTGTACAATGTATATATAAATATGAAAGTTTCATCAAATGAATTTTTTTATAAATTAACACGACCACGCTCTTACTTGACAGACTGTACTCTTCATTTATTTAGTTTTTATTTTAATTTAATTCAATAATTTTCATGTAATTTTATATTGTTTTCGTACGATAGTAGGAAGTTGCTTCAAATGAAACCACTGAAATCAAATAATTCTTTTAACGATATTTTTTTATATCTTTTATGCTATATTCTTTTACAACTTATACATTTCATAAAAAGTTACTTGTGACATGTAATTAAAACCATACTTGCCGGACACTTGTAGAGTATAATGGTGAAGAATATAAATAATAAAATATATAGAATATAAAAGAAAATGAACATTCGATTTAATAATTATATTTTTCTATTTCTATTTAAATTATGAAGTGCTTTATTTTTTAAATGAAAAATTATCAAATGTTAAAAAATTGTTATTACCAAACTTTAATAATTTTTTATTACATATATATATTTAAAATTATACAAATATACAAGATATTAAATCATGTTATTTTTTTATTTTTTCTTTAATATTTATTAAGGGGGGAAATTACAGTAGCACACAAAAAAATAGGCATATTTTCGGGAATTAATTTTGGCTGAATAAAAGTATTAATCAAAAATCTGTAAAGTAGGTTTTATAGAAATACTAAAAAAGTACAAAATGTAATTTTTTGAATAAAAAATATTTTAAAATGGCGGCTGCGCAGCATATGCCCCAAGGCGCCTATTTTTAAAAGCGTGTCGATGGCCGAAAACGTAGACTCCTTAATTTTTGACCTGGAAGAAAAAACCAAAATTTTTTAGTTTTCATATAACAACAGCTAGCGAGCTACGTAGGAATTTTTTGATGTATTGATTTTTCACAAAATGGTGCATGTTTAAAAATAAAGTTAAATTTTTAACAAAAAAAAACGCCATCAAATCTTCGATAAAAAAAACCAAGCCATATAAAATAAAAAATTTCACGTAGCTCCGTGGAGAAAGATATTTCGAAGCTACTGTCAAAATTTCAAGTCAATCGGTGAAGATTTGCTTGAGTTATGTTTTCGGCGAGCTCAAAAAAAGTGGTTTTGAGAAAAACGCGTTTAAAGTTTTAAAGGCGCTTAGAGCATACCTGAGTGGCGTTACCGCAGAGTGAAAAATTTGGGCACTCGGACACTTTTGCCGTGTTCCATCATTTGGTATATTATTTTTAAGACCCTAAAGCACCTTTTAGGCGAAAAAAATTTTTTTCGAAAAATTGAAAATTTTACTGTGATTTTCCCCCTTAAGGAAAAAATTAGCATATGCTATGTTATTTTTGTATATTGTAAATGTACTTGTATGCATAGAAAGTATAGCTGAAAGTTTGGATTCTTATTATTCGTTATTCGTACCCAATCATGTTTCAGTTATAACATAAAAAAACTATTTCAATATCTAAAAATATATCTTAATTATATAAATTACCACGAGCAGTACCATCTACTTGTTTTATTTTAAACGTAGACAAACTATTGCAGTATCTAAAAGTATATGTGGATCACATAAATTACTGCGAGCATCACAATATACTCTACAAGTGTCCGGCAAGTATACTTTGATATTTTAATTCAAAGTAACATTTCAAAAGCAAATTGTATAAAATATAAAATAATATTTTTCAGTATTAACTAAAATTAGAAAATAAATGTGTTCGACACAAATATTGAAATACTTAACAACATCAAAAAGATTTTACAACTTTCGTGCGTAGAAATTTGTGTAATGACCTTTTAATTATCCGATAAGTAAATGATGACCAGGTAGCGGTCAAAAAATACATTAATAAAAAGAAAGATGATTTCTAGCGATATTATCATATTTTATTGCTTTCTTTAGTCTAAAATATTTTAAAATTTTAGAAAATTTGAAAGTATGTGTATGAAAATTAATCATTAATTATATTTTTTCATATTTTTTAATAACAACGAAAAAGATAATTTTTTTGTATTTAAAAGATTGTTGTATTTACATGTAGATATTTATTAGCATATTATATATAACAACATTGATGATTAGCTATCGTTAAAAAAAAATGTGTTGATAAAAAAGAAAATACTTAGCAATATTATTTGATTTAACAACTTTCGAGAGTCAAAAATGCTGATTTTAAATATTCTTTTTGATAAGTTATTCACAGGTGCCATACTAACACATTGTTCAATAAGTCCCGAGACTAACAACGAAAACAACATTTTTTTTAAAAAATCATTTTTATTCATCAATATAATCTCCTTTAGAGTGATATAATCTTTCCAACGCCTTTCCAAAATTTCTCTACCATGTTTATAGAAGGATTAATCCTTTGCTTCAAAATAGGCTTTAGTTTCGGCAATGACCTCCTCATTTGAGCCAAATTTTTCCCCCTGGAGCATTTTTTTGAGATCAGCAAAGAGCCAGTAGTCGCTGGGAGCTAAATCTGGCAAAAACGGAGGTGGGGAAGCAAATCAAAGCCCAATTACGCCAGTCAGGAGCGGCAAAACGTCGCTGACTGCCCCTAGCTTTGTCAGGGCCGTACAATGAGCCGACCGGTGTAAACACGTGTATAACTTTTATATATAATTAAAGTTAACAAGTCATAATGATATTCGCTGCCCGTTTATAATCAAAATTAAATATAAAAAATAATAAGAAATATTTATTTTCTGTTAAATAAAATATAAGACTTGATAAATTAAAGTAAATATCAAAGATAATTTGAATATAAAAGTATGTAATAGAAAAGGATGGACGATGTCCTGCGCAATTAGATAAGTAAACAATAGCGAATTAGTTCGACGCGCACGAGCCGCCTAACTTATAATTACAGGTGGGAAGTCCTCGCTCGGCCTATATAAGACGCTGCAAAGCTAGAGCAGGCACTCGGTCCTTCGCCGACGCCTCTACAGGAGCAGGCCAGGGTGAGTCAAAGGGGAATAGCTTTTTGTCCAATCCCTAGTTGGGTTGATCGGAGCTTGTTTCTCGCAACCTATCGTAGTTTACAGAGCGTGCAGCTCTCTTTTTAATCTTTCTACGGGTTAATTCGAGCTGTACTTCCGTAGGCTATACCCTGGGTTGCGAATTTCGATCTTAGTAGTGTAGACGACGACTCTGTTCTTTCAATCCCAAGTTGGGTTGATTTTGAGCTGTCTTCTACGACTAATTTCGGAAAAACTTCTTTATCATTAATCTCTTGTTTAGTTGATCAGAGTCACTTTCGTATCGTGAATCTTTTGAAACTCCTTCGTTTTCAATCCCTCGTTGGGTTGAATTAAGCAGTTTCCTACAGGGGAATTTAGAAGCGCGACGCGCGGGCATATTTCGTCTCCGCGATAGAAGTTTTTTTTTTATCGAGTCAAAGACAGGTAGGGCGGGCCTACCTCCGTGTATATTATGCACACTGAATTATACGAATCTCAATCGAATAGAAAATATCGGTTTATTGCGCGTAGTTATATATATAAATATATATACAGTGTTAAGCATATGTAAATAGTATTAAGAAATTTCAAATAAATTTTTCTTTATTTTTATATATTCGCCTATTTCATTTATTTCTCCTCTCCACGTCCACTTGTGTCCATACAAAGAACTGAGGCAACGTCCCTCATAAAACGCACGTTGCAAACTTTTATAATATTCAAACCTTGTGACTCAAATTTGTATAACCAATTGTATTAAAATTATTATTTGAGAGATCTAATTAAACGTAAGATTTAACAAAAATTATTTTTTTATTTCTTATACCTCTCATCGTTCAATAAGTCCCGAGACTAACAACGAAAACAACATTTTTTTTCAAAAATCATTTTTATTTATCAATATAATCTCCTTTTAGAGGAATACAATCTTTTCAACGCCTTTCCAACATTTCTATACCATGTTTATAGAAGGATTTATTCTTCGCTTCAAAATAGGCTTCAGTTTCGGCAATGACCTCCTCATTCGAGCCAAATTTTTTTCCCTGGAGCATTTTTTTGAGATCAGCAAAGAGCCAGTAGTCGCTGGGGGCTAAATCTGGCAAATACGGGAGTAGGAAAGCAAATCAAAGCCTAATTCGTTCAATTTTGCCATTGTTTCCATGGACTTGTGGCATGGTGCATTGTCTTGGTGAAAAAGGATTTTTTTGTTCTTCATGTGCGGTCGTTTTGCTGCGATCTCCTCCTTTAAACGTACCAACAAGTCAATATAATAATCACTGTTGATCTATTTACCTTTTTCCATGTAGTCAATGAAAATCACGCCATGTGTATCCCAAAAAACAGACGCCATGACTTTGCCAGCAGACTGCTGCGTTTTTGGACGCTTTGGGCGGCTTTCGCCAGCCATGCGCCACTCAGATAATTGCCGATTCGACTCCGAAGTGAAATGATGTATCCATGTTTCATCCATGGTCACGTATCGACGCAGGAAATCCTTTTTATTGCAAGTAAATAGCGATAAACAGCTCTCTGAATCGTCGACTCGTTGCTGTTTTTGTTCCACTGAAAGCAATCGTGGTACCCACTTGGAAAAAACCTCTTTCATGCTCAATTTTTCATGAAGGATTGTAAATACGCTTCCAGATGATATCTGTGTCATTTCTGCAATCTCACGGACCTTCACTTTGCAATTTTTTATTACAATTTTCAACACTTTACTCACATTTTCCTGTGTAACGGCTTCCAATGGCCTACCCGAAGGTTCCGCATCGTTTGTGTCCGTACGACCACGTTTAAACTTAGTATACCAACGACAAATCGTTGGTTTGGATGAAGAGGAGTCCGGGTAATGTTTTTCAAGCCATGCTGGGCTTCTACGGTGTTTTTACCTATTAAAAAACAATGTTTTATCAACACGTGAAACTCGCTTTTTCCCATTTTTCAAACAAATTACAAAGTGACTTTACTCTCACCTCGATAACTCTGCTGTCTGTAATCCGATCGACGTGAAATTTTCACACGTTTCATGTAAAGGTTTGCACTCTACGGAAACGTGGCCAGTTTGGTACTGCTTGCACCATCTCTGGGTTAGTCTCGGGTCTTATTGAACGATGTGTTAATTAACGTCTGAACCTACCTACATCGCCATCTCCCAATATTTCCTAGTATCGAAAGAGTGTGTGGCGTCGGAAAGGTGAGACTGTGCTAAAGTCGACCTCCTGAGCAGCTGGTAACGCTTTCGATTCCTCCCATCAAAGGAGTGTGTGGCGTCGGAAAGGTGAGACTGTGCTAAAGTCGACCTCCCGAGCAGCTGGTAACGCCTTTGATTAACCAATTATCCTCCCATCAAAGGAGTGTGTGGCGTCAGAAAGGTGAGACTGTGCTAAAGTCGACCTCCCGAGCAGCTGGTTACGCCTTTGATTAACCAATTTTCCTCCCATCAAAGGAGTGTGTGGCGTCGGAAAGGTGAGACTGTGCTAAAGTCGACCTCCCGAGCAGCTGGTAATGCATTTGATTATCCAATATTCCTCCGTTCGAAAGAGTGTGTGGCGTTGGAAAGGTGAGGCTGTACTAAAGTCGACCTCCCGAGCAGCTGGTAACGCTTTCGAACATTCGCCATATCCTCTTTATGGGATGCATTACTAACTCTAAGGATTTAACCATCCTTAAACCGTAAATGAGCGTTTACGGAAAAATCGAGATAAGATAAGGGAGAGTAATAAAACCCTACCCTACGTATTTAAAAGAAAACGCGCTTCGAAAAAAAAATTGGTATATAAGGAGGAAATTAAAAAATTATTTTTAGTTCGTTTTGAGTTTTCAAACTAGCAAATCCCAAAAATAGTTCGCAGAAGCCACCCGCGCTAGTATCGAAAGATAGGCGCAAACGGCAGCATTACCACGCGGCTTATATAAATTAAAAATCGCGAGTTCAAGGAGCAATAATATTATTATTACCGCCATTCTTACAAATTTGGAGGTCCCGGAGTAGGGATAGTCTGCGGATTGTTTTCCCTGACTTTTTAATCAGTTTTATTCTGCTCTATATTTTTAAATAAAAAGAAAAACTCTAGTAAGTCTTTTAAATTTTTATAAATAAAAAAAAAAATATATATAACAAAAAAAAAACATTTTTTTTCTCTTTTTACAGTGAATTTTATGTCGATTGTCGACGCGAAGCGGACGAGTGTAAAAACGCGCAAAACTAAAGCAATAGAAAAAAAGATAATATTAGATTTATCGTTACCTAAGTGGAGCGAATTATTTTATATATTTTATAAAGAAAACCTAATTGAAAAAATCCAGCCATTAAGTCTACTTAGGAATCAACAGCCGAAAATAATAAAAACGAAAGAATTAAAACTAGAGTTACAATAAATAATACGCAAAAAACAAAAGTATATTTTAAACCCGGCCGACGAACCGGTTCCGATAAAATATTATCGTGCAAAAAATGTAAATTATTTATATCGCCAGACTATTGCATAAAATATTTTTTCGTTAACTATAATAAAAACATTAAAAAAAAATCTACGAAATGTGAAAAAGAGAACAAACAATTGTAATTAATTATATTTTTATTTTTCATTAAAAAATTTTTTTTTACAAGCACCTTATATCTTTTTTCTTTTACCTCTTATCCTTTTAGAAAAACTTCTTTTTTTACAACATTAAAATATTAATTAATTATCAAAATAATTATTTACATTTAAATGAAGTCAAAAAACAAAAAAAAAAATTTTTTAAATTATATTTAAATCCGTTATGCTATAAAATACTAAGACCAAAAAAATAGTTCGCAGAAGCCACCCGCGCTAGTATCGAAAGATAGGCGCAAACGGCAGCATTAACACGCGGTTTATATAAAATTAAAATCGCGAGTTCAAGGAGCGATAATATTATTATTACCGCCACCCTTACAAATTATTTATCCGACAGTTATAACAATTACCTACAAATTAGAAAAAAATGTAAAAGAATAATTATTTGAACTATTATTTTGAAACCCTCATGAATCATATTTTAATTATTATTTTACTAACCGACGGATACCATACGAATCCTGTATAGTAATCATTTTTTATTTATTTAAATAATTATTCTTAATTTATGTATCTATATATCTTTAATGCGTAAAAATGCGACTAAAACCTCGTTCTTTTTTTGTAATACGCAATAATTCTTGAATACAAAACAATCATGTAACTTAAGTTAATGTATTTTCGTTATAAATAATTGAAAATAAAAATTCATAAAAAATTGTGCAAAAAGGGATCGTCTCTCTCTCTAATTCTCACTCTCCCACTCAAACGAAACGCCTTTAAGACAAAGCATTAGCATCCACCCTGCGCTAATTTCGAGCAGTCGGATTGGTACAGCGTTATCGCTGTACGAGTGCATAAAAAGGGGAGATCCACCTCTGCAGAATATTCTGCAGAAGCTTCCGTCTTGATTGCATTCATTCTTTTTCGTGCTTGTTGTTCTTCCTGCCAAACGTCAACGCGTCCAAATCTTCGGCCAGACGCACTCAGAGATAGAGACAGAAAGAGAGAGAGAGAGAGAGAGAGATCAGGCCCAATAACCAAGCATTTTTCAACTAATAAAAGTAAGTCAAAACTAAAATAATTTATCTTCTTTTGCTTTCTACCACTGTCAACTCTATCTTATCCATCCTCCCAGAGTTAGCCTTTAGCCTGAGTTTCGGCTAACTACCTCTCAACCTCTTGGCACTTGTTAGGACCTTTCTAGAGCGGTATACCAGGCCTGAGTTTCGGCCTAGACGCACGTTCAATCCTGTATAACACCACCCTTTCAAAAAAAAAGCAAAGAAAAAAGTAAAGCTAAACCTCCTCCGCCATCCCAAGCCCTTAAGCTTTACTGCTTAGGCTCTAAAAGGCAGCGATCTCTTGCGTTATGTCTAATAACGCATTGTAGCATAATTACCGACGTTACAATATGACCTTATAAAGATCAGAATCAAATTTAAAATTGTAATTGTCATAAAATATGTAAATTGAGCTAAAGGTTAGATAGCCAAAGTGATATACACTTTAACATTTAATCGACTTGCTAAAAACATTTAGAAAATTTACTATTTCAAGAAAATCATGATAATGTGAAATAAAGCATTTGATCCTTTTCCAAGACCACAAAAATAATTTATCGACAGGACATTGTTGACGTAAAGTTTCTCGCTCTTTTCAAATCTGCAGTCAAAAATATAGATTTCCATTAAAAAAAATGTTTTTGATCTTGAAATAACCTTGAAAATTGATTTCAAGGTTAAAAATAATGGTACAGATAAATAGCCTCCCTTATCCCCGGTCGACTTTTGTATAAAAATTTTTCTTATGAATAGAGTATTTTAGAAGATATTTAAATCTGAACATTAAAATAAGTCACCATGTATATAAAAAAAAATTGACGCTATTAAGAATAATTTAAAATCTAATTATAGATTAAAATAAAACAAATGGGTATGTTTTAATAATTAAAAATTATCAATTTTATTCAGAAAAAAAATAACTATTTAAAATATTACATTTAACTGAAAGATTAAAATAAATTAAAAAAATAATATTTATTTGATAAAATAATTAAATTTAAAATTTAGCGCTGTTACGATATTGACCAGGGACGCAAGTGCATGCATTTTATTTTATCTCGCGCATTCATTGCTTTCATTACATTCACGCGGAAACTTATTTAAATTTGATATTTTATATGCGGTCAGTTACAGAGAAACGAAGGGACCTCGGTATTACCAACTTACAGTTCGAAGGAAAAGTCTCTAGTCATTTAAAATTTTAAATTCCCTAATAACCGGACGCCCCCTTTATTACTAAAGACGGTAAGCCCTACCATGAGTACCCCTACTCCGCGCGTAAAACAAGATACTCCTGTTTTTTATACATAAATTTATTTGACAATTTTTACAACCTTTTGGAAAAAAGGCTATAAAAATCGACTAGTAAACAGCATAATAAACACGTGCTAGTTTTGGCAAAATCCTTTATTTTTGGACCACCGTGATTTTCTCCGACGTTACTATTATTTTCTTTAGAATACTTTATGTTACTTATTGCATCGTTGTTTAAACAGCAACTATATTTCATGATTTCAGCTAAAAGAATTAAATAAACCTTTAGACTATATAAGACAGCAAAAATATAGAAGTATACAATAACAATTTTCAATTAAAAACCCATTATAAACGACTAACTCTAAATACTGTATAATAGTAAGTATAATAGTAACATATCAATAAATAATCTCAAGCTATAAGCAAGATTTTATATTTATGTCATAATGTCATTATTAAACAGATTTTTAGATAGAAAACATCTCCACATAATTTTAACTTTGAATCCTCCCAATTTCTATTTCAAATTACATTTTCCTGTATTAAACACCATCCACAATGTTAGCTTGACAAATATATACAAACTCTTATTATGCAATTCCTTAATTACACGAAAAAGAAAATAACAAGAAAGCAGTGCAACCAGGCTTATAACACAGGCCAAATACTTGATTTCCTTGCAATATCCATCCAATCCTTTTTTCTCAAACCTTAATTATTTATAAATAGCAGGAAAATTAGTAAAGCCAAGTCTGTAATACAGGCTGGACACTTGATTGTTATTTACAACATTCTAATAGATATATATATATATAGATTCCTCTATCTACATTCATAACTATTTCAAAATTACAACGAGTAAGTGTAACCAGACCTGTCACAAAGGCCAAGCCTCTAAAGAATACCAGCTATCCAGTCCCTATAGTCTTAAAACATTTATACCAATTTCCCTTGTTCCGATCAGCAGAACACCTATCACAATCTTACGATAACTATCCAATAGATGTAAACAGATACAATAAATAATCAGTAGTTACCTTGCATGCAGTAAACAAGAAAAAGGAAAGAATTAGTAATAAATTAATCCCTAGCTCGTGACTCCTTCTCTAGTAACTATATTAGCATTGATCGTATTGGTTAGAAAAATAATCGCAGAAGGCTTATCCTAAACTATATGCTTATAGGGTTCATACCATGGCTTAAAAAGAGCCCCTGTGTAAGTATATTCATAGTATAGATCTCTACGAGTATAAAAAGGCTACAGCTTCATTACTTCACAATAATTGGAGTGTAATACTTCTATGAAAATAATATACGATAAAAAAAAATAAATATTGGGAGTACAAATTAGTTCGGTCCGTCTTCAAAAGATGTCTTTGGCTATCATGAATATTTAATAGTAACATCCGAAGTCAGTAGTTTCAGAGAGGTTAGACATCTGTCAATAATATTCAGTTTATATCGCTTCAAGTGTCATAAAAAATCTTGTTTTCAACTGTGTTAGATATGTCCAATTTTATGTTAATTAAGCAGCATTTGCGTTTTAGTTTTTTGTTTTCATTGGAAGAAAAGTGCAGCTGAAGCGCATTGAATGCTTGTGGAAGTTTATCGTTACAATCCTCCAACTGATCAATGTTGTAGGGAATGGTTTCGACGTTTCAAGAATGAAGATTTCAGCGTTAAAAATAAGCCTCGCTCTGGACAGCAAAAAAATTCGAAAACAAAAAGTTGGAGGTATTACTCGATGAAGATCTGAGTCAAACGCAAGAGGAGCTTGCAGAATCATTGGAAGTGACTCAGCAAGCAGTTTCTGTACTATTGAGATTCGTGGGAATGATTCAAAAGCAAGGTAATTGGGTGCCTTATGAACTGAAATCGAGAGACATTGACCGGCGATTTTTCTGTTGCAAGCAGCTGAATCAAAGGCAGCAAAAAAAAGATTTTAACACAGAATCGTTACTGGGGATGAATAATGGATATTCTATGATAACCCCAAAAAAAAAAAATACTACGCTATGCCCGGTCAATCGTTGCCATTGACCTCAATATCAAGACTAAAGCCGAATATTCATGGTTCGAAGATCAAGTTGTGTATCTGGTGGAACCAAAAGGGTGTTTTGTACTATAAGCTACTACAACCTGGCGATACAATAACGGCCAATCGGTATAGGCTGCAATTGATTTGTTTAAGCCATGCATTACGAGAAAAACAGCCGGAATACAAGGAAAGGCATGAAAAACTTATTTTTCTGCATGACAACGCTCGGCCTCATGTCTCAAAAGTCGTGAAAAAATATTTAGAAACGCTTAAGTAGGATATTTTGCTGCACCCGCCGTATTCTCCGGACAAGTGATAAACGATACTTTGATTAATCTTTTAATTCTTTTTATTTTGAAATGAATGCATTTTTGACCGCCAAAAAATGGACCGAATTAATTTGTACTCCCAATACATAGTCATAACATTTTTTCTGTATTTATAATTATATCTTTTTTTACAAAATATGTGACTTTACGTAAATTATTTGTATAAATAAGAATTTTAATACAAAATTGAAGATTAATCTTATCTTACTAACTTCTACTATTATTTTTATTGATATTTCATATTGTTTAAAATGCCCAAGAGAATGAAAAAAAAGAAACAATAACATCTTTATGGAACACTACAGGAACACTACTGTGGTGTTACACACATTATTACCAAATAGCGTGATGAATTATTACACTCTGACAAGAAAGTATCCGAAAATTCTCATTTAAATTGCCCACGTTGAGTATTTTTAAGTATTTGAAGTTTCTGTATGTTGGTAGGACTGTCCGTAATTACTATGCCAAACATGAGTGCGGTCTGTCAACTAGTTTGTTTACGACAGCTGTTAAAACCAGTCGACCTCAGTGGTAGTCTGCGAATGTTACAATGAAAAAAAATATTGAACAAAGAGTTTGTCTCAAATTTTGTGTTTTGAACAAAATTTCGTGTGCTGACTCGTTGCGAATGCTGGAAAAGGCTTATGGAGACTCTGTTTTATCGAAAACCCAAGTGTACGAATGGTACAAAGCCTTTAAAAACGGTCGGGAGATCGTCGAGGATTTGCCTCGTTCAGGACGACCGTCGACCTCTTCAACCAACGATAACGTCGAAAAAATCAAGAAAATTGTGCTCGAAAATCGTCATGCCAGTGTTAGAGAGATAGCTCGTGATCTCAACATCTCTCGTGAAACCGCTCGTTTGATTTTGGTGAACCAATTGGGCATGCAGCGCGTCGCCGCTTGGCTCGTTCCGTTAGAGCTGAATTTTCTTCAAAAACAGTACCGGATGCAGGTAGCTGCAGACATGCTAGATCGTGCGAATTCTGATCCCACGTTCATGGGACGGATCATAACTGGTGACGAGACATGGGTCTATCAATACGACACACAAACGAGCCAACAATCATCGGAATGGGTGGGAAAAAATGAGCCGAAACCGAAAAAACCTCGCAAAAGTCGTTCGAAAATCAAGACAATGCTTATTGTTTTCTTCGATATTCGTGGTGTGGTTCATCATGAATTTGTTCCGCAAGGTCAAATGGTCAATAAGGACTTCTATTTAACTGTTTTGAGACGTTTGCGTAGAAATATTCGCCGTAAGCGGCCGGATTTGTGGCAAAACAATTCGTGGATTTTGCATGACGATAACGCATTATCTCATCGAGCCACGACTATTAACGATTTTAAGACCTAACACTCGATAAATACCATCGACCAGCCTCCTTATTTGCCTGATCTAGCTCCGTGTGACTTTTTTTTCTTTTCTCCAGACTGAAATTACCGCTCCGGGGAACCAGTTTTGACTCCATAGACGCCATATAAGAAAATTCGCAGAAGGAGCTAAAGGCCATCCCTGAAAGCGCCTATAAAAAATGTTTTCATGATTGGAAAAAACGTTGGAACATGTGTATCGCTTCAAATGGAGCATATTTTGAAGGAGATTCAATAAATATTGAAGAAGTTTAATATTTTTGCGTTTTATTCCAAATTTCCGGATACTTCTTTGTCAGAGTGTATATAAACAAATTGAGTTTACAGATTAAAAAAAAAAAAAAATATATATTATTAGGTTGCTGCAGATAAAATAGCCGTTTTAGTGATAAATTTTTAAACAGCTGTAACTTTTTATAAAGACAATTTATTTAATCAAAATACACTCTGACAAAGAAGTATCTGTAAATTTGAAATAAAACGCAAAAATATTAAACTTCTTCAATATTTATTGAATCTTCTTTAAAATATGCACTATTTGAAGCAATACACATGTGCCGACGTTTTTTCTAATCATGGAAACATTTTTTATAGGCGCTTTCAGAGATGGCTTTCAGCTACTTCTGCAAATTTTTTTTTATGGCGTCTATGGAGTCAAATCTGGTTCCCCGAAGCGGTAATTTCAGTCTGGAGAAAAGAAAAAAAGTCACACGGAGCTAGATCAGGCGAATAAGGTGGCTGGTCGATGGTATTTATCGAGTGTTTGGTCTTAAAATCGTTAATAATCGTGGCTCGATGAGATGGTGCGTTATCGTCATGCAAAATCCACGAATTGTTTTGCCACAAATCCAGCCGTTTACGGCGAATATTTTCACGCAAACGTCTCAAAACAGTTAATAAGAAGCCCTTATTGACCGTTTGACCTTGCGTAACGAATTCATGATGAACCACACCACGAATATCGAAGAAAACAATAAGCATCGTCTTGATTTTCGAACGACTTTTGCGAGGTTTTTTCGGTTTCGGCTGATTTTTTCTCACCCATTCCGATAATTGTTGGCTCGTTTGTGAGTCGTATTCATAGACCTATGTCTCGTCACCAGTTATGATCTGTCCCATAAACGCGGAATCAGAATTTGCACGATCCAGCATGTCTGCAGCTACCTGCATCCGTTACTGTTTTTGAAGAAAATTCAGCTGTAACGGAACGAGCCAAGCGGCGACCCGCTGCATGCCCAATTGGTTCACCAAAATCAAACGAGCGGTTTCACGAGAGATGTTAAGATCACAAGCTATTTCTCTAACACTGGCCTGACGATTTTCGAGCACAATTTCCATGATTTTTTCGACGTTATCGTTGGTTGAAGAGGTCGACGGTCGTCCTGAACAAGGCAAATCTTCGACGATCTCCTGACCGTTTTTAAAGGCTTTATACCATTCGTACACTTGGGTTTTCGATAAAACAGAGCCTTCATAAGCCTTTCCCAGCATTCACAACGAGTCAGCACGCGAAATTTCGTTCAAAACACAAAATTTAAGACAAACTCTTTGTTCAATATTTTTTTCCATTGTAACATTCGCAGACTACCACTGAGGTCGACTGGTTTCGACAGATGTCATTAACAAACTAGTTAACAGACCGCACTCATGTTTGGCATAGTAATTACGGACAGTCCTACCAACATACAGAAACTTCAAATACTTAAAAACACTCAACGCAGGCAATTTGAATGAGAATTTTCCGATACTTTCTTGTCAGAGTGTAGGTACCAATAAATGCAACAAACTTTTCCCAGCGAGATACAAGTACATTTATATCAGTTTTGTAGAAGTCCAAGTTTCCGGTTCAAAGAATCTTCTCAAAGGCATTTTTGACAGCAGCTTTAATATTAAATCTATTTCCTGTCAAAAAGTGATCCAAATGTTTCAAGAAATGGTAATCTGTTGGTGAGAGGTCTGGTGAATATGGAGGGTGAGGAAGAGTCTCATAGCACAACTTGTTTAATTTTTGGACCATTGTTCTCGATACATGAGGTCGTGCGTTATCACGAAGCAGTATCACTCCATCCCTGTTGACAAGCCTAGGTCGTTGGACTACCAATTTCTGATGCATTTCATCCAGTTGAGCACAGTATTTCTCAGCATTAATGGTTTCGCCAGGTTGCAGAAACGAATAGTGGATAACTCCAGCTACAGACCACCTAACAGTTACCATTATTTTTTTTGGATGAAGGCTTGGTTTCGGCATGTGTCTTAGCGCTTCATCGTCATCTAGCCATTGGGCCGATCGGCGACGATTATCATATAAAATCCACTTTTCATCGCAGGTCACAATTCGGTGCAAAAACGGTTTCTTTTTTTTGCGGGAGAGAAGAGAACTTGAAATCTCCATTTGACACGTCATGTTTTGCTCGGTAAGATCATGCGGAACCCATTTGTCAAGCTTTTTCACTTTTCTAAGTTGTTGCAAGTGGCGATAAACTGTCGAATCGTGAACGCCTAATTTCTCGGCAAGATTCCTTATGGTTTGGCGGGGGTCAGACTCCACTAATGCATGCAGATCGTCGTTATCGATCGATGGTCCTCGGTGTTCACGTGGCTTATTTCCAAGGTCCATATCTCCGGATCGAAATTTTTCGAACCACCGCCGAGTGGTTCGTTCGCTCACTGTATCAGGCCTTAATGCGCTGTTGATATTACTCGTTACTTCCGTTCCGTTGTGCTCTAATCTAAATTCGTATAGTAAAAGTAGCCGTTTTTGATTCACTTCCATGTTCACTTTCTCTTTTTATTTGTACGATCACTATGAAGTGCAAAACAGAAGTGACTCCATAAACCAAGGTAGCAGTATTTATACTTTAATATGTCGTATCATTTGCGCCGCCTTGTGCCAACATAATACACTAAAATTGCAGCCGACTTCATGTCATTGCTTAATCGGACATTTCATCTGCAGCAACCTAATAATTGATGCCACAAATGATTTCAATTTAGTTGATATAGTTGGTAGAAAGACATTGGATTTTTATGAAGAATACAAAGATTTTGATACTCTGATAGTCGAGGGTGAAGTCAGACACAATTTTTTTGATCCTAAAGTTGCGTAAAAAATCATCGCACTAAAGATACTGAAGACATTAGTTTTGATTACAGATAAGAAGATGTAGAATATTAGAAAAGCAAAAAAAAAGAAAAATTTGAGCATTGAAACAATACAAAAAAAATTTAGAAAGGTCCGATTAGCTCAAACTATGGGATAACACGATTAATAAAGATGGGTAAACTAATAAAGGTATTAACAAAAGATATAGAGAAAAAATGACAAGAATCTGTCAATATATATGAGATCCTAAGACTCTACTATAACTCAAGTGAAGGAGTGGGCACTGTAAAAAGTTACAAACGAAACAATGCCAAAAAAAAAAAAAAATAGTCGCATTTTACGCAATTAATTTGCACAGGCATCGTTAAATAAAGAATAATTATTCAAATAAAGAAAAATACGTGCAATATCCTAGGATTAGCGACGTAATTTATAATTATAAAACTGTTGAAAAGAAAAAAAAAAAGAAAATAGTTGTAAAATAAAAGGTTAAATAATTATCCTTTAGAAATTGCATTTTCTAATTTATTCGTACGTAATCGTCATGAATTTTTTTGGTAAAGCCGAGAGTTATTTTATCAAACATTTTTTAAAATTTCCGAGTCGCTACGTTATTCTTATTTGAATTAATTAACTGTCGCTCATTTGCAATGATTATTATAAATAAAATTCAAAATGCAATTAAACGTATAGTAATGATTAACGCAACACTTCTTATAAAATTTTGTTTATAAAAATAATGCAACGTATTACAACAAGAAATAAAATAATAAAATAAAAAAGAAATGATTAATAGAGAAATAGTTATAATAAATTGAAATATTTAGCGCCACGATTTGTCCTCGTAAAGAAGGATAGGTACTTGCATTGTAATGGGGTAAATTTATCTACACCCGTTAGCAACGCAGGACCTTCCTCTGGTCCTGCTTTAACTCTATGTGTGCGTGAGGGGCCTTGCCTAAGGCCCCGCGACCGGTGTTGCTCCCACCGGGCTCGGCTGCTCAGTATGTGTGCCAACGATCGGTTGGCACAACCGCGGAGGCGGCGGTATTCGGGATAGGGACGCTGTAGGGAAGAAAAAATAAGAACGCACCGACTTAGTGCTAAAATGCTTGTTTAATGAGTAAAATTAACAAAATTAATACAAAGATTGATAAATTATTGCGGAGAGGTCTAATTACGCGAAGAGCAATTAGTATTGCCTCACGCGCAATACTAATTCTCAAGGTGCGCACTGCGCATGCGCACCCTCTTCGCTTCGCGTGGCTACACACACACGTGTAGTCTATGGACGGCAGATATAGAGAGAGCAGTTCCCTCTCTATATTGCCGTAGTCCGTGACTGCTCGAGTGAGAGCGTCTCTTACTCTCACTCGACGCTGCAGTCTATGGTTGAGCGAGAGAGCTCGTTACTCTCGCTCAACTGCGTGCTCGCAGGTTGTACGAGTAAGAGTGGCTTTCTCTTACTCGTACGCCTATTCTATGATAGTGCGAGAGAGAGATCGATCCTCTCACTCGCACTCGCGCGGCCTAATCGAGTTTGAGTTACGCGGGCTCGCGCGTAACTCTACTATATCTATATATGCCTGACGCGATCGCACACGCGTCAGGAAAATTAAATATAATATATTCGCGGACTAAATTATTACGAATAAGTGGCCACTTACTTTATTGCGCTCTTTTACTCTGCTACCGAGAAAACCCGGAGGATTGCCTCGTTCTGCTAAAGAAACTCGTGACGGAAAAATTTGATACGTGCGGCTAGTACAATGGCTCGGACGAAAAGAAGGCTTCAGGGGAGGGCTCCTCTTTCTTCTCTCGCCTATCAGTTTTCCCGCGTAGCGCTATCGATTCTTGATCGATAGCGCCATGTTTCGGTACGCCGCGGCTTTTCCCGCGTCAAGCCATCGATCGCTTGATCGATGGCGCCGCGTATCGTCACGCCGCGAACTCTCTTTCTAACGCCTATGGCAGGTGGCTTAGCCTCTATAAGCCACCTGTCACAGCATATAAAATATATATAGGTAAGAATACAAATGATCGATTCGGCTTACGGTGAAGGTGTAGTGTCGCGTACAACTGTTTACACGTAGTTCAGTCGGTTCAAAAAGGGTAGAGAGTCGTTAGAAGATGACGAGAGAAGCGGCCAGCCGTCAACAGCTGTTACCTACGAAAACGAGGCTCGCGTGCCCGTGCTACTGAAGCAGGATTGCCACATGTCTCTCAGAATGTTGGCAGACGAACTGAACATGAGCAAGGATAGCGTCGCGTTGATTTTGAAAGAAAAAATGAGCCGCAGGAAGGTCTGCTCTCGGTTTGTTCCGCACTTTCTCACACCAGAACAGAAAGAAACTCGCATCCAATGTTGTCAAGATTTTATCGAGACTTGCGACACCACTCCAGGCTTTCTAACCTCAATTGTGACTTGAGACGAGACTTGGTGCTTTTAATACGATCCTTCCACGAAGCGCCAGTCATCCGCTTGGCTCAGTCCGGGCCGTACGAGGCCTGAAAAAGTGCGCCAACAAAAATCATGGGTAAAGACGATGCTCATCGCTTACTTTGACTCCAAAGGCCTGATACACAAAGAGTTTGTGCCCCCAAACACCACCGTGAAAGCTGCGTATTACGTAGAGGTGCTAAAACGTCTGAAGCGCCGGATTAATCGCATTAGGCCCGAGTACAAGGAACCGGGATCGTGGAGTTTGCTGGATGACAATGCGCCTGCTCATTCTTCGAACATTGTGAAGCGTTATCTCGCCGAAAATCAGATCCCACGCATCAACCACGCCCCATACTTGCCAGATCTGGCTCCAACCGACTTTTTCCTATTTCCCAAGCTAAAAATGGCCTTGAAAGGACGATTTTTTGAAGATGTACCGAGCATTCAAGCGGCTTGCACCGAGCGTCTCACAGCGATAACTTTAGAGGAGTACCAGAGAGCCTTCGAATCACTTATGGAGCGCTCAAATGAGTGTATATCTAGGGAAAGGGACTATGTTAAAAGTTAACTGGAATAAATTTCTTTAGATGTAATTTTGGATTTTTTATTTCAAAAGTTCAAGAACTTTTCTGACATACTGTGTACAATAAGCATTATTTAAATGCACAAAACTTAAATCCTTAAAATCAAAACATAATTTTATCAAAATCGGAGTTTGCATCATTGTATTATTTGTCTATATTGTTTTAACAGAATTTAGAGGTAGTCAACTTCGTAATAAAAGGTTATGCAAAAACACCGAAACACGTTATTCTTTTTTTTTTGTAAATGTGTATTAGAAAAACAATTTTTAATATTTTTATAACAGTTCTGTAAATTTTTACATTAAAATGTTATTCAAAAGATATAGTTTCATCCCTATTAAATCTAAGGGTTGCAACCCACAAAATGGGAACCTACACGGTTTTGTAGTTTGTTTTATGGTAATTTTTGTTTTATTTTGTTTTATTAAATAATACCACTTAGAACAGAAGATATTGGAAGAAATGTGATTTTGGGGGCTTACACCTCCTAAAAGTGTATATCCGCTGATGAAAATAATACATGTCTTTTATTTTCTTATGTTCTATAGGGTGATTCATTATGAGGTTTGGTTTTTAATCTCAAATAAAAGGCATGAAGTTGAATTCTGTAGTAAAAATTTTATTGTGAGTCGAAACAACAATCTATGACATTTACTTTTTAATGATTATCTCATTTAAATGTTGACCGCGACTACGCCGTAAATGGGCCATCCTGAGGGTCCAATTTTGGACGACGCGTTCCAGCATAGCGACCTGTATCTCGGGAATGACACGAGTAATGTTGGCTTGCAAAGCGTCGATTTTAGCTGGCTTATCCCTGAAGACCAGAGACTTCGTGTAACTCCAAAGAAAATAATCTAAAGGTGTGATATCACACGATCTAGGCGGCCAATTTACTGATCCAAAACGTGAAATCAGGTTCTGACCAAAATGATTTCTCAATAAGTCCATTGTTTCTCTCGGTGTATGCGAAGTAGCGTCGTCTTGTTAAAACCAAAGTTCACCGATACCACGGGCTTTAATTTCAGGTAGCAAATATCTGTTATCATGGTGCGATAGCGGTCACCATTGACGGTTACGTTCTGGACTCATTTTGTAAGAAATATGGACCGATGCTTCTACCGGCCCATAAACCACACCAAACTGTGCATTTCTGTGGCTTGAGTGGTAGCTGTTGAAGCTCTTCAGATTGTTCATCAGCCCAAATACGGCAATTATGCTTATTGACGTATCCATTGAGCCAAAAACGCGCCTTATCGCTGAACAAAATTTCGCGATAAAACAGCGGATTTTTATTGAGCTGATTCAGAGCCCATTCACCAAAAACACGACGCAAACCTAAGTCGCCCGGCTTCAATTCTTGCACGATTTGAAGTTTGCATGTCTTAAAACCAAGATCTTAACGTGAAATACGCCAAGTTGTTGCGTACGACCAAGCTGTTGAGAACGACGGTAGGTCGACGTTGCACACCATAAGTTGCTCTAACAATAAGAGCACGAAAAACATTTCTCATGGAACGTTGATTTTCGTAATACAGCTGAACAATTTGGATACGTTGTTGCGGTGTAAGTCTTTCCATGATGATTTGTCAAACAATACTGAATAAAAATTACATTACAGTTTGACAGGAGTCACGCGTGATCTGTAAAAAAAAAGCCTATTGAAAATCAAACCTCATAATGAATCACCCTTTATAATATATTTCAGGATTATTGAAATCGAGAAGAGACACGTGGGGTAGTTTTCTTGTAAGTGCCAAAAACAATAATATGCACAAAAATTAAATAAAACTACCGAGATTTTTATAAGAAATGGTCTATTGGAGAATAACTTTTATCTTGTGACACATTAAAATACAGATCGAATTGATAATATGAACAAAATTTGAGTTCTATAGGATGATAGTAACATGGTTAAAATAGAATCCACAATATTCTTTTAATCTAATCATTCTACTTAACTTATTTGCACAATGCATAATTATACTTATCCTAATCATACGTAATCAAGAATCAAGATTTTGTAACGGAAACAAGATTTTGTAATGGAAATGATTATCAGTTATAATGAAGCATCATGAATAGAAATGATTATAATTACTTTACCTTCTACTAGGACGAATAAGTCATTTTGTTGCTTCTTTTATTGATTTACAGGCCTCCGCTACAGTAGCAAGATCGTTTATATATAGAAAAAAAATTTTTATTAGACGAGAGAAGAAAAGTTAGTTTCGTGTTTTGTAATATTATTATGAAAAATTAAACAAAGATTAACTAAAATAGTGCAATCACGCGACGAGGTAGTATGCAACTTTATAATACTTTGCGCACACGCCAAAAATCCAACAAAATTTCTCGTACCAAAATTGAATATTAAAAGATTTTCAATTTAATACTTAACTAATAATTGAATAGATAATATAATTATACCTCGGACTTTATGAAATAAAAGATTCGAATTTTCGAGAAATAGTCGAAATTTTCCCGGAAAACTAGCTTAGTCTTCACTGCACGCACCCAAGCAGAGTTTTCCATGCATGGATTACATAAGCAGCCACCCTTTCTATTACATAAGGTCAACAGGCAAAACAATGCAGCCATCATTGCGCGATTCTATCCAATGCTTTCTATTTAGTGTGCTTGCACGAGAATTTTATTGTTACGACAAGCACGCCGGTAAGTATATCTGATTGTCAAAAATAAATAAGTTTGCCATTTATCGAGGTTTGATTCTCGAAAGTAGCCAATGATCGGGAGTTGACTGAAACCTATGGCGTTAAACACCTTAAAAGCAAATACACAGGTAAGCCAAACAAAAGAATAGAAAATTAGTGATTTTGTAACGAAAATATCTCCTGAAATCCGTCTGTGTTATCTATTAAGGATAGTACGCAGTGTAATTACGTTATATTTTC
Source organism: Chalcis sispes (assembly GCA_949987625.1). NCBI lineage: Eukaryota > Metazoa > Arthropoda > Insecta > Hymenoptera > Chalcididae > Chalcis > Chalcis sispes. The sequence continues at coordinate 41,207,337 of OX465098.1, forward strand.
TATTCGTATATATCATAATTTAATTTTTTATTAACAAACAACTTAAAAAAATCATGTTTTTTTTAGTTTTTTACTTATAAAATAAAAAGTAATAAATAAATTTTAATGGAATCCATAAACAAATCGTAGATAATAAAAATCCAAACACCATGAACCTTCGAACGGACCGATCGGATAATTAGAAACAGAGAAAAATTGAAAAAATCGAGATTCAATTTTTTTGAAAAATTCATATGTAATTTTTTTGTAATATTTTAAGATATTCGACTAGACTTTAACAAAAAAGGTAGTTACATGTATAAACTTTATGTACGTTCCAAGAATAAATGCTGCACAAGAAATAGATTTAGCGGAATTACAATTTTAATTTTTGTAGGTAATATTTTGTAGAGCGTCTCCTGGCGACATGGATCGTCCGATTTTGATTTTGCCAACTATTTTTAATATATATGCATACTGCAAATTAATGTATACTTTAAATTTGCAATAACGTGCTGTAGAATAGGTAATACAGTCTGTCAAGTAAGAGCGTGGTCGACTTTACCGACAGTGAATGAAAGATTTCGCTCTAAATTTTTAGCGAGCCAATAGAGAAAAGCTTTGTCCTTGATGCACTGTTAGCAAAGATTCAGTTGTCGTTAATCTTATAAAAGAGAATCACGTTAAACGCCATGAGTGCTAAGTACGCGTCGCGCTACGAGGCTGTGTTCCTTTGCATCCACCCGAAAGGTCCCAAAATGTCGCAATCAGCGGCTGCTAAATATATGGGAAAGTCGAAGGCATTTGTACAGAAGTGGATACAGCGATATTAAGTGGCTAAAACTGTCGATGATTTACCAGAACGTGGCTCGATAGGAAAAATGAACAAAAAAGATGAAAAAAGAATAGTGAATCTGTTTTCGCGGAATCCTGCTTTAACACTGCGGCAAGGACAAGCAAAATTAATGGCAAAAGGTTAAGATATATCCTACGAAACTATCCGAACCCATCTTCGTACTCATCATCTGAAATGGCGCAACACAATGAAGAAGCCTCTGTTGACTGAAAAACATGTGACAAAGCGACTCGCTTGGGCGCATGAGAATATTGATAGAGATTTTCAAAATGTCATTTTCACTGATGAATGTTCTATATGGGCACGTTCTGTCCTTACGCAAGCCTGGTCAACTTCCACCAATAGGCTTGTTCAGCGGACCGTAAAACATGGAATAAAGGTGCATCTTTGGGGCTGCTTCTCAAAGCAGGGATTCGGCACTTTGCACCTCTTTACTGACAACCTAAATGCCGAGAAAATGATAAAAATCTACAAGAAGGCTTTACTGTCATCTGCCAAACGATGGTTTATCACAAAAAATAAAGATTGGATTCTGCAGGAGGACAACGATCCTAAACACCGCAGCAAGCTCTGTACTCAGTGGAAGACTCAATCTGGCATCGTTACATTGGATTGGCCGTCGCAGTCGCCCAATCCAAACCCTATTGAAAATGTGTGGGCAAATATTAAACGGAAGCTCCGTGGAAGACGCACATACACTTTAAAGCAGTTGTCTTACGAAATTCGTCGGATCTGGAGATCCTTGCCACTAGAATACGCCGTCAAATTAGTAGAAAGTATGCCTCGGAGATGCCAGGCAATTATCGACGCCGGTGGTGACTAGACACATTATTGACTAAATTGAATCATTGTTTGTAATGTGTACAATGTATATATAAATATGAAAGTTTCATCAAATAAATTTTTTTATAAATTAACACGACCACGCTCTTACTTGACAGACTGTACGTGACCGTAAGCGGCCGAGCGCATGAAAATGTAATGGAAGCGCGCTACGCGCAATTTTTGTTGAATTTGAATATCTTAGCAACTACTTCAGCTATTTTACAAACTTTTTTCTTTTTATTTTTGAGGTAATTAAACCCAAAGAAACTGATTTTCTCACTTTAATTTGATAAATTATAAATTAATTATCTGCTGCAGCATGTTCTTTAAAACATATTCTTATTTTATATTTATAATCAATTTATATTCTTCCAAAATTGAACAATTATTTATTAATTAATGAACTTGTTTATTTTTTCTTTTTATTAAGATAGTTAATAAGTTAAGGTTTTTGTCAAGGTTGACATGAACTACGTCCGTAGAAATATTCTTTTTAAATTTTCGTAAGTAAACTTAAGATCTATTAACAAACTTAATAAATAAATAAACAAGTGAATAATCTAGTAAATAAGAATTCAACCTCTAAGTAATTTTAAAGGCTGTAAATGCAAATGAATCCTTAAGAGTCTATGCAAATAGGTGGATCGATGCAGACGGTGGATAATATAGGAGTCACTGGAAGCGTCTAGTTGATTGTTTTTCAATGAGAGGTCAGCGTCAAACTTACGAAATAGTAGAGATGCAAGGTAATAGGATAAGTAATCTTATCTTAAGTATCTTCGTTTTCAAACAATTGAGATCTATCCAAGATTAAGCCTAAAAGGAGTGATCCTTTATATCGAGGGAGGGAGAGAGCAAAAAGGAGAGAGGGAGAGAGGAAGACAAGATAGATAGATAGATAGATAGATAGATAGATAGAATGTTTATTCGTATGTGTATACAAAATTAATACAAGAAATTTTTTTTTTAATATTTATAAAAAAATATTGCACGTGATATCACAGTCAAAGAAACTAAAAACTAATAAAGCTAAAATAAATTTTGTCAATAAAACAAGTGATATCGCGGATAATTAAATACAACCAATACACATACAATTCCAATTAAAAACAATCACAAACATAGAACGCACAATAAATAAATAAATAAATTAACACAAATAAAATATAAATAAAATAACAAAGAGACGCTACTGATTGAGTTCGAGGTAGTGTACCTTGACCGCTTTTTTAAACCCACTGAGAGACGAGATGTTTCGTATATCAATAGGCAGAGAGTTCCATAAATGCGCACCTTGAACTTGGAAAGAGCGCTTTCCAGTCTCAGTGCGCATCAGAGAAGCAACGAGTTCCTTAGTTTCACCCCTAAGAGGTCCCCTGGGCACAAATCTAGAGAAGAGACTCTCTAGATAGTCAGGAACACGCATGCGTATGATTTTGTACATAAGTACAGCCATAAAATAGTGTCTCTTCATATCAGTACGCAGCCAACCCAGAGAGTCCCGATGAAGAGAAACATGGTCGTCCCCCCTTAGACCCTTCACGTATCGAACACAGGAATTTTGTAAGACTTGCAGTCGATTACGTTGCTCTTGAGAAGCATCCAGTAAGATCACCGAACAGTGAGTATTGAGAGGTGAAGAGAGGGATTGGATTTGAATTACTAAACATTATTAAGGTAGTGACATGAAATTCCATATAGTCTGAGACAATAATAAAGTAAAGTAAAACTTAACTTTTTAACAATAGATACATTAATATTATAAGTAACGTAATAGAGAAAATTAAAAAAAAATTTGAATGATTTGCATACATTATAACTAAATTACAAAGTATAGAACATATCCTAAGAAGCACAATTATTCGGTTCCGTTACAATTACTATGGTAAGTGATTATAAGAAAAAATATGATATGAATAATAAACATAACAGCTTAAGAGTTAATGCCTAATTATATTTTTCAGTTAAGCTACTAGGGTTACAAGCGCAAAAACAATTTAAAGGTGAGTCACAATTCACAGTTGCAGTTCACCAGACTGTAACAGTGTAGCTGGTAGCTCATCAGTTGGAACCGGATTTACATTTAGCTTTGACACATTTATAACCATTCTAGAGTAGGCAATGAGATGACAAGAAGGTAAAATTTTAACAAAACTCCGGAGTAACCAGGTAATGATCGATAATAAGTCTTACCTCTTCTGCAAAATAAAGTATTGCAGTTTGCATAGAATAGCGAGGCCTTAAACCTGCTTAAAATTTATTCAATAGTTGATTTTTATTACGAAAACTACAGTTTTTCATGTATGACACACTTAAATAATTTTAAAATCTCAGACATTAAGGCTATGGGATGCGTATCAAACGGAGACTTAGATGGTTGACTTTTAGAAAGTAAAATAGCTGCCAGTTTCCAGCACTCAGAAGAAATACTTTGATCAATTAAGCTATTAGAATTGAAAGAAGATATAGTTAAAGAGATGGATAATCTAATTTCAAGATTTTCGTAGATATAAGGTTAGTTCCAGTGCAGGTCTTCACTTCCTTGTTTAATGCATAAGGATGCCATCAATATTAGTTTATTTTAACGGTTTAATTAAGTTTAAAACATTTGCATATAGCGCATTCAATGTGGTAGATGCAAAGTAACTATTATTGGCGATGGAGGGTTAAGATTTATAACACCCGTACTCCTCAGGCTAGACCACAAGGCCTTAGGCTCATTGGAGAATTCCAGCAGTGAATAAAAATATTTATTCTTCGCAAAATCAATGCTGTTATTACTGATTATCGAACACAAGATAACAATCGCTAATCTGTCAGCAGGCGTATCAATCATTCTGGCTCTACGATATGCTTTAGATTTAGCCTTCATAAGCAAACAAATTATTTTCGATACCTAAGGCTTAAAGACGATTAAAACTTAATATTTCTGGAAAGAGCATCCTAATAAAAAATTTTAATAATAGCGTCAGTAAGTGACTGCCATGAATGATACTTTATCTCTATCAGGTAAAGAGTATTGATCATTAACAACCAATGTATAAGATTGAGGTAAGTCGCGTAAAAATAGTGAGAGCTTAGTTGAGAGTTCAAGCCTTAATAATAAGTCCGAAGCGAGAGACAGCGAGAGAGAGAGAGGGTGAAAAGAGGTCCTGCCTTGTATAAGCAAGCCACCGAACTATACATAGTTTCGATGTGCCAGTCAAAGCGAAGTAGGAGAGAATATAAGCACATTTGGTGCAAATTTACAAACAGCTAAAAACTAGTTCATCAACTTTTCATCTCTAGCATAGCGAAGCAGCTTGTTTTGCGTCAGCGAAAATCTAGGTATATGAGTAAAGAGTTCTTTTCCTTTAAAACATTTTTTTCGACGTAATTTTTGTTATTCCTTAGATGATCTTTGTAAGTATTATCACAAGTAGAAAAAGTCAAAAGCATTGTATAAATGCTATAAACTCTAATATAAATTATTTAGAATTGCACTACAAACAATTCATGTAAAATTTTTAACTAACTATTAGACTGTAAAGAAACTTCACAGTACTTGCGGATCTAGAACTAGTAAAGATTTTATTTCTATTGATTATAATGTATTCATAAATCGTTTACTTATTAATTTAAAATTATTAGATGAGAGAACAAGATGGTAGAGGAGTTGCTAAGGTATATTTTTCTGATGCAGATAATAGTATTCATGATTAAGGTCAAAACGTAATTTTTGAAGTTGGTAGAAAAAGTATTTTTTTTGTTGTTAATCTTTTTCAGCAATGTGTTGCTATCTAAAATATAAATCTAAGTGAAAAAAGTTGATTGGAAACTAAAGGGCTATTGCAAATAATTAAACAAGAACAAAACGAACAAAATGATCCACTAATCTTATTTAATGAAATGTCAGAAACGTTAAAATCATGATTATACCAATAGTGTTCAAATAATTTGTATAAATGATTTCCAGATGAAAAAAATATTTTTTATTTCTAAATATTGTACAATTATCATAATGGATATTAGTATTAAGTACCTAGATATTAACTAAATACCATAATGTAACTATTATTAGGTTTATTTGTAGCATGTTCTGTATTGCAGATTCTTGGCAGTCAAGATGAAGTGAAAGAAAAATGGCTAATAGAAGATACTGTTAGAAATTGGTAAAGACCATATTTTCGGCCTCTTTAATATTCATTTCACCACACATAACAAAACCCAAGGAGCGTAAACGTTTATTTTTAGTGCAATTACAAGAAAAATGTAAATAACTAAAAAATATTTTATTAGCAATGAAAAAGCTATGTCATTATTATATAAAATAATAAATTTTAAATATTAATATACTTATTGTTAGCTCTTGTTGCAGCACACAATTATAAATTAGTTGCTGCTTCTTTATTTAAATCGTATGATAATTCACTTACCAAAAATCTCATCTCTTCCACTAGCACTTTATAGATCTAATTTCATACTTACGTAGAAAAATTTGCGTAAATTTTTGTTTCTGTAACAATTCTTTATAATGTAAACAATGTGTCAAGTATTTGGTAATCAAAAATGAAGATATTCGTATGCTTTCTTTGTAAAATATCTTTATAGAATATAAATTGAATATTTTTTTTAATCTAAGATTTTTCTTGCATATGAATACTACATTAAATAACAATCTTCTTTTTTTGTCAAAATCTTCCGATTAAAAAGTTTAACTTAAATTATTATTTGTTTTTATTGGCTAACATTCAATTCGCAATTTTAATTGGAATATATTTTAGCGAACATTTAAACATGTAACTAAATATTAAAAAATGTAATAAAAAAATATAATATATGTATAAAATTTACAAGAAAATGATACAGAATAAAACAAAGTGTAGTTTTTTTTTGGATTTAGAATAGTTTTAACATTTCTTTTTTGTACTTTTTTAAATTTTCTTTTTAATGAAATCAATAATTTGTTTTATAATTTTTTTCATTTTTTTTATACTTCATTATATTTTTCTTTCATATTCTTAGTCTTTTTAAAGATCACTTATATACGTTTTTTAAAGTATACAAATACACAACACTAATAAAAAAATCATGCATACTCTTAATCTAAGTATCCATTTTTAGTTGCGGTTGTCGGAATTTTCAGGAATATCTGCAAAACTAAAGATATTTAAACTCTCAGAGTCTGCAAAACATAAAAAACTACTCATACCATTAATATTTGATTTGGTGTACATCTTACATCTTACATTATATTAAAATTTTTCCGGTTTCAGCCTGTAAAAATGTTACGTCCCATATATATTGATGTACTATTATACGTGCGCAACTAATTTCTTGCTGTTTTTCTTAGTGAAAATGCAACTTTATTGTAAAAAAATGGTTACAAATTAATCATTTAAAATATTGCCCATTGCTAGCTACAACTTTTTCCCATCATTCTGGTAGAGCTCGAATACCTTTACAATAAAAGTGTTCGTCTTTTGAAGCTATCCATGAGTCAAGCCAATTTTTGATATCTTTACATGAGCGGAATTGCTGATCAGCCAGACCATGTGCCATCGAACGAAACAAGTGATAATCGGACGGCACAATATCTGGAGAACATAGCGAGTGGGGTAAGATTTCCCATCTGAGCGTCTCCAAGTAGGTTTTAACGGGTCCGACAATGTGAGGCCGAGCTTCGTCATGCAGTAGAATCATTTTTTCGTGCCTTTGCTCGTATTATGGCTGTTTTTTGCGTAGTGCTGCGCTCAATCGCATCAATTGAATTCGATACCGTTGTCCAGTGATGCTTTTATTTGGTTTCAACAGCTCATAATAAATAACACCGACCTGGTCCCATTAAATTTACAGCATAATCTTCGCAACGTAAATATTGGCCTGAGCTGACGACGTATGAGCATGGCCGGGCAGTCCCCATGATTTTCTTCTCTTTGGATTGTTGTAATAAATCCATTTTTCATTACCTACCTCGATGCGATGAAGGAAACTCTTCCTTTTTTGCCGCTAGAGCAATTTCTCATAGGCAAAAAGAAGGACGCTCAACGTCCCTTGGTTTCAAATCATAAGGAACCCAAGTTCCTTGCTTTTGAATCATTTTCAACGCATGAAATGGTAACTCCTAATACTGAAGCAAGCTTATTTCCTGTTTAGTATGGATCCTTGTCGAGCAATGCCTCCAATACAGCATCTTCGAAGGTTTTTCACCTTCCTTCACGCGTAAGGTCGTCAATATCGTAATCACCGTCTTTGAAATGAGGGAATAAATTACGGCACGTTTTTTCACTTAGAGCAACGCCTCCGTAAACGTTTTGGAGCTACCGATGTGCTCCAGCCACCGTATTCTTTCAATGAAAGAAGAAAAGCAACACTTCCCGTAAATGACGATTATTTGGCACAAAATAAGATATTTTCACCCATCCAAAAGTAAATGACACCAAAACAAAATCACTAATCTATCAAAGCGATTTGTTTACCCTATGCCTAAGCTTACTTCATGAAGTTTTGGATGTCGAAATCGACAAGCACTTACTGCTGGAGCCATCTATTGTCAAACAGCGATAACTTAGTTGCGCACCTAATATGTATTTTCATTACGCATAATAGTATATTTATATAGATTTTTCCACAACTCCCACTCTCTCTTTCATCCTCTCCCGCTTTCTCTTGCTCTCTGTCACCGTGTTTTCCTCTCTCGCCCACTCTTGACTTTTCTCACTCACTAACCTTTGTCACTCTTTCTCGACGTCACTCACTCACCGACTTTTGGCCTCTCTCGCCCACTCTCATAGTCTCTTACTCTCTCTTGCTCTCTCCCTTCGCCTCTCACTGTCTCTCACACTCTTTCGTCCCCTTTCACCTATCATGCACTTGTTCGTCATCTCTTACTCTTCTTTGCTATTTCTCTTAACGCTGCTTGCGTTTTCTCTCTCTCTCTCTCTTATCCTTTTATGTCATCTCTCATTCTGTTTTGCTCACTCTCGCTTAGTCGCCAATGTTCTCGCTCACTTTAGACCTTCATTACTTTCTGCTCTCTCGACTTTTTTCGTCTTCTTTCCTTTCTCCAGCTCTCTCTTACCTTTTCTCGCTTTCGCACCCTCTTTCACCTCTTCCTCTACACGCTCCCTCTTGATTCTCCTGCTTTCTCTAGGCTTCTGGATTTTATTTTCTTGCTCTCGCGCCCTCTCTCACCTTTTCTGCATACTATACCTACATCTTTTTCTACCTTATTATTTTACATAATTATTCATTTTCCGAGCGACCAAAGCTACTGTTAGCAACTGAAGATACTGTTTTGTTAGTACAATATTACGATTAATACTCTAATTTGAGAATTTCACCCCTACCTAAAAATTTAAGCTGGTAAATGCATAAAATCTACATTTTAAGAGTGTTGAATTACAAGTAAAGCAAAAATTTAGCTTGATAACTAACTTGAATTAAAGATACATTACACTCAAAAACTTTTTCAATTAGTCTAGGTGCTCTTCAGAAGTTTTTCGTAATTTTGCAGACTTAAATTCCCTTTTTTTTTATTTTATCTTTATTGTAAAATTTTCATCCAGTTTTCGAAAGTTTAAAAAAAGAAATAAAAAGAGTGGATGATCGATGTTCTAAAATAAGCAGGTTGTTTCGACCATTGATTAGATTTATCGTCAATGGAGCGCCAAAATTAGCCGAAAAGAAAAAAGGAAAAAAAAAGAAAACAAAACTAATTAAAAGAAGAACAAGGCTTGAAAAATGACAAAAGCTCAGATGTAATAATAATTAAATTCCATAATAAGCCGATTATAATATGATAATAGATAAATCGTTTGAAACTATATTAGTTACTATGTTTTTTTTTTATTTTATCCAGCAATTTTGAAAAATTTTTTAGACAACATTATCTTTTTATCTTAATTTTAAGTTAATGATGAGTGTTAACAATAATCTATTTCACTTTATTCTTTAATTACTTCATTCTCTTTTTTCATTTTATTCGCATCTGCGTGAAATATTTCAGTTGTCATTATAATAAACTTTTAATGCTGTACAGATTTTTGGCTATAGATATATACACATGTGTATATATATATATATATATATATATATATATATATATATATATATATATATATATATATCATTCTATTTTCTACAAAAAAAAAAAAAACTTTTGTTTACATATCCTATTGTATTGTGCGCGAACTTTTCGACGCAATATTTTTTAAACGAATACAAAATATCTTATTTAACTTCTTGCATGTGGGTTTTTATTAAATCTTTTATTGATTATTTTAGTTTCGTCTCAAATATGGCTAGCCATAGAAGTGACATAATAAATGGCGTGTTTTCCACTTGAATAAAAAAGTCGTTATTAAGTGTCTTTCACAGTTACTAATATAATAAAATATACTATTCTTTTTTTGTAGTGACGTAAATTAGTTTTAATTTTAGTTTTGCATGCAGGAGAAATTATTAGGGTAAAATGCCTTAAGAGTTCGCGGTTTGGAAAGATTTACTTATATCTCAAAAACAAAAAAAAAAGAAAACAGAAACATGACTTAAAATAAGACGCATTTATTAACAAGATGCATGATTAATATTAAAATGAAATTAGAAGTAATAACCTGAAATACAAATATTAAATAATTATTCTCGATTTTACTAATGAATAATATGTGTGTACTAATGTACTCTTAGATAATTAGTTGTTAGTAATAATTAGTTGTACAAAAGTACTTGTAGTATACTTTTGATACTAACTCTTTATTTTAGCTAAGTGTAACCTTTATTTCAAGTAAATCTGCTAAGATAATTCGCGTTATAGTCTCTTGATAGGCTGGATTCAGGCATACCTAATAAATCAGCAACATGCCACTTACTCTATACACTAACTTAAGTGCTATATCTAATGTTTCTTTAGTAATGCTTATTCTAGTGATTTTCTATGGTTTTGAAATAATTTGTAAAGTAAATAATCCTAATATTGTTTAAAAGAATTTGAGAGTAACATTTTGAGAAAAACAATTAAAATCAAAAAACGTATATATTTAACAGATCAGCTGAAAAGTTCGTAGACCGACACGTAGATGGCGTTACTAGAATTAAATCCATATGATTTTTAGTTAGTATGAACCTTCAAACGATACGTGTAAAATTTGACAGCTTTCGGATAATTAGTTCGTAAGATATAAGATTGTGAGTGAAACAATTTTTGTTATTATAAAAAAAATGGATAAAAAAGAATTTCGTGTTTAATGAAGCATTGCTTTATGGTGAAAAAAAAATACTGTTAAAGCCTAGGCTTGGCTTTATAAACATTATTCGGGCTCTGCATTAAGGAAATAAACCGTTGAGAAGTGGTTTGCTGAATTTAAACGAGGCGAAATGAGCGTCGAAGACGATGCACGCAGTGGACGTCCATAAGAGGTTATAACCGACAAAAACATCAAAAAAGTTCACAAAGTAATTTTAAATGATCGAAAAGTGACGTCGATCGAGGTAGCTGAGACTGTAAAGATATCAAAGGAACGTGTTAGACATATCGTGCATGAATCTTTAGACATGCGAAAGCTATGTGCAAAGTGGGTGCCATGCAAGCTCACAATCGATCAAAAGGAACAACATGTTAATGATTCGAAGCAATGTTTAGCGATGTTTAACCACAATAAAGACGAATTTTTCAGACGATATGTGACAATGAATGAAACATGACTTTATCACTACACTCCAGAGTCCAATTGATAGTCAGCCGATAGGACTGCATGCAACGAACCGAATCCAAAGCGTGGAAAGAAGCAACAGTCGGCTGGCAAGGTTATGGCATCAGTATTTTGAAATGCGCATGGTATAATATTGATCAATTACCTCGAAAAGAGCCAGACCATCAACAGCGATTATTATATAGCATTGTTGGTGCGTTTGAAGGATGGAATCACAAAAAAACGGCCCCATTTCAAGAAGAAAAAAGTGCTGTTTCATCAAGTTAATGCACCGTGTCACAAATTAATGAAAATGATGCAAAAATTGCTTCCCCATTCACCGTATTCTCCAGATTTTGCTCCTAATGATTTTTCCTGTTTGCAGACCTCAAAAGAATGCTCACTGGACAAAAATTCAACACTAACGAAGAGGTAATTGCTGAAACTGAGGCCTATTTTGAGGCTAAGGAGAAATCGTGTTATAAAAATGGTTTTGAAAAATTATATGACTGCTATAATTGTTGTATTGCCTTCAAAGGTATCTACTATGTTAAATAATAAAATCGAATTCTATCAAAAAAATGTGTTTTACTATGTTAGCTAACAAACTTTTTAGCCAAACTATTATAGCTAGGCCGAGCCTTAATAAGGAACGGTGATTGAATTTTAATGACTTGTGAGGTATAGCGTAACAGGGATAAGGTGGTCATCCACTATGTTTACTTCCACCAACGGGTAACTTATATGTTAGTTTGGTCTTTGAGTTGAGAATACGATATCAACCTTTACGTATCTCATACATAGTTGACGCCGTCTCGTATATAGTTATCGCTGTCTCGTATATATTGCCCTCAAAGGTAACTATATTGAATAATAAAATCGAATTTTATTAAAAAAATGTGTTTTACTATGTTAGCCTACGAACTTTTTAGCCAAACTGTTAAGGCAAAACATAATAATTTTCCACCAAATTTTCTTGATACAGTGATAGCTGAAAGCTGTTTAACGTACAAATAAAATTTGTTCAAATCATTAATATTTGAAGCAAATATACTAGGAAAATGTTCAGTTTTCATCTACAAGGAAAATGTTTAGTTTTTTTTATATAGAAACTAATGTTTCGTTTTTAGTCACGCACGTTTATATGGAAGTTCCTGATGTTTTGTCGTTACAGAAATAGAACTTTCCTTTAATAAATTTATTTTCACACAAAAAAAATTTTTGCATAGAAAATATTAGCTTTAAGCATTGTCTAAAATATACGTATCAGTACATACATATAAACTTTTTTATCAGCCTAAGCACTTTCAAATGAATCTTAATGAAACTTACACAAAATATTTGTCTTATAAAATTATGACCCTGTATTATTTTAAGAAGGATTTATTAATAAATAACCAACCGACAACACAAGAAAGAGTTTGTCAAAAACACAATTTTATAAAAACGAAGAAATTTAAAAAAATTTTTAAATATTTAGACGTAAATTAAGAAAACATAATAAATGAAACTTTTTTGTATTCTGTTTTTATTTTCAATATTCGAAAAGATACAAAAGGCAAATAGATAACAATATTTATTTAATATGGGAAAAAAGTTTTTGATTTGATAACTTGAGAATGATTACTCCTAGAGAAGAAAGTTAGGTAGAATACTTGTAGAGAATAACAACAGAAAACTTTTTACTAGTATACGCTTTTCTTTTGGAACAATATTTCAGAAGTTACATAAAGTAAATGATTACAATTTCGGTTTTAAATGAGAAAAACCTTGTTGCCTGTTAACTTGATAGTGATTGCTCCTAGAGAATAGTGACAAGCTAGAAACTAGACATTTTCCAGGAATAATATTTAAAAAGTTACGGGGACCAAGTGGGATAGAATTATCATTTCGGAAGAAAAAGTTTTGACCTATGAACTTGACAGCAATGGCTTCTAGAGAAAAAGGTTAGAAAACGAACTTGTGGACAATAGAAAGACAAAACTTTTTTTTGTTATAATTTCCTCTAGAAGTAGTATGTAAAATTTTATATAATCCTGATCAGTTACAATTTCGATTTATTGCGAAAAAAAACTTTCATCCATGTTACTTAAGAATACTTTAGATCATCTTCAATTTTTTATAGATGCAAAAATAATAATTTTGTATTTAAAAAATTCGGCTCTTGAATATTAGTTGATTCATTTTTTATAGATGTTTATTTTAATACAAGAAAGTTGAGGTAAGTAGATTCTCATAGTAAAACATAGCTCATGACATACTTGCGTCATGCTTTCGCGCACATACTATTGAGGTTAACTTTCTAGCACACTGTTTTATTATATTTTTAAAAAACTTTCTGTCATCTTAAAAGCTTAACACAAACTTTTAAACGCGACTGATACATGCAAGTATCTTATATTTTTGTCGGTGGTAAAAAGCGTACGTGTATATATTGGGTGTACAACTTTGCTTCCGCCGTTTGGCAATAGATGGCTGTAGCGGTAAGTGGTAGTTGAAATAAATAGATCATAGATGTTATACAATAAGCTTAGGTATTTGTAAACATAACCCCATCGAAATATTAGTCGATTTGTGTCTGCATCATAAAGTTATTCTCTTGATGTCAGCTTACGAGCCAAATTCTCGTCATTTGCGGGAGGTTTTAATTTTCTGCTTTAATATAAAGAAATCTGCGATTGAGGCTCATCGAATGCTCTCAAATACCTATGGTGAGGCCGCTATTAGTGAAAGAACGTGCCAAGAGTGGTTTCAACGCTTCAAGAACGGCGATTTTAACGTCGAAGACCAGCATGGCGGTGGAAAAAAGAAGGTTTCCGAAGATGCAGAATTAGAGGCATTACTTGATCAAGACTCGCGTCAAACGCAACAAGAATTGCGAGCCAAAGACGGAAGGGATTTCTGCATCGCATTGTGACTGGGGACGAAAAATGGGTTTACTACGATAATCCCAAGCGCAGAAAATCATGGGAATATCCCGGTCATGCTACAACGTCGACGGCCAAACCGAATATTCACGGTTCCAAGGTCATGCTCAGTATTTGGTGGGACCAGCTCGGCGTAGTGTATTATGAGTTGTTAAAACCGACTGAAACAATCACAGGCGATCGTTATCGAACGCAATTAATGCGTTTGAGCCAAGCACTGAAAGACAAACAGCTGCAATACAACGAAAGACATGATAAAGTGATTTTACAGCATGACAATGCTCGACCTCATATTGCGAAAGTGGTCAAGACATACTTTGAAACTTTGAAATGGGAAGTCCTACCCCACCCGCCGTATTCTCCAGACGCTGCTCCCTCAGACTATCACTTGTTTCGATCAATGGCACACGGCCTAGCTGACCAGCACTTTCGGTCTTATGAAAAAGTAAAAAATTGGATCGATTCATGGGTCGATTTAAAAGATGACCAGTTTTTTTAACGCGGGATTCGTATGCTGCCCCAAAGATGGGAGAAAGTAGTGGCCAGCGATGGACAATACTTTGAATCATAAATGTATAACCAGTTTTTTACAATAAAGCTTTCAATTTCGGAAAAAAACGGCGGAAGCAAAGTTGTACACCCAATATATATACACAGTGTGTCCCATGGAAAACGGAACTTTTTCAAAATAAAGACAAAAACTCAATATTCCCGCAAATCTTATTAATTTTATTTAAAATAGTCTCCTTTCGCATCAATGCAACGTTTTGCACGATCAATTAACATATCGAATGAGTTTTTGAGATCATTTTTATCCATCGACTTTAGTATGTCGGTCGTCGCTCTTTGGATGGCCTCTACGTCGGCATAACGTTTTCCTTTCATAGGCAAGTGCAATTTGGAGAACAAGTAGAAGTAGCACGGAGCCAAATCCGGCGAGTACGGTGAATGGTTGATGGTTAAAATGGAATTTTTGATAAAAAAATCCGTGATCAAGTTCGATCGATGAGACGGGGCATTATCATGCAACAAACGCCAGCTCCCTTTTTCACGGTATTGTGGCCGCACACGAAGAATACGGCTAAGCAAACGCTTCATAACACCAAGATAAAACACAGCACTAATCGTTTGACCAGGTGGAACGAATTCACGATGAATAATACCCTCCGAATCGTAGAAACAAATCAACATTGTCTTCACTTTTCACTTTTCAAGACGACTTTTTTTCGGATTGGGCTCGGTTGGGTGCTTCCATTCAGCACTTTGACGCTTGGTTTCGGGGTGATATTGAAAACACCATGTCTCGTCATCAGTTACAATTGAATATTTCAAGTTTGGGTCCTTTTTTGACTCTTTAATCAAATCCTTACAATGTTAAATTCGGAGCAATTTTTCGTAGTCGGTCAATTTGTGTGGAACGAAGCGTGCACACACCTTCCGTAGATTCAAATAATCGGTCAAAATGCGATGAATTAAGTTTTTGAACATATTCAATTCCATTTCCATGTATCGCAATGAAGATTTTGGCTCATTTTTTATAAATTCACGCACTTTTTCAATGTTACTTTGAGTAACCACGGTATTCGAAGGACCTGGATGTTCGTCGTCCTGAATGTCTTCACAACCTTCCTGGAACCGCTCATACCACTCATACACCCTGGTACGGGATAGACAATTATCGCCATAAACTTGTTTCAGCAAATTATGCGTCTCAGTAAAGGATTTATCGAGTTTAAAACAGAACTTAATATTTGTTCTTTGTTCGAAGTTCATTTTTCGACTGATGCCACAAACACACTGTCACTTTGAGCGCGATATTTTGGTTTTCATTGAACCAAATGTCATACAATTTTGACAGGATGTCAGTTAAGAATGGACCTTTCCATTGCTAACATCCACCAATAGGTGGCGCCAATATAAATCGATGTTTTGAAAAAGTTCCGTTTTCCGTGGGACACACTGTGTGTGTGTGTGTATATATATATATATATATATATATATAAATGTATATTTATTTATTTATATATGTGTATATATATTAATATTATTACTATTTATTATTATTTATTTGCCATTCCTTAGTTGTACATAAATATTAATATAAAACAGTATATTTTATTTCTTGGTTACGTAATTTCTGGTTCTACACTAAACATTAGTACATTTTATTATTTTCTTTATGTAAATAACTATCCTACTGGGGTTTCACATAACCAACACAAGAAACCGTATCGTAGGTGACGATATTAGGGGATCATTAGATTTGAAAATCTGTTTGACTATTTTGTGTTGCAGCTTTATCAATTTGTCTATATGCGTTTTATAGGCCCCACCCCGTGCAATTATTCCATACGTTGCTATACTATGAAATAATCCATAATAAATTGACTTGATTTGACTTCTAGTTAAAATATTAGGTTGCTGCAGATAAAATGGTCAATTTAGTAATAAATTTTTAAACAGCTGTAACTTTTCATTAAGACAATTTATTTAATCAAAATAGGTACCAATAGATGCAACACACTTTTCCCAACGAGATACAAGTACATTTATTCCAGTTTTGTAGAAGTCCGAGTTTCTGGTTCTAAGAAACTCCTCGAAGGCATTTTTGACAGCAACTTTGTTATTAAATCTTTTTCCTGTCAAAAAGTGATCCAAATGTTTGAAGAAATGGTAATCTGTTGGTAAAAGGTCTGGTAAATATGGAGGGTAAGGAAGCGTCTCATAGCACAACTCGTTTAATTTTTGGACCATTGTTCTCGATACATGAGGTCATGCGTTATCATGAAGCAGTATCACTCTATCCCTGTTGACAAGCCTAGGTCGTTGGACTATCAATTTCTGATGCATTTTATCCAGTTAAGCACAGTATTTCTCAGTATTGATGGTTTCGCCAGGTTGCAGGAACGAATAGTGGATAACTCCAGCTACAGACCACCAAACAGTTACCATTATTTTCTTTGGATAAAGGCTTGGTTTCGGCATGTGTCTTGGCGCTTCATTGGCGTCTAGCCATTGGAACGATCGACAACGATTATCGTATAAAATCCACTTTTCATCGCAGGTCATAATTCGGTGCAAGAACGGTTCCTTTTTGTTGCGGGAGAGAAGAAAACTTGAAATCTTCATTCGACACATCATGTTTTACTCGGTAAGATCATGCAGAACCCATTTGTCAAGCTTTTTTACCTTTTCAAGTTGTTGCAAGTGGCGGCAAACTGTCGAATTGTGTACGCCTAATTTCTCGGCAAGATCCCTTATGGTTTGGCGGGGGTCAGACTCCACTAATGCACGCAGCTCGTCGTTATCGATTGATGGTCCTGGGTGTCCACGTGGCTCATTTTCAAGGTCCATATCTCTGGATCGAAATCTTTCGAACCACCGCCAAGTGGTTCGTTCGCTAACTGTTTCAGGCCCAAATGTGCTGTTGATATTCCTCGTTGCTTCCGTTGCGTTGTGCTTTAATTTAAATTCGTATAGTAGAAGTAGCCTTTTTTGATTTACTTCCATGTTTACTTTCTCTTATTGTTTTTACGATCACTATGAAGTGCAAAACAGAAATGACTCCATAAGCCAAGGTAGCAGTATTTATACTTCAATATGTCACATCATTTGCACCGCCTTGTGCCAACATAATACACTAAAACTGCAGCCAACTTTATGTCATTGCTAAATCGGCCATTTCATCTGTAGCAACCAATTTATTTTAGTCAAGCAAAAACATAAATCATATATCTTAATTTTTTAACTAAATAATTAATCGGTTTACTCCAAGTTAACCCAGCATCTATGTATATTCCTAGGTACTTTATTGAGTGTACTCTTTCTAGGGTTATATCGTGCAAAGACAATTGAATGGCATCAGGGATTCTATTCAGATGGTTTGCAAAGGCTATATATTTAGTTTTATCAACGTTCAACGCTAGTTTATTATGACATAACTAGCAATGTACTTTTTTAAATACATTATTTATTTCAAACATAACATTATTTCAAGATTCCCCTGAACAATAAATAGCTGTATCATCAGCATAAGATATAATATTTTGTGAGATTAAATGCATACTATCTATGTATATTATAAAAAGGAGTGGTCTTAATATAGAACTGTGTGGTACACCAGTTTTTATTGTTGCCTTTACACTGTATACTCTATTTATTTTTGTACACTGTAACCTGTTAGTTATATAGCTTTGAATTAATTGCAAGGCATTACCTCGAATACCAATCGTATCCATTTTTTGTACCAGTGTAGAGTGATCGAGTGCCTCCTCGATCGTATTAAAATTTTTTCTATACGTCCTCCTAGACTGTATAGACATTCTATATGTCCTACCAGAACGCATACAATCTTATACGTCCTAGGTGAAAAAAGCGTTAACAGCGCCACTGCTATGTATTGCCGCTTAGTATATAGCCTATCATGTGAGTCTTCATCGAGACTTATATTTTCGGAACGCGTAGTACGACTTATGTATATTGAACGAAGGATAGAGAACGAGATAGCGATAAGAGCGTGCACACCGCTGCTTTCACGTGACCACCCTATCTCCGTCTCGCTTTCTCCTTCGCTCAATATATATTCAAGCAACCACAGCGGCTCTGCTTTTCTTCTATTTTCTTTGTGTACTGTAGTGTATCGTTGTGCCGGTAATGTACATTCTTAAAGTATGATGAGAGAAATAAAAATGAGTGATTTATTAAACAACGAAAATGGGACGGGTGATAGTGATAGTGATAAAGGAATGCAAACATGAATTAAAGAAACTAATAGAAAAAGCGAAGTCTAATATAATCCCGCAAAATTCAAAAAGAGTATATGAATGACAGTATGAAAAGCTTCAAAACTGGTGTTTGCAAATGAAAAAAAAGAAAACAGATGAAAAAATTGTATTAGCGTATTTTAAAAAATTATCTTAAAATTATAAAGCGACAAGATTATGGGCAACGTACACTAAGTTAAAATTAATGCTCATATTTAAACAAAATATCGACATTAGTAAATACATGCAGGTGCAATATTTTCTAAAAACAAAAACAAAACGTGACACAGTATAAAAGTCAAAAGTATTTAAAAAAATAATGAAATCAGTAAATTTATTACCAATGCATCAGATGATGAATTTCTTTTACATAAGGTAACTCAAAGTGAAAAAATATTATTTTTTGAATACGAGGTATCGTTAAACAAGAATTTACTATACTAAAAACTTATTTTTCGACTAATTTACATATACAGGTAGTTTTATTTATTAGGTTGTATGGCTGCCTACGTAAAATAGAGTTTTTAAATATAAAAATAGATGATATAAAACGTCAAGGATTGCTTTACCATATCTCAATACCTGTTACAAAAACAGGCGTCAGTAGATCGTTTGTAACAAGTGAAAGTGCTTTTCCTATTATTGAAAAATACATGTAGGTACGTCCTGAAGGCATAAAGCAATTTTTTCTATAGTATAGAAACAAAAAATGTACTCGCCAGGTAAAATACACTTCGATTTCAATTTATTTATGAAAAACAAAACTAAATTAATAAATAACGTAATTAATGTTTATAAAATGTGGGAAAAGAAAAAATTGGCATTATTCCGCAAGATATAGCTAAATTTCTCAATCTTCCTGAAGCTGAAAAATACACAGGACATGCCTTTAGACGAACTTTGGCTACTTTAATCGCTGATAAAGGAGTAAATATATTGATACTTAAAAGACATAGAGCATGAAAAAGTAGTACTGTAGCTAAAAGCTACATAAATGAATCAAAACAAAATAAGAAGGATAAAAGTAATTTAATTTCAACTTCTATCCCAATAAATGATAAACAAGTTATTTTTGCAAAAAGAAATGCTTTGTCAAACATACTATAAGTATTAATGCAACAAATTCTATGCAAGAATCGCATTGTGCTAGTTCATCTACTTCTAAACAAAGCACGATTCTATCACAAATAGAAGTGAATGAGATGAAAAATATTACACAAGACAAATTAGAAGTTATAGAAACTGATTTTAATTCAAATAAAAAACTTAAGAGAACCAATTTAATGATTAACGATAATTCAATCAATGGGTTAGAAAATATTAGGCACAAAGAGTTACAAGAAGTAGTAAAGACTGAATTTTTTTGCCAAAGAAAAAAATGGAAAAAGACAAGAAGCAACTTAATAGTAATATTGAACATATTACCCAAGAAAAAATTTTATCTACTGACTTTTTACGTAATATAAACAAGAAAGAAAAATCAATTTATATTTTTATAAACTGCAATTTAACTATTAATAATAAGTGATTTTTAAGTGATAACTTTTTAGTTTATAATTGTTTGTGATTAAGATAAATAATTGAAAAGTTTCTTGTGTAAAGAAATTAAATTTAAAGTATTTAAAAAAGTTACTGTTTTTTCATAGTAAATAAGCGACTAAAATTCATTGATTATACAAGTAATGTGTTAACAAAATATAGTTTTGTTATGATAAAAATAACATAAGAAAGTATTGATATTAATTATAATAGTATTAATATTATTTATAAGCCTTAAAATCTTATAAAAAAAACTTTTGTTAAAAATCTTATTTTATATAAATAGTTGATAAATATATTCAAGAAATTTTTATTTTTTAATAAATAATAATTGTTCAAGAATTAATCTTGTTTTAAAATATGAATCTATTTACTACTTTTTTTAATTTCATAATTTATATTTATTGTATATTTACATTATGTTGTCCGTCACTTTCTGACACTGCATGTACATGTACACGTGCATGTACAAAATGCGCATGCGCTAGGAGACGATATCTATAGTTTACGAACTGTCAGTATTGGTTCAAAATTGCATTTTAGTGATATGCAACAGAATAAAATTGATTATTTTGTTTACTAAGTAAGAGTCTTCGTACGGGTTACAAGGCTGGAAAATTTTTTAAGGGGGGAAATCACAGTAGCACACAAAAAAATAGGCATATTTTCGGGAATTAATTTTGGCTAAATAAAAGTATCAATCAAAAATTTGTAAAGTAGGTTTTATAGCAATACTAAAAAAGTACAGAATGTAATTTTTTCAATATAAAATATTTAAAAATGGCGGCTGTGCAGCATATGCCCCAAAGCGCCTATTTTTGAAAGCGTGTCAATGGCCGAAGACGTAGACTCCTTAATTTTTGACTTGGAAGAAAAAACCAAATTTTTTTAGTTTTCATATAACAATAGCTAGCGAGCTACGTAGGATTTTTTTAATGTATTGATTTTTCACAAAGTGGTGCATGTTTGAAAATAAAGTTACATTTTTAATAAAAAAAAACGCCATCAAATCTTCGATAAAAAAAACTAAGTTATATAAAATAAAAAATCCTACGTGGCTCCGTGAAGAAAGATATTTCAAAGCTACTGTCATAATTTCAAATTAATCGGTAAAGATTTACTTGAGTTATGTCTTCGGCGAGCTTAAAAAAAAGTGGTTTTCAGAAAAACGCGTTTAAAGTTTTACATACGCGTTTAAGCATACCTGAGTGGCGTTACCGCAAAATGAAAAATTTGGGCACTCGTACACTTTTGCCGTATTCCATCATTTGGTATATTATTTTTAAGACCCTAAAGCACCTTTTAAGCGAAAAAAATTTTTTTCGAAAAATTGAAAATTTTACTGTGATTTCCCCCCTTAAGTTCTATGAGTGAACCTCGCGTTATCAAAGATTTTGGCTCATATTTTGTGGATGGATCGAGGCGACTGCGGCCCTATTATCCATCTACAACATATTTCACCTCAAGCTGTAATGACGCGAGGCTCGCTCAAGGTACATAAATAACTAATATATATATATATATTGTGACATGTGGCACGTCGAGGTTAGGCCACCTGCCATGTGGTGCGAGTTAAAGTTCGCAGCGCGATTACACGCAGCGCTATCGATTAAGCAATCGATGGCGCGATGCCAAAAAAAACACGCAAGTTTGCGGTGCGACTGCACCTATCGCCATCGATCAAGCGATCGATGGCGCAGCGCGGTAAAAAGCTAAAGGCGTGACGCGAACGAGCAAGAGGGGATCTTTTTTCTTTTCTTGCCCGCCAAACAGCAGCCATATGCACCGAGAGAAACCTGCGACTTTTCTTCACGAGTTGTTCCTCCACGTGTTTACCACGTTCGAGTGAGAATCGAGAGGACGAGCCTCTGCATCGAAGTAGTAAGAGGCCACTTGACGTTAGTTTATTCTTGCGATTTATTACACGCGCGCAGTCGCGATATTTATTGTAATACTCGTACGAGCGGTGAGTGAGAGGTTAGCTCTCACTCACACACACATATATATATATATAGAGTGATGTGCATGTGCATGCGCAGTGCTTGTCTCACGTAGAAATATTTCAGGTATTAAAAATTTAATTGCGACCCTCGGCAAAGAGCCTCAAGAAGACAAGTTACTAACTTTTGTAAGTAATTTGACCAAATTCGACACAATAAAAGTTGACTGCGCCGAACGGGTGCGCATTATTTGTCTTTCATTCTTTCCAGCGTTTCTATCCTAAATGCAATCACCTCCGCGGGCGTAGCAACCTTCAGTTGGTACGTACCTGACGAGCCGAGTCCGGTGGGAGCAGCACCGACAGCGGGGCCTTAAGGTAAGGCCCCTCACACCTAAGGAAAAGTAGGATCCAAGGAGGATCCTACGTTGTAAGTGGATCGGCACTGCACGTGATTGCCATTGCACGACGGCTAACGTCCGTCAGCACTCAAAGCCGTACCGAGGGATAGCTGTGGCCACAGCAGTGCGCTCGGGCGTGAGAGAGTCCCGCACGCGCACTCGATATTTACCCTGTTACAACTGGCGCCTTAGTCATGTGTGGAAGGCATAAGGACGCACGATAGCAAAAAGCGTACGCAGAAAGGAAATATAGGCCCAAAGCGTGCGCAGAGGGTGCAGCTGAGGCGCACACACACAAGCGTGCGTGGAAGTTAGTAGGCGCAAAATACAAGTTTTTCTGGCGTAGAAAAAAAGAGAGGAATAAAGCTTAAAAGTAAAAAGAGTCAAAAGAGCTAGAAACTTTTTCTTTATTTTCTTACATTTCTTGTTTTTTTTTGTGATTATCGTGGCTTGCTTGTAGCACTCAGGCTCAAGCGAGCATAAGATCAGGGAGAACTGACCCTCTACAGCCACGCCCGTGTGAGTTGCGATACCGAAGGTAGAGAAATAAGGTGAATCCCTCTTACACATATTGTATATATTTATTTAATAATTTATTATATATTAAGTACGTTGCGGTTCCCACGATATCGCAACTGGAGAACTAGTGTCGGAAAGCATGCGTGCGTTCAGAATATACAGTATACTGAACAAAATAGCGTCAAAACAGGTCTCTAAAGTGGACCAATGGCTCTTTGCCATGGAGAGCAAGGAGGTAGAGAAAACCCTCCACGCTCTGAAGCTAAGGCCGGACCGAGAATGGTCAAGCCGGCCAGGATTAGCAATCGGCTACTGGGAAATTATACGGCAGCCGATTTTGAGGAAGAGGCTGCGGGGACAGAAGAGGCAGCTCATACAGCGACAGCAGAAGTTATACAAAGCTTCATACTCCGTGCCTGCAAGGAAAGGGCAAGCACAACAGCAGGATCAGCAGATTACGATAGAAAAGAGCCGCATCCGCTGATCATATTGTTAGAGGACGAGGCAGAACGCCTGTCCCTAATGGAGGGTGAACAAGGAGAGGAGGTTGCGCAGGCAGACGATCCGCCACTAACAAAACGAGAGCTCTTGATGCAGAAGCGCTTCGAGAGCCTAACACGGACTATGCAGGAGATGGTCACGTGTATCAAAGAGATGCAAAGCGTGATGAAGGATTTGCGAGCTCGGAGAGAAGTCACAAATCCGAGGCCAAGCGCGTCGTTCACGCTCATAGAGAGCACGCCAGGCCCTACGCATCCACAGCGGCGAGAGGCGCCGAAACTCGCTCTCTGGCTACAGGCTCGGCGCAAAAACAAGGTGTCGAGCCGTCAACTTCCAGGACACGTTCACGTGTAACTACGTGTCCACCCACAGCAGTTTCAGAGAAAGCGAAAATACAGAACGAAAGAAGTAGGGAGAAGGTGGGAATGTAGCACCAATGCTCAGGGTGACAGCGCGTGGTTCAATACAGGGATGGCAGGCACGCGGGATACTGGAAGGATAGTCGGTCAGTGGAACATCTCGTTGCGGGGTGAACCGACCGACAATATTGATGCGTTCTTCTGCAAGGTCGAAGAGGCGAAGAAAGCAGCAAGACTCAGTGACCCAGTAATGCAGGCGTCACTGCCTGCACTGCTTGGTGGCATCGCGTAGATGTGGCACGCGGGCCACAAGCACAAATGGTACACGTGGAAAGCGTTCTACCAGGTAGCGTGTGCGCGCTGGGGCTCAAAGACCAACATGCAAGAGAGGCTGAGGGATAAGGCCAGTCGCTGCTTCCAGTAGGCGGACGAGTCAGCGCGCACGTATATCACGTGTCTAGAGATGATATTGTTAGAAATATCGCCAGCATTAAGCTTGGAGCAGATGGTGGATAGTCTCCACAACAACCTGCTCCCACAAATTAAAAGGATAATCACTCGCATGGAGTGTCGCACAATCGATGAACTGATACACCGTGCGGCATAGGACGAGTTAACTTTTGAGAGAAAAGGAGATGACAGAACGCCCGTTTCCTCTAATCATGCGATAGTGTCGGAGGCGGCCTATCGACCACGGACCTCGTCCAAAAGCACGCAGGGAAGGTTGGCGCGACGGTAGGTGCAACCAAAGTAGCGGTCGCTGCTGCGGAGGTCGATCTGCGACGGCTGCGCAGATTCTTAGGCATGGCGTCGTGGCATCGTAAACTCCTCAAGGACTTGGCCACAATTGTCCAACCGCTCACGCACTTGACCAAGAAGGGATGGAGCTACGAATGGAGAGAGCAGCAGCAAGCAGACTTCGAGCAGGTGAAGGCTCTGCTAGCTTCTGTTGTCATTTTACAGAGTCCCAGGTTTGACGAGGAGTTCGTCATCCAGATGGACATGAGTGACATGGGGGTCGGAGCCGTGTTACTCTAGGTTATCGATGGGAAAGTACGACCGCTAGAGTACGCGAGTCGTACCCTAAGACCAGCGGAGAGCAACTACAGCTTCACTGAAAGAGAGTATCTCGCTGCAGTTTAGTCCATCGATAAGTTCAGGCTGTATGTGGAGGGCTAGGAGTTCAGGGTCATAACAGACCACAACAGCTTACGCTGGCTCAGTAGCCGCCACAGCCCGACAGAAAGGCTGGCGCGGTAAGCCTTGGAGCTCCAAGGCCACCGTTTTACTATCGAACCGCGGAAAGGGGCACTCAATCACGTGCCCGATGCCCTTTCAAGGATGCTTGAGGAAGCAGAAGAAGGGCCAGCCATAGCGGCCTTGTCTTGGGCAGCAGCCTTCTCTCTTTGCCCGCCAAGCAGCAGCCACGTGCACCGAGAAAAACCTGCGAATTCCTATCACGAGTTCTAACACGTACTAGTAAGAATCGAGAGGACGAGCCTCTGCGTCGAAGTAGTAAGTGTCCGCTTGGCGTTAGCTTATTCTCGCGATTTATTACACGCGCGTGGTCGTGATATTTATTGTAATATTCGTGCGAGCAGTGAGCGAGAGCTTAGCTCTCACTCACAACTATATATATAGATAGAGTGTTATGTGTGTGCGTACGCGTGTGCGAGACTACGCGCGTGTCGTCTCCCGATTGACCGCGAGAGGCCGCGTCCTACCGTCGGCCGACCCGCGATAAGGGGCCAGCTCACACGCTTCAAACCAGCCCGCGAGGCATTAGGGCCGATGCACACGCCTTGCTGCATTAACAAAGCTAGGCGAGTGGCCGACGCGCTCACGCGATGCTTGTCTTGCGTAGAAGTATTGCACGTATTAAAAATTTAATTGCGATTCTTGTCAAAGGGCCTTAGAAAGACAAGTAACTAACTTTTGTAAATAATTTTATCAAATTTGACACTAGTGAAATTGACTGTTTCGAACGGGTGCGCGTTATATCTCTTCCATCCTTTCCAGCGTTCCTATCCCGAATACCATCGCCTCTACGAGCGTGCCAACCTACAATTGGCAAGTACTTTACCAGCCAAACCCAGTGGGAGCAGCACCGGCAGCGGGGTCTTAGGGTAAGGCCCCTCACAGGTGAGAGAAAGTAGGATCCAAGGAGGATCCTACGTTGTAAGTGGATCATCACTGCACGCATTGCACGACGGCTAACGTTCATCGGCACTAAAGGCTGCACTAAGGGATAGCTGCAGCCACAACAGTACGAACTTGCGAGGGAGAGTCCCGCACGCGCACCCGATAAGAACCACGCTACAATATATAATTATATATATATGTATATATATACATATATATATATATATATATATATATATATATATATATATATATATATATATATATATATATATATATATATATATATATATTAGGTTGCTGCAGATGAAATGGCCGATTTAGCAATGACATAAAGTTGGCTGCAATTTTAGTGTATTATGTTGCCTCAAGGCGGCGCAAATGATATGACATATTAAAGTATAAATGCTGCTACCTTAGTTTATGGAGTCATTTCTGTTTTGCACTTCATAGTGATTGTAAAAACAAAAAAAAAAATGAACATGAAAGTGAATCATAAACGGCTACTTTTACTATACAAAATTAAATTAGAGCCCAACGCAACGGAAGCAACGAGGAATATCAACAGCACATTTGGGCCTGAAACAGTTAGCGAACGAACCACTCGGCGGTGGTTCGAAAGATTTCGATCCGGAGATATGGACCTTGAAAATGAGCCACGTGGACACCCAGGACCATCAATCGATAACGACGAGCTGCGTGCATTAGTGGAGTCTGACCCCCGCCAAACCATAAGGGATCTTGCCGAGAAATTAGGCGTACACAATTCGACAGTTTGCCGCCACTTGCAACAACTTGAAAAGGTAAAAAAGCTTGACAAATGGGTTCTGCATGATCTTACCGAGTAAAACATGATGTGTCGAATGAAGATTTCAAGTTTTCTTCTCTCCCGCAACAAAAAGGAACCGTTCTTGCACCGAATTATGACCTGCGATGAAAAGTGGATTTTATACGATAATCGTTGTCGATCGTTCCAATGGCTAGACGCCAATGAAGCGCCAAGACACATGCCGAAACCAAGCCTTTATCCAAAGAAAATAATGGTAACTGTTTGGTGGTCTGTAGCTGGAGTTATCCACTATTCGTTCCTGCAACCTGGCGAAACCATCAATACTGAGAAATACTGTGCTTAACTGGATGAAATGCATCAGAAATTGATAGTCCAACGACCTAGGCTTGTCAACAGGGATAGAGTGATACTGCTTCATGATAACGCATGACCTCATGTATCGAGAACAATGGTCCAAAAATTAAACGAGTTGTACTATGAGACTCTTCCTCACCCTCCATATTCACCAGACCTCTCACTAACAGATTACCATTTCTTCAAACATTTGGATCACTTTTCTACAGGAAAAAGATTTAATAATGAAGCTGCTGTCAAAAATGCCTTCGAGGAGTTTTTTCGAACCAGAAACTCGGACTTCTACAAAACTGGAATAAATGTACTTATATCTCGTTGGGAAAAGTGTGTTGCATCTATTGGCACCTATTTTGATTAAATAAATTTTCTTTATAAAAAGTTACAGCTGTTTAAAAATTTATTACTAAATCGGCCATTTCATCTGCAGCAACCTAATATATTATATATATACAGGGTGGTCCGTTTTATTATATCGGTCGAAATAACTTCAAAGGGAGATGGTTATATTAAAGATGTTAAGACAAAAGTTATAGGGGTTAAAAGAGGTCGTCCAATGCTGACCTTATCGTTAATCTTGAGGTCAAATTTTAAGGTTATTTGTGGAATAAATCGCAAATTTATATAGAAATTTTAACTTTTTATTACAGATTCTAATTCTGCGTCGAAAAATATGAAGGTTGTGTCTTAAACATTTCTTTCGATGCGTGACAGATGGCGCTGTAATCAGCAGTCTTAATCTACGATGCGAATATCTCAACAACTACGCTTATGAAAAGGTAGAAAAGGAAGATTTGTTAATCTATATAGGGGACATGCAATGATACCACAATCGACCCCCTCCCCCCTCTAAACCCCGTATGGAGTGGTTTTAACTTAAAAATCTAGATAACGCGAATGCGTGACGTTTTAGCGAGAGACGCCACTATGGTCGTTGACCTGCTAATGTTTGTGTTTGGCATATGAAGAGTTAAAATTCAAGGATGACTATACTTATGTACTTGCTAGCAAATGCATTATCGTAGCAGGCTAATACATAAGTTTTAAACCAGCCACCCTCATTCGATAGTAGAAATCGTGTGCGGTTTATTCTTTCTCAATTTTGTTTTTTTTTTATATTTTAACACCCGACTCCGGTGCAATCGAACACAGTGTCGATATGCCCGAAAATCTTCGGTTTACTCAAAGATTATATTCTTTTCTAGAAAAGCATAGAACCTCGAGTATAAAAATTACAACATTGCCAATACTTAATCATCTGCATCACCTGCAAAATGCCATCGATTGGAAGTTTTGTAATTTTATTTTACTCTACCTTGATTTCACATATAAATAACAAAAGAAAATCAGTTTAAATTTTAAATTGCGAATTTATTAATAATTATTCTTATATTGGAAAATATCAATCTACGACTAACGTCTTTGAAAGTCTGAAATCAAGTGTCTTCTGCCTTTACGAGCTCGGCTTTATATACTCTCGTCGATCCTTGATTGAGGCAATGTTCTATGGGCTTCTATTAACAATTATTCAATAAATAACAGTATTTTCGAAAATGTATTATTCTTATTTTCTAGCTGGGGTGTGGTCGCGTCTTTATCTGTATAAAAATGTCGTGATTTTCGCAAATTTCGAGCTGTTTTATCGCTTACAAGTTTTTTAATTTTTCTTTTTTGCCTTCTATAATATGTACAAATAATTTATTACGTCGATTGTTTTCACAGTAACTTTTTGTGTACTCTCTTTATCTACTTATTTCTATAGAATCAATTGTTATTCTGTTTTTTATTCATCCAGTAACCCTGATGAAACTTCATAGAATTTTGACTTTCTCGAGTTACTGGCTTTCTATAACCTTCTATTGTGTATATTTGTAATAACTTTTTTTCTTATTCAAATTTTATAATTTTTCTTTCTTCTATTTGTTTGTCAAATATATTATTTGTTATTCTATATGAAATTATTCCGGTGCTCGCCTTTTTTCTTTTACTTTTTTAGATTTAAACTCTACATTGATTTCTTATTTCAATAAATCGTATTACATAGAATATACGCTGATTGTTACGACCTTTGAGTTCAATGCCCTTGCTGTTAAGCGGCATTGAATTTATTCGTAATTTATTTTATATTAGCTTTTTCTAATTTGTTTCAATTTCTTGATCCTATCGCTATATTTTATATCGTTTCTCACTTCTAACTTTGTTTATAATATTGTTGATTTTGATTATATAATTTTTATATTTATTAACTTATATAAAATTCTTTATTTTAATTTTTTCTTATAACGATATACTGAGGTTACATATCATTATCTCCAAAATCATTGTTTTTATGAGATGTTATAATTTTTATGAAGTGTCATATCAATTTAATTTTCTAATTTGCCTCCCAATAATATATAAATTCTTCGACATTGTATTAAATTAAGCGTTAAAATATTCACCACTGTTACATCCTAGGGAATGACGCAACGACAGAAAAACTTATTTTATTAAGTTTTAAAATTGAATACTTAAAAAAAGGGTTTGATTCCCTATTTCGGTCAACCGTAGCTGCCGAGGACTGGAGGCAATAAATATATATACTAGCGCAGGTAGAAAGAGAAAGACAGAGAACTGAACAGGAAAAGACTGGTTCTGTCTAGCCAACCGGCAGAACCTCCACGCACGACAACGTTTTCGGGAAAAGACTGGTCCTCTCGGTGCATCGTCCAACCCCTTTGTACAGGCCAAAAACTAGACGAGCACCTTTGTTCCTTATCAAAAAAAGGATGGTCCGAAAGTAGGACACAAGTGTTCTTAGTCATGATTCATGCACACATACTCTGATACTCTTTCCGCATCAGTGCTTCTGTACCTTGACGTTATCGCTGTAGCAATAGCGCTTTTCATGGGGAAAAAGGAAGGAAACACAAAAACGGTAAAATGTAAATCAAGAAAGGAAAAAAAAGAAAAAAAGATAAAAGATGCACAGTTGGTACCGTCCGAGCTCGCGATGTGGCGTCGCCGCGGGTGGTAGAAAAACAAAATAAAAAAAGAAAAATACAGCGTCGCGTCATAGCACGACGTGACATCTCTCCCCTTAAGGAAATTCAGCGCCGGGCGCTGTCACTTTTCTCACTCACTCATGCCGTCTGGATTCAGCCCCCTTATTTTTTTACATATAATTAACTGACATAATTTTATTATTTTTTTTTTTTTTTCTACGACACCGAATATTAATAATTACATATAAAAGTAAATTTACGCACAAGATATTCATGTTATCTTAAAGTTTCTTTTTATAATAATATATGTACATTTTAATATGCGTATGTATATTATATCTAAATACAACCTTTTTAATAAAAAGAAAATTACGGTAAGTATTGATTGTCGTTTAAACATATTTTTCTGTGCTCTCTTCATGTATTATCAATTTATCGAATATTAGTATGGCACCTGTGAGTAACTTATCAAAAAGAATATTTAAAATCAGCATTTTTGACTCTGGAAAGTTGTAAAATCAAATAATATTGCTAAGTATTTTGTTTTTTATCAACACATTTTTTTTAACGATAGCTGAACATCAATGTTGTTATATATAATATGCTAATGAATATCTACATGTAAATACAACAATCTTTCAAATACAAAAAAATTATCGTTTTCGTTGTTATTAAAAATATGAAAAAATATAATTAATAATTAATTTTCATAAACATACTTTCAAATTTTCTTTAATTCTAAAATATTTCAGACTAAAGAAAGCAATAAAATATAATAATATCGCTGAATATCATCTTTCTTTTTATTAATGTATTTTTTGACCGCTACCTGGTCATCATTTACTTATCGGATTAATAAAAAGTCATTACACAAATTTCTACGAACAAAAGTTGTGAAATCTATTTAATGTTGTTAAGTATTTCAATATTTGTGTCGAACACATTTATTTTATAATTTTAGTTAATACTAAAAAATATTATTTTATATTTTATACAATTTTCTTTTGAAATGTTATTTTGAATTGAAATATCGAAGTATGCAAAATATCAATCATGTGAAATGATTCTTTTTTCAATTCAATAATTTACAGATAATTTCATATTGTTTTCGTACGATAGTAGGAAGTTGCTTCGAATGAAACCACTAAAATCAAATAATTCTTTTAACTATATTTTTCTATATCTTTTATGCTATATTCTTTTACAACTTATATATTTCATAAAAAGTTACTTGTGACATGTAATTAAAACCATACTTGTCGGACAATTGTAGAGTATAATGGTAGAGAATATAAATAATAAAATATTTAGAATATAAAAAATAAATAAACATTTGATTGAATAATTATATTTTTCTATTTCTATTTAAATTATGAAGTGCTTTATTTTTTAAATGAAAAATTATCAAATGTTAAAATATTGTTATTGACAAACTTTAATAATTTTTTATTACATATATATATTTAAAATCATACAAATATACAACAAGATATGAAATCATGTTAATTTTTTATTTTTTCTTTAATATTTATTAAGGAAAAAATTAGCATATGCTATGTCATTCTTTTATATTGTAAATGTACTTGTATATATAGAAAGTATAGCTAAAAGTTTGGAATCTTATTATTCGTAATTCGTACCCAATCATGTTTCAGTTATAACATAAAAAAACTATTTCAGTATCTAAAAATATATCTTGATTATATAAATTACCACGAGCATTACCATCTACTTGTTATATTTCAAACGTAGACAAACTATTACAGTATCTAAAAATATATGTTGATCACATAAATTACTGCGAGCATCACCATATACTCTACAAGTGTCCGGCAAGTATGGTTTTAATTACATGTCACAAGTAACTTTTTATGAAATATATAAGTTGTAAAAGAATATAGCATAAAAGATATAGAAAAATATAGTTAAAAGAATTATTTGATTTCAGTGGTTTCATTCGAAGCAACTTCCTACTATCGTACGAAAACAATATGAAATTATATGTAAATTATCGAATTGAATTAAAATAAATACTAAATAAATGTGAGAGTAAAAAGAATCATTTCATATCATTGATATTTTGTACACTTTGATATTTCAATTCAAAGTAACATTTCAAAAGAAAATTGTATAAAACAAAATAATATTTTTTAGTATTAACTAAAATTATAAAATAAATGTGTTCGACACAAATATTGAAATACTCAACAACATTAAATAGATTTCACAACTTTCGTGCGTAGAAATTTGTGTAATGACTTTTTATGAATCCGAGAAGTAAATGATGACCAGGTAGCGGTCAAAAAATACATTAAGGGGAGGTTCTCATCTAGCAACCCAAAAATTACGTGATTTTCGCGATTTTTTTTCGCATGGAAGGAAAAAAATAAAGTAGTCAAGTTTTTTGATACTTATTAAATATGTTATTAACTACTTTTACAAATTTTTTTTAACAAAAATACTAAACAGTTTATTAGTTATATGCATTGAAAAATAGTCATAAAAAAAAAAGACACCTCCACGGGCGGCAAGGTAACTCATTCAATTTTTGTCTGAAATTCAAAAATCAAAGTTTGTTATAAACTAGAAGACATTTGCTGAATTTTAAACTAAAATCACAAAGAAAAGTTAAAAATTAACAAAATGGCGGACTTGCAAAAAAAAAAATATTTTTTTGCACTTTTTGCTCTAAAAAGTGCAATAACAGTAAAAATAATCATTGTAAAATTATGATTCTATATCAAGATCCAGCAAATTTAATTACCTTTGAATTAAAAATTCATCTCGATATCTACAATAGTTTTTGAGATATCTTGCCGCCTGTCTCAAAAAACATGGTTTCGAGAAAAACGCGTTTAAAGTTTTAGTACGCGATTTAGTACGTAAAAAGACGACTTCGGTTTTTTACTATAACTTTGAAAATAAATTGAATTTGTCAAAACAGGTTTTACGAGCGTATTCTACGAGACATTTGCCAACTTTTTAAGCAAAAAAAAAAAATCGATTTTTTGGTCGTGCTTGATGAGAACCTCCCCTTAATAAAAAGAAAGATGATATTTAGCGATATTATTATATTTTATTGCTTTCTGTAGTCTAAAATTTTTTTAAAATTAAAGAAAACTTGAAAGTATGTTTATGAAAATTTATTAATTATATTTTTTCATATTTTTTAATAACAACGAAAACAATAATTTTTTTGTATTTAAAAGATTGTTGTATTTACATGTAGATATTTATTAGCATATTATATACAACAACATTGATGATCAGCTATCGTTAAAAAAAAATGTGTTGATAAAAAAGAAAATACTTAGCAATATTATTTGATTTCGCAACTTTCGAGAGTCAAAAATGCTGATTTTAAATATTCTTTTTTATAAGTTACTCACAGGTGCTATACTAATATTCGATAAATTGATAATACATGAAGAGAGCACAGAAAAATATGTTTAAACGACAATCAATACTTACCATAATTTTCTTTTTATTAAAAAGCTTGTATTAGGATTTCATAAATTGGGTATAATATATATAAAATTATAAAATATTATATAAGATTTATTATGAAAGTGATCTGTAAAGAATGATTGCACTATATGGTGCATTAGTTGTATAGATAAAAGAAATTTAAATTTTAAGAAGTAGTAACATTCTTCAGAATTTAATAAAATTTAAGTTTGTTCTAAGAAAAGAATGTAAATATTTCGAGAACCTTTTGGCCATTGTTTTTTTTTATAATTTTATCATTTTTATATTTTACAAAATGTTTGTGTAAAAACTTCATAAAAATAAGTTAAATTTTAAGAAATATAATTTTGATATAAATTTTATTATAAAAATAAGTTTAATTTAAAGTCATAGATACTAATCATGTACAAATTGTTTTGTAATTTCATGTACAAAATAACATTATATTAATTTATAATAAAAATATTGATAAAATTGAATTTATATTTGTGTTGTTAATTGAAAGATTTAATTTATATTTGTGTTGTTGATACAAAAATTTAATTTATATTTGTGTTGATACAAATTTATAAATATAAAAGAAATATAATTTTCATAAATTAAATGTATGCAAATACTTGCAATATATTTTATATTACAAATTTATTTTTAAATTGTATTATATAATAAAATCAATTAATTATTTAATATAATACTTTAACATGGTGAATTTATTTACGCCCGTTAGCAACGCAGGACCTTCCTCTGGTCCTGCTTTGTCTTCTTTTGTGTGTGGGGGGCCTTGCCTCAGGCCCCGCTACCGGTGTTACTCCTACCGGGCTCGGCTGCTCAGGATGTGTGCCAACAACCGGTTAGCACACCCGCAGAGGCGGCGGTATTCGGGATAGGGACGCTGTAGGGAAATGAAAATAAGAAAGACGCACTTGCTCTGTGCAAACTGCTTGTTTAATGAGTAAAAGTAACAAAATTAATACAAAAATTGATAAATTGTCGCGGAAAGGTCTAATTACGCGAAGAGCAATTAATATTGCCTCACGCGCAATACTAATTCTCAAGGTGCGCACAGTGCATGCGCACTCTCTTCGCTTCGCGCGGCTACACACATACATGTAGTCTATGGACGGCAGATATAGAGAGAGCAGTTCCCCCTCTATACTGCCGTAGTTCGTGACTGCTCGAGTGAGAGCGTCTCTTACTCTCACTCGATGCTGTAGTCTATGGTTGAGCGAGAGAGCTCGTTCCTCTCGCTCAACTGCATGCTCGCAGGTTGTACGAGTAAGAGTGGCTTTCTCTTACTCGTACGCCTATTCTATGATAGTGCGAGAGAGAGATCGATCCTCTCACTCGCACTCGCACGGCCTAATCGAGTTTGAGTTACGCGGTCTCGTGCGTAACTCTGTTATATCTATATATGCCTGACGCGATCGCGCACGCGTCAGGAAAATTAAATATAATTACTCGCGGACTAGCTAATACGATTAAGTGGCCACTTACTTATACTATCTTTGATCGCGGAATCGCACTCGATTACTACTGCGTAGACTCGTCGAAAAATCTTCGGAAAAATACTCTATTGCTCGTTGTCTTTCAAAACACGTGCGGCGCGTGGAAAAGGCGGAACGAGAAGAAGGCTTGAGGGGAGGGCTCCTCTTTCCCCTCTCGCCTATCAGTTTTCCCGCGTAGCGCTATCGATTCTTGATCGATAGCGCCGCGTTTCGGTACGCCGTGGCTTTTCCCGCGTCAAGCCATCGATCGCTTGATTGATGGCGCCGCGTATCGTCACACCGCGAACTCTCTTTCTATCGCCTATGGCAGGTGGCTTAGCTTCTATAAGCCACCTGTCACAATACATAAATCATTTAAATAAAAAAAATAAAATGTTTTGATCATATTGTTCTACCAATTTGAGTAAAAATAAAAATTTAATTTGAAAAATAATTTTAATTTATTGGTATTTAAAAATAAAATAATGATATTCTAATGAAATAAACATTAATATACTTTCAGCAAGAAGATAGAGAATTGGAAATGAATAGGCACAAAATTGTAAATTTAGCGGCAAATAAGAAACAAGTGATTAAACATTTAATAAAATATATTTTTATGGCCAATTGTTTACATTAATTATTTATCATCATAACGAATCTTCATATAACATTAATAAGTTTAAATTTGTAGGATTCAAATCGATCCATGTTTCAGTTTCCATGAAATTGATCAAAATATCTAATTTGTATATCTGACTATTTTCTTTTTTATTTTTATTTTTGAGTACAAAAGTTTGTTTAACTATATCCAATGCCAATTCTAAAAAATATATTTATAAATAATGAAAAGAAATTAATTATTGAATTTTAGAAAGATTTTTTCTTACCATTACTCATTTTAAGTTTTGAATCTTTTTGATCAATTAAATAATCACACTTTTGTTAAACAAATAATTAATTGTATTTGATAAGTTCTGAAACACCTCGAATCCAAAAAAGGCTGAAAAAAGTACAATAATAAATGTTCGTATACCATGCCATAGATAGAGATCATACAGTGCAAAAGTAAATGAAACAATATTTTGAAACTTTAAACTATTATGTATGATCATGAGCAAAAAATAGGCAGCAGAGAATAAAAAAAAAATGATTGCCAAGCGAATATAAAGGAACCTAGTAAGGTGTAATAAGACTTGCAATTGATTGTGTTATTAATATATTATTGATTAAAAACCCAAAAAAAACTTTATTATAACTTTTTAGACGAATAATAAAAATAATACAATAAAATAATAAAAATTTATTAATATTGTAGGTACAAACTATTAATAAAATTAGAAAAATATATAAAATCACTTGAATAACTTCTTAGACAAATAATAATAATACGATAAAATAATATAAATTCATTAATATTGTAGATATAAACTTTTAATAAAATTAGAAAAATATATAAAATTACTTGAATTTTTTTTTTAAGTGAATATTCAATAAATAAGCAGACTAATGAGTTAACTTTATAACTTTGATTAACGAAATTTTATTATTATAAATAAAAATAAATTTATAGTTATCTTCATTATTGAAAAAAAAGTGCACTTACCCGATAACCATTGCTGTACATCTAAATAAAGCTAAATTAAGTTAACCACAACGTCTTTTTCTCTCTGTTGTAACACCAAATTTGACTCCTCTCTTTTGTAATATTTTACTTATTTCATCTAATAATTCAGTAGGAAAAGCACCATTAGCAACTCGAGTTGTGTAGGCTTTAACTACTGCAACAATTTCTCCAACAACTGTAGGTGGAAATCCAAGTCCAGTACAAACTCCATCAATACAATCAAATACTTTACAATCAAATATAGTATAATATTATCAGCTCTAGCACTGACAACAGAACGACCAATTTTTAAAGATTGTTTTAAAGAAATGTTCTTTCATGAAACCCAAGCGGAAATAATCACGTATATAAATGTTATTAACAAAAAGTGATTCTTCATAATGATTATTAGCTTTTATTAGGTAATATTAAAATCTTTTAATGTGTGGATTTTAGACTCTAATAATAGTTTATAATGTATATTAATGATTTGAAGTTTTTATCGTCATTTTATAAATTTAATAAATGTTTATAAGATTTTATTAGATTTTTATTTTTAGGAAATGTCCTTACAAACAAAGATGCAATAAATGCTAGAATATAAATAGTTATTAGCTTTTGGAACGGTTACATATTTCCTTTTGGTGTAAAAACCAAAAAGCTAATCATTTTAATGATTGTAAGTAGTTGATAAAACCTTTTCAAATACTTTTTTAAAACCTTCATAAAAACTTTAGTTAAGTATTTTATATATTTTATAATTTTATTTTTTATTATGATTATACATATTTTTCACATACGCATTATATTCAATCGTTTATTCGCATTGTCGCACATGTTATTTTACACATTATTTTACGGAAAAAAACGCAGAAAAATGTTTTAATCTACGGTGGGATCGACCCCGGGTCCTTCGCATTATAAAGCAGACGCCCTAACCGTTACGCTATGCAACGCTTGTAGAACTAAGATTTAAATTTGAATCATAAGTTGCACGGCAATCCATATACACTTGTATTAATTTTACATTTAAAATTTCTTCTATAGTGTAAAGTATTTTTCTAAATTAGGAAATAATTAAAAATTCAATATATTTAAATACATAATTTGAATATATTTAAATTGTAATTATATCTTAATTTAAAAAAATACTTTACTCTATAGAAGAAATAGTGAACATAATTAAGAACCCCTTGATTGTTTTGGTTTTAAGCACAATTATTTCATGTTTATTTATTATTTACTTGAATAATGCCAAAAATAAACACTTTTAAGTAAAAGTATAAAATTTTTAATTTCTAAATAGTATCAATACGTATTCAATTTTTTTTAATACTATCAACACATTATTTATATATATATATATATATATATATATATATATATATATATATATATATATATATATATATATATATATATATAACACATCGTTCAATAAGTCCCTAAACTAACCCAGAGATGGTGCTAGTAGTACCAAACTGGCCACGTTTCCATAGAGTGCGAACCTTTACATGAAACGTGTAAAAATTTCACGTCGATCGGATCACAGACAGCAGAGTTATCGATGTTAGAGTAAAGTCACTTTGTAATTTGTTTTAAAAATGGAAAAAAGCGAGTTTCGCGTGTTGATAAAACATTGTTTTTTAATGGGTAAAAACACCGTAGAAGCTCAGCAATGGCTTTAAAAACATTACCCGGACTTCTCTCTATCCAAACCATAGATTTGTCGTTGGTATGCTGAGTTTAAACATGGTCGTACGGACACAAACGATGCGGAACGTTCGGGTAGGCCATTGGAAGCCGTTACACAGGAAAATGTGAGTGAAGTGTTGAAAATTGTAATGAAAAATCGCAAAGTGAAGGTCCGTGAGATTGCAGAAATGACACAGATATCATCTGGAAGCGTATTCACAATCCTTCATGAAAAATTGAGCATGAAAAGGGTTTTTTCCAAGTGGGTGCCGCGATTGCTTTCAGTGGAACAAAAACAGCAACGAGTCGACGATTCAGAGAGCTGTTTATCGCTATTTACTCGCAATAAAAAGGATTTCCTGCGTCGATACGTGACCATGGATGAAACATGGATACATCATTCCACTCCGGAGTCGAATCGGCAATCATCTAAGTGGTGCATTGCTGGCGAAAGCCGCCCAAAGCGTCCAAAAACGCAGCAGTCTGCTGGTAAAGTCTTGGCGTCTGTTTTTTGGGATACACATGGCGTTATTTTCATTGACTACCTGGAAAAAGGTAAATCGGTCAGCAGTGATTATTATATTGGCTTGTTGGTACGTTTGGAGGAGGAGATCGCAGCAAAACGACCGCACATGAAGAAGAAAAAAATCCTTTTTTACCAAGACAATGCACCATACCTTTAAGTCCATGAAAACAATGGCACAATTGAACGAATTGGGTTTTGATTTGCTTCTCCACCCCCCGTATTCGCCAGATTTAGCCCCCAGTGACTACTGGCACTTTGCTGATTTTAAAAGAATTCTTCAGAGAAAAAAATTTGGCTCGAATGAAGAGATCATTGCCGAAACTGAAGCCTATTTTGAAGCAGAGGATAAATCCTTCTATAAACATGGTATAGAAATGTTGGAAAGGCGTCAGAAAGCTTGTATCACTCTAAAAGGAGATTATATTGATGAATAAAAATGATTTTTGAAAAAAAATGTTGTTTTCGTTGTTAGTCTTAGGACTTATTGAACGATGTGTTATATATATAGGCTCGTTCAAATCTTTAAAAAATATAACCTCTAAAATGGTATATATAAATCAGATCAATACACAAATAACCTATAAAATAGTATATATATATATACACACAAATAGCTTTATTTAAAATTATTTTAAAATATAGTATGTATGTATAATATATATATATATATATATACACACATATATTAAAAATATACTATATATATTTTATTTAAGTATAGTTAGTATATATATACGTATAAAGAGATGATGAGATATTTTAGTATAGTTAGTATGTATATATATATATAAAGAGATGATGAGATAAAAACAAGAGATTATCCTGTTCAGATTATCTTATCTTAATATGAATCTAGATATTAGACGAAATGCTTGAAGAGCAATTTGAGGAAAATTTGGGGGCGCATATCGTATCCTCGTAACGAATGCACGAATGTTAATGCTTTTTTTTTATTTGAAAGAACATAAAAAAAAAGCAAACGTGATAGATTACATTTTATTAAATATTAAAATGTATAGTTAAAAAAAATTTTTTAATTTTTTCATGCATCAATTTAATGTATAAATGGGTGCGCCAGGCGCCCGTCGTTAGTACCAATACTTACCACGGGGCGCTGGCGTGCCCCTTGATATGTATATTATTGTCACTCGCACACGTATATATATTTATGATTATTTGTTTTAATAATAATAATAATAATGGGTCCCTGCACCAACAGATAGATATATGTATGTATATTTTTTTTTTAACATGTATATAAATATTATTGGCACTCACGCATGTGGTTTCCTTTCTATATTCCGCACTGTCACTAGTCACTGTTAGTTTTACGGTCGACTAGCTTCAAATATGTTGCATCTTCCATTTTCGCTTGACTAAGGCAGATGGATATTTGTACCGGTAGTAGTTCCTTGCACTTATGACAATGAGCTGGCCCTTCTAAGTCTCGTTCATGTTCCGAACTTTATATTCATGGATCTAAGTGTCGACGTCAAATCCTCCATTGATTATGCTTGTCATGCACTCGAAGCAATCCCCACAGATGGGCAAAGGCGATTTGCACTTTTCACATTAGTCGTTTTTATATGGTAGTAGTGAAAAATTTCCAACCGTTTCCCTATTTGGCTGCGGCTCCAGTCGGGGTAGTCGTCATCCCAAGGTTCTTCTTGATAGATGGCAATTGGTTGCTGCTTCTGGCATTTTCTGCATTGCGTTGTCTGCACTAAATCTCTTTTATATATATACATATTTTCATTACATATTTTTATTACATATATGTATATATATATGTTACTACATGTTTTATCATATACGTCTATTATGTATGTATATATATATATATATATATTATTTATGTATTATTTGCTTGGTGATGTGGTAGAAGGTTCTATATAAGATTTGCGTAGTCTGTTTATATGCAACAGCTTGGTTTTTGTATTGCTTATTTGAATTTTTACGTTCCCATTTTTAGAGACGTCGAGTACTAAATATGGCCCGGTATATTGGTTATCAAACTTATGCGGTTTTGGCCCTTTTTGCTTTTAAAAGATGGCCGTTTGCTATTTTCTGTAGCGTATTTAAACGCGTCGCTAAGTTTTGTAGGTAACCGTCAAATATCGGCAATAAATCATCTGTCTCAAGAGGGTCGCTTGTGGGTGTTCTCGCTAGATGCCCGAAAACGAGTTCGAACGGCGTGTGCCCCGCTGCTTCACTCACTCCTGTATTGAAATTAAAAGTAGCTAATTCAATATATTCATCCAGGTCGGCTTTGTGACCGTGTACAAACATTTTCAGAAATTCTACTAGACTTGCGTACGTGCACTCCAATGATCCGTTTGATTGCGGATGAAAAGCTATCGTTTTTGCCTGCTTTATCCGAAATCTTTTTGCTCCCTTTTTCATAAGTTCGCTTGTAAAGTTTATGCCTTGGTCTGTCAAAATTACCCGCGGTGCTCCAAACGTGCAAATAACCTTTCTTATTAATGCATTTGCAACGTCTATTGTAGTTCTAGCTGCTAGAGGCTCAGCTATGGTAAATTTTGTTAATAAATCTTGAAAAGTTAAAATATACTTGTTTCCTCTCGTTGTTTTGGGTAATGGGCCTACTATGTCCATCGCAAGACGATCTATTGCGTGGCTTCCACTATCTGTTATTACCATTGGTGCTCGAGTTTTGACTCTCTCCAATTTTTTTAATTGGTAGTCCAAACACTTTCTTATAAAGTTTTGAACGTCTGCTTTCAAATTCTCCCAGTAGTAATTATGCTTGATTCTATTGTATGTCTTGTTCACTCCTCTATGTCCTCCCACTGCGAAGCTATGTGCTTCTTGCATTATTCTCTCGCGCTCTTCGAGCGGTGGATAGCGTATAAGGCCGAGGCAAATTATTAATTTTGTATTACTATTAAATGATGCTTTTCGTGATTTTTTAATAATTTCTTTGCACTCTAAGTTTTCTATGTGTTGAGATTTTTGTGTACTGATTGATGCAATGTCTAGTACCGTTAAGGTTTCTTTTAGATTTGTGCATAAAATTTTTAAATTTTGATTTGTTTTGTATAGGCTTAGTTGTCCTTTTCCCTGTATTTGAAGTCCAATATGAATTTTATTATTTACTTGCATCAATGCTGGTTCACCTATATTTAAATTTTTAGAAACCAGTAATTCATTGCGTAGTTTTAATTGCATTGCACCGTCATAGCACGGCTCTCCGTTTGTTGTTACAAAATATAAATAGTTATCTTTGCGCATGAATAGTTGCTCTTTGCAAGTGATCCTATCGTATACTTGCGACGAAGTCATTATATCGGCGCTCTCGTCTTTCTCCGTGTCTACCCTACTCTCTCCCATATCTCTCTCTTTTACTGTATTATCAAAGAAACTTTCGTTTCTTATTTCTCTCTCATTATATAACTCTCTCTCTTTTACATTTTCGTAGCCGTTCTCTTTCCCTAGCGTTTTATTATGAGTGCTCTCTATGCACGAAACCTCGCTGTGCGTAGCGTCGCATAAATCTTTTACTAAAGGGTTTTGTGACTTTTTTATTTGCATATTATTATCAGGGCTTTGCTCTATGCTGTCCGCCTGAGTGTTTTCAATAATAGGTACAATTTCCTGTGTTTCTCCGTATGTTACGCGTTTTCGCGGAGCTAGCCGTTTTATTGTCTCTAAATATTTCTCACTCGCCTTTCGACCTGCTCAAACCCGAGTAGTCATTGAGTGGGTGGGCTGCATAAGCGTTTCGCTCGGCGGCTCAAGTGCATTTGGCGGTTGCTCGATCTTCGGCGCATTCTGTTTTGTTTGCGAAATTATGCGGACGCTTTCTACCGGATTCCTTGAAAGCGCATCGGCTATGTTAAGTTGTCCTGCTCTATAAATCACCTTAAAATCGTATTTAGCCAGTATAAAACACCACCGCGTTATTCGCGAGTTGGGATCTGTGTGCGCTTGTAGCCATACAAGTGGTCTGTGGTCCGTTATGAGAAAAAATTTTCGGCCGAACAAATAAGGTCTAAAGTGCTTTGTGCAGTATACGAGTTCCAGTCCCTCCTTATTAAACGTATCCCATCGTTTTTCCACATCTGTGAGCACGCGAGATACGTAAGCGACGGGTTGATCGCTACCGATCTTTCCATGTGACAAAATGCCACCTACCGCGTATCCCGACGCGTCTGTTGTTAGATTAAAAGTATTTTCAAAA
Organism: Chalcis sispes; assembly: GCA_949987625.1. Classification (NCBI taxonomy): domain Eukaryota; kingdom Metazoa; phylum Arthropoda; class Insecta; order Hymenoptera; family Chalcididae; genus Chalcis; species Chalcis sispes. The sequence goes on from OX465098.1 coordinate 41,250,860, forward strand.
TTGGGAAAGATTAATATCGGTTCCTCGCATAATTCATTTCTTAGCGTTTCTAACGCATTTTGAGCTTCATTTGTCCACGTGAATTCCGTGTCTTTCTTTAACAAACTCGTAAGCGGCTTCGCAATTTTTGCAAATTGGTGAATAAATCTTCGATAATAACCCACGAGCCCTAAAAATTGTTTACTATTTTTGACGTTATTTGGAACTGGGTAATTTTGCACTGCTTTTATTTTATGTGGATCTGGCCGTACTCCATCAGCGCTTATTAAATGCCCGAGATACGTAACTTCTCGTTTGAAAAATTCGCATTTTTCCGGCTGTAATTTTAAAACAGCTTGTCGTACCTTTTCAAATAATCTTGCTAATCTGCTTATATGCTCGGGGAGTGTTTTTGAATAAGGATTATATCGTCGATGAAAAAGAAGAGTTCTTTGTTTGTTAAATCCGATAACGCAATCGACAATGCTCGAGAAAAGGTTGCCGGCATCGTACGAAGTCCGAAGCACCCTCGATTAAAATGATACAAGCCTTCGTATGTTGTAAATGCTGTTTTATGTCAATCTCGTTCGTTGATTTCAAGTTGATGGTAACCTGATGCTAAATCGAACACAGAAAATATTTTGCGCCTCCTAATTGATCTAAAATTTCATTCATATTCGGTAACGGGAATTGGTCATCAAGAGTTTTTGCATTTAACTTCCTGTAGTCTATAACCATTCGATACTTCTTTCGTCCTTGTAAGTCCTCCTTTTTGGGGACTAAAAATCATGGACTAGAGTAAGACGAAGTCGAGGGTTCTATTATCCCTTTGTCAAGCAACTCCGATACCTGCCTTTCTATTTCTGCCTTGTGCACAGGCGGTAGGCGGTATTGTTCGGAGGTAACAGGTACTTCGTCTATTGTAGCAATGGTTAACTTAAGCATGTGTGTTGCGGTGAGTCTCTCCCAGAATATAAAAGATATCATTGTATTCGGCGATTAATTTATCTATTTCTCTGCGTTCCTCTGGACCTAAGTGCTCGAGCCGCAATAGTTTTTTTATTGTCTTAATGCGTTTTTCGCGTGAGAATGCTTTAATTGAGAGTATTGCTGAGCCATTTTTTTTTTTCTTGCAACCCTTTCCTTTGAGAAATTTTTTTGTATCTACTACCTTCTTGAGAATTTCCTTTATAATTTCCCCTGGAGTGTTTTTACTCCTATATTTTAATTTAGGTAAATAATTTTTCATCCTTTCTTCAATTTTCTTAAATTTTAAATTTGTTTTGAAATATTTAAAAAGTATTCCAAATGAAGCTTCTAGCTGTTCCAAATTTTCTCGTAACACAAGTTTCTTGTGTAGGCTTTTATTTAAAATATTGTGTATCGTGCTTAAATTTTCCAAGAGTTTGTTTTTGTCGTCAGTTTCTTGCATAATTTTACTTGTACAGCCTTGAGCTGTATCCTTAAGTCTTATTGGGTTAAAAGAGACCTCCTTTCCTTTCTTATTCTTATTCATAGAGCCGAATAATGTGTTAATTTCTTTTTCTTGGTCTCGCGATGCCTCTCGCGATAATATCTTACTTGACGTATTTTTCTTCTCTTCCTTTTCAAAATTTTTGTCTGGGCTAGAAATTTTATTTGACAACGCAATATTGTTTTCAGAGAGTGTATTTGGTTCTTTGTTTCCAAATGCTTGTCTTATTTTATTTTCTCGTGGAACATCGGGAGATATTTGACTTGTAATTTTTTGATCGCTAAGCGTGTCTGTTCTTACGTTTATCTTCCTTGGATTCGTTTCCGCAACTCATATTTTTGCGTAGTTGCCTCAAAAACTTGTTTACTGCTAGTTTTTTTTAATTCAGAGAGAATCGGATCTTCTTTTGATTCCGATTCACGACTTGGATTAGGGCTTTTCTCGCGCCTCTGGATTTGTAGAACATCTACTTTTAATTCTTGACATTTTCCTTGGATTAAGCTAGCATTTGATATATTTTGACTTACAGCACGCTTTTTGTTACGTATTACAATCTCCCTTGCATTCATTTGTTGCTTTGTATGAGTTGCGCTGCTCTTTTTTTCGGGAAACTCCCGGCTCTTTGTTATCTCTTGACGTTCATTCATAGATACCGCGCGGCTTGGCCTAGGGCCATGTATCTGCTCCTGGCCGTCGAGCGGTCGTTGTTTCTTTGTCTCGTTGTATGGTGGCAGTCTCTCTTGTTCTCTATTTTCATTGCTCACGGTTCCTTTATTTTTCTTCCTTCCCTGCACCTGCAGTGTGTTGGCCACGTTGAATTTTTTTATGAATGAAATTTTATTTTGACCGACTATTAGGTTATTATTTTCATAGTCGATTTTTGTTTTAAGTTTTGAAAAAAATTCATTTCCCAATAATCCTTCTTCTTGAATTGGAAACTCATTTGAAACTAAGTGAAATTCAATATCGAACTTGGGAAAACAAATGTTAATTTTTCCGATCGTAAAATGCTTTCGCTTGTTATACCTTTTAATTCCAAAATTTCTTCAGTGTTGATTTCGTTGTATTTACTGATATTCTTAATTTTTAATAAATTTGGTCCTGCTCCTGAGTCTAGAATTAATGTTATTAGGTTGCTGCAGATGAAATGGCCGATTTAGCAATGACATAAAGTTGGCTGCAGTTTTAGTGTATTATGTTGGCACAAGGCGGTGCAAATGATGTGACATATTGAAGTATAAATACTGCTACCTTGGTTTATGGAGTCATTTCTGTTTTGCACTTCATAGTGATCGTAAAAACAATAAGAGAAAGTAAACATGGAAGTAAATCAAAAAAGGCTACTTCTACTATACGAATTTAAATTAAAGCACAACGCAACGGAAGCAACGAGGAATATCAACAGCACATTTGGGCCTGAAACAGTTAGCGAACGAACCACTCGGCGGTGGTTCGAAAGATTTCGATCCAGAGATATGGACCTTGAAAATGAGCCACGTGGACACCCAGGACCATCAATCGATAACGACGAGCTGCGTGCATTAGTGGAGTCTGACCCCCGCCAAACCATAAGGGATCTTGCCGAGAAATTAGGCGTACACAATTCGACAGTTTGCCGCCACTTGCAACAACTTGAAAAGGTGAAAAAGCTTGACAAATGGGTTCTACATGATCTTACCGAGTAAAACATGACGTGTCAAATGGAGATTTCAAGTTCTCTTCTCTCTCGCAACAAGAAGAAACCGTTCTTGCACCGAATTGTGACCTGCGATGAAAAGTGGATCTTATACGATAATCGTCGCCGATCGGCCCAATGGCTAGATGCCGATGAAGCGCCAAGATACATGCCGAAACCAAGCCTTCATCCAAAGAAAATAATTGTAACTGTTTGGTGGTCTGTAGCTGAAGTTATCCACTATTTGTTCCTGCAACCTTGAGAAACCATCAATGCTGAGAAGTACTGTGCTTTACTGGATGAAATGCATCAGAAATCGATAGTCCAACGACCTAGGCTTGTTAACAGGGATGGAGTGATACTGCTTCATGATAACGCACGACCTCATGCATCGAGAACAAAGGTCCAAAAATTAAACGTGTTGTGCTATGAGACTTTTTCTCACCCTTCATATTCACCAGACCTCTCACCAGCAGATAACCATTTCTTTAAACATTTAGATCACTTTTTGACAGGAAAAAGATTTATTAATGAAGCTGCTGTCAAAAATGCCTTCGAAGAGTTTTTTCGAACCAGAAACTCGGACTTCTACAAAACTGGAATAAATGTACTTGTATCTCGTTGGAAAAAGTGTGTTGCATCTATTGGTACCTGTTTTAATTAAATGAATTGTCTTTATAAAAAGTTACAGCTGTTTAAAAATGTATTACTAAATCAGCCATTTTATCTGCAGCAACCTAATATTATTCTTTCACATTTCGCGTCAAAGAGCGCGATAGTCGGAGAAATAGCGTCTTTGTTTAATCGTACGTATTTTTGGGTGTTTAAGGCTCCTGCGTACTTGTCAATGGGCGCGGTGCATACTCGGCCTCCTTCTCTGCGCCCTGGCGAGTGGAGTTTTTCCAGTTTTCCTGTTTTTTATTATTTAATTCGCGCGTCCTGCAATATTCTAGAATATGCCTTTTTTTTTTGCAATATCTACATATTACGGGCTCGTATCTTTTGTTATATGCTCTCGAAAAAGTCGCATTCTGCCTTCTTAAATATTGATGCTCTCTTTGTTCTCTATTTTCCGTGTGTGAGTCACGAGGCCATCTTTGCGCTTGATGCGAGTTTTGTGGCCCCGCCCAGGCTCTGCTTGTGTGTGGCTCGGGCCTTCTCGTCGGGACTATTGTCCTTTGCTGACGCCATTTTCAACAATCTTGAGCTGTGTGATTAAATTTATTACATAATTGGCATTTTTTATTACTAGATATATATTTAATTTGTGTTGTTTCTTTTGTAGTTAATTTTTCCAACATTCTTTTTATTTCGGAAATTTCGTCAGTCTCTCTGCAGTCATATTCTTTTTCTATTTCGATCGCCCTTTCTGCGGTTACTTCTAGGTTGCGAGCCATGCTCATATGCATTCTAATTTCCGCACGTAATGCTTTGGAAAAATATTTCACAATATCTCGTTCTAGTTCTTCTTTAAAACCTAAGGTGTTTCTCCCTTCACGTCTTGCTGCTTCGAGGATTTCTTCTTGTAAGGATTGCGCTCTTTTTGCGTATGAAATTATTTTTTCTCCTATTTTTTGTTTAAAATTTTCTAATTCGCCGAGTAACGCATGATATGATTTATTTGAGCCAAACATTCTATAAAAAAACTCTATAACCTCATCGTCTGTCATGAAATTTTTACTTTTATAACTTTTTAATGCTTCTCCTGAAAGACGCATTTTTAAAAGCTTGGCGACATCTGCTTCGTAAGCTAAAGGTAGTAAATCGCATGCTTCACGGCACCCGTCGAGAAATGTAATACATTTACAGGCATATTAGAACCATCGTATCTTGGTATGAGTTCAAGAGCGTCCTTAATTGATAGCGGTCTCACTTGATTTAGTGTAGAATTTATAGTATAATTCTGTGTTCGTGTGCGTTGCGTATTTTCGTTATTATTATTGATTTGTCTAGGTGGGAATTAAAAAGCCGGTGTACTATGTAAATTTAAATTTGAATTTTGAGGTGACTGCGGTATGTTAGAAAAATTTGTATACGCGATCTCGCTTCGTTTTATTACTTCCGATGGTTGTTTGAAAGAAAAAAAGGTTGTTTTATCTTCCGTGATGTCCGCGTTCAACTCCAAATTATTTATTTTATTCGCGTTTACCGAGTACGAAGCTAATAATATATGACGGGTCTATTCTTCGTTCTAATAGATCGCCAAGCGCATTGGCCGCGTGTTTATCCGCGCAAAATTCTTCTACGTCATGCGGATCGACAATATTTTTTAATATTTCCATGCAAGATTTTATGATATCCTGAGATTCTCCGTCAGCGGTATTTATCGCTTTTTCGTGCCTTTTTTGAAAGAAGTTTAAAACTTTGTGCAAATTAGGCTCTGCGATTAATGATAAATAATTTGGGTCCATACACAATACATGATGAGTAGAATCGCAGTCGCATCCTTGTTTCTGTTCATCCTTCTAGTCTGCTCAAGCTAGTTATTTATCGCACTGTCCTCTTTCAAAGAAGGGGCCCCCACGTGTTGCGTCTTAGGGGATGACGCAACTACAGAAAAACTTATTTTACTAAGTTTTAAATTGAGTAATTAAAAAAAAGGTTTAATTCCCTTTTTCGGTCAACCGTAGCTGCCGAGGACGGGAGGCAATAAATATATATACCAGCGCAGGTAGAAAGAGAAAGGCAGAGAACTGGAGTCAGCGTGCGAGAGCGAGAGAGAGATATATACTATATATCTTTATATGTATGCCTGATTTGTCTACGTGCACTCTATGAGGACCAGAGAGACGTATCGCTTGAGTAATGCAGATCAGGCGAGAAGAGTTGAGAGATGTAAAGAGAGAAAGAGATGTTCTTACGTTGTTTTGAGTGCGCTGTTGTCGCTGGCTGGAGGCTGGCTAGCTGGCTGGCTCGGCTGCTGCTTGGCGGGAATAGGGAGAAAATTTAAATCGTTGTACTCCAAGAATTTCGTAAAAATGTCTGTTTTATTTATTATACTTTGAACTGGCGGGTGGCTTCATCCAGTTACAACTTCGGCGTTTGCCAGACTCACTCACACACTTCGTATTTTATACTTATTAATTCGCGTTGGTATATAATAAAACTGACAGAGTTTCCGCGTTCGAGAATAATGTAAGAAAAGACTACTCACTGTGTAGCAACCGGCAGAGCCTCCACGCACGATAACGTTTTCGGGAAAAGACTGTTTCTGTCTAGCCAACCTGCAGAACCTCCACGCACGACAAAAGACTGGTCCTCTCGGTGCATCGTCCAACCCCTTTGTACAGGCCAAAAACTAGACGTGCACGTTTGTTCTTTATCAAAAAAGGGATGGTCCGAAAGTAGGACACAAATGTTCTTAGTCATGATTTATGCACACATATTCTGATACTCTTTCCGCATCAGTGCTTCCGTACCTTGACGTTATCGCTGAAGCGGTAGCGCTTTTCATAGAGAAAAAGGAAGGAAATAAAAAAAGGTAAAATGTAAATCAAAAAAGAATAAAAAGAAAAAAAAAATAAAAGATGCACGGATTGTACCGTCCGAGCTTGCGATGTGGCGTCGCCGCAGGTGGTAGAAAAACAAAATAAAAAAAAAAAAATACAGTGCCGTGTCATAGCACGACGTGACACTACTCTTATATTTGAGAGAATCAAAATTTTTTTGATTTTCACCTTCTTGCATATTCTATGTACGAGGAATTTTAATTTTGCAATAAAATTTATGTTTCTTTGCAGGTTAAAATTGACTTTACATGATTATACATAATTGTAATTTTTCTTGTCGCATATTTTTTTTGTATATGTAATTCAATTGCGTTAATTATTAATTAATTTTTAAAGTGATAATTGTTACTATTCCTTAAGATTTATATTTAATCCTACTATTAATTTATTAAAAAAATAAATTACTCTTTAATTCAATTATAGTAACACAGCGCATGGTACAGGCAATGCAAAAACTCAAGGAATATTAATTAAAAACTCTTCAATTTTATTTGAGAATAATGTCGATCAATTAATCAATCCACCGACACTTCGTGACAAATATTCAAGAATTAAGTAAGAATTGTAATTCTTAAAAAAATAATTATTTAACTGTTATTTTGCATTGGTTTCCTTTTTTTTTCAACAATCTATTAATTAGGAATTACTTTCAATAACTTAAAGTTATCATTCTTGTTTCCAGTGACAATCATTTTTAATTTAAATAATTATTTTTTTTTAAGATCATTGCAAAAATAAATACATCGCAAATAGCGTAAAATGCGACGGAAAACTTCGCTCTTTTTTGGTAATGTGCGTTAAAGTTTAAATGGAATGCAACCATTTAATTTAATTTAACATTTAATTATCACAAATAATAAATAATGGATATGCATAAAAATTGTACAAAAAGAATCTCCTATCTCTCTCTAATTCTCGCTCTCCCTTTCAAGAGGAATACGCTTAAGATAAGCGATTAGCGCCCACCGCGCGCTAATTTCGCGCAATCTGATTGGTGCAGAATCGTCTCTGTACGAGTGCATAAGAAGGCAAGCTTGACTTGCGGAGACGCATTCAACGTAATTTTTTAAATTGGCCATCACCATCAGCCCAGACCATCATCCACGCGGATTGCCAACGATAAGTTGCTGGATCTCAACGAGCCAACTGCGCCCCGGACCGAAGGACATCGTAAGACCCCAGCAGGCAGAGCCCGATCCGGATCACCACGAGCTGACCGCGCCCCAGCACAACATCGTTCCACCAACTCGAGACAGAAAACAGAGAGAGAGAGAGACAGAGAGAGAGAGAGAGAGAGAGAGAGAGAGAGAGAGAGATAGAGAGTGAGGAGTTTTATTGATTTTGTAAAAGTGAGTAAAAGAGAAATAAAATTAATTCTTGTTCAAAATCATTCTTTTTCTTTCTCTCTATCATCTATTTTCCTCCTGAAAGTCGCTGGACTAGAAAAAAAGTGTCTTTCGACTTTTACCTAAATATCATATTTGTTAGGTCCTCTACCGAGAGAAGGCAAGCATGTAGTGGCTTGCTGCATTCTTAATCCCGAAATTAACACCTATCCAATAAAAATTTCATTAATTTCTTCCTACTCTGTTATTCCTTCGGCTACCCCAAGCCCATGAACTTCAATGTTCAGGCTTAAAAAAGAAAAGGCCAAAGCTGCATATTTAAGTTAAGACTCCGACATTACAATGCGTATAACAGCCTTGAAATTTGTATACAATACCTTTTAGGGCCCTCTCGTTGACGTCTGAAGGAGATAAATAACCATATACTAAAAGGGCCTCCGGTAGCCTGAATTTTCGTGATCGGCCGGCACGTATAATTGCACAGCCAATCTCATGTTCGCAATATAATAACTATTCGACACCATTCGACATTTTTGTGAATCTTTATTCGTCGATATCCGTTTAAAGGTACTATATTATACCTGTTCTGTACAGTTTTAATAAATTTGCACAAAACACGTGCGATCAAGCTGATGCAATCGTACTCGTGGATACGAAAGGATCTACATTTCACACCGAGATTTTTCTGAAAACTATACATGCGCGTCGTAAAATTTCGACATTCATTCGACAATATTCAATGATTCTTTATTTAAAGTTTAAGATCGGTTGTAAATCTTTTTCAATCTTACGCTATGCATAAAAGTCTTCTCTTTCACTACTAAACATGGTATTGCGTGCGTTAAAACATGCATCAGGTAACGTGCCAATATATTCCTGATTTTTCAGTGTTTTAAAAGGATATGGGAAATAGCCTTTGTTATTACTAGGTGATGAACCAAAGACTTTCGGCAACTTACTTAAGTTCATCTAAAAATAATTAATGCTGTTTATTAATTTAGTTCGTCCGATTTCCAACGTTATCATACTTTGTCCGTTAAGAATTACGCTAGGCAATGTTTGATTAGAATAATTGGATAACTCTTTTGATAAAAATTGCGCGTCAGAAGCCCTAGCATTATGCGCAATACAAACAATTTACTCAAAAATATATTTTTCGTGAATACACATTTCTATCAGACGTTTTACGGGTTGGTTATAAAAAATGTATTCGTGGACTCCGCAAGTATTACACTATTTTGCGAAATCATCGAAGTGTAGACAATCACTACACATTTACTGTTTTACGCAAAGATTCAATATGTAAATTCTTATTGTTTTATGATTTTGTTAGGCGATGTCTTGCTGTGTCTGAAAATCATAAAATATAAACAAAAATTTCGAATCTATGTTCACGATGTTAGACTTTATAGGTTGCACATAACACAATGTGTTAAAATCGTGTAGCATTGGCATACATTACATTTATAAACGCTGCATTAATGCTTAGTCTCGCGTAATTTATGTATTGGGAGTACGAATAAGTTCTCGCCGTTTCACCGTCAGATGGCAGTACAAACATTTTGTGTGTATAATTCAAGATGTTGATGCATCTATATTGAAGTTCTATAACCTATGTTTAAAATCAGTGCGTGTCTTTCCATTAGCCTATAAAGAACATTTCATTTTTGTAGCGTAAAACATACCAAATTTTGTACCAAATAAACCGTTTTTGCGGGGAATTTTACTGCACTATTTTATTAAGAAGAAATCTGCAGCTAAAGCACACAGAATTCTTGTAGAAACCTATGGTGATCATGCTCTGTCGAAAAGAACACGCAGAGATTGGTTTAACCGATTTAAAAATGGTGATTTTGATTTTCAAGATAGAGAACGCATTGGTGCACCAAAAAAGTTTCAAGACGAAGAATTGGAAACATTACTTGCTAAAGATTTATGTCAGACGCAATCTGATGTTGCAAAATCATTATAAGTTGATCGAACAACAGTTTCGAAACGTCTGACAGCATTAGGAATGATACAAAAGAAAGGATCTTGGGTGCCGTACGAACTGAAGTCGAGAGACGTCAAACGGTGTCTTGTCACGTGTGAACAGCTGCTTCAGCAACAAAAAAGAAAAGGTTTTTTACATCGTATTGTGACTGGTAATGAAAAGTGGACATACTACAGTAATCCCCAACGTAAAAAATCGTGAGTTAAGCTCGGCGAAGCAGTAGCATCAACGCCAAAGCGGAATATCTACAGTTCCAAGCTCATGCTGTACATTTGGTGGAATCAGCTGGGGGTAGTGTATTACAAGCTGCTCCAACCCAACCAAACCATCACAGGAGATCTCTATCGACGACAATTGATGCGTTTGAGCCGAGCATTGGAAGAAAAACAGCCTCTATATAAGCAAAGACACGATAAGGTGATTTTGCTGCATGATAACGCTCGGCTGCATGTCACGTCACCAGTCAAAACATATCTAGAAACGCTGGAATGGGAAGTCCTACCCCATGCGTCGTACTCTCTAGACATTGCCGCCTTCTGATTACTATTTATTTCGATCGATGACTATCGGCCTGGCTCAGCAGCACTTCACTTCGTGTGAAGAAACGAAAAAATGGTTCGATTTATGGATGGCCGCAAAAGAAGTGTTGTTTTTTTGACGTGGAATTCAAATGCTGCTAGAAAGATATAAAAAAGTAATCTCCAGCAAGTGGCAATACTTTAATTGGCTTGTTTTTTTTAATATTTTTTTTAAATAAAGGATTAATTTTCACAAAAAACGGCGAGAACTTATTCACACTCCCAATACTAATTTACAATATTTTTCGAAAATTCTTAAAACTTGATACACGGTATTTTTATTCTTTTTCTATTTATCGCTTTTAATTTTCTCATAATATTTAAAACAAAAATCACTAAAAAAACTTCTTTTATAAGAATCGCATTTTATCGCTTCATCCGTAAGATCGCATGCATGTGAATCATAACAACCCGGGCAAATTTCTTTACACGAGTGATTATCTATTAAATGATAGCGCTTATTACAATAGGCACATAAAAATTTACTACTTACAACTCCTGTTAAATTTAAAATTGTGTCGAGAAGCCGCGAATGTCTATCGTAAAGAAGATAAGTCGAACTGCGTAATTCGACGTGTTCAGTTTTAAGTTTAGTGTGACCGGTATAAAATGCCGATTAACCGCCACCTAAATTATTTTTATTAAAAACGACTATAACTACTTTGTGATCTATGAAATACTTTTGAAATTTTTCTATTTCGCGTAACCCACATCCTTGAGTGGTTATATCGACTCTATCCTTTTGTACAAGTTTTTTGGCTCTTTCTTTCTGCAATTTCAATCGAGCACCATGAATGTTATTCCACTTTTGACGCGTTTTCTCAGACAAATGAATTTTTAAAGCGAAGTGTCGTATCTGGCACCCATTGACTGAACTCAAAACCTGCTGATGTTGGTGCTGCGAAGACTGCTGTTGTTGATGAACATTATTCGACATACTTGGTATAAATGGCGATGAATGTGCTGCAAATATAGGTGGGGTGTAAATAACTTTTTTACTTGTCAAATATACTAAAATTGTTATTTATTAGTTAAAATATTATATTACATTGTTTATTTTTATATTTTATTTTTTATTTGAATTCAAATAATATTACGAAACAAAATTACGTAAATAATATTACATTACGATTAAAAAATTAGTTCCATATATACAAAGCAAATCTTGAACATAAGCTAAATGAACGATCTGGATACTTTTATTATTGTAAACTTATTATAGAATATGTCTTTGATTATACAACCTATTGGGTGTACAACTTTGCTTCCGCCATTTTTTTCCGAAATTCGAGGCTTTATTGTAAAAAACTGGTTATACATTTATGATTCAAAGTATTGTCCATCGCTGGCCACTACTTTCTTCCATCTATCGGGCAGCATACGAATCCCGCGTTGAGAAAACTTGTCATCTTTTGAATCGATCCGCGAATCGATCCAATTGTTTACTTCTTCATAAGACCGGAAGTGCTGGTCAGCCAGGCCGTGTGCCATTGATCAAAACAAGTGATAGTCCAAGGGAGCAACGTCTGGAGAATACGGCGGGTGGGGTAGGACTTCCCATTTCAAAGTTTCCAAGTATGTCTTGACCACTTTCGCAACATAGGGTCGAGCATTGTCATGCTGTAAAATCACTTTATCATGTCTCTCGTTGTATTGCGGCTGTTTGTTTTTCAATGCTCGGCTCAAACGCATTAATTGCGTTCGATAACGATCGCCTGTGATTGTTCCAGTCGGTTTTAACAACTCATAATACACTACGCCGAGCTGGTCCCACCAAATACTGAGCATGACCTTGGAACCGTGAATATTCGGTTTGGCCGTCGACGTGGAAGCATGGCCGGGATACCCCCATGATTTTCTGCGCTTGGGATTATCGTAGTGAACCCATTTTTCGTCCCCAGTCACAATGCGATGCAGAAATCCCTTTCGTCTTTGCCTTGCAAGCAGCTGTTTACAAACACGCAAACGCCGTTCAACATCTCTCGGCTTCAACTCGTACGGCACCCAATTTTCTTGTTTCTGAATCATTCCCATGACTCTCAGGCGTTTTGAAATGGCTTGTTGCGTCACCCCCAATAATCTTGCCAATTCTTGTTGCGTTTGACACGAGTCTTGATCAAGTAATGCCTCCAATTCTACATCTTCGAAAACCTTTCTTCCACCGCCATGCTGGTCTTCAACGTTAAAATCGCCTTTCTTGAAGCGTTGAAACCACTTTTGACACGTTCTTTCACTAATAGCGGCCTCACCATAGGTATTTGAGAGCATTCGATGAGCCTCAGTCGCAGATTTCTTCATATTAAAGCAGAAAATTAAAACCTCCCGCAAATGACGAGAATTTGGCTCGTAAGCTGACATGTTTAGTCGAGAATAACTTTATGATGTAAACACAAATCGACTAATATTTCGATGGCGTTATGTTTACAAATACCTAAGCTTATTGTATGACATCTATGATCTATTTATTTCAACTACCACTCACCGCTACAGCCATCTATTGCAAAACGGCGGAAGCAAAGTTGTACACCCAATATAAAATATAAACTTAAAACAATTTTATCTGAAATACTCGAGAATACCATCAATGTTATTTTTTGTAAAAAGCTGTAACTAAAGACATTATGAAAATAAAATATTTTTCAAAACGTTTAATCTCCTTTGATAGATTGCAGGAATTTTTATACTAATTTATTTACAGTTTGGAAATCATGAGCAATATTAAAATTTACGATAAACATTTTTTTGCTCATCGATTCTTGCTTGATTAAATTTAAAATATCTTTATCATTCTCTAATAAGGCACTTTCATTGAAGCTATTATTTTTAGAAAAATTAAAATAATGGATTTTCTATAAATATTTTTTACGTAAATAATAATTTCTATTCTTTAAGTTATAATATGACATTTGAATTTTAATTAATGTTTTTACATTAACACTAGATTGCTGGAGCAAGTCAATTTGACTCATTTGTGATTTTAGAAATCTGCGGAAAATATATTTTAAAAACAAAATTTATGTAAAAAAATTGTTTTGAATAAAGTTTCTTTAAAATAGAATTGTATTTAAAATATTTTTAACATATATATTCTGTTTTAAAATATATTTTCAGCAGATTTTTAAAATCATAAATAAGTCAAATTGACTTGCTCCGGCAATCTAGTGTTAATAAAATCATTTATCATTTGAATAAATAAGATGTTACGAATGAGAGAACATAAGAAGATCAGGATTAAAATTCGCGGTGGAGACGGAAGAAACAAGCGTAGCAGTGTGACGCACATATCGCCTTATATCGATGTATAGTTGAAAATCGAGAGCCCCGCCCATTTTTGTTATTTTTTTCTTTCTAGGCCCGCCTGCTTGATCGCAAAGAAATCTGATCGGCTTATGCTACTCGTAAATCCTTATTTTACTCATAGCGGACTCACTATAGGCCTTTGTTAACATTTCACACACTTTGTTACACTTTATTTTATTTTTTACGCAAAATGTGATACAAATCTTTGATCCATTTTTTTTAACAAACGAAAATCGCCGAGCTCAGAAAAACACGTCTAACTTTAGAGGCTGCCACTGACAAAATAAATAATGAATACAGCTAAAAATTGTATCATACTTCAGGGGTATGTGCACAAACATAATAAAAAAAATGTTGACAATCGGACTTTCCAAACCAGCGAAATTTAAAAATTTCCGTTATTTTCTGAACACATCTCGTATATATAGGCATGTGTAGATAAATACATTCTGTCAAAAAAGTACCGGGAACTGTCGATTTAAATCTGGCGGGGCAATTTAGGCAGGTAAAATTTTTTTTTTCTATTGAGGTTGGTACAACTATCTTTAATGACTATGCCAAGTTTGAGCGGAATCTGTCAACGAGTGTGTTTACAGTAGCTGGTTAAGTCAGTCGATGTCAATAGTGCGTGCCGATTTTTTACAATGGGTGATTACGTTGAACAAAGAATTTGTCTTATATTTTGTGTTGCGAATGAAATTTCGTGTGCCGATGCATTAAAAATGTTGCAAAAGGCTTTTGGTGATAAAGCACTATTGAAAACCCGTGCGTATGAGTGGTACAAAGCCTTCAAGGAGGATCGTGAAGTCGTCGAAGACTTGCCTCGTTCCGGACGCCCATCGACGGCTTTGACCGCAGATAACGTCGATAAAATTAAGGAAATGGTGCTTGAAAACCGTCATACCAGCTTTAGAAAGATAGCACATGAACTTGAGCTATCCCACGAGTTCACACGTACGATTTTAATTGATATTTTGGGCATGAGAAAGGTGGCCGCAAGACACGATAACGCGCCGTCTCACCGAACTACGATTGTGACCGACTTTCTCGCCAAAAACCTCAACAAACACGCTTGAACAACAACCGTATTCGCCGGATTTGGCTCCCTGTGACTTCTTCCTCTTCCCAAAACTTAAATTGTCGCTCCGTGGCACCCGTTTTCAGTCGATTGAAGCCATAAAACAAAATTCGGCGGGCGAGCTAAAGGCCACTGACTTAAACAGCTACTGTAAACACACTCGTTGACAGATTCCGCTCAAACTTGGCATAGTCATTAAGGACAGTTGTACCAGCCTAGAAAAAAAATTTTACCTGCCTAAATTGCCCCGCCAGATTTAAATCGACAATTCCCGGTACTTTTTTGACAGAATGTATAGTGATAAATAAAAAGACAATAATATAAGGAATACATAGCTGCTGCTCATTGTGTTGCACCCGATTCCTCTAACCAATCTTCTCACGCGAGGATCTGAACCAGATTACGAGGTTACAGCAGTGACCGGCAGACACAAGTAAGAATTTTTATAATGACAATGAAATTATTATTATTGAAATGTCCCTTTTGCCATGTCTGGGTGCTCCCCTGTCCGATGGGGCAGAGGTGTTTTCGCGAATTCCCGGTAGTCGTGACAGTAAAAAATATTTTCAGTTCGTGATGTGCGAGCGAGCTCGTACGAGACGGATTGGTGGGTCCCGCATAAAAATAAATAATAAAATATTATTGCGTGCGTGTTTTCCCGCACGTAACAGCTATTAACCTTTTTTAACCCTACTTAGCATATTATCTTATAAAATAAAGAGGTCTAGTATTGCTAGCCCCAGCTATTAGGTAAAACCCAGGCTTAAAAATGAAAGCTACACAAGCGTAAGCGACGTGTTTCTTTTTTTTTTAATTTTGGTCTTCACAAATGTATTGATATTGTTTCTTGATTTTTATCAAATTTTTTTAATATTTAATCAATTTTACGATATTAATTGCAATTTGTTCACTTGAACTTAAAATTTTGCCTTTTATATATACTATATTGCGTTAGACTTGATATTCAGAGACATTGTGTATATATATATACACACAATTTGAACTGCATGATAATTGATGTATGAATAATTGATGTTAAAACGTAGATGACTGAAATGTCTAAATCTGAATAAAATGTAACATTAAAGATTTATTCAGAATTATTATTAAATATTCAAATGAGATATAGCATAATTATTTATTAGCATAATTATAAGCATTATTTTATTAGCATAATTAATATAGTTTCGTAAAAATTATATATCCATTTAATACTATAACGATACTGTGTCAAAAATATTTTGTCAAGGGATATTTTATCGCAAAGATATTTTATCAGGGATGTTTTGTCTTGGGCCTAAAGCGCACTAGACCGATTAAATTAGTTTCAAGATGAATCGATTATAATGTACATAAAAGTTTTGTGTTAATGAATGAGTTGGTGTAATTTAACTTATAATGCTATTTTTATTTTTTCATTTCGAAATTAAAAATTCATAAATATAAATTCATCGATCAATTTGAAATGCATGTTTACCATCACCACATGTGTTGTATTCTTTTTCGAAGTAAAATGAAGTTGACTCTAAATGTACCCTTTAGATTTATTTTAAAATTGAATCTAAGATTACAATAAATATAGGTTAAGAATTTTTTTTTGTAAAATAAAATGTAATTATGTGCTATGATTAAAAATTTTATGATTTTTTCTTTGAGTAATTGATTTTCTATTCATATTTTTAAAATTATTTTCATGTATTGATATTAATATAAATAAACAGGATATGTTAATCTATTTTATAAATGTTGCAGGTAAGCGGTTTGCGTTTTGAAACTCAATTAAGGACTCTAAACCAATTTCCAGATACATTACTTGGTGATCCCGCTCGAAGGATACGCTACTTTGATCCACTACGCAACGAATATTTTTTTGATCGAAATCGACCATCATTTGATGCTATTTTATATTATTATCAGAGTGGCGGTCGATTACGCAGGCCTGTTAATGTGCCTCTTGATGTTTTTTCTGAAGAAATTAAGTTTTATGAACTTGGCGAGTTAGCAACTAATAAATTTAGGTAATTTTTTATATCAGCATACTTTTATAGATTAATAACAAATTTAAATTTTATAAAATAACAAAAATTATAATTTTCATTTCATGAGTTACAGTTTTGCTTCCAAAATATATGAATCAAGTCTATCTATAACATTTTATTGGAAGTGTGAATAAGTTCTTGCCCTTCTTTGTGAAAATAAATCCTTTATTTAAGAAGAATAATGAAGAAACAAGTCAATTAAAGTATTGCCCATCGCTGCAGATTACTTTTTCCTATTTTTTTGGCAGCATTTGAATTCCACGTCGAAAAAACGACACTTCTTTTGCGGCTATCCACGAATCGATCCATTTTTTTGTTTCTTCATATGAAGTGAAGTGCTGCTCAGCCAGGCTGTTAGTCATCGATCGAAATAAATAGTAATCAGAAGGCGCAATGTCTGAAGAGTACGACGGGTGGGGTAGAACTTCTAATTTCAGCGTTTCCAGGTATGTTTTTACCGGTAACGCGATATGCGACCAAGCGTTATCATGCAGCAAAATCAGCTCATCGTGTTTTTGCTCATATAGCAGCCGTTTTTCTATGAATGCTCGGCTCAAACGCATTAATTGTCGTCGATAGAAATCTCCTGTGATAATTTGGTTGGGTTGGAGCAGCTCGTAATACACTACCCTCAGCTGATTTCACTAAATGCACAGCATGAGCTTGGAACCGTGGATATTCCGCTTTGGCGTTGATGCTACTGTTTTGCCTGGCTTAACCTACGATATTTTACGTAGGGGATTACTGTAGTATATCTACTTTTCATCACCAGTCACAATACGATGTAAGAAACCTTTTCTTTTTTGTCTTTGAAACCGCTGTTTACACGTGACAAGACTCCTTTCGACGTCTCTTGGCTTCAGTACGTACGGCGCTCAAGATCCTTTCTTTTGTATCATTCCTCATGCTGTCAGACGTTTCGAGTCTGTTGTTCGATCAACTTATAATGATTTTGCAACATCGGATTGCGTCTGTCATGGATCTTCAGCAAGTAATGTTTCCAATTTTTCGTCTTGAAACTTTTTTGGTGCACCACTGCGTTCTCTATCTTGAACATCAACATCACCATTTTTAAATCGATTAAACCAATCTCTGCATGTTCTTTTTGACAGAGCATGATCACCATAGGTTTCTACAAAAATTCTGTGTGCTTCAGCTGCAAATTTCTTCTGAATAAAATAGTGTAGTAAAATTCCCCGCAAAAACGGATATTTGGCATGAAATTTGACATGTCTCACGCTACAAAAAGAAAATGTTGTTTATAGGTTAATGGAAAGACACGCACTGATTTTAAACATAGGTTATAGAACGTTAATATAGATGCATCATCATCTTGAATTATACGCATAAAATTTTTTTACCGCCATCTGACGATGAAACGGCGAGAACTTATCTACACTCCCAATAAATAAATGATAATTTTAAATTTGTTAAAAATTTTATTAAAAAACAAAACAGTTTAAGAAATATTTTTACCTACAAATCAGAATAGATATCTTATGAAAATAATTTTCAATCTATAAGGCTAAAGATACTGTGAACAATTATAGCCGTACTTTGGTTTTTATAAACAAAGCGTATAGCTACTTTTTTTTCGTCAAGCACTACTATACAACACCTTGCCTTTTCTTGAATCTAGCGATATTTAATTCCCTTTCTTTTACAGCTAACTTGAGCAAGAAATCTACTTCTTATTTTTTTTTACCAGCATTCTTTTTACTATTACTGCTGGAAAATCCCTTCCCATTGTTCTAGAACTGTCTGATATTAATGCCCTGTACACGTAGGCAGAGATTTCTTCTATTCAAGTATCATACCAATTATGAATTAAAAATAAATTATTACAAATAATTTTAATAATACAACACTTACATCCTAATGTATTTACAAAAATACAATAAATAATTTTAATAAATTTTCAATTTAAATAATGACTTGTTATAAGCCACTTGAAGAATAAAAAATATATCTACTTTTTATAACAATCGTTTAAATGTGTAGGTATACATTGCCCTCCACATGCTTTTGCGAACTCCTAAATAAAATTTGCAAAGATAAAAGTTTTGTAGCTTTACAATAAATTAAGATAGGTTAAAATTCCAACGTTATTGGAAAGGGTAAATAAAAAGCATTAAAAAGTGATAAAGTATATTCAAAGAAAAAAAACTATAGTTTTTTATAACTATAATAAAAAAAGTAAACAAATTTAAAAAATATTTCAATTTTTAATTGTTTGATTGACGTTTTGAATTACTGATTAATCTATTAAGACCTATGCGAAACCAGGCTACATAGGATAAATATTATAAAAATAACCACACCAAAGTGGACATGGCTAGAAAATAAAATACCCGTGTTTTTTGTCTTTTAATTGAATTGTTAATTGCAAAATTGCTTAAACAAATTGATTGAAATGTTGAAATCTTAAAAAACTAAATATGCCATATCGATTCTACGGGAAAAATCATGAAAAAATTGATGGTAACATTTTTTTGACAAAATAACTCATTTTGGAATAAATCGTTATAAATAATTTACAGTCATCGGAACCTGTTTCGACCCGTGCTTACGCTATTGCAAACAACGAAACACTTACTACGCCAAAGTGGGCATGATTGATGAATAGAATATCCCTGCTCTTTTGTTTTTTAGTTTGATTGTTTATTGCAAAATTGTTCAAACAAATTACCGAAACTTTTGTAATTTCAAAAAACTAATCATACCCGTTGATTTTACGGAAAAAATTATCAAATTGAGTAAAGTTAAATTTTTAATTCTTCGTTGTTCATTAGCAGGTGCTTTTCACAATTATTATTACATAAAAAATTTTACATTTTGGCAATTTGTACGACTACATTTTCTCTTCATACCTATAATTTTTTCATAACTTGCTTTTACTCGTATTTTTTCGTTTTCTTTCGTGGAATAGTCCTTTTCTTTTTTACCCTTTCGAAATTGTCCAGCTGTGTATGTACGATTCGCAAAATTTTACGATATTTTTTGTATCTTCTTTATCGTCAAGATGTAATTTGAGATAAGTTACGGTCGCATTTGCAATAAATTTGAAATTAAAAATGAATTGATTGGATGAAAAAGCTCCATTTTTATTGTTTCCACGAATCGAGGCGGCATTACAAATCTGATAATGGACATAAAATCCTATTATGTTTTTATTGTATTCCGAAATAAATAAATAAATTGTAAAAATAATATTTTTTATAAAAATTGTGAAAACTGTTGTGCTTGGCTCGGCCCTGGTGGTTAGTGGAAGCGCCAAAATTTTTTTTTCTTTTTTCACTTTTTGCAATTAAACTTATGCATTGTAAATAATAATAAAATAAATGCTTCAACGTAAAAGACTTTTTGAGACTAAAATCTACCATAATTTAAGTACAGTCTAACTTCGGGGTGTAATGTCGGTACACGACCTCCGTTTTTTTTCCTGTGTTAGCCGATAAGTTTCCTCTTTGCTTTTTCTGCCCTTGCCAGTTAACGAAAAGGCGCTTCGATCTCATCGACCACTTGCATCGAACTATAGCAAATTGCTCCACCAATCAAAGTTTTTCCCTCCAAAACCTACTCGACGCGCGGGCAATTGACACAGACCGTTGTGAAAGACACCCTAAGCGTGGGCTAAGAGTTTACGAGTTTTCCCGTAACGTTAGAAAAAAAGGGACATGCACTTGAGTCTAGCGAAAGAGCGTCAAAATGAACACGTGCACATCAACTCGGCGCCGAAAATCATAAAACTGTCCCATAAACACTCTTTTTTCTACCCGTATTTTTCCTATCTAAAATACGTATTTTCTTAGTCAAACTTTCTCTGCGTGATACACTATAACATTGTGTAAAGAATAGCGAATATTCTTTAATTATTTTATTATAACTATTAACGCAACTCATAACTGTAACCTTCGCTTACCGATACACTGTACAGGTAGCATAATAAAATAATAAATAGGTCATTAGGAAAATCCCGGCAAATAAATTAAGTAACTGTTTTAAACTAGCAACTTACGGAATAATATTTAAATAAAATACAAAAGTACAATGTTTAATGAAAAGTATAAAAACTGCGATTTTCAAAAATACCACACAAAATATATTTTATACAATGACTAAAGTTATTCAACAAGTTAATTATTTAAATTCTAAAAGGAAAAAATAATAACAGAAATTGCGTACAAAATATTGAATCAAATCATACATTGGAATTATTTAACATATATCAAATTAAAATTCAAATTTTATAAATAATTTAAAATTCAAAAATAAGTTTTTAACAGTTATATAATTTATTTCGTAAAATACCTGAATACAACAAACTCCTTCTTCTTGTATAGTATTATTCACGACAAATTTATATTTTTAATATTATAAAAGGCTTATTATTTTTTAAATAAAATTGAACACGTATATCCAATAAAAAAAAACACAACTGCTATTTTTCAATTTAATTGAATTATACAGGGTGCGTACGGTATTTGAGGACAACTTGAAAGTAAAATTAATAAGCTTGTATTATTAATAAAATTTAATGGAATTTAAGGAATTTTTTATGCAACGTTAAATTAATATATGGCTATAAAGTTATTCAATAAAATCGCCATTAGCAGCAATAACCTCTTCGATCCGGGTCCGGAAACGATTACATGCCCAAATCAAATGCTCCTTGTTCATATTAACCATAACGGCATTAATAGCAGTCTTCAGCGAAGAAGTGGTGTTATGAGGACGCTTATTGATCTCACGCACAACTACGCCCCATACGTAATAATCCAAAGGATTAAGGTCTGGGGAGCTAGGTGGCTATAGGTTCGGTGTTATGTGGTCATGAAAATTTTCGGCCATCCAATCTTGTGTCGCCATCGCTTTATGTGAAGGAGCAGAGTCTTGTTGAAAAATGTATGGTCTGCTTCCGCTTACATTGTCTATCCAGGGTTTCACTACCATCTCCAAAACCTCGATGTATGCAGCAGAGTTCACTCAAAGTCCTTCAGTAAAAAAGTGTGGTGGCATAACATGTCCTTCGTTGCTGACAACACCTAAAACCATAACAGTGGCTGGAAATTTTGTGTGCATAGCAACAGGAACCTCCGTAGGATTTGAAAATAGCCATCTGTCATTTCTACGATTGGTCTTTTGATCTTGGTCAAAATTTTTTTCGTCGGAAAAAAACCATAACATTTTGGGCGCCTCAGAATGTTTGATTTTGTTTAAAAGACGTTTTGATCGGAGAACTCTCTGTTCCCGTGTTCGTTCCGACATGAACTGTCCTCTGCGCATCACGTAAGACTTATACCGAAGGTCTTCGTGGACAACTCTACGAATAAGGCGCTCAGAAACATGAAGCTCACTCGCAAGGACTCTCATTGATTTTGAAGGGTCCTTGTCTATGATCGCTTGCACTTGCTCTAAAAATTCTGCAGATTGGACAGTGTCAGAACGTTGTTCGTGCTTTTTGTGTTTTGCAACCAATTCTGTATCGCCTCCTGATGCTTTCAATTCACGGCGAACCTTATGCACGAATGAACGGGCGCAATTAAGAAAATTAGAAATCTCTAAATCTGTAAGGTTCGCACATATAGCGACGATGACAGCATGTCTCTTCATTTCTTGAGTGATGTTGTTGTCCGCCATTTCTTATCTGAAAAGGAAAAACAATAAAAAAAAAAATTCACGAAGTTATAGTCACATGTATGCATGTCCCCAAATACCGTACGCACCCTGTACTTTAAAATAATGCAGCCGATTTTTCTTTCAAAGTATATTTATATATATATTATAAAAAAGAATTATACTAAAAATATCTACAATAATCTTTCACAATAACAATATTCTTTCAAACGGCTTGACTACGTTCTTTTACAAAATATATATTAAATTTTTCTACTTTTTCTCGAAATAAAAAGATATAAAAAAATACATGTAATAAATTTTCTCATGTAATAATTTTGTTAATTTGTGAATAATAAAATTTTATTTATAAACGTTTGAGATAATTTAAAATTATAAATAAATCGTTTAATCTTTTTATTAAAAGAAACCAACATTTAATGCAAAACAAATAATTTAAGTTTAATCTAACTCGAGCATAAAAATTTAAGCTCATTATTTTATTTTTAACACTACCGATATTTTCGACATTTAAATAAAATACATGCGAAAGAAAAACGTGCATAAAAATATATATAATTATACGTTTAAGCTAAAATGAATAGCCACATTATATATTGAATAATGCGTTTTTTTTTTGCGAAACCATCACCATATAAAAAAAAACGCTCTAGAATTTTAAGAATAAAATCAAGGAAAATATCTTATGTAGAACTAATATTAACACATCGTTCAATAACTCCCGAGACTAACCCAGATATGGTGCGAGTAGTACTAAACTGGCCACGTTTCCATAGAGTGCGAACCTTTACATGAAACGTGTGAAAATTTCACGTCGATCGGATCACAGACAGCAGAGTTATCGAGGTTAGAGTAAAGTCACTTTGTAATTTGTTTGAAAATGGAAAAAAGCGAGTTTCGCGTGTTGATAAAACATTGTTTTTTAATGGGTAAAAACACCGTAGAAGCCCAGCAATGGCTTGAAAAACATTACCCGGACTTCTCTCCATCCAAACCAACGATTTGTCGTTGGTATGCTGAGTTTAAACGTGGTCGTATGGACACAAACGATGCGGAACGTTCGGGTAGGCCATTGGAAGCCATTACACAGAAAAATGTGAGTGAAGAGGGAGAGAGGGAGAGAAGGAGAGAGGGAGAGAGGGAGAGAGGAAGAGAGGGAGAAAGGGATAGAGGAAGAGAGGGAGAGAGGGAGAGAGGGAGAGAGAGAGAGGAAGAGAGGGAGAGAGGGAGAGCGGGAGAGCGGGAGAGGGAGAGAGGGAGAGAGGGAGAGAGGGAGAAAGGGAGAGAGGGAGAGAGGGAGAGAGGGAGAGAGGGAGAGAGGCAAAGAGGGAGAGGGGGAGAGAGGGAGAGAGGGAGAGAGGGTGAGAGGGAGAGAGGAGGAGAGAGGGGAGAGAGAGAGAGAGAGAGAGAGAGAGAGAGAGAGAGAGAGAGAGAGAGAGAGAGAGAGAGAGAGAGAGAGAGAGAGAGAGAGAGAGAGAGAGAGAGAGAGAGAGAGAGAGAGAGAGAGAGAGAGAGAGAGAGAGAGAGAGAGAGAGAGAGAGAGAGAGAGAGAGAGAGAGAGAGAGAGAGAGAGAGAGAGAGATTGATTGATTGATTAAAAATTTTATTAAGGCTACGGGGTATAACCCCATATAGCCCTGAAAGATGAAGATTACAATATAAATGTGACATTATAGACTAGTTAACAAACAAATTAACAAATTAACAAATTAAAAAATTAACAAATATAATATAATATATAATATAAAAATAACAATCGATAAGATAGAAAGAAAGTATATTAATAATAATTATAATACGCTATACAGCTTTCGCAGTAATTACACTATGGCAAGTCACTGACATAGATCCGCACGCTCTAATAATACTGTCAACACGTTATCAGTTGTAATTGGATTTAAATCTAAGTTCATTTCGCGAGCTCTCAAACGCCATTGTGTAACTTTCTCAGATAATAATCGATCACGAACCAATGATTTGAAAAGCCGCGATAACTGAGTATCAAACGGAGGAAGTTGATCAGCTATCGAATTTAAAAATTTTGACGCTGTTATGTGGAAGGACCTGTTTAGGATTTTCGTGCGGAGCGTTGAATATAACAGTGGTAAAGGCCGATAACGAGTTGATGTAAAGTTACATCTAAGAGAAAATAGATTGGCTAAATACGCGGGCTGCCTATTTGCTATACAGTTAAATGCTAAAGCTGCTATGAACAACAGTCGTCTATTTCTCGTATCTAACCAACCTAGTGATAAACAATAGGGTGACGAGCGCACAAATTGAGCAAACGATGAAGCTTTACTTCTTGCTCTTGAGTTCAATCATGATAAATCACAGAGCCATAGTCGAAATATGGAAAAATCAAAACCTCAACAAGACGTTGCTTAAGTTGACGAGAAAGTGCACGCCTATGAAACCTAAGAGAGTAAAGTGCACTATTTACACGACTAGATATTTGCCTGACTTGAGATTCCCAATTTAGGGTAGAAGAAAGTTGAATACCTAGGTCAGTGACACGATCAGCATACTGTATAACAGCATTATTCACTCTAAACAGTGGAAGATTACCATAATTAAGGGTAGAAATGTAACGCTGACTGCCCAGAATCATCAGATTCGATTTGTCAGGGTTCAATTTGATTTCATTGCACTTTGCCCATTCAAAGACCCTCACTGCATCTTCATTAAGTAAACTGATATAATCGGGTAATTCAGATGGATGACAATGCAGGTATATACGTGTATCATCAGCATATATACAATGCTTTGAGTTACGTAATACCTGAGGAAGATCATTAATGAAAATCGAGAACAGTAAGGGTCCCAGGACACTTCCTTGAGGTACACAAGAGTGTGTTTGAATAGTTTCCGACAATTTTCCATTCGCATCACGTACGGCCTGTGAACGACCAGACAAGTAACTTGCAAACCATTTAACTACACTATCTAAACAATTTAAAGAACGGAGCTTTTTAAGTAATAGCTTATGAGGGACTGTGTCAAAAGCTTTTGAGAAATCAAAGAGAACCAGTGGTGTAACTAGATAACGATCAATAGCAAGTCTTACTTCCTCTGTGAAATAAAGCAACGCAGTCTGCGTAGAATGACAAGATCTGAAACCCGATTGAAACGAGTCCAATAGGTTATTTGCGTTTATAAAGTTTGAAAGTTGGTCATGTATTACGCGTTAAAATAATTTCGAAAACTCAGATAATAAAGCAATAGGACGTGTATCAGACGGCGACTTAGGTGGGTGAGTTTTAGAAAGAGGCAAAGTAGCAGCAAGTTTCCAGCATTCAGGAAAAATGCCTTGCTGAATCGAGCTGTTGAAAATGGTAAGAAGATATGGACGTAACGACAAATAAGCTAGTTTTAACATTCTCGTAGATACAAGGTCGGCGCCAGTGCAATTCTTTACTGATTTGTTTAGTGCACGATCAAGGTCACTCCCGGATATAAAACTGAAATCAAATCTTCTTAGTTGATCATCAGAGGGCAAGTGCGAGTGCTTAAGGATTTCATCAATGTCTGTTTGTTGCAGGGGTAGAGACGAGCGTGAAACATTGGCATAATGTGCATTTAAAGTGTTTGACGTAAAATAAGTAAGTGGTGATGGAATGTTAGGAGCCATGGCACCCATTTTTCTTAGGCTAGACCACAAAGACTTAGGCTTAGTGGATGACTCCAATAGGAAAGCAAAATATTTATTCTTCGCAGAATCGATATTATTGCTGACAAGCGAACGTAGGTTGATAAACGCCAGTTTATCTTCAAGTCTACAAGTTGTTCGAGCTTTGCGGTATGCTGCATTTTTAGCCTCCATAAGTAGGCGAATATCCCTTGAAACCCAAGGCTTATAAGTTGACTTAATTTAAAAATTTCTGTATGAAGCATGTTTATCAAAAGCCTCAATGACAGCATTAGTTAGTGATTAAGCCATGGATGATATACTACCTCCAATAGGGGAAACAAACCGATCAGTGGCAGTCGACCAGTAGGTGTGAGGTATGCCACAGCATATAAGCGAGGGCTCAGTCGGGAGAGCAAGTCTTAAGTATGAATGCAAATCTTTAGTGAAACATTCAATATTCATATTGTTTAGACTTCGTACTGATATAGTTTTTGGAGCAGCAAAAAGCGATGGAAGACAGTAATCTATTGAAATAAGATTATAAACAGCAGCAAAAGGTGTGTCGGTTTTGAAATATTTGTGAACTAATTTTAATGAAGGTACTATAAATAGGTCAAGCCATGTATCAGAAACGAGTACCGTCGTCTCTGATTACATGGTGAGTAGGATCAAATGGTACTAACTCAAGATTATGCTCTTGCAATATATTTAAAAAGTATGTAGAGTCTGGATGTTCCTTATGCATCGGAAAATTAAAATCGCCCGTCATAATGAAGTCAGTGTATCCTGGTAAGATTTCACCTTATTCCTCAAATAATTTCGCAGGGTAAGCACCGTGTGGACGACGATACACGACAGCGATTAGCACGTTCGATGAGTCAGATCGAACCTTAACCATCATATATTCCGGCGTGTTATCGAACCAAGGATCTAAACAAGTGACTACGCTAGCTTTATAGCAATCACAAACGTAAAGTGCAACACCGCCACCCTGCTTACCAATTCGATCATGTCTGAAAAAATTATAATCTTTGATTATATAAGGAGAATCAGGTACATCAGGTTCAAGACACGTCTCGGTAAGAGCAATTACATCATATTTGCATACACTGCTTGCAAGATAAAATTCTAATTCATTGAAGTGGGCAGACAAATGATTAATATTACTATGACAAATACTAAAATGACTAGACTCATTAAAAAGACCCGACTGAGCAGTTGCCACTCATTGTGGCTGAGTACGCGGTGCAAGTTTATCAAGATCCTGCAAAGATCTAATCGGGATTAGCGGAGATTGATTGTCGATACGCATATATACAGTCAAGTTACGCACGGTCGGTCGCAAGTAACTCAGATCTTTATACTTTCAATTTGCGACACGTAGTAGTTCGTAAACTTGACGAGGCCAGAGAGGTGTTATAAAAACCTTGTTTTCACCACCTACGCCAAAAATTGATAAGCATGTTTTATCACGCAAGAGCCGTGCCTGAGACGCTATTTTGTGTCTAATAATCGGTGAAGGTAAACTAATAACTAAGGCAAAACAATCACGCTTCTCCACAGTACCAGCGTTAGTACGGGACGAGGAGGGAGACCACTTGCGAATCGGCACAACAAAATTTAAGTAATTGATACAATTTGTAACTTCAAAAATACGCTCAATTGCCTGAGGAAAATTGTCCGAAAATTGATCTGGTATACCTGACACGCGCAATTCACAAGGGTCCGAGAGTAAATTATCACGCTCTCGTATCTCCGTAACAGCCCGAGTGGCCTTAAACTTTTCACGAATTTCGCGAAGTTCGCAGTTCACATGCTCGACTTTGTCTTCTAATATATTCACTCGATTTGTTAGTGCCTCCAAGTTTCTATCCATAGTTCTTTTAAATATCGTATCATTCCACACCTTAAACCACGCCGGCATATCATTCAACGACATTCTCGAAGACGCGTGCGAATCGAGTAGGGAGCACAATACTTTCGACGGCTGTTGTTGCAAAGGAGAGGGGGGCGAACACGGGCTGAGCAGACGCTTACGGCTGAGCTGCTTATCTAAAATCGATGTAGTGGGGGTAACAGGCAGTTGATCGCACTCAGATGCAGGCACTGCAACAGGAACTGCACTCACTGAGCAGGTTCCGCTAAGAGAGAGAGAAAGAGAGAGGGCTCTTTCACCTCGATGAATACAACGAATAAAGAGTGAGTTTTAATTTTAAATTTGCTTTCTATTTTCTTTCCTCTTTCTATAAAAATCCTCCAACAGAATTTTTGGCCGAAAAGCGGCTGAATATTCTGCTCCACCGTCACTTTTGTAGAACTTTGTCCAGAGTAGGGCTCGAGCCTGATTCCGACTTAGGAACCGAGGCTCCTGCATCTGCTCAATCCCGCACTTTACACCTCTCCTAAAAACTCTTACGATCATCCTCCGCCAACCCGAGCCCATAAGCTTCACTGCTTAGGCTCAAAACGGCACAAATTGCAGGATGACTGAAACTTAGTAAAAAGTAGCGCAACTGACGTTACAGGGGCGATGCTGGTTGCATTAGCCTAATACAACGCTGACTGAGAGATTACCTTTTTGACCCTAAGCACCAAAGTTTATTGGTTTGGTATGACAGAGGTTTAGATTTGCAAGACTTTTTTTTAGGAGGATGCAAATTTCGGGATTAAGTAAATGCAGAAGGCTCTATTACAAATTCGAAAACAGCCTTGAACTTTGCCCCAAAAAAGGACCTAACAAATGTGTAATAGGTTTCGGAGTGATCAGCTGCTTTTCGGCTAATAACTCTCTCGGAGGATAAAAGGATAGTTGAGAGAAAATAGCGTCTCTATTATAATTTTTGAAATTGATCTCACTTTTATTATTTTGTCGCGATATAGACGATTCTCTCTTTCTCTCTCTATTGGCTTTATATGCTACTCTTAGCGTACTCAAAATTCTGCAAAGTAAAAGGTTGTTTTTGTAACCTTGTAACTGTAGACCATTGTTCTTCTTGACTTCGTTTGGCTAATCACCTCGGTATCTACAATTATTATTCTCTAATTTCCAAATAAAAAAATATTAAATTTTGGCAGTTTTCAACCATGGAAGATGAATGTTTCTTGATGTACATTGTGTTATTCATGGCAGTTCAGTTTTACAATAAAATACTACTAAAAACTAAAGTTTAAACTATAAACTATAAACTATAAATTAAGAGTACTAATAATAAAATAAAATATGGCTAAATAATAACAAAAAACCAGTACAGGCTGAAATAAAGAAAAAAATTACAATCTAGCCTGTAGAACTAGAGAATGCTTTCTCTCAAATTGAAGAAGAAATAAGACGACAGTTGATTAAAAAAGAAAGTGGAAATAGATAGAGAAAAAGGTAAAAGAGAGGCTATTCCAAAGGCGAGAGGAAGAAACAGTAAACATTGAATAAAGAGCAGAAGCAGCAAAGTACTGTCTTTGTGCTCCAGTGAATAGCAAAGTAAGATAAATTCTATGCGAGATGTGCTCTCACCTAGTTAAACAATAAATGTAACATATACCAGAGTTAATGAACCTTTGAAGTTTCAGATTTTGTTTTTGAGAGATATAACAGTAAACTAAATTACAGTAATCTACCAATGAAAATAACAGCGTTTCAATAAACTATTTTCTCAATAGAAAATTTGTACTTTGACAGAAATAAATGAGACGGTATAATAGCTAGTTTGCTCTGCGACACATATATGACGTATGCTTCGTCTATATTAGTTAAGAGTCAAGGTGCACTCCAAGATTACGCACTGAAGACTTCAATTTAACGAGCGAGCCACTAACTTGGGTAACTCCATGAGTGTTCAAACTCAAGAGTTGATTAATATAGTTCATTATTACAATAGTAAGATCTGAACACAATAGCTTTGGTATTGCGAATGTTCAAGCTAAGATTGTTTGCATCAGCCCACTAAGCGACAAGTTGCGTTTGACTACTTATTAGTTAAATCGCGGCTACAAGATCAGATAAAGGAAACGTAGTTTATATCTAGTTATCCGCATAAATGACATAAACTGAGAAGTCAAAGCCAGCAGTATCATCAAGAAATATTGTAGAGAACCGACTGTAGAACTGTGAGGGATTCCTGTATTGAGCGGTAAAAAAGACGGAGGGCAATCATTAGCATTTAACACTGCCTGCCACCTACCAGAGAGATAGGGGGCAAACCACTAAAGAAGGGCAATCATTAGCATTTAACACTGCCTGCCATCTACCAGAGAGATAGGGGGCAAACCACCAAATAAGATCTGGTGAAATATCTAGAGCAAACAGTTTACGTCAAATGTAAGAATATAATGAGTCTTCTCATTAGGTACGCAGAATAGCGAATTTTCACTAACAATAAGTAGATTTGTTAGAAATTCAGCAGCAGAGCTGGAATAGCGACTTCTCATTGAATAAGTTCTTCAGGAATTTGGCATCCTCACTATTAACAGAGACATCTGCATCGAAGCCATCCAGCAATATTTTGGTACAGTAATTATGCATAACAGAGGTGAGTGAGAGAATAAAATCGAAGAATAAACTTTATCTATAGTTTTCGTTAAGATAGTCTATTCCGGGGTTATATGAAAACGCTGCTTTTTCTCCAAAATGCTACCAGAACCTACTCTTTTTGTTTGACTTAGAAATTTCCATTTTCTTCTAATTAAACATTATCGGTGTTTTCAGTTACTCGAATTTGGCTTTATACTTTGATTAAATTAACTACAGAAGTAGAAGGTGCATGTGATTCACCATCATTGTGATCCGTAACTCTTCTTCTGAATCTAGCAGTTAACAGCCTTGCGTTTGATGTTTTTTTATATTAATTCGATTTTGCTATCGTCATTTTGCAATTTGCAATAATTAGAGATTTAGAATGAAATATTTTTCAAAATCAATCTAAATTCATTGGAATCGGAATTTAAATAATCTTATCTATGAAAAAATTTTGATTTCAATAAACAGGATATTAAAAGACTAACCAAATAATCAAGGAAATTTAAATCATCGGGAAGTTCTGTGGTTGCATAAAATACAAACGAGTAACTTAAGTAACAGTAAAAATATGCAGTTGTAAATAAATCGTTAATATTGTAAAAGAAAATCAAAGTTCTAATGCTGTAGTTATCGTCAAATTAATTTGACCGATTTCATGGAGAGTACTATATCTTACACGAAAGAACATAGTAAACTGCTCACAAATGTAAGATTTCTGCTTTTGTAACAAGAGATTCCAAAAATAAAATCGAAATCACAATAATCCTTATGGAAAGCTCTCTTGTATTTATGTATTATACTTGGCTTGCTTATTCTTCTAATGGAAAGCTTCCGCACAAAGCCACCTATTGAGTGACTTTGGAACTGATGTAGAAGGAGGACATTTTCTCCCTCTCTCTAGTCTGGCACTCAACGCATCGATTCCTACGCGGGTGAAATCTAGACCCCTCATTAATATTTTTTTTTTCACAATGGGTGGAATGTTTTTTTAAATAGCCTATATTACTCCAATGTCTGTATAATGACTTTTAACGAAATTTTGTATCCATCCATTAAGTAGATACCGAGTTCTTTCAGTTTCAAGGGAAAAGTGCTGCCTCTCCGTATGTAATAGAGATAGAGATAGAGATAGAGATAGAGAGAGAGAGAGAGAGAGAGAGAGATAGAGATAGAGATAGAGATAGAGATAGAGATAGAGATAGAGATAGAGATAGAGATAGAGATAGAGATAGAGATAGAGACAGAGACAGAGACAGAGACAGAGACAGAGACAGAGACAGAGACAGAGACAGAGACAGAGACACAGATAGAGATAGAGATAGAGATAGAGATAGAGATAGAGATAGAGATAGAGAAGAGATAGAGATAGACATAAGAAAAATTGCTTAGTGGTGTTAATAGCACGGTGGTTAAACAATGACTGACTTTTCAAAATGTCTGATTCCGTTATCAAAATTTAATTGTTAAAGAAGAAGGAAGTCGCAGTTCTGTCACTTCCTTCTTGTCAAAGTTATTCCGTATTTTTATCTTCATTTCTGTTCCATCTGTTGATTGACGTTGATATGACTCATCCAATTTACGAATTAATTGATTTTTGATCCTTGTAGTTTCCCATAATTTCTCCCCAATAGCGGCTACTCCCTGTTACGACGGCGCGAGTTTTGAATTTCTTTCTTTCTCTCTCTCTCACGACGCCATTTTAAGGACCCTTCTTCACAGGACTTTTCCGTGCCCTTATGCCTCCCGCGAACGAGAGAACTGACGCAAAGAAATGGCTTGAAAAATTTTTTCTACATTTAATTCGTACTTTGCTACATCAAAAATATAAGTAGTATCATCGTTCTCTTTATTTTTTAAAACAAAACGATCTATCTTCCTAGCCTGAGCTATTGGGAAAACCTAAGCTTGAAAAGGAAAGTTACAAAACGTAAGTGTTTTCCTTTTTTGATGTCACATTAATTTAATTTACTTTTACTTGTATAACACTTTTATCGTATATTATTCATTGATTTACCTTTTCGATAATATTAATTTATTCTTTTGTTTAAAATATTATATATTAATTTATTTATTCTTTTCATTTATTTAATGTATTTTTTTTATTTGACTCCATTCATATCGTTCCTATAATTATTTATCTACTTACCGTTTATTTTGTTCTTATCACTACCTATTTTTTGTTCGTATTTTTGTGATGAATTCTTAGTTTTAACATCATCTCTTTTAGTTTTCAAACGTTTATATCATTTATCATTATCCTTTTTTTATCTTATAAATTACTTTTATTATTATAATTGCTTTATTTATGTATTACTTATATTGTCCGTTCACTTTATATAGTTATTATTTCTTGTTTTCGTTTATTATTATTTTAACTATTTATTATTTTTATTTAATTATTTTATTGTGATTATCTATCACTGATTTAATTGTTATTGCAATTTTACTTTTTTTTTATTATGCTTGATTTTGTTTGTACTCTATCTGAGTAATAATTTAATAGTTTTATTATATAACTATTGTATAATCAATTATTATTTTCGAAACTTATTAGGTTATTTAGTATTAATTTATTTGTAACTTATTAGTTGGAAATTTATTACATTAAACTTATTTGTTATAGCATTGACTTCATCCTTTGTTGAGGGATCATTCTACTTTGGACGCATAGAGAAGAAGCAATTAAGAATTTTTTACGAGAATACAATTATATTTATTGATTCAAAACTCAAAAAGCTTAATAAAAATAGTCTTAAATTATAAAAAAATTTTTTTGAATCATTTTGAACATTTTTTATGTATGAAAACGGCATCTACACAGGACTCCTCAAAAAGCAGGTAGGTGTGCGCTGTTGATAAAATCTGGAAGACGAATCATCTGAAACAGAAAAATCAAATTGTTATAGATTCAGTATGACTGTGCCTATATTTCGTAGCAAAATTATTCATTTATCTGCCAAAGAAAATAAATTATGGTGCAAGAAAAAAATAAAAAAAGGGGGTATTTTTTTTACTGTTTTTTGCAAAAAAAATATAGTAAAATTAAAAATTTTGCAATAATTTTGCTATGGGATATAGTAATAAGTGTACAAAATATGTAGTTAAAATTTCTTTAAAAAATACATTCAAAGTTTTTTTTCTTCTTAAATCGATAGAAAATCTTACTTACGCTTAATCAGTGATGCCTGGGCCGTACAATACTCCATCTTGTTCCTCCAACAACTCAATCTCTTTTAATTTAGCTTCTTTGCGCTTCATTCTGCTCTCTTTAGAAGCCTTCCATGAATGTTTATTCGCTGTGTTTGTGCGCTGGATATCGCGCGTCTTGACAAGAAACTGAGCGCATTGACCGATTTTAATCCCCATTATATCGATTATTTTCAATGCGGGTTTGTACCCTTTGTACAATTTGTAAATTTGTACCCTTTATTTAAAGTGTAGGCAACAACATGATATTTAATTTCCACAATTCCTTTTCCATTGAAATTGTTTTTTGTTGCAATAGTCTAGACGCATTTGTTGTAGCTTACGTTGTTTTTCTGTGTGTTGCTGCCAAGTCATCTTTGAAGCAAATCATCTCTTTAAGAATTATAATAAGTGGCAGCTGTGCGTAAAAACTAGGGCGAGAGGGAAAGTTAGCCGTATACCTGCCTTAGCAAACGCAGCGTCTTGGGTGAATAAGGGCACTTAGATAGCGCGCTCAGGTAGCAAGTTAAAAGCTATGGAAAAGTACAGTTAGAATGCTCCAATCTTTCTGAAATTTCGACACGACATTTTTGAATACATTTATTTTCAAATAAAGCAAAAAAAAAAAAAAAAAGTTTCATCTTTTAGAAGTGTCAAAGTAGAATGATCCCTTACCTTAAGTACGAAATACTTGTTAGATACCTTTTTTTGCGTTTTTTTTTTCAAATCTGTGTTTTGGAATGTTTACTTTTCATAAAATTTTATTTTACAAACAATTTTCTTTCATTCGTTTAAAATATTTAATTTGGTTTAATTTAGAAAGCTGTTATCTAATAATTATTTGGGTTTTATTCTAAAAGCTTTATTCACTGTAAGGATTCAAGGCAAATATTTAAAATTATCCATGTTTAATTAAATAATTAATTGATCATTTTAAGAAATATCTTTAATTTTTGTGATTTTTGTTTTTAAAATGTGTAAATAGTTGTTCCTAACTTCGAATATTTTTGTTTCACTGTCATACTATTTGACTGATTTCGCGATTAATTATTTTTAGTTCACTCATAAGCGCACTTAAAAACTCGCTATTAAGATTCTTGCTCTTATTGCGAAAATATTTGTGATTTATTTTTTAATTTTTTTATTGTTGTTTCCTTCTTTTTAAAAAAAATTGAATTTGAGATTACAGTCTGTCAAGTGAGAGCGTGGTCATGTTAATTTATAAAAAAATTTATTTGATGAAACTTTCATATTTATATATACATTGTGCACATTACAAACAATGATGCAATTCAGTCAATAACGTGTCCAGTCACCACCAGCGTCGATAATTGCCTGGCATCTCCGAGGCATGCTTTCTACTAATTTGACGGCGTATTCTAGTGGCAAGGATCTCCAGATCCGACGAATTTCGTGAGACAACTGCTTCAAAGTGTATGTGCGTCTTCCACGGAGCTTCCGTTTAATATATGCCCACACATTTTCAATAGGGTTTGGATTGGGCGACTGCGACGGCCAATCCAATGTAACGATGCCAGATTGAGTCTTCCACTGAGTACAGAGCTTGCCGCGGTGTTTAGGATCGTTGTCCTCTTGCAGAATCCAACCTTCATTTTTTGTGATAAACCATCGTTTGGCAGATGGCAGTAAAGCCTTTTTGTAGATTTTTATCATTATCTTGGCATTTAGGTTGTCAGTAAAGAGGTGTAAAGTGCCGAATCCCTGCTTTGAGAAGCAGCCCCAAAGATGCACCTTTATTCCATGTTTTACGGTCCGCTGAACAAGCCTATTGGTGGAAGTTGACCAGGCTCGCGTAAGGACAGAACGTGCTCATATAGAACATTCATCAGTAAAAATGACATTTTCAAAATCTCTATCAATATTCTCATGCGCCCAAGCGAGTCGCTTTGTCACATGTTTTTCAGTCAACAGAGGCTTCTTCATTGTGTTGCGCCATTTCAGATGATGAGTACGAAGATGGGTTCAGATAGTTTCGTAGGATATATCTAAACCTTTTGCCATTAATTTTGCTTGTCCTTGCCGCAGTGTTATAGCAGGATTCCGCGAAAACAGATTCACTATTCTTTTTTTATCTTTTTTGTTCACTTTTCCTATCGAGCCACGTTCTGGTAAATCATCGACATTTTTAGCCACTTTATATTGCTGTATCCACTTCTGTACAAATGCCTTCGACTTTCTCATATATTTAGCAGCCGCTGATTGCGACATTTTGGGACCTTTCGGGTGGATGCAAAGGAACACAGCCTCGTAGCGCGACGCGTACTTAGCACTCATGGCGTTTAACGTAATTCTCTTTCAAAAGATTAACGACAACTGAATCTTTGTTGACAATGCATGAAGGACAAAGCTTTTCTTTATTGGCTTGCGAAGAAATTAGAGCAAAATCTTTCATTAACTGTCGGTAAAATCGACCACGCTCTTACTTGACAGACTGTATTTTTAAATTCGCTTTATCTTAAATATTTGATTTATAACTTTTTTTTTTAAATAGTTCGCTAAAATGTTCCTGTTATTCGTGGTTTTCATTAATATTATTTTGCTGATTTTGAGAAATTATCTGTTGAATCCAAGTGAAGAAAATAATTTATTGGTGTTTTTTTGGCTCCTTCAAAAAGTACTAAAGAAGTTCCTTTTCTATGAAAATTGTTTAAAATTCAATTTTTTCTTTATTTTAGGAATGTTTGTTAAGTTTTTCATGATTTTTATAACACCCAGCTTCACTAATTAGTAAGTATTCAATTTAAAATTCCATTCTAAGATTTACTTTGTTTCAAACCAATTTTCTTTTAATTTTTATAAGAATAAATTTTGGGAGAGAGTATATACGTATTTGTAAAATAAAAAAAGTGTGAAACGCTAAATAACTTTTAAATAACTTATAATATAGAAATAAATTTCTGCCTAAATATAATTTGATATATTATTAAATAATACAAGTTAAATACAATATAAGCTTTTTATACCGTAACGCTGTACTATAATGCGAAAGTTTTCGTTAAAAATAAAATGGATTTGTAAATAATGCGAGGTTATTTTATATGTATATTTAATTTTATCACTATCATGTGAGAGCGATTTCTGAGTATTACTACAATCCTGCAATACTTTCTTAGGGTATGTCAAAATTAAGAAGTTTCTAACTTCTTATCGCTATTTTCTCGTTATTCAACTGTAAAGTAACATATAAGAGTAATAAGGATTTTAAGCTTTCGCTGGAACAATTGGTCATATCATATTTTTTTCGAGCTTACTCGCGTGTTGATGTTTTTAAGGCGATGTTTCGTGAACATTGCAGGTCACTTTTTTTGGGTAGACCTAAAAATAATAGTTTCAAGTCTTGAGGTTTCTTCTATAAGGATGGCTTTCAAGGTAACGAGGATAGTGGCGGAGATTAAACGAACCTGTTATTGACCAGTTAACATAAGCTTTTTATTTCGATTGACCAATTAATTAAAAAAAAACTTAAGGGGGTAGGCCACTCTAGAGGTCGAAAAAATAGGCTTTTTTAGGATGTTTTCTTAAGAAACACTACAAAATAAATCGAGATTCTAATAAAGAGTATTTATTATATTTGGAGTACAAATTAGTTCGGTCTATTTTCAAAAGATGGCTCTGGCTATTATTATATAAATATTTAATAGTAACACCTAAAGTCGGTAGTTTCAGAAAGGTTAGACATCAATAATATTCAGTTTATATCGCTTCGAGTTTCATAAAAGAATCTTGTTTTCAACTGTGTTAAATATGTCCAATTTTTTGTTAACTAGGTAGCATTTGCGGGAGGTTTTAGTTTTCTGTTTTAATTGAAAGAAAAATGCAGCTTAAGCGCATCTGCTTGTGGAAGTTTATGGTGACAATGCTTTAACTGATAAATCTTGTAGGGAATGGTTTCGACGCTTCAAGAATAAAAATTTCAGCGTTGAAGACAAGCCTCGCTCTGGACAGCCAAAAAAATTCGAAGACAAAGTTAGAGGCATTACTCGATGAAGATCCGAGTCAAGCGCAAGAAGAGCTTGCAGAATGATTAGAAGTGACTCAACAAGCAGTTTCTGTACGATTGAAATCCATGGGAATGATTCAAAAGCAAGGCAATTGGGTGCCTTATGAACTGATACCGAGAGACAGGCGATTTTTCTGTTACAAGCAGTTGATTCAAAGGCAACAAAAGAAGGGTTTTTTACATAGAATTGTTACTGGGAATGAAAAATGGATATTCTATGATCACCCCAAGAAGAAAAAATATTATGTTATTCCTGGTCAATCGTTGTCATCGACCTTAACATCAACACCAAAGCCGAATACTCATAGTTCAAAGATCATGTTGTGTATCTGGTGGGACCAAAAGGGCGTTGTGTTCTATGAGCTGCTACAACCTGGCGATACCATAATGGCCGATCAGTATAGGCTGCAATTGATTCGTTTGAGCCGTGCGTTACGAGAAAAACGGCTGGAATACAAAGAAAGACATGACAAAGTTATTTTTTTGCTTGACAACGATGGGTCTCATGTCGCAAAAGTCGTAAAAAAATATTTGGAAACGCTTAAGTGGGATATTTTGTTGCACCTGCTGTATTCTCTGGACATTGCTCCTTTTGATTACTGATTGTTCCGAGAGATGCAGCAGGATCTGGCAGGTCATAGGTTCATTTCTTTCGCAGAAATCGAAAATCGGCTCCTAACTTGCATCACCTCAAAAGACGATACATTTTTTCGAGATGGAATTCA
The DNA here is from genome assembly GCA_949987625.1 of Chalcis sispes. Classification (NCBI taxonomy): domain Eukaryota; kingdom Metazoa; phylum Arthropoda; class Insecta; order Hymenoptera; family Chalcididae; genus Chalcis; species Chalcis sispes. The sequence goes on from OX465098.1 coordinate 41,289,541, forward strand.
AAAATTGCCTGAGAGGTGGAAAAAAGTAGTAACTAGCGATGAATGATACTTTGGTTAATCTTTTAATTCTTTTTATTTTAAAATAAATGCATTTTTGACCGCAAAAAGCGGGCCTAATTTATTTATACTCCTAATATAATAAACTAATTTTCTTTTTTTTTTTTTTTGATTTTATATTGAGTGTACAGCTTTGCTTCCGCCGTTTTTTTTCGAAATTCGAGGCTTTATTGTAAAAAACTGGTTATACATTTATGATTCAAAGTATTGTCCATCGCTGGCCACTACTTTCTACCATCTTTCGGGCAGCATACGAATCCCGCGTTGAAAAAACTGGTCATCTTTTGAATCGATCCACGAATCGATTCAATTTTTCACTTCTTCATAAGACCGGAAGTGCTGGTCAGCCAGGCCGTGTGCCATTGATCGAAACAAGTAATAGTCCGAGGGAGCAACGTATGGAGAATACAGCGGGTGGGGTAGGACTTCCCATTTCAAAGTTTCCAAGTATGTCTTGACCACTTTCGCAACATGGAGTCGAGCATTGTCATGCTGTAAAATCACTTTATCATGTCTCTCGTTGTACTGCAGCCGTTTGTCTTTCAATGCTTGGCTCAAACGCATTAATTGCGTTCGATAACGATCGCCTGTGATTGTTTCAGTCGGTTTTAACAACTCATAATACACTACGCCGAGCTGGTCCCACCAAATACTGAGCATGACCTTGGAACCGTGAATATTCGGTTTGGCCGTCGACGTAGAAGCATGGCCGAGATATCCCCATGATTTTCTGCACTTGAAATTATCGTAGTGAACCCATTTTTTGTCCCCAGTCACAATACGATGCAGAAATCCCTTCCGTCTTTACTTTGCAAGCAGCTGTTCACAAACACACAAACGCCGTTCGCGTTTTTGCGTTGTGTATTGAGTGGTGTATTTAGAAATCGCAGCCCCCATTTTTTTTAATAAATATTGCGATTCTTATATTATTTTAATATTATTTAATATATCGCTATTTTTGAAACTATGTAAAAACAACTAACAATTTGTTTACCGAAATTTTTCTAATATCCTATTCATTATTTTATAGCGCTACTTGTTTGGTGTATTGATAAGCGAGGGTTACCGTTACGTTACGCGATAATTATTGCAATAAAATAATTTAAAGAATATTCGTTATTCTTCGTATTACTCCATTGCATAGTTTTGGAACGTATTTCGTAAGGTAAGTTTGATAAAGAAAAGGTACATTTTAAATGGAAAAACTATGTGTAGAAAAAAGAGTATTTATGGGATACTTTTATTGTTTTGGGCGCCGAGTTGACTTGCACGTATTCGACCTGGCATCTCTTGCTAAGATAAAGTATGTAACATTTTTTTTGGTGTTTCGGGAAAACTCGTAAATTCTTGGCTCACGCTTAGGTTTCCTTTCACAACGGTCTGTGTCAGTAGAGAGTGCATAAAGTAGGTTGTGGAGAGAGGCTTTCTCATGGTAGAGCGCTTGGATATAGATCGATGCAGGCGGTCGATACGATACGATCAACGCGCATCTTTCCCATTGAAAAGCGACGGCAGGAGACACAGGGAGAAAACTTATCGGCTAAAGCAGTTAAGAAAACAAAGGTCGTGTACCAACGATACACTCAAGATATTAGAAAAATTGTTTTAAGGGTGCAATCATTCGGTTCTAAAGATATTGAAAAAAATTCTTTTCTTTTTTATTTAAAAATAAATTAAACGAAAATCCTCTTAAGTCATTTCAATTCAATATAATACGGATAACTACTTTTTATTGGTTTATGAAATTAATGCAATCAAATCAATGTTAAAAGTAGTTTATGGTATGAAAAATATTACTTTTCTTAAATCTAAAATAATAATTAGATTTATTACTGTCAAGAAGTGCATTTAACTAAATTTCCTTACTATTTCAACGATGCAGTCACGATAACTATTCAACATGCGTTTATGTAATTATATTTAGAGACAAAACTAGCAGTTCTTACCTAAAGAAAACAGTCAAAAACATTTCACTTATTTTTTGTAATTATAAGTAAAAATTATTTTTGTTACATTGACTACTGAAAATAGTAAAATTAACTGTCAATTAATTAAATATTATGATTGATTGGTTATTGATTTAACTAAAATTTATAACTGTGACAATATAATAACCGAGACTATTCAATATAAGTTAATTTAACTTAATATAGTCAATTTTGCTTCTAAATTTTAATCGAATTTAAAAATACGTAGCCGGATAAATAGTTATCCGGAAGTAGATAGTTTTACTATACTTTTCTTTGTGTGTATAAAAATCTTATACTCCTATAGTATTCTGACCATTGCCAAATGCTGACCATTTTCGATAACTCAACCTCAGCATTACTAAGTTCCTTGTTTATATTTTATTATTATCTTATTTAATCTCTGGTTGTATTCATCAAAATATATAAATGTGTATGTATGTATGTACATGTATTTGCAGGTATATTACAAAATTTTTCTATATTCATACATTTTCAAAATATTTTAAGTCAATTAATCATATTAAAAATAAGTTTGTACTGTAAGATTCGGAAAATTCAATTATACTAGGTAATCTATTATAATTTCCTTTGACTAACATCTCGTAAACAAAATGAGACTGCAGAAAATGTTCTTAACAAAAGCTTTCAGTTTATGAATAGATAAAATAATGGTGAGTTTAAACTTGACCTTGATCAGAACCTTCAAGGTCTTTTAAAGGTCATCTTCAAAATTCAAATGGTAATTCCTACTTCTGAATCCGGTAATTAAAAAAGCAAAATATTTTACAACCAGTGTATCCTTTATACAGGGTGGGGCAAAGAAGTATCCCTAACTTTGAATATAAATTAAAAAATAACAAAAAACGTTATAAAAAATTTATTGTGGTATCTGAAGGGTAAAGCTGGAAGTTAGTTTGACCTTGTTTTAAACAACACATCATTTAAGTGATGTCCCTCATTATCAATACACTGCTGTAATCTGGTTCTGAAGATCTGCATGAATCTGCAAAGCATCTGTGGTGAAATGCGACTAACTTTAAGGCAAATTGCATGCTTCAAGGCTTCCAGGATCTTGGGTCGATGTTTGAACACTTTACTCTTAAGATAGCCCCACAAAATGTAATCACACGGAGTTAAATCCGGCGAGCACGTGAGCCATGGAATGTTACCATACCAGGAGATCAATCGCCCGGGAAAAATTTCCCTCAAAGCAGCCATTGAATTTCTAGCAGTATGAGCCGTGGCACCATTCTGCTGAAACCACACTAGTTGCAAGTTATTCTGTTGCAATTGTAGTTTAAAAAATTGTTGTTAACATGTTTACATACTGCTCAGAACTGATGGTAACACAGCGATTGTTCTCATCGAAGAAATAAGGCCCAATTATGCCTTCACTGCTGATTGCACACCAAACTGTCAGTTTGTCACTGTGTAGAGGCCTCTCATAAACTATCCTAGGGTTTGCACCACTCCAATAACGCAAATTTTGCTTATTAACAACTCGAGAAATGTGAAAGTTCGCCTCGTCACTAAACAAAACGCGTGCGTCATGAGGCAAGTTTACAATTAAAGTTTCACACGCCTGTACTCGATTTTGCCAGTCCCGATGTGTGAGTTCTTGAACGATGACCATCTTGTATGGATGAAAGTGAAGTTCTTCGTGGAGAATATGACGCACTGTACGATTAGACAACGCCAGGGAGGATGCATGCTTGCGGGCAAAACGCTTAGGAGACTGCAATATCGATCTTCTGACACGATCAATGTTTTCTGGAGTTCGGATGGTCCTCGGAGCCCCAACTCTCTTTCGCACCACACTACCACATGCACGAAAGTTCTCCGCCCACAACAAAATGGATTTGCGGTCAGCAACAGCATTGCAAGGGGGAATCGATAACAAGTTCGGAGCGCACGCTGCACTGCGACAATAGACTCATTTTGAGAAGAATATGTCTCGACTGCAAAAGCGCGTTGCTCGTTCGACCAAGTCATGTCTACTGCTGACAGCGGCACTATTAAAAACTTCCAAGGTCACAGCGTCATTCAAGCTTACCCCCACGTCTCTAATACGTTCCCTCTACTGGCAACGCGATCTCGAAAATAGGGATACTGCTCTGCCCCACCCTGTATAATCTTATTGTTAACGGTGATTTATTATGAGGTTTGATTTTCAATAGGTTTTTTTTTACAGATCACACATGACTCCTGTCAAACTGTAATGTAATATTTATTCAGTATTGTTTGACAAATCATTATGGAAAGACTAACATCGCAACAACGTATCCAAATTGTTCAGCTGTATTACGAAAATCAGCGTTCTGTGAGAAATGTTTTTCGTGCTCTTAGAGCAACTTATGGTGTGCATCATTGATCTACCGGAACCACTATAGCCAATACCATCTGCAAATTTCAAACCCAGCATTCATTATTGAATGATACTCGAGCGATTAGACCACATCCAGCACGTAGTAAAGAGAATATAACGGCTGTAGCTGAGAGTGTGGCTGAAGACCGTGACGAATCGATTCGGCGTCGTTCTCAACAGCTTGGTTTGTCGTACGCAACAACTTGGCGTATTTTACGTAAAGAGCTTGGTTTTAAAGCATAAAAACTTCAACTCATGCAAGAATTGAAGCCGGGCGACTTAGATTTATGTCGTATTTTTGGTGAATGGGCTCTGAATCAGCTCAATGAAAATCCGCTGTTTTATCGCGAAATTTTATTCAGTGATGAGGTGCATTTTTGGCTCAATGGATACGTCAATAAGCAGATTTACCGTATTTAGGCTGATAAACAACCTGAAAAGCTTCAACAGCTACCACTAAAGCCACAGAAATGTACAGTTTGGTGTGGTTTATGGGCCGGTGGAATCATCGGTCCATATTTCTTTTAAAATGAGTCAAGTCAGAACGTAATCAATGGCGACCACTATCGCACCATGATAACGGATTTTTTGCTACCTGAAGGTGGTATCGGTAAGCTATGGTTTTAACAAGACGGTGCTAATTCGCATACAGCGAGAGGAACAATGGACTTATTGAAAAATCATTTTGGTCAGAACCTGATTTCACGATTTGGACCAGTAAATTGGCCGCCTAGATCGTGTGATATCACACCTTTAGATTATTTTCTTTGGGGTTACATAAAGTCTCTGGTCTTTAGGGATAAGCCAGCTTCAATTGACACTTTGCAAGCGAACATTACTCGTGTCATTCGCGAGATACCGGTCGCTATGCTGGAACTCATCGTCCAAAATTGGACCCTCAGGTTAGAGCATTTACGGCGTAGTCGCGGTTAACATTTAAATGAGATAATCATCAAAAAGTAAATGTCATAGATTAGTTTTACGATTTACAATAAAATTTTTACTATAGAATTTAACTTTATGCCTTTTATTTGAGATTTAAAACCAAACCTCATAATGAATTACCCTGTATATATGTTTAGATTATCTTATTGTATATACCCTTATATATCTTTATATTATCTTATCTGATTATAATCCTGTGTATCCATACATATAATCTTAAGGTTAATTTCAAGGTCAAAATAGAAAACGTTATCAATATCTTGGAAAGATCGAGTGTGGTAATGCAGTTAGGCTGCTGGTCACAAAATTTAAATGTACTAAAATATAAATACTAATTCAATTTACATAATATTAAATTAGTTAATCGAAAATTAAGACCGAGCGAGTTAGTTTATCATGCAAGGCCTTATGATCTTAAATACTGGCTAACCAGTCCTGTGAGAGCTATGCGAGGTTGTTACTTACAAACTTAGTAGGCTGACGAGCACGAAATTATCTAATCTAGTCAATGCAATGAATTTGTTTAATTGAATCTAAATATTTTAATTTAATTAAACACAAACGCTACACTTGCATACATTCTAGCTCTTGATTCAACAGAGTCCAGCTCAGCGTAGTCTTTCTAAAGCTATAGGTAAGCTCTTATAGCTTGAGAGATGCCTTATTTAGTTAAATCGAGGCAATGAAGCAGCCCAGGGAAACCTCTAGCAGTAATCTAACAGGCAACGGTCTCCAATCTTGGTCCATTTGGCTTACATGTAGCCTATAGCTCAGCGTCGACTGGCACACACAGCATTCCAACAGCTCTTCAGCCTAGGCAGGCATAAAAATAATTAAAATTCAGCTGATGATAATCAGGAAGGATACTAGCTAGGGGGCTTTTGCTTTTATATAGCAGGATCTAGCAAAAAAAAGGAATCAAGAAGAAGGATAAATTAATAATATAGAAAAAGATGTTATGACGCACACTATGATCCTCTAACTCCAGTCAATTACTTACCAAGTAAATCGTCGATCAAGCCTCGACGGCACCTCCAGCGGATGTTCACACAAGCTCAGAGAAAACGAGAAAAAATGCATTTATTAGCTTAATACAGCTTACTCATGGAACTTGTATTTACCTGAAATCCAGCTGCTCATTTCAGACGGCCGTCAAAGAACTGTCTAGCATACTTAGCCACACTGACACTGACATAAGCACTCTGCATTCCCCGAAGACAATGCTGCACGTCGCAGCAGCCAATCACGTGACGTTACGCATACGTTAGCGCAACGAGCAGACTGGTTACGAAGTGGTGCGCGAAGAAGCACTTGCATGCCCTCACGCTAAAAGAAGAACGAACTGCAGTTGGAAAAAACGTGCATGTGTTCTGTTCCGTTTGAGCGTTGAGTGAGCATAAGATGTACGATTCAAAGAGCGAGCTATTCTGTAGTATAAAATCTTTCCCGGGTATTCCGAGCGTATTATTTTTTTATGGATCAAAGCTGTGATCCAGGCTTAGTGTCCACGTAACGCATTCGTAAGGTAAGTGTAGTTGCACTATCAAGCTATTTCATTAGTTCTGGCTCTGCTGATTGAAGCAGCCATTTGAGGGTGTGCGCGTGTTGTGTCACTCGTGTTGTGACTGCCGTTATGGCCAATTATAGCCACACGATTTTTCTCTTGAAGTTTTGTCGTTCTAGCCTTAGTAATTTAACCCTAATCTCGTGTTGCTGTTTTCAGCTTACATAAACCTTGAACATGGGTCATTCGCGTCCGCCACTCATTTAACTTTGTTGTTCCGGAAGGAAAAATCTGAAAAAATTCGTAAGTGTTCTTTGGACTCCTAACTATGCGATAGAATTGTTGTCAGCCCCGAAAGTCCCTTTATAAATAAACATTCTCATCAAAATTCGGAGGTATGTAGGCTGTTTACACAAACGACTGTTGACACAAACGACCCATGTTTAAGGGATTAGGGTTAAGTTACTTGTGCCTTCTAGCCTTCACGGGTTTGTCTTCACAGTATCAGCTATCAACTTAATTTTTTTTTTTTTTTGATTTATAATAGCTTTCGCCTTAGAGGTGAGGAAATCGTTAGGTAAAATTCGTCGCGCATATGCGCGGCTGGCGCCCTGTCTCAATAAATTAGATCGTTTATTTTTTTCCTAATAGTATTTATTGCAACAAATTTAATTATTCAAAGCCGGTTTAGCAATATAAAATGAGGCAAGTGCGCCTTAATCCCATACGCACCGCCGCATGCGACGCCCAACGTGCGGTCGCGAGAAAGATATTAAAATTTCACGGATGTCAAGATTTCGCTTTTCAGTTGCGAGACGCCATTGCGCACGCACATTCACCACAAGCAGACCGAGAAGGCTTGTCGGCTATCTTTTAGTATCAGCGCACTCGAGCGTTATGCTATAAACATTTTTTTTATTCATTATAAATGGTTTCAATTTAATATTGATGGGATTTATCAAACTATGAATGAACCTTAAAATTTATTTTAAAGATTTATAAGTTTATTGAAATATTTTCAATTTTTTCTTTGTGTTTTTTATATGCTAATTTGATAGACATAAATTTTCGTACAAATAATTTATAATAGGAAACTGTTGGTAATAATAAATAATTTTCTGCTAAAAGTTCCCTGCTAAAAATAGACAATTGAGAATAGGAAAATAATCAATTGTTTACAACGCCGTTTTGTGCCTCCAAATTTTGTATAAGAAATCAATTAAATCAATTGAAATCAATAGGGATCAATCGATAGATCAGCAGTTTTAATCAATTAAAAGTAATTGAAATAAATAGAATTTAATAAGTATAAATAGAAATCAATTAATTCAAATCTAAATTATATATTGAAATATACGAGGCGGCATAAATTTTATTTAAAAGTTGTCGTGGAAAGCACTCCGTACTCCGCGCGCATTCGTATTTCACGCGCTTTTGCCGCTCTTATAGGTAAAATTGTATCTCGGTATCGTGACGGTCTCGGACAGAAAGATATGGTAGCGCCAGCATTCAAAGATAGGCGTGTATCGTATTAATAATAATTAAGCTTAGGCTAGATGAGCTAGCTTTTTGCTGCGTTTTTAGCTAGTCTATCCCCGCCATTTTAATCGACCGAACGCACACTTTCTTCCTGCGTTTTTTGAAAAGCTTTTTTTCGCGTATCTCTTCCTTTTATTGGCGTGCGTGACTAGTGCAGGTGCATCTCCCGACTGCAGCTCTCCGAGCACAGCTATCCACAAGGCAACGTGCCCCGCCAAGCAATTCCAACTGGCGAAATCGGCTACCCGCTGTTAGCGGTATTTCTTGGCTGACCAGCCAAGCGTAAGTTTACTTTTATATATTTTGCGACGCGCGTAGATTTTTTTATATTTTTGCGTGGCAGTAACCCTCGCCGGTTACTTCTTTTTTTTTTATATATTTATGCATTTGTCGCGGTTCGTGCGAGTGAAAGAGCGCTCACTCTATGCGGGAGAGTTGCGTTCTCTCTCGCACCCGCCTAAGGCTAGGCGCGAGCGAGTGAGAGAACGCCTTTTCTCTGACTCCTACGGGCACAGTGCGGGAGAGTCGCCTTCTTTCTGGCACTCACATAGGGTACGGCGCGCGCGAGTGGCAGAGTGCGTTCTCTCTCACTCCCATAGACACAGTGCGGGAGAGGTACGTTCTCTCTCGCACTCATATCGTGTGTAGTGCGCGCGAGTAGGAGCGGCCGATCTCTCTGTCTCACTCTCAGTCCGTTGCGGGAGAGTTTCGGACTCTCGTACCTAGAACCCGTTCGCGCAGAGTAGCGTGTATTTACTCCGCTGCTAGTTAGAACTTTTATTGTCGGCGTCCTTCGTTCGTCTTTTCATTATATTTATTTTAATTATTACTTATCGCATTTAAGTTTATGTTCATTAAATTATTTTATTTATTTTATTTTTTGTTTGTTTTCTTCTACCTTTTTTTTTCCTCTTTTTAACTTACCTTTTTTTTGCTTCTTATTATTTTCCTTATGCTTTTTACATTTTTTCTTTCATATAATATTTAATATTTCTTTTTATTCTATTTATTTTCTTTTCTTTTTTCTCTATCCTTTTAACTCTTTATAACGAGGGCATTTCAGCTTTCTCCCGAATACTGCCCTCTCCGAAATACCAGCTAGCCGGCGAGGACGACACACGAGCAGCGCAATCGTCGTTGCGCGGCGTTGCAACGGGTAAGTTAGGTCCAAAGGACGGCGCCTTGTGCCTGGACCTAGGAGCAAAGTCGCCTGAGACTTAAACGGCCGAGAAGAGGGCGCTGCGGGCAAGTTTTGCACCTCTCGCGAATTGCGCATCCCCCCAGGTCAATTACTCCGGCGGTGGTTGACCTTTAAAACTGCCACCCCGTTACAAAGTATAGAAATCAATATAAACAAACAATTAACAATTAAAACAAATTAAAACTTAATTTTTATGAATAAGAATCAATACCATCAAATCTGTATTACCCACATAGCATGAAAGATTTTTGCAAGGTTTTTACAAGATATCATGAAAAGTTTGAAATCTCGCAAAAGTCTTACGAAAAACATTATTGTGATGTTCCTGTGAATGCGCATAATCCTCGAATAAACAGTTTCCGTAAGATGAGTAACATTGAATGAAACCTTGCATAAAGCTTTTCTTGAGCTTTCTGAAATGATTTTTTCAATCTCCCCAAAAGATTTAATCATTTTTTAGGAAGCTTTCACAAATAATGATGTAAGATCGAAATATCTGACTTAAGAAACTATGAGTTATCTTCCATGAAAAATTCCAGTAACCTTTTATACAATTTTTCTGAAAAATCATTTGTAATATTTATTAACCTTTATTAAGTTTTTTATATATTTTAGAATTTCATTATTTATCATTATTATACATATTTTTAAACATCCGCATTACATTTATTCGTTTATTCGCATTGACGCACATGTTATTTTACACATTATTTTACGGAAAAAAACCCAAAAAATTTGGGACCTGCAGTGGGATCAAACCCGGGTCCTTTGCATTATAAAGCAGATACCCTAAACATGACGCTACGCAACGCTTGTAGAACTAAGATTGAAATTTGAAACATAAGTTGCATGGCGATCCATACACACTTGTAATAATTCAAAATTTAAAATATCTTCTGTAGTGTAAAGTATTAAAAATTAAGAAATACTTTATAATTGAATATTTATTTTTGTATTTAATTCATAATTTTGCTCTTAAGATTTTATTACTTATATGAGTACAATAAATTTTAATTGTCTATGTATTTTTATGCAAAATAAAAAATAAATTTTTAAGAACACAAATAGCCTAGCTGCAAGATTACGATCAATATTTTATGCACTTTTCAAGGAAGCTTACAACAAGCTTATATGAAAGTTTATAAAAATCTTCCCGATAAACTTTTGTGGAAGTTAAGAGGAATCTTTTCTAAAATGTTTGGCTGAAGTTTACCTACAATATTAATGTGAAAGTTTACTGATAGCTCACAGTAACATTGCAGAATACTTTCAAGAAAGCTTCTAATTAATTAATTTTTTTAATTTAGTGTTCTCTGGAAATACCATAATTAAATATGTACAAAAAGATTCATGAAATAAATAAATATCGCATTAATTTGATGAGATGTTGCAGTAACCTTGCAGTAATGTTTTACACATCATTACAGGAAGATTACTATAAAGTTTTTAAAAACTTATTTTTTTAACAATTTTGTAAGGTTGCTAGAACATTTCTAAAAAAGAAATATAGTATTTTATCACCTAAATATTTCCACGAAATTTTGCAGCGACCTTGCTAAAATATTACAAAATATTCCAAAAAAGTTCTCTGTATGTTTACGTAAAATGTTTTGTAAAATGTTCTAGCAAGTTTGACCGACAGAATACAGTTATGCCAACGTTTTTACCAATCCTCAAAGCAGTCAGAAAAGTCCTTTTCCGGAATTGCCTTCTATTGACGCAGCGATTCACGTTTATGAGGTGTGATCAGAAAATAACGGGAATTCTCATTTTTTTTAAATAATAAATATTTATTCGTCTACATTAATATTGTCGCCTTCAAAGTAGTTTCCATTAGATATTATGGACTTGTGCCAGCGCTTCTTCCAATCCTCAAAACACTTCTGAAACTCGATCTTTGGGATAGCTTTTCATTATCCTTCAGCTCTTTTAGCGATGAGCTTTTAATGTCATCTATGCTAGTAAAACGACACCCCTTTAAGACTTTCTTTATTTTTGGAAATAGAAAAAAGTCATACGGAGTCATGTCCGGTAAATATGGAGACTAGGGCATCGTTACAGAATTGTTTTTGGCCAAAAATTCATGAACAAGCAATGAAGTGTGAGCAGATGCATTATCGTGGTGCAAAAGCCATGAATTGTTTTGCCACAAATCTGGGCGTTTTTTTCGGATTGCTTCCCGCAAACGGCGTTGAAGTTGTAGAAAGTACTTTCTATTGACCGTTTGACCTCGTAGCAAGAATTCATGATGCACTACGTCATTAAAATCAAAAAACACAGTGAGCATAACCTTCACGTTCGACCGCACTTGTCGAGCCTTTTTCAGTCTTGGCAATCCAGAATGCCTCCACTAGGACAATTGAGCCTTAGTTTTGACGTTATATCCGTAAACCCAAGTTTTGTCACCTGTTATAACACGTTCCAGCAATTCTGCATCGCTGTTGACTTCATTTAGTGACTCCTGAGCAACTTCCATTCGTCGCTGTTTTTGTTTAAAATTCAACAATCTTGGCACAAATTTTGCTGCCACGCGTTTCATACCCAAAACATTCGAAAAAATTTTATGGCATGAGCCAATCGATATACCAACATCATCAGCAACTTCTCTGATTGTGATTCGGCGATCGTTCAAAACCATTTCTTTCACTTTCCCCACTTTTTCATCGGTTGTTGATGTGCTGGGGTATCTGACTTGAATCTAGAAATTAGCGGTAAATAGATCAGTGAAATTATCCAGTAGTTCACGGATAAAAGAGTTTTCGAATACGCTCGCCGAGTAGGGCTAAATATCGATTGCGATTTCACTGTTTTACGTGGACAACACGAACAGTACGAGATACGGCGTTCTTACGGTAATAAAGCAGCGCGATGGAACTCAACAGTTGATGAAATTTCTGTTGTGCTTTTGCGACCCTTTACAAATAGTACGCTCGAGTGGAACTCCAGTTTCCCTTCCATCCCTAAGGCAGTTCAATTGACATCTTCGGCTATAGGGCGCTCCAACCGCTTGCATGTTCAAGCCCCAAAGCCTCCAGCATATATTCCTGTCCCTCCAAGCGCATATTATACAAATTTACTGTTTCTAACTCTAGCAACCCACTAATATACAGTGCAGCTAATAATACCAACTTTAAGAAACTACAAAAAATTAATGGTAAACCTCAGAGTCTTACTATTACGAACATCTATCAAGCGTAATGAGAATTCCAGGATTCCTCAGCAGAAAGGCCTCGGAAACCTGAAAACACCATGTACTCCTTAGGTACAGCCTCGGTAAACTGGTTAATCGAATAAGGTTTATCTACAATAACTTACCCGACTCTCGTCAAAGGAAACATGAAGTACTTATTTTAGCCCCCCTTATCGACCGCCAGCTGGTAAATTTTCTAGTCCACTCCATGCGAACTTTCGGAAATTGCAAAGGAATCATTGAGCCAAGCAGCGTGTGAGTAGTCAGATGGATCTGACTACCCCAATCGCAAGCAGCTCAAGGATCACAGGATATAGTACCAGGTGTACAAGTATAAAATGCGGATCTTAAAAGACAAAATACAGTCTGTCAAGTAAGAGCGTGGTCGACTTCACGGACAGGTAATGAAAGATTTTGCTCTAATTTCTTCGCGAGCCGATAGAGCAAAGCTTTGTCCTTAATGCATTGTCAACAAAGATTCAGTTGTCGTTGATCTATTAGAAAAGAATCACGTTAAACGCCATGAGTGCTAAGTACGCGTCGCGCTACGAGGCTGTGTTCCTTTGCATCCACCCGAAAGGTCCCAAAATGTCGCAATCAGCGGCTGCTAAATATATGAGAAAGTCGAAGGCATTTGTACAGAAGTGAATACAGCGATATAAAGTGGCTAAAACTGTCGATGATTTACCATAACGTGGCTCGATATGAAAAGTGAACAAAAAAGATGAAAAAAGAATAGTGAATCTGTTTTCGCGGAATCCTGCTTTAACACTGCGGCAAGGACAAGCAAAATTAATGGCAAAAGGTTTAGATATATCCTACGAAACTATCCGAACCCATCTTCGTACTCATCATCTGAAATAGCGCAACACAATGAAGAAGCCTCTGTTGACTGAAAAACATGTGACAAAGCGACTCGCTTGGGCGCATGAGAATATTGATAGAGATTTTGAAAATGTCATTTTCACTGATGAATGTTCTATATGGGCACGTTCTGTCCTCACGCGAGACTGATCAACTTCCACCAATAGGCTTGTTCAGCGGACCGTAAAACATGGAATAAAGGTGCATCTTTGGGGCTGCTTCTCAAAGCAGGGATTCGGCACTTTGCACCTCTTTACTGACAACCTAAATGCCGAGAAAATGATAAAAATCTACAAGAAGGCTTTACTGCCATCTGCCAAACGATGGTTTATCACAAAAAATAAAGATTAGATTCTGCAGGAGGACAACGATCCTAAACACCGCAGCAAGCTCATGCCGGCTACTTTAAATACAGGAGGTTTTATTGCGGGACCCTGTATTGAAAATTATATACCACGCAGAATATCTCGCGGAAAGAGTCCACCCATTTAAAAATCAACATACGCTCACTTGTGTGTATGCCAGAATTTCGATTTCGGTGTTACGAGGAACTCTCCGTTAACCTAACACTTCGTGAAATAACACACATACACGTACACGTGCATTCGCATAAGCTCAGATCAATTCACGAAAGAAAAAAAAATATAATAGGACCTTAAATAAGTCCTCGCTGTTTCTTCAACGATGGCAGTAGCAGTACTCCGTGCATGAAATTTTAAATGGTGATGCATCTGCAAAGAAGTAATGTATCTAACCTGAAATTTCAGTGTATGATAGTTCACTTTAGTGTAAAAAAAGTAATTTTTTATTGGTTTTAGAAATGTCTGCTTTGTGCCAAATAAAATGTATTTGCGGGGAATTTTATCGCACTAATTTATTTCAAAGAAATCTGCAGCTGAAGTACACAGAATTCTTGTTGAGACTAACGGTAACAATGCCCTGTCGGATACGACATGCAGAGACTGGTTTTGACGCTTCAAAAATAATGATTTTAAACTTGATGGTAAAGAACGTTCTGGCGCACCGAAAAAATTTGAAGACAAAGAATTGGAGGAATTACTTAATCAAGACCGATGCTAGACGCTAGCAGAACTTGTAAAAATATTACAAGTAGATGAATTAATAGTTTCAAAATGTTTGCAAGTGTTAGGAATGATCCAGGAGCAAGGAGATTGGGTGCCGTATGAATTGAAGCCGAGAGACGTCGAACGGCGTTTCCTCACGTGAGAACTACTACTTCAACGATAGAAAAGAAAAGGTTTCTTGCACCGTACCAAAGTTCTACCCTATCCGCTGTATTTATCTGACATAGCTTCTTCCGATTTTAACCTATTCCGTTAGATGGCACATGGTCTGGCTAAACAGCACTTTCACTTATACGAAGATACTATAGAATGGATCGATTTTTGGATGCTTAAAAAGACATATTGTTTTTCCGACGTGGAATTAATATACTGCCAGAAAAATGGAAGAAAGTGGTCTCTAGTGATGGGCAATACATTGAGTGAAATGTTTTTGTGCTTTGTATTTAAAATAAAGCTTATTTTGTTAAAAATAACAGCGAGAACCTATTCAAGGTGCTAATCGATAGCGCGAGTTAATAGCGATTTCAAATAATTTTTTTTTTATGTAAAAAATTTGAGAACGATCGGTTGAATAGATTTTGAGTTACAGAGTGCATTGACTCAAAAAACATCGATTTGAGAAAAACGCGTTTAAAGTTTTTCGTAGCGAAAAGACCCTGATAAAACTTAGTAAGCTATTTATTTTTTATTTTACTCACATAGAATCATCAATGCCGGGACCATAGAGTATAGAACTTCCGTCAAGAATGTCCAAAGCATCTTTTTGATCAAGTCTGCGGCGAATTCTATCATTTTTAGCGGTTTCAGCTGCTCGCTCATCTGCTCTGTTCATTCGAATATCGTCGGTTAGAAGCGCCCATCCATGACAACTTGGACCAGTACTGATTCGCATATCTTCTAGGAAGGTTAAATAAGCGTTACAGCCTTCATTGAAAACACAAGCAGCCACTGAAGATGCAAATTCGACGACAGTTGCTGAACCACTCTCAACTTTCGGCAGACTCCTTTCTACACTCTCTTGAAACTTTTCTCGGCATTTTGCGAACAACAAAAATATCACAACGAAATAGAGTAAGAAAATACAACACGACTGTTACACTCCGCGTCTGCTTCGAAAATGAACCAACACCAGGTACCGTTACAACGACCTTGTCTAAGACCTTTCTGTAAACTGCTTAGGGACAATAACAAAAGAGATTGAGAAACAGCTGCCTTTCCGCTGAGCGGTTACAGCTCAGGTAGTCGTTCGAGACACGCCTACTTCCAAAGCTATATCTTTGTGAGTTTTGCTCCGATTGACTTCATATTAACAGACAACATTCTTGAGTTACTATACTTTCATAATATGCAATAAAAAAAAATCACTTTTTTTGAACCCTCAAAACCATACCCCCCCCTTAATGCAGCGAAGCAAATAACTATTTTTATTTTTGTTTTAGATATAAGTTGTTATTTTTTTTTTCGTTAAATACTATATAATAATATTGTTTCTTTTGATAAAAATCAATTTATGTCAATTAATCCTCAACATTGAACCTACTTATAGATAAAATCAATTGGCGATTCCTAGGCCCTCTTAGAAATCGAAAATCGATCAAAATCAATAAAAATGTAATTAACAATAAGGCGTACCTTGTTACGCAAGTGATACGGTCTTAATTAAAACTCAGATCAGATGATTCACAATTTAAAGTGTAAAACTACACCAAATAATAAATCTGCTGCTAAAATATTTATTTTTTGTTTGGAAACATTTAAAGTTTATTTCAAGGGCAAAGATTAAGTTAACAAAAAAATGTTTTGAACAAAGTTTATATGATATTTATCGTTCAAATTCACAGTCAAAATACTTGTTCTAATAAAAAGTAACGACTTCTGATCTAAATAATCTTCCGGTCTCGTCCGGAAACTGAAAATAGCGCCAATCTGTAGAGCTGTAATGTCGGAGTGTTAACTTGTACATGCAGCTTTTGGCCTTTCTTTTTTCAAACCTGAACACTGAAGTCCATGGGCCTGGGATGGCCAAAGAAATAACAGAGTATGAAGAAATTAAGTTTTTTTTGGTCAGGTGTGAAATCCGTGATTGAGAATGCGGCAAGCCACTACAGGCTTGTCTACTCTCGGTAGAAGACCTAATAAATATTGTATTGAGGTAAAAGTCGAAGAACACTTTGCTTTTAGTCCAGCGATTCTTCGGAAGATATATATGATAGAGAGAAAAAAAAAATGAATTTAAATTAAAATTATCTTTATTTTTTTTTACTTACTCTTACAAAAGAAGGCATGAAACTCCTCACTCTTCCTTTCCTGCTTTTCCCTTCTTGATGAGTTGGTTAGACGATGTCGTGCTAGGACGTGGTTGGCTCGTGGAGATCCGGATCGGACTCTGCCTGCTGGGGTATTACGATGTCCTTCAGTCCAGGGTGCAGTCGGCGAGTTGAGATCCAGCAACGTCTCGTTGGCAATCCGTGCGAAGAGTGGTCTAGGCTGATGCTGGTGGCCAGTCTTAAAGAATCACGCCGAATGCGTCTCCGCAAGTCAAGCTTGCCTTCTTATGCATTTGTACAGAGACGATTCTGCATCAATCAGATTACTCAAAATTAGCACGTGGTGGGCGCCAATGCTTATTTCGAAAGCATTTCTCTTGGGAGGAAGAACGAGAATTAGAGAGAGGGAAAGAGAGAGAGAGAGAGAAAATTGCTTTTTTGCACAATTTCTATGCACTTGTATTATTTATTATTTATAACAAATAAACGTAAAATCAAATTACATATTTGTGTTTTATTTAAAATTTAGCGCATATTACAAAAAAGAACGAAATTTTTCGTCGCATCTAACGCAATTTACGATGTATTTATTTTTGCCATGATATTTTAAATAAAAAATAATTATTTAAATTGATAATTTTTGCCCTTAAGAACAAGAATGATAACCTTAGGCTAACAAAAGTAATTTATAATTACTAGATTGTTAAAAGAAAAGGAAATGAGTGCAAAATAATAGTTTACATAATTATTCTTTAAGAATTACAATTTTCAATTAATTTTTAAGTACGAGGGTGGTTCAAATATGATCGAGACAAATGCTCTGACACGTTTATTTACTATCGAAAAAATTTAAAAAAACTTACAGTTTTTCTAGGTACTCCCCCTTACAAGTCACGCATTTTGTCCACCTTTCCAGAAGCTTTTTGATGCCGGTATCGAAGAATTCCTTGGGCAACTCGGACAGTTATGTGCGCACGAACTCCTCTACCTCGTCGTCGGTGTTAAATCTTTGACCTCCAAGGGCTTCTTTCAGTAATCCAAACATGTGGTAGTCGTAAGGTGATAAATCCGGACTGTAGGGGGGGGGGGTGTTCCAGTACCTCTCACCCCAATTTCGATATTGTATCAAGCGTGAGACGCGCTGGTTCGCGGTCGACGATGATGCGGCTCATTCTCGACGGTTTTGCGACCATCCTTAAGATGCTTTGGCCCATTTAAACACAGCAACCCTACTCAGGCACTCACTATCGAACTGATTTCGCAAACGCAGAAAAATTTCCGTGTTTTTGACGCTTTTCCACACTAAAAAGCGAATGACAATACGTTGCGCAACGGCGGTCGGCACTTGACGTTCACTCATGGTCGTAGCACGCGCGTGAAACATGCACTCTGGACGAAAACTATGCCACACTGTCCGTAAGGGACCCAGCTATCACATACTCAAGCCACGACTTTTAAAACATACATGCGCGCCATCTACAGCGTTTGTCTCCATCATATTTGAACCGCCATCGTATTTGTTATGAACTGTCGGCGAAACAATTAATCAATTGACGTTATTCTTAAGTAAAATTGAAGAGTTTTCAATTAATATTCCTAAAATTTCTTGTGTTGCCTGTACTACACGCTGTGTTATTTTCATTGAATTTAAAATAATTATTTTAATAAATTAATATTGGGATTAATTACTGCTTTAAAGAAATAAACTTCTAAATTCTACCCTGTCGGAGTCTGGGCTTACAAAACTTCCAAAAATCTCTCTTCCTTCCTTCTCAGGAAATTATGAGGATTGGGCGAGCTTTCGGGATAACTTTAAGAACATAGTTCATGATTTGCCTCCGATTGCCGATGCGACTAGATTGCAGTATTTAAAGATGTGTTTGACCGGGAGTGCGGCTGATTTTGTCGAAGAGGTGCTAACTACCAACGCTAACTATGCAAGTACATGGAAGGCGTTGGAGCTTCGTTACCATAATCCGAGGCTCATCATCACCAGGTACCTGACGGCTTTTATGGAGCTTCCTCACCTTAAAAGGGAATCAGCTGAGAAGTTACGCTTTTTTATTGATGAAGCTAAGCGTATCGTTCGTGCTCTGCAGAATTCAAAGATGTCAGAAGGAAGTCAAGCGGTTGCGGCTCTGTTTCAATTGTTTTAGACATCATCGAGTAAACTTTTGTTCTTCTTCTGGTCGTTGTTCGAAATGTAAGCAGAAACATCATTCCTACTGCGTCCAAGAATGACCAAGGGAACTCTGGCGCTGGCTCAGCGGTGCTCTTGCATGCAGCTAAGCCCTTGTTATCGTCGAGGAAGATTCTCTTTGCTACTGCGCGTGTATTAGTGGTAGGTCCGAAGGGCAAGGGCACGTATGTACGGGCGCTCTTAGATCAATGTTCAGTAGCGTCATTTGTGTCCGAGGCCATTGTGCAGTTACTTTGATTACCTAAGTGACGTACACACATGCCATTGTCTGGACTTGGGGCTAGTGCAGCCGGCACTGCTCGTTCTATCGTTCCCCTCACTCTCCGTTCAGCGGTAGATTCGGACTTCGAGGTCGAAACTGAGATGCTAGTACTCCCTAAACTCACGCCGCTTCTTCCTTCCTATGAACTTCGTGAGGATTTGGCGAGAGAGCAGTTTTACGGCGTGATTCTAGCTGATCCTGAGTTTACAGTTCCGAAGAAAATTGACATGATTTAAGGAGCTGATTTTCATGGTCAGTTACTTTGCTCTAGTGTAAAAAGATCTACTACGTCGCAACTAGTCGCACAGAACACCGTACTTGGTTGGATCGTTTCCGGGCCAATGGAGGCAGATATGCCACGGCGGGCGTAAGGGCTGCGACCCATTCTCCAGTTCAGGTGCTTCACTGCGCTCCTCAGGACGATTTAGATAAGTTGTTGCAGTGGTTTTAGACGCTCAAGGAGTTCTTGGCGCAACCACTGAATTTGAAACCGAAGGATGAGAGATGCGAGAAAATCTTCATGGACACTCACAAGAGGGACGCACAGGGTCGGTATGTGGTAAAGCTGCCTCTGAAGTCTGATCTTCCGTCAGTTGCAAAAGAGTTTCGAGGTATAGCTCTTGGCTCTCTCTCCAATTTGCATCGTCGTTTTTTACGTGATTCGAGGATGGCTAAAGCGTATCGCGATTTCATGGAGCTGTACGAGAAGCTAGGGCACATGGTACGCGTTCCACGGTCAGAGATTTCAAATTCTGACGCTTGGTATCTGCCTCATCATTCGGTAGTGCAAGAACTCGCCTTATTGTGGAAGCTGAGAGTGGTGTTTGATGCTTTTCGCCGTACGAGAGATGGGCACTTGTTCAACGCTTTCTTGTTAACAGGACCTCCGTTGCAGCATGATCTCTCTTTGATTCTCTTGAATTGGCGTAGATATCGTTTTGCATTCACAGCCGACATAGTCAAGATGTTTTAACAGATTCAGGTGGATTTAGAACATTAGGACTACCAAAGGGTCGTCTGGGTGTCCGACGCAGCATCTGAACCTGTTGATTTTAACTTGACTACTGTCACGTATGGAACGGCTTATGCTCCTTACTTAGTAACTCGCACTTTGTCGCAGTTAGTCAAGGATGAAGGTCATCTGTTTCCACTCGGGGCTCGTTGTCTGGAGTCGGAGACGTACGTGTACGACACGTTCGCAGGGCGGATGATCTGTCGGTTGTGATCCAAAAAAAAGTCGAGCTTACCAAGCTGTTAGGTTCCGCTGGAATTGAGTTGGACAAATGGGCTGCGAACCATCGAGAGCTGCTTCCTGATTCAACACGGCAGGTCTCGGAGAAGCAGATTAGCGAGGATGAGTTGGTCAAAGCCTTAGGAGTTCGCTGGGTTCCATCACAGGACAACTTCAGGTTTAATGCTGCCAGCGTGGAGAACTTGTCTGCAGCTTATACGAAAAGGTTCGTCCTCTCGAACATTGCTCGATTATTCGATCCATTTGGTTGGCTTGCTCTAGTCACGGTCATTGCAAAGATTTTGATGCAAGATATGTGGATTATATAGTGCGATTGGGATTCGCCTCTACCAGCTGAGATTCGTGAGCGCTGGTATGATTATTGCAAGGGCTTATCTGCATTGCCTTCTTTGTCGATTGATCATTGGCTAGGTGGTAATGCTACTTGTTCTTACTAGATACATGGATTTTCAGATGCTTCTTCTCGAGCGTATGCTGCAGTGGTCTATTTGCGAATCGACGACGGCAACGGACATTTCCGAGTTTCTTTATTAGCAGCTAAGTCGAAGGTAGCTCCAGTGAAAACGGGCTGCCGATATTTGCCTGGTCTGGTAGTCAGATCGTACTCACTTGGCTTCGTAAACATCCGTGCCACTGTAAGACCTTTGTAACCAACCGAGTTTCGCTTATTCAAACTAAGCTGCCGTCGGCAACGTAGACGCACGTTCTGACTAAGGAGAATCTGACTGACTTGGCGACGCGAGGAGTTCAGCCGGGGGAGTTGGCTAACAGTACTCTATGGTGGCAGGGCCCGGCATGGCTATCCATGCTTCCAACAGAGTGGCCTCAGACTGCTGACTCGGTTCGGACGAATCGCGCTCGTCCGAGTTCCGAGGAGTCCGAAATTCTGTCTTGATTCTCGTCGTTGACTAGACTTGTTCGTGTCGTAGCGCTTTGCAGACGTGCTCTTGAGCGTATTCTGAACTGGGGAACGCCGGCAGAGAGCTTTTCGTCCTCCTTTTTGACCACTGCTGAGCTCTCTTCAGCTCGGGTAGCAGTCATTCGTCTAGCTCAGGCAGGCGCGTTTGCAGAGGAGATTAAGCTGTTGAGATCAGGAAAGAGACTGCCGAAGGGCAATCGTCTCAGTAACTTAAACCCGTTTCTGGGCAATGAGGATGGATTCTTGCGTGTAGGAGGTCGATTATCTCACTCCGGTCTCTCTTTCGATCAAAAACACTCTCCGATTTTGCCTCAGGACTATGCTTTTAGTTTGTTGTTTGTGCGACACGCTCATTATCAGTGTCTTCACGGTGGTCCATCTTTGACATCGAGCATTTTAATGCCTCAGGTGTGGATTCTGGGTAGAAATCGGCTTGTTAAATCGACGATTTGCGCACGTGTTCCTTGTCAACGCGGGAAGCCTCATCCGGCTCAACAACTCATGGGCGAACTTCCTGCTGACAGAGTGACGAGTAGCAGGGCCTTCTTTCATTTTGGACTCGATTACGCAGGCCCGTTTCAGATTCGGATGGCGAAAGGTCGTGGAAATCGCTCCTTCAACGGTTACATTGCTCTGTTTGTGTGTTTCGCTATTCGAGCTATTTACCTCGAGCTCGTAAGTGACTTAACTTCAGCGTAGTTTATTTACGTGTACCATCGGTTCGTAGGGAGACGA
Organism: Chalcis sispes; assembly: GCA_949987625.1. NCBI lineage: Eukaryota > Metazoa > Arthropoda > Insecta > Hymenoptera > Chalcididae > Chalcis > Chalcis sispes. The sequence goes on from OX465098.1 coordinate 41,311,896, forward strand.
GGTATTTGCCAAAATCTTTACAGCGACGACAGTACGAATTTCCAAGGAGCTGATAAGGAACTCAAGGCTATGTTCCATCGTGCATCAGACTTTTACAAGAAGGTTGGCGCTATTGTTGCCAACGATAGGACCAACTGGACGTTCATTCCTCCTAGTGTACCTCATTATGGGGGTTTGTGGAACGCAAGGGTCAAATCGGTGAAGTATCACTTGAAGAGGGTTGTAGGCAAGCATACTTTTACGTTTGAGGAGTTTTCCACAGTCTTGGTAGAAATCAAGGCCTGTCTCAATTCTCATCTTCTAGGTGCGTTAAATGCTGACGTCAACGATCTAAGGGCGCTTACTCTCTCTCATTTCCTCAATGAAGGAGTCTCGGTGTTACTTCCGGAAGCTGACTGTCCAAAGTTGCCAGAAAATCGGTTTACCAGGTTCTAGCTGCTCCAGCGTATCCGTAACAACTTCTGGAAGCGTTAGTCGACTGAGTGTCTGCTTCATTTACAAGAGCGGGAAAAGTGGAGATATCCTTGCAAAAACTTTGTGGCAGGTCAGCTGGTGCTAGTCAAGGATGATCGGTATCCTTCATCAAAATGGCCATTGGGCAGGGTCATCGAGGTGCATCCTGGTCCAGATGGGTTGGTGCGAGTCGTTACCATCAAGACAGCGACCTCTTTTTTCAGACGACACATTGCTCGACTTTGCCCTCTTACATTAGAGGAGAAGGGGAAGTGAGCTGTTGTCTCGACATTTAAGGGGCTAATTTGTCTGTTGGACGAAGGCGGGCGGAATGTTCGGGTTATGTATGGCATTGAGAGGATTGTGAAATTTGCGTCGTAGCGCGTCGATCGCTGCGGTGAGAGTAGGCGAGCGCATGCGCGCGTCGCCAGGGGTCTCTTCCCGTTTTAGCGCGGTTTTTCTCGGCTTGCACGTTCGTGCCAGTTAGTTCTGACAACTCTTTCCGAGGAATCAGTCACTTTTGCGTATTATCTCTGTTTGATAATTTTATCACATATATATATATAAGACAAGTTTCAATAAACTGCAAACAGTTTCTCTGTAAACAAAGTTTATTAACAGTTTTATTAACAAAATACAAAAAATTTTATAAAATTCAAATCCTACCTGTAAACAAAGAAACGACAATTCAAAGTTTATTGACTATTTCTGCATTTTCAAAGTTTACAGACTATATTTTCTGAATAAATGAACTTCTACTTTTTATTTACCGCAAGTTGTCATCGAACTTTTTCCATGTGCTCACTTCCTATCTCTTTCTATTAATCAGTCGATGGATGAACCATCTAGCGGCCATAATCAAAATCCATGCTCAACAAATTTTACAAGCGATGAGCGGGAAAATTTGAATTTGAGAAATACCATTTCTTTACATATTTATATATCGTGCGTCTCGGGTCTTCATGTACGTCCTTTTCAGGGCGGTTGACCTCTTTATTACTGTAGCCGGTGCGACGCGTCGTGTGAGTGTGTGTGTACTGCGAGCGGCGTGCATTGAGTGTGTTATTTATCGAGTGTTGGGACGTCGGCCACGTGCGAGCTTCCTCGTCGTGCCGATCTCCATGAGGCGATTGCTACCTACGCGGCAGGGCTGAAAAGGTCTGCCCGTGGTCCAGGATTGGTTTTCTCGAGACGTCAATGCGTCCTGCGACCAAGGAAGGTGCATCCCACCCACGTGCGGCCAGAACTTCACGTCACACTGTCTACGTTCCCGGTGACTGTAAAGGTAGGAGAGCTCTCCAATGTGCGAAAGGTACCTCGCGGCGAATTGCGATTAATTACGATTGCGTTTCTTTGGTTGTCTATCTTAGAGTCTCCTTTCTTTTATATAATTTTCTAAAGTCTGAATAAAACTATTCGCTTGTCTCGGCTTTTCTCTCTGTTCTGTGAGAGTTTTTACGCCGAGGCAAGTCGTCTTCTTCCCTCACTCATTCTATCATTTAATATACATATAATTAGAATTTCCATGCTTTTCTTTAATAGCATAGTAGTGACTAACACAATTATTTTCGCACAATTTATTTATAAAATTGCAACATATCGCAAAAAAAATTATTAGGTACATATTTATAGTAAATTACAATATTTAGTACTATAATTTTGATCTTGCAAAGAAGGATAAGTACGACCGGAAGATTAAAAATTTCCTGAATATAAAATATATTGGAAGGAAATAATAAAAATGTTAACTCTATAGAATATAAGAGCGGTGAATATTATAACGCTTGGTTTTGGCAACAATAATAAAACGGACAATGCCTTTTGCAACCTTTCGTTTGGCTTGCTTTTAGCGTTAATTATTAACACAATATCGAGTAATTTAAATTATAATTATAATTATTAATGGAGGGAAAATTATAATGTAAAATCGATACGATATTTCGCAAAATTTCAAAAAGTTAAATAAGAAATTAATTATGATGAATATATACGGTATTATTATTAATAATTTTGGTATAAGTCGCAGACTTAGTATAATACCTATTTTAAGGAAAACGCCGATATTACAATGGTTTTAGAGATAATGATAATAATGGAATGCGTTTTACAATAATGCTCGGTTATTAGGTTTGGAATTAAGTGGTTAAAAATTATTACAATGACGGATAAGTAATTATCTATTTCGCTTAATTACTTAGTAATAATAAATGAAGATTAAACATCCATTTGGTACTTTATGAGGAATGAGTAAGCTTACAAAGTAAATTTTTCATTAGGAAATACAATAATAATAATAATAATAATTTAAGAATTAGAATAGTTGAATTATAAAATAAAAGTTTTAAGCAAACAAACGTAGCACAAGATTCCGTACATACGGTTAATTTATAAAAAAATATAAAACGCCATACCATAAAAAGGAATAGACTAATTTTAGGTTTTTAGATCCATAATCTAAAGATATATTATACAAATATTATATTTTTAAATTTAAATTTCAATTGTGGTCAAAATACATTGGAGTATTTAACAATAATTAGTAATTATGTTACGAATTATCTTTATATATTGTAAATTACTAAGTGGATATGAAGCGAGGAAATAATAAAATCATGCGCATGAGGTAACAGAAAATCTGCTCGCTTCCGCCCTTTTTACATGAATTTGACAATTAATTTAAATTAATGATTAATTTATGTACAGAGAGAAAGAAAAGTTTTTACTACGAGTGTACAATAAAAGAGTAATACTTGGCATTCCAAGATGAAACGGAAACGCTGCTATCGCGCGACGTCTCAAATCGCGCTGTAGATGCATCTTTCCGATGTCTTGAAGCTATGAACTCCTTCACATTATAACTGGACATTAAAATAAAAAAAATTATTTTATTTTTTGTTTAAAAATTTAAATTAAATAAAAGAAAAAAAAAGGAAAGGTCTCCGGGGAGAATCTGAAGAGGAAAAAAAATATTCCGCCTTCTTTTAAAAAAAAAAAAAAAACTTTTTTACCCGCTCCTCTAAAACGCGTGTAGGTAAAAGAAACGGAGATCGGTAGGGTAACGTTACCGATCGGTTTTAAGACATGTGGTTTAAAAACGTCGAAATGCTGTACCGACGTTACCGAGCATACCCATTTTATTTATAAGATGCAGAATCTCTCGGTGAAAAAATTATTTTTTAACACGTTGACTGCAACGGCAATTTTCAGAAATCTGGCCTAAAATGACAATTTGATTTAATCAGATTATATTATTTATTTTTTGTTCGTTTTTTAATAAATTTTCTGTTCATGCAAGCCAGCATTGATTTTTTGTTCTTTTCACAGAAGCCATCTATCGATATTAGCACTGATATATTACGAGTTTAATTGTAGCTGCAAGAACGCAATCTACGAGTTATCTCGTAGTTGGCAGTCAGCGTGTTAATGAGGGTATTTAATTGAGTTGGACGGGTACTTTTGGACACCCAGTATATGCTTCTAATCTATTTAATATATAATTAGGATTTATTAGTTGCGTTTAATATATTTTTTCATTTTTTATTTGTCTGCTTTTAATACTTATTAGAGTGTTACTTCTTGATTTATTTCTGTTTATTTACTTAATAATATCACTCCATTTCAAAGTTTCTTAAGATTTCTACGAGTAATATTGAAAATAATATTGAAGGAATATTGGCATAATATTAATGCAGTTCACTATTAAAATTTCATAGATTGCCCATTATTTCTAAAAGTAATAATATTGAAAATACAGCACTTAACTAGACTTTTAGTTATTGCAATGAGCTTTTTTTGAAACTTTGCTTGGTTTTGATATTACTTTTTAAGCTTTACCATAAGTTGAAAATCTATATTTTTTTATTGGATTAAATTAATACTATATTTATTAATTAGTTTTATTTTTTAAAATCATGTTAATACAGTCTGGAAACACTTCGAATTATTAAAGTAAAAGTTATATTATTTATTTTTAAACACGACCGTTACGTAAGACCCTTATATCTTTATTGTTACAAGAAATGTATCTGTGCATATGCGTATATGCATATGTATTAAAGAACTTTTTTATATTCATAAATTTTCAAAATACTCAAAATTAATTAATCATTATATTAACAATAAGTTCGTTTGAACTATAACATTTTTTAAATTAAATAATATTCAAAAAGGATAGTAAAAAAAAAATAGTGAATGTGCGAAGCGCCAGCTGTACGATCGAGACTCGTACTTGTTTTATATAATATGAGCGTAAGCGATGCACGCTACCCAACCGGTGGTCATACGAAACGAGAGTTTCACCGGTACCGCGTGAACATTCCTCCGATGAAGCCCATTTTGATCCATCGAATTTACGATTGTTAGTCATTTTCCCTCTTCTATGTGTGTGTATGCGTATGCGTATATGGGTGTGTGTGTGTATGTGTGTGTGATTATATTAGAAACTTATGTTATTCTTATTTAAATGTAATATTACTATATGTACGATAATGATTTCAGAGAAGATGAAGGTTTTATTAAAGAAGAAGAGAAACCGTTACCATCGCACGAATTTCAAAGGAAAGTCTGGTTATTATTTGAATACCCTGAAAGTTCACAAGGAGCACGTGTTGTAGCTATAATTTCTGTATTTGTCATTTTATTGTCAATAGTTATATTCTGTTTGGAAACTCTTCCTGAGTTTAAACATTACAGGGTTTTTAATACTACGACAAACGGCACAAAAATCGAAGAAGATGAAGTACCAGATATTACGGATCCATTTTTTCTCATAGAAACTATATGTATTATTTGGTTTACTTTCGAATTATCAGTGCGCTTTTTAGCTTGTCCTAATAAATTAAATTTTTTTCGTGATGTTATGAATATTATTGATATAATTGCAATAATACCATATTTTATTACATTAGCTACGGTTGTAGCAGAAGAAGAAGATACTGCGAACCTGCCAAAAGCTCCAGTTAGTCCACAAGATAAAAGTACGAATCAAGCAATGTCTTTAGCAATACTCAGAGTCATAAGATTAGTAAGAGTATTTCGAATATTCAAGTTATCTCGACATAGTAAAGGTCTGCAAATACTTGGACGAACTTTAAAAGCATCAATGAGAGAACTTGGCCTGCTTATATTTTTTCTATTTATTGGTAAGTAATGTCATAGAATAAAACTTTTTACTTCATCAAATGTTTATAAAAAATATATAAGAGATGAATGATGTACATATTGTCAAAAAAGTACCGGGAATTGTCGATTTAAATCTGGCGGGGCAATTTAGGCAGGTGGAATTTTTTTTTCTAGGTTGGTACAACTGTATTTAATGACTATGCCAAGTTTGAGCGGAATCTGTCAACAAGTGTGTTTACAGTAGCTGGTTAAGTCAGTGGCCTTCAGCTCGCACGACGAATTTTGTTTTATGGCTTCAATCGACTGAAAACGGGTGCCACGGAGCGGCAATTTAAGTTTTGGGAAGAGGAAGAAGTCACAATCTGATCACGATCTGATGATCAAAAATAGGAAGGAGCCAAATCCAGCGAATACGGTGGTTGTTCAAGCGTGTTCGTTGAGTTTTTGGCGAGAAAGTCGGTCACAATCGTAGCTTGGTGAGACAACGCGTTATCGTGTCTTGCGGCCACCTTTCTCATTGCCAAAATATCAATTAAAATCGTACATGTGGACTCGTGGGATATCTCAAGTTCATGTGCTATCTTTCTCAAGCTAGTATGACGGTTTTCAAGCCCCATTTCCTTAATTCTATCGACGTTATTTGTGGTCGAAGCCGTCGATGGGCGTCCGGAACGAGGCAAGTCTTCGACGACTTTACGACCCTTCTTGAAGGCTTTGTACCACTCACACGCACGGGTTTTCGATAGTGCTTTATCACCAAAAGCCTTTTGCAATATTTTCAATGCATCGGCACACGAAATTTCATTCGCAACACAAAATTTTAGACAAATTCTTTGTTCAACGTAATCACCCATTGTAAGAAATCGGCACGCACTATTGAGATCGATCGACTTAACCAGCTACTGTAAGCACACTCGTTGACAGATTCCGCTCAAACTTGGCATAGTTATTAAGGACAGTTGTACCAACCTAGAAAAAAAAATTTTACCTGTCTAAATTGCCCCGCCAGATTTGAATCGACAATTCCCGGTACTTTCTTGACAGAATGTATATGCTAGATTTTTTATTTTTAATTTTGTTAAAAATTTTTTTTTATTTTTAAAGTATACTGATGTCTTAAAATAAAATTATCTAACTGTATTAAAACTAAAAATTTTTCATTACAATATTTTACATTTTTTAAATTAATAAAATAAAATATTAATTCATGTACAAACTTTAATTAGAAGAACTGAACCATGGCAGTTATTTATATTATTCTTATTATTCAGATTGATGTTTCTTAGCAATAATATAGATGAAATTGAAAACTTTTGTTACTTGAATATCAGTTGATTTGTTATTTATGTTTTCTATTTCTTTACATATTTAAAATTTATTATCATGTGATAAATATGATTTTATTAAGTACAAGTATTACAATCACTGCTGTCTGAATTAAATATATCATTTTTAAGGCCTATTTCAGGTACATATCTGATATCAAGTTTTAGCTAAATAATAATTCTTTTATAATATAAGGGGAGATTCTCTTCTAAAACCAAAACCCGATACATCACGCAGGAAAAGATTGCAGTCAACATGTTCTGGATTGTAATAACAGAAGAGTGCAATGTGTATTTTACAAAAGATATATGCAAGACGAGTTGTAGCTCTCACTTTCAATAAACCACGTAAAGAGAGACAATCGAACGCATGTTCAGATATGCTTGTGACTTAAAGATATTTGCGAATGTGTACACCAAGCAAATATAATCCTTATAATAAATGACAAAATGAATTCTTTAAAAGTAGTCAGTTTACAACCAAGCAATCCTCGAACGACAGCATACGTAATAAGCCTAGAAGCCACTTGAAAAGCCCAAAGACAAAAGTAGATACGAAAAAAAATAGACTAAAGTAGCGGCGACGAAAGTACTGACTCACAAGAGTCAGTTAAGTAAACGTTAGAGCATGTAGAAGCTTCGTACTCGAAAAGCCCTCTGGGAAGCAACCTCGAAAAGTTATATATGACATATCAACGAAATTTCGAAGAAACAACTTATCTAAAACATTTTCGATCAATGAGAAGAGAAATTAGATTATGTAAAATTTAAGAAAAGATTTGTACCTAAATTCAAAACAGGTAAACGAACCAAGGACACTTGCAACTGAGTTACGGAGGTCGCGGAGGTCACTCCGCGGATAAGGATGTCTTTGCTTCAGCGACGAAGAGTCCATTTTGGCTGGTTATTTTATCGAGAAATGCACTTCCTAATAATCACTAATTGCTTTAAGTGTCTGAGTTTTGAACGCGTAGCTAAGGTTGATAGGGACGCGCAAATTTGTGCGAAATGTGGAGGCGCGCATAAATACACAGAATGTACGAAGCAAAACAAAACTAAGAAATTTCATAGTTACAGTGAAATTGGGCAGAAATCTGATCATAAATTAATGAGCAGAAAGTATCCGCAACACCGAAAAGCTCTCGATAGTTTAATAGGCTTTATCAACTATGGTAGTAAATAGGTGTGAAATAAAAATTACTTAACTCAGTGACCGGAAAGCTAAAAAAAGTCACTTCTAAAATAAGACCGAAAATCTTTCAATAGAATATAAATATCTTACTAGGACAGAAACTTTATTACAAGAATGTTACAATTGCCAACTTGAGCGTCGGCACGCGAGTTGTCAAGGGTTACTCCTAGCACCCTAGACATCAATAATTCAATCCAACTATAACCGCTACAAAAATAACGCAACTCGGTTCACTTTTCACAGTAGAGCAAATACTGTGGAATTTCTAGAAAATTTTTCTGGTTAGTGGTTATTTCGAGAAGCGTGATAATATACAAAAATGGACTTATGATCATTAGCAAAAATTCTACACGCTCTACAGGAGAAAAACGTTGTAAATGATATAGGCTCAAATACCGAATCCCCGCTTTGGAAATCGCAAGATGCCGATGCAGATGGAATATAACTTAAATATCTCATAGTGCGATGTGGATTACAGGTTCTCAACGACCCAATTGGGCCAGCTACAGCAGCTAGCGAAGTAGGTACTGGACACGTAGATGATACCTTTGGCAAAAACGATCTTTATCTACAAATAGTGGAATGGCAGGTCAAAATAGGCTAGAGCTTAAGCGATCATAGAACCATTGCCAATGACATACAGAATCATAGAGAAAGAAGGTATGAAAATCGCCAAGAACAGAGGCATTAATATAAGACATTCCAGGCTGACTAAAACCTGTAGAGTACGACATTGCGAGCTAAACGAAAATCGCTACCACCTATAAATGATGAAGTACAAATAAGGTGCAGTTGATTTAGAAAAACAAGCAAATAGCGCATGTAGAAGATCAACAAGAAAGTAAAACGGCTATTAGAGAAAAATTAAAACCAACGAATAAAATAAAGCGAAGAGAATACACGAAAGCAGTTGCGCATACAAAGAATATCAAATTTAAGAATTATTAAATATCTAACGTCGGTGCATGACCTCCGTTTTTCTTTTTGTGTTTTGTCAGCCGATAAGTTCTTTACTTACACAATAATCCCCTCCACAACCTACTCGACGCACTCTCCACTGACGTAGACCATTGGGAAACTCAACCTAAGCTTAAACCGAGAGTTAAATAGCCGCTCTCATTAAACTCAGTTTTACTACGATGCAATTTTTACAGACAATTCATTGACATTCGTCACACAAATTCATGCAAGGTAGTCTTTCTTATAGCGTAATTTGAAACATTGCGCAATCATCTAGAATGTCATGAATCCTTGTAATACACTCAAAATAATTTTTTTTATAATTAATCAAATAAAAATAAGTAATTAATTAAATGAATTAAAAGAAATAATTAATTTAAATTAACCATTCAACGATCCTAATTATTTCACTAGAATAAGATAATAGTCCGCGATCAGCTACATTATTTTATTTTATAAACAAAACTGTACAAAAAGAAATTGTATTAATAATTACATTTTGGAATCAAAATTATTATTAATAATAGAAATTCTAATCATACTAGCAAATATTGATTTAATAACTTTTTTTAGTTAAACAAGTACTTCTCTATAGTCCATTAATTAGAAATTATAACTTTTGAAGAATGACTATTTAAACTGTCATTCTACAATTATCTTCTCCTTTGTAGTAATAAAACACTCATAGCAATCTTTGCTTTATTATTTCAATACTCATTCTTTATCTAATTATGTAAAATATGACGAAAAACTTCGTTCTGTTGTAATATGCGTTAAACCTTAAATACAATTTACATTAACATAATTTTATTGTATATAAAAACTCTGTAAAAATGGTTTATCTCTCTCTCTCTCTCTCTAACTCTTACTCTCTCTAACCAAGAAGCCGCCAGTAAAAGGGGGGCCTGAAAACCTTGGCTACTCCCCGAATTTCCCGGCCAAGGAAGGAATTTGCTGAGTAGCTTCTCCAACGCAGTTAAATACGGCACCAAATGATCACCAAGCAGCAGACCTCAGGCAGCACTCGAGGTAACCACTGGAAAGTACTAGGAACTTTTTTTTGAAACACGACGATCCAGCATCAACGAACAGTCACTAGCCCTTGGGTATCGGAGCAGTTAAGTCAACAAGTCTCAGCAACCAATTCAAACTTATCGTTGTTTAAAAACGGAGAAGAAGAAGAAGCAACCGGCGACCACTCCAGCAAACTACAGAGAGAGAGAGAGAACTGGACACCACAGCCTAATACCTCTAATAAAGAGAGTGAGTTTTAAATTTAAAATTGCATTACATATTCTTTTCTCCATATCTATCTCAATCCTCCAACAGAATTTTTGGCCAAAAAGCGGCCGATTATTCTGAACCTAAGTCACTTTGGTATGACCTTATCCAGAGTAGGGCTTGAGCCTGCTTCCAATTTAGGAAGAGAAGCTCTTGCAACTGCTCAATCCCGCACTACACACCTCTCCTAAGAACTCTCACGATTATCCTCTGCCAACCTGAGCCCATAAGTTTCACTGCTTAGGCTCAAAAATGGCAAAAATTGCAGTATTGAGTGAAATTCAGTCAAAAAGTAGCGATACCGACGTTACAAATATAAGAAGGAATTTGCAATAAGCTCAAAAAAAATTCCGTAGAACTTCTTGTACAAATTTAATAGCCAAAAAGTAAGAGCAACTGCAATAATTAGTACAATAGAGATAGAAAGCGACTGCATAACCAACTATGCAGACATTATGAAGATAATTTTAACGGCAAAATTACTCGACGACAACATAGAAAATGAGCCCAGAGTACAAAAGCTGCAAAGGTATATCCAATAACAGCTCCAGAAATGGAGAAGATGACTGGATAGACCTTGAGATTATAAAAAGATCGATTAATATAATATAAGAGGACATGCTAACAATAATAAAAATATTCTATGCATGTCTCAAACAAGAGGTTTTTCCCAAAGAGTGAACGAAAGGTCGAGTTAAGATAATTGAAAAAGAGGCAAATGAAGACCCGACAAAGCTAAACAGCTATAGACCAATATATTTCTTCGCGGTATATGGAAAAATCCTCTAAGGACTCATTTTCAACAAAATTAAATAAATTGTAGAACAAGTACTATCAGACAACCAGTTTGGTTTGCAATAATTGAGATCAACAGGAGACGCTATCGTCAAATTCAAAAACATCAAATAACTCGGATAAAAAGTACGTACTAGCTCTATTTCTAGATATCAAAATAGCATTTGTAATGTGTGATAGCTTAGTCTACTGCAAGAGCTCAAGAGGATAGGATATCCGAAGAATATTTACATACTTATAAGTGATTACCTTTCGAATAAAAAGATATTATTGTAATAAAAGAAGATGTTAACAAAGATTGAAAGTCAACGAATTATCGATGTCCACAGGTTTCCATTCTAGGATCCACGTTCTGGAATCTTGTATTCAATAAAATACTGAATCACCTGCAGAATATACTAGTCAGTACGTTAATAATCAGGTCATAATAATAGAATGAGATTTGCTTGTAGACCCAATAGTAAAACAATAAATAGTCATGGATATTATTACAAGATGCATAATATCCTATTAGTTAAATAACCTTTATAAGGAATTAACAACCTTTATAAGGAGTTTACTCCGAATATATTCATAAAAAACGCCAAAATAAGGAAGATAAAAGAAGCAAAACATTAAAGAGTTACTTTCTCCGTAGCCTTGGAGGTTAAGACGGCTTATCAAGAAAAGCAAGAACGCTATTTGACAGAATCGCAAGACTCGTTGGAGACGAATGAAATATAAGCTGTAAGTCTCTCTGACAATTTATAAAGAACTGTTTGTACTAATAATTACGTGCGTTGCAGCTGACTGGTACGAACTAGCCAATTCGTACGATCGAAAGACTATTGTCATGACGTAGAGAACAACAGGAGTATACGGGACCACATCAGTACAGTCTCTTATAATAATAAAAGGGAAAGGACCGCCATACCAAGAATGCAAGAAATACATTAGATGTTATAATATATGAAAAGGCGTAAGATTTCTGTTGGATACGAATACAAGCTTTGAAGGGCATATCTATAAAGAAAATTTTAAAAAATTCGCGGATAATTTAGCTAGATTTTAATTGTAACCAACAGTACTATACAAATAGGATGATCGATAAGGAGATTCTGAAAACTCTTTTAAAGTTAAAAAATATCTACCAATTGTCATGTATAGAATAAGCAGACCATGGTTGTTATTAATAAAGAATGCCATACAATTTATGACGGAGCACGATAACTTTGGCACCATTAAAAAAAGATTTTGATTCACAGAAAGACACGTGTTCATGTGGCCAACAGGATTCGAGAGAACATATGCTGAAATTTTGTGCAAAGTATGTTAAAATGCGCCAACAGTTTTTTTTCAGAAATTGCAGCCACAAGAGATAAAATAAGAAACCCCGTACTCTCACTCAAGAAATTGACGAATTATTCCAAAGCTTCCCTAAGACCATTATGCAAACAAGAATAGCAACAGAAATTTTGGAGCAAGAACTTACACTAGACGAAATCTGAGTTAACCGAAGGATGTAGTACGAAAAAAACGAAAGGAATTTGGGACGATGTAAAACACAGAAATCAGAGCGGTAATAAAAAATAATCACACAACAAGACAGCTGGTCGGAGTCCAGAATAAGACCATACTCCGTGGTTCTCGATCATACCACATATAATGAAACTAGAAGCCAAAAATTAGAGTGATGGTCAAAAATCACCACACACTATAATATTTGGTCCGAATCTGGAATAAGTGTATACTTCGTGGTTTCCAATCAGACAGCAAATCAAGGAGTTAGAAGCTAGAAACAACAAAACACAGAAATGGCAATATAAAACCAAACGAAGTAATAATGATAACCAATACTATACCAAATAAAAAAAAAAGAAAAAAAAGAAAAAAAACAAACAGATAATTTTGTATGAAAATAAATGCCGAAGCAAAAGGAGACGGCAAACTAAGAAATAAAGAAACAAAAAATAAAAATAAAACCATTCCAACCTGTTACAAGAAAAACAAAGGATTAAAGTGCACAGATTTCTATGAAAAAGAGTGACTGCAAAATTCGTCCGTTTTTCGGTAGTTGATTACTGGAAAAGCAAAGAAGCAACCAAAATTTAGTTATTTCCATATTATTCATTGAATAATTCCAGCATCGGCATATTTTTTTCTTTTTCGGAAAACTTCAGAAAATAATCATTTATAAGGAGTTGAAAAATATTAAAAAAGTCGATATTAAAAAAAAATTGAGAAATACAATTCTTATAATTAGAATCATATTTGAGGAGACTCACAGAAAACAAGCACCCCATTGTAAGAGCCAAATTCTGTTGACATGATATTATTCCTTGAACAATTCCGAGATGAGCATATTTCTTCGTTTTTCGAAAAACTTCAAAAACCATCCTTCAAAAGGGGTTAAAAAATATTAAGAAAATTATCTTTTTAATAAAAAATATACGTTATGATCCTTTTTGAACGGATAACTTTTTAATTCAAACTACCGGTAAACACTAAAAAGGAACCAAATTCATGTTTGGAGTAGCATTCCCATACATGCACTTTTATTGGGTGTTTTACTGTACGTTAAAGCAACCTGTTATGCTTACTTATCTAAGTTGTCGACCAATCCCAGAAATAAGATTCATCTGTTAAAATAACTTTGCCCCAATCTCGATCTAAATTTTCCTTTGCTCAGCTAAGTCGTTTTTGAACGTGTTTCTCAGATGACAAAAGTTTCTTTAAAGTAGGCCAAAAATTCACATCGTTTATGCAGGTAACTATGCATTGCATTTAGGAATATATTTATTTCCTTCTGACATGGTTTTGACTAGACAGAACGCAACGAAAGGTTAAGGGTGTCTCGAAAAAGACGAAGAATTGCACTATCCTGCTTCTTAGCTGTTACATAAATTGATTCCCTCTCCGGCAATTCGTTCACGTTTTGGACCTCTAAATATCGTTTTACCCATTTATTAATAAAACTTTCAAACTTGATTACATATTTTACAGTTAATTTATATAATTGTTTAGGCCCTTCAGCATGTAAAACAAAATCTACTTTGTACCATTTTAATTATTTTTTACTAATTGTGACAATAACAACTAACTAGAATCGATAACGCTAAACATCGGTAGAAATTATAATACGTATTAACGATTAAGTTAAATATTACTACAAAAATAGAGGCGGCGCTGTGTTGCCTTTTTTCTGAATAAAAACGACCACTTTTTCAATAAACAGACTGCACATGCTCAATTCAAATTTATTTAACTTTAAATATGCAATTAATGTCTTCACTAACTAACGTAGGTGTAGATTATAATGTAAATAAATAATAATAAATATGAACATGTACTTGCAAATAAACAATGAAAAATTTTCAGCTGTATTCATTCTTTACTTTGTCAGTGGCAGCAGCTAAGGCCAGACGTATTTTTATGAGTTCGACGATTTTCGTTTGTTAAAAAAAATGGATCAAAAAATTTGTATCAAATTGCGTTAAAAATAAAATAAAGTGTAATAAAGTGTGTGAAATGTTAACAAAGGCCTATGGTAAGTCTGTTGTGAGTAAAACAAAGGTTAACGCGTGGTATAAGCGTTTTCAAGATGGCCGTGAAGACGTTAAAGATAACGAACGCCCCGGTCGCCTCAGCACATCAATAACCGATGAAAAAGTGAAAAAAGTGAAAGAAATGGTTTTGAATGACCGCTGAATCACAATCAGAGAAGTTTCTGATGATGTTGGCATATCGATTGACTCATGCTATAAAATTTTGTCGAATGCTTGGATATGAAACGCGTGGCAGCAAAATTAGTTCCAAAATTGTTGAATTTTGAACAAAAACAGCGGCGAATAGAAGTTGCTTAGGAGTCACTAAATGAAGTCAACAACGATGTATTAGGTTGCTGCAGATGAAATAGCCGATTTAGCAATGACATAAAGTTGGCTGCAATTTTAGTGTATTATGTTGGCACAAGGCGGCGCAAATAATATGACATATTAAAGTATAAATACTGTAACCTTGATTTATGGAGTCATTTCTGCTTTGCACTTCATAGTGATTGTAAAAATAAAAAGAGAAAGAGAACATGGAAGTGAATCAAAAATGGCTACTTTTACTATACGAATTTAAATTAGAGCACGACGCAACGGAAGCAACGAGGAATATCAACAGCGCATTTAGGCCTGATACAGTTAGCGAACGAACCACTCGGCGATGGTTCGAAAAATTTTGATCCGGAGATATGGACCTTGGAAATAAGCCACGTAAACACCCAGAACCATCGATCGATATCGACGAGCTGCGTGCATTAGTGGAGTCTGACCCCCGCCAAACCATAAGGGATCCTGCCGAGAAATTAGGCGTTCACAATTAGACAGTTTGCCGCCACTTGCAACAACTTGGAAAAGCGAAAAAGCTTGACTAATGGGTTCCGCATGATCTTACCGAGCAAAACATGACGTGTCGAATAGAGATTTCAAGTTCTCTTCTCTCCCGCAACAAAAAGGAACCGTTCTTGCACTGAATTGTGACCTGCGATGAAAAGTGTATTTTATACGATAATCGTCGCCGACCGGCCCAATGGCTAGATGCCGATGAAGCGCCAAGACACATACCGAAACCAAGCCTTTATCCGAAGAAAATAATGGTAACTGTTTGGTGATCTGTAGCTGGAATTATCCACTATTCGTTCCTGCAACCTGGCGAAACCATCAATGCTGAGAAATACTGTGATTAACCGAATGAAATGCATCAGAAATTGATATTCCAACGACCTAGGCTTGTCAACAGGGATGGAGTGATACTGCTTCATTATAACGCACGACTTCATGTATCATGAACAACTGTCCAAAAATTAAGCGAGTTGTGCTATGAAACTTTTCCTTACCCTTCATATTCACCAGACCTCTCACCAAAAAATTACCATTTCTTTAAACATTTGGATCACTTTTTGAGAGGAAAAAGATTTAATAATGAAGCTGCCGTCAAAAATGCATTCAAGGAGTTTCTTCGAACCAGAAACTCGGACTTCTACAAAACTGGAATAAATGTACTTGTATCTCGTTGGGAAAAGTGTGTTGCATCTATTAATACCTATTTTGATTAAATAAATTGTCCTTATAAAAAGTTACAGCTGTTTAAAAATTTATTACTAAATCGGCCATTTCATCTGCAGCAATCTAATAGAATTCCTGAAACGTGTTATAACATGTAACGAAACATAGTTTTACGGATATGACGTCGAAGCTAAGGCTCAATCGTTCCAGCGGAGGTATTTTGGATCGCCAAGACCGAAAAAGGCTCGACAAGTGCGGTCGAACGTTAAGGTTATGCTCACTGTGTTCTTTGATTTTAATGACGTAGTGCATCATGAATTCTTGCCACGAGGTCAATCGGTCAATAAGAAGTACTACCTACAAGTTCAACGCCATTTGCGTAAAACAATCCGAAAAAAACGCCCAGATTTGTGGTAAAACAATTCATGGCTTTTGTACCACGATGATGCACCTGCTTACACTTCATTGCTTGCTCGTCAATTTTTGGTCAAAACGAGTACTGTAACGATGCCCTAGCCACCATATTCGCCAAACATGGCTCCGTGTGACTTTTTTCTATTTCCAAAAATAAAGAAAACCGTAAAGGGCCGTCGTTTTACAAGCATAGATGACATTAAAAGTGCATCGTTAGAAGAGCTAAAGGCTATTCCAAAAATCGAGTTTCAGAAGTGTTTCGAGGATTGAAAGAAGCGCTGGCACAAGTGCATAATATCTCATGGAGACTACTTTGAAGGCGACAACATTAATGTAGACAAATAAATAAATATTTTTTTCAAAAAACGAAAATTCCCGTTAGTTTCTGAACACACCTCGTATTTCGACATCCAAACATCATTAAGCAAGCCTAGACATATGGCAAATAAATTGCTTCGACACATTAGTAATTTTGTTTTCTCGTCATATGTTTTGTGTAAAAATGTCTCATCTTATGCTAAATAATCGTCATTTTCAGGAAGTGTTTTTTTTCTTCTTTTATTTAAAGAAAACGGGGGCTAAAGCACATCAGAAGGTCCAAAACGTTTACGGAAATGCTGTTCTAAGTTAAACAACGTGCTGTGATTGGTTCCATCGCTTTAAGGACGGTGATTTCGATATTAACGACCGTCTGGGTAAAGGAAGACCAAAAACCTTCGTAGACGCTGAATTAGAGGCATTGCTCGAGGAGGATCTATGCAAAATGGAAAATTAGCTTGCTTTAGTATTAGGAGTTACTCACCAAGCCATTTTTAAGCGATTGCATGTGTTGGGAATGATTCAAAAGTAAGGAACTTGAATTTTTTATGATTTGAAGCCAGGGAACGTTGAGCGTCGTTTTCTCGCCTGTGAACAATTGCTACAGCGGCAAAAAAGAAAGGGTTTCCTGACAGGTGATAAAAAACGGGTTCGTAACAGTAACCTAAAGAGAAACCAGTCATGGGGACTGCTCGGTCATGTTTCTCCGTCGTCGACTTGGCCCAATACTCACGCTGGGAAGGTTACGCTGTGTATTTGGTGGAACCAGTTCGGTGTTCTATTTATTATGAGCTGTTGAAACCAAACGAAACCATAACTGGGCAACAGTATCGAATTCAATTGATGTAATTAAGCCAAATACTACGCGAAAAATGGCCCCAATGCGAGCAGAGGTACGATTAAGTGATTCTACTGCATGATAATGCTCGGCCTCACGTTGCCGGATCCGTTACAACTCACTAGGAAACGCTCAAATGGGCCGCCGTTAATCGCGCCGCCCGATTATCGCTTGTTCCGTTCAATGGCACATCGTCTGGCTGATCAGCAACTCCGCTTTTATGAAGATATCAAAAATTTGCTTGATTCATGTATACCTTCAGAAAACGAACACTTTTACCGTAACAGTATTCGAGCTCTGCCAGAAAGACCGAAAAAAGTTGTAGCCAGTGATGGGCAATACTTTGAATGATTTATTTGTAACCATTTTTCTACAAAAAAGTTGCATTTGTATCAATAAAAATAGCGGGCACTTAGTCGTGCACCTAATAGTAAGTAGAGATTGTATGTTATTGTCATACAGACGTCGTGCAGCTTCTAGGGCAGGCAGAAATACAGCAGCGCTAACGAGCCTTAGGGTTAATGGATTTAGAACTAAGAAGCACCAAGGAAATTAATATTGTAGGCTCTTGTTTCATTAATGTGGGTGATCCTAAAGAGCAGGGATTTATACCAGCACCAGAAGAAACATAAACTATTTTCAAGAGTTTTATGAAAGAACTACTAGAAAATACCATGACAGTATGATTATAGCACTTCAGGATGCTATAAATGAGCTGGCAGAAAAAAAATCGTCTCCACCCCGCCGCAAACACCTATACATATAGAGGAGAAAGCTAATAAATGCCCGGACGGAAACCATGATCAAATTTTTGAAGAGTAGTCTGAGAAACCCTGAGAGACAATCAAAGAACTAGCACAAGATCTTGCGCTGTTTGTACTGTCCATTAAAGCAATTAACGTATTAATGATGGAGAAAGCAGCTAAACTAACTGATAAAGAAATTATGCGAATTCTGCTTAATGTACTATCTAAAAAAAATTGCCTTGAAGCGTATAAAAAAGAATCAAAAAGACTAAAATCCATGCAACAATGGCCTGACTTGTTGGTGGAACATCTCGAAGTCGCTGCTGCAGGCCTATATTATACGTGGGTCCGAAGATACACTAAAATGTTTTGTCTACAATTTAAAAATCAATGGGTAGCTGATCAGATGTTATCCATAGATAACCAACAATAGATACAAATCTTGATGTTGAATGACTGTCGTTACTGTTATTAAAAGTAGACGTTGAGTATGGCTAATGAGCATGTGATTTATAGTAAGCGATTGATTCATCGAATGTTACAGGTGACTTTACTCTTAGAATCTCTTCTTTAAAAAAGAAAAAAAAAAAATCCAGGTTATCTCCAGAAACAGCGACGACTCTTAGGCTGAGAGTTTTCAGTAACTAAATATTTTACCGTGTTAGCCCTTGATGGTTTACTTACAACTAATGATTGTACGATATTTCGGTCTACTTATATAACCGCTACCAACTTTTGGATCGTAAACTATCCATTACGCTTGCTTGAGATAAAATCTAATCGTAATAACTTCTTGAAGATTAACTAAATGTCCGTCTTAATCAACTATGGGTTCTTGTAAATGGTCTATACTCTTCACGGTGACTGGAAAGTAAATGACTTGAGATGGAACTTCGATTATTTTATATTCTGCACTGTATAACACATCGTTCAATAAGTCCCGAGACTAACCCAGAGATGGTGCTAGTAGTACCAAACTGGCCACGTTTCCATAGAGTGTAAACTTTTACATAAAACGTGTAAAAATTTCACGTCGATCGGATCACGGACAGCAGAGTTATCGAGGATAGAGTAAAGTCACTTTGTAATTTGTTTGAAAAATGGAAAAAAGCGAGTTTCGTGTGTTGATAAAACATTGTTTTTTAATGGGTAAAAACACCGTAGAAACCCAGCAATGGCTTGAAAAACATTACCCGGACTTCTCTCCATCCAAACCAACGATTTGTCGTTGGTATGCTGAGTTTAAACGTGGTCGTACGGACACAAACGATGCGGAACGTTCGGGTAGGCCATTGGAAGCCGTTACACAGGAAAATGTGAGTGAAGTGTTCAAAATTGTAATAAAAAATCGCAAAGTGATGGTCCGTGAGATTGCAGAAATAAAACAGATATCATCTGGAAGCGTATTTACAATCCTTCATGAAAAATTAAGCAAGAAAAAGGTTTTTTCCAAGTGGGTGCCGCGATTGCTTTCAGTGGAACAAAAACAGCAACGAGTCGACGATTCAGAGAGCTGTTTATCGCTATTTACTCGCAATAAAAATGATTCCCTGCATCAATACGTGACCATAAATGAAACATGGATACATCATTTCACTCCGGAGTCGAATCGGCAATTATCTGAGTGGCGCATGGCTGGCGAAAGCCGCCCAAAGCGTCCAAAAACGCAGCAGTATGCTGGCAAAGTCATGGCGTCTGTTTTTTTGGGATACACATGGCGTGATTTACATTGACTACCTGGAAAAAGGTAAATCAATCAACAGTGATTAATATATTGACTTGTTGGTATGTTTGAAGGAGGAGATCGCAGCAAAACGACCGCACATAAAGAAAAAAAAAATCTTTTTTCACCAAGACAATGAACCATGCCACAAGTCCATGAAAACAATGGCAAATTTTAACGAATTGGGCTTTGATTTGCTTCCCCACTCCCCGTATTCGCCAGATTTAGCCTCCAGCGACTACTGGCTCTTTGCTGATCTTAAAGAAATACTCTAGGGAAAAAAATTTGGCTCAAATAAGAAGGTCATTGCCGAAACTGAAGCCTATTTTGAAGCAAAGGATAAATCCTTCTATAAACATGGTATGGAAATGTTGGAAAGGCGTTGGAAATATTGTATCACTCTAAAAGATGATTATATTGATGAATAAAAATGATTTTTGAAAAAAATGTTGTTTTCGTTGTTAGTCTCGGGACTTATTGAACGATGTGTTATGTAGTTCTCCGCTGTGCCCGCAAATGGTTAGTCGACATGCATGTGACTTATACGTTTGACAGTGGCGTAGAAAGTCACTGAAAAATCCGTTTATGTGGACACACATTTAAACGTTATTCTTTTTGATTCTTGAGAATCGCTATTAAAAGTTAAAACGAAAAAAAAATAGCGAATACTGTATAAAAGGATACGCTCTATAAGATTGCTTATAGGTTATTTTTACCTATGTGCAGCAATTTTCGACAAAAATGGCCATTTTCTTTTAGGATTCCAGTACTTAGGCAAAAAATAACTTGATGTTCCGATTCCGTAGGTCTGAAAACCCCTTTACAACATATTTGCAGCCTTCCAGTCAAATTATTGATTTGAGGCCCCTTATGTGTATATACGGTATACATTAAACATATTATGCCGTTTATACGGCATATATATGTACTCGTATATACGTTGGTGAGTAACTAGTGAGTACTATAAAAAAAGACAGTCGTTGGCACAATCAAGATAGTGATTGACCATGTCTATGATAGTCATTAGTATAGAAAAAATGAAACTTGGAAACATACATATTAGGTTAATTTATTTAAGAGTTATAATGATGTTATGTTTAGGGTTTAGTAAAACACTTATAAGATTGTATATTACTAGATAATATTTATTAGAATTAGTTAAGATTCAGTGGTACATAATTAGTCTGTACTCGGCAGCCTACCAACGTGTTCTGACGTGAAACTCTCCCACTCGTTATACTGTTATACTGTTCATAGCAACGCCATCTATTGCTAGTCATACTATTTAAACATATACATGTAACATCTCCCTTTTTCTTATAAATATTACATGGTAGTACATACAAGGTCTGGCTATTAAATAACGAGACTGGTTACGAAAAAGGGTTTTATTATAAAAATTATTCTACATTCGAATGCTCCCCTTCAATATACTCTTCTTCCCTCGCCACACACCTTTCCATACGTTTTTTCCATTGATCGAAGCAGTGCTGGAAGTCTTCTTTGGTAAGGGCCTTTAGGAGCTCTGCCGTTTTTTGCTTTACCGCTTCCATTGACTCAAATCGGGTCTCTTTCAAACCAGATTTTATCTTCGGAAACAAAAAAAAGTCGCACGGTGCCAAATCTGGCGAGTACGGCGCGTGTTCAAGCACTGAAGTGCGCTTACCGGCCAAATACTGCTTCACAGATAGCGCGTTATGGGCAGGTGCGTTGTCCTGGTGCAAAATCCACGAGTTGTTCTTCCACAACTCGGGCTGTTTCTTACGAACTCGTTCTCGCAGTGTTGCCAAAACTGACAAATAGTAAGTCTAGTTGACAGTCTGACCCTCTGAAACCCATTTAGTCATTACGATACAATTAATGTCGAAAAAAACGTTAAAAATTGCCTTGAATTTTAATTTGGACATCCTTGCTTTTTTGATTCTGGGCGATTCAGGCGTCTTCTAAAGCATCGTTTGCCGCTTTGTTTCAACATCGTATTGGAAAATCCACGTTTTGTCACAAGTAATAATGTTTTTCATTAGTCCGGAATCTTTTTTCAACCTTTCAAGGAAATCTGAGCAGACCTTTTGACGTAAGAGCTTTTGGTCAGGAGTCAGATTTTTTAGCACCAACTTCGCACAGACTTTTGTCATGTGTAATTCCTCGTGTAAAATTTGTCTAACTGTTTCTTCATTGGCGTTTACAGCCTCGGCAATCATCCGGATGCTCATTCGACGATCTGCACACACAATTTGGTTAATTTTGGTCACTGTTTCCGGAGTTAAAACAGTGACAGGGTGACCTGGGCGCTGGTTATTTTCAGTGCTCACTCGGCCCTCACTGAAGCGCTTACACCACTCAAAAACACGCGCACGAGATAGAGAACTGTCCCCATAGGCCTCTTGCAACAATTAACAGCACTCAGTCGGAGTTTTTTTCAATTTAACGAGAAATTTGAGATTGATACGTTGCTCCTGTTTTTCGTCACACATGGTTTTCGGCACGAGAAAAAAACACGTTCGTTTCAAACCGCTACTGCACAAATACAATAATAGTGACGAGAACGTGTTTTAGTACGTGCATAGACAAGATATCTAGATACCCAACGCACTACTCGTTTTTTTCCCCACCCCTCTACGGCGCCCTCTAGGCGCGCAGTCTCGTTTTTTAATAGCCAGACCACGTATTATTTAAACAAAGTCATTGAGATATGATGGTTTTTTACTTATTCGACCTGATCTAGTCCTATACTCATTTTGAATGGAACTTAACATCGTTTGATCATTAGATTTTTCATTCATCATTTTACTCTGTGTAGTTGAGACTTAAGATGGACTGGTCGGGTTGTTTTCATTCAAGATCTTTGATTCTACAATTTCAGGTTCAATATAATCATTGAACTTTTCATTAAATGTTTCTCCAGATATTAACATTTTACAATTTCTTTTTAAAACTTGTCCATTTTCCGTCTTAACGATATACGATTTCTCATTCTCTCTCTTTTTTATTACTATTGCACTTTCATTAGGTAATCTACGATTTTCATTTAAAATTTTTACAATCTTGTTTTCTTTTGATTCTTTCAAATGTTTGCTACCCTTATCATAATATAATTTTTGCTTTTTCTGATTAGCTTTCAATATTTCATAATGTGCATCAGTTGTACTTAATTTTTTTTCTCGACCAGGTAATACACTTTTTACAGTTCGATTGAACAAAAATTCAGCTGGCGTTTGACCCAAACTATTAACCGGAGTATTTCTCAAAATTAACAATGCCATATTAGTATCTCGTTTCGTGTCAATTATTTTTTTTTAAATTCGTTTTACTGTCTGTATGAATATCTCTGTTAACCCATTACCTTGGTGATGCTTTGGGCTTATAATTTTATGTGAAAAATTCCATTCGTTACTAAATTCAACAAATTTCGCATTTTGATATTGTATACCTGAATCAGAATATAGTATTTCTGGAATTCCATGCCTGGCAAATATTGCTTTTAACGTATTAATAATCGATTCCGCACTTATTCCATGCAATCTTTCTATTTTCACATATTTATTGTAAGAATCAACAATAATTATGTAATCTTTATCATACAAATGAAAAATATCTGTAGCCAAGTTTTTCCACGGTTTTTCTGGAATTTCTCTGCATATCATACTTTCTTTGAAATTCATTCTTTGATATTTTTTACATATGTCGCACGTTTCTATACAATTTTCAATATGCTTTGACATCATCAGCCAAAAAAGCGTTTTTCTCGCTAACATTTTGCATTTCTTAATGCCTAAATGTGCATAATGTATTCTATTCAACATTTCTTTCTGTAAAATTTTTGGTATTACAATTTGCATGCCCTTATAAACTATACCATTGTCTTCTGTTAATTTATCTTTGTAACTGAAATACAGTTTCGCTTCGTTTTAAACCTCACTTTTATTATCTGGCCATCTATTTTTAATATATTCAATCACCGATATCAACTCAATATCTTTACTAGTTTCATTAGCAATTTCATTTTAACGCTTATCAGTAATATTGTAACTACTATTTATCGTAGCAACATGCGCTTCAATTTGTATCTCATATGATTTTTGTTCATTTTTTAAGTAAGATCGACTTAATTGATCTGATACTAACAATTCTTTACCTGACTTATATATCAACTTAAAATCATATTGCTGTAAACTTAACATAATTCTTTGTAACCTTGCTGGGCATTTATTGAATGGTTTATTTATTATGGATACCAATGGTTTATGATCAGTTTCTACTGTAAACGTTTAAGCAAACAAATATTGATGAAATTTATTACATCTGTACCATATAGCCAAAGCCTCTTTCTCAATTTGACTATAATTTTGTTATGTTTCCGTTAATGATCTAGAACCATAAGCAATTGGTCTTCCATTTTGCAATATCACAGAACCTAAACCTTGCTTCGATGCATCTACACTCAATACAATAAGCTTGTCAACCTCAAAAAATGCTAACACAGGCGGTTCAACTAGTTTCTTTCTTATTATTTCATATGCCCCTTTTTGTTCTTTACCCCATATATATGGTACATTTTTCTTTATTAAATTTCTCAAAGGAGCAGTTAAATCTGACGCTTTAGGTAAAAAAGGCGATACATAGTTAATCATACCTAAAAATCTTTGTAATTCTGTTACAGTTTTTGGTTCGTCCATTTCAATGATTGCTTCTATTTTATCATCATCCATTTTTACACCTTCAGCGGATATAATACGACCGATGTATTTAACTTCCTTACTTTTTATTTGACATTTTTTAAAATTAAATTTTATTCCACATTTTTGAGCTCTTTTTAATACCTTTTCCAAAATTATATCATGCTTAACTTTATTCTTTGCTTTAATCAAAATATCATCCACATATATTTCTACACCCTCAATATCTTTAAATATATCTTTAAATATTCTATGAAAAATTTCAGGACTTGAACTCAATCCATAAAGCATTCTATTAAAGTAATACCTACCAAACGGTGTATTAAAGGTAGTATATTCTCTCGTATCTTCTGACAACACTATTTGCCAAAATGCTCTATTAGCATCTAATGTAGTAAATATTTTTGAACTAGTTGAATTCAAAGTTATTTCATCTACCGTTGGCAATTGTAAATGTTCTCTCTGTATTTGCTTATTCAAATGTCGGGGATCAAGGCATACTCTCAACGACTTATCCGGCTTCGTGATTACTGCTGAAGAATTTACATATTTAGTCGGTTTGTCTACCTTACTAATAATATTTTCTTTTTCCATTCTGTCTAACTCAATTTTCAATTTATCTTTTATTTTAAAAGGTACATGTCTACATGGTTCTATTTTTTCTTGGGCATCTTCTTTTAATTCTATCTTATATTTATAGCCTTTTATTTCACCCAAACCTTGAAATACATCTTTATATTTATTTAGTAAACTGTTTGTTTCAACTTTTAAGGAATCAATACTCTTTGTTTTAACTCTTGCGGCTGATTTCAATTTATTAATTGTAGGAAACCCTAATACTGGTACATGATTATTTTGATGTACTTCAAAACACAATTAAGCACCATTTTTTCCAACTTTACATTGTGCATCAACTTTTCCAGTCATTGGCATTTCTCTCTCATCATAATTTTCTATTATATGTTTTGATTTCGTAACATTCAAACCTAACCTTTTACAAATACTCAACGGAATCACATTACATTTAGCTCCCATGTCAAGTTTCAACAATACTTTTGCTTTCGATTCTATGAATTCTACTTCTTTATACCACCCATTATTACTTTCTTTTTTACACGTATTTATCACGTTTACAAACACTTCTTCCAATTCGTCATGAATATTGTCATATTTTTCTTCAACATTTACCAATTTTACAGTTTTTCTTTCTCTACATTGAAAAGCAAAATGATTATATTTCTGACATACTTTACAAGTTTGTCCATACGCCGGACACTTTATTTTAGCGTGTTTATACCCACATCGTTGACATGCTTTCTTCTGCCTTCGATCATTGCCGCTGTTTACATCACGCGCTGAGAAGGCTACCGCGAACTTCTGCTGCTGCTGTTTATGACTTGTCGATCGAATTTTATTCTGCGAACCTTGGACGGCTCTTCGTCTTTTGATAGCTGACACTTCTATACCTTTCCCTAACTGTTTCACTTGTTCATTTGCCAATTCTGCGGCTTTGCAAATTTTCACTGTTTTTTCTGAATCCAAATCAATCTCTCTTAAAAGCCGATCTTTTAATTTTGTATCATTTATACTAGCTTCTATTCTAACTCTCATCAGTCTGTCTTTTAATGTACCAAAATTACAATCTACACTTAACTTTTTCAAATCAGTTGAAAATGCATCGAATGTTTCACCAGTATGCTGATTTCTCGTTAAAAAAATATGTGAACTCACACTTTCATTCTTTTACGGAATAAAATATTCTTCAAATTTTTCAAACACTGTTTTATAATCATCCTTCAGATTGGCGGTCTCATACGTAAACGTGTTGTATATTTCAATACACTCTTTACCCATGCAGTGTAACAAAAGAGCCACTTGTATCTTACTTTCTTTTTTATTAGCACCAGATGCTTTGTGGTAAAATTCAAACTGTTGCTTCCATCTTTTGAATCCTTCAGTTATTAGATTTTGCATTTTATCTGGGGGTTTCAATCCCGATATTTTAACATTCTGTGGAACAGCATTTGCTGTTCTTGCTTTACCGTCGTTCACTATTTTCCACTTTTTTATTAATTTTTTTTTTTTTCTATGCAGATTCGTTGAACTTCTTTCACTCACGCAGCGCCATGTTATGTTTATGGTTCAGTGAAACACTTACAAGATTGTATATTACTAGATAATATTTATTAGATTTAGTTAAGATTTAGTGGTACATAATAAGTCTGTACTCGGCAGCCTACCAACGTGTTCTGACGTGAAGCTCTCCTACTCGTTATACTGTTATACTGTTCATAGCAACGCCATCTGTTGCTAGTCATACTATTTAAACATACACATTTAACAAATAAATATTATTCAAACACATTATTTTTGTGAAAATAAAGATGAAACAGTTTATACCTAATATACTACTAATACTGCACACAGTAATATATAATGTACGAGGGTGGTCTGAAAAGTTTCCGACCTCAACGTGAAGATAGCAGCACTCGTCAATAAAAGCTAGCGAATTTAGTTGTTTATCTGTTGACAGTTGCTCACCAAAGTTTCAGCCATTTTAAATGCGCAGTTGTTAGTTGACAGTCGTTTGAGTGAGTCGATGTGAGTGTTGTTGTGAAAATGGACAAAATTGAGTATCGAGCTGTCATTAAATTTTTGTTTTTAAAAGGCAATACGTCTACGCAAATCAAAAATGAGTTAAACTCTGTGTATGGAGACTCTGCACCATCATTTACCACAGTGAAATTTTGGGCAGCTGAATTCAAACGTGGCTGTGAGAGCTTGGGAGACGATGAACGTTCGGGACGTCCAAAAACTGCAACCACTGACGATAACATCGCCAAAGTTCACCAAATGGTGGTAGACGACCGCCGAATTAAAGTGAGAGAGGTAGCAGAGGTTATGAATAAGTCCAAAGAATGTGTTTGCTACATATTAAATCAAGATTTAGGCATGAGAAAGCTGTCCGCACGTTGGGTACCGCGTTTGCTCACGTTAGACCAAAAACGTGTTCGAATGAACATTTCCAACGCTCCATAGGCGCAGTTTAGGCGCAATAAATCCGAGTTTTGGCGCCGATTAATTACTGTAGATGAAACTTGGATACATCAATATACGCCCGAAACAAAAATACAGTCAAAACAGTGGACTGCAAAGAAGGAACCGGCTCCAAAAAAAAGCGAAGACTGTTTTTTCGGCTGGGAAAGTGATGGCGACTGTTTTTTGGGATGGTCATGAAGTTATTATAATTTATTATCTTTAAAAAGGAAAAACCATTACAGGAGCATACTACGCATCATTACTTGACAAGCTAAAGGCAGAACTTGCGAAAAAACGTCCACATTTGCAGAAAAAGAAAATCCTGTTTCACCAAGGCAACGCGCTGTCTCACACCTCAGCAGTTGCCATTGCGAACATCCACGAATTACGGTTTCAGTTGCTTGACCATCCGCCTCACTCACCAGACTCAGCCCCAAGCGACTTCTTTTTGTTCCCTCATCTAAAAATTGCACTCGGAGGACAGAGATTTTCGTCAAATGAGGAGGTAATCACCTTCGTAAACAGTCATTTTGCAGAGAAAAACGCCGAGTACTATTTGGATGGGTTAAAGAGATAGAAGCATGGCTAGGAAAAGTATGTTGAATTGCAAGGAGACTATGTTGAGAAATAAAAAAAGAAATTGAGAAAAAATGTCTTGTATCTGTGTTAGGTCGGAAACTTTTCAGACCACCTTCATGTAGGCATTTTTTAATGTTCTCTATTAAATATTGTTGCAAGTCATAATTACGGTTATTTTGTTGATTTAAAATTACTTGATTTTCTGTGATATTGACAGTTTTATAGTCATAAGTTGTAATTGAATCGGCACATGTTTCCAGATTTTGCATATTACTGGATGGCTTTATATTATTGCAGTTACAGTCTGTCAAGTAAGAGCGTGGTCGTGTTAATTTATAAAAAAATTTATTTGATGAAACTTTCATATTTATATATACATTGTACACATTACAAACAATGATGCAATTCGGTGAATAATGTGTCCAGTCACCACCGGCGTCGATAATTGCCTGGCATCTCCGAGGCATGCTTTCTACTAATTTGACGGCGTATTCTAGTGGCAAGAATCTCCAGATCCGACGAATTTCGTAAGACAACTGCTTCAAAGTGTATGTGCGTCTTCCACAAAGCTTCCGTTTAATATATGCCCACACGTTTTCAATAGGGTTTGCATCGAGCGACTGCGACGGCTAATCCAATGTAACGATGCCAGATTGAGTCTTCCACTGAGTACAGAGCTTGCTGCGGTGTTATGGATCGTTGTCCTCCTGCAGAATCCAATCTTCATTTTTTGTGATAAACCATCGTTTGGCAGATGGCAGTAAAGCCTTTTTGTAGATTTTTATCATTTTCTCGGCATTTAGGTTGTCAGTAAAGAGCTGCAAAGTGCTGAATCCCTGCTTTGAGAAGCAGCCCCAAAGACGCACCTTTATTCCATGTTTCACGGTCCGCTGAACAAGCCTATTGGTGGAAGTTGACCAGGCTCGCGTTAGGACAGAACGTGCCCATATAAAACATTCATCAGTAAAAATGACATTTTCAAAATCTCTATCAATATTCTCATGCGCCCAAGCGAGTCGCTTTGTAACATGTTTTTCAGTCAACAGAGGCTTCTTCATTGTGTTGCGCCATTTCAGATGATGAGTACGAAGATGGGTTCGGATAGTTTCGTAGGATATATCTTAACCTTTTGCGATTAATTTTGCTTGTCCTTGCCGCAGTGTTAAAGCAGGATTCCGCGAAAACAGATTCACTATTCTTTTTTCATCTTTTTTGTTCACTTTTCCTATCGAGTCACGTTCTGGTAAATCATCGACATTTTTAGCCACTTTATATCGCTGTATCCACTTCTGTACAAATGCCTTCGACTTTCTCATATATTTAGCAGCCGCTGATTGCGACATTTTGGGACCTTTCAGGTGGATGCAAAGGAACACAGCCTCGTAGCGCGACGCGTACTTAGCACTCATGGCATTTAACGTGATTCTCTTTCAAAAGATCAACGATAACTAAATCTTTGTTGACAATGCATTAAGGACAAAGCTTCCCTCTATCGACTTGCGGAGAAATTGAAGCGAAATCTTCTATTACTTGTCGGTGAAGTCGACCACGCTCTTACTTGACAGACTGTAGCAGTGAAGAATTTGAAATTTTTCAGATTATCCTTCAAAAAATTCTATAATGTTAAATGTTTTGAGTTAATTTAATATCATCACATATTAGTTGTGCAAAAGTTCGATATAAAATTGTAGCATTACTTAAAATAGTGTCAATCTCAGTGTTCAATACTTTTTTCTTCGAGGTGATAAAACACTTTAAGTAATCTACTACATCAGGATTTTCAAGGATCAAAATCTTGAAACCAGTAATGCGTTAAAACCATTTTTCACTGCAATACTTTTTTTATTTGAATTAAATTTTTCTAATACGAAAAGATTTTTTGAAATAATTTACAAAAGATTTTATATAAATTTTATAAGATATAATTACGATTTTATTTAATTATTAGTGCAAGAAACTCACAAAAGAGCAGGTCACGTGAGATTGCAAATAAACAGTTAACGTGAAATGTTGGGGTTACAAGGTAGGTATTCCGACAAGCTAGGACTAGAAGACAAAAAGAGGCAAACTCCTGGGACAGGTAGACATCTGGTACACAGATGGATTCAGAACTAATGAGAGGGTCGGCTTTGAGTACTACTGCCGTAGGAATGTAAGGGGAACCTGACCTTTGGGACAATATACCGTTTTCTTCCAGCCCGAAATTTATTTTACATTATCACACACAAAAAATTGTTCAATAAGACACGTAAGGTAGATGCATTAGTATATGTTTGGACAGCCAAGTACATAACGTTTGATTAAGATTTAGGTGTAATAAATCATGACTTACGTGTTTTATTGTCGTTTCTATTCAAATTACCATAGTGTTTCCAAACTTTTGAACGGTAGTGTATAATATATGCAATTTGATTTGATATTTATTATAAGAATAATTATTCATTTCTATCTAACTACGTATTATACATATATATTGTTTCTATTTTTATATGTTTGATTAATGGAAAGTTCTCAAAACTAACATATATGGAGGTTCCTTAAAGATATCCTATACGAAACTACACCTATATAAACCAATCAATTTCATTAATTGCATGTGCGAATGTCTGAATTACTAGCAACGCTGCGTTTTTGTCAGAACGCTTGAAGTGTTGCTAGTCTTATTTATTATCTGCCACACCTCGTATTGTTTCACATATATTGTTTATATTTATATTTATTACATAAAAAAGTATTTTAGCATTTTGAAAACTTTAGGAATTATAACTGCATTTTGAGAATTTACTCAAAATTGCAGCATAATACTATTTACATATACTTTGGCATGAGTAAACGATTCGTATTTCGGAGGTTCTTAGCAAATTCTTCTGCCAAATCGCAGCTGTATTGTAATTATACTTTTTACGCTTTATTGATAACGTGAATTATAGACTGCGATCATATCTACGAGTATTATTAGAAGTCCTCAAAAGTTCGATATGATTTTAAAAAATTCTCAAAAAACTAGTGTTTCCTACATTTGCACATATATGTAATAAAACTGATTAGCTTACATAGGTGCAGTTTCTTATAGGATATCTTTAGGAAATCTCCGTATACTTTAGTTTTGAAAACTTTACCTTTATTAAACGTATATAAATAGAAACAACATATATGTATATTTTATAGCTAGATAGAAAAAGATAACTCATCTATGTATAAATATCGAATTAAATTGTATATATTTTTTTTTTTTTTAATATCTATTTCATGAAAAAATGAAGTGGCATTTTAAGGGCTTTAGGTATCATAACCGCATTTTGAGGGTTCCCTCAAAATTCTAACATTATACTATTTTCATACTTACATACATATTTACATACTTTTTTATAACTTAACGATTCGTATTTTCGGGGTTTTTCACAAACACTTTTGCAAAATTGCAGTTATACTGTAATGATACTTTTTACGCTTTATTGATAACGTAAATTATAATATGGATACTCTCAAAATTCTAGTATGATGCTATTTACATATACTTTAGTATAAGTAAACGATTTGTATTTCTGGGGTTTTTCACAAATACTTTTGCAAAATTGTAGATGTACTGTAATTATACTTTTTACGCTTTATAGAAAAGGTTAATTATACACTGCGATCATATTTATTATTTAAAATCTTCAAAAGTTGCATATAATTCTGAAAACATCCCCAAGAAACTTGTATTTCAGACATTCGCACATGTAATTAATTAAGCTGATTGGCTTATATAGGTGCAGTTTTGTATAGAATATCTTTCAGAAATATCCATATACGTTAGTTTTCAGAACTTTCCATTAACTAAACGTATAGAAATAGAAACGTTATATATGCCTAATTTATAGCTAGATAGAAATAGATAACTAATCTAGCAATAAATATGAAATGGATAATGTTGGATATATATGTATATTTATTACATGATAAAAAGTTCTGGCATTTTGAGGACTTTAGGTATCATTACCGCATTTTGAGGATACCCTCAAAATTCCAACATAAGACTATTAACATATACTTTAGTTGAAGTAAATGATTCGTAGTTCCAGGGTTCTTAGCAAATACTTCTGCAAAATCGCAGTTGTACTATAATTATACTTCTTACTCTTGATTTGACTTATTGATATTGTGAATTATAAACTGCCATCATATCTATTATTAAAAATCCTTAAAAGTTGGAAATAGTTTTGAAAAAATCCTTGAAAAAAAAAGTATTTTCTACTTTTAGTTCTAAATTTTTTTTTAGGAGAGCCAAAATAATTCCGATCTTTAGCATTATCACATGGATGAATGGCAGGGCTTGGTAATGTCTTCCTGAAACGGTTACTTCTTTCATTTAAGAGCTAACTTTGATTTATCCGTGTATTTTCTAATACGCTTGTCGTCAGATACTTCTAATATAGCGTTATTTCTACCCACTATTTTAACGATTTTTAAGGGTTTATTATAGTATTTCTCAAACTTATTATTTTCTTGAGAACGTTCACTTAGTCCCCAAATTTGGCATTGAGTCTTTTAGCTTTACTGTTATATCGGGCGTTAGACTAATTTAGCCTGTATCTTGTTATCTTTGGTGATGTGGGTCATCATGTCTTAGTGGAGAAGTTAGTCTTGTAAGTATACTATATATTATACGTTTTCAGTTATTATTTAAGTATTCTTGGAGAAAATCTTCCAAAAACTTGTTTATAGGGGGAGAATTTCGTAGCTGAATTTTAACTAGTATTGTAAGTGAATGCAACAAATGGTATTAATCTATCCCAGTCATTATAAGATTCTATTTAAGTCCAGATAAAGTCAGTTAATGGTGCATGACTTTTTTCTAAAGACCCATTAGTTTGTGGTCTATATATATTAGTTTGTAGAAAGGTGTCGTATTTTAAATATCTTCATAAGTGTTTCTACTAGGTCCGACAGAAAGCTGGTTCCTCTATCTGATAAAATCGCTCCATCGGGAGCACTACCATATATTGACATATGAGGTGTTTAGCCAGTGTATAAGCTTGGTGGATTATAAATTAGGTATCAGTACCACTATTACGTATTTGATTAAGTTGCATTGCATTGTAAGCATATGGCTGTTGCCTCAAGGAGTCACTGTCAATTTGCCTACAGTGTCGATGGAGACCTTGTCAAATGGTTCTATCGGGGTATCTGTTATAATCACGGGCTCTCTCGTTCTGATTCGATTCAACTTTTTTATACTGTATTCATGATATTTTCTGACATAATCCGGAACATCATTTCTCAAACCTGGCCAATAGTGTCTCTCTCTGATTTTCTGATAGATTTGGCTTACGCCTCTATATCCTCCTATAAGACTTTTCTGTAAGTTTTGTATTTCAACGTTTCTTTCTCTGGGTGCAGGAAAATCCACTTTTCCGTAGCAATAGGTAACAGTAATTAGACTTTCTTCAAATATTTCCGTTAGAAGTTAGGCTAATAAGCTTCGAGGGTATCTAACATATCTCCCCTCCGAGCAATGCGAAAACTGGTATGGTTTCTTTGAGTCATTGCAATCTTAAGGTTTGCGAGTGCAGTTCTTAAGTTTGGCAAAGTGAGATTTTCAAAATACTTATTTTTCACAACTAATTATATTTTAATATGATTTTTGTATGGTGTGATCAAGATTTGATCCACTTTTAGTTTTGTATTTTTCAAATTCATCGGATTTATTGCCCTGATGTCAACTACTGATCTTGTTGTAGATGTCACGCTCTTACTACAACTCGCTAAATCATAAATGTTCCTTTACTTTTTCTATTAGAGAGGTGCTTTTAACTTGTGATTGTTGGCTGCAACAGAAAGGTGTGACAGAGATGGATTTTGGGGGTTAGCATGGTATTTCGGATATATTGTCCGATTCTTCTGCGTCGGCGACACTATCTGCTTCGTAGTTGATTTCATTTTTCTGCGGTGGGTAAGTAGGGCTCTTTTTATAATTCGTATTTTGCTGCTCTAATCGTACAATCCACTGTCCCATAATGTCGCTGTTGAGAGTTTTGTCATCATAAGAGTCTAGAGAGTCTAAATATTCCTAAAATTCAGGGTTCACTATGTCTTCCTCGGAGAAATTGCTTTTATCTCCGAGTGTGTCGTCTCTGCTTAATGGTGGTTCATCAGAGTAGTAGCAGTATGGCTTGTATAGTCTATCATAAGTCCTTCCTAAGGATTCGTTAAAATTTCTCCAGTCTTCCGTCGTTACTTCATTTTTGGTTTTTTCGCCACTTAATGTTTTAGTTGAAGCTTGCGGTTTTGAACTCTTAGGTTCTCCATGTGAGTCGCGTGCGTGTTCTTCTTCTGGGTTTTTTTATGACGTCGTGACTTCCTCGGTTTCACTACCCGTGTCTGCTGTTACTTCGATGCAAATTGGTATTGATGCCTTTGTTTGTTATACCGAGGGTTGATATCAAGATCTGAATCTTCTGTGATTTCTTCTTGCAATCCGCTTCTTCTGGAGTCGTCCCGCGGTGATATTCTAAAATTTTGAGTAAATTGATTCGTTTCAATGT
This sequence comes from Chalcis sispes, assembly GCA_949987625.1. NCBI lineage: Eukaryota > Metazoa > Arthropoda > Insecta > Hymenoptera > Chalcididae > Chalcis > Chalcis sispes. Next base: position 41,346,916 of record OX465098.1, read on the forward strand.
CGAGTTATTCTATTAGGTGGAGTTTCGGGCTCGGTGTCGGTATCAAGGTCAAATTTAGGGGTAGCATATTCAAAAGGTAGGATTTCTACAGGGTCTATATTTACCCAGATGTCTCCTTCCTGTGTGTTTATTACGATTATTTGACAATTATTGTGGTTATTTAGTACTATTCCTTCCTCTAATATATTCGACCATTATTGAGTTCTAATTTAGGCAGATATCCTTCCTTTAACTTACTCGGTTTAGTATTCTTCTGGAGTACTTGCCTGGTTCTTCCTTTAAGTATATACTCTTGTTTGGATTTATTATGATTTGTGGTTGATTGGTCTGAATTTTCTTGGTTTTCCATAAATAATCTACTCATGAATGTCTCGGATAATTCATTACGATCTGTTTGAAGGTCTCTTATGTTATATATCCTTCTGGACTTTTGATTAAGTTGATTATTTATCGATTGGTGTTAAGGCGTCAAGTGCTTTAGATTTATCATGTAGGCTCATGTATGTGTTCATATCTGTGTGTACGTGATAGCTGGAGCAATACGTTCAAGTCAGTTTACAGTGACCAGCGCGACAGATTGCACGCATCTATAATATCGAGCCCAGTTTCATTGTACAAATTATTAATATTGTATAATTTGATAAAGACTATTATTAAAGTAAGAAATATTTGTGCTGTCGTCATTTCCAGGCTGCGAAGAAACATGGTAGCAGAGAGTGTAAGTAAATTTCAGCAGGCCTCATATTAAGTTCGTGAAATAATTATATCTGTCGCGTGGTCGGTGTTCTCTCCCAACACAGCTAACATGGCCGCCTTCTACGATTAGTCATTAAGCGATGTCGGTATATCGTGCATGGTATAGCTACAAGTGCCTCGTGCGATTTTATCATTTTCCAAAACAAAGTGAATCGATACAGCCATTATATTTCTATGATATCGTTATTTTATTATAATATCGTTTATCGTCAAATGTATCAAGTGTTACCGTAAAAGTGTAGTAAAATACAAGAAACAAGATACATAGTATAAAATACGAAGGCGTATGGCGCACGTATACATATACAGAAATAAATTTTAGATAATAAACTTTGATACAGTGAAGAGATATACATTTGGACTTAGATGTGGTATACAATACGAAGGCGTGTGGCGCGCGCATAGATATACCTATGCACATTGAAAGCAGGCTACAGTACAATTTATTAGTATTAAGAAGAGCACATTATTTACTAAAGTCGTCGTGGTTGTTTTAGCGGTTAAGCCAAAAAGCAGCATGTATACTTTTTGAATTGAATACATATAATCATCATGTTATTTTCTACTTTAAGATAATATGACCTTATCAAGTATGTACAATTGAGTATATCTGTTTATATGGTGTAACGGGAAAAATTATGAGTTTCTTTTTATAATCCACTAATATTATTTGAGTGTAATCGGATAGTACACAAAAGACTCAACTTAATTTTTTAATTTATTTACGGAGATAATGATCATATTGATTTTTGCTTTTCAATTTACATTTTGAAAGTACTAGAAAAAAACTTTACTATTTATCTTATGCATATTAGTGCGAATTATAAATAATAAATACACGAGTAATACAATAATTGTGCATGTAAGATATGTTATATTAACATATATCAAAAAAGTATAACACAATTTTTTTCCAATCGAATTATTTTTTATATATAGGGTGTCACAAAAATTCCGAAATGGATATATATTTCCTAAAGTAGGATATTTCGGAAAATAGTTAAGGTCAATTCTTAAGTAACTCTCATGAGGAATTCAATGGTGATCTCTATTTTGATCTTGACAATGTCCTTTAAGGTCATTCCAAGGTTAGATCATATTTTTTAAATAGGAACTGCCTTTTTTAACACTGGCAATCAAAAGAACGGAAAATTTTACGTTCAAATATGTACTTAGGTCATAAGGACACGTTGACCTTGAAGGTCAGCCAAGGCCATTTAAACATGAACAAGGTCTGGTTATCTTTTGGTATAGGAACTCCCCAATTTTTTTTTTTAAGCCGATGTATTAAAATTAGCAAGGCTTATGAAGTGTTGACTGTAGGCGTGACCTGGACGATGACCTTCGAATTCCTTCAAGGTTATTTCAAGCTTTACTAATTTTTTAATGAAAATTCCCTTTTTTGTTCATGTTTAAATGGCCTTGGCTGACCTTCAAGGTCAATGTGTCCTTATAACCTAAGTACATATTTGAACGTAAAATTTTCCACTCTTTCGATTGCCAATGTCAAAAGAGGAAGTTCCTATTTAAAAAACATGATCTGACCTTGAAATGACCTTAAAAGACATCGTCAAGGTCAAAATAAAGGTTACCATTGAATTCCTTGTTGAGAGCTACTTAAAGATTGACCTTGACCATTTTCCAAAATACCCCACCTTAGTTAATATACAGCCGTTCCTGGACTTTTGTGACACCCTGTATATAATAACTATAGTGTATGAGTACTTGTAACGGAGAAGAAGGTTTTGCCGTCATATATTAACAAATTTTCTCGGTCTTTTCGTACCAATCATAATGGCTCCAAGCATTGAGAGCAAAATTCGCGTTCAGTGCAAATTATTAACAAATATACAAAACTTAATTAGAAATTCAATAGACAAAGTTAAAGCAGATGATCGTACTCAACTTCATTACGAAACGCGTCTTAAATTACAAGATGATTATTGGGAAACCTTTTGCAAACGCAATGACTTATTAGAAAGCCATTATACGACAGAACTTGAAAATGAGGACAATTTTAAAACAGATAGATTCTTGGTTGGTAAATTAGCATATACATTAGCAGAAATAAAATTATTAGAAGAACTTGAAAAATTGTAACCTATAGGTACAAGTACTCAACCCTCCGGCAATGAGCACCGTAACAATAATGCTGTGATCTATGCGCAACAAACAAGTCAACCACCACCCAAATTAAATGTACCTTTTTTTGACGGAACACAAGGGGAGTGGGACACTTTTAAGGAGATGTTTATCTCGATTGTCATTAATAATAAAAGAATTACTAAAATACAAAAATCGCAGCACTTACTCAATAACGTTAAGGGTCCGGGGAAAGCTGCTCTAAAGGAAATAGCCGTAACTACTGTTAATTTTAAAGTAGCTTGGAAAATATTGGTCCGCAGATATGATGTAAAAAAGCGTCGTATGCATGTATATTTAGAAAATTTAATTAATTTATATCCCGTTTTAAACAAGTCTGCCAAAGCGTTAAGTACACTCGTAGATAAAGCGGAAGAATTATATCAGGGCCTCGTTAAATTAGAGTGTCTTGTCAAGCAGTATGACATTTGGTTTGTCCATTTAATAGTGAGGAAGTTAGACCCCAAAACACGGGAAGATTGGACATTTCACGAAGAAAAGGTGGAAAATTTCTCTACTTATAAAAGTTTATTAAGCTTTTTAGAGCAAAGAATTATTAGTCTAACCCCTCCTTCATGCGGCGAAAATAAGCTTCATGATCAAAGTCATAAAAAGCACGCAAGAAATAATAATAATAGTAATACGAATACGGGTAAGACTATAAACTCGCACGTAAACCAGGAAACGAGCAAATCTAAGAGTAGAGGCAAGCAGAGGGTCACTCCTAAATGTCTTCATTGTTTAGAACCTCACCTGATTTACAATTGCGCAAAATTTTTATCTTTAAATACCTCAGAGCGAATAAACTCCATCAAACCAAAAGCCCTGTGTAAAAACTGCTTCTCATCTAAGCATGCAACTCCGGCATGCGCTAGCCCGCATATATGTAAGCAAGGTGGTTGTAATCAGAAACACAACACCTTATTACATAGGGAAGCACACACCCTCAATTCACTCACTACATTACCGAATTGAAGCTTCAGTCCTCAGAAACATTGCACTATATATTTTCTAAAAGGTTGGTCTTATTGGCCATGGCTCAAATAATACTTACAAATAAAACTGGGACTAGTGTAACTGTGAATGCCCTTATCGATCAAAAATCTATGAGATTCTTTGTGTCCAAACGAGCAGTTTCAGCTCTCGATTTGGAAACTTCTCGTACTGATGTGAATATTAAAGTGCTGGGTAATGTAACAGCAGGGACCACCAAAAAATTTTGTCGGTTGAATTTATCCTTTTGTTTTGATAACTTTAATCTTGAGTTCAATGCATTAGTTGTTGGTGATATGACTTCTCAACTTCCACCGAGGGAGATTAAAAATTCTTACTAGCCTCACCTCAAAAATCTTCAATTAGCCGACACTGAATTTTTGAAACTCAAGCGCATTGATTGCCTTTTAGGGGCAGAAGTATATCCTCACATTATATTAAAAGGTCTCAAGTTTAAACCAGATGATGCCCCAATAGCACAAAGAACGCGTTTAGGGTAAATCATATCGGGCTTGGCTGACCTGATTGATCGTGACTGCTTGGACACTAACACTAGTGTATGTACCAATTAATTTTTTAGTCAGAATGATGTAAGCATTCCAGATGTCCTGCAGAAAATGTGAAACATTGATAGGATTCCTACAAAGTAATTTTTGACCAGTATGGAAGCCTTGTGTGAAAAGCACTTTTGTGAGACTACTTTCAGAGTTGATGGTCGCTTCCGTGTTCACTTACCATTTAAAAGTGAACCTACACTTCCAGGTTGCAGAGAAATTGCTCTCAAGTCCTTTTCTTGGTTAACAACTCGCCTATGTACGAGGTCTGGCTATTAAATAACGAGACTGGTTACGAAAAAGGGTTTTATTATAAAAATTATTCTACATTCGAATGCTCCCCTTCAATATACTCCCCTTCCCTCGCCACACACCTTTCCATACGTTTTTTCCATTGATCCAAGCAGTGCTCGAAGTCTTCTTTGGTGAGGGCCTTTAGAAGCTCTGCCGTTTTTTGCTTTAATGCTTCTATCGACTCAAATCGGGTCCCTTTCAAAGCAGATTTTATCTTCGGAAACAAAAAAAAGTCGCAAGGTGCCAAATCTGACGAGTACGGCGTGTGTTCGAGCACTGGAGTGCGCTTACCGGCCAAATACTGCTTCACAGATAGCGCGTTATAGGCAGGTGCGTTGTCCTGGTGCAAAATCCACGAGTTGTTCTTCCACAACTCGGGCTGTTTCTTACGAACTCGTTCTCGCAGTGTTGCCAAAACTGACAAATAGTAAGTCTGGTTGACAGTCTGACCCTCTGGAACCCATTCAGTCATCACGATACCGTTAATGTCGAAAAAAACGATCAAAATTGCCTTGAATTTTGATTTGGACATCCTTGCTTTTTTGATTTTGGGCGATTCAGGCGTCTTCCAATGCATCGATTGCCGCTTTGTTTCAACATCGTATTGGAAAATCCACGTTTCGTCGTAAGTAATAATGTTTTTCATCAGTCCGGAATCTTTTTTTAATCTTTTAAGGAAATCTGAGCAGACCTGTTGACGCAAGAGCTTTTGGTCAGGAGTCAGGTTTTTTGGCACCAACTACGCACAGACTTTTGTCATGTGTAATTCCTCGTGTAAAATTTGTCTAACTGTTTCTTCATTGGCGTGTACAGCCTCGGCAATCATCCGGATGCTCATTCGACGATCTGCACACACAATTTGGTTAATTTTGGTCACTGTTTCCGGAGTTAAAACAGTGACAGGGTGACCTGGGTGCTGGTTATTTTCAGTGCTCACTCGGCCCTCACTGAAGCGCTTACACCACTCAAAAACACGCGCACGAGATAAAGAATTATCCCCATTGGTCTCTTGCAACAATTTACAGCATTTAGTCGGAGTTTTATCCAATTTAACGAGAAATTTGAGATTGATACGTTGCACCTGTTTTTCGTCACACATGGTTTTCGGCACGAGAAAAAAACACGTTCGTTTCAAACCGCTACTGCACAAATACAATAATAGTGACGAAAACATGTTTTGGCACGTGCATAGACAAGATATCTAGATACCCAACGCACTACTCTTTTTTTTTCCCACCCCTCTACGCCACCTTCTAGGCGCGCAGTCTCGTTATTTAATAGCCAGACCTCGTAAATATCCTGAGTTAAAAACTGCATACGATAAGTTTATGCAGGAATACTTAGATTTGAAGCATATAGAGCTGGTACTAGTTCATGAAATTAATAAGCTAGATATGTTCTATCTTCCACATCACCCAGTTTTCCATAATAACAAGATTCGAGTTGTCTTAAACGGTTCCATGCCTTCTTAAAATGGCATCTCATTAAAATCAACCTTGCATACCGGGCAGAAGCTTTAACAAGGCATAGCCCTCCTGTTGATAACGTAGCAGTTTTCCACGATAGCTTTACATGTGATATCGTAAAAATGTATCGCCAAATTTCGATTTTTACTCCTGACCGCGATTGGCTGCGAATTGTTTATAATTTCGAAGACGGTTTGAAGCATTTTCGATTATGCACCGTGACATATGAGACAGCGTGTGCTTTCTTCCAAGCTCTTCGAGGAATGCGAAACTTGCCCAAGAACATTGTTCGCACTCACTTGAGCTCAGCCGACTTTTCCAGGAGTTATCTTATGTAGATGACTTCTTTAGGGGAGCTGATACCTGCGAACAGGCCATCCGCCTTCGAGATGATTTAATCAAGGTACTAAGATCTGTCCGTTTTGAATTAGGCAAATGGTCGTCTAACCATAAGAGTTTGGTTGCAGACTTCACAAGTATCGAGCAAACTGATAAGACTGTGAATGTCCAAGACTTCAGTAGTTACTTGGGATTAAAATGGTCTCCAATTGTTGAAAGTTTCTTGCTTTGTTTTAGTGGTAGCGTATCTTTGCAAAAGGAACCCATCACCAAACGTAAAGTTCTCTCTGAATCATCCAAACTATTCGATCTCCTAGGTTGGATAGCACCAATTTTTGTTTCGTTCAAGATTTTTCTTTACGATATTTGGATTGACGGGTTAGATTGGGATGCCCTTTCAAATGATGACCTGTCCACCAGGTGGCAAACTATCACAAGTCACTTAGAAGGACTAGAAAGCATTAAAATACCACGATAGTAAGTATGTATTTCATCCACTCAGTGATCTCTGCATGGATTCGCCGATGCATCTAAAACAGCATACAGTGCATGCTTGCACTATGTTCCTGTAACAGGTTCACCTATGTTGTTGTGCTACAAATCTAAGATAGCTCCAGTGAATACTCTTTCCATTACCCGGTTGGAATTGTCTGCAGCACATTTGCTAACGCGATTAATCAGCTATGTCTCACCGACTTTTATTATTAAACCGGTAGACATACATTGCTGGAGCGATTCACGGAACGTTCTCTGCGTACTCAAGATTGCACCCGCGCGACTTAAAGTTTTTGAAGCCAATCGAGTAAGTGAGATAATTACTACCTTACCGAATGCAAGGAGGAGATGCGTACCAACGTCGGTAAACTCAGCGGATTGTGCAACTAGGGGTCTGTCTGCGAAAGTCCTAAAAGATTTCACTTTATGGTGGGCAGGGCCTCCTTAGCTGCAAGACATAACTTAATGGACAGATCAAATAGATTTAAAGCCAAACACTCCCCCAGTCGTTAATACCTCCGTCCAAGTAATTAAAAAGGATCCTACGTGCTGGTTTAATAAGTTCTTAAGCTTCAACAAATTAGTACGAGTCATAGCGACAGCCCGTCGTTGGTTACGTCACAAAAAGCAGAATAATAATAATAGCATGTCCAAACCATTGTCTGCTTAGGAATTAAAACTTGCTTCTACTCAAATTTTACGAATCGATCAGTCTCACCATTTTCAAAGTGAGATCACTAAACTAAATCAAAATCAATTAATTCCAAGACGTAGCCTAATTGCTTGTTTTAAACTATATCTTACTGAAGATGGGATCTTACGGGCAGCTAGTAGAACTGAAAACTATCCCTTTTTCACCTTTAGTGAGAAGTATTCCATAATTATAGACAGACATAGCAAATTTTTAAAAATGATAGTAAGGGATTATCATCTCAGATTCCTGCATAGTGCACCCCAGTTAAAGTTATTCGTTATTTCTAGGAAATATTACATAACGTGTGGAATAAAGGTCATTAAATCGGTTTTGAGCAAACTCAAAATGTCTTAGATATTCCGGCCATTGCATGTCGCAACAAATGGCTCCGCTACCTAGTGAGCGTCTTTGTTAATCCTTCTCCTTTGCCACTACAGGGATAGACTATGCTGGTCCAATTAAGGTTACTCCCTCTAAAGATCGCAAAATCACTTCAACCAAAGGCTATATTTGCATATTTGTCTGTTTTTCAACTAGGGCCATCCACGTCGAAATTGTCTCCGACCTTTTGACTAAAGCCTTTTTAGCAGCCTTTGAGTGTTCTCATAATCGACGAAACCTCCCTAACAATATTCATAGCGATAATGGCACCACTTTTCAGGGTGCAAAAAGTGAAGTAGCCAAGCTATTTTCAGAGAGTTCTTTTTAGTTCAAGGAGATCGAAACCTTTATCAACAACCTTGAAATTTCATGTTCGTTCTCTCCTTCCTATGGACCCCACTTTGGCGGCTTATGGGAGGCAGCTGTGAAATCTTTCAAGTACCACTATAAGAGAGTGTTGGGAGAAACATCTCTTACTTTTAAGAAATACTGTACGTTAGTAGCACAAATAGAAGGATGCTTGAACTCTAGGTCCTTGTGTACTATAAGTACTGACAGTAGGGATCAAATTTTCTTGACTCCAGCACATTTTCTCGTAGGGCGCCCCTTAGGCACTCTGCCTTTTGCCTCCAATACATCAGACCCCTTGAAAACCTACAAAGATAGATGGACATTACTATTAGCTATAAGGAACAGTTTTTGGAACATATGGAAAAAAGAAGTCTAACACCAGTTGATTCAAACTAATAAGTGGAAATTTCCGCAACGCAATCTAAAGGAGGGTGATATTGTGATAGTTACTGACAAATTAACACCAGCGACCTATTGGACGTTAGGTCAGGTAACCTCTGTTGGAACTAATTGTTCAGGCTTAATGTGAGTCGTTACTGTTGATACAGAGTTCTCAACTTTTACGCGCCCCATCCATAAATTAATCTATTTACCCGTGGACGAGCATGCTTCTGAGAGTTACCACTCCTTCCTAGGTTCTTCCAGTAATCGCGTCTGACTTGTTGGTTGCCCTTAGAGCTATAGAAAGATGTAATAGTTTGTAAGATTTTAAACCAAAAAAAAAAAAAAAAAAAAAGAGAGAGAGCTTAATTAGATTTTGTTTCAATGCAAAATTTTTATTTAATTCGAGCATCATGCACAGGGATGTTTCATAGCCCATCACAAACATACATTTTTTTTTCTTTTTTTGAATTTTAGGCACAACATTGCTAACCATTATATGTGCCAGATATTTGGAGATTATTTATAAGAACAATGTGTAATAGTAGCGGATACCATTTACTCATAAGAGTATAATAGCAAAACTTCATTAAAGATGTATTGTAAATACTGCTTACATTGTATTGTTGCACTGAAGTGCAAGGTGGGCAGTGTTAAGACGTCAAGCGCCTTAGATTTATCATGTAAGCTCATATATGTGCTCATATCTGCCCGTACGTGATAGCTTGAGCAATACGTTCGAGTCAGTTAGTAGTGACCAGCGCGATGGATTGTACGCATCTATAATATCGAGCCCAATTCCATTGTACAAATTATTAATATTCTATAATTTAATAAAAACTATTATTAAAGAAAGAAATATTTGTGGTGTCATCATTTTCAGGCTGCAAAGAAACAATTGGAAAGGTATGGGATGCATAAAATCCCATAAAATCCCCATTTATCATAAGGGCTTTGTTATGATATAAGATAATAGCTTCCTTCTTTTTTAAATAACCCTGTTCAATTATTCCACCCTGGTCTATTTTGAGTCCATTTGTCACAACGTAAAATTTTATCGGCGATCCTTGTATAGTTAAATAGGTGATTCTTAAGGTTTTTTAAAGTTTTATCTGTGATGCCACCTAGTGTGCCTATATCGGTTACATCGATTTATAAATCATGGTTGTGAGAAATGAGTTTAATTAAATTAACCGAAGCTCCGCTATCTATCATAAAGGTTAACTATAGTTCTCGGCCTTTGCGGATTCGTAACCTCATGACTGTAGGTTTGTCATCTCCTTAATCTTCTTCTCGAGGTCATATACACGTAGCAATTTGTATAACGGTTTCTGCATCCTTCGAACTTGTAAAATTTATCCTCGAGCGCCACTTCCCGTAGTCGGGGACTCTTTCCTCCTGGTACACAAGACTGGTCCGGAATTGTGTGAGCTTTGGCTCGTCATCAAGGTCTTGTGACGAGCTTTTGTCGAGTTGAAAGTACCCTCTGCTGGTCTTGATTCCTGAAAGGAAGAAAGAGGTGGTGTTCTCAATGGTTCATTTGATCACAGTTGTCCTGTTAGGTTTTAGTTCCATGGTCCACTATAACTAGTTCGTAGTCTGTAATTACTTCTGGTATACCTACTATTGTCGTAGCGTAGCTGGTAAGTCGAATATTTCGGTCGATGATTACTTGCTATAGGGTTATGTAGACGCGAATTGTTATTATATTGATTATAGTATCAATCAAACCAATAATAACTCTTACCTGAGAGTGCTGGTCAATCCTGGAACCTCGATGTCCTCTCCGGATCCCCGCGTACAACAGAGATAAGTAGGAGGAATCAGGCGCATCTCAATGAATAATACCAGTTTCCTCAATATGGTTTTCTATTACACATACACACATACACACACACCCACACACGCGCGCATACACACAAACTATTTATTTATTTTATACAAATTCCCTTTTCAGTTGAATTTACTTCATTCCCACATAGCACGGCGTACTTTATCACACAAACCGTAAGTTTAACGAATAAAGACGAACCGAAAAAAAATGATTCCTATACTATTATGGAGACTAGAAAAAAAAATCGATTGTTTGGTTGTTACTGAAGTCGGGAAAATGACTGCCCGGCAGGTCCGCTCTTCTCTAGGCTCGAAGACTCGGTCGCAGACACATCGTGTGGATTTTTGCTTGTTAGGTATCAAAACACGTCTTTGTAGACTCCTGAATTCTCTCTACGTCTTCCAACGAAAATGCAACTTAGGTACATTTATTTATCTAAGTGTGTGTGTGGGTGTGTGTGTGCCAAAAAGAGTTGGATTACTCGGCTTTCTTTACGTGTATTGGAGAAAGTTATTCTTCATGTCTCCTGATTTTTTCCACAGAAATCAAGCTTGCATTGTTGTTGCAAGCATTACACATTTTAAATAGAAACCAACACACTGTTGTATAAAGAATTTCCATTAAATAGAGCGCGCAATATCATCACACATTACAGTAATCATTTAACATTTATATACTATATATTTGTTCTTATGGTTTCCATCGGTATAAGATAAAATATGGTTTCTTGTATATCTTTTACTAGTTTAGTTGCTTACCAATTCATTTATAATTATGAATCTATTGAATTGGTTGATGAGTTGATTTATAATTTAAAAACTTTATTTTGTTTAATTTTAATTGAGATTTTAATTTTTACGTCCTGTTATACAACGCGTTACCCTTTCTATTCACAGTAAAGCGCAGTGGAGAGGGAAGCGTTGCCTAGTCACAGTAAAGCGCAGTGGAGAGAGAAACGATGTCTACTCACACAAGCGTGCGCACACGTACACAAGCAGACACACATATACGTTCTATAGAAAGCGTCGTGCACTTTTCTTTTTTATGGCGACGCTCGAGCCCCATCCCTTCGCATTCACTCTTAAGCGCTCAGGAGCGCCATTAGATGTTTTATACAACAAAATTTTTAATTTTCACGTTTTTCTTTGTTTAAATCACTGTATTGCGAGAATGGTTACGAGAATCCAACCCATATCTGGTAATTGTAAAGAGTAACTAATCATGCAAATAGTGTCTATTGCAGCATATGATTTTCAATTGACTTCATCTAAAGGTATAGTTTTGAATTTTCTCCATCTTCATTCGTTTTTGTTTAAGGGTTTTTATATTTCTGATACACACTTTATTAAATCTGCCACAATGTATTAAAAAACACAGCAAATATTAATTTTTATTTTATTCAACTAGCGTTGTAAATACAATGTAAGAACAATTGCACAATTAATACATATTCAAACACATAGAGTAGTTGTAAGCATAGTTTGGAACTGAATAAGGTTTTTATTATTATAATCACATATCACTCTTATATCACTTAACAACGAAATTGTCTCTTTACTAACTTGTGTATTATATAAAATAAATCATCGTGCACCGAGTATATGAATATTATCTATGTTAGTCGCAAGGAAGTCAAAACAATTTTCTATACTCTTAAAAAAATTAATGAAAGTGCCACAAGTTTCAAAATAAATCTCTTAATACTTTAGATGTATGGGAAAACTTAAAAGGCATGGATATCTAAAATTTATACAGGGTGCGTACGATATTTGAGGACAACTTCAGAGTAAAATTAATTAGCTTGTATTTTTAATAAAATTTAATGAAATTTTAGGAATTTTTTATACAACGTTAAATTAATATATAGCTATAAAGTTATTCAATAAAATCGCCATTAGCAGCAATAACCTCTTCGATCCGGGCCCGGAAACGATTACATGCCCGAATCAAATGCTCCTTGTTCATATTGACCATAACGGCATTAATAGCAGTCTTCAGCGAAGAAGTGGTGTTATGAGGACGCTTATTGGTCTCACGCTCAACTACGCCCCATACGTGCTAATCCAAAGGATTAAGATCTGGGGAGCTAGGTGGCCATAGGTTCGGTGTTATGTGGTCATGAAAATTTTCGGCCATCCAATCTTGTGTCGCCATCGCTTTATGTGAAGGAGCAGAGTCTTGTTGAAAAATGTATGGTCTGCCTCCGCTTACATTGCCTATCCAGGGTTTCACTACCGTCTCCAAAATCTCGATGTATGCAGCAGAGTTCACTCGAAGTCCTTGAGTAAAAAAGTGTGGTGGCATAACATGTCCTTCGTTGCTGACAACACCTTAAACCATAACAGTGGCTGGAAATTTTGCGTGCATAACAACAGGAACCTCCGTAGGATTTGAACATAGCCATCTGTCATTTCTGCGATTGGTCTTTTGATCTTGGTCAAAATTTTTTTCGTCGGAAAAAAACCATAACATTTTGGGCGCCTCAGAATGTTTGATTTTGTTTAAAAGACGTTTTGATCGGAGAACTCTCTGTTCCCGTGTTCGTTCCGACATGAACTGTCCTCTGCGCATCACGTAAGACTTATACCGAAGGTCTTCGTGGACAACTCTACGAATAAGGCGCTCAGAAACATGAAGCACACTTGCAAGGGCCCTCATTGATTTTGAAGGGTCCTCGTCTATGATCGCTCGCACTTGCTCTAAAAATTCTGCAGATCGGACAGTGTCAGAACGTTGTTCGTGCTTTTTGCGTTTTGCAACCTCTAAATTTGTATGGCTTGCACATATAGCGACGATGACAGCATGTCTCTTTATTTCTTGAGTGATGTTTTAGTCTGCCATTTCTTATCTGAAAAGGAAAAAAACTAAAAAAAAGAATTCGCGAATTTATAGTCACATTTATGCATGTCCTCAAATACCGTACGCACCCTGTTTACCTTTAAGGAAATGTAAAAAAGGTTAGATTAAAGGTAATGTCATAAAGGTTGTTTGAGAGAAGGAGAGATAGATATATAAATAGATAGAGTGTTCATTCATATACATTTTGTCAAAAAAGTACCGGGAATTGTTGATTTAAATCTGGTGGGGCAATTTAGGCTAGTAAATTTTTTTTCTAGGTTGGTACAATTGTCCTTAATGACTATGCCAAGTTTGAGCGGAATCTGTCAACGAGTGTGTTTACAGTAGCTGGTTAAGTCAGTGGCCTTCAGCTTGCGCGCCGAATTTTGTTTTATGGCTTTAATCGACTAAAAACGGGTGCCACGGAGCGGCAATTTAAGTTTTGGGAACAGGAAGAAGTCACAGGGAGCCAAATCCGGCGAATACGGTGGTTGTTCAAGCGTGTTTGTTGAGTTTTCGGCGAGAAAGTCGGTCACAATCGTAGCTCGGTGAGACGGCGCGTTATCGTGTCTTGCGGCCACCTTTCTCATGCCCAAAATATCAATTAAAATTGTACATGGGGACTCGTGGGATATCTCAAGTTTATGTGCTATCTCGGTTTTCAAGCACCATTTCCTTAATTTTATCGATGTTATCTGCAGTCGAAGCCGTTGATGGGCGTCCGGAACGAGGCAAGTCTTCAAAGACTTCACGACCCTCCTTGAAGGCTTTGTACCACTTATACGCACGGGTTTTCGATTGTGCTTCATCACCAAAAGCCTTTTGCAACATTTTCAATGCATCGGCACACGAAATTTCATTCGCAACACAAAATTTTAGACAAATTCTTTGTTCAACGTAATCACCCATTGTAAAAAATCGGCACGCACTATTGACATCGACTAACTTAACCAGCTACTGTAAACACACTCGTTAACAGATTCCGCTCAAACTTGGCATAGTCATTAAGAACAGTTGTACCAACCTAGAAAAAAAATTTTACCTGCCTAAATTGCCCCGTCAGATTAAAATCGACAATTCCTGGTACTTTTTTGACAGAATGTATATATATATATATATATATATATATAAAATTAATACAAAATTTGTTAATATTTATAGAAAAATATTGCACGTGATATCACAGTCGAGGAAATTTAAAACTAATAGAGCTGAAATAAATCTTGTCAATAAAACAAGTGATATCACAGATAGTTAAATATGCACAAATACAAATACAATGCCACTTAAATACAAACATACAATGCACATAAATAAATAAATAAATTAACATAAATAAAATAACACAGAGACGCTACTGATTGAGTTCGAGGTAGTGTCTCTTGACCGCTTTTTTAAACCTATCGAGAGACGAGAAGTTTCGTATGTCAGTAGGCAGAGAGTTCCATAAATGCGCACCTTGAACTTTGAAGAGCGCTTTCCAGTCTCAGTGCGCATGAGAGGAGCAATGAGTTCCTTAGTTTCACCGCTAAGAGGTCCCCTGGGCACAAATCTAGAGAAGAGACTATCTAGATAGTCAGGAACACGCATGCATATAAGTACAGCTATAAAATAGTGTCTCTTCATATCAGTACGCAGCCAACCCAGAGAGTCCCGATGAAGAGAAGAGAGAGAGAGAGAGAGAGAGGGAAAGAGAGAGAGAGAGAGTGTGTGCACGCGTGCGTGTGTGTATGTGTAGGTGAGCTGTGCTACAACTCAAGTCGAGAAGCGATTAGCTGGAAGAAGAGAGAGAAAGGCGTATGTGAGTACGCGTGCATTTACAAAAGCGAAATTAAGTATAATTTCGAAGCGTGATTATATGAACCGAACTTTGTAATGAACAATTTTTTAATAAACTAAGCATCCGGTAAAGAAAGATATCATGATTTTTTGTTTCAAATTTCATCAAATTATTTTCGAAGAAGAAGAATTATATTCACTCTTACCCGAGTATTGCTGATGTTTAGTAAAATTTAAGACGATAAAAAAGTAAGATTCATGTAAGATTCGAATTTATTGATATAAATATACTGGCGTACTCGATATTTTGAAGTGAGTAAAAATGTATTCAGTATCGAAATATTCAAAAAATAATTTCTAAGAAAGAAAGATGAAAAACAACGCACATTTTTAAAATTCTAGCCCAGGGTGTTATAAAATGATAGTGATCAAACGATTATTTCGTAGTAGAAACGTTATACTTTTAACAAGTATGATTGCATGTGATCGAACAACATTATGATACCTCCTCATACCATCTTTAGGACACGCATCAACGCGGTGAGAAATTAGGCTCTGCCCGTGTCCTAGGCGAGTGGTTCTCTCGAGACATCAGGCCGGCCTGAGGCGAAAGTAGTGTGTCCCACCAGTGTGCGGCTAGTTAGATCGTTGCGTCATGCAGCTCACACTGTTCTTCTTTCTTTGTGGTCAATGTAAGAGAGCTCTCCCGCATTGCGCTGAGGATTCTCACCACGTTCGTTCTTTTGCATCTTCGAGAGTTCGTCTTCGCGATTTCTTGCGCCGCATTTTTAGTGCCCCTTTAGCACTTTAGAGTCACTTTTATATCGTATAATTACTTTTAGTAATAAATAATAAGTCGCTTGCTTGCCCCGACTTTTCTCTCTACTTCGTGAGAGTTTTGCGCCAAGGCAAGTTAGTTTTCTTTTCACGAAATGAGTGTTTAGTTTATTTCTTCCTCCATCCCTCATTCATTCCCTTTTATTAAAAATAATTTATACCTTGACCTTTTATTAGTTAGTCGTATTTTATTCGAGTGTTATATTTATATAAATCTATAATTTTAAACCTTAAATTATACTTTATTAAATTATATTCAAAAAACATTTCAAATAATGTTTCTTTTTAAAACTTTTAATATTAAATTCTTGATTCTCAAATTTCTAATTTAATGATTTTAATTTAATACATCTATAGTTATAAAATTATATTTAAAATTTTACTTAATACATTTATATTTAAAAGAAATATACTAACGCCTAAAAAAATACAATATTTTTTTTTTGACATTTTTTATTCCAGCCTTCTATCATTTGCTGCATAATGTCGATCAAGAGAAAGGAGAAGGCAGCGATGTTTTTGAAGAAAAAGATGAGCAGGTTGTAACATCACCTCTAAACATGAAGGCTGCGGTAGAGCGTGATTTTTTAATGCACGTCTCATCAGACGACGAGTGATGATGATGAAGAGTGAGTACAGTAACAACAACAGCAATAACAGCATTAACAATAACAGCAATAACAACAGCAACAATAACAAAAGTATAACAATAGTAAAGAAAATAATGTTGACAAGGATATTCATAGTGACTCCACGATACATACGTCGGAGGATGAAATTGAGAATACTGCGCATATTAATTTGCGTTATTGGCTAATGACTTACTCGCACTCGAGACTACCAGATAGAAAAATAATAGATAAATAAATAAAAATATTTCAATAAATACAAAAATGTTTGTTAAATTTATATTATATTAAGTGTGCAACTAACAATAAGTTCCCGCTATTTGTCAATATATGGCTCCAGCAGTAAGTGCTTATCGATTTCGACATCTAAAACGTCATAATGCAAGTTTAGACATATGGTAATTCGGTTTGACACATAAGTGATTTTATTTTGGCGTCATATACTTTTGGTTGTGTGAAAATGTCTCATTTTGTGTCAAATAATCGTCGTTTGCGGAAAGTGCTGCTTTTTTTCTTTAATTCGAAGGAAACAGCAGCTAAAGCATATCGGGAGCTCCAAACGTCTACGAAGATACTGCTATAAGTGAAACAACATGCCGTGATTGGCTCCGTCGCTTCAAAAACGGTGGTTTCGATATTGACGACTGTCTGCGTGAAGAAAGACCAAAAACCTTCGGAGCGCTGAATTGGAGGTATGGCTCAACGAGGATCTATTTTAAACGAGAAATAAGCTTGCTTTAGTATTAGGAGTTACCCGCCAAGCCATTTCCAAGTGACTGCATGCGTCGGGAATGATACAAAAGCAGGAAACTTGGGTTTCTTATGATTTGAAGCCAAGGGTCGTTGTACGTCGTTTCTTTGCCTGTAAACAACTGCTCCAGCGGTAAAGAAGGAAGGGTTTTCTTCATCGCATCGTGACAGGTGATGAAAAATGGATTTATTACAGCAACCTAAAGGTAAGAAAGTCATGGGGTTATTTATTATGAGCTGTTAAAACCAAACGAAACCATCGCTGTGCAATGATATACTTTACTACACATATGAAGATATCAAAAATTGGCTTGATTCGTGGATAGCTTCATAAGATAAAATACTTTTACCATAACGGTATTCAAGTTCTGCAAGAAAGATGGGAAAAAGTTGTAGCTAGCGATAGGCAATACTTTGAATGATTCATTTGCAACTATTTTTTCACAATAAAGTTGCATTCTTATCAAGACAAACAGCTAGAACTTAGTTACGCACCTAATATATATGATTGTATGCGAACAATACACAATAGGTGACACTTAATCAAGTCTTTAACGCATCGTCTCGCTTGATGTATCTAAATACAATTTCAGTAAAAATATTGTGAGCCATTCCGCACCTGTACATTACATACCTTGATTAAATCATAGTTTTCAGAGCATCGTTATCGATTTAGAAGATCAACATGGCTAATGTACTTTAAAAAAAAAAACAAGAGTGTGGAAAAACGTAGCGTATATATTGTCTTCTTTTCATATACACGAGTGCATGTACAGCAAGCTCGATATTTTTTCTTAGCCTACAACTGTAACATCCACTGAGATAAGCAGCTTTTTACACTATAAACCAGTGCCTTTCCTCCGTGATAAATCTTGCACATACTATGCTATACACATAGGCAAAAATCGTACCCATAGATACCGATGCTAAAAATGTAAAAGTTGCGCCAGTTAATAATTCAATGTTCAATCAAATGGACGTCTTTTCAATCAGAAGCTCGTTTTACTGCCAAACAACGTTTATCTATATTAGGCTTATATTGAGTCGTTACTAAATTAAAGTCCTACGGATAAAGAGTCACATTTCACAAACATATTCCGGTACGTTAATTCACCTAGATTCTTTGATGCAGCACTTAATAAACAACAATAACCATAACAACCGGTTAGTGGTGTAAACAAGGAGGTGATTAATCGTCAACAGTTTACATTAGGTGACAAAAATTTTGATATGCTCGGACATTTGCATCGCAATGTCTTTAATAGAGATGAAAAGTTTTTCAACGGTGTAGAAATGAGAGTAATTTTCGTCTCCAGTAAAAATGCTTTTTGTCTTATCATCGCCTTATAAGATGAAAAATTTACTGTATAAATTGAAAAACCTACGCTGATTGTGCGTAGGATAAAGATAGAACCTGGAATTTCACTCTCATACGCCAAAACACTGGCTAAAACAACGGCAAAGTATTCGATTACACGTGTTAAAATGAAATCATTTACAATGCACACGGGTATTATCGGTGATACATTAGATAATATTATCATCGGATGATTATCAGAAAAAATCATCATCGATTTTGTCGACAACAAAGCTTTTAATGAAATCCAACATCTTAATTTCTTCAACTTATAAATTATCTGTCTCTGTACATTGATGGTGTACAAATTCCAAGCAAACCGTTACAACTTCGTTTTGCTGGTAATAATTGATTGTACGTAGGCGCATTTCATACGCTATTTTGAGGCACTGGTGTACACTTTTTCGACAAAAGATTCGGCATCAATCATTACAATTACTCTTGAGGATATTTTCTCACAGTTTTTAATCTTACGTTCGATTAATTCGCACACTGCGCTTCGCACTGGAATCTGGTGCGCTCAAGTAGCATGCATATAGAGGTACAGTTTGAAGAAGCACTTAAAATTACTATAAATTGCACAGTTTATGTCAAATATGACAACGTGTAGAAAATTGATGCAAATAGACAAATCATATAGGATTTTAGTGCATGAATCATTCGTAACAATGATATTGGGAAAGCTGTATATGCGTATATCATATAAAAGCCATCGTAATGTCAAATATTCATCGCGAGACGGCGATGTTTGATTACACTTTAAGTGTAAGCAGCCAAGGTGTCTTTTGGTTTGTAGCTGTGCATAGTGAGTCTTTTGACGACTTCAAAAATCTTGAAATTTTTAGAAAATGGTGTCGATGGCTCCATAGCTAAGCTCAATTGGCTGGCATGAATTAAAGAAGAGAGCGGGGAAATCGCGAGCGCACAATGAGACTCGGCAGTCCAAGTCTTGTAAGCGCTTCAGCCGGACCTCGAGTTCCTCGTGAATCCGGTACGAAATATACGTCTTACGAGAAGGTGGTGTGCGAGCGAGGAGTTATCGCGAGTGTCAGAGTGCGTAACGAGCCTCTGGCTTAAAAGGCCTTACAGTTTGAGTGGGGTGAGAGAGAGAGAGCAGAGTCGACGGAAGGAGGGCCCAGGGAGCATGTCTATTAACCAGCCGGAGTACCCGAGAAGCCCATCCAATGATTGAAGAAGAAGAAGGTTGAGGTGTCCTGGAGGGCAGCCAGCCGCTGATTTGCAAGAGCGAGTTAGCCCAAGCAGTGGTGAGTTAAATTTGTAAGCTTGGCGCGCTTACATACAGAAAACGTGTGCAAGAGAGACTTATTAGTGTATGACAGAGAGAAAACGAGAAGAGTCATCGTGGCGACGCAGAAACATGCCGACGAGGACGAGCGTTCATGGGTGCTCGCAAGCCTCTTCTACTACTTGTCACACGAGAAGAGAGCGAAGGTGTGAAAGCTACGCAAGCTTTCTAAAGATTGTTCTTGCTTAGGCAGAGCCAGCGTCAGGTCTTCATCGACGAGTGTAAGCTTCTTTGAGCAGTCAAGCTACGATCTACCGTTGAGTGAGAGTTCGAGAGAGAGTGAGCAACCGAGAAATAATAAATCTAATTCGGAAAAAACTATGGTTGGCCTCGAATATTATGGTGGTTTCTACAGAGCCGTAATAAAACCCTGCAGTTCAGGCTCACCTTTCAGGTTATGTAACACTCAACATGCATAGCTAGGAAATTATATAAGCTCCGATGGATACATTAAAGGGCTACTTAGATAATTCATACACTTCTTTAAGAATTTTGGAACACTTCAAAAATATTTTTAACGCTTCACGACATTCATATAGAAACGGCTTACGGTTCAAAGGCGCTTGTTATCAGTGAGAGATCCAGTGCTGAGTATGCAAAATATTTGAGAGAAAATGTATGCGAGGCACAACAACAAACAGACGATGAAGGAGAAAACAATAAAAACAAGGTACCGAGTGCTAATCTTTCAAGTATTACACAACTCTTGATGAGCTCCGAAAAGTGCGTGAGTGTATCACTATGCAAATAAAACATCTCGCAGAGAATGCAGGATTTGTGAATTTTATTTTAGACTGTATAGTTGATTTTGTGAAAAATAAAATTGGCAAAAAAGTATTACCAGAAGAGGAAAAAGTATTCTCAGACTTGTTAACTTTTGAGCAATTTTATATTGTACTAATTATAAAACTAAAATTTTTAAAGTAAAAATAAATTTAGGTTATGCATATCTAGATCAAGAACTATTAATATTGATTCTCGAAAAATTGTACGCATATTGTTCACCTATGTTAGTTAAAGATGTTTATATTTTTATATTGGAAACGTTAAAATTTGTAAAATATTTCTGAATTGATTTTCCTGAAACTAAATAAATTGAAAAATATTTAAAAAAACATGTATTATTCCACTACAGCTTCTACCCCTTCTTACTTTCATGAAAGAATATAAAATATAAGTTTTCTCTTGATGAAATACATTAAGCTTTAAGCCATGGGTTAGTGTTATGCAATAGTAACTTGTATCATTGCAAGCAGCAAAAGATAACAATATAAAAGTAAGAGAAATATTCACTTATGATATAGAACGCTTAAAATCTACACGGTTTACTAAATATAGTAATGAAAATATAGTTGACAATAAAATTATATTTTACAACGAATAAGCAGACTCTTTTTATATATTATATATAATGTAATTAACAAAATTCTATCTATCTCTAAAATTGCTTTTCTCATACAAATACAGATCATTGGATAATTGGGTGTCATTCTACTTTCGTCTTCAACAATGGCTCGATAAATTTGTATACATGGAGTAGTTGCAAGGCAAAACTACATCGCCCTTTTTAGAGTCATATATTTTTTATTACGTAGAAACTACAATACAATAAAATTATTATTATCGTCTAGTACCGCATGTTACATCTATACAATCATTAGCCATATCTTTCAACTTCTTTTTTCTTCGCTAGTAGAGCACGTAATCTTGCACGCATATACAGACACATACACGTATTAATATGTACACTCATTTCCGACATAACATAGCCCAGCTTCCTTATAGCTTCTCGACTTATACATACGTGGCACCGGAACAAGTCACAACTCGCTCAACACTACTCTCTGTCTTATCTTTCTTTTCTCTGAGCGTCCCTCTCTTTCTCTCACGCAATGTATGCACATTCTTATTTATGAATCTGTTTAATTATACAAAATGCAAAATAATTATTTATAAATAAATAATTTATAAAAAAATTATTCAAACAATTTAGAAATGAACAATATTGTTTATTTATAAAAATTATTTATGTATAAACAGTAGATTATTTATTCACGAGAATTATTTAAATAATTTATATAAATAAATAGTATCTATAAAAATTATTTATTTATTTATGAAAATTAATTAATTAGTTTATTTATGAAAAATTAATTGTTCATAAATATTATTTATCTTTAACGGGTTACCCCCACTTGCGACTTTAAAAAAATCGATTTTTTGTTAATTGCATTTTTTTGAAGTATAAGTATCTGAGAATATGACCTGGAAATTTCAAGTCGATCCGAACAAAATTGACTGAGATATGAGCGTTGAAAGAAAAGAATCCGTTGTGTAAACAACCGGCAATTAAAACTTTAAACGCGTTTTTCTCGAAATGGCATTTCTGAAGTCAGTGACCAAGATTACTCAAACACTAATGAACCGATCTTCTTAAAATTTCGCAGGCTTATTTAATACACAAAAATGTAGTCTTTAATCGTTTGATTTTTTCGTTAAAATCAAACCATTAACTTTGACTGTCCGCCATTTTGTGAAAAATAAATATTTTTTTAAATCCTTTAATTAAAGACTAGTTTATACTTATATTTAACTAAATCTATCCACATTTTTTGTTTCAAATGATCCACTTCGCCGCAATGTTGGTGACCGCAAACCGTATAAATAAAAACACAATTTCATTGGCGGCCATTTGCCACTTAACAATGTAATATTTTGCAATAAAAAAATTACTAAAAGTTCTTCAAGATGTATCCTTCAAGATGATATAATAATTGTTAAAAAAATTTTTGTAGTTTTCTTTAAAAAAATTCATGAAAAAGGCCTTTTTTGTTGAGCTACAACTGGGGGTAACCCCTTAAATCTGTTTGAATTTTTTAAATGGCTTTGTAAACGTTATTGATCAGTCCATCTCTAAGGACGTGTAAATTTTTTTTCAATGGCCTTATAAAGGTTGTTTTAAATTGTTATTTTTATTTATATTTTGTTAGCCTTAGAGGTCCTTTACCAGTACAGCAAGAATAAAAAATTTTTATTCTTGTTTATTTTATGTTAATTGGTTGTTAATTGATTTTTTATTATTTGTTCGGGAACAAAGTAGCTCACTTGCCTGTTAAATATTTTTTTATTGTTTTCTAAAAAAATCTCTTGTTTAAATATTACTTTTACCGGCATCTCACCGCCGCGTACTACTCATTCCGCGCCCCTTTTCTTCTCCCTATGTCATCCATTATCTTATCAGTTCCTAAAATTGCACGAAACGGTTAATGCGATGACGTCATTTAGTTTATTCTATAACCGGTGTATTACAACTTACTTATATATGTCAAATTCTACCGAAAAACCTAATTTTTTGAGAAATTTTTCGTAAAACAGAAAATTGGAGACATCTTTTATTGTCATTTTGTAAGGTCTCTACAAATCATAAATCATGTATTATAATGATCTGTTTTTGATTCGAAATTAATGCATCAATCATACTTAGTTTTCGACGATTCAAATTTTAAACATTTGATAAAAAATCTATAGTATGTCGGCAGTCACTAGAAATTAGAGCATTAATTTCTCTTTTTCATTAGAAGCACAAGAAACCTTACAAAATGACAATATATTCATATTAAAAGATTGTCTTCTTTTATCTTGATAAATTCTTGAAAATCAGAAGGTAATGATCATTTTTCTTTCATTATGTTCGATATTTATTTAATGATTATTTTTGGATAAAAGTGGTGAAATGTAATATTATTTGCTGTGAAACCACATCTATCTTACTCTGGCATTCGACTTTTGGTTCATGGAAAAAACCACAGTCAAAATAACCATGAACAGAGTAATTAGAACTCTCTTCTTTCTGTAACTGTTGCGAGTCTATCTATATGTACTATCTTATTTTTATGTTTATTAGATTTTTTAATACAATATACAACATCATTTATTTTTTTAATGATTACATAAGGTCCTTCCCAGTTACTTTGAAGTTTGGTTGATTTTCCTTTTCTTCTTTGTGGATTATAAAACCAAACTTTTTGTCCTTCATTATAAATAACTGTTCGAGCTTTTTGATTATAATATTTCTTTGCTTTATTTGATGTCATTTGCATTTGTTTTCGAGCAAATTTGTGGATTTTATCTAAATGATTATATAATTTTCTAAGGTATTCATGGCTTGATCTATTCTCGATTCCTGGTGGGTGTCCTCGTAGTAAGTCCAATGGAAGTCAAAGATCAGTGCCAGTTAACATTTCAGCAGGTGTGACACCGGTAAAAGAATGTTTTGAAGACCTGTAAGCTAATAAAAAGATTAAAATCCAATTATCCAAATTTTTTTGATTTTGCGTAATTTATTTGGATAAATGATGTAAAATTTGTTGATGTTGTCCTTCTACCTGATCATTTGATTGAGGGTGTAATGGTGTTGTTCTTGTTTTATAAATCCCTAATAAATTTCAAAATTCTTTAATGAATTTTAAATTAAAATTTTTACCTTGATCTGTATGAATTATTAGAGGAACACCATATCTACAAATGATTAATTTAACTTAAATTTTAGTTATCAAGGGGCGCGCCAGCGCCCCGTAGTAAGTATTGGTACGTACTACGGGCGCCTGGCACACTTATTTATACATTAAATTGATGCATAAAAAAATTGAAAAATTTTTAATTCTACATTATAATATTTAATAAAATGTAATCTATCACTTTAGCTTTTTTTTTTATGTTCTTTCAAATAAAAAAAAAAGCATTAACATTCGTGCATTCGTTACAAAAATACGATATGCGACCCCAAATTTTTATCAAATTGCTCTTCAAGCATTTCGTCTAATATCTAGATTCATGTTAAGATAAGATAATCTGAACAAAATAATCTCTTGTTTTTATCTCATCATCTCTTTTTGTGTATATATATATATATATATATATACTAACTATACTAAAATATCTCATCAACAAAAGTGTTTATTGTTGGCATTATTTAAGTAAATAATAAATAAACATAAAATAATTGTGCTTAAAACAAAAACAATCAAGGGGTTATTAACTATGTTTACTATTTCTTCTATAGTATAAAGTATTTTTTTAAATTAAGATATAATTACAATTTTAATATATATTCAAATTATGTATTTAAATATATTGAATTTTAAAATATTTCTTAATTCAAAAAAATACTTCACACTATAGAAGAAATTTTAAATGTAAAATTAATACAAGTGTATATAAATTGCCATGCAACTTATGATCCAAATTTAAATCTTAGTTCTACAAGCGTTGCATAGCGTAACGGTAAGGGCGTTTGCTTTATAATGTGAAGGACCCGGGATCGATCCCACCGTAGATCAAAACATTTTTCTGCGTTGTTTTCCGTAAAATAATGTGTAAAATAACATGTGCGACAATGCGAATAAACGATTAAATACACAGTGTGTCCCATGGAAAACGGAACTTTTTCAAAATAAAGATAAAAACTCAATATTTCGGCAAATCTCACTTATTTTATTCAAAATAGTCTTCTTCCGCATTAATACAACGTTTTGCACGATCAATTAACATATCGAATGAGTTTTTGAGATCATTTTTATCCATCGACTTTAGTATGTCGGTCGTCGCTCTTTGGATGGCCTCTACGTCGGCATAACGTTTTCCTTTCATAGGCAAGTGCAATTTGGAGAACAAGTAGAAGTCGCACGAAGCCAAATCCGGCGAGTACGGTGAATGGTTGATGGTTAAAATGGAATTTTTGATCAAAAAATCCGTGATCAAGTTCGATCGATGAGACGGGGCATTATCATGCAACCAACGCCAGCTCCCTTTTTCACGGTATTGTGGCCGCACACGACGAATACGGCTGAGCAAACGCTTTATAACACCAAGATAAAACACAGCAGTAATCGTTTGACCAGGTGGAACGAATTAACAAAAAATAATACCCTTCGAATTGTAGAAACAAATCAACATTGTCTTCACTTTTGACTTTTCAAGACGACTTTTTTCGGATTGGGCTCGGTTGAGGGCTTTCATTTAGCACTTTGACGATTGGTTTCGGGGTGATATTAAAAACACCATGTCTTGTCATCAGTTACAATTGAATATTTCAAGTTTGGGTCCTTTTTTGACTCTTTAATCAAATCCTTACAATGTTGAATTCGGAGCAATTTTTCGTAGTCGGTCAATTTGTGTGGAACAAAGCGTGCACACACCTTCCGTAGATTAAAATGATCGGTTAAAATGCGATGAATTGAGTTTTTGGACATATTCAATTCCATTACCATGTATCGCAATTAAGATTTTGGCTTATTTTTTATATATTCGAGCACTTTTTTTAAGTTACTTTGAGTAACCACGGTATTTGAAGGATCTGGATGTTCGTCGTCCTGAATGTCTTCGCGACTTTCCTGGAACCACTTATATCACTCATACACTCTGGTACGGGATGGACAATTATCACCAAAAACTTGTTTCAGCAAATTATGCGTCTCAGTAAAGGATTTACCGAGTTTAAAACAGAACTAAATATTTGCTCTTTGTTCGAAGCTCATTTTTCGACCGATGCCACAAACACACTGTCACTTTAAGCGCTATATTTTGATTTCCATTGAACTAAATGTGATACAATTTTGACAGGATGACAGTTAAGAATGGAACTTTCCATTGCTAACATCCACCAATAGGTGGCGCCAATATAAATCGATGTTTTAAAAAAGTTCCGTTTTCCTGGGGACACACTGTGTATAATGCGTATGTGAAAAATATGTATAATCATCATAAAAAATAAAATTATAAAATATATAAAATACTGAACTAAAGTTTTTATAAAGGTTTTAAAAAAGTATTTAAAAAGGTTTCATCAACTACTTACAATCATTAAAATGATTAGCTTTTTGGTTTTTACACGAAAAAGAAATATGTAACCGTTCCAAAAGCTAATAACTATTTATATTCTAGCATTTATTGCATCTTTGTTTGTAAGGACATTTTCTAAAGATAAAAATCTAATAAAATCTTATAAACATTTATTAAATTTATAAAATGACGATAAAAACTTCGAAACATTAATATACATTATTGACCATTATTAGAGCCTAAAATCCACACATTATAAGATTTTAATATTACCTAATAAAAGCTAATAATCATAATGAAGAATTACTTTTTGTTAATAACATTTATATACGTGATTATTTCCGCTTGGGTTTCATGAAAGAACATTTCTTTAGAACAATCTTTAAAAGTTGGTCGTTCTGTTGTCAGTGCTAGAGCTAATAATATTATACTATATTTGATTGTTAAGTATTTGATTGTATTGATGGAGTTTGTACTGGACTTGGATTTCCACCTAGAGTTGTTAGAGATATTGTTGTAGTAGTTAAAGCCTACACAACTCGAGTTGCTGGTGGTGCTTTTCCCACTGAATTATTAGATGAAATGAGTGAAATATTACAAAAGAGAGGAGTCGAATTTGGTGTTACAACAGAGAGAAAAAGACGTTGTGGTTAACTTAATTTAGCTTTATTTAGATGTACAGCAATGGTTATCGGGTAAGTGCACTTCTTTTAAATAATGAAGATAACGATAAATTTATTTTCATTTATAATAATAAAATTTTGTTGATTAAAGTTATAAAATTCACTCATAAGTCTGCTTATTTATGGAATATTCACTTAGAGAAAAATTCAAGTAATTTTATATATTTTTCTAATTTTATTAAAAGTTTACACAGTATGTTGGAAAAGTTCCCGAACTTTTGAAATAAAAAATCGAAAATTACATCTATAGAAATTTATTCCAGTTAACTTTCAACATAGTCCCATTCCCTAGATGTACACTCATTTAAGCGCTCCATGAGTGATTCGAAGGCTCTCTGGTACTCCTCTGAAGTTATCGCTGTGAGACGCTTGGTGCAAGCCGCTCGAATGCTCAGTACATCTTCAAAAAATCGTCCTTTCAAGGCCATTTTAAGCTTGGGAAATAGAAAAAAGTCAGCTGGAGCCAGATCTGGCGAGTATGGGGCGTGATTGATGCGTGGGATCTAATTTTCGGCAAGATAATGCTTCACAATGTTCGAAGAATGAGCCGGTGCATTGTCATCCAGCAAACTCCACGATCCTGGTTCCTTGTACTTGGGCCTGATGCGATTAATCCGGCGCTTCAGACGTTTTAACACCTCAACGTAATACGCAGCATTAACGGTGGTGTTTTGGGGCACAAATTTTTTGTGTATCAGGCCTTTGGAGTCGAAGTAAGCGATGAGCATCGTCTTTACCCGTGATTTTTGTTGGCACACTTTTTGAGACCTCGCACGGCCCGGACTGAGCCAAGCGGATGACTGGCGCTTCGTAAAAGGATCGTATTGAAAGCACCAAGTCTCGTCTTCAGTGACAATTAAGGTTAGAAAGCCCGGAGTGGTGTCGCAAGTCTCGATAAAATCTTGACAACATTGAATGCGAGTTTCTTTCTGCTCTGGTGTGAGAAAGTGCGGAACAAATCAAGAGCAGACCTTCCTGCGGTTCATTTTTTCTTTTAAAATCAACGCGACGATATCCTTGCTCATGTTAAGTTCGTCTGCCAACATTCTAAGAGACATGTGACAATCCTGCTTTAGTAGCGCGTGCATGCGAGCCTCGTTTTCGTCGGTAACAGCTCTTGACGGCCGGCCGCTTCTCTCGTCATCTTATAACGACTCTTTACCCTTCTTGAACCAACTGAACCACGTGTAAAAAGTTGTACGCGACACTACACCTTCACCGTTAGCCGAATCGATCATTTTTTTCGTTTCCGCGAAAGTTTTTTTAAGTTTATAGCAGAATTTAAGTGCGCCACGATGTTCAAATTTCTCATCCATCGTAGAGCTTGCACCGGGGTACTAAACACACGTTCACTCAAGCACGTCTGTCACGGCAACGAATGAACGGATACTGGTGAAAAAATTCTCAGACACTCCAGAAAGATGTAGCAACATAGTACTGGTACCGTCCAAGAGGTGACGCCTCTCGTACAAGCGCTACAAAATAAGTTCGGGAACTTTTCCGACATACAGTGTATATCTACAATATTAATAAATTTATATTATTTTATCGTATTTTTATTATTTGTCTAAAAAGTTATTTAAGTAATTTTATAAATTTTTCTGATTTTATTAATAGTTTGTACCTACAATATTAATAAATTTTTATTATGTTATTGTATTATATTTATTATTCGTCTAAAAAGTTATAATAAAGTTTTTTTTTGGGTTTTTAATCAATAATATATTAATAACATAATCAATTGCAAGTCTTATTACACCTTACTAGGTTCCTTTGTATTTGCTTCGCAATCATTTTTTTTTTATTCTCTGCTACCTAGTTTTTGCTCATGATCATACATAATAGTTTAAGGTTTCAAAATATTGTTTTATTTACTTTTGCACTGTATGTTCTCCATCTATGGCATGGTATACGAACATTCATTATAGTACTTCTTCAGCCTTTTCTAGAGGTGTTTCAGAATTTATCAAATACAATTAATTATTTGTTTAACAAAAGTGTGATTATTTAATTAATCAAAAAGATTTAAAACTTAAAATGAGTAATGGTAAGGAAAAATTTTTCTAAAATTTAATAATTAACTTCTTTTCATTATTTATAAATATATTTTTTAGAATTGGCATTGGATATAGTTAAACAAACTTTTGTACTCAAAAATAAAAATAAAAAAGAAAATAGTCAGATATACAAATTAGATATTTTGATAAATTTCATGGAAACTGAAACATGGATCGATTTGACTCTTACAAATTTAAACTTATTAATGTTATATGAAGATTTGTTATGATGATAAATAATTAATGTAAACAATTGGCCGTATAAATATATTTCATTAAATATTTATTCACTTGTTTCTTACAGTTTGTCAAGTAAGAGCGTGGTCGACTTTACTGACAAGTAATAAAAGATTTTGCTTTAATTCCTTCGCAAGCCGATAGAGAAAAGCTTTTTTCTTAATGCATTGTCAACAAAGATTTGGTTGTCGTTGATCTTTTGAAAAAGAATCACGTTAAACGCCATGAGTGCTAAGTACGCGTCGCGCTACGAGGCTGTGTTCCTTTGCATCCACCCAAAAGGTCCCAAAATGTCGCAATCAGCGGCTGCTAAATATATGAGAAAATCGAAGGCATTTTTACAGAAGTGGATACAGCGATACAAAGTGGCTAAAAATGTCGATGATTTACCAGAACGTGGCTCGATAGGAAAAGTGAACAAAAAAGATGAAAAAAGAATAGTGAATCTGTTTTCGCGGAATTCTGCTTTAACACTGCGGCAAGGACAAGCAAAATTAATGGCAAAAGGTTTAGATATATCCTACGAGACTATCCGAACCCATCTTCGTACTCATCATCTGAAATGGCACAACACAATGAAAAAGCCTCTGTTGACTGAAAAACATGTGACAAAGCGACTCGCTTGGGTGCATAAGAATATTGATAGAGATTTTGAAAATGTCATTTTTACTGATGAATGTTCTATATGGGCACGTTTTGTCCTCACGCGAGCCTGGTCAACTTCCACCAATAGGCTCGTTCAGCGGACGATAATTTATGTATTATATTAAATAATTAATTGATTTTATTATATAATACAATTTGAAAATAAATTTGTAATATGAAATATATTGCAAGTATTTGCATGTATTTAATTTATAAAAATTATATTTCTTTTATATTTATAAATTTGTATCAACACAAATATAAATTAAATTTTTTTATCAACAACACAAATATAAATTAAATCTTTCAATTAACAACACAAATATAAATTCAATTTTATCAATATTTTTATTATAAATTAATATAATGTTATTTTGTACATGAAATTACAAAACAATTTATACATGATTATTATCTATGACTTTAAATTCAACTTCTTTTTATAATAAAATGTATACCAAATTATATTTCTTTAAATTTAACTTATTTTTATAAAGTTTTTACACAAACATTTTGTAAAATATAAAAATGATGAAATTATAAAAAAAAACAACGGCCAAAAGTTTCTCGAAATATTTACATTCTTTTCTTACAACAAACGTTAATTTTATAACATTCTACAAAATTTTACAACTTTTTAAAATTTCATTTTCTTTTATCTATACAACTAATGCATCATATAGTGCAATCATTCTTCACAGATTACTTTCATAATAAATCGAATATAATATTTTATAATTTGATATATATTCTACCCAATTTATGAAATCTAAATACAACCTTTTTAATAAAAAGAAAATTATGGTAAGTATTGGTTGTCGTTTAAACATATTTTTCTGTGCTCTCTTCATGTATTATCAATTTATCGAATATTAGTATTGCACCTATGCGTAACTTATTAAAAAGAATATTTAAAAGGAGCATTTTTGACTCTCGAAAGTTGTGAAATCAAATAATATTGCTAAGTATTTTTTTTTTTATCAACACATTTTTTTTTAACGATAGCTGATCATCAATGTTGTTGTATACAATATGCTTATAAATAACTACATGTTAATACAACAATCTTTTAAATACAAAAAAATTATTGTTTTCGTTATTATTAAAAAATATGAAAAAATATAATTAGTAATTAATTTTCATAAACATCCTTTCAAATTTTCTATAATTTTAAAATATTTCAGACTAAAGAAAGCAATAAAATATAATAATATCGCTAAATATCATCTTTCTTTGTATTAATGTATTTTTTGACCGCTACCTGGTCATCATTTACTAATCGGATTAATAAAAAGTCATTACACAAATTTCTATGCACGAAAGTTGTGAAATCTATTTAATGTTGTTAAGTATTTCAATATTTGTGTCGAACACATTTATTTTATAATTTTAGTTAATACTAAAAAATATTATTTTATATTTTAGACAATTTTCTTTTAAAATGTTACTTTGAATTGAAATATCAAAGTATACAAAATATCAATGATGTGAAATGATTCTTTTTACTCTTACATTTATTTAGTTTTAATTTTATTTCAATTCAATAATTTACATATAATTCCATATTGTTTTCGTACGATAGTAGGAAGTTGCTTCGAATGAAACCACTGAAATCAAATAATTCTTTTAACTATATTTTTCTATATCTTTTATGCTATATTCTTTTACAACTTATATATTTCATAAAAAGTTACTTGTGACATGTAATTAAAACCATACTTGCCGGACACTTGTAGAGTACAAGGTCTGGCTATTAAATAACGAGACTGCGCGCCTAGAGGGCGCCGTAGAGGGGTGGGGAAAAAAACGAGTAGTGCGTTGGGTAGCTAGATATCTTGTCTATGCACGTACCAAAACACGTTAAAACACAGGAGCAACGTATCAATCTCAAATGTCTCGCTAAATTGAAAAAAACTCCGACTAAGTGCTGTAAATTGTTGCAAGAAGCCTATGGGGACAAATCTCTATCTCGTGCGCGTGTTTTTGAGTGGTGTAAGCGCTTCAGTGAGGGCTGAGTGAGCACTGAAGATGACCAACGCTCAGGTCGCCCTGTCACTGTTTCAACTCCGGAAACAGTGACCATAATCAACCAAATTGTGCGTGCAGATCGTCGAATCAGCATCCGGATGATTGCCGAGGCTGTAAACGCCGATAAAGAAACAGTGAGACAAATTTTACGCGAGGAATTACACATGACAAAAGTCTGTGCGAAGTTGGTGCCAAAAAACCTGACTCCTGACCAAAAGCTCTTGCGTCAACAGGTCTGCTCAGATTTTCTTGAAAGGTTTGAAAAAAGATTCCGGACTGATGAAAAACATTATTACTTGCGACAAAACGTGGATTTTTCAATACGATGTTGAAACAAAGCGGCAATCGATGCATTGGAAGACGCCTGAATCGCCCAGAATCAAAAAAGCAAGGATGTCCAAATCAAAATTCAAGGCAATGTTGATCGTTTTTTTCGACATTAACGGTATCGTGATGACTGAATGGGTTCCAGAGGGTCAGACTGTCAACCAGACTTACTATTTGTCAGTTTTGGCAACACTGCGAGAACGAGTTCGTAAGAAACGGCCCGAGTTGTAAAAGAACAACTGGTGGATTTTGCACCAGGACAACGCACCTGCCCATAACGCGCTATCTGTGAAGCAGTATTTGGCCGGTAAGTGCACTCCAGTGCTCGAACACGCGCCGTACTCGCCAGATTTGGCACCGTGCGACTTTTGTTTGTTTCCGAAGATAAAATCTGCTTTGAAAGGGACCCCATTTGAGTCGATGGAAGCGGTAAAGCAAAAAACGGCAGAGCTCCTAAAGGCCCTCACTAAAGAAGACTTCCAGCGCTGCTTGGATCAATGGAAAAAACGTATGAAAAGGTGTGTGGCGAGGGAAGGGGAGTATATTGAAGGGGAGCATTCGAATGTAGAATAATTTTTATAATAAAACCCTTTTTCGTAATCAGTCTCGTTATTTAATAGACAGACTTCGTATATGGTGATGCTTGCAGTAATTTATGTGATTAGCATATATTTTTAGATACTGTAATAGTTTGTCTATGTTTGAAATTAAACAATTAAATAGTAATGCTCGTGGTAATTTATATAATCAAGATATACATTTTTCTATAGTATTTTTAGATACTGAAATAGTTTTTGTATGTTATAACTGAAATATAATTGGGTAAGAATTACGAATAATAAGAATCTAAACTTTCAGCTATACTTTCTATGTATACAAGTACATTTACAATATACAAGAATGACATAGCATATGCTAATTTTTTCCTTTATAAATATTGAAGAAAAAATAAAAATATAACATAATTTCAAATCTTGTTGTAGATTTGTATGATTTTAAATATATATATGTAATAAAAAATTAGTAAAGTTTGTCAATAATAATTTTTTAATATTTGATAATCCTTCATTTAAAAAATAAAGCACTTCATAATTTAAATAGAAATAGAAAAATATAATTATCAAATCAAATGTTCATTTATTTTTTATATTCTATATATTTTACTATTTATATTCTCCACCATTACACTCTACAAGTGTCCGGCAAGTATGGTTTTAATTACATATCACAAGTTACTTTGTAGGAAATATATAAGTTGTAAAAGAATATAGCATAAAAGATATAGAAAAATATAGTTAAAAGAATTATTTGATTTCAGTGGTTTCATTTGAAGCAACTTCCTACTATCGTACGAAAACAATATGAAATTATATGTAAATTATTAAATTGAATTAAAATAAAAACTAAATAAATGTAAGAGTAAAAAGAATCATTTCACTTAATTGATATTTTGTATACTTTGATATTTCAATTCAAAGTAACATTTCAAAAGAGAATTGTATAAAATATAAAATAATATTTTTAAGTATTAACTAAAATTATAAAATAAATCTGTTCGACACAAATATTAAAAAACTTAACAACATTAAATAGATTTCACAACTTTCGTGCATAGAAATTTGTGTAATGACTTTTTATTAATCCGATTAGTAAATGATGACCAGGTAGCGGTCAAAAAATACATTAATAAAAAGAAAGATGATATTTAGCGATATTATTATATTATATTGCTTTCTTTAATCTAAAATATTTTAAAATTAAAGAAAATTTGAAAGTATGTTTATGAAAATTAATTATTAATTACATTTTTTCATATTTTTTAATAGTAACAAAAACGATAATTTTTTTGTATTTAAAAGATTGTTGTATTTACATGTAGATATTTATTAGCATATTATATACAACAACATTGATGATCAGCTATCGTTAAAAAAAAATGTGTTAATAAAAAAAAAAATACTTAGCAATATTATTTGATTTCACAACTTTCGAGAGTCAAAAATGCTCATTTTAAATATTCTTTTTGATAAGTTACGCATAGGTGCCATACTAATATTTGATAAATTGATAATATATGAAGAGAGCACAGAAAAATTTGTTTTAACGACAACCAATACTTACCATAATTTTCTTTTTATTAAAAAGGTTGTATTTATATAGATTGTAGTTGTACGCATATTTGAAATTGGAAAAGCTTCAACCCATTAAGTAATTGTATCAATTATTACTGATAAATATTTATTTCCTAATGATGATGTTGAAAATGAAAATGTTAAAAACATTTTGCTACGTCCTTTATCAGAAGGACCCTTTTTTGCAATAGAAATTTTACAGGACTAACACAAATTTTCAACATCCTTTTTACATGTTGCCCAATAAAACCTTTTTCTAATTCTTTCTAATGTTTTATTGATACCAAAATGTCCTCCAGAAGGTAAATCATGTGCTTCTTTAAAAATTTTTTGAATTTTCTTTTTGAGATAATATTTTTTTTTTTTTTTATATTTGGGCATCGACTACGAAGATTATTGGCCCTTTCTTTATTTAGCTTTGGGCTAGTTATAGTATTGACTTATTATAGTAAAATGGACACTTTAATACATGAAAGTTTGTAAAGAAAATTGAATTTTATTATATAGGTCGCAGGCTTTAAGAAACATGATTACCTTCTTTATTCTTTCTGGATAAGATAGCAAATCAGATAAGTTTCCATTAATGTGGTAAATTTGTCGTACTGGTGTAAAAAGTGGACATTTAACAATAATATGTGGTACTGACAATTGTGAGTGACAATTATCACATATTGGTGGATTTTTCTTATATAGCCTATAGCCATGGGTGAGTAAAGTATATTCGAGCCTAAGTCGATGGATTTTTGTCTTATCCTGTCTAGATAGGTCTTTAAGTAGGTCAAACCTTCTAATTGTGGATTTAAGGAGTTTTAGTTGGACATTAAGTAAGTTCCATTTATTTTGCCATGTGTCATAAATTTTACAGAATACTGAGTTCCGGAAATCAGTGTGTTTTAACGCTAACACATCAATACTCTTAGATACAGCAGCTTGATGGACAGCTTTGTGTGCTCATTGCTCTTTAGCCCAGTGTGACTAGGGACCCATATATAATAAAAATTTTTCATTTGTTCTGATATAAATACTAAAAGTGATGTGATCCTCTGGAGAAGTGGATCATTGCAGTATGGATTTGTGAGTGATAACAAGACACTTAGTGCGTCAGTGGCAATGACAAAGTGATTAGCATTAAGAGAAAAGGAACAATATTGAAGCGCCTGCCATAAAGCATATTGTTCTGCTGTCAACACTGAAGTTTCTGGCGGTAATGTCCATGAGTATGGATGATCCGCAACAACGAACGCGGCTCCTACTCCATGATTTGTTTTAGATCCGTCGGTATAAAGAATTTCTGCTCCTGTGTATTTATCTAACATGTCTAAAAGAGCCTTTAAAGCAAACTACTTGGTGTGTCCTGCTTATTATATTTTAGAAGGTCCAGTACGATGTCATGATTGGGAACTTCCCATGGTGGTATTTCCAAAAATCCGATAGGTAGTACTGGTGGGATCAGATAGTTTCATTCAATCAATAGCCCTCGAAGTCGAATACTAAAAGGCTTATTCAAAGAACCTGATCTTATACTAGATTTGAAGATTACATCAAAAATTCTATTGTTGTATCGTCCACTTAGTCTGCATGCGAAAGATACAATTGTGAGTTTCCTTCTAATATAAAGGGGTGCCAGAACAGATTCGACACAGAGACTTGATAAAAGTGTGCCAGGCAAAGCACTGAGACAAAGTCTTATTCCCATGTGATGAACTAAATCAAGTGTTTTAAGGATATTGTGCGATGCCAATGAATAAACAACACAGCTATAGTCAATCTTGGATGAGATAATTGAACTATATATGTGTATTTGAAGAAGCATTCGGGGTTCGGCACCCCATTTGGTTTAAGCTAAAACTTTAATAATTGTTGCGGACTAAAATGAGAAAAATGTATCGTCTTAAGATGTAAAATAATCTCGATGTATAAGCGAAAATTTGAATGTAAAAAATTAATTTTAAAATATTTAAACAAGTTTCAAGTTCGTCAATACCTTTTGTTTTTTAAACAAATTGCGAAAAAATAGGCGAAGCGAAAAATTTGACTAACGAAAATAAAAAAAAAAAAAAAGAGAGAGCGTCTTGTAGACTTTAAAAATATTTATTTAAAGAAATAAAAGAATTTTGTATTTAAATAATGAAAAAAACAATATGTTCAAAATTAATTGTAAAATAATATAATGTTAACAATAAAATTCTAGTCGGTAAAGGTGAGATTCACGTTTAAATAAATATAAGTTACGTTTAAAATTACAATCGAGCATTTTGAGTATTTAAATAAAAGGAAAGCTCGGGATTGAACGATAACTGCCTATGTGTGCACATGTAAGAGTGGCCTCGAAGCCAGTCGGTAAGGAGAGGTTTTTCCTCTCCTAGGCCACTAGTACTTCCTTATGGAAGTATGGATGCACGGGAAGACACAGAGAGTCGACCCGGGGCCCCTAGGCTAGCCGAAACGTTATCGTAGAATCCCGTAGTAATTTTGAAGGTTATCGCAAAAAAAGAGTGAGAGTCTCTCGCGCCGTGCGTAAGCAGGCGGCTCAGCGGCGGAGCTTGGGCCGCCGAAAGCGTGGCGGTGGGGAGACAATTTAAAAGGGCCGTGCATTCCAGCAGATTCTCTCGCATTTTCTCCGATTTTACGCCTCACTTTTACCTCGCAAAAATTTTAAGAGATAACATATTTCATTTCAATCCTTTCCTCTTACCTGTACGTAACAATAATATTCATTCGCTTAAGACGATTGATCTTAAGTTCTTTAATATAAGCAGTCCAAGTAAGTTTAGGTTCTAGTATAAGACCCAAAAATTTTAGCCGATCCTTAGTCTGAATGTAGTTCTTTTTAAAACGAAGCATTGGACCGTAGTGGGGTCGACGCAGTCTACAGAAATGCATACATTGCGTCTTCTCGATTGAGAACTGAAAACCCATATTTTCTGCATTAATAGCGACTTGGTTTATCGCTGCTTGAAGATTGGTATTAATCTTGCCGATAGTGTCAGCAGCATTGAAAATGCTGAGATCATCTACATATAGACAAACACCGATTTGTTGATCAATATCCTTAACCAAGTCATTAACAGCGATGAGAAATAAGGTCACACTAAGGGTAAAACCCTGAGGTACACCATTCTCCAAAATTTTTGAGAGATTAGTAGGTAGTTACAGTTCTTACCCTGAATTTACGGTTTTCCAAAAAGGAAGTAATAAAAAGAGGCAGATTGCCCCTGAAACCCTATTCATACAATTTCTTTAAAATATGGTAGCGCCAAGTCATATCATATGCTTTTTTAAGGTCAAAAAATACTGCAACAAGATGTTCATGTTTACTAAAAGCTGGGTGGATAGTGTGTTCTAGATAGACTATCTGGTCAATGGTTGAACGAAATTTGCGGAAACCAGACTGGCTTTCGACAATGAAACCACCTGTTTCAAGCAATCAAACGAGACGATTGTTTATCATTTTTTTGAATAGTTTACCTAGAAAAGATGTCAGACTTATAGGTCTATAGTT
The DNA here is from genome assembly GCA_949987625.1 of Chalcis sispes. Lineage (NCBI taxonomy): Eukaryota > Metazoa > Arthropoda > Insecta > Hymenoptera > Chalcididae > Chalcis > Chalcis sispes. The sequence continues at coordinate 41,385,543 of OX465098.1, forward strand.
TAACTCTAATGATGGGTCTTTATTGGCTTTCAGAATTGGAACGACAATAACTTCTTTCCATGAATCAGGGTAGGAGCCTTGGACCCAAATTTTATTATATATTGAGAGCAAACAACGCTTAAAATCTGGTGTTAGATGACGAAGCATCATGTTTGATACAGAGTCAGGGCCCGGTAATGATGCCTCAAAGTCGACATCGCGGATTTTAATTCGATCATATTAAACGAAGTATTATACAAGAAATTTTCATTGGTATGAAAGTTTAAAGTCTGTTCTTTGTCCTCTTAAGTTTGAAGGAAAACAAGATCGTAATTAGAAAAACTACTCGTTCTCTCAAAGTGATCTGCAATTCGGTCGGCTATTACATCAGTGTCATGGGTAATTACACCATCTTCTATTTAAAGATACGAGATAGGAGGATTATACCCTCTATCTAAAATTGTCCTGACTCTGTTCCAACACTCAGGTGGTGACGTGTTTGAGGAGATTTCAGGTACATAGTTCGACCAAGATACGCGTTTACTCTTAAGTATAAGTCCGCGAGCTTTAGCCCGGGCCTTTTTGAAAGAAAGAAGATTATTATCAGTAGGGTATCATTTAAAGCGATTAAACGCAGCTTCTTTAGCTTTAATAGCACTTTGGACCTCTTGGTTCCACCAAGGAACTCTCTTTTGACCGTATGTTCCTCCAAACGTGGGAATGGACTTTCTAGCTGCATTTAGAATAAGGTTAGTTATGTTTTCTACCTCCTCTTCAATGGAGTCACGGTGTGATGTTATTTTTGAAGAGTTCTGAAATTTAGACCAATTAGCTTTCTGTAAGAGCTATCTCTCTGGACTAGCCTGATCCTTCTTGGGAACATCCGTGGTGATCACTAGAGGAAAATGATTACTACCATAAAGATCACTAAAAGCTTCCCATTTAAATCTAGTTGATATTTAAGTTGATGTAATTGTAAGGTCTATCATTGAAAAGGATTTTGACCTTGCGTTGAAGTAGGTAGGTTTGCCAGTGTTTAGTAGTACAATATGTGGCGAATCAAGGATAGTTTCTATCATGCGTCCTTGTTGATCTTTGAAGTCCGAGCCCCAAAGTTCATTGTGGGAGTTAAAATCACCTAGAAGGATAAAGGGGGGATAAAGTTGATCAATAATATTTTGCAGGTCCTCCACTAACCAATTTCCATCTAGTAAATAGATACTGCACACTGTTAAGCGAATCGAGCTTGAAATGCGCACAGCTACAACTTGAAGATTGGACGTGACTTTAAGAAGATCAGATCGTACATCGTTTCTCACCATGATAGCGACACCACCTCTTCTACGGATATTAAGTACAACATCTTTCCGGAATATCTTATAGTTCCTAAGCTGGTAAGGTTGCCCAGCAAGAAAATGAGTTTTTTGAAGTCTCAAGCACAGGGGATTGAATTCTGTGAGTATTAACTTTAGGTTACAATAATTATGAACACAGCCGTGAATGTTCCATTGGACTATATTATCTATTACAAAGGTGCAGAAGGTAACATATCCTGGGTCTTTTGCTTTCTCGATTTTTCTTTTTCCCAGCCTCTACCTCTCTTTACCATCAGTTGCGGGTCAGACGCTGTGAAGAGCATATCGTCAGAGTAACATTCTTCCGAGTAGTCTCGCGTTTTTTCTTTGGTCCAGTTTCTGAATCTATTATACTAGCAGTGCTTCAAAAACTATCACTCCTTGATCGATGTGGTTGTTGAGACAGATATCGAGCTAGCGGTACCGTAGGAATTTTGAAAATTTTTTTGGTGACAAAAACTGCCTTCATTGCTAACACAAGTAAAGGGGTTATCTCTTTGACTAAAGCCGAGACATCAATTGAAGCTGCTGGTTTGGAAGCCGCCGATGCGTATGAGACTCCCTGTGTGGGTGTTTTCACAGCTACACACGAACGTGCTTGTATGAGATATTTTCTTTTACTTTAATTTCTTGAATAGCTGTCTCTTCTTTATATTTGGCGCAATTTTTTGATTTTGTGCTATGATTTCCTTCACAATTAATACATACTAAGGGTTCTTCGCAGGGTTTACCTTTATAAAGAGTCATTCCGCAGATACATATCTGCTCATTAGTGCATTTTACGGATGTATGTCCAAATCTTTGGCACTTGAAACATCTTAGAGGCGCGGGTATGTAAAGTCTAACTTTAAGGTTGTAGAAAGCTACTTTAACTTTCTCGGGGAGTTTTGGTGTGTTAAAAGTAAGAATTTGGTTAAGCGTTTCCACCAAATTACCATTTACTTTCGACATATTGCGTTTTACCTCTGACACCCTAGTCGCAAAGTTCATCTTTAATTTCGTCAATTTTACAGTTCAATAGATTATTACAGTAAATGACACTTTTAGATGTGTTCATAGTCCTATGACCAAATACCTCAATGACAAAATCTCCAATTCGTTTTAATTTCAGCAACCTACCGGACCTGACGGGCCTACATTTAAGGGTACAGACTCCCCCAAAGTGTTGTTAGAGATGTACGTTATTCCCACGAGTAGGGTCCGACTAGGTGTCAATCGTGGCAGAGCGTCCAGTACCACGGTAAGGCTACATACTACCGGAGGTCGCCAGGTATCCGGAGCGCACCGTTTGCGACTGACTAAAGTACAGCCATTCACCCCTCAGCACGGTGCCAACACCTTGGGTTTCTCTCGATTTTTTGTCCACCCTGGGGTATTTAATTTCCCCAGTACCCTCTGTATCTAGAGGGCGTTTCCCTATCCGCAACCTGGGGAGGCGCTGGATAGGAGAAACCGAGGAAAACTCCACACCGAAGGATAATATTTTTAGGATTATATTCAAGACAATAATTTGAAAAATATTTATTTTCCAATCTGGAGATATCCATTTTCTGTGTAATAATCCTTCTTTTATAATAAGAGAATTCCATTGTGAACAATATATTTTTGCTAAAGTATTTTCGGAAGAAATATCTTGCCAACGTGGTTTAATATTATTCTCTTTCTGTTTTAGAATTATACTGATAATTTTATCTTCCATTTGAAATTTATGCTAATCATCTGAATTATTTTGGTTAAAGATAATACGACTTATTGTTTTGTTTTTAGAATCATATTTCTCTTTGATTCAAGTACAATAAGTACAAGAATTTTCTGTGCATGGATGACGTGATAACCCATCATCATTTCCATGTAAATTACCTTTTCTATAATTCATCTCAAAGTTATACTGTCCAATTTTTTTCTAACCATCTTGCTAATTGTCCTTTTAACTCATAGAAAGATAATAGCCATTATAATGGATAATGATCAGTCCTTATTAAAAATTTTCGTCCTGATAAATAATAATGAAAATTTTTAATTGAATCAGCGACAGCCAAAAGTTCTTATCGAGTTATACAATAATTTCTTTCTGCTTTATTCAATACTCAATTATAATAAGCTATTACTCGTTCTTTTCCGTTTAGAACTTGAGATAAAACAGATCCAATTTCATGGTCAGAAGCATCTGTATCAAGAATAAATTATATTTCTTTCAAAGGAAATGCTAGTAATGGTGGAGATGTTAAAATTTCCTTCCTGGATGTTGTTTGACATTCATCTGACCAATGAAATTTAACATTATCTTTAGTTAATTTATAGAGAGGTTTAGCAATTAATGAAAAACCTTTTACAAATCGACAGTAATATGAGCAAAAACCTATAAAACTTCTAACTTGTTTTTTATTTTTTTGAATAGGCTAATCTATTATAGCTTTGATTTTTTTAGGATCTGTTTTAATACCATGTTTAGATATAATATGTCCCAAAAATTCAATTTTTCTTTTAAAGAAAATACATTTTATTTAATTTCAAATTTGCATTCTCAAAACAAATGAAAATTTTCTCTAAATTTTAAAGCATTTCTTCAAAAGATGTAGCTTTTACCGTAACATCGTCTAAATAAACTAAACAAATTTTATTAATAAAATCATGAAGAATTCTTTCCATTAATCTTTCAAATGTTGCTGGTGCATTACATAAACCAAATAGCATAACTGTAAATTGCCATAATCCGTTTCCAATTAAAAATGTAGTTTCTTTTTATCTTCTTTTCTTATTTTAACCTGCCAATATCCACTCTGAAGATCTAAAATGTTAATGTAGAAGACCAAGAAGATCATTTTAATCGATCAAAAATTGTATCAATTCTTGGTAACGGATACGAATCTTTTATAGTTACAGCATTAAGTTTACAAAAATCTTCACAAAATCTCAAAGATCTATCTTTCTTCTTCCTAATAACTTCTGGAGTTCACCAAGAGCTTGAAGACTCTTCAATTATACCTTGATTCTTCATATCTGTTATCAATTTATCAATTTCTACTTGATAATGTAATGGTATTCTTTTAATTGGTTGTTTAATTAGTCTTTCATCTAATAGTTGTATTTTGTGTTCTATAATATTACAACTTCCAGTAATGATGTCTCCAGCAAAAATGTCTTGAAATTTTAATAAAAATTTTGAAAATAATTTCTTTTGATTTATGTCTAAGTCTTTTGAATTTTGTTTCAATACATCTTTTAAGGAATTTGGTAACTCTTTTAATGTTTATATACTAGCACAAATATTTTTCTTTATACGTAAATCTAATTTTATATTCTCTGTCAAAACCTTATCAACTTTATCCAAAAGTCCAACTTTTTCTAAAAAAATCATTTCCTAAAATACATTCGTCAGTCATTTTTGTTACAAACATAGGAAGTCAAACGTACTTGATATTTTCCAAATTCAACATTTACTTCAGTTTTAAAATTAATTGGAACATTTTCTCCGGTTGGATATCTTAAATTGCAATTTTTGATGGGAATTTGAACTTGTTTTAAATTTATAAATTAATTATTGAAAATGGATACATCAGACCCTGTATCAACTCTAAAATTACATGAATTAAAATAAACATAATCTGCAAAAATAAAATTATTTCAATCTCCATCAATTTTATTAATTATATAATTCATAAAACAAGGACTAACACATCGTTCAATAAGTCTCGAGACTAACAACGAAAACAACATTTTTTTTCAAAAATCATTTTTATTTATTAATATAATCTCCTTTTAGAGTGATACAATCTTTCCAACGCCTTTCCAACATTTCTATACCATGTTCATAAAAGGATTTATCCTTTGCTTCAAAATAGGCTTCAGTTTCGGCAATGACCTAATTCGAGCCAAATTTTTTTCCCTGGAGCATTTTTTTGAGATCAGCGAAGAGCCAGTAGTCGCTGGGGGCTGAATCTGGCGAATACGGGGGGTGGGGAAGCAAATCAAAGCCCAGTTCGTTTAATTTTGCCATTGTTTTCATGGACTTGTGGCATGGTGCATTGTCTTGGTGACAAACGATTTTTTTCTTCTTCATGTGCGGTCGTTTTGCTGCGATCTCCTCCTTTAAACGTACTAACAAGTCAATATAATAATCACTGTTGATCTATTTACCTTTTTCCAAGTAGTCAATGAAAATCACGCCATGTGTATCCCAAAAAGCAGACGCCATGACTTTGCCAGCAGACTGCTGCGTTTTCGGACGCTTTGGGCGGCTTTCGCCAGCCATGCGCCACTCAGATGATTGCCGATTCGACTCCGGAGTGAAATGATGTATCCACGTTTCATCCATGGTCACGTATCGACGCAGGAAATCCTTTTTATTGCGAGTAAATAGCGATAAACAGCTCTCTGAATCGTCGACTCGTTGCTGTTTTTGTTCCACTGAAAGCAATCGCGGCACCTACTTGGAAAAAACCTTTTTCATGCTCAATTTTTCATGAAGGATTGTAAATACGCTTCCAGATGATATCTGTGTCATTTCTGCAATCTCACGGACCTTCACTTTGCGATTTTTCATTACAATTTTTAACACTTCACTCACATTTTCCTGTGTAACGGCTTCCAATGGCCTACCCGAACGTTCCGCATCGTTTGTGTCCGTACGACCACGTTTAAACTCAGCATACCAACAACAAATTGTTGGTTTGTATGGAGAGGAGTCCGGGTAATGTTTTTCAAGCCATTGCTGGGCTTCTACGGTGTTTTAACCCATTAAAAAACAATGTTTTATCAACGCGCGAAACTCGCTTTTTTCCATTTTTCAAACAAATTACAAAGTGACTTTACTCTAACCTCGATAACTCTGCTGTCTGTGATCCGATCAACGTGAAATTTTCACACGTTTCACGTAAAGGTTCGCACTCTATGGAAACGTGGCCAGTGTGGTACTACTAGCACCATCTCTGGGTTAGTCTTGAGACTTATTGAACGATGTGTTAGATGGGGTTTTGTTGCGATTAGTCGAACTCACCCCAATTATTTTGACTAAATCTAGTTTTCCTGTTTCTTGATTAATTTTGGACAATTGTATCTTAGATGTTTTTTGGAACTGCAATTATAACATTCTTTATATTTTTTGAATTTTTTATTATTTTTTTTAAATGGAATCAACTTTATTCGATTGAATTTATTAAAATTCGAATTTTGATTGTAAGGTGCCGAATGAATGTATTTTTCTTGTTTAAGAAAATTACTATTCTTAATATTTTTGAATTGTAAGGCTCTTATAATCGCTTTTTTTATAAAAGTTATTCCTTCGATTTGTAACGTTTGACGAATATTAAAATCTGATAATGCTAAAATAAATTGTGATCCTACTATTTTATCTCGTATTTCAATTGAACATTTAGGATTTGCCAATCTGCATAATCTTTCTAAGTCAAATCCAAAAGAAGGATAGTCTTCTCCGAATTTTCATTTTCGATTAGTGAATTGTATATAGTATGTTTGTGTAGTATGGAATTCACTAAATCTTAACTCAAGAGATTTTTTAATTTCTTCATAAGTTGTATCTATTTCTATATTATTGAAAATCACTCTTGTTTTTCCTTGTAAACTTGAAGCTAAAGCAATCAACTTATCTGTAGCATCCCATCCATTCGTTTTTTAAATAAATTCAAATTGTACTAAATATTCACGTAATGGAGATGTTCGATCAAAAACAGGTTTAACTTTATAACCTAACCTTTCATTTGTATTTATTTTTTTATCAATATTATCTCGAATTCTACCATTAACATCGGGATTCGTCAATGGTACATTCGTTATATTCCTGTTTTTTATGTTAGACAACTCTAATAAATTATGATTGTGTAATGTATTTTGTGTCTATGTTTGAACATTTGTTTGCGTACTCGTATGTATTTCAAAATTATTATTATCATTATTATCATTATTATGATTATTATTATTGTTATTATTATTATTGTTGTTATTTTTATTATTATTGTTATTATTATTATTATTATTGTTGTGACTTAACTTGTCAATCCTTTTTATAAGTTCACGAACTTCCATTTCTCATTATTCAAGGAGGCGACGTTTTTTAAGGTAGTGTCCTGAATTAGAAGGTAAAAAAAATCGATTTTTTTTTTTTTTTTTGCTAAAATTTATTCCTTAGACATTTAAAAATATGTAGGTGAATATTAGAGGTCCATTTCGAGTATTTTAAAAGATACAGCACTTAAAGCGGTGCAGCATCAAGTAGGTGTGTCAGCGCTCGGGAAACTTTAAAGCGCGTTTTTTCGAAATTTTATTTTTGCGATTATGTCAACATGCCGTACACAATAACTAAAAAAGTTTTCGGCCGGTTTAAATCAAACCAAGCTTGTTAGATTCACAATAAAATTTTCTTTTAAATGAACTAATAATATTTTAGGAAATGTATTTTTAAATAAATTTTATATAATGTCAAACTGAATTTTTTTTCAAAAACATTTATTTTTTTTTAAAACGTTATATTATAAAAAATTGTTTGACTTTCTTCTAATTTTTCTAGTTTATACAGAAAAAAAAGTATTTAAATTAATAAGCTACCAATTTGTTTTGTTTCAAATGAAAATTACGAACGGCATCGTGTACGGGCTGCGAAGAGTTGTGCTGCGCGGCGCCTCACAAAGCTGTGTATATCTTTGATATACATTGATATCTTTAAAAACAAATTGTTTTTAATTGTCGAAATATAGACAAACACATCCTGAAAATTTTAAAAGTGTCATTTAATTTTTTTCATCTAAAAAAATTCGCAAAAAAACGCCTTTTTTCGTGCTCCAATTCAGGACACTCCTTTAATTAATTCGCTATCTCTATGGCGAAGTTCAGCAGCCAAATTTATTTCTTCTTGGCTTCGTCGTTGGAGTTTTTCTTCAAGTTCCTAACGATGATTTCTTTCTTTTTCTAACATTTATTCTAGTTCCGATATTTTCGTCATAACACTAATTAAGCGCGTTTTTATTTCAAGAACGTCTTCCGGTGGTGTTCTTGGAACTATCGAAATTTTTTTAATAAATTATTTTTCACTTAATTTTTTATTTATTTTATATTCTTTTTGTTTAATTTATTATATCCCGGCTGAGCCCCCAAAAATTATTATATTCATATAATAGAATAAACAATTTATTCAAAAATATAAGAGAATAAATTTATTAATTCAATACAACAACTTAAAAGACATGATAAATCAATAATACATCTATTCATTATCAGATATTAAGATAAACTAATTTTTTTGTCAAAAACTATGTACGTTGTCAAGCGTTGTTGATGTGCATTTCTTGTAATATCTATATGTAATGATTTCGAACATAACCGTGCAAGATGATATTTTCGCAGGATATAACAATATATATATATATATATATATACAAAGTGTCCTATTTAAACGTAGCCAGCTGAATAACTTAAATTGCAATGAAATAAAAAATTGTTTTAGACAAAAGTTATTGGGTACTAAAGGGCTAACTCTTCTATAACCTTAAACATGTCCTTGACTTTCATTTTCAAGGTTATTGAAGGTCAACTTTTGTTTTTTGAATAAAATCCCCTATTTTCGATCCCGGATTCTGAAAAAGCGCAAAATTTTACATCCAGATAAGCTTTCGCGTTAGGGGTCAAAGTAACTCAACAAAGTAACTCTACAAGTCATTTCAAGGTCAAATTTCTGTTTGGGGCAATAAGTTAATACATCCGTGTTTTTCAAAACCATGCCTCAGACAAAAGTTATTTGGTATCAAAGTGCTGACTCTTCAACGACCTTGAACATATCCTTCACCTTCATTTTCAAGGTCATTTCAAGGTCAACTTTGTTTTTTGAATAAAGTCATCTATTTTCGACCTCGAGAATTGTTAGAGTGCGAAGTTTTACGTCCAGCTAAGCTTTCGCGTTAGGGGACGATGTGAACTTCTTCTAAAATTCACCATGACCTCGAATGTTAATACTCTGTAGATCGATTTTAAATAAAGCAGCAGTCTCATATTAATGTATAAAAATCATAATAGATCGTTGTTTCACATATTCAAGGCGCCTACACCTTGTTTTCTTGTATTCTGTTATCGTGATTTTCTATAGATAAGCGAAGAACAAATTTTTGCCTTCAAAATCGATAATTAATCTTCCTATCCAATTGAGTTCCTACAGTATCTCTACAAAATTTTATCCATTAAGTGCCTTAGTCACTAATTTTTATATATTTTTTTGCACATTTCTAATTGAGCATTAATTAATCTGATAAAATTCTTGTGATTACAATGGTAAATTATACGCCTTATGAAGTAGTTGATATTCTTATAACCTTCGGTGAATGTGGTAGGAATTACAGACGTACTGCCCGAACTTATGCGGAGCGGTTTCCAAATCGCCGCCATCCTACTGCTCAACAAGTGATTAACATCTTAAGAAGATCTCGCAATAAACTACTGCATCGTCATAGACACAGGAATAGACTTCAGAATAATAACGACCCTAGGTTGCTTGCAGTTTTGGTTATGGTTCACCAAAATCCCCGTATTAGTACCCGTCAAATAGAAGAGGAGCTGGGAGTCCCTCAAACTACGGCTCACAGATTGTTACGATCAGTAAATTACTATCCGTATCACATCACTTTGATACAGGAATTAAGTAAGGTTGATTACGTACTTACAGTACAGTTTTTTAGATGGGCTCTTGAGATGTTGGATCAAAATCCAGATTTTTTTAGAATTTTCGTTTCAGTGATGAAGCGACATTTATAAGCAATGGTAGTCTCAATAGGCATAATTGCCATTATTGGTCACTAGAAAATCCACATTGGTATCGTTAGGTGTTAAATCATCATCGTTGGATTTCACATGTATGGGTCGGCATTTGTAATGGTCAAGTGATTGGACCACATTTTTTTGAACGTACCATTAATGGTCTATTCAGAATTTTTGGAAAATAATTTGCCAGGATACCTAGAGAATATTCCTCTTGCAGTAAGACTATATTTATGGTATCAACAGAATGGTGCTTCTGCTCATTCTGCTCTTATTGTACGGACATTTTCGAATCAACGATTCCCAAATCGATGGATAGGGCGAGGTGGAACAGTTGCGCTGTCCCCTAGAATACCGGATCTGAACTCGCTAAATTTTTTTTATGGGGATACGTAAAAGATGCTGTGTATAGATAATCTCCAACGACAAAATTAAATATTATGGATATAATTAGAAAAGCTTGTGAAGCGATAACCCCCCAAATGCTTAGAAATGTACAACGTAACTGTCGCCGTCGATTACTGTTGTGCTTAGAAAATAATGGTACACTCTTTGAGCATCTACTCGATATGGAAAGAGCTGATAACATTGCGATCTTGCCTTAACTGGCTGGATCACTACACGTTCTTCTTTTAACTGGCTGGGTCTCTACACGATCTTGTCTAGACTGGCTGAATCACTACACATTATTGCCTTAACAGGCTGGGTCTCTACACAATCTTGCCTCAACTGGCTGGATCTCTACACGATCTTGCTTTGACTGGTTGGGTCACTACATGTTCTTAATTGGCTTCGTCTTTGCAGAGCAGCACATCCACAAATCGGCCCTTTTCAGGGCCAAAGAAATCGAGCCGGGAGGCCCCCTACGTCCTCGTTGTCGGCTCCGGGGGTGCTTACACGTTTTATAAAAATATGCACGTGTAAGCATTGCAGAGAGGGGGTCTCCTTATCAATAAATCTTTGAATCCGTGTTGACTTGTACCTAGCTGCTAAGTTTGCACTGCATCACTGGAGGTATTACGTTGTCCTTTAGTGCCCAGTCCATCCACAATAAAAGTACATATTACTATATATCATTAGACATTGTCACTAAGTCAGTCTTTGATCCGAAGAGCAAGATTATGATTTAGAAGCTTTCTGCTCAAAACAGAAATTTGACCTTGAAATGACTTGTAGAATTTACTTTGACCCCTAACGCCAAAGCTCATCTGGACGTAAAATTTTGCGCTCTTTCAAAATCTGAGGTTGTAAGTAGGAGATATTTAAAAAACAAAAGTTTACCTTTAAATGATCTTAAAAATGCAGGTCAAGGACATATCCAAGGTCATAGTAGAGTCAGCCCCTCAATACCCAACAACTTTTGTCTTAGACATTTTTTTACTACATTGCAATTTTTTTGAGTTATTCAGCTGTCTAAGTTGAAATGGGACATCCCGTATAAGGTGTATTTTTAGGTATTTAAAATATTTATAACGTAGAGAGAAATGTAGAGAGAAGAAAATAACGATGTACAGAGAAATTTTAGAAATAGAAAACCTTGTTATGTTAAAATCGGTGAATTAGTTACTATTTAACTAACATCTAGACAGATTTCGTCGTGGTTAAGTAGGCACAACCTTAAGCATACAAGAAAAATAAATGTTGGTGAGACTTACGATTTTCAACTTTATAGCGACACGCGGCAATATGTGCATAGCACGGCTACGCTTGTTTCTCCTTGCTACGTGATGAAATGAATATTCTAATCATTTATAATTTTATTTTATTTCCTTTAATAAATTTCTTTTAGAATTTCGAATGCGAAGTAAACCATATTAATTTAAATTGACTAATATCATAGTTAAGTGAATATAAAAAGCCAATATAATATCAAGTTTGGCGTAGACAAAAAATGACGACGTTGCAAGGCCTAGGCATGTCGTTGACCGTGTGACTCGCCGCGCAATGCATGGATTGAATTCTGTGGAAAAAGTCACGTAGAAAAGCAACTTTGCCGGCACGCATATTAGAATTTATGGAAGCATAGGCATTTTTTCTATTTTACGCTGATGCCTACCTAACAAAAATCCCCATGGTGTATGCACAACTAAGTCTTCGAGCCAAGAGAAAAGCGGGCCCTTGGAGACTCAACAAGAGTCAAGCAATCAGTTTTTTTTGTCTTTATTCTTGAGAATTTCATTATTTATGATAGTGCACCGTGCTATGTGGAGGTGCAATGATTTCAAACGAGAAGAGAATTCGTGAAGATATATATTGGAATATATGTACGAGGGCGGTCTGATAAGTACTTAGCCTCACCGCCCGATGGCGTCACTATCGCAAAAGAAATTAACTGTCGTGTAGTACATTCTCGTAAACAGCTACTGTCAAAATTTCAGCCAAATCAGACTAGTAGTTTTAAAAACATACTTGGAGGAAAACGATTCAAAAGCAATGAAGTAGTCGAGGAGCACTTGCGCAATTGGCTGACAACTCGTCCTAAAACTTTTGATGAACAAGCAATATTCAAGCTTCCAAAACGGTGGCAAAAGTGTATAGACAACGCAGGAGACTACATGAATTGAAAAAAGTTGATGGTATGGTTTGCGTGTAATATTATTCAATAAATGTATGAAAAAAAATTACCGTTTACATATGATTTACCCTCGTATATATAAAAAATTACACTTGAGCCACACAATTGCACTTAAAAGACACAATTTCTTTCTCCACAAACTTTAATAAAACTGGGCTGCCGTTTCAAAAATACATAGTAACAGCAACTGAATACTAACATCTCCGACCATAAACCGAACAAGCGAATACAATTGATCGCTACATCTTGTAACGAAGGCAACACATCGTAGCCGAAATAGATACGTGCGCCCTGTAGGCCTGGCACAAACATAATAATGTTTTATGCTCTCTCACGCCCTTCCTCTCTCTCTCTCTCTCTCTCTCTCTCTTTCTCACTCTAACGCAACGCAATGCAGGCCGGCCGCCTGCGACTGTTTCTCCAGCCGATGGAGGCCTATCGCTTCCCCAGGGTAGGGAAGGGGCAATTCCTCGTCACCCTCACCACAGACCCACTACCACACACCCTTGCTCTCTCTTTCACGCGCTTATTTCTCTCGGACCAAATGAGGACACTCACCGTTGGTGTTCACGTAACTCGTCCGCTGGCCGTTGAATGCCCGGCTGCTCTTTTCCGCGCCGCTGCCCTTGGCTCCTGCTGCTCTCCCTCCGGAGAAAGGCTGCTTAACCTCAGTAAGAGCTTGCCTGCTCGCCGACGGCCTCCTCCTTACCCTCGGCTTCAGGTGTCGCGGTGGCAATTTCCAGTCGCCTCTTGCTGACACTTGATCTCCTCGTCCCCCGTCTCACCTCTACGCTGAGCCTCTTCGCCGTCGCTCCTCTCCTCCCTCGCACTGCTCTCTCTCCTTCTTCCTTACTCTCTCTCACTCTCTCTCGTACACCTTCACCCCTGGCTTCACTCACTCGCGACGCTCACTCTCTTCTCTACGACTAAAAATAATCTTTCGGCACTTTCGCGAGGAGCGCGGAAGCTCAACTCTCTTCGCGGAAGCGCACAGCTAGACTCACTCCCAGAAGAGTACAGCGTAACTGCCCGTTACGCTCGCTCTCCTCTCCCCTTCCCTCACGGCTCCCGAAATTTCTCGCCAATCGTCGCCGTAAGTTCAAAAATCGCGTGATTTTCGAACGTTGCCGGCTTTTTGAAAAGTCCGCATTTTCGCAGCTAAACGGGCTTATACAAGCCAGCAACCTCTCGACGCAAGAATGTAAACACTTACATTCTTCGTCGACGACCTATAACGGACTTTTCGTCACAATCTATTCCGAGAATTTCATTCACATCTAACCAGACAAACAGCCTACCTCGACCTCGTACCTTGAGGGATTCATACATAGGCGAGCCAAATAACATTAGGGAGCACAAATGTGCTTTCTGTCCTTCTCGACTCTTGCACCTTGAGAACCTGCAAAAAAAAAAAGAAAAAAAGGAACTTTTTATAAAAAGAGAAAACATTACCATAAAACACATAATTTTCATTACTCACCTTAACTATTAATAGTTTTTTTTAATCAAAACATTTTGCAAATATAAATTAATAATTATATAGTACGATTAGAAGTAAAAATACAGTTTTACTTTATAAATCGTAAAGAATTAAATATACCGAGTATCCTATTTTAATCGCTATACATGAATAAATTGTCAAAGAACCCACCATTAAAAAAATGACTAAAAAGAAGTTGTTCGGTTCACTGGAGGAAAGCAGTTGCTTATATTGAAATCGACCTTATCTTAAAGACAATTTCAGATTAATTGGGACCTCCTATTTTTTATATTTAAAAGAAAAAATACAATGTAATCTATATTTAAAAAAGCAAACACAAAATGATACATCCGAATGTGATCTCGATTTTGATCTTAAGATTAAGGTCAAGGCTACAACTAGTTTAAACAATCCGTAACTCCTAAAGCCACCTCGAGTAAGATGACGATCTCCTGAATCGGCGGGTCAGGGTAGTCAATGATAAACAACTCAAAATTTGTTATTGGCGAGCTTTGGAACCCTTGTATACATAATTTTAGTTAAATCGGTTAGCCCTTCGGACCTTCGACGTACAACAAGAACACGCACAACTACCTCAACATTGTCGCAGTTTGTAACTGTAAAGCCCTCTGGGCGTACGATAAAAACATGAGTCTTATTTTTTATAATTCACTTGTATTATATAATAAGTGATATTAAATATTACATTTTTCCTCGTAGTTACGTTTTCAAAAACTCTGGGACAACTTTGCAATAGTTGCGAGATATACGAGGGCAGTCCTAAAAGTACTTGACCCGACAGAGAAAACATTAAAAAAATTGCGAAAATGTTTATTTTAGAACATATTCTCCTTTCAGTTTGATACACTTTTCCCAACGATGTTCAATAGCTTCGATACCCGCTTTATAGTAGGAACCGTCAGGCTCCTCAAAATATCTATTAACCGCAGACTCTACCTCTTCATTGTTGGCAAATCTTTTGCCACCGAGCCATTTTTTCAAATTCGGAAAAAGAAAATAATCCGAGGGAGCCAGATCTGGCGAATAGGGTGCGTAAGGAAGCAATTCGAACTTCAACTTATTGATTTTAGCAATCGCAATGACGCACGTGTGGAGTGGTGCGTTGTCGTGATGAAACAACACTTATTCTTTCGTCAGATGGGGCCGTTTTTTCTTGATTTCATTACTCAAACGCTGCAATAAGGCTGCATAATATGCGCCGTTAATTTTTTTTCCTTTTTCGAGATAATCAATAAATATTATTCCACGCGCATCCCAGAAAACAGATGCCATGACCTTGCCAGCTGACTGAACTGTCTTTACTTTCTTTGGAGCCGGTTCTCCCTTTTTAGTCCACTGTTTTGACTGCTCCTTGGTTTTGGGTGTAAAATGATGGACCCATGTTTCGTCCATGGTTATGAATCGACGCAAAAACTGGGCTTTGTTGCTGCGAAACATTGTCAAACACTCGATGGAAACATCCTTACGCTGCTGTTTGTGCTCCATTGTGTGGAAACGCGGCACCCATCATTTTGTGGATTTTCTTCACATTTTCTGACGTAGTGACCTCACTTGGTCGACCACTGCGGTGTTTATCTTGGCAGCTCGTACGACCTTGCTTAAACTCAGCTACCCAATATTTGACCTATGTAAACGAAGGAGCAGACTTTCCCAAAGTAGAATCCAACTCGGCTTTGATATCGGTTGGAGTTAGACCTTTCAAATGAAAGTATTGTATCACATGACGATGCCCGATTTTTTCTATATTTACGAATTCACTGAGAGCGTTCACTTTGAATGTCTGTAAAAAAAATAATAATAAACGTACCGTTATGAATTTTTCACATTAAGTTGTTGAAAGGTGGTATTGTCAATCGCAGTAATTGTTTTTTTAAAACTACCTGTATTCATAAGTCAGGTTGGGTACTTTTGGGACTACTCTCGTACATATAGTTTTGCGATTAATTTGTAATCAGCACTTTGAAGAAAATCATATCGGAGGTGTTGGTGAAATTGTTAAGATTGACCTGTGCAGAATTAGACGTAAGAAATATGAACGGAGACCTATAGTGGATGGGTTATTTCAATGATTTACAGGAAAAATTCCTCTTGTTATCGCGTGGAGACCTGTCCTGACAATCCATTTAATTAACACAAGTTATCAGTATTGATAAAAAACATGTTTTCGAAGGAACGGAAATCCATACGAATTATTGAATGGGTAGTATTTTAACCAAGATTTATATTCATAAAACTACAAATTATTTCAAAAATTTTATGGACCCTAACACTGAAGCATATTCACAAAATATTGAATCGTCACCGATACGACGATGTCTTTTAAGTGAAGGTATGCGACGTAAAAATTTCGCAGAATACCTTTGTAAATTTTTTGTTGTGACACCGAGTTAAAAAAAATTGAATATTGATCCGTTTCAGTAAGTAAAAGATAAAATTAAGATGACTTTCTCGGATTGTATCAATATAAAATTTTTTGCAATATATATTAGATATATATTTTAAATTAACATGATAATAAGAAAAAAGCATAAAAAAAAACACAAGAAAATTGGATGATTTTTTTACATTTGACATTCAATATTTTGAAAACTATCAGTCATAGAAAAAAATGCATCAAATAAAAAAAAAAACGTATTTTTACGTGATCAACAACTTTTAATATAAATTTTTTTTAAATTTCATTTATTTACTGAGGTAAACTAAAGAAAATCTATTTTCATGCGTTTTTCATGATTTTCATCATAAAGATTAACTTTGCGCCAATTTTCAACATGAAATTCAAAATCTGTGCGTTATAATACATAAGTATACAAAGTTTCAGGAAAATTGAAGTAGCACCCTTTTTGGAAGAAAATCTCAAAATTGTTGTCGAAACTCAAAAACTCTAGGTTATTGTTTCAATTTAGAAACGGTGATATATTATTTTTATATAGGCCTTAACTCAAATCGAAGTAGTCAAATTTTCTCAAGTATTAATAAGCCTTTTTTTCATTTTTGGTTATTTTCTATTTTTCGCAAGGAACTTCATCTGAAAATTAATAAATTTCAATCGCTTAAAATTACTAGAACCATCATTTTTTAAACAATTTTTTGAACATATAATTTTTAATCTACTATGATACTATCATAAAAAAGAAATATTATATATTTTTTTTTTTCATGATCTTCCTATTAAAATTAAGATTCATTATTGACAGTGGCACTTCTAAGTTGTTTTTTTTTTTCAACTTTTTAGCTACTGCCTTTACCAAGCTTCTAAAATTGTGAAAAATTCATACAAAAGTTGTGTCATTATATTTTTTAATAAGATGCTTAATTTTTTCTTTAAAATTTTTGACGGAATTATTTGAAGAAGCAGAAAATAACGCAGGCACAAAAAAAAAGTAGTCTTTACATTTGATCCATCTATTTATATGTATTCTGATGTACTAAATTCGAATCCGAGATCAGTTCAGCTCGTACATCCTTAAAACTTTGAGTAAATTACAAAAAAAACGCTAAAAATAGCAAAAAAACGAAGTTATAAATAGAGTATGAAAAAAATGTTATTGACCTAGATCAAGTACGCTGCTAATTTATTTTAATGCGTTAAATCCAAACCTAGAGACTATTATTTTTGAGCATGCGTATATTTGGCAGAAATCATAAATAGCAAAAAAATAGTGGAAAATATTTTGGTTTTTATGTATAGCAATGAGTTATCATGATTCCTCCTAAATTATACTAAAATATCTATTGCTTCTGAATGAAATCGACTCAGAATTGTAAAGAATAGTAAAAAAAAATATATATTATTATATATAAAAATATATATATTTATAGTTTGGTCTAAGTTTATACATTTTCTTTCATACTCATAATTGCATTTTTTTGCCATTTTTATAGGTTTTTCGCGATTTACTTCAAACTAAGAGGGCATAACTGACTTTAGCGTATTAAAATGCATTAAAAACATGCTTGATCTAGGGTAATAAAATTTTGTTCATTCTCTATTTGTCATATCCACCCATAATGCTCTCTCGTGAAAATCTTTTTGAAACAGCAGCCCGCTACGCAACAACGTGTGTGCGCGCGCGTGTGTGCGTGCGCGTGTGTGTGTGTCCGAGCGTGCGTGTGCGTGCGTGCGTGTGCGTGTGCGCGCGCGCATGTGTGTGTCAATATATTAAAAATCAAAACAGAGCGGAGCAAGCAGCAATATTCAGTTCATTATTTCGAATTTCAAAAATGTGACTATATGTATATATGTAGTAATTATTGATAATAATTATTATTAACCCTAATCCTTTGAACATGGGTCGTTTGTGTCAACAGTTGTTTGTGTAAACAGCCTACATGCCTCCGAATTTTGATGAAAATGTTTATTTGAAAAGGGACTTTCGGGGTTGACAACGATTCTTTCGCATAGTTAGAAGTCCAAAGAACACTTACGAATTTTTTTAGACTTTTCCTTACGGAATAACAAAGTTAAATGAGCGGCAGACGCGAATGACCCATGTTCATGGTTTATGTGTGCTGAAAACAGCGACATGGCATTAGGGTTAATTACTTTCTATTATTCTTTGTTTAAAGAATGTGTTTTTCAATTATTTATTTTCCTACGCAGATATGCGTCATTACGGCCCTCTAAAGGTTAAGCGGTTAAGAATAATTTCTAACAAAGTAGAAATTTTCACCTTTTGTGCTTGCCTCTTTCTTGTTCTTTGTACACTTGTGTATGCAAGAGAAGGATGTTCGGGCCTTATTGTTGAAAAAGAATGGCTGCATGTCCAGTTCGCTCATGTTTATCGGGAACGCATTCTGGCGCGTCGCCGTCGTCGAGGCACAAATGTCAGCATCTATCAAATAAAATTAACCACCTCGCAAGTAATATCTAGAAAAACGTAAGCGATATCTAGAAATAATTTGATTACTTACTCGTACCGGAATACGTCGACTCCAATCCTTAGGTCACGGCTTAATACTCTCTCTTAGCATTGACAACGTTGCGCAACCTGCCGTTGCGGAACTCTTGCGTATGCCGTTGTCACCTATTAGATCTCATAAAATACGGCATTTAGTGAGAAACCGAATAATATTATAGAATAAAAATATAAAAGCAGATGTAAAATAAAAAAGTTCAAAATAATCGACAAAAAAAAACAAAAAAAAAAAAAAAAAAAACAAACAAAAAAACAAAGAAAAACAAAAAATAAAATAATATATTTAACAAACAAAAACATATATAAAAAATTATGAGAAATTAATAACGAGAAAGGAAATAAATAATAAATAACAGGAAGATCTTTTTGATCAGCAATATTTGTGCTAGCGCTGCAAGTATGAGAAGAACAGCATGCCATCTTGCAAGCGCAATGAGAGCCAAAGAGATAGCGCTTTCAGCTCTGCCACATACAGTCGCCCTACAAGTCCGAGAGAAATAACGTACTTTCTCTCTCTCTTTCTTTCCCTTTTATTATGCGCCCTCTATTAGTTGAAAGCTTGATCTGATCTTATTTAGATTACGCTTGCACTGTACTAGGTGCATTCAATAAATAAAACCAATTTTTAAGTTACACGGACTACATGCATTCGCGTCTCGATTTCCGTTTTCTAATATGTTGGTTCACATGCTCCTAGTATATGTTGACGGTACCAGCTATCTCACGTGTTCGTGTTGCTTACAGCATACACAAAGAGTAACTGTTATAACACATGATTGACGATTTTTCGTCGATTAAAAAAATGGAGCAAAGCTCACACATCGTTGTTGGTTCGTAGTTTTTTGGCTAAAAACAACACTACAATCATGCCTCAGCCTCCATATTCAATAGATTTGAGTGATCAAAAGGCAGAGATTTTCTATGATTAAGCAAATAAAAACCGAATCACTGAAGAAATTGCAGGCTATACCAAAAACCGCTCATGAGAAGTGCTCCAAGAATTGGAAAAAGCACTGGAACAAGTGTATAATACCTGATGGGTATTACTTTTAAGGGGACAATATAAATATTAATAAGCAAGCAAATATTTTTTGAAACATCAAAATTGGCTTTATTTATTCAACAGACCTCGTATATCATGCTGTTGACAAAATCCGAAGTTTGAAATTACAATGTCTCATAAATTTGCGCTTTTGATTTGTCTTGGGAACTATCCTCAGAAGTGAGCACGTGACTCTATCTCACTTGAAAATCAATTGGTTTTCTGCTAAGAACACACACGACGAACGGGTGTGAGATATAACTCTCACTCACGATCTGCACCGTGCACACTTATGCTATAAGTGCGAGAGAGAACATCATACAATCATTTGAATGCAAGAACTAATGTAATCGTTACGCGCGTCCCAAAAAATAAATTGTTTGATATAAAAACTAAAATCGAATATACAAAGCATGCCACGGAAATATAAAAGACGATTACAGAAACGGCTGGCCAGTCTGACTCACTGCATCTCGACAGAGTCTGTAGTTATAAAGTTGCAGCACGTTGCATGGCAGTCGGCAGAGTTGCCACATTGCTATCACACAAATTAGCCGCGCAAAGCTGCTTCCACGAAAAACTATCTGCGAGACATCGCACTCAGAAAAATATACAAATGTTGAGAGTGGAGAGCAACGTGCTTCTCACTGCTAAAAGCATAAACGTCAACTAAAAGCTTGAAATTTGCTAACTCATCACGCTACATTTGTCCGTATTAGTACTACGAGGGTGAGGTAAAAAGTTCCCGGCCTGATAAAAAAAACAACTTCTTTCGTGTTTTTGCTTTATTTTTAAACATTATCTCCATCAAGATTAATAAATTTTTTATATCGGTGCTCTAATGTAGTGATATCATATGTATAGTGCGATATGTCTAGCCTTTTAAAATACTTATTTACAGCATCGATGATTTCCCCATAGTTTTCAAATTCTTTACCTCTGAGCCAAGATTAGAAAACAAATAATAGTCGCTGGAGGCTTAATCTGATGAATATGGCAGTTGAGGTAACGATTCGAACTGCAGTTCGATTTAAGTTATCGCGACAACCGACGAATGGGCAGGTGCGTTGTCATGGTGAAACAAGATATTTTCCTCGCCAAGATAGGTCATTTATTTTCTACTTCATCCCTCGAACACTGCAAAAACTCTGCATAGCATTAAACAGTGATGGTTTCACCCTTCTCTAGGTAATCAATTGTATAGAGCTCAGGGGCAGAGCTCTGTAAAAACCGCCTGGTAGGAGGACGGGGAGGTAGAAAAAAGAATATTCAGGAAAAGAAAAAAAGGGGACATAAGATAAAGAACATAAATTTGTGTCGCGACTATGGGGCTGTGTATGTCTGCGAGATGTGCGAGTGTATGATAGTGTGTGAGAGAGAGCAAGCGAATGAGAGAGAAGCGGGGGAAAAGAAAACGATAAGGTGTGGTAGGGAACGGATAACGGGAAGGAGTCGTTAGAGTCGGTGGGAGTCCCGCGAGGTGGGACGAGATCAGCGGTTCTCGCCAGGCGCGGTGTTCGCTGATCTCCGGGACTGCAGCGCTTAGCGTGTGAACGCGAACTGCTAGCCCGAACCTAGGTATTTGGGACTCCCTGGTTGTTGGAGAGAAGTAGCTCGTCGAACTTGCGTTCGATCACGGTTAGCGTACAGCGCCAGGCGCAGAGATCGCTTACCGCAAAGCGTGGATACGCCAGGCGCAAGTTTGCTCGTGAGCAGGATGTATTCACGGTGAGCGCCAGAATACGAGGAACGGATGTGAAGGGATAGACTATCGTTTATTAGATCTGCGGGCAGCGCGAGGTGCCAAGTTCGCATCGACCAAGAGCGGGTATGCGACAGGCGCAAGATCGCTCTTAGGAGGAGGGGGCAAAGGCGACTACTCAAGGCAATCGCCGAAGCGTAAGTGTCGAGCTCGAGAAGCGGGTCCAAGCTCTGAGGCCTTACGGGAGAGCACCTCTCGTGGTCGCGAGAGGTAGTGTGTTGGTGGAGAGACAGAGAACATCTCCTACGCAGCGGCATCAGTCGTCCGACTGTGTGTGCCCCACCTCCCATAGGCGGTAGGAAGTAGAAATGGTGAGAGAGGGATTAGGAAAGAGTCAAGACTATGCATGTACGTACACGTTACAATAAAAATAATTCGTTTCTTATCCCAAAAAGCAGTCGCTATAATCTTATTCGCTGATAAAATTATTTTTGCCTTCTTTGTGATTGGTTTACCTGGTTAAATCCATTGTTTCGGCTGTTGTTTACTTTCATGAGTTTAGTGCTAAATCCGAATTTTATCTAAAGTTATAAATCAATGCAAAAACTCGCTAAAGTTCTGCTTGTACAGCGCCAAATTTTTAATTAAAACAGTTTTCTAAGTGAATTTTTGATCGACCGTTAGCAAACGTGGCACCCACCTTGCACCGAGCTTCTCCATTCTTAAACGTTTATGTAAAATATTGCGTATTCGTTTAGTTGACATCATAGTAGCCTCAGCTATCTACTTTACTTCTAAGCTGCGGTCCTACATCACTGTTCTAAGAATTTTTCAATCATTTAGGAGTTGTGACCTCAACAGGGCGTCATAAACGTAGTTCGTCAGAAGTGCTCGTGTGATCCTCCTTAAATTCAGAAATTCACTGTTTCACCGTTGAATATGACAGAAAAGAGTCTTTCTGCGTGGAATCTAGCTCTTTTTTAATTTGCAACGGTGTTAGCCATTTTTGATAGAAGTATTTGATGACTGCACGCTTCTCTGATGTTTCAATTTTCACGTAAGTAATTGAGGCGTCTTGTTCAATCTGCTTTCAAATATATACCAACAGAACAATTAAACTGAAAATTTAAACTTGTACGAGGTATAGCAGAAAAATTATGAGACTAGCAACACTGTAAGCGATCTAGCAACAGCGCAGCGTTATCAGGTGTATCAGTACCCTCCCATAGCTCAGTGCGAGTTTTAACTCCTTCCGTTAACTACGTACAGGGTGCGTACGGTATTTGAGGACATGCATAAATGTGACTATAACTTCGCGAATTTTTTTTTTTTATTTTTTTTCTTTTTCAGATAAGAAATGGCGGACTACAACATCACTCAAGAAATAAAGAGACATGCTGTCATCGTCGCTATATGTGCAAACCATACAAATTTAGAGATCTCTAATTTTCTTAATTGCGCCCGTTCATTCGTGCATAAGGTTCGCCGTGAATTGGAAGCATCAGGAGGCGATACAGAATCGGTTGCAAAACGCTAAAAGCATAAACAACGTTCTGACACTGTTTGATCTGCAAAATTTTTAAAGCAAGTGCAAGCGATCATAGACGAGGACCCTTCAAAATCAATGAGGGCCCTTGCGAGTGAGCTTCATGTTTCTGAGCGCCTTATTCGTAGAGTTGTCCACGAAGACCTTCGGTATAAGTCTTACGTGATGCGCAGAGGACAGCTCATGTCGGAACGAACACGGGAACTGAGAGTTCTCCGATCAAAACGTCTTTTAAATAAAATCAAACACCCTAAGGCGCCCAAAATGTTATGGTTTTTTTCCGACAAAAAAAATTTTGACCAAGATCAAAAGACCAATCGCAGAAATGACAGATGGCTATGTTCAAATCCTACGGAGGTTCCTGTTGTTATGCACACAAAATTTTCAGCCACTATTATGGTTTTAGGTGTTGTCAGCAACGAAGGACATGTTATGCCACTACACTATTTTAGTCAAGGGCTTCGAGTGAACTCTGCTGCATACATCGAGATTTTAGAGACGGTAGTGAAACCCTGGATAAACAATGTAAGCGGAGGCAGACCATACATTTTTCAACAAGACTCTACTTCTTTACATAAAGCGATGGCGATACAAGATTAGATGGCCGAAAATTTTTATGACCGCATAACACCGAACCTATGGCCACCTAGCTCCCCAGACCTTAATCCTTTGGATTATTACGTATGGGGCGTAGTTGTGCGTGAGACCAATAAGCGTCCTCATAACACTACTTCTTCGCTGAAGACTGCTATTAATGCCGTTATGGTCAATATGAACAAAGAGCATTTGATTCGGGCATGTAATCGTTTCCGGACCCGGATCAAAGAGGTTATTGCTGCTGATGGCGATTTTATTGAATAACTTTATAGCTATATATTAATTTAACGTTGTATAAAAAATTCCTAAAATTTCATTAAATTTTATTAAAAATACAAGCTAATTAATTTTACTCTTAAGTTGTCCTCAAATACCGTACGCACCCTGTAATTTTTGTGACTGCTATTAGTGAAGTTGTGTTTTGGTTGTGCGTCACGCAAAATGGAACAGCGGAATTTGGAGCAACGTTGTGCCATTAAGTTATGTGTTAAGCTTAGAGAATCGGCAAGTGTCACGTTTGAAAAGTTAAAGCAGGCCTATGGAGAATATTCTTTATCCTGAGCTCAAGTTCTTTGCTGGAACAAATCATTTTTAAAAGGCAGAGAACACGTAAAGATTAACACTGTTTAGGGAGGCCTTCCACTTCAAAAACCGACGAAAACATTGAACGTGTCAACACTCTTGTGAGATTAAATCGTCGTTTAACGTTGTGTTACCCCAAAGAAAATAATCTAAAGGTGTGATATCACACGATCCAAGCGGCCAATTTACTGGTCCAAAACGTGAAATCAGGTTCTCACCAAAATGATTTCTCAATAAGTCCATTTTTTCTTTCGCTGTGTGCGAA
This sequence comes from Chalcis sispes, assembly GCA_949987625.1. Classification (NCBI taxonomy): domain Eukaryota; kingdom Metazoa; phylum Arthropoda; class Insecta; order Hymenoptera; family Chalcididae; genus Chalcis; species Chalcis sispes. Next base: position 41,410,363 of record OX465098.1, read on the forward strand.
GTAGCGCCGTCTTGTTGAAACCAAAGTTCACCGATACCACGGGCTTCAATACCAGGTAGCTAAAAATCCGTTATCATGGTGCGATAGCGGTCGCCATTGACGGTTACGTTCTGACCGGACTCATTTTAAAATAAATATGCACCGATGATTTCACCGGCCCATAAACCACACCAAACTGTGCATTTCTGTGGCTTTAGTGGTAGCTGTTGAGGCTCTTCAGGTTGTTTAGCAGCCCAAATACGGCAATTCTGCTTATTGACGTATCCATTGAGCAAAAAATGCGCCTCATCACTGAACAAAATTTCGCGATAAAACAGCGGATTAATATTAAGTTGATTTAAAGCTCATTCGCCAAAAACACGACGCAAATCTAAGTCGTCCGGCTTCAATTCTTCTACGAGTTGAAGTATGTATGCCTTGAAACCAAGATCTTTACGTAAAATACGCCAAGTTGTTGCGTACGACAAACCAAGCTGTTGAGAACGACGCCGAATCGATTCGTTAAGGTCTTCAGCCACACTCTTAGCTACAGCCGCTATATTCTCTTTATTACGTGCTGGATGTGGTCTAATCGGTCGAGTATCGTCCAATAATGTATGCTGGGCTTCAAATTTGCGGATGGTATTGGCTATAGTGGTTTTGGTAGGTCGACGATGGATACCATATGTTGCTCTAAGAGCACGAAAAACATTTCTCACAGAACGCTGATTTTCGTAATACAGCTGAACAATTTGGATACGTTGTTGCGGTGTAAGTCTTCCCATGATGATTTGTCAAACGATACTGAATAAAAATTACATTACAGTTTGACAGGAGTCACGCGTGATCTGTAAAAAGAAGCCTATTGAAAATCAAACCTCATAATGAATCACCCTTTACATGAAAAAATCAAGAAAAATGCAGTATTATCCGTCATTTTTAATTTTTTGGCATTTATATTTTGATTCTTAATACGTATTTAGTAGTAATTTTCGTAAAATATACTGAAGTAATTAAAAAAATGAGAATTAGTAAAGAAAACTTTTAAAAGATTCGAGAAAATGAAACTTCGTAAAAAAGCCGCCATGTTGGAATCGTCGTTTTGAATATAGAGATACACCAGTAGTCAATTTATAGCTAAACCTATTACGCCACAGAATCCAGGGGCTTGGATCAATTTCTAGAATTAATTACTAGATCGTTCGAGAGACGAAATGAAAGAAAAGACAATTTTTATTTTCCGTTAATTTTTCATGAAAAGCCGGTTATATTAAAAAATAAGTAAAGATATAGAAAATTGAGCTTTGAATTTGAAAATAGTGTGCAATTTTATGTCCAAAATGATGTTTTACGTTGAATTGTTATTATTTTTCCTATTAAAGTTATTGATGCGAAAAATATTCAAAATTCAAGGCCTTCCGGTACTAAACAGATTTATATTTAATCAAGTGTAAGATACTGAGTATATTAAATAAGAGATAATTCTTTATCAGTAACCATGAAATTCATTATTTAATATTTCAAATATAATGTAAAAATAATATAGATTTTTATAAAAAAATTTCACTTAGATCTTGATTTTACATATTTTCTATTATTATTTAAATATGAATCTTATGATTATTATAAAAATTATTTTTAAACAAAGAAATTAGAATCCACAGGATAATTTTGTGACCCTAACATAATAAAAACTAATATTCATTGTTATTTATTATAAAGAAAAAAAGAAAACAGAACTATATTAATATGGAATGTAACGCGGTATTTTACTAAAAAAATAAATTAATATTTATTCAAACAATTACCCATTATGCTGACACAAACGACTATCTCGCCGTATTTTTTAAAGCACTAGGCGAGACTACATATTTCTACCTTCCTGGCTTACTTAAGACTCTATCATGTACTGCCTTATTTACTGCATGACGAAATTCATGAAAATGCATATCCCAATCCCGGTGGTCTTGACCTAGAAGGCGGCAATTATGGTTTTTAAAGTGCAAATAGTTCTCTCCGCAGGATTAGCTTGCGGATGATATGAAGGCGAAGTAACATGTTTGTAGGCGTAGCACCTTGTTGTCGAATTCTTTTCGATTGTCTGTGAGGAAGGGCATTGGTGTCTTTCAACAAAATAAAATTAACTTCTCCAACGCTCTCGTTTCTGACTTTCCAACTGTTTTGCATAGAGGTTTCACGTCAATCCTTTTCGTGAACAGGTCCTGGAAAACGATTGAATTTTTTTTTTTTTTTTGATTTTTGCTTGGCGGGAACTCCATTAAGTCGACCACCACGACGATCCATTGTTTCTCTACAACACGTTTACCTATTAAACCTTATGCTTCGGTCAACGGCCACTTGAACCACTGACACACGTCGCACTCTTTGACAAACGTCACCACGTCGTAGTACATATCTTATCAATAATACTCTCGTGGAATCTTATCGTATGTTTTCTTAATTCCTAAATGTCTGGATGATGGAATATTATGTCCCTCTCGTAAAACTTCTTTTCTAAGCTCTATAGGCACCACTAGCTTCCAATTCTCTTTCCTACCTGAGACTAAATCCAATAAAAAGTCTGCACGACACTTATACAAGCAGCCATCCTCCACCCTCCAATCTTTATAAATAAATTTCCGACTACTTTGATCATTTTTGAATACTATGGAACTTCCACATTTGTAAACGCAGCAGCTTCCACGTCCTCCTTTTCGTACATACGAGAAAGTGCATCTGGGGAATGATGTAGCGAGCCTCTTCGATGAATGATATCGAAGTTCTACTGCTGCATCTGCAGAGCCTATCATACCAAACGCCCCGTTGGTTTTTTTAAATTCCTAAGTTACCTTAATGCGCCGTGATCAGTGATTACCTAAAATTTATATCCTTCTAAATAAGGTCTTAACTTTTTAATTGACTAAAGAACGGCTAAACACTCTTTCTCCGTTGTACTATAATTTTTCTCAGCTGGTTTAAGTACTGTGCTGATGTAGTTAATCGGATGCTCCTCATGCTCTAACTCTTGCGTAAGCACTGCGCCTACTGTAAAACTACTTACATCGCATTGCAATGAAAACGGCCGTGTCAATTCCGATGTGGCTAACATCGGAGCACCTCTTTTAATGCTTGAAATGCTTCCTCTTGCACTTTACTCTAACTCCACTTTTTACCTTTTTGTAGTAGCTTCAGCAGAGGTACCTTAAACTCTGAATTTCCTTCGATGAACCGCGAATACCAGCGAATTATTTTCAAAAATCTCCTTAGCTGTTTCACATTCTAAGACCGAGGATACTTAGCGATCAGGGCAACCATGTCTGGACCACTATAGTCTCTCTCGATCTTATAAAAATCCCAAATAAGCTATTCAGGAGCAGCAAAACACACTTCTTCTTGTTCACTATCAGATTGGCTGCTAATAATCTCCTGAATACTTCTTTTAGCCACTTTACGTGTTCTTCGAATGTTTCTGTGGCGACAAGTATATAGTCCAGGTAATCAAATACAAATGATTCTACCTCCGACCCGAACAGTGTATCAATTGTACTTTGAAAGGTCATTGGCGCGTTGTACAGTCCTTGAGGCAGCCTAGTAAATTGCCATAATCCTGACCCTGGTATCGCAAATGCCATATATTTCCTACTTAAACGCTCCTTGAGTACCAGAAAATATGCTTTTTTAAGATATCTATTTTTGATAAATATCGCATGCTTTGTTGACATCTATGCAATCTATACAAAATTTCCATGTGCCGTATGACTTTGACGATCACCGGAGCGCTGTACCAATCACTCGCTGATCTCTCTATTGTTTCCGAATCTTTTCAACTTCCTCGTGCGCGATTTTTAACATCTTTGGAGACATCCGCCGGAACCTGTGCCTCACGGGTGCAGCTTCTGCGTATTAACGTGATGCTCGGTCAGCGTCGTAGGCCCGTTGTTTTAAACAAGAGCCAGCATCCAACTATTAACTAATCTCTCTACTGTCACTCTATCGTCGTCTTTAAGCTTAGGTATACCTGCACTCTGCTCTTATCTCTCCGTTGTTATTGTCATCTAATCCTGTGAATGATTTCTACTCTCCTTCTTCCGCTCTTCATGTTCCTCAACCAAGTCGTACATTCACGTCAAACAGTTAACAAAAATCTATTGCTTAAACAATATCATGATAAATATTTGTTGAAACTTCTAATGTTAATGGTTCCCTACTAAGTACTACGAGGGCAGTCCCAAAAGTACCCGACCCGACAAAGAAAACAGTAAAAAAATTGCGAAAATGTTTATTTTTCAACATATTCTCCTTTCAGTTCGATACACTTTTCCCAACAATGTTTAATAGCTTCGATACCCGCTTTATAGTAGGAACCATCAAGCTTCTCAAAATACCTATTAACCGCAGACTCTACCTCTTCATTGTTGGCAAATCTTTTGCCACCGAGCCATTTTTTCAAATTTAGAAAAAGAAAATAATCCGAGGGAGCCAGATCTGGCGAATAGGGTGCGTGAGGAAGCAATTCGAACTTCAACTCATTGATTTTAGCCATCGCAATGACGCACATGTGGACTGGTGCTTGTCATGATGAAACAACACTTTTTTTTCGTCAGATGAGACCGTTTTTTCTTGATTTCATTACTCAAACGCTGCAATAAGGCTGCATAATATGCGCCGTTGATTGTTTTTCCTTTTTCGAGATAATCAATAAATATTATTCCACGCGCATCCCAGAAAACGGATGCCATGACCTTGCCAGCTGACTGAACTGTCTTTGCTTTCTTTGGAGCCAGTTCTCCCTTTTTAGTCCACTGCTTTGACTGCTCCTTGGTCTCAGGTGTAAAATGATGGACCCATGTTTCGTCCGTGGTTATGAATCGACGCTAAAACTCGGCTTTATTGCTGCGAAACATTGTCAAACACTCGATGGAAACATCCTCACGTTGCTGTTTGTGCTCCATTGTGAGCAAACGCGGCACCTATCTTGCGCACAGCTTTCTCATGTCTAAATTTTCGGTCAAAATGCGATGCACAGCACTTTTTGAAATGCCTGCCATATCTGCTATCTCGCGCACTTTTAGTCGACGGTCATCCAATACCATTTTGTGGATTTTCTTCACATTTTCTGACGTAGTGACCTCACTTGGTCGACCACTGCGGTGTTCATCTTGGCAGCTCGTACGACCTCGCTCAAACTCAGCTACCCAATATTTGACCATTGTAAACGAAGGAGCAACTGTAAACGAACAAGCACTTCCCCAGAGTAGAATCCAACTCGGTTTTGATATCGGTTGGACTTGGACCTTTCAAATGAAAGTATTGTATCACATAACCATGCCCGATTTTTTCTATATTTACAAATTCACTGAGAGCGTTCACTTTGGATGTCTGTAAAAAAAATAATAATAAACGTACCGTTATGAATTTTTCACATTAAGTTGTTGAAAGGTGGTATTGTCAATCGCAGTAATTGTTTTTTTAAAACTACCTGTATTCATAAGTCAGGTCGGGTACTTTTGGGACTACCCTCGTACTATTACAAAGTTTTGGTTTTCGACTCTTGAGCCAACGATCTCTTCGTTACCACTATCCAGGGCCTAAATGTAATTATTCTAACTCATGTAAACGCTGTTTTTTTTTCCTCGTTTGCTATCTTTTTTGCAGCTGCTTTATCGGTAACATTATCTCTTAGTATCTCCGGAGCTTCTTTCGCCGTCTGCTTAGAACTCTCTTGTTTCTCCAGCTCGCTGCTCCCTAGAGATAGCTTCTCTCTGTTCTGCAACGAGGTATATTCTTCCGGTAGGATTGATTTCATCCACATCTTGCTGAGTAGTACTTCTACTCAGCTCTATCTCGTAATTTATGCGAAAATCATACGTGGAATCTTTTCCACAGTAAGAAGAGTCTTGCTTACTCGTACGTTCGTCGCCGGTGGTGCTACGCCCGAAGGTGTTGCTATGGTTGCACTCATCCTGTTGCCGGTTAAAATCTTTGTAGTGGTTGTTATCGTAGTCAACGTTGCAACAACTGATGCTGACACGACGATCATTTTTCTTTGTCCTTGCTCAAGGTTGCTTCTCTTTTTTTTACTAGCTGATGATAAGCTTCTTTGTGACTACTGCTCAGCTTCATGGTGCACCTTACATTCGGCCACCATCTCTCAAGCTTTCGATTTCGCTCGACGCCCTCTTCTTCGTGGTATTTCCTGGTACCTTATTGCATCCCCTTTTTGTTCTGGTGGCGCATACGACACGCCACTCTCATCCCACTCATACCATGGAATGAGCGTATTATCAGGCTCTGTCTCCTTGAAAATCACTCTGAATAAACGATCACGTACTCGTATATCTTGTTCATTGCCAAGCTCGCTGCATCCTCTTTCTCTCAACTCGTCGACCACTTCGTTGAGATTAAGTCGCTGTGCATCTCTGTTCGCTTGTCTTCTCTCTCTCGCTTTCAACAAAATGTTCATCATGAGCTGATGATCCTCTGTTGCGGTGTGTGCTATTGTTGTTACACTCGTAAAACTTACAAAAATAAAATTATTAGTAATAATTCTCTATAATTTACCACCTTAAAATATAAATGCCGAATATAATAATTTTTAATTTTTAAATTATTTTCGGAGAAAAATATTGACTAGAAAATAAAATAGTATTTTGCCTTTGTTCGCTACTAAAATATTATACTTCAAATCACAAACACTTCTTCGAAATTCGGTCGCTTCACTCATCGAGTCTTTTGTTCTGAAAATCACCGCCGCGATAAACGAACCAAAAATCATTACACACTGGCCCAATCCTTAAAAAAAAAAACATATAACGATCACGCTCTGTTGCCAACCGTCGTGATCACTTTGCTTACTCTTCCATGAACCACTCTACACAACACTTACACTAACCTACTCGTTTATTACTACTACGATATAAGCTCACCGCACATAGTAACAAGCACACAAAAAAAACTTTTACCTGCAACACTGTCACCACGTAAAAATTACGCGCGCGATGTTTTTCTACTTCTACGAATGCCTCAAGTTGATAACAGTGCACCAACACAATGCACACACAACACGAAAAATTAACGGTCGCACAAACAAAGTTTTCTAAGAAACACACAATGAAATGCACGTTTAGTTAGCTTACCCCTACTCTACACTTTTTACCCACGTAATGTTTAACAAATTCTTAATTTTACCAATTTTCACTTTTTATCGTATTTTTACACTTCTAATTATTGACGCGATGGCCCCAGGTCGGGCAACGTTTCATAACAAGACGTTTTACTTAAATAAATAAATTAATATTTTTTCAAACAATCACTCGATACGCCAATAAAAACGACTGTCTAACCGTATTTATGGCGCCAGGCGAGACTACCTCTACATTCCTGGCTTACTTGAGACTTCTCCCTCAGAGGAAGTTTGATCGATTCTTCCGGCCCTCTCGGGGATGACAGCACTACACAATCTCGTAAAACCTGAATATTGTCTCCTATACACGCACAACGCGCCGAGGCATGTAGGCCTCGCAGATCCCTTTTATCTACGCTACCTATCTCTCTTTCTTTTTCACATTCTAAAATCTTACTTTCTCTTACTAACACACGCAGTTAAACGTCACACGCGATCGGCAAGGCACGTGGGCCTCGCAGATCACCACTAACTTCCTCTTTCCTGCTAGCATGACTCGCTCTCACACTCTCTTACTCTTCACATCTTCTCTCTCTCTCTCTCTCTCTATCTATCTATCTATCTATCTCTGTCTCACACGCATAACTAGCTCTAATATTATTCTTTCCTCTATGTCAGGCTTTGCCCTTCTATTTCCGTTTACCACTTTTTCTAGCTTTCTTCTTCCCTTCCTTGTTCCTTACTCTTTCGCTCTTGAATTCCACTGCTTCAGTCCTCGCTGGTCATCCACATTTGGCTTCTCTCTCTCTCTCTCTCTCTCTCTCTCTCAGGTACCCTGCTACTCTCCGCGGTAATAGCTTCCTCTAGAGTTCCTAATTAACTATTCAGCTTACTTACTCTCTTTTGTGCTTATAGCGAAGTCTCTCTGCCAACTCTCAACTCGACTACTCTCTCTCAACTCTGCCCAACAATAACTTTCCTTTGCTAACCTCGAACTTCCACAAAGAACTCACGACTACTCTCTCTCAACTCCACCCAATTAACACTGCTTAGCGCGTGGCGGGCTGACGGGCCTGTCAACGCAGCGACGCGACGACTTGGCGCATGTACACTCTACGAATACCCTCTTTCTTTATTCTTCCATTTTCTGCTCCTTCGATCACTTCGATGTTCCCGATCATTCTGAGTCGTAGGGATATTCCACTACTTGTGACAAGAAATTCTCATCACAGAAAATAATTTATATTAAATTTTTAGACACTATTCAATTAATTTATATGGATAAATGGTAATAGTTACAAGTTTAAAGAATAATGTCCTAAAAACTGAATCAGATTTTAACTTTTCAAAATATGCATTTATATTATATTGATCTTATCTGTTAACAATTCAACCATCATATTGAGAAACTTGAATTATAATATTTTTTTTATGTTACTTAAATGTTATTTTATTAAACATATATATTAGTTCACTTTATAAATAGTTTGAATTTTTTTACAGGCGTGGTACTATTTTCATCAGCAGTATATTTTGCAGAAGCAGGTTCCGAAAATTCGTTTTTCAAATCAATTCCAGATGCTTTTTGGTGGGCAGTTGTCACAATGACTACAGTTGGATACGGCGACATGACGTATGATGTACTCGCTTTTAATTTGATATTAGTATTATTTGATTATCATTTAAAAATTATATTTGCATTGAAATTTTTTTTTTTTTATTTTTTAATGCTAAAGTTTAACAGGTATTATTTATTGTTGTTCACTCATACTTTAAATATTATATATTTATACAGCACAGTTCATTTATTTTTGATATATTTAAAAAAAAGAACTAAGTAATAAATTTTCTTGTACTTTAAGAGAACGCAATAATTACTATTTATATAGAAGTATTTTAAAAACTATTGAAATCTATATGTTGACAGATATATGAGTTATGAAGAATGGATTTGTTTAAACATTTTAGTTTTAATAATACTCAATTAAAAAGGCTAGATTATATTTTAAACTCTCACTAAAATAAAACCAAACCTAAAGTGAAGTCTGTAAAAGAAGCTCTAACTTTAAACTTATACATGCATACACTGAGAAAAGAATTTTCTTGAAACGATTAAATTTTTTAATTTGAAATTTCTTTGTTTGATCTAAAAAATATTTCATCACGTGCTAATTAATTTTTTCAAATATTTTATTAACTTTATTCGATTAATTCACTGGATCAACGGAATTTTGTCATTGAATTCATGAAATATTTTGTTGATTTTATCAACCTAATTTATTGAACCAATGAAATTATTTTTTTGTAAACAGATAATATTTTGCTAATTCTATTAAGTACCAGCGGAAAAATAATAAATACATGAAGTGGATTAATGTAGTGAAAAGTTTTGGAAAGTACTATATGGTATTAACCCTTTAACGTGTGCGTTCGAGATAATGTGAACGGCGTCATGTCAGGTTGAAAAAAATTGATTTTATTAGTTGGTTATCTTTCTAAAAATAGGTGCATTAAAGAGTTACAGTCTGTCAAGTAAGAGCGTAATCGTGTTAATTTATAAAAAAATTTATTTAATGAAACTTTCATATTTATATATACATTGTACACATTACAAACAATGATGCAATTTGGTCAATAATGTGTCCAGTCACCACCGGCGTCGATAATTGCCTGGCATCTCCGAGGCGTGCTTTCTACTAATTTGACGGCGTATTCTAGTGGCAAGGATCTCCAGATCCGACGAATTTCGTAAGACAACTACTTCAAAGTGTATGTGCGTCATCCACGAAGTTTCCGTTTAATATATGCCCACACATTTTCAATAGGGTTTGCATCGGGCGACTGCGACGGCCAATCCAATGTAACGATGCCAGATTGAGTCTTCCACTGAGTACAGAGCTTGCTGCGGTGTTTAGGATCTTTGTCTTCCTGCAGAAGCCAATCTTTATTTTTTGTGATAAACCATCGTTTGGCAGATGGCAGTAAAGCCTTTTTGTAGATTTTTATCATCTTCTCGGCATTTAGGTTGTCAGTAAAGAGGTGCAAAGTGCTGAATCCCTGCTTTGAGAAGCAGCCCCAAAGATGCACCCTTATTCTATGTTTTACGGTCCGCTGAACAAGCCTATTGGTGGAAGTTGACTAGGCTCGCGTGAGGACAGAACGTGCCCATATAGAACATTCATCAGTAAAAATGACATTTTCAAAATCTCTATCAATATTCTCATGCGCCCAAGCGAGTCGCTTTGTCACATGTTTTTCAGTCAACAGAGGCTTCTTCATTGTGTTGCGCCATTTCAGATGATGAGTACGAAGATGGGTTCGGATAGTTTTGTAGGACATATCTGAACCTTTTGCCATTAATTTTGCTTGCCCTTGCCGCAGCGTTAAAGCAGGATTCCGCGAAAACAGATTCACTAATCTTTTTTCATCTTTTTTGTTCACTGTTCCTATCGAGCCACGTTCTGGTAAAATATCGACATTTTTAGCCACTTTATATCGCTGTATTCACTTCTGTACAAATGCCTTCGACTTTCTCATATATTTAGCAGCCGCTGATTGCGACATTTTGGGACCTTTCGGGTGGATGCGAAGGAACACAGCCTCGTAGCGCGACGCGTACTTAGCACTCATGGCGTTTAACGTGATTCTCTTTCAAAAGATTAAAGACAACTGAATCTTTGTTAACAATACATCAAGAACAAAGCTTTCCTCTATCGGCTTGCGAAAGAATCAGAGCAAAATTTTTCATTACCTGTCGGTGAAGTCGACCACGCTCTTACTTGACAGACTGTACTGTTAAAAATAACAAAATTATTAATTCGATTATAAAATATTTAAACATTTAAAGCTTATAGAATAAACCTATAAAATAGATAAACCAAATCCACGTTTCTGGCGTGAGGTATTTATACGTCCGTGTATCCAATAAACTATTTTGTTTCTCATTAATTAGGTTAGGTTTCTTAAATTTTTTTTTATTCACAGTATATTTCATTTTTTTAAATTAGTGAATAATGAGTGCATGCCATAAGAGTGAAATTATCAATTAATATTAACACAGAAGTATATTAGTTTTTATTTATTTCTTAATTTAAAAAAATACTTAATAATAATATTTATTAGGTGCGTAACTAAGTTCTAACTATTTTTCTTAATGAAAATGCAACTTTATCATAAAAAAATGATTATTAATAAATCATTTAAAGTATTTCCCACCGCTAGCTACAAGTTTTTCCCATCATTCTGACGGAGCTCGAATATCGTTACGGTAAAAGTGTTCGTCTTTTAAAGCTATCAACGAATCAAGTCAATTTTTGATATCTTTATATAAGTGGCAAAGTTATTTGTTTACCATATATCTAAGCATGCTTCATGACGTTTTAGATGTCGGAATCAACAAGCACTCACTGCTGGTACCATCCATTAACAAACAGCGGGAACTTAGTCGCACACCTAACAATAAAAAATACTAAATAATTTAAAAAAATATAATGTAATTAAAAGAAATTTTAAATGTTACATTATTAAAAGTAAATTTTAGTTTTACAAGCGTTGCGTAGCGAAACGGTTAGAGCGTCTGTTTCATACACGACCTATACGGCACGAAAGATTTCAAAAGATTTCAGTGAAAGATTTCATGTAAGGTTTCAGTAAACACTTGTAGAGATATTAAGACCTTGCAGAAATCTTTCAAAGAAACATAACATTAAAACATTGTTTTATGATAATAAAAACATTACATTAAAATCTCACGAAGAAATCTTGCATTAACCTTGCTGGAACATTTCACAAACATTTTCAGAAAGATTCCTGTGAGGTTTTTTGAAACATATAGTTGAAACATTTAAAAAAGATCGCTGCAAGATTTCGTATAAATGTTTCAACGAGACCTTAAAGCAAACTTGCTGGAACATTTTACAAAATATTTTATGAAAGAATGCAGGGAAGTTTCTTGAAATATTTTAGTAAGGTCGCTGCAAAATTTCTGGTAAATGTTTCAATCAAAACTTGAAGCAAACTGGCTGGAAGATATTACAAAATATTTTACGTAAGAATACAGGGAAGTTTCTTGAAATATTTTGTCGTAATACTTTAGCCAGGTCACTACAAAATTTCTTAGAAATATTTAATTAATAATATTTAATTAAAAATATTTTTTTTTCGAAACCTTCTGTAATCTTTTAAAAAACAAAAACTGGAAGCTTTCTTGAAAGTATTTTGCAATTTTACTCTAAGCTATCAATAAATTTTTGCGTTCATTTTGCATGTAAATTTAAGCCAAATCTTTAAGAAAAGATTTTTGTAAGCTTCCACAAAAGTTTATCGGGAAGATTTTAATGAAATTTCATGTCATCATGTTGTTAGCTTCCATGCAAAGTGCATTGAATCTTAATCGTAATCTTGCAGCAGAGCTATTTATCTTAAAAATTTATTTTTTATTTTGGATAAAAATACATCGACAATTAAAATTTAATATACTTTTATGTGTAGTAAAATCTCAAGAGCGAAATTATGTATTAAAATATATTGAATTTTTAATTATTTCTGAATTTCAAATAATACTTTAAACTATAGAAAAAATTTTAAATGTAAAATTATACAAGTGTATATGGATTGCCATGCAACTTATGATTCAAATTTAAATCTTAGTTCTACAAGCGTTGCATAGCGTAATGGTTAGGGCGTCTGCTTTATAACGCGAAGGACCCAGGTTCGATCCCACCATAGATCAAACATTTTCCTGCGTTTTTTTCCGTAAAATAATGTGTAAAATAATATATGCGACAATACGAATAAACGATTTAATGTAATGCGGATGTTAAAAATATGTTTATATTTATAATAAATAATAAAATTCTAAAATATATCAAATACTCAATAAAAGTTAATAAAGGTTACGAATGATCTCTAAGAAAGATTGTATTAAAAGGTTACTGGTTTCATGGGAGATAACTTACAGTTTCTTAAGTCAGATATTTTGATATTACGTCAATATTCTGTGATAGCTTCCTGGAAGATAATTAAATCTTTTGGGAAGCTTAAAATAATCATTCTAGAAAGCTCACAAGAAGCTTTATGCAAGGTTACATTCAATGTTACTCATCTTTGCGGAAAATGTTGATATAAGAATTATACGCGGACACAGAAACATCACTATAACATGTTTCGTAAGATTTTCGCTAGGTTTCAAAAAACATTGCACAAATTCTGCACGAAATGTTTCTGCAATTTTTCTGTCAATCTTTCATAAACATAGCGTGAAATTCTTTCTCAGCTTAACGGGAAATATTTATACGAGGATTATGCACGGACATAGATACATCACAAAAACATTTTTTGAAAGATTTTTGCAAGGTTTCAAAAACATTGCCTAAATTGTGCAAGAAATATTTCTACAATTTTTCTGTCAATCTTTTATGAACATAGCGAAAAATCTTTCCGTAACGTTACGAGAAATGTTTATACGAGGATTATGCGCGGACATATGTAGATACATCACAGAAATGTTTTTTGTAAGATTTTGGCGAGGTTCCAAACCTTTCATGAAACCTTGCAAAAACCTTGCAAAAACTTTTGGTGACATGTGGCGAAGGACCCGGGTACAATTTCCATCGTAGGACAACAATTTAAAAAATTTTTTTTTTTGTAAAATAATGTGTAAAAAAATTTGCGACAGTTGCAATAAATTATTATGGATATTATAAAAATATGTAAGCCAATTTTTAATTCAAATTTCGCTGGTTTATTGATTTAACGTAACTTTTTTTTTAAGTTGGTAGCACGGTAAGAGACATCTATGTCAAATTTCATGTCAATAAATTCAGTAGTTCATTATCCGTACTAATTACGAATTTTTCTTTAAAATAAATAAAATAGTCTATCTTGTATCAAAAATTTAAGAAAATGTGTATTTCAATTATTAGTTTCCAGATTTAACTTATCTAATTTATTTTTCATGCAACGTCTTTTGTGTGCATTTCTTATTTTAATATATTTTACTACGGTTCTTGCGTTGTAAGTTTCAATATAGAAACATGTGTGGACAGACAAGTATAAAATAAAAAGAAATTTTTATGTAGAAAACTATAAGTATAACTCGTGAATATTGAGTGCACTATCATTAATAATTCATTGGTATTATATTATTTGAAGAAATAAATTAATCACTCTCTCTCTCTCTCTCTCTCTCTTTTTCTTTCTCTCTCTTTCTCTCTCTTTCTCTCTCTCTCTCTCTATATATATATATATCATGAGTACAAATTAATACGGTCCGTTTTTTGCGGTCAAAAATGCATTTATTTCAGAATAAAAGGAATTAAAAGATTAATCAAAGTATTGTCCATTACTACTTTTTCCCACCTCTCAGGCAATTTTCGAATTCCATCTCGAAAAAATGTCTCGTCTCTTGAGGTGATCCATGTGAGGAGCCAATTTTCGATTTCTGCGAAAGAAGTGAATCGGTGACCTGCTAGATCGTGCTGCATCTCTCGGAACAACCAGTAATCAGAAGTAGCGATGTCCGGAGAATACGGCGGGAGCGGCAAAATATCCGACTTTTGCGTTTTGAAATATTTTTTCACGACTTCTGTGACATGAGGCCGAGCGTTGTCATGCAGAAAAATAATTTTGTCATGTCTTTCCTTGTATTCCGGCCATTTCTCTCGTAATGCACGGCTCAAACGTATCAATTCCAGCCTATACCGATCGGCCGTTATGGTATCGCCAGGTTGTAGCAGTTCATAGTACACAACACCCTTTTGGTCCCACCAGATACACAACTTGATCTTCGAACCATGAATATTTGACTTTGATGTTGATGTTGAGGTCGATGGCAACGATTGACCGGGCATAGCGTAGTATTTTTTCTACGAGTACTTGGGGTTATCATAGAAAATTCATTTTCCATCTCCAGTAACAATTCTATTTAAAGAACCCTTTCCTTGTTACAACCTGTTCTTTGAATTAGCTGCTCGCATCAAAAAAATCGCATGTCAATGTCTCCGGTTTCAGTTCATAAGGCACCCAATTGCCTTGCTTTTGAATTATTTCCATGGATTTCAATAGTACAGAAACTGCTTGTTGAGTCGCTTCCAATGATTCTGCTAGCTCCTCTTGCGCTTAACTCGGATCTTCGTCGAGTAATACCTCCAACTTTTTGTCTTTAAATTTTTTCGGCTGTCCAGAACGAGGCTTGTTTTCAACGCTAAAATCTCTATTTTTGTAACGTCGAAACCACTTCCTACAAGGTTTATTAGTTAGAGCATTGTCACCATAAACTTCCACAAGTATTTGATGCACTTCAGCTGCACTTTTCTTCTAATTAAAACAGAAAACTAAAACTCTCGCGAATGCTGCTTATGTATCAACACAAAATTGGACATATTTAACACAGTTAAAAACAAGATTTTTTTATGAAACTCAAAGCGATGTAGACTAAATATAATTGACAGATTTTTAACCTCTCTAGAACTACCAACTTTAGCTGTTACTATTAAATATTCATGATAACCAGAGCCATCTTTTGAAAAGGGACCGAACTAATTTGTACTTCCAATATACAGGGTGTCACAAAAATTTCGGAATGGCTGTATAGTTCTTAAGGTGGGATATTTCAGAAAATGGTTAAGGTCAATCTTTAAGTAACTCTCAATGAGGGATTTGATGGTAATCTTTATTTTGACCTTGACGATGTCCTTTAAGATCATTTCAAGATTAGGTCATATTTTCAGATGGGAACTCTTTTTTTGACATTGGCAATCGAAAGAGCGGGAAATTTTACGTTCAAATATGTACTTAAGTTATAAGGACACGTTGACCTTAAAGGTCAGCCAAGGCCATATAAATATGAACAAGGTCAGGTTATCTTTTGGCATAGGAACTCCTCAATTTTTTTTAAACCGATGTATTAAAATTAGTAAGATTGTAACAAAGAGTCCGTCATAGGTCGTCGACAAAGAATGTAAGTGTTTACATTTTTGCGTCACCATTGCCAGGTTGCCGACTGGCAACAGCCCGCTTAGCCGCAAAAGGGTGGTTTTTTTGAAAAGTCGGCAACGTTCAAGAATCACGCGATTTTCGAACTTGTGGCGACGATCAGCGAGAGATTTTGGGGAGCCGCGAGGGGAGGGGAGAAGAGAGCGAGCGCAATGGGCAGTTACGCTACGCGCTCCCGTGAGGACAGTTGAGATCATTCCCGCGGTTCAATATAGTTGTTCGTTTTTCTTTTTAATTAGAGTGAGCGTCGTGAGTGAGACAGACGGGCTAAAGGATGCAAGAGAGAGAGAGAGAGAGAGAGAGAGAGAGAGAGAGAGTGGAAGAAGGACAGAGGAGTGCGAGGAAGGACATCAGCGACGACGAGGAATAATTGCGAGGAAGCTAGACGGTGGACGAGATGGGCAGGTGTCATCAAGCGGCGACTGTAAGTTGCCATCGTTACACCTGAAGCCGAGGTTGGAGTGAAAGCCGTCGGCATACGGGCGGGCTATTCCTGAGTTTCAGCACCCCTTCTTCGGGGAAGAAGCAGCCGGAGCCAAGGATCGCGGCATGGTAGAGAGCAGCCCGGCATTCCACAGCTAGCGAAAGAGACACAGAGACACCAACAGTAAGTTTCCTTATCTCATCCGGGTGTACTAAGTAAGAGAGAGAGAGCAAGAATGAGTAATCGCGAGTCCGCGTTTTAGGTGGCGACGGACTACTACTTCCCTGCCCTGGAGAAGCGAGAGGCCACCGCCGACTACAGAAGTAACCGCAGGCGGCCGGCCAGCATTTTTCGGGTAAAGTCTCGCGCATATCCGAGTGTGCGAGAGACAGAGGGCTTGAGCGTACGCTGCTGTGAGAGAGAGAGAGAGGGAGAGAGAGAGTGACAGAGAAAAAAAAAAGAAGAGAGAGCGAAGGAGTGACTATAATAATTTAATAAACTTATTTTTGTGCGAGGCATACAGGGTGCACGTAGGTATTTTGGCTACGACGTGGTGTCTGATCACAAGGTTTATAAAGTGTTGACTGTAGGCGTGACCTTGACAATGTCCTTTGAATTATTTCAAGATTTTTTCAAATTTTACTCATTTTTTAATAAAAATTTTTTTTTTTGACCTTGGCAATCGAAAGAGCGGGAAATTTTACGTTCAAACATGTACTCCGATCAGAAGGGCACGTTGATCTTGAAGGTCAGCCAAGGTCATCTAAACTGGAGCAAGGACTACTTACCTCTTGGCATAGGAATTCCCCAATTTTTTTTAAACAAATGTATTATCATTACCAAGGTTTATAAAATGACGATTGTTAGCGTAACCTTGACGATATCCTTTTAGGTCATTTTAATTTTAACTCCTATTTACTTTTAGCATTATCCAGAAACAACGGCGTGCTTTATTTGCGTTAGTCCTCTTGTTTCTCACGTTTAGGGTGCTTAATGTCAAAGTTGCTTCATCTAAAAAAACTATGTTGTATATAAATAGAATATCTTCATTGATTCGATTCATCATTGTTTTACAAAACTTTATCCGAAGATCAGGATCATTTTCATTAAACTCATGTACTAAATGAATTTTGCATGGATGAAAATGAATGTTTTTCCAAACCCTTTGTTCTGTTTCATAAGAAACATCAAACTGATCTTTGGCTCTACGTAAAGAAAGATGCGGATCTTCAACAAATCCTTGAGCTATAACAATCTTATTCTCTTCAGCTACAGACTTTGATCGACCAGTTTTCTCAAGATCCTTGTACAGTCCTTGAGACAGTTGATTTTGAGCTATGAATATCTCCTTCTCTATTACGAAAAGTAAAATTGAATAGATCTCGAACTTGATCATAAGATCGCACTCGATCACCTCAATCCTGCATCATCAATAAAAATACTCTTTCTCGCTCTGAAAGTTTAACATGCGCCATAGTATTTTGAAAAAATCAAGCTACAAAGTAAATCGTCACGAACAAGTTATTTATAAGTTGTAATACGAGGGCGGTTCAAATATGATCGAAACAAATGCTCTGACACGTTTATTTACTATCGAAAAAATTTACAAAAATTCACAGTTTTTCTAGATACTCCCCCTTACAAGTTACGCATTTTGTCCACCTTTCCGAAAGCTTTTTGATGCCGGTATCGAAGAATTCTCTGGGGAACTCGGACAGCCATGTGAGCACGAACTCCTCTACCTCGTCGTCGGTGTTGAATCTTTGACCTCCTAGGGCTTCTTTCAGTGGTTTAAACATGTGGTAGTCGCAGGGTGATAAATCCGGACTGTAGGAGGGGGGGGGAGGTGTTTCAGTACCTCCCACTCCAATTTCGATATTGTATCGAGCGTGAGACGCGCGGTGTGAGGGCGCGCGTTATCTTGGAGAAGAATCGCACTTCGTGCTGGAATGCTTCTCCGTTTCAAACGATAAGCGGGTTTCACGTGTGTTTTCATAAGGTTAGAGTAGTATGCAGCATTGATGGAACCAGAACACAGTACACATAACCTTACCCGCGGACCTAGTTGTCTTCGCTTCGACTGGCGTCCCTGACTCCTTTTTCCTCCACTCTTTAGACGACACCTTGCTTTCGGGAGTGTAATAGTGTACCCATGTCTCGTCTGTAGTAAAGCTTCCCGTTAAAAAACCGTCCCCCTCCACCTCGTATCACGTCAGCAAGCGGCGACAAACTTCCAACCGCGTGAATTTTTGCTCGAAGTTCAACAGTTTAGGAACCCATCGCGCCGTTATTTTGTGATACTAAAGGTGTTCGTGAATGATAGACTCTACACTACCAATACTGATGCTGAGTTTAGCCGAAATGTCTCGAACATACATCCTACGGTCCTCCAAAATGAGTTGTTCTACGCGGCAAATGTTGTCTGGTGTGATGCTGGTTCGCGGCCGACGAGCATGCGGCTCGTTCTCGACGGTTTCGCGACCATCCTTAAAATGCTTTGGCCCATTTAAACACAGCAGCCCCACTCAGGCACTCACTAGCGAACTGATTTTGCAAACGCAGAAAAATTTCCGTGTTTTTAACGCCTTCCTACACTAAAAATTAAATGACAATACATTGCGCCACGGCGGTCGGCACTTAACGTTTACTCATGGTTGTAGCACGCGCGTGAAACATGTACTCCCGACGAAAACTATGCTACACTGTTCTAGGAGACCCAGCTATCGCATACTCAAGCCACGACCTTCAAAACATACATGCGCGCCATCTACAGCGTTTGTCTCCATCATATTTGAACCGCCCTCGTATTTAAGGAGAAAAAAATAATGTCTTAAATTAGTCAGTGACTAATAAATTAAAAACTATTAGTTAGAAAAACAAAAGACTTTTTAAAAAGAAATATTAATAATGCAAAATAGGAGCTAAAGCAAATTATTTGTAATCAACGAATAAAACACTTTTTAATCAATCCAAAGTGAATTGACAAACATTTATTAAGATAATTTAAAAGAAGAGTAGATTCTAATTAATAATGAAATTTAAAATTGAAAAAAAATTGAAAAAACTATTGGGTGTACAACTTTGCTTCCGCCGTTTTTTTTCGAAATTCGAGGCTTTATTGTAAAGAACTGGTTATACATTTATGATTCAAAATATTGTCCATCGCTGGCTACTACTTTCTCCCATCTTTCGGGCAGCATACGAATCCCGCGTTGAGAAAACTGGTCATCTTTTGAATCGATCCACGAATCGATCCAATTTTTTACTTCTTCATAAGACCGGAAGTGCTGGTCAGCCAGGCCGTGTGCCATTGATCGAAACAAGTAATAGTCCGAGGGAGCAGCGTCTGGAGAATACGGCGGGTGGGGTAGAACTTCCCATTATAAAGTTTCTAAGTATGTCTTGACCACTTTCGCAACATGGGGTCGAGCATTGTCATGCTGTAAAATCACTTTATCATGTCTCTCGTTGTATTGCGGCCGTTTGTCTTTCAATGCTCGGCTCAAACGCATTAATTGCGTTTGATAACGATCGCCTGTGATTGTTTCAGTCGGTTTTAACAACTCATAATACACTACGCCGAGCTGGTCCCACCAAATACTGAGCATGACCTTGGAACCGTGAATATTCGGTTTAGCCGTCGACGTGGAAGCATGGCCGGGATATCCCCATAATTTTCTGCGCTTGGGATTATCGTAGTGAACCCATTTTTCGTCCCCAGTCACAATGCGATGCAGAAATCCCTTCCGTCTTTGCCTTGCAAGCAGCTGTTCACAAACACACAAACGCCGTTTAACATTTCTCGGCTTCAACTCGTAAGGCACCCAATTTTCTTGTTTCTGAATCATTTCCATGACTCTCAGGCGTTTTGAAATGGCTTGTTGCGTCACTCCCAAAGATCCTGCCAATTCTTGTTGCGTTTGACACGAGTCTTGATCAAGTAATGCCTCCAATTCTGCATCTTCGAAAACCTTTTTTCTTCCACCGCCATGCTGGTCTTCGACGTTAAAATCGCCGTTCTTGAAGCGTTGAAACCACTCTCGGCACGTTCTTTCACTAAAAGCGGCCTCACTATCGATATTTAAGAGCATTTGATGAGCCTTAGTCGCAGATTTCTTTATATTAAAGCAGAAAAGTAAAACCTCCCGCAAATGACGAGAATTTGGCTCGTAAGCTGACATGTTTAATCGAGAATAACTTTATAATGCAGACACAAATCGACTAATATTTCAATGGCGTTATGTTTACGAATACCTAAGCTTATTGTATGACATCTATGATCTATTTATTTCAACTACCACTTACCGCTACAGCCATCTTTTGCAAAACGGCGGAAGCAAAGTTGTACACCCAATATATTGAATACATTACTATCTTACAGAAAAACGCCGAAAAATTTTCTGATCCACCGTAGGATCGCACGCGGATCCTTCGCATTATGATGCAGACGCCTTTACTACTACGCTATACGCACCGCTTGAACACTAAGATTTAAATTTTAGTTATTTGTTGGCAGATGTTGTGCCATTTAAATGTTGAATAGTATTTTAATAAATTAAAATTAAGTTTAACGAAAAAAAGAAGATTATGTCAAAGTAAATGTAACCTTGGTACAGCGTTTCGACATTTAAAAGACACATTTCTTTTTCTTTCCCTTTTTCTCTTTCGACACCTATACTCATACACCCGCAACACATTTAAATCACATGCCTCGAAACCGTTCAGTAACGTCGCCCTGCCGATCTCCGTTTCCTATTACCTACACTCACTTTAAAGGTGCGAATAAAGAAGATCGGTCAACATTCAGAAAAAAAAACCTCCTTGCCTACAAAACCTTAGGACTATAATTTTGAGCCCTAGCTCACCCTGAAAATCTTTTACCAATAAATGTGAAAAAAATTAAATTAAATTAATAGATTATCCTTCTTAGAAAAGGAAAGTCTGACACAATGCAAGTCGCTCTTGACGGACACGTACGTGACACTGAGGCACCAAAAAAAGTAATAGATTTTTCCCGGAGACCTTTCTCTTTTTTTGGAAACCTTTATTTTATTTAAATTCTTAGTAATTAACGTTAAGGTATACTGCAAAAATATAACATCCATGTTATTGAAAGGTAGCTTTTATTTAAGACATCGGAGAATAAGCATCTACGGCGCGATTTTAAACGTCGCAAGATAACAGCGTTTCCGCTCTCGCTTGGAATGCCGAGAATAATTTTTACGGTTCACTCTTTGTAAAAATTTTAGTACATCAATTTAATAATTAATTTAAATTAATATCAAAAGGGCTGAAGCGAGCGAATTTTCCGCTGTCGCATGCACCAATTAAATATAATATGAACTTGAGATATGATTTATTGTTATACCCTTATTTTATTTTTTTCTTTCAATTATAAATTCATATTCTATTTCTAATTTACAAAAAAAAAAAAATTTAAGGATATTGCAAAACATAATTATTAATTATTGTAAAATATTCCGATGTATTTCGACCACGAATATTTTATATTTTTCTGTTAAAATAACCGTACTTACAAAATCTTGTACTACGTTTGTTTGCTTAAAACTTTTATAATATTTAATAATTCACTATTTTAAAATTTATATTTAGCTAGATAAATCATATGATTAATTATATAATTGATAATTATATGATTAATACTTATTTTTCATTAAAATAAAGTCTCCGACTGAACACAATGACTACAAATCAAGTATTTGAACATTTAAAAAAGTTTTATTTCAAAATTATAGCTAAATCTAATTATTTGATTTCAATAAGGTTTAAATATGTATTTATACGCACGGTATTTCTTTTTGAAAAAAAAATGTATGCATAAATTTAAGAAACTCACCGCCATGACACACGGGTAAATAAGCTTTAAGACTTTAAATTCATTCTTTTGTCGATAATAAACAAATAATAATAAATATTGTTATATTTATATAATATTTTTGTATAATAATTGTGTATCTTCAAAAAAAAAACTATTGTTATATTACTTTGAATTTATTTGTCTAAATATTGTAGTAGAAACTTCATTCTCTTCTGTATTAGATTTAAATTTTGCGTAGAATAAAAGTAGACATCGTAGATTATGAAAAAAATATTGTTTATATGAGTTATAAGAAATTTGTAGAAATTAAGAAAAAGACGATCCTCTCTCTTTCTCTAATTCTCGTTCTCCCTCCTCCTAAGAGAAACGCCTTCGAAATAAGCAGTAGCGTTCACCGCTTGCTTATTTTGAGCAATTGGATTGGTACAGAATAATCTCTGCATAAGTGTATAAAAAGGCAGGATCAACCTACGGAGATGCTCTCGCCGTGATTTTTCTACTTAGTCAACTACCATTAGCCTAGGAGCATCGACACCGCCCTTTGCACGGACTGCCAACAAGAAGTTAGACTTGGAATACATTGCTGGATCAAAACGAGCCGACTGCGCCACGGACCGAAGGACATCATAAGACCCCAGCTGGCAGAGCTCGATCCGAACAACCACGAGCCGACCGCGCCCCAGCACAGCACCAAGCTAATTCACCAACTCATCGTGAAAGAGAAAGAGAGAGAGAGAGAGAGAGTCAGGAGTTTTTTTTCTTTAAAAAAAAGAAAGTGAGTAAAGAAAAAAATATAAGTTTCTATAATAAGGTTCAATTTTAACTTAAATTCTTCTTTTTTTAATATCATCTATCTCCTCCGAAAAGTCGCTGGACTAAAACCAAAGTGTCCTTCGACTTTTTACCTCAACACACTATTTATTAGGTCTCCTACTCAGAGAAGACAAGCCTGTAGTGGCTTGCCGCATTCTCAATCCCGAAATTTACACCTATCCATAACAAATTAATTTTTCCTACTTCGTCATTCCTTCGGCCAGCCTAAATCCATGCACTTTAGTGCTCAGGCTTAATAGGAAAGACGGAAGTTGCATTTGATGTTAACACTCCGACATAACATAAACTTTGTTATTATTGGTTAAAAAAAAAAAATATATAAATTAATATTGTATTGCAATTGCCTAAAAGTATATTGCTGACTTAGAAAATAATAACTTTCTTTGGATAGATAATATCACTCTTGATATAATATAAATGTAGGCTTATATAAATTAATAAAATCAGTTTAATTTAAATTTGAAAATTTCGTTATAAACAACTAATCAACGATGGGATGTAAAAGTCTTATGAGAACGATGCACTATTAACCAACTTTTAATTGAAATTAAAATTTTAAACGTACAAGCGTTGTGCATAGTGTAGAGGTTAGGGTATCAGGATTCCGACGTAGCGCGCCTTTCTGAATTGCTTTAATTTAGCCCCTTTGGCCCCTGTTCCAGACCAGAAATTAATTATTACGTGGGTCACTACGTTCAGACAAACTGCAAATGCGACAAGACGAAAAACTGGAGCCCCTCGGCTAATTAGATTACCTGAGAACATTGAGGCAGTGAGAGCTTCAATATTGCGATCACCACGGCGTTCTGCGCTGAAACATTCATCTGCCCTTGGACTTTTCGATTTAGGGAACATTTGGTTCCAACAAGACGGTTCAATCACGCACACTTCAAGAGCATCGATGGCTGTTTTGAAGCGACACTTCCCAGAGCGCCTCATCTCAATTAGAGGCGATTCGGAATG
The DNA here is from genome assembly GCA_949987625.1 of Chalcis sispes. Taxonomy (NCBI): domain Eukaryota; kingdom Metazoa; phylum Arthropoda; class Insecta; order Hymenoptera; family Chalcididae; genus Chalcis; species Chalcis sispes. Next base: position 41,434,519 of record OX465098.1, read on the forward strand.
ACCAGCCCGCTCTCCCGATTTGGCCCTTTGTGATTCTTTTCTATGGGGTTTTTTGAAATCCCGTGTTTATGTGAACCGTCTAAGGACCCTACAAGATTTGAAGATCAATACCCAGGAAAAAATTGCCATCATAACGCTTGCTATGCGGGAAAGAAAAATTACTGTAGTAATTTTTAATCATTTTCCTATTTTCTTTGTTGATAACTTAACAGTGGGATACTTTTCACTGAGCAAGTTCGAATTTTGTCTGACAACCCATTGCTAAGGAGATAAAAAAAAAATTTTGTTTGTTTTAAGTGTAAAATAAAGTACTGTTTTTGACAACTTTTACTTTGTGAGATTGTCTTCGTTGACTTATGACGCAATCGTGATAATTTTCATGGTCATTATTGAGATATACCTGACTATATAGCCAATAAAATCGTTGACATTCTTCTTATCTTGGGAAAATGTCGACGCAATTATCTTCAAGCGTTAATGCTGTATGCTAATAAATATCGAATTGCGAGGCGACGCAGAAAATTTTCTTGAAAAAGGCGCGAACGAAAGATTATGAAAATAATTCTTGATTAGTTACCGAGTTAGCTATGGTGCATTTGGATCCTCATGTTACTCGTAGCGTACGTGATATTCAACGAGATCTATCAATTTCTAGATCGACAGCTAGCAGATTCTTACGAAATGTAAAGTATCATCTCTATCATATATCGTTAAACCATGTTTTAACTGTTGCCGATTGTTAAAAGAGAGTAATGTTTTGCCAATGGGCAACGCAGCAAACCATGTAAGATAAGAATTTCTTTAAGCGCGTTATGTTTAGTGATGTGGCTAAGTTTCACAGTACTGATATTTTAAATCGTCATAATTGTCATTATTTTATTGGTCTTCAGAGAACTATCATTGAATGCAAGAACTTGATCACTAACAACTCTGGAGTGTTAATATAGTATTTTTCGGCATAGTCAATAGGTATTTAGTTAATCTTTATTTTGTCGAAGGTTCAGTAAATAGGCAAAATTACTTGCAATTAATTAGGTATGAATAAATAATGAATAACCGATTTCGCTCAAAGAGGTTGAATAAAATATCAGAAATGGAATGTGACTGCAAGAAGATGGTGGCTCTTCTCATTTTAGTTTAGGCATAAGAACCTATCTCACTCAGAGATTTAACAATCGATGAATAGGTAGAAGAGGTCTCGTAAAATGACCCCCTTTGTCACCAGATCTGATCTCGTTATATTTTAACTTATGTGGCTTTTTAAAGAATGTATATCGAAGTCGACCCACTACGAGAAATGACATAATAATGTGAATTTGGAATGAGTGTCAAAATGTTCCACGTGGTATACTATTAAAAACGATTACTAGTTTTCAGAAACGAATCAATCTCTGTTTACAAGTTGATGGAGCAACTTATGGATATCAATGAGCAATAATCTTTAATCTTGTTTTGGCTGGCTGGCTTCTTCAATGATCTTGCCTTGACTTGCTGAATCCTTCCGTGATCTTGCCTTGATCGGTCAGGTCCTTTAAGGGTCTTGCCTTGACAGGACGATATTATAACTTACCTTTTGAAAAAAGAAATTAGCCTTGAATAAATCTGGAAGGTGAAGGTCATTAAAAAAGTTTTCCTTTCCTATTCTTTAGTTCAGAGATATTTGCGTGTATTTCTTATATTGGAATATCGGGTATATACTGCAAAAATATTAAGATATTTTAAAATATGGAAAAATAATGTTTATAAAATCAATTTTGATATTCTTTAATATAAATTTTTAAATTGATTATATAAATTTCATACGTAGATTTCTAGATTAATTTTTACGACTATTTTGTGCAAAAATCTACGTAGATTACATATAGAAAATCCACATGAAAATCTACATGGAAATCTGCATATGAAGTGTTATTAGAATAATTTCAGTGTGAATTTTCATGTAAAAATAGTGTACTGAAGTGTACAAAAATGTTCAAAAGTGTATAAAAAAAAAACGAGAGCGTATATGGGTGCCTGAATTCGAACCAGCATTTACAAAATTATAAACAGGGTGTTTTTTTCAGGGCTAAAAATATTCATAACGTATATTATGTTAAAATCGGTAAATTAGTTACTATTCAATTAACAATAAATTATTAACCAATCAGATTTCTTCGCGATCGAGTAGGCAGAGCCTTAAGAATGAAAAACACAAAAATGGGCAGGGCTTGCTATTCTCAACTATACAACAAAACGCGACGATGTGTGCGTCGCACGGCTACGCTTCTTTTTTCCCACCCCACAGCAAGTTTTATTTCTTCTTTTTTTATGTTTTCTTATTCATAACATCTATAAATTTATTAAAACTATGAATGATTTTATGAATGTACAAACATTAATTTACATTTAAATGTGATTTTACAGTCTGTCAAGTAAGAGCGTGGTCGTGTTAATTTATAAAAAAATTTATTTGATGAAACTTTCATGTTTATATATACATTGTACACATTACAAACAATGATGCGATTTGGTCAATAATGTGTCCAGTCACCACCGGCGTCGATGATTGCCTGGCATCTCCGAGGCATGTTTTCTACTAATTTGACGGCGTATTCTAGCGGCAATAATCTCCAGATCCAACGAATTTCGTAAGACAACTACTTTAAAGTGTATGTGCGTCATCCACGAAGCTTCTGTTCAATATATGCCCACACATTTTCAATAGGGTTTGCATCGGGCGACTGCGACGGCCAATCCAATGTAACGATGCCAGATTGTGTCTTCCACTGAGTACATAGCTTGCTGCGGTGTTTAGGATCGTTGTCCTCCTGCAGAATCCAATCTATATTTTTTGTGATGAACCATCGTTTGGCAGATAGCAGTAAAGCCTTCTTGTAGATTTTTATCATTTTCTCGGCATTTAGGTTGTCAGTAAAGAGGTGCAAAGTGCCGAATCCCTGCTTTGAGAAGCAGCCCCAAAGATGCACCTTTATTCCATGTTTTACGGTCCGCTGAACAAGCCTATTGGTGGAAGTTGACCAGGCTCGCGTGAGGACAGAACGTGCCCATATAGAACATTCATCAGTAAAAATGACATTTTCAAAATCTCTATCAATATTCTCATGCGCCCAAGCGAGTCGCTTTGTCACATGTTTTTCAGTCAACAGAGGCTTCTTCATTGTGTTGTGCCATTTCAGATGATGAGTACGAAGATAGGTTCGGATAGTCTCGTAGGATATATCCAAACGTTTTGCCATTAATTTTGCTTGTCCTTGCCGCAGTGTTAAAGCAGGATTCCGCGAAAACAGATTCACTATTCTTTTTTCATCTTTTTTGTTCACTTTTCCTATCGAGCCACGTTCTGGTAAATCATCGACATTTTCAGCCGCTTTGTATCGCAGTATCCACTTCTGTAAAAATGCCTTCGACTTTCTCATATATTTAGCAGCCGCTGATTGCGACATTTTGGGACCTTTTGGGTGGATGCAAAGGAACACAGCCTCGTAGCGCGACGCGTACTTAGCACTCATGGCGTTTGACGTGATTCTCTTTTAAAAGATCAACGACAACTGAATCTTTGTTGACAACGCATTGAGAAAAAAGTTTTTCTCTATCGGCTCGCGAAGGAATTAGAGCAAAATCTCTTATTACTTGTCAGTAAAGTCGACTACGCTCTTACTTGACAGACTGTATGACGTAAAAAAAAGAAATTATTATTTATGTAAAATATGTTTATAAAAAATTCATTATTTGATTTTTCTAAAAATAATAAGATAATTTCTAATAGTAATAATAATTTAATTTTTCTAATAATTAATTTAATTAAAATGCTTCGTAAGTGTATTATAAAAATATTTCAAACTTGGTGAGGGAAAAACAGATAAGCGAAAAACTTTTTTAGTTTGGCACCGTAAATTTTGAATATTGCTCACGTAGTTAATGATAAAGGTTTTTCTTTTTAAACTGTAAATGAATTCGTATAAAAATTAAAAACCTGCAATCTGTTAAAAGAGATTTTAGAAAATATTTCATTTTCATAATGTTTTCAGTTAAAATAGTTTACAGAAATAAAATTGATGGTATTCTCGAGTACTTTGGATAAAATTGTTTTGAATTAAACTTTTATAAGTTATCATTTTTTCGAGTATTCTTTTGCTTCAAGAAAGTAAAGGGTGATTCATTATAAGGTTTGATTTTCAATAGGCTTTTTTTTACAGATCACGCGTGACTCTTGTCAAACTGTAATGTAATTTTTATTCAGTATTGTTTGACAAATCATCATGGAAAGACTTACACCACAACAACGTATCCAAATTGATCAGCTGTTTTACGAAAATCAGCGTTCTGTGAGAAATGTTTTTCGTGCTCTTAGAGCAACATATGGTGTGCATTGTCGACCTACCGAAACCACTATAGACAATAACATCCGCAAATTTGAAGCCTAGCATACATTATTGGATGATACTCAACCAATAAGACCACATCCAGCATGTAGTATAGAGAATATAGCGGCTGTAGCTAAGAGTGTGGCTGAAGACCTTAACGAATCGATTCGGCGTCGTTCTCAACAGCTTGGTTTGTCGTACGCAACAACTTGGCGTATTTTACGTAAAGATCTTGGTTCTAAGGCACACAAATTTCAACTTGTACAAGAATTGAAGCCAAGCGACTTAGGTTTGCGTCGTATTTTTGGTAATTGAGCTCTGAATCAACTCAATATAAATCCGCTGTCTTATCGCGAAATTTTGTTAAGTGATGAGGTGCATTTTTGGCTCAATGGATACGTCAATAAGCAGAATTGCCATATTTGGGCTGCTGAACAACCTGAAGAGCTTCAACAGCTACTGCTAAAGCCACAGAAATGCACAGTTTGGTGTGGTTTATGGGCCGGTGGAATCATTGGTGCATATTTCTTTTAAAATGAGTCCGGTCAGAACGTAACCGTTAATGGTGACCGCTATCGCACCATGATAACGGATTTTAAACTACCTGAAATTGAAGCCCGTGGTATCGGTGAACTTTGGTTACAACAAGACGGCACTACTTCGCATACAGCGAGAGAAACAATGGACTTATTGCGAAATCATTTTGGTGAGAACCTGATTTTACGTTTTGGACCAGTAAATTGGCTGCCTAGATCGTGTGATATCACACCTTTAGATTATTTTCTTTGGGGTTACACGAAGTCTCTGGTCTTCAGGGATAAGCCAGCTTTAATCGACGCTTTGCAAGCCAACATTACTTGTGTCATTCGCAAGATACTGGTCGCTATGCTGGAACGTGTCGTCCAAAATTGAACCCTCAGGATGGACCATTTACGGCGAAGTTGCGGTCAACATTTAAATGAGATAAGCTTTAGAAAGTAAATGACATAGATTCTTCTTTTAACTCACAATTAAATTTTTACTATAGAATTCAACTTTATGCCTTTTATTTAAGATTAAAAACCAAACCTCATAATGACTCACCCTATATTAAAAAATCTACCTGATATACTTTTTCAAATCATTATTCTATTTGAGTCACATATCATAAATTATAAGCGTAAATCAGTTTTTGTTTTTTAAAATTAAAATAATGAATTTTTTATAAACTTTCTTTATGTATTATAAATCATGATTTCTATTTTTTACATAATAAGACAACATTTGAATTTTAATAAATATTTGTAGGTTAACACAATCATTTGTCATTTTAATAAACTCCTGCATGTTACAAGTGGAAGTACATAAGAAAAGCAGAATTGAAATTCACGGAAAATGAGGAGAAATAAGCGTAACCGTGCGACGCACAGATTGCTACGTATCGGTGTACCAGGTGTACAAGTATGAAATACGGATTTTAAAAGAAATAATAATACATTAAATTTGGTAAAATAATAAGAAGTGCTTTATTTAAAGTATGCATTATCGCTTTTTATACATTTTTCCCATCTTTCGGGCAATTTGTGAACACTACGCCAGTAGAAATCTTCCCCTTTTGCCGTTAACCATTTATTCATCAAGCCATTTTTTAACATCTTGATAGGAATCAAAGCCCTGCTCAGTAAGTGTGTGACCCATCATGCAAACAAGTGGTAATCAGAAGAAGTCACATCTGGTGAGTAAGCCACATGTGGCAGAACTTCCCAGTTGAGTGCTTTCAATGTGTCGCAAACTGGTTTTGCCGTATGTGATGGAGCATTGTCATGGAGAAAAATTACTTTGTGTTGCCTCTTTCGGTATTCTAGCCTTTTTTTCAAGCAGCAAACGGCTTAAATCGGTTAATTGTTGTTGGTAACTTGTAGTATTAACCTTTTTTCCAGGTTTCAATAGCTCACAATAGACCACGCCCCTCTGGTCCCACCAAACACAGAGCATCGTCTTTCTGCCAAAACGATTTCGTTTTGCGGTCGATGTGGATGGTGCTTCTGGGTCTACCCATGATTTCTTGCGTTTGGGATTTTCAAAATAAATCCACTTTTCCCCCCTTGTTACTATTCGATGCAAAAACGACTTCCTGTTGTACCAAGTAAGCAAAATTTCAAATGTGATTTTGTGATTTTCTAGTTGCCTGTCATTCAACTCATGTGGTACCCATCTACTGTTCTTCTGAATTTTCCCCATCGCTCGTAGGCGATTGGAAACAGCTTGTTGGGAAACTTCTAGCTGCTGTTCGAGTTGTTTTTATGTTTGCGAATCATCTTCGTCCAACAATGCTTGCAAACCCATATATTCGAATTTTTTTGGCGGTTTTCCATGTTCCTTGTCTGCAACGTCGAAGTCACCTTTTTTGAAACGCTGAAACCATCGTTCACATGTATTTTGCGATGGAGCATGTTCACCATAAGCTTCTCGTAGTAACCGAAAGGATTCAGCAGCAGTTTTCTTCAAAAGAAAACAAAAAATTAATGCTGTCTGCGAATGCTCTTTGTTCGGTATAAATTTTGACATATTAAACACAACAATACAACACGATGCACACACTTTTTCAGTCTATCACTAATGCGCGTCTGAACTTGTTAATGACACAACAAAACGGTGTAGTGTCAAATCATAACAGCTTAAGCTGCATTGGTACACCATCTGTTGTCTAAAATCCGCATTTCATACTTGTACACCTGGTCTGGTTAAAAATTGTAAGCATTGCCTATTTTGTTTATCTTATTTAAAGGAATCTGATTAACTGTTAATTTATTGTTAATTAAGTAGTAACTTATTCACTGATTTTAATATATTAGGTGCGCAACTAAGTTCTTTCTGCTTGTCAACAGATGGCTCTAGCAGTAAGTGCTTGTTGGTTACGACATCCAAGAATTTGGTAAATAAATCGCTTTCACACATTAGTGATTTTGTTTTGGCGTCGTGTACTTTTGGTTGTGTCAAAATGTCTCATTTTGTGATGATAGATACTTAGTTTCTATAAGATAATATTCTTTTTTCCGTACCTTAATCATTTTAGCCTTCTCTGCACACCAGCTTATCTGTCTTATTAAGACGTGCAAAGCAACGTTAAGATCTTGCTCCAACAATACCATAGCACAGTTCGAAATTACACCTCCTCTCAAGTTGCTGTAAATTATATTTTTGATATTATGGGTACTTGCATATTTTACAGATACTTTATCATACATTTTATCAATGTCTAATCCTCGGAAAACTAAAGCGCTCTCTCTCTCTCTTTCTCGCGGAGGTGAAAAGAGAGGAAATCGACGGATCTCGCCCTACTACTATTACCGAGGGAGCTTGTGTACAAGCATTGAAAGAATAAATTTAAGTCTAAATAACGCAGCTTCTACTGTGAGAATGCATTTAAAATAATTTAAAAGTCTACTAGACTTAAGACTATATACGGCTCCTTCGGTGAACCTATTAAAAACAGTGCCATTTGTATGTGTTGACTCTAAGTATTATATATGTACAATATTATTAAGAGGGATTACACAACAATTTTCGTTACAGTTGTTAACAATACTTGACGGAATCGGAGCTTGTTTAAATAATAAAATAATTTATATTCATGTGTTAAATGATGATTTTTCCATAAAGATGGAATCCTCGGAAATGAATTTTTTCAACAAAATAAACTATGAAGAAAATTGTTTGGGATTGAGTGGACAAATTATTTTAGTTCTTGAAAATGAAATAAGCAAAGAGAATTTGTTAAATACCATGAGCGTACAGAAAAATTAGGGAAATATAGACGATAAGCAATTGATGAGAGATTTTCTAATAAGCGAAGCAATCAATGATTTTTCTCACAACGTTAAAAAGCAAAAGCAAGAAGCAAAATTAATTAGATTGATAGTCGGAGATAATCAGTTATTCGACGAAAACGAAATTAAGGCGAGCGATAATATTGAACATTACATGCAAGAACAGAGTTTAAAAGTGAAGAGAAATAATACCACTGATGAAAACTTTACAACTAAATGAAATTTGTTCAAAATTATGAGTATTCAGGGTGTTCAAGAAAGTAAAATAACGCGAAAAGAAAATAACAAAGACGTAAAGATTACTAAAGAAATATTAATAAAAAGAAATTATTAAAAAAAATAAGTGTACTAAGGATCAAGCAGACTTAAGAGAATCTTGTGTTGAGCTTACCACAAATGAATACGACGAGTATTAAAACATTATTGATGATAATAATGAATATAACGATGATACTGAAGAATACATTCTGTCAAAAAAGTACTGGGAATTGTCGACTTAAATCTGGCGTGTTTACAGTAGCTGGTTAAGTCAGTCGATGTCAATAGTTCGTGCCGATTTTTTACAATAGGTGATTACGTCGAACAAAGAATTTGTCTAAAATTTTGTGTTGCGAATGAAATTTCGTATGCCGTGTGGATTTGGCTCCCTGTGACTTCTTTCTCTTCCCAAAACTTAAATTGCCGCTCCGTGGCACCCGTTTTCAGTCGATTAAAGCCATAAAACAAAATTCGGCGCGCGAGCTGAAGGCCGTCCCAGAAAGCGCCTATAAAAAATGTTTCGATGATTAGAAGTGCCGTTGGCATAGATGTATCGGAGCACATGGAGCCTATTTTGAAGGTCACCTAAAAAATTTTGATTATTAAACGTAAAAATATTGTTTTAATTTGAAATTTCCGGTACTTTTTGACAGACAGTATAACGATAATGATGGCAAACATAATGATAATAATGATGAATATAATAATGTTGACGATGATAATCATAATAAAGATGGAAATAAAAATAGCAAATATTTACATGAGATCCTTTAAGTACACTTATTATTGTTTCGAGAAATCAGTATTTAATATATCCTAATTTCGACGTATACAATTTAAATAGAAATTTTATTAAAAGACCCTGTTTTGATTTATCTGAAATTGAAAATTCGAATAAATATAAATAAATTTGATTAGCAGATTAGTAATTAACATACTTCGTATATAAAAAGTGTCACTGAAGCCCAGGATGTATATTCCCTAAGGTGGGGTATTTCAGAAAATGGTCAAGGTCAATTCTTGAGTAACTCCCAACGAGAAATTCAATAGTAACCTCTATCCTAACCTTGACGATGTCCTTCAAGGTCATTTCAAGGTCAGGTCATATTTTTTTAATGGGAACTCTCTCTTTTGATATTGGCAATCGAAAGAGTGAAAAATTTTACGTTCAAGTATGTACTTAGGTCATAAGAACACATTGACCTTAAAGGTCAGCCAAGGCCATTTAAACATGAAAAAAAAAGGAAATTCCTATAAAAAAATAAGTAGAGCTTGAAATAACCTTGAATGAATTCGAAGGCCACCGTCAAGGTCACGCCTAAAGTCAACACTTCATAAACCTTGCTAATTTTAATACATCGGCTTAAAAAAAAATTAGGAAATTCCTATGCCAAGAGATAACCAGACCTTGTTCATATTTAAATGGCCTTGGCTGACCTTCAAGATCAACGTGTCCTTATGAACTAAGTACATATTTGAACATAAAATTTTCCGCTCTTTTGATTGCCAATGTCAAAAAAGAAAGTTCCTGCTTGGAAAAACATGACCTGACCTTGAAATGATCTTAAAGGACATCGTCAAGGTCGAAATAGAGGTTACCGTTGAATTCCTCGTTAAGAGTTACTTAAGGATTGACCTTGACCATTTTCCGAAATACTTTACCTTAGGAAATATATAGTCGTTCCGGGACTTTTGTGACACCCTGTATATTTAGTTGCTTATCTTTATTTGATTTTTGTAATTCCAGATTATGCAAATTATTTAATAATGTACTTGCTCATCACTTTCTTGATAAAATCTATACTTTAAGGACATCGAAAAAACATGTAACGTTCAATTTGAGGATAATGTTTTCAAACTAACGTGTTTCTTTTATACTACTACTAACGTTTTTCATATTTCTTAATTTTTAGTCATTTACAGTTTGTCAAGTAAGAGCGCGGTCGACTTCACCGACAGGTAATGAAAGATTTTGCTCTAATTTCTTCGCGAGCCAATAGGGGAAAGCTTTTTCCTTAATGCATTGTCAACAAAGTTTCAGTTGTCGCTAATCTTTTAAAAGAGAATCACGTTAAACGCCATGAGTGCTAAGTACGCGTCGCGCTACGAGGCTGTGTTCCTTTGCATCCACCCGAAAGGTCCCAAAATGTCGCAACCAGCGGCTGATAAATATATGAGAAAGTCGAAGGCATTTGTACAAAAGTGAATACAGCGATATAAAGTGGCTAAAAATGTCGATGATTTACCAGAACGTGGCTCGATAGGAAAAGTGAACAAAAAAGATGAAAAAAGAATAGTCAATCTGTTTTCGCGGAATCCTGCTTTAACACTGTGGCAAGGACAAGCAAAATTAATGGCAAAAGGTTTAGATATATCCTACAAAACTATTCGAACCCATCTTCGTACTCATCATCTGAAATGGCACAACACAATGAAGAAGCCTCTGTTGACTGAAAAACATGTGACAAAGCGACTCGCTTGGGCGCATGAGAATATTGATAGAGATTTTGGAAATGTCATTTTTACTGATGAATGTTCTATATAGGCACGTTCTGTCCTCACGCGAGCCTGGTCAACTTCCACCAATAGGCTTGTTCAGCGGACCGTAAAACATAGAATAAAGGTGCATCTTTGGGGCTGCTTCTCAAAGCAGGGATTCGGCACTTTGCACCTCTTTACTGACAACCTAAATGCCGAGAAAATGATAAAAATCTACAAAAAGGCTTTACTGCCATCTGCCAAACGATGGTTCATCACAAAAAATAAAGATTGGATTCTGCAGGAGGACAACGATCCTAAAGACCGCAGCAAGCTTTGTACTTAGTGGAAGACTCAATCTGGCATCGTTACATTGGATTGGCCGTCGCAGTCGCCCGATGCAAACCCTATTGATAATGTGTGGGCATATATTAAACGGAAGCTTCGTGGAAGACGCACATACACTTTGAAGCAGTTGTCTTACGAAATTCGTCGGATCTGGAGATCCTTGCCAATAGAATACGCCGTCAAATTAGTAGAAAGCATGCCTCGGAGATGCCAAGCAATTATCGACGCCGGTGGTGACTGGACACATTATTGACGAAATTGCATCATCGTTTGTAATGTGTACAATGTATATATAAATATGAAAGTTTCATCAAATAAATTTTTTTATAAATTAACACGACCACGCTCTTACTTGACAGACTGTAGGTATTATTTGCCAAGATACTATTCGTTTGTTAGTGTTAATTTAATATATTAGGCCGAAATTAGAAAAAAAAGCAGTAAACAGCAATTTTAAAGCATTCTTATATTTATAATTGAAAATGCTATCAATAAAAGTTCACTTGAAATATTCAAAATTAATTATTACTGAACGACGTGTTATAGAGTCTAGAAATTAATATTTGGATGTTTGTTATTAAAAGCGATGTTTAAGAATGTGAGATATATATTAAAATTTACTGTTCGACTTATTGCGCGCCAAAATATTAAGGCTTACACTTGTAAACATATATTTACTTTGTTTGTATTTAGAGAGTAATAAGCATAGTTGTAACAGCGTCGTCTTGCATCGAGGCGGAAGTTAAACAAAACGAGTGCGAGACTCTCGCGACATCCGTCAACGAAAGCGCACGCATGACTTGCGATACCTTATACTTGTACACATTCTTCTAAGTTAAAAGTGAATAAAGTGTATCTCCTTTGTATTGTTATATACAATATATAGAAAAAAAGGGAAGCTTTATTTTATTTTAATACCTTAAAAAAGATTGGCACAGGCCTCAAGTGCATAACAGCGAATTCTTTCAAGCTTTATTCCATTACATGGTCCTTCGAGCCGGATCTGTGTCATTTTTACAAAGGAATTTATTTAAGTTTATCAGTTTTAATAATTTTTAAGTTGGTGCACAGTATATTGTCTAGTGCGTGTTCGCGAGAGTGAAACTTTCAAGTTCGTTCCAAAGCTATTTAGCATTACATTCGCAAGTTTCAATTGAAACTAATTGGCAAAGTCAAGATTGAAAAGGTTTAAGTTCAAAGCCATTTCAAATTTTCAATTTAGAGCATCAAGTTTGCTTCAAGCTAAGTTCGAAATTTCAAAATGGCTAAGCAGGTAGAAGATCTTATTACCGAAGTACAAAAAGCAGTAGTAGTATTCGAAACAAATCTTCGATATATAAAAAAATTCGATTGCTAATTTTAACAAACTTAGAGCTGACAAACAAATAGTGGCTGTTACACAAGTACGATTTGCCTTGATGAAAAAATATTGGGAAAAGTGCCAAACGAGTGCCACGTTCATCAACACTTTCGCTACTCAAGAGCAAGCAGAGATTCCATTTTTCAAAGAAAATCAACTGGATGTCGTCAAGGAATTATATTATACATGGCAGCATACGACTTCTTCAAACTCTGCTCATCTCTACTAACGAGACTCCTCCATCACCAGCTGTACGGACTACAAGAGAAATTTAACTGCCGAAAATCAACTTGCCTTCATTTTCTGGTAAAATTATTAAATGGTTAACCTTTCGCGATTTATTTTTAGCGCTTGTAAAAAATCAAAATAATTTATCGAATGTCGAAAAATTACAGTACTTGTTAACAGCAGTGACTGGGGAGGCTTCTAAGCTTATTTCCCATCTTTCTTTAACGAACGATAACTTCGAAGTCGCGTGGAAGTCAGTTTCAGACTGTTATGAAAATGAATGCGTAATAATAGACGCATATTTAAAGGACGTTTTCTCTATTTCAACAGTTTCATCGAATATTTTATACGGATTAAAACAATTACGCGCTGATTCTTCGGAAGCAGTTAATGCATTACGTGCCTTAAAATGTCCGGTATATCATTGAAATATAATTTTGGTTCACGTGTTAGTTCAAAAATTAGATAAAAATTCGCGACAAAAATGGGAAATTCGCTCAGATTTCGAAAAGGAATATCCAAAACTCGAAAAATTGTACGCCTTTCTCGACGCGTGGATCAGATCATTAGAAGCGGTCTTTAGCTTTGGAGATAATTCAAAATCAACAAACGTAAATATTTCAGAAAAGACGTCTGGAACAAATAAAAATAATTTCAACAAAGGAAATAATTCTAAAGTTATCCGTTCGCATCATTCTACTACTACGAATGCGTGCATTTTTTGCTCCGGCTCACATAGATTAATGCGTTGTCAAAAATTTTTAATGTTAAGCGTTCCGCATTGATTGGAATTTGTACAAAATAATTTGTCTCAAAATTGTTTAAGTAAAGGTCATCATGTTACAAATTGTAACAGTTTATTTTTATGTTTTAAATGTAAACGACAACATCATACTTTATTACATGACTATTTAAAAGCGCAAGTAACAACTACTACTAGTACAAATTCTAACACATGCGAAAACGCACCTACAGTACACGCATACGTAAATACGGGAGTTAAGCCTGTTCTCCTTGCAACAGCACGCGTTATTATCGGAGCTAATAACGGTCGGTTTGTTTACGTGCGAGCTCTCGTCGACCAAGGCTCCGATGCGACATTTGTTTCTACACGTATCGCTCAACTGCACGCTTAATAATAGGCGAAGGTCATGCGCATTATATTCGAAATTCTATTTCAATTTCAATACGAGCGACTAATGAAAATAATACAGTTCTTACCACAACAGCGTTAGTCGTACCCAAAATTACTCCGTACATTTTTCCTTCGTTCAATTTAAATGATTATACGTTCTTTTCGAATTTAAATCTCGTCGATTCAAATTTAAATTTCAACGAAGATATAGAGCTTCTTATTGGAGCAGATTTATACGGTTCAATTATGCTCGGCGGGTTCATAAAACATAAAAACTATTAGCTGATCGCGCAAGAGACTATTTTCGGTTGGATTCTTTCCGGTCCTATTTCAAAAGAAAAAAAACCCAAAACACTTTATGCTCATCATGCTACTTCTAGCAACCTCTATGTCGAACTTCGTTGATTTTGAAAACTAGAAGAAATTCCTACAAAAGTTATGCTTTCCGAAGAAAATGCTCGTTGCGAGTCGCATTTTATTGAGACGCATACAGAGCTTGCTGCGGTGTTTAGGATCGTTGTCCTCCTGCAGAATCCAATCTTTATTTTTTGTGATAAACCATCGTTTAGCAAATGGCAGTAAAGCCTTTTTGTAGATTTTTATCATTTTCTCGGCATTTAGGTTGTCAGTAAAGAGGTGCAAAGTGCCGAATCCCTGCTTTGAGAAGCAGCCCCAAAGATGCACCTTTATTCCATGTTTTACGGTCCGCTGAACAAGCCTATTGGTGGAAGTTGACCAGGCTCGCGTGAGGACAGAACGTGCCCATATAGAACATTCATCAGTAAAAATGACATTTTCAAAATCTCTATCAATATTCTCATGCGCCCAAGCGAGTCGCTTTGTCACATGTTTTTCAGTCAACAGAGGCTTCTTCATTGTGTTGCGCCATTTCAGATGATGAGTACGAAGATGGGTTCGGATAGTTTCGTAGGATATATCTTAACCTTTTGCCATTAATTTTGCTTGTCCTTGCCGCAGTGTTAGAGCAGGATTCCGCGAAAACAGATTCACTATTCTTTTTTCATCTTTTTTGCTCACTTTTCCTATCGAGCCACGTTCTGGTAAATCATCGACATTTTTAGCCACTTTATATCGCTGTATCCACTTCTGTACAAATGCCCTCGACTTTCTCATATATTTAGCAGCCATTGATTGCGACATTTTGGGACCTTTCGGGTGGATACAAAGGAACACAGCCTCGTAGCGCGACGCGTACTTAGCACTCATGGCGTTTAACGTGATTCTCTTTTAAAAGATTAACAACAACTGAATCTTTGTTAACAATGCATCAAGGACAAAGCTTTCCTCTATCGGCTCGCGAAGGAATTGGAGCAAAATCTTTCATTACTTGTCAGTGAACTCGACCACGCTCTTACTTGACAGACTGTATTTACCTCATTACCCAGTTATTCGCGAATAAACTACAACTGCTAAATTACGCGTCGTGTTCAATGCTTCAGCAAACACTTTAAATGGTTTTTCCTTGAATGATCATTTAATGATCAGTCCGAAATTACAAGCCGAACTTTCGGCAATAATATTAAATTGGCGTTTATATAAGTACGTCCTTACCGCTGATATTCAGCACATGTTTCGCCAAATTTTAGTTCATGCAGATGATCGCCAATATCAATTATAACTATGGCGCTCCAATCCAAGCGAAAGTATTAACACATATTCACTAAATACCGTCACGTATGGTACTGCATGCGCTCCGTACCTCGCTCAACGTGTACTTAAACAGCTTTTAATTGATGAGTGTTCAACTTTTCCCCTTGCAAAAATGATTTTGCAAAACGAAATTTATGTCGATGACGTTCTTTTGGGCAGTGAAGATAAAGTCACAGCACTTAAAAAAAGAGACAAGTTAATTAAATGTTTACAAAGCGCCGGAATTAACCTTCGCAAATGGGCGAGCAGCGACCCTGAAATTTGAAGAGGCATCGACACTTCAAATTACGGCTTAGCTAGTACAAAGCCTTTTCAAGAAGATGAACAGTTGAGAATTCTCGGTATTCGCTCGACACCTCGCGGTGATACTTTTTCATTTCAAATTAACTTTAATCCAGAACTTAAAGATATTTTAAAACGAAAAATTCTTTCGACCATCGCGAAAATTTTTGATCTGCTAGGCTGGCTTTCTCCGGTTACGGTATCACTCAAAATTTTATTGCAAAATTTATGGAAATGTTCCTATAATTGGGACGATTCACTTCCTTCCGAAATACAAAAAGAATGGACTAAATTTTCCCAACAGCTGTCAGAAATTAAATCGATACAAATTCCACGATGGTTAGGCTTTGAAAGCAGCATTCAAAGCTTAACTATACACGGCTTTTGTGACGCATCGACCAAAGCATACGCAGCTGTTGTATATTCAAAAGTAATTACTAACTCTGGCTATGTTCACGTACAGCTCTTAATGGCGAAAACAAAAATCGCGCCTCTTAAGATAATTTCAATTCCACGCCTTGAACTTTGTGCAGCGCATCTTCTCGTCAAATGCATTGCATTTACCCTTGAGGCGATGAAATTAAAAAATATTCCAGTATCCTGTTGGAGCGATTCTACGATCATCTTATCATGGCTGTAAAAGTCACCGTCCGATTTAAAAGTTTTTGTCGCGAATCGCGTTTCGGCGATACAATCAAAACTTCCGAATGCTAATTGGGCGCACGTTCCGACGAAAGAAAATCCAGCTGATTGCGCGTCTCGTGGTATGGATCCGTTCAATTAACTACGAGTAGTTCTTGATGGAGCGGCCCAATTTGGCTGCAACAGAAGGTTGAAAATTGGCCCGCGCAACCAAAATTCGCTTGCAATGATGAAGATCTCGAAGTAGGAGTTAAAAAATCGAACAATATTCATGCGCATTATTCATACCGGTCAGAATTTAATAAATTGTTCAATAACATTTCTTCATGGTTGCATTTATTACGAATAACCGCATATGTTCGGCGGTTGATTGTCCGATCTCGATTTCCAGATGTTGTCCATTCACTTTCTTTATTGCAAGCAGATAAAATAAAAAATGCACAAAAATTTTGGATTCAACAAATTCAAGAAGAAAATTTCCCGGAAGCAATAAATATTCTCAAATCTAATAAAAATTCATCGTTGCGTTCGTCAATTCGCACATTAGATCCCTTTATTCATAGATCCGGTATACTACGAGTAGGTGGTCCTATTAACAATGCAAACATTTAATTCAATCGTAAATTTTCGATTTTGCTTGCGAAACATCTAATTTTAAAACTATTAATCGATAAAGTGCACCGCGATACTTTGCATGGCGGCATTCAATTTATGCTCCGTACTTTACACGAACAATTTTGGATTCTACGCGCGCAAGACATTGTAAAAAATTGTATTTGTAACTGCGTTACATGCGCACGTCATCGCGCTATCACAGGCGAGCAGATTATGGCCGATTCGTCTAAATTTAGAGTGAATCCTTCTTGTCCATTTAGCCATACAGGCCTCGAATACGCAGGTCCTTCTTCCATTCGAGATTCTTCTGGCCGCCAGCGTTAGTCGCATAAAGATTATATTTCTTTATTCGTTTGTCTTGCTACCAGAGCAATACATTTAGAACTCGTTTATGACTATTCTTCCACCGCCTTTCTTGCAGCTCTTGAACGCTTCGTGGCACGTCGTGGAATCCCGTCAAATATATATTCTGATAATGCGACTACGTATCAAGGCGCTAATCGCGAACTTACTAAAGCCGTTCGTCAATCACTCAGCGATTCAGATGTATGAGGTCAGTTCCAAAAGTACCCGACCCGACAAAGAACACAGTAAAAAAATTGCGAAAATGTTTATTTTTCAACATATTCTCCTTTCAGTTCGATACACTTTTCCCAATGATGTTCAATAGCTTCGATACCCGCTTTATAGTAGGAACCGTCAAGCTCCTCAAAATACCTATTAACCGCAGACTCTACCTCTTCATTGTTGGCAAATCTTTTGCCGCCGAGCCATTTTTTCAAATTCGGAAGAAAAAAATAATCCAAAGAAGCCAGATCTGGCGAATAGGGTGCGTGAGAAAGCAATTCGAACTTCAACTCATCGATTTTAGCCATCGCAATGACGCACGTGTGGACTGGTGCGTTGTCGTGATGAAACAACACTTTTTTTTTGTCAGATGGGGCCATTTTTTCTTGATTTTATCACTCAAACGCTGCAATAAGGCTGCATAATATGCGCTGTTGATTGTTTTTCCTTTTACGAGATAATCAATAAATATTATTCTACACGCATCCCAGAAAACGGATGCCATGACCTTGCCAGCTGACTGAACTGTCTTTGCTTTCTTTGGAGCCGGTTCTCCCTTTTTAGTCCACTGCTTTGTCTGCTCCTTGGTCTCAGGTGTAAAATGATAGACCAATGTTTCGTCTATGGTTATGAATCGACGCAAAAACTCGGCTTTATTGCTGCGAAACATTGTCAAACACTCGATGGAAACATCCTCACGTTGCTGTTTGTGCTCCATTGTGAGCAAACGCGGCACCCATCTTGCGCACAGCTTTCTCATGTCCAAATTTATGGTCAAAATGCGATGCACAGCACTTTTTGAAATGCCTGCCATGTCTGCTATCTCGCGCACTTTTAGTCAACGGTCATCTAATACCATTTTGTGGATTTTCTTCACATTTTCTGACGTAGTGACCGCACTTGGTCGACCGCTGCGGTGTTCATCTTGGCAGCTCTTACGACCTCGCTTAAACTTAGCAACCCAATATTTGACCGTTGTAAACGAAGGAGCAGACTTCCCCAGAGTAGAATCCAACTCGGCTTTGATATCGGTTGGATTTAGACCTTTCAAACGAAAGTATTTTATCACATAACGATGCTCGATTTTTTCCATATTTACAAATTTACTGAGAGCGTTCACTTTGAATGTCTGTAAAAAAAATATTAATAAACGTACCGTTATGAATTTTTCACATTAAGTTGTTGGAAGGTGGTATTGTCAATCGCAGTAATTGTTTTTTTAAAACTACCTGTATTCATAAGTCACGCTGGGTACTTTTGGGACTACCCTCGTACAAGCAAAATTCACTTCGAAATTCGTTTAGTGGCATTTTATTCCACCTTCTGCTCATCATTTTGGCGGAATGTGGGAAGCCAGAGTAAAAAGCGTTAAACATCATTTGGGACGTATTATGGGCACTAGCACAACTACAGTCGAAGAATTTTCCACTCTCTTATGTAACGTGGAAGCATGCTTAAATTCGTGATTAATCGCTCCACTTCATGATGATGTTAATTCGTGCGAAGCGCTCACTCCAGGACATTTTTTAATCAACAATGCGATAAAATCACTTCCGAGTTCAAGCGTACTCAAAATTGCTAAATCACGACTTGATCGGTGGCAGTCAATGCGTGCGAAATACGAACAATTTTGACATGCAAGGAGTTTTGATTACCTGAATACCTTGCAACAACGCTCAAAATGGCATAAAAGAACAGATTTATTTCAAGTTACTGATTTAGTTTTAGTTAAAAATTCGAATTTGCCTCCATGTAAATGGGAATTAGCAAGAATAATTTAATGCATGCCTGATCAAGACGGTTTGGTGCGAGTTGCTCAGGTCAAAACCGCGTCTTTAACTTTTGTACGACCGATTGTAAAATTATGTAAACTTTCGATTTTAATAGAGCGCGAAACTGCATTAAAACGATGTATGTTATAATCGAAGTTAATATTGGTTTCCTTTTTTCTTTTTTTTTCTCGAATCAAATAATAATGTATAGGGATATTTGAATCCCGAGACGATTTAACCCGGGGGGTATGTTCAAGAATGTGAGATACATATTAAAATTTACTGTTCGTGTTACTTGTTGTTTGTATTTAGAGCATAATAAGCATACTTGTAACAGCGTCGTCTCGCATCGAGGCGAAAGTTAATCAAAACGAGTGCGAGACTCTTGTGACATCTGTCAACGAAAGCGCACGCATGACTTGCGATACCTTATACTTGTACAAATTCTTCTAAATTTAAAGTAAATAAAGTGTATCTCCTTTGTATTGTTATATATAATATATAGAAAAAAAAGGGAAGCTTTATTTTATTTTAATTCCTGAAAAAAGATTGGCACAGGATTCAAGTGCATATCAGCGAATTCTTTCAAGCTTCATTCCATTACAAGCGACAAAAAGAATAATTTTGAGGTATCGTGTAAATATGTAATGTTTAGTGTAACAACAATGTTCTTAAATTATTACACTTATTTTTATTGTCTGATGAGCTTTTTCACATTTTGCAATTATTATATTATCAGATTTAAAAAAAAATTTACAATCTTATAGTGTATAAAAAAGCTAAACATTAAAAGTTCTTAAGCAAGTTGGCAATTAATCGTAACTAAAAATATATTAACAAAAGAAATCGATAGACACAATTTTTCTATCTTTGGATGGAGTACACTTCTTACTGCATTATTTTTTCTTATGTTTAATAATTGAGTCTAAACAATTATTTGAACAAATTATTTGAATATTTATATTATATTTATAGCATATGCAGCATATAACCTAATTAATAGTTTTAAATATATTCGACTGATTGCAATTAAAACTATTTAAAAAATATGAACTGTACTTTTCAAGAACAGTAGGGAGCGCTATGTTTTAGTTGTACTACTATAATCAAGAAGTAAGACCAATTTTCAATTTAAATTTCGCGGGTTTATCGATTTTACAAAATTTATTTTGAAGTTAGCAGTACTGTGAGAGATATCTGTGTTAAATTTCATGTCAATATATTCATTAGTTTGCAAGTAACGCTCGTTTTTGTGAACATTACGAAGTTATTTGACGATTTTTATGTCAGGTTTTAGTGAGCAAAGAAGTTGTATTAAATTTTGTCTTCGGAATGAAATTTTTTGTTCAGAAACGTTCAGAATGTTGCAGAAGGCCTTCGATAAACAGACTTTGTCAAAAAGAAATGTTTGAAAGTGTTTCAAACAGTTCAAAGATGGCAGAGACAACGTCGAAGACAAAGAGCGTCCAGGACGACTACCGACATCAACTGATGAGAAACACATCAAAGAAATTAAAAACCTTGTACTCAAAGATCGCCGGTTAACAATTAGAGACCTTATTAATACTGTTGGCATTTTATTTGGATTGATTCAAGCTATTTTGAGAAATCATTTGGGTCTCAAACATGTAAAATCTCGATTGGTTCCTAAAATACTTAATTTTTTTTTAAAAAGAGCGTCGTGTTAATGTGTGTAAAGAGATGTTCTCTGACTACCAGAAGGTCATGAAACACATTATTACGGGAGATGAGACATGGATCTATGCCTACGATCCAGAAACAACCGATTAATCGATCGAATATCGTGCCAAAGGTAAAGCTAGACCAAAAAGATTACGTCAAATTCGTTCAAAAATCATGGTCAGAGCCTAAATGTTAACAACGAATATAATTTGAGTATTATGCGTCGTTTGCGTGTAGCTATTCGCAAGAAAAGGCTGGAATTGTGGCAAGACAACTCATGGTTTTTGGATTACGATATTGCACCGTCTCACACCGCATTGATTATTCGCGACTTTTTAACCAAAAATTCAACTCGTATCGTTTTACAACCACCGTATTCACCTGATTTAGCGCCGTGTGACTTTTGGCTGTTCAATAAACTCAGAAGACCACTCCAGGAACATCGTTTTGACTCGATTGAGAAGATTAAACGTGAATTGCTGCGTCAATTGAAGACGTTTCTGGAAAAGGGCTTTCTGACTGTTTCAAGGATGGGAAAAAACGTTGGCATGAGTGTATCGTGTCAGGTGGAGACTACTTTGAAGGCAACGAAATAGATTTCAAAGAATAAATAAAGAATTGAAGAAAAAAAATTGTTTTAATTTTTTTAACATAGTAGTATATATCAAATATACAGGGTGAGCCATTCTAAGTGGTCCACCTAAATTTCTCCGTTGGTAAGCTAGATAAAAAAAATGTTTCGGACAAAAGTTGTATAGTTCGAGAGGGACATAAGATGGTACCATTAGTTTGACCTTGGAAAGTTATTTAAAGGTCACATGAAGGTTACCTTAAATTTCTTAAATAGAACCTACTATTTTTTGTTACATATTCTTGTAGGTTATCTTAAGATCTTACCAAAACACTAAAATAAAATATTTTTTCATTGTATAATTTTCGAATTATGAGGCTTCAAAGCAGTACTTTGCCGTACTTTGACATAAAGTACAAAATATCTTGTACAATGTCATGTTATAAGTTAAGTTGATCCTTAGAAACATTCGAAAGTCAAATCAACTTTTCACCCAAATCTCTGTAGTTATGCATGTTATGCATCAGAAATACGAATCACCCTACTTTTAACGCTATCCAGGAACAACGACGTGGACGTAGCAGAATTCAATTCCCTTCGGGGTGCTCGATTAACGTGAGTCCCCTGGCCTCTCACTATTAAAACAATCGTAATTATTAGGTTGCTGCAGATGAAATGGCCGATTTAGCAATGACATAAAGTTGGCTGCAATTTTAGTGTATTATGTTGGCACAAGGCGGCGCAAATGATGCGACATATTAAATTATAAATACTGCTACCTTGGTTTATAGAGTCATTTCCATTTTGCACTTCATAATGATCGTAAAAACAAAAAGAGAAAGTTAACATTGAAGTGAATCAAAAACAGCTATTTTTACTATATGAATTTAAATTAGAGCACAACGCAACGAAAGCAACGAGGAATATCAACAGCGCATTTGGGCCTGATACAGTTAGCGAACGAACCACTTGGCGGTGGTTCGAAACATTTCGATCCGGAGATATGGACCTTGGAAATAAGCCACGTGGACACCCAGGACCATCAATCGATAACGACGAGCTGCGTGCATTACTAGAGTCTGACCCCCGCCAAACCATAAGGGATCTTGCCAAGAAATTAGGCGTTCACAATTCGACAGTTTGCCGCAACTTGCAACAACTTGGATAGGTGAAAAAGCTTAACAAATGGGTTTCGTATGATCTTACCGAGTAAAACATAACGTGTCGAATGGAGATTTTAAGTTCTCTTCTCTTCCGCAACAACATGGAACCGTTCCTGCACCAAATTGTGACCAGCGATGAAAAGTTGATTTTATACGATAATCGTCGCCGGTCGGCCCAATGGCTAGATGCCGATGGAGCGCCAAGACACATGCCGAAACCAAGCCCTTATCCAAAGAAAATAATGGTAACTGTTTGGTGGTCTGTAGCTGGAGTTATCCACTATTCGTTCCTGCAACCTGGCGAAACCATCAATGCTGAGAAATACTGTGCTCAACTGGATAAAATGCAACAGAAATTGATAGTTCAACAACCTAGGCTCATCAACAGGGATGGAGTGATACTGCTTCATGATAACGCACGACCTCATGTATCAAAAACAACAGTCCAAAAATTAAACGAGTTGTGCTATGAGACTCTTCCTCATCCTCCATATTCACCAGACCTCTCCACAACAGATTACCATTTCTTTAAACATTTGGATCACTTTTCGACAGGAAAAAGATTGAATAATAAAGCTGCTGTCAAAAATGCCTTCGAGAAGTTTCTTCGAACCAGAAACTCGGACTTCTACAAAACTGGAATAAATGTACTTGTATCTCGTTGAAAAAAGTGTGTTGCATCTATTAATACCTATTTTGATTAAATAAATTATCTTTATGAAAAGTTACAGCAGTTTAAAAATTTATTCTTAAATCGGCCATTTTATCTGCAGCAACCTAACATTAACCATGAAGCAAATGTCTGAAGATGCCTCCATTGGCTTCAAGGCATAAATTTAATTGCTTCTGGAAATGTTGTACTGTTCATAGCAAAGTTTCTCTTAAAATCGCTGCGCAAGCTCGACGAATCTCGTTCATCTTCCGTATGGCCAAATTGCGTCACCCGATTTTTGGACGAACGCGCGCGAATAAATAAAGAGCCAAAACGCATCGCGCGTAAAGGGTCAACTAGCTCGACCGCCGGATACCGGGAGGAGGCTCGTGTTAACACTTGAAGCGCCGTGTAGTGGCTGACAATTGCACTAGCTCCGCATATGTTATGAGCAATTGTTAGTCAGAGAGAATTCCTGAGCGGCTCCGTTCGGATCAATATCCGCCGATCACAGGCTAGGAGAGTCCGTATGTAAACATTTGTATGTAAACAAGCTTTTTTTGTAAAATTCGATCTTTATCCGTATGTAAAGATGCCTGACTATCCGCCTTATGAAATTGTTGATATTATAATGGTCTTGGTGGAATGTCATAACAATTTTCGTACAGATGCAAGATGGTACGCTGAACGCTTTCCAATTAGGAGACACCCAAATCTTAAGACAATATGTAGAGTAACCAAAAGAGCTCGCGGTGGACATCTTGTTCGCCAACGCAGGTGCCACAAATACGACGAAAATGATGCTGGTACTGTGACTATCCTAGCAGTTATTCATCTTGACCCTCATATTAGCAGTCGCCAAATTGAAAGAGAAATTGGTATACCACAAAGAATGGTTTTAAAAATTCTAAATTTTCTTAGATATCATGCCTACTACGTAACTTTGGTTCAAGAGTTAAGGCCACATCATATTCAAATGTGTATTGAATTTTGCCAATGGGCTTTAAGAATGATAGCTAATGATCGTAATTTTCTTAGATCTGTACTTTTTTCTGACTAAGCTAAATTTTTTAGTGATGGACAACTTAATAGGCACAATTCTCATTATTGGTCAAATCGAAATCCCCAGTAGCACATACCTGTAGACCATCAAAATCGATAGAGCCTTATGGTATGGTGTGGCATAGTCAATGGTTATTTCATTAGTTCTTATTTGTTTGAGAGAAATGTTGATAGAGATAGCTATTTGGAGTTGCTAAGAGATCGGTTGCCAGAATTGTTAGAAGATGTTCCTTTAGCTACAAGACAAAAAATGTGGCTCCAGCAAGATGGTGCAGCACCACATTTTGCACGAATAGTACATGACTTCTTAAATTATAATTAACACATCGTTCAATTAGTCCCGAGACTAACCCAGAGATAGTGCTAGTAGTACCAAACTGGCAATGTTTCCATAGAGTGCAAACCTTTACATGAAACGTGCAAAAATTTCACGTCGATCGGATCACAGACAGCAGAGTTATCGAGGTTAGAGTAAAGTCACTTTGTAATTTGTTTGAAAAATGGAAAAAAGCGAGTTCGCGTGTTAACAAGACATTGTTTTTTAATGGGTAAAAACACCGTAGAAGCGCAGCAATGGCTTGAAAAACATTACCCGGACTCCTCACCATCCAAACCAACGATTTGTCGTTGGTATGCTGAGTTTAAACGTGGTCGTACGGACACAAACGATACGGAACGTTCCGGTAGGCCATTGGAAGCCGTTACACAGGAAAATGTGAGTGAAGTGTTAAAAATTGTAATGAAAAATTGCAAAGTGAAGGTCCGTGAGATTGCAAAAATGACACAGATATCATCTGGAAGCGTATTTACAATCCTTCATGAAAAATTGAGCATGAAAAAGGTTTTTTCCAAGTGGGTGCCGCGATTGCTTTTAGTGGAACAAAAACAGCAACGAGTCGACGATTCAGAGAGCTGTTTATCGCTATTTACTCGCAATAAGAAAGATTTCCTGCGTCGATACGTGACCATGGATGAAACATGGATACATCATTTTACTCTGAAGTCGAATCGGCAATCATCTGAGTGGCGCATGGCTGGCGAAAGCCGCCCAAAGCGTCGAAAAACGCAGCAGTCTGCTGGCAAAGTCATGGCGTCTGTTTTTTGGGATACACATGGCGTGATTTTCATTGACTACCTGGAAAAAGGTAAATCGATCAACAGTGATTATTATAATAACTTGTTGGTACGTTTGAAGGAGGAGATCGCAGCAAAACGACCGCACATGATAAAGAAAAGAATCCTTTTTCACCAAGACAATGCACCATGCCACAAGTCCATAAAAACAATGGCAAAATTGAACGAATTGGGCTTTGATTTGCCTCCCCACCCCCCGTATTCGCCAGATTTAGCCCTTCAGCGACTACTGGCTCTTTGCTAATCTCAAGAAAGTGCTCCAGGGAAAAAATTTGGCTCGAATGAGGAGGTCATTGCCGAAACTGAAGCCTATTTTGAAGCAAAGGATAAATCCTTCTATAAACATGGTATAGAAATGTTGGAAAGGCGTTGGTATGATTGTATCACTCTAAAAGGAGATTACATTGATGAATAAAAATGATTTTTGAAAAAAAATGTTATTTTCGTTGTTAGTCTCGGGACTTATTAAACGATGTGTTACAATGAGAAATGGATCGGACGAGGAGGTCCAGTTAACTGGCCTCCTTGCTCACCAGATCTCACATTTCCAGATTTTTATTTATGGGGCTACTTGAGAAATGTTGTTCTTGCAGAACGGCCAACAACAAAAACAAACATGAAAGACCGTATTCGTCGAGCTTACGCAGCGATTCCAAGAGGAAGTTTACTAAGAACAGTACAACATTTTGAGAAGCGATTACATTTATGCCTTGAAGCCAATGGAGGTAACATTGAACATTTGCTTTGTGGTTCATAATTATAATTGTTATAATAGTGAGAGGCAAGGGGACTCACGGTAAACAAGCAACCCAAATGTGAGAAACAAGGGGACTCACGGTAAACAAGCACCCCAAACGTGAGAGGCAAGGGGACTCACGGTAAACAAGCAACCCAAATGTGAGAGGCAAGGGGACTTACGGTAAACAAACACCCCAAACGTGAGAGGCAAGGGGACTCACGGTAAACAAGCGCTCTAAATGTCAGAGGCAAGAGGACTCACGGTAAACAAGCACTCCAAATGTGAGAGGCAAGGGGACTTACAGTAAACAAGCACCCCAAATGTGAGAGGCAAGGGAACTTACGGTAAACAAGCACCCCAAAGGAAACAGAACTTAATACGTTCACGTCATTGTTTCTAGGTAATGCTAAAAGTAAGATAAACGCATTTAAACAAACAGTACGGCAAAGTACTGCTTTGAAGCCTCATAATTCGAAAATCACTTAATGAAATAATATTTTATTATCGTGTTTTGGAAAGCTATGAAGATAACCTACAAGAATATGTTACAAGAAATAGTAGGTTTTATTAAAGAAATTTAAGGTAACCTTCATGTGACCTTCAAATTACTCTTCAAAGTCAAACCAATAGTACCATCTTATGTCGTCTTTTAAACTTAAATCTAAATTAAGTTTTTTTTTTTGAAAGTAAATAAGAAAATATTATTCTTACTAGAAGTTTTAATTCTAATTATTTTTTAACATTTTTATGTAAAATTTCACACTCAAAAATAGATGTAAAAAAACGAAAACCTTAGGTGTCATTTAGTATTTTAAAATCATAATTTTCATAGAAATACAAAGAAAAACGCGAGCAAACGCTTTTATAAAAATATATCAATCTTCGTTAATGCTAGTTTTTAGTGATGCCAAAAGTAATAATATTTATATGCTTACTCGTAATGTTAGTTTACAAAAGATTTTCTATATTTATCTTAAAACTCTAGACCGCTTATATATATATATATTTATATATATTGTGACAGGTGGCCCGTCGAAGGTAGGCCACCTGCTATGCGGTGCGAGGTAGAGTTCGCGGCATGACTACGCGCGGCGCCATCGATTGCTTGATCGATGGCACGCCAAGGTAAAAGGCGCGAGAATTCGCAGTGTGCCGACACGTGGCGCCATCCATCAAGCAATTGATGGCGAGACGCGAGAAAAGAGGAGTGGCGCGACGCGAGAGGGGGAAGAGGAGAGCTTTATTCTCTCCCCGACCGCCAAGCAGTAACGACGCCGTGAGAGAAAATTCCGCCGCTACAACGAGAAAATCTGAAAGAGACACGACGCTACGAGTTGTTAAGCCGATTCAAGAACGGTTTCCGAGCGTAATTCAAGAGGACGATTCTCCCGCTAAGTAAAAGTAAGTGACCGCTTCGTAGATAATATTAGTCATTCCGTGTCGATATTTATTTTACGCGCTCGGCTGCGATTTTATATCTATTATTGTTCGTACGAGCGGTGAGTGAGAGATCCGCTCTCCCTCATATGTATATAATTAGTGTGTGTGTGTGTATCAGCGTGTGCGAGACTAAACGCGCGTAGTCTCATGGTTGGCCGCGAGAGGCCGCGTCCAACCGTACGCCGGCCCACCAAAAGTAAAGATCTGCGCGCATGCTTGTAACCAGCTCGCTAGCATTAGGGCTGGTTCACACGTCTTGCTGAGTGAATACAGCAAGACGAGTGGACGACGCATATGCGCAGTGCGTGCCTAGCGTATTAGTATTGCTCGTTAAGCAATACTTATTGCGACCTGTATAAGGAGCCTCTACGCGATAAATAATCAACTTCTTTGCATAATTGTATAAATTTTTCGTTAAAATGGAGTTATTAGCACCAAACGAGTGTGAATTACTTATCCCTTTTCTAGCTGGCGTTCCTGTCCCGAATACTGCCGCCTCCGCAGGCATGTCAACCTACAGTTGGCACGCAAATTGAGCAGCCGAGCTCGGTGGAAGCAGCACCGGCAGTGAGGCCTTAGGCAAGGCACTTCAAACGTAAGTGAAAGCAGGATTCTTCTCGGATCCTGCGTTGTAGACGGACCAGCACTCCACGAGAGTGCCTGTGCACCAACGGCTAACATCCGTCGGCACTCAAAGCCGCACCGGTCGACATAGCGGCCTGTCAGGCCCAAAACCGGCGCCTGCAGCAGTGCGTACGTGCGAGATAGAGTCTGACACGTGCCTTGCAAATAGCTTCGATACAATATATATATATATATATCTATATATGGTATATATACAGGGTGTCAACAGTCTCGGAACGGCTATATATTTCCTATGGTGGGGTATTTCGAAAAATGGTTCAGGTCAATCCTTAAGTAACTCTCAACGATGAATACAATGGTAACCTCTATTTTGATCTTGACAATGTCCTTCAAGGTCAATTCAAGGTCAGATCATGTTTTTTTATTAAGGGACTGCCTTTTCTGACATTGGCAATCGAAAGAGCGGGAAATTTTACGTTCAAATACGTACTCAAATCGAAATTTTCCGCTCTTTCGATTGCCAATGTCCAAAGAAAGAGTTTTTATTAAAAAATAAGTAGAGCTTGAAATAACCTTGGAGGAATTCGAAGGACATCGTCAAGGTCACGCCTACAGTCAACACTCCATAAATCTTGCTAAATTTAATAGATCGGCTTGAAAAAAATTAAGGGGTTTCAATGCTAAAAGATAACCAGACTTGATCATGTTTAAATGGCTTCGGCTGACCTTTAAGGTCAATGTGTTCTTATGACCTAAGTACGTATTTGAACGTAAAATTTTCCGCTCTTTCGATTGCTAATATCAGAGAAGGGAGTCTCTTGATAAAAAACATGACCTGACATTGAATTAACCTTGAAGGACATTATCAAGATCAAAATAGAGGTTACCATTGTATTTCTCGTTGAGTGTTACTCAAGGATTGACCTTGAACTTTTTCCAAAACACCCCACCTTAGGAAATATACAGCCATTCCGGGACTTTTATGACACCCTGTATATTGATATTTATTATTCGTATTCGCTATTTAATTTTGAATATGAATAAAGAAAATTTATAATTATATATCTATTTTTATGCACGTTTTGCATTTGCATATACTTTATTAATTGTTGAATATATCAATAGTGTAAAAATGAAAATACTGAGTTTAAAGTCTAACGCTTGTACTTACTTAACTAGATTAAACTTTAATAATTTTGTTCAGTATTAAATGATTAGCTCGATTATAAAAAGATAAAATGATTTGTTCGTAATTTTAAATTGTTTCAACTGTTTGTAAATGCAATTTCTTGAGCACAAATAAAGAAATGCAGCGAAAATTATTACATGGTGCTTTATCTTTTTATTTTGTAAGAAAGATACAAAAATAGTTATACATATCGTCATCTTATTTTGAAATTTTAGTAGTGAAAAAGAACGTTGTCAGGCCGTTTGCAATTTTTAAGTTATTAGGAGATTTACAGTAGTTAAACATTATCGCAGATATTTCTGTAAGATTCTTTTTATGTATGTTTGTAATAGTATATATCTTTTTTTTTAAAAGGAAGACAGTTGCATTATTCAAAGTAAAAGCATAATTAATTTAAATTTAACCATAGCGGCTATTTTTACATAAATATACATGTATTTTAAGAGTTCATTGTTTTAAATAAACTACTTGCAGTTGTTAGCAACATTATTAATTTTCGTAATATACAAAGATACTAATTCCTGATTTAACAGTAGTATGTAATCGTTCAATAGAAGAGAAATCGTTTTACGCAGGTATTCTGGCAAAGTAAAATAAAGTACGTAACTGTTAAAAACTCATTTGAGAATTGTAAGTTTTTTGAAAGATTTGAAATGTAAATTAATATATATAAGATAATTTAAATGAATGATATTATTTTATATTTTGTACGTAATTTTTATATTTATTTTTCTTTTTCTCATATTTTTATAAAAAGGCATTATTGTTTTGTTGTTTGGTAATTTTAATTTCTTGATCGAAAACATTTTTTGATTGAGCTATTTTACATAATGTGAAAAAATATGCTTTGAGTGGTATTTTTGGAAATCAAATGCACTTCTTATATTGTTTGAATATTATTCAATATATCGTTAATTTAGAAACAGTTACACAATTCATTTACCGAGATCTTCTTAGTGACCTATTTATTATTTTTTGACACAACGTGTACGGTGTATTGGTAAGCGAAGGTTACCGTTACATTACGCAATAATTATTGCCATAGAATAATTTACAGAATATTCGTTATTCTTTGCATAACTTTGGAGTGTATTGCGAAGGAAAAGTTTGAGTAAGAAAAGATACATTTTAAATGGTAAAACTACGTGTAGAAAAAAGAGTATTTATGGGTTATTTTTATTGTTTTGGGTGCCGAGTTGACGTGCATGTGTTCAGCCTCGTATTTCTTGCTAGAGTGAAGTGCATGTACCATTTTTTGTGTTCCGGGAAAACTCGTAAACTCTTGGCCCACGCTTAAACTAGGTTTCACATCGGTCTGGGTCAGTGAAGAGTGCGTCAAGTAGGTTGTGGAGGGAAGCTTTCTCGTGGTGAAGCGCTTGGGTATAGATCCATGCAGCCGGTCGATACGATCGATGCACATCTTTTCCATTGACGAGCGCAAGAATTTCCAAAACTGAAATCTACAAGATAATCAAATTTCTTTGGCCTTTCGTCAATATAACCACTTTTATACCAGAAATATTTGAAAAGATTTTTATATCTTGGTGAAAACAGTTGATCGTGGACTCATAATTGTAATTTAATTATATTGCATTATTTCTTAAATGTAAATTCATGTAAAAAAAAATTATGGTTTCATCGATTTTTATTCTTTTTACAATTATTACTTCATGATGTTAAAATGTATCGAAAAGAAAATATTACGTAATAATTTTTATTATTTTTTACATTTATTAAATTAGAATTTGTACAATAAATTTTCATTGTCACCATAATATAATACATCGTTCAATAAGTCCCGAGACTAACAACGAAAACAACATTTTTTTTCAAAAATCATTTTTATTCATCAATATAATTTCCTTTTAGAGTGATACAATGTTTACAACGCCTTTCCAACATTTCTATACCATGTTTATAGAAAGATTTATCCCTTGCTTCAAAATAGGCTTCAGTTTCGGCAATGACCTCCTCATTCGAGCCAAATTTTTTTCCCTGGAGCATTTTTTTGAGATCAGCAAAGAGCCAGTAGTCGCTGGGGGCTAAATCTGGCGAATACGGGGGGTCAGGAAGCAAATCCAAGCCCAATTCGTTCAATTTTGCCATTGTTTTCATAGACTTGTGGCATAGTGCATTGTCTTGGCGAAAAAGGATTTTTTTCTTCTTCATGTGCGGTCGTTTTGCTGCGATCTCCTCCTTCAAACGTACCAACAAGTCAATGTAATAATCACTGTTGATCGATTTACCTTTTTCCAGGTAGTCAATGAAAATCACGCCACGTGTATCCCAAAAAACAGACGCCATGACTTTGCCAGCAGACTGCTGCGTTTTTCGACGCTTTGGGCGGCTTTCGCCAGCCATGCGCCACTCAGATGATTGCCAATTCGACTTCGAAGTAAAATGATGTATCCATGTTTCATCCATGGTCACGTATCGACGTATCGAGAAAATCCTTTTTATTGCGAGTAAATAGCGATAAACAGTTCCACTGAAACCAATAGCGGCAACCACTTAGAAAAAACATTTTTCATGCTCAATTTTTCATGAAGGATTGTAAATACGCTTTCAGATGATATCTGTGTCATTTCTGCAATCTCACGGACCTTCACTTTGCGATTTTTCGTTAAAATTCTTAAAACTTCACTCACATTCCCCTGTGTAACGGCTTCCAATGGCCTACCCGAACGTTCCGCATCTTTTGTGTCCGTACGACCACGTTTAAACTCAGCATACCAACGACAAATCGTTGGTTTGGATGGAGAGGAGTCCGGGTAATGTTTTTTAAGCCATTGCTGGGCTTCTACGGTGTTTTTACCCATTAAAAACAATGTCTTATCAACACGCGAAACTCGCTTTTTTCCATTTTTCAAACAAATAACAAAGTGACTTTACTCTTACCTTGATAACTCTGCTGTCTGTGATCCGATCGACGTGAAATTTTTACACGTTTCATGTAAAGGTTCGCACTCTATGGCAACGTGGCCAGTTTGGTACTACTAGCACTATCTCTGGGTTAGTCTCGGGACTTATTGAACGATGTGTTAGTATTATTTTTCATATCACATAAATTCATAAATAAAATGCTGTTATTGTGAAAATGAAAATTTATTTTAGGAACTCTATTTTAATAAATCTAAAAAGTAATGTAAATAGTTGTTACCAACAAGTAATATTCTTCTTTCATATATGAAGAAAAAAGAATTGACGAAAATATAATTTGTTTTTTTTTATACGGTTTAAAAATGCAAAAAAAATTATTATTCTTCTAAAAACTTTATTTTTTTTATGAATACTTATTGTACGTGTGAAAACAAACATTTTTTCCTTCTGGAGCTTTTTCCATGATTCTAATACTTTAAGATATTGAACGATAAAGAAAAATTAAAAAATATGTTAGTACATAGTTGAACTATATTAAAGGAACCGAGTCATAAATTTGGTCGTGTAATAGAACAAAACTTATTTAGACCAGATAATTTATACTTAAAAGCCTCAAAATTTAGGAAATTAACAGCAGGTAAGCAAGTTAACAATTTTTATGTTTAAATATTATGGATAACTTGACTAATAAATCGTTTAATTGCAGATCACTTTAGAATTTAGTTGAAAAAAAAGTTTTATCCTACATGAGACAGCACTTCATACTATTGCTTGATTCGTAGAGTGGTCATTGTGATTAAGTCATAGAGGAAACAATCCCAAAAAACAAAATTGTTAACGTGAAAAAAATTCCAACACAAAAAACAGGAAGAATTCAACCACTTGATGTTAACGAATTCCGTATTTAGAAGAATGTTGTCCGAAAATTTTCTGATAATGTCATATTCCTTGACTATGACATGAATTAACATTTAAGAAATAGTATAATTAAATTACAATCATTAGTCCACAACCAACTTTCTTCACCAAGATATAAAAATCTTTGCGAATATTTTTGGTATAAAAGTGTTTATATTAACGAAAGGCTAGAGAAATTCAATAATCATGTAGATTTCAGTTTTAAAAATTCGTGTGAAATGAGTTGCAAAATTAAAGGGTGTGCGAGTATTACGATTGTACGTTGCGGATGTACAATTGCCAAGAGTTTACGAGTTTTCTCGCAATTGTAAAAAATCATTGTGTTTTAAACATTTTTTTTAAGGATTATCATTACTGTCATAATTTTGTAGAATAATACGTATTATATAATAACTATAACAAATTTGATATAACGAGAAGTACAAGACTGTAGATAATACGTTTATTCAACTGTAACATTGTATATTCCACGTACCATACAATATACTATACACAGTATGTCGGAAAAGTTCCCGAACTTTTGAAATAAAAAATCGAAAATTACATCTAAAGAAATTTATTCCAGTTAACTTTTAACATAGTCCCCTTCCCTAGATAAACACTTATTTGAGCGCTCCATGAGTGATTCAAAGGCTCTCTGGTACTCCTCTGAAGTTGTTATTGTGAGACGCTTGGTGCAAGCCGCTTGAATGCTCGGTACATCTTCAAAAAATCGTCCTTTCAAGGCCATTTTTAGCTTTGGAAATAAGAAAAAGTCGGCTGAAGCCAGATCTGGCGAATATGGGGCGTGATTGATGCGTGGGATCTGATTTTCGGCGAGATAACGCTTCACAATGTTCGAAGAATGAGCAGGCGCATTGTCATCTAGCAAACTCCATGATCCCGGTTCCTTGTACTCGGGCCTGATGCGATTAATCCGGCGCTTTAGACGTTTTAACACCTCTACATGATACGCAGCATTTACGGTGGTGCTTGGGGGCACAAATTCTTTGTGTATCAGGCCTTTGAAGTCGAAGTAAGCGATGAGCATTGTCTTTACCTGTGATTTTTGTTAGCGCACTTTGAGGCCTCGCACGGCCCGGACTGAGCCAAGCGGATGACTGGCGCTTGGTGGAAGGATCGTATTAAAAGCACCAAGTCTTGTCTCCAGTCACAATTGAGTTTAATAAGCCCGAAGTGGTGTCGCAAGTCTTGATAAAATCTTGACAACATTAGATGCGAGTTTCTTTCTGCTCTGGTGTGAGAAAGTGCGGAACAAATCGAGAGCAGACCTTCCT
Organism: Chalcis sispes; assembly: GCA_949987625.1. Lineage (NCBI taxonomy): Eukaryota > Metazoa > Arthropoda > Insecta > Hymenoptera > Chalcididae > Chalcis > Chalcis sispes. The sequence goes on from OX465098.1 coordinate 41,469,341, forward strand.
GCGGTTCATTTTTTCTTTCAAAATCAACGCGACGCTATACTTGCTCATGTTCAGTTCGTCTGCCAACATTCTGAGAGACATATGGCAATCCTGCTTCAGTAGCGTGCGCACGCGAGCCTCGTTTTCGTCGGTAATAGCTGTTGACGGCCGACCGCTTCTCTCGTCATCTTCTAACGACTCTCTACCCTTCTTGAACCGACTGAACCACGTGTAAACAGTTGTACGCGATACTACACCATCACCGTAAGCCGAATCGATCATTTTTTTCGTTTCCGCAAAAGTTTTTTTTAGTTTATAGCAGAATTCAATTGCGCCACGATGTTCAAATTTCTCATCCATCGTAGAGCTTGCACCGGGGTACTAAACACACGTTCACTCAAGCACGTCTATCTCGGCAACTAATAAACGGATACTAGTGAAAAAATTCTCAGACACCCCAGAGGGATGTAGCAACATAGTACCGGTGTCGTCCAAGAGGTGGCGCCACTCGTACAAGCGCTACAAAATAAGTTCGGGAACTTTTCCGACATACTGTGTATATCGTACTATTTTACTGACTAATTTTAAATGATAGATTTATGATAAATTGATTTATCTATTAATGATTTATTTATCTGCACACGGGATAATATCAATTATTATTATTATTATTATTATTATTATTATCATTATTATTTTTTTTTTTTTTTTCGGTGGTAAAAAAACGAGGAGTCTGCCTAAACCAGATTATCAATGAGGACCCCTTGGTCTACCTGTAGACGCAGAGGGCCGCACTAGTGTGACGGGTTCCGTAGTCGCATCAGCTCTGACTTTGGATGGACTCGATTGCTAGGGTACATCCATGGCGCGGGCATTGGCAACCCTGGGAACCGTCAAACCTGCCATACGCCAGCATATGTCGGCTGGAATACTGTAGACATATGATGCGTGGATGGAATATCCACCTTCTATCTATTCTGCAGCGTGGATCTACTTTTGTATTGCTTTGCCGCTGTAGATTATGTCTATTCGTCAGCCCGTTTTGTGTTACGTTGTAACCTGACTCCGTCTGGCATGCCTTCCATACAATCCTTTCATTCGTATTCTCTCACCGGCTCATGCTACCTACCACCAACTATTCCAGGTACTTATCCGCCTTTCTCCCCCTCAGGACAGTCTCGACGAAGGTAGCTATCGCCGCCCAACTGTCTTCGTCTTGCAGCAAACTCGTCACTGTATTTTCCGGCGTGATGCTGCTCGTTCTCGTCTCAAGTGACAGTCTGTCTGTGATCCATCATCGGCACACATAAAACGTGTGCTCGACGTCGTCGCGCTCGTATCCGTAGTATTAACCTTCCAGCGACCTAACCCTGTTACTCCGAAATAAGTACTGTCTTAAGTAACCGCGCCCCGTCAAAAATTGGGTAATGTAAAAATTAACCTTTTCATACCCTTGTCCGGTCCACGATACCAGGCAGCTTATCAAGCGTCTCTTCCACGCAGCAGTGGTGTCCGTCAGCCAACGATCGGTTCTTTTGCGCATTGCCCTGTCCCGTTCCTCAACTGCCGCGTTTGTCCTCCCTACGTCGGCACTTTGTTCGTATGTCCGTTTCCGTTGCCTAGCGAGCAGGTCAATGGGTATTACACCCGCCACCACCAGGACGTCCTCCGCTGAGACAGTCCTGTAGGCGCACGCGATACGTTAAGTCCCTTGTCTCTGTACGTTTGTCAGTCACTTGCGGTATTTCTTTACCTCAAGCGCATCGGCCTAGACTTCCGCCCTGTATAATAAGATCGAGTAGGTGGTAGCTATAAGCAGCCATTTTTTTCCCGGTCTCGGTCTATACGTGTTTGCCATAAGGCGGGAAAGCGCGGAGACCTGCGTCGCCGCCCTATGTGCCGTCTCCTGTACATGCGGCTAAAAGGTCAGCTTCTCATCTAGCGTTTTCCTAGATATTTCACCTTCCCTTTGGTCTGTGCCTGCACCGACCCCACCGTCATCGGTATAACGGTTTTTATTCTTCTTCCGGAGAGGAGAATCAGTTTGGTTTTTGTCAGTGCTAATGTCAGCCCGTAAATCGTCATCCACCCGTCTATCCGTAACATGACTTGGTTTAACGTCGTCTGTGCCAATTCTGGATTGCGCTGAACGATGACTACCACCATGTCGTCGGCCTAGGTGATAATTAAGGCATTCTCCGGCATTTCCAACCTCAGCAGGCCGTCGGAAACCACGTTCCAGAAGTCAAATCCTAGTATTGATTCCTGCGCGACGCCCGCAGTGATCGGCCTACTTGCCTATCCTTCCGTGGTCTCGTACGTAAATTGTCTTTCAAATAATCTCGCGCCACCCGCGGCAGATAGGGAGGTACCCTAAAAGCCCGCAGAGCTACTAAGGTATCCCCCTACCTGGTGGAATTAATGGCATTCTTTACATCTAAGGTCGCGAGCAGTACCAGTGGTTTCGCACCGTAGCAGACCCGACTTTTTCGTAGGAAAGTTTCGTTCACTTCCGTTATCGCGCCTATCGTCGAGTGGCCCTTCCGAAAGCCATATTGACCATCGGTCAGCCCTCCGGCGGCTGTTATCGCGCTTCTTATCCGCGGTTTCAGCAACGCCTCGTAAAGTTTGCCCGCAGTGTCTAAGAGACTCAGGGGCCTATAGGAAGACGGTGTCTCAAGTTCCTTTTTACCTTCATACAAGATGACCAATCAAGTAGTCTTTCATCGCACTGCAAACCTCCCGGTCCGTAGGCTTGCATTGTACATGCCCAAGAGTAGTCTCGGACGTACCATGGAGATCTGCCGGAGAATCTCCCTCGGGATACAGTCCGGTCCAGGCGCTTTCTTGGATTTCAGCGAGGACGTAGCTTGGAGTAGCTTTACCTCGCTGAATTCCAGGACAACTAGGTCGCGATAGGCCGAGGGGTCCTTCGTCACCGGATAGGTCGGGAAGAGACCTCCTACCATCGCATCCATGGTGGTTTTGTCTTTGCGCTTGTGTGGACCGAAACTACCTAGTCCCCAGGGATCTCTGTCCACCTCCTCGCCTAATCTCCGCCAACACCGTTTCTTACTGTCCTTGATCGCGTGCGTCAGTTGCTTCCGCGCTGTCTTATATGCGACAGATAATTCGTCTACGTTATTGTTTCCCCTTTTACGCGCGCGGTGTTAACGTCTACGGCATGCGATGCAGTCTCTCTGGATGAGACTGATTTCGTCTGACCACCAGTACATAACTCTTATGTCATTTACGTTTCGTTAGCTAAGCATAGAAGCCTCGTTTAGTCACGTTATCAGTGTCATAGTTTTCTCTACTATCCAGTTAGTTATCGTGACTGAGCCTTCCGTAAGGTCTCCTGGAACGGCCTCGGAAGGCACTACTGCTTCCAACAGCGCCTCCCTAAAACGGTCATGGTTCTCTTTCTCGAGGTTAAACCTTTTTGATTGCAGACCCCTCCCCCCCTTTGTACGTTTTGTAGCGTCGTGGTACTGTTTAACACTTTAAAAACGATATATTGGTGATCGCTGGCCGTAAAGTCTTCGATCACCCATCACCGACTTATCTGCGATGAGATACTGTCCGACGTTATAATTGCGTCAGGTATCGAGTACTCAAATTCCGGTCTAAGGTATATTAGCGTACGTCCGGTGTTGGCCACTACCAGTGTCAGCCTCGTGGTCATCTCCAGCAGCAGTCTAGCCGATTTGTCCGCTGCTGCCATACCCCACTCGATCGCTCTGGAGTTAAGGTTGCCTGTAACGATGAGATCATTCAGGATATCTCTTAGCACGTCCTCCAGTGTACCTATCTATTCCTCGAAGACTCGCCGCGACGTTTGAGAACAAGTAGACACTAACGAAGGTGATAGTGCCAACCCTAACCAAGATGAAGTCCTCTCTATACGAGGAAGCTTGTACCCGACGGCCCATCGCGCCCCTCATCCAGATAGCCAAAGTGCCCGAGGTAGTCGAAAACCACCTGTCAGTAGTGCGTAGGTCCCGGTACTGCTCACTCAATATCAGTACGTTTGCGTTCCATTCCGTCGGAATCTGCGGTAATATCAACTAGGCTGCTTGGTACCGATGAGGGTTTCCCTGTTGTACCCCAGTCATGCTGTAGACTTTTTCTTGAGATTTTCAAGCGCGGCTCTGAAAACCCCACACGTCCCGGAACCCGACCTATGCGTGACTTCCTTATGCCCCGTCGCAGAGCATACAGGGCATAAGATGCTGCTGGCAAGACTGGGTCTGACCCCCTCCCCTCCCAACTTTTGTCGGCCCAGCAGTGTCTTACTGGTTTTACAGATGTACCCTCCAGAGTGAATAGGCACGCAGTCTCGAGGGAATCTCCTTCTGAACGCTTTTTGGACCACCACCTGGTGAGCACTGCATAGTGCACATTAGTCTACATCAGGCCTTGACCCAGTAGTCTATGACCCGTCAGAGGATATCTGTTTATAGGATCCCCCAGCACCACACGATATGTTGCTCGATTTATAAGGCGCCTTGATCCGCGTCCCACCGGATCCCGGCCGTGCAGACTTGAGCACTCGTAGTTGTATAAGTGAGGTGGTGGTTGGACACGTCAGCAACGTACCACTATCCCATGCGTCATACCATGAGTCGGAGCCTTCTATCTACCGTTCTCGTTTTCGCGCTGCTGCGAGAGCATCGACGCGACGAGACTGTTGCCCAGGAAGCAAGGCTTGGACATTGAAGGACGACATTTGCAGTTAGCAGGGTTTCCCACTACCCACAGCCAGCTTGCCAGGTGATTATTATTATTATTATTATTATTATTATTATTTTTGTTGTTGTTATACGTGACCGTGATTGAAAAAAGAAACTATTACTATGGAACATAATAAAGATAATAATTCTTACTTCGATGAAGAAAAACATTTGATTATAGTCTCATATTAAAAAATATGGTCACTAAAAATGCTTCATGAAATCGAGTTTCTCCGTTTACAGGTTCAAAAGTTTGGATTTGCTTGGTTCGAAACCAAGGCTTTTGACTTGTCTGCAATTTTGGACGTGTTGTTCAAAAGGCTGCAAACTGGATTGGGGGGGGGGGGGGTTAGAGGATTAAGAGCATGTGCTTGGAATTTTTTGAAAAGAGTAAGACTTGTTTGTGGTTTAGCATGTGTTGAGTTAGGGGCATAAGAGTTCATGTTTAAAATTTTGACGAAAGTTTGGCCTTCGGCCTGTTTGCGATTTAAGATTTGTTGAGTGAGAGATTAAGAGCTAGTGTTTTAATTTTTGAAAAAGTCAGGCCTTCGTTCTGTATCTAACTTTTCATTAAATTATTTAAGATAAATTTTTTTGTTTATGTTTAATGCAAAAATATTGAACGGAACTGAAGATATTTAAGAAGATGTGATTAAGGAAAGGAGAGCGGTGAATTTCAGGGGTAGTTTTAACCTCTTTAACAGTTTCTATTGTAAAATACAATAATACGTGCTCCGTAATTTTCTATAAGCCATAAAATATAAAAAAATTAGCCATTTTATCTATCGAGAAATCTCCATATGGTTTGAATATGATTTTGGGGTAGTTCACTCCCGAAATAAAATTAGTCGAAAGTATCAATACATGTCAACCTTCTTTTATTATTTTATAGTAAAAAAAATATTTTTTACATTTTTTTGACATTTTCCTAAATTTTTTTAGGAAAAAAATTCTTAAATACAGTTTTACCTCTAGAAAATTTACGCTTTGTAACTTTTAAAAATAAGCCTCATGTGGTTTCTTTGTATTTTTTGAGGTAAATATTTTCTATTTTGTTTCGTTGAAAAATATTGAATTAAACCGGAGATATTTAAAGAAACGTGATATTAGCTCATCCCCTTAAAGTGAATATTAGAAGAAAAAAATACCTGTCTGTTATTTTTCGATGCTCTATAAAATATCAAAGTTTCAATAAAATCGGAGAGTTCGTGTTCAAGGGGTATCCTTGTAAGTATGCAATACGAGGTTGGAGTAAAAAGTTTCTAGCTTGACCTAGAGATGAGGCCAGCAGGTCAAGTGTTTGGCTTGTATTCTGTAGCCCGACATCTCATTAGTTTGTAAATAGATTTTCAGGTCGATTGTTCTGTTAGTGTACATTTAGCAGCTGATTGAACAAGACGCCTCAATTGCTTACGTGAAAATGGAAATATCAGAGAAGTGTGGGGTCAACAAGCCTTTTTTTTTTAATTAAAAATTAAATGATAGTCCCTAAAGACTAAATTCGGTAAATATGGTACTTACGGTAATAGTTCAAGCTTCAATTCGTTGATTTTGGCCATCGTAACCACCGATGAATGTGTACCGACGTTGTCATGGTGAAACAAGATTTTTTTCTTCGCCAAGTGGGGTCGTTTATTTTTCACTTCGTCCTTCAAACGCTGCAATAATTCTTAAAACGCGTAGAATATAAAAAAATAAAAAATTTAATATATTACTAAATATATTATTAAATATGTTACTAAATCAAATGCAAAATATAATATATTAATGAATAGAAAATATCACGCGCATTTATCAAAAATAAATTAATATTAATATATTAGGTTGTCCCATAAGTTTCTTCCCTTTTTTGATGCGAAATGAATACACGATATTTGTTGTTTAAAATTGATCTAATATCCCATCTTGATTAAATCCTTATGTACCGTTGTCTTGGGAATGTTAGTGGCATCCACTATCTCACACACACTATATCGCGGATTTTCAGCGAGCCCAGTCTTGATAAGGTCCGTATCCGTCGTTGCTGTGTGGCCGCTGCGGTCTTCATCTTTCAACTCAAAATTGCCAGCTCTTAATTTCTTAAACCAATTGCGGACGGTCCTAATAGTCGTAGCGCCACTCCCGTAAATGATGCAAATCATGTCTGCAGTGTCCTTTGCACTATTGCCTTTTTTAAAGCAATGAAGCATAACGTGCCGCAAACGCTTTTTTTGGCTCTCCATATTAAACGGTGCAGAAAAAATTTTAATAAGACTTTATCACCAACCAAACGTATTTTGAAAGAGCTCTAGGATGACTGAAATTGATACCATAAGCGGCTAAGAGATAAGTCTGCATGTTTGTATACGAGGTCAGGCTATTAAATAACGAGACTGGTTACGAAAAAGGGTTTTATTATAAAAATTATTCTACATTCGAATGCTCCCGTTCAATATACTCCTCTTCCCTCGTCACACACCTTTCCATACCTTTTTTCCATTGATCGAAGCAGTGCTGGAAGTCTTCTTTGGTGAGGGCCTTTAGGAGCCCTGCCGTTTTTTGCTTTACCGCTTTCATCGACTCAAATGGGGTCCCTTTCAAAGCAGATTTTATCTTCGGAAACAAAAAAAAGTCGCACGGTGCCAAATCTGGCAAGTACGGCGCGTGTTCGAGCACTGGAGTGCGCTTACCGGCCAAATACTGCTTCACAGATAGCGCGTTATGGGCAGGTGCGTTGTCCTGGTGCAAAATCCACGAGTTGTTCTTCCACAACTCGGGCCGTTTCTTACGAGTTCGTTCTCGCAGTGTTGCCAAAACTTACAAATAGTAAGTCTGGTTGACAGTCTGACCCTCTGGAACTCATTCAGTCATCACGATACCGTTAATGTCGAAAAAAACGATCAACATTGCCTTGAATTTTGATTTGGACATCCTTGCTTTTTTGATTCTGGGCGATTCAGGCGTCTTCCAATGCATCAATCGCCGCTTTGTTTCAACATCGTATTGAAAAATCCACGCTTTGTCGCGAGTAATAATGTTTTTCATCAGTCCGGAATCTTTTTTCAACCTTCCAAGGAAATCTGAGCAGACCTGTTGACGCAAGAGCTTTTGGTCAGGAGTCAGGTTTTTTGGCACGAACTTCGCACAGACTCTTGTCATGTGTAATTCCTCGTGTAAAATTTGTCTAACCGTTTCTTTATCGGCGTTTACAGCCTCGGCAATCATCCGGGTGCTCATTCGACGATCTGCACGCACAATTTGGTTGATTTTGGTCACTGTTTCTGGAGTTAAAACAGTGACAGGGCGACCTGGGCGTTGGTCATCTCCAGTGTTAACTCGGCCCTCACTGAAGCGCTTACACTACTCAAAAACACGCGCACAAGATAGAGAATTGTCCCTATAGGCCTCTTGCAACAATTAACAGCACTCAGTCAGAGTTTTTTTCAATTTAACGAGAAATTTGAGATTGATACGTTGCACCTGTTTTTCGTCACACATGGTTTTCGGTTAAAAACACGTTCTAAACGAACGTGTTTTTACCGTTCGTTTCAAACCGCTACTGCACAAATACAATAATAGTGACGAGAACGTGTTTTGGTACGTGCATAGACAAGATATCTAGATACCCAACGCACTACTCGTTTTTTTCCCCACCCCTCTACGGCGCCCTCTAGGCGCGGTTTTGTTATTCAATAGCCAGACCTCGTAAACATAGCCAGTTAGAGTCATTTATAGCGTAGCGCGGAAAAAACTTAAGGGACAACCTAATATTTAAATTTAAGTTACAAATATAAAAATAAAGTTAGAATAAACCTGATGGTAACAAAGACAGTAAAAAGCATTAAGATATATAATTAATAACATTTAAATAGTTCAATCAGAAACTTAAGTCAAATGCATTAGAATTAACTGGACATATGTGCAAAATATTTAATGAAAATAGAATAAAATTAAATTACGAGAAATAAACACGAAGATAAATTATCGAATAAAATAGAAAGAAATCAAACTTCATGAGCTTTGACTTGATTGAAACTGTTACGTGCAGGGGAACACGCACACACTGAAATTTTTACATTTACTTTTATGCGGGACCCACTAACCCGTCCCGTACAAGCCCGCTTGCGCATGGCAAACTGAAATAATCCTATTATGAATTACGTAAATTCCCGTACCTCTACCTCATTGGATAAAGGAGCACCCGGGCATGGCAAAGTAGACATTTCAACAAATATAAATATATTGACATGATGAAAATTCTTACCTGCGACTTCCGGTTACTGCTGTAGCCTCGTAGTCTACTTCGAATCCCCGCATAAAGAGATTGGTTAGAGGAATTGAGAGCAACTCAATAAACAGCAGCTATATTTTTTATATTATTTTCTTGTTTATTTTATAATTATATTCATCTACACACACACACACACACTTTTAATCACCTCTCTTCCACACAGCACGGCGCACACCGGTTATTCGCGTCCGCCACTCATTTAACTTTTTTATTCCGTAAGGAAAAATCTGAAAAAATTCGTAAGTGTTCTTTGGACTCCTAACTATGCGATAGAATTGTTGTCAGCCCCGAAATTTTTAATAAACATTTTTATCAAAATTTGGAAGCATGTAGGCTGTTTACACAAACGACAGTTGACACAAACGACCCATGTTCAAAGGATTAGGGATAAATTTGATTTAACCACCCTGGCGATCAAAATGGCACCGCTATACTCTGTGTAGTATTGACCAATGATTGTCTTACCCTTTTCCAGGTAAACAATGAAAATAATCCCTTTCTTATCTCAAAAAATAGTCACCATAACCTTATTTGCTGATAAAATTGTTTTTGCCTTCTTTAGGGTTAGTTTACCTGATTTAATCTATTGCCTTGAATATTGTTTACTTCCAGGAGTGTAGTGGTGAATCCAAGTGTCATCTACATTTATAAAACGACGAAAAAATTTGCTAGAGTTTCGCTTATACAGTGCCAAATTTTTAATTGAAACAGTTTACAGGGTGAATTTTTGATCGACCGATAGCAACCGCGGCACCCACCTACCACAGAGCTACTTTATCCTAAAATGTACATGTAAAATATTGCATACACGTTTAGTTTACATCTTAGTAACCTTAGCTATTTTCTTAACTTTTAATCTGCAGTCCTCTATCACTATTTTATAAATTTTTCAATCAATTTAGGAGTTGTGACCTCAACAGGGCGTCCTAAACGTGGTTCGTAAGAAGTGTTCGTGCGACCCTTCTTTAATTCAGAAACCCACTGTTTAACCATTGAATACGATGAAGAAGATTTTTTTAGTGTGAAATCTAACTCTTTTTTAATTTGCAATGGTGTTAGGCCTTTTATAAAGAAGCTATACCAGTGTGAAACTTTCAAAAAATCAATATTTTTTTTTGTCTTATTCGACAGTTTATACTTTTAAAGATATCCTGTGAAATTTTCAAGGCCGTATCTCTAATACTTTTTAAATGGCAGCCTTCTAAAGAGCAACCGATCGCAGGTATAAACTGCTCCATCTACCTAGGAGCGGAGCGTTTTTCTCGAAATGACATGTTTCGAATTTGCTGCCATCGTAACTCAAAGATCAATTATCTGATTCACTTTAAATTTGAACTAAGTACTTTTGAATTTATTTACTTTACAATGACGTGGGATTCTTTTCGAAATTTCTTCGCTATCGTCGTTTTTAGACATTGATGAAAAGTTTAGTCACAATTGTTACTATTGAGATAAATAAATTAAACCAAATAAATAAGAAAAGTACGCTAAGCGATATTTCTTGCACCAAATAAATTTAATTAATCGATGAAATATATGTATTGTAAAAGTGCTTAAGTTATATAATATTATAAAAATTAATTTGATTAATATAACATATAATATGAGTTAATATTGTGATAAATAAATGGAATCCGTATTTGTAAAATGAATTGTAAAGTTAATTTAAAATAAATATAAATTGGCTTAGCGCATATCAACAATATAGGATAAAAATACTTATTATGTGATATCAGAAAATGGCAGTTATTCAAGGATAAATTTACTACATTAGTAACTGAGGATTTCGGTATTATACCCATTATCAAGTTCCAGCGTTTGTTAAACGATCTAGATGGCTAAGCTTTAGTGATAGTGAAAAGCGTCAAAACTACAGTTGAAAATTTTACACCAGTATGGGAATCCTTATGTCGACAGTTCTATAACAAGCAAATCCGTTTTTCTTATCTGATGAAGTTGTTGTTTAATCTTTCAAGCTCAAATAAAAAAACTGTATCACATTTAAATATCTTAGCCAATCTCGATGAAAGTTTACATCTTTTAACTTCTTTGCAGCGCTCCGTTGAACATTTGGATGATCTGCTGGTCTACTTTGTTACAAGTAAATTCCCTCCTGCTTTAAAAATTATTTAGGCCAAAGTCCTTGGAAAGAATCCTGCTCAACCCTTCCTGAAACTCCAGGATCTTTGTAAGTTTACATGTGAACAGATCTAGACTCTGATTACAACTCAAGCCGTTGCCATTGCGTATAGCTTGTCTGAAGCAAAATACAATGTTGACAATCCAATCTTTCAATCAAATAAGTCAGCAAAGAAACTTTTTGGTAAACGGAACATAAGTAAAATTTGTAACCATGTATTAGGTTGCTGTAGATGAAATGGCCGATTAAGTAATAAATTTTTAAACAGCTGTAACTTTTTATAAAGACAATTTATTTAATCAAAATAGGTACCAATAGATGCAACACACTTCTTCCAACAAGATACAAGTACACTTATTCCAGTTTTGTAGAAGTCCGAGTTTCTGGTTTAATGAAACTCTTCGAAGGCATTTTCGACAGCAGCTTCATTATCAAATCTTTTTCCTGTCAAAAAGAGATCTAAATGTTTAAAGAAATGGTAATCTGTTGGTGACAGGTCTGGTCAATATGGAGGGTGAGGAAGAGTCTCATAGCACAACTCGTTTAATTTTTGGACCATTGTTCTCGATACATGAGGTCGTGCGTTATCATGAAGCAGTATCACTCCATCCCTGTTGACAAGCCTAGGTCGTTGGACTATCAATTTCTGATGCATTTTATCCAGTTGAGCACAGTATTTCTCAGCATTGATGGTTTCGCCAGGTTGCAGGAACGAATAGTGGATAACTCCAGCTACAAACCACCAATCAGTTATCATTATTTTCTTTAGATGAAGGCTTGGTTTCAGTATGTGTCTTGGCGCTTCATTGGCATCTAGCCATTGGGCCGATCGGCGACGATTATCGTATAAAATCTACTTTTCGTTGCAGGTCACAACTCGGTGCAAGAACGGTTCCTTTTTGTTGTGGGAGAGAAGAGGACTTAAAATTTCCATTCGACACGTCATGTTTTGCTCGGTAAGATCATGCGGAACCCATTTGTCAAGCTTCTTCACTTTTCTAAGTTGTTGCAAGTCGCGGCAAACTGTCGAATTGTGAACGCCTAATTTTTCGGCAAGATCCCTTATGGTTTGGCGGGGGTCAGACTCCACTAATGCACGCAGCTCGTCGTTATCGATCGAGGGTCCTAGGTGTCCACGTGGCTCATTTCCAAGGTCCATATATCCGGATCGAAATTTTTTGAACCACCGCCGAGTGGTTCGTTCGCTAACTGTATCAGGCCCAAATGCGCTGTTGATATTCCTCGGTGCTTCCGTTGTGTTGTGCTCTAATTTAAATTCTTATAGTAGAAGTAGCCGTTTTTGATTCACTTCCATGTTCACTTTCTCTTTTTGTTTTTACGATAACTATGAAACGCAAAACAGAAATGACTCCATAAACCAAGGTAGCAGTATTTATACTTCAATATGTCATATCATTTGCGCCGCCTTGTGCCAACATAATACACTAAAATTGCAGCCAACTTTATATCATTGCTAAATCGGCCATTTCATCTGCAGCAACCTAATAGCTTCTAAAGTAAATACTAATAAATCTAGGTCTTTAGTTAAAAAATCGAAATGTACATTTTGTAATGACGATCATTTCCTTGCATATTATTCTAAATTTACCTCGTGTTCTCAGGATCAGAGGTCGAATTATGTTAGAGTAGTTAACTTCCGTAGAAACTGCCTTGACTCTAGTCATTCTGCAGATATAATACTTACGTGTCAAAGGGTCGATGCTTGGTTTGTGGTGCTAAATATTGCACCTGGCTTCATTCTATGGATCTCGTTCTAAATCCAATTGCAAGTGGTACGCCTGAAATCTCCGCTCTGCATGTTTAAACGATGATATTGTCCATTCATGGCCTCAAAAGAAAAATTTTGGCTACTGCGATGGTTATTCTTCAAGGTGCTGACGGACAATCAATATCAGCCCGAGCTATATTGTTGAGTATCGCAAATAGAAGTGGTGCGTCTACCTCTGGCCGGAATTGGATCGGTTATTACTTGCAGACCTACACTTCAATGAAATCTTTAAAATTGACTGTATATAGGATATCGAGGTGTATGCAGTCGTTTTGTGATCTGGATTGCAACAAGATTCGTCAGATTATCGAATTGCGGCTATCAGCACAGTATTTGAATGAATGATCAAAGGAGGAATTGCTAAAAACCACGACTCTTCATCCAATATTTATCGTCCAACAATGAAAATGCCTCTGGTCATTTTGCTACACGAGAAAATCTCCACCAATTTTTGCAACAGTTTTGGTAAATCAAGGAGGCTCCTTCTACCTCTCGATTGATTCCAGAACAAGAGGATTGCTATCTTCTTTTCCGGCAAACTCATTTTCGAGACGCTGATAAATGATTTGTCGTTCGCTTACCCTTCTTGAAGACGTCGATCAACATCGATGAATCAATATCGCTGAAATTGGTCTAAAACGACTCGAATGTCGATTTTCTCGTCAACCAGACATACACACAGCATACGTTAAATTTATGACCGATTATAAGGAACTTGTCCGATAAGTACAATCAGTTCAAACGAAAGAGTTATTTGTGCACTTACCCCTGATCATTTTTTAATCGAAACCCCTTTAAATGCACCACCAGAACCTTTTCAGGTTTCAAAAAATCTTTTTTTAAATTTAAAATGGTTGCAGCTTAGTGCCATAAGGAACCATTTTTGGAGAAGATGGCATCATAAGTATCTTTATCAGATTCAACAGCATACTAAATGACTGAAACCTAATCTGGAACCTACATTTTGCTACGTTGTCCTTTTTAAGGACTCGATGTTGCCCCCTACCAAATGGCCTTTAGAGAGTATTATTAAATTAATACCTGGTCTAGATGACTTGTGTTAAGTGGTTGTATTGAAGACAGCTTAATAAGAATACAAAAGACCTCTGAATCAGCTGATATTATTACTGATTCATGAGGAAGTCTCAAACTCAAGTCAAACTCAAGTTACCAGTTAATGGCCTATTCGCAACATGGGCGGCAAGATGCTTCATCAAAAACTTCAAGGAAGAAGATATCATTAGATTAATCCTTAGATTTATAACTACATTTGTACTTGTAATTAGTTTTTAGTTAGCTTCAACAAAGCATCGACCGATATCGTAGTCTCGAGAGTTTGCGAGCCGTTTGACGCGTTTCGGAATTCCTTGGAAGCACTCACGGTTCGGCATTCTTTTTTTTATATAACATGATACAATTGATCCCGCGATAGCCCGTGAACTAACTCTTTTCCAACTCGTAGACTTCGCGACAATTAATATTGTATTTAGCCCCTCGTGGTCAGCCCTTGCTATAACAAGCCGCCGAGCACACGCATCCGCACATGCGTAAGGTTGTTGAAATGAACACGCCTGCCACACTTTAAATTAGATTAAAAAACTTATCATAGTTGTAGGTTAAGTTATTATTCAATCACATTTATTGTTAATAAAAGGGCTTACGTCAAATTATTCAATTTAAGTATAAAAATTATTACAATATTGCAACCCTTTACGTACATGTGTCGTCGCAAAGTTCCTTATTGAACCAGTGAATTGTAATAAAAATTGAATTATCTTTTAAGTTATCATTTTTTATTCAAGGTAAACAACTTGAATTAAATCAAAAAAATTTCGGCACATGCACAAACAAGAATGAAAATTACAATATCATTTGTGATCATATACTTACAATATAACTAATAAAACAATTATAAGTAGTTTAGGATATTTGAATGATTAGTTTTCAGAAACATGAAATTATAAATAATTCTATTATTCTAAAGTAGTAGGTTTAACTGAAATGTGCAACCATTGTAACATATTATGAATGACTATATTATATCGATTAATATATCTTAAATGTAGTTAAGACAACAATTAATAGTGTAGAGTATTAACAATCATAGTTTTCAGAAACATAAAATGATAGTTAGGTTTACTACTGAAATATAAGTCTATTTTACCTAGGCGGCGTAAAATTGGGTGGCGCACTATTACGAGACGCTACTATCGATCGTGGTCAATATACATGTATATGTATGTACACATAGACACATGTCATGAATCTAAAACTGAAGGCACAATTTATGCATAAGTTTGACTGCATTAGCCCATTAGAGCCCATGGCTACAGCTGTAAAGATAGAGCTAAACTAACGATTGGATGTTTGCCATGGGCGAAAATTAAGACACGTATTTTTAATTCTTTAATTGTTACTTAACAAATTGTTTAAACAAATTATCGATTCTACCTGAAAAATTACGTAAAACACATGGATAGTAAGTTATGAAAATGTTAATTGCTTATTAGGAAAATTTAAATAAATATTAAAACTTGTTGCAACTGTACCCTGGCTCTGCCTATGGCAAAACTATGTGAGATATCGAAAAACTATCTATGAAATATTTACCATGGATAAAAATAAAAGTTTTTTATGAAAAAAAATTGTCTGAATAAATTGTTTATAAACAAATAGTTTGAATTAATTATTGCAGAATTAAATTTTTGCAAAATATGATAGCGGCAATCGATTTTCCAAGAGAAATTATCTAGAAAACATACATAGTAAATTATAAAAATGTTAGTTGTTTATTAGTAAAATTTAAATAATCAAACGATTTCCATTATACCCTGGCTTTGCCAGTGCTATCATTGTAAATTATATTATGTAATTATCAATAAAGAAAGTAATCGTATAAAAAAAGCTTATTAAAAGTAATCTAAATTACGTTGTTAAGGTTGAAAATTTTATTTTACGACTTCTTATGGTTTATTTTTAAGACTTTGTAACGCCACTGGGGATCAGGGTAGCGTACAAATGGTGGGGAAAGCGGGCGGGTTGCTTGCTAGTATAAGTTAAAAATCACGAACTTGAAACAGAATAAACACTGTTTATTCAAACTTAACAATTAATCTTAATATCAGCTACAATAATTTATCTTGCGTTTTTACGCGAGCCCAGGGCGCCAGCTACGCTCGTGTAGCGCGGTTTTGTGCGCGGAAATTACATTCGCACGACTAGCTCACGGTTAGAGCGGTCGTGGGCATACAAGACGCGAAAAGACAAAAATGGCGCGTAGCACGCGTCGCGGTTGCACATACACAGCCGGGGAAGAAATGGGGACGATTCGGGGACGGGATGCCTCCTGGTAGCTGTCACTGCATCTGGGTGCACTTACCAGATATTCTACAATACTCTTGACTACAAAAGAACGATCCGCCTGCTCGTACACGCTCGTCTTTATTTTACCAAACGCGAATACGGAGTCGAACGACGAAGACTAACGATCGCGACTATGGCACTGGACGGAGTAAATGAGAATCTCTGAGCTACCGTTCGCGAGCGCGGATTTTTAGATAAGCGTTCTGCGCTGGCGCAACGTACGTGTAAAATACGTTACGCGACGTAGTCACCGCGCACGCTCAGCGCTGTCGGCAGTTGACACCACCGCGCACCAGCAGCGCACGTTTAGGTTATCCGCTTGCGAGTTCTCATGTTGTTATATTTTCCCTGGAGCAGCGAGAATCTACATCCGATCTCCAGGGAGACTAGGTAAGTCGACGCGTTCTATGGCTGGTAGGCGTCGCCTAATTTTTCCTCTTCTCTCTCCTTTCCGTGTGCGGCATTGCGGCGGATTAGAACTACAGGCGGCTGAGAAGGCCAGGCGGTGGGGTCAGGGACAGCGATGGCCTGCTAGCAGCGGCAGCGAGGCAACGCTCCTAGACACTTTCAGGTACGTAATTACTTGCCCGGAGGAGCGGTGCTGTGTACTTCCTTGCTTCCTAACCTCCCCTTGTCGAATTTCTCATGATGTTGTGTTGCAGCCTGTACTCCCCTTTCAAGGTGCAGCTGTTGCTATTACTTTCCTCTTCTTTTAATTTTTGTCTGGGAGGCTACAGGTAAGGAACAACGAGAGGATCAGGAAAGAGCTTGGAGAAGGAACCTGCTGCAGTGTGTGCGAGCACTGCCATCGACTAGCCATGGGCTCCTGAGACTGGCTCCTCGCTGGAGCCTTACTTGAGCTCCGAGCCCCTGTACCCGAAGAAGGTACAATGTATGTACAGCCCTGCGTGGCTGTTATTAAGGTAAAGTGTGGCAGTCCTGCGAGACTGCCTAGATTGTAAGGGGGTATTGCAGGCTACGAAGAGGCTTACAACCTATGCTTTGGCCTTCTCATGTGACTGGTGCAAAACGCCACGTCACAACTTATTCAAGTCTCTTTAATAAACATTTATAGTTTTGTACAATATCATAAATCCTGGTAGAATAGAAGGTTCAAAAGATATAGTTAAAAAAATTTGTAAGTATAATTTGCTAAAAAGAAACAGAACTATTCCTAAATCTAAATATACAGA
The DNA here is from genome assembly GCA_949987625.1 of Chalcis sispes. NCBI lineage: Eukaryota > Metazoa > Arthropoda > Insecta > Hymenoptera > Chalcididae > Chalcis > Chalcis sispes. The sequence goes on from OX465098.1 coordinate 41,486,808, forward strand.
ACCTTTAGAAGATGGAACTGTCAAGGTAAACATTGGCCAACACAAATCATGTAACTATAAACTGACTCTTGAAGACACTTGCAAAAATCGAAGAGACAAATTGTGTTCTACTTGCAAAGTATACTATTGCCCTACTCACATCTCTCATACACATTCTAGATGCAAACACGTAAAACATTCAATATGCTTTTATTCTATTGATAGCGCAGTGCTAGCAAAAAGCAAATTTAAAAAACAATGAACCATAGCAAACATTTCGTAATTACTTTTTCGATATCTCACATAGTTGCATCCATTTGTTTATTTAAATTTTACTAATAAACAATTAACACTTTCATAACTTACTGTTCATGTTTTTTACGTAATTTTCTCGTAAAATCGATTGCGACTATCAGATTTTGCAGCAATTAACTTTTGCAATAATTTGTTTGAACAATTTGTTAATTAAAAATTAAAAAATTTAATAAAAAAAACGTGTATCTTGATTTTTGTCTATGAAAAACATCCCATCATTAGCTTAGCCTTAACTTTACATCTGTAGCTATGGGCTTTAATGAATTAATGTTAGATTAGTGCAAGATTAGAATTGAGTTTGATTCTTGGCGAGCCATATTTTTTGCACTTCATATATTGTAATTCAAAATTCAAATGTCAAAAATGATATAATATCTATAACAGTAAAAAAATTGAACTTATCAAAAATATTTAATGCTAACGGCTAGTTAAAGCAAGTTTGGACAGTGACCCAGCCAGTAAAAGCAAGATCATCCATCGATATAAGCTGTATTTTCAGCCAAGGTGGGATGAAAAGAGCTATTTAAGGCAAAAGATGTTCAGAAGTTGCTTCATCTTCTCGAATACACAAGTTGACTCATTTTCGGAAATGCGATATCGCTTTTAATAACACGTTTCGCGGTATGGTGTTGAATGCATTTCGAACCCTCACGTTTATATCGTCTTTTATCGTTGGTCTGGTTCTATAGACCTTATATTTCAGAAAGCCCCATAAATTAAAGTCAAGCGATGTAAGGTCTGGTGACCTAAGTGGCCATTCTACGGAACCTCCTCTAACTATCCATCGATTGTTGAATCTTTCATTTCGATAATTTCTTAAAATGATTGTCTAATGTGGAGAAGCACCATCTTGTTGTAGCCATAATCTATTTCTCGCATTAAGATCAACTTATTTAAACCGAACTGGAAGCTCATCCCTTATTAACTGCAAATAAGTTTGTCCGTCAACGTTGCCTTCAGAAAAGTTGGGGCTAATCAACTAGCCATTAACGATTCCGCACCATACACTTAAACTTTAGCGATGTTGATGGTCGACCTCTTGCATCCAGTGTGGACTAACTAGAGACCTAAAGTGACCATTATAATGATTCAAGACGCCAGTACTTTGAAATGTAGCTTCATCGCTAAACATAATATATTTAAAAAAATTATCGTCATTATTGACCTGCTGCGTCACCGATTGACAAAAAATAAGTTGTCTTTGATAATCCTCAACGGATAAAGCTTGGTTCAAAGATGTGTGATACGCTTTTTTACTACATATGTAGTAAAATCTCAAGAGCGAAATTATGTATTTAAATATATTGTAACGGGGTTAATTTGTTACGTCCCGTTAGCAACGCAGGACCTTCCTCTGGTCCTGCTTTTATTCTTTCTTATGTGTGAGGGGCTTTGCCTAAGGCCCCGCTGCCGGTGATGCTCCCACCGGGCTCTGCTGCTCAGTTTGTGTGCCAATGCTAGATTGACACACCTGCGGAGGCGGGGGTATTTGGGATAGGGAAGCTGTAGGGAATAACTTAAATAAAAAGGCACCGGTTCAGTGCTAGAAGCTTATTTAATATAGACGCACAAAAATAATACAAAAATGTAATAAATTATTGCAGACAGGTCCGTTTACGCGAAGAGCAATTAGTATTGCCTCACGCGCAATACTAATTCCTAAAGTGCGCACTGCGCATGCGCAACCTCTTCACTTCACGCGGCTACACACACACGTGTAGTTTTTGGACGACGGGTATAGGGAGAGCAGTTCTCCCTCTATACCGCCGCAGTCTATGACTGCTCGAGCGAGAGCGTCTCTCTCTCTCTCACTCGACGCTGCAGTCTAGGGTTGAGCGAGAGAGCTCGTTCATCTCGCTCAACTGCGTGCTCGAAGGTTTTACAAGTAAGAGTGGCTTTCTCTTACTTGTACGCCCATTCTATGATAGTGCGAGAAAGAGATCGATCCTCTCACTCGCACTCGCACGGCCTAATCGATTTAGAGTTTCGCGGTCTCGCGCGTACACTCTCCTATATCTATATATGCCTGACGCGATTGCACACGCGTCAGGAACTTAAAATAAATATTCGTGGCTAAATATTACGCTAAGTGGCCACTTACTTTATCTCTGTGTCCGTTCTCTCGAACTCGGTCACCGGTTTCTGCCTCAAAAATCGCGGTTGCTCTGGAAAAATCTACCGGTTTTATCGGCTTCGAGAAACTTGCGTGCGGCACGTTTAAACAGCGGAACGAGAAGAACGATTGAATGGTGGGCTCCTCCTTCCCCACTCGCCTATCCTTTTCCCCCTGTAGCGCCATCGATGCTTGATCAATGACGCCGCGTTTCGGAACGCCGCGGCTTCCCTCGCTTTTTCCCGCGTAGCGCTATCGATTCCTTGATCGATAGCACCGCGGTTAGTTACGTCGCGAACTTAGCCCTATCGCCTATGGCAAGTGGCTTAACCTCTATAAGCCACCTGTCACAACATTAAATTTTTAATTATTTCTTAATTTTAAAAAATACTTTACACTATTGAAGGAATTTTAAATATTAAATTAATACAAGTGTATATGAATTGCCATGCAACTTATGATTCAAATTTAAATCTTAGTTCTACAAGCGTTGCGTAGCGTAATTTTTAGGGCGTCTGCTTTATAATGCGAAGGACCCGGGTTCAATCCCACCGTAGGTCAAACATTTTTCTGCGTTTTTTTCCGTAAAATAACGTGTAAAATAACATGTGCGACAATGCGAATAAACGATCAAATACTATATAATGCGTATGTTAAAAATATGTATAATCATAATGAAAAATAAAATTCTAAAATATATAAAATACTTAACTTAAGTTTTTATAAAGATTTTAAAAAAGTATTTTAAAAGGTTTCATTAACTACTTACAATTATTATAATGATTAGCTTCTTAGTTTTTACACGACAAAGAAATATGTAACCGTTCTAAAAGCTAATAACTATTGATATTCTAGCCTTGATTAAATCTTTGTTTGTAAGGACATTTCCTAAAAATCAAAATCTATAAAAATCTAATAAAATCTTATAAACATATATTAAATTTATAAAATGACGATAAAAACTTTCAAATATTAATATACATTATTAAATAATATTAGAGTCCAAAATCCACATATTATAAGATTTTAATATTACCTAATAAAAGCTAATAATTATTATGAAGAATTACTTTTTGTTAATAACATTTATATACACGTGATTATTTCCGCTTGGGATATACAATAGAATTTTGTTAAATTAAACTCAATTCATTATAATCGCATAAAATATAAACAAACCATTAATGCTTCTTTTGTTAGTTTTGGACTTCTATCTGGTAATATAAGACCTTCTGGATCTTCATAAGGATCTTCCAAGATAACTGTATATGATATACTGATGAGGTCTATGATCTATATCGGAAATAGCCCAATTAAATTTTAAAATAATTTTAAATCCTTAAGTAATTTCTGCAAATATACAATGTTTTCATAAACTGATTGAAGATCATATCCAAGAGAAATAAAAAATTGTGATCCTAACATATTATTCTTACAATTTACCATTAAAAGGAAACCACCTTTTTCGTGTTCAATTTTTGGCATTTGTTCAGCTTTATATAACCTGCTTTTTCTCCTTAAACGATACCATAAACACTTTCTCTAACTTTGCATATTGATGTAGGATCTCTTGTTTGTCTAATAAAATTGCTTTGTACCGTGAAGAATAAGCTCCAATTTTAATACTTGATTTTGCAGTTTGAGAAAACTGCGACATGCTACATGATAAAATATGTATTAGGTGTAGTAAAAGGAAATCCATTATTTTTGCATTAAATTCAAGATTTTATTTAGCATAGATAGAATGATACGATTTAGGTCAAATATACATCGTTTTGTTTGATAACTTGTTGCCATTTTGGAGGTAATTTCATAATGCCCCTTTCGTAGAAACCCTTGTCCCTATTGTCAAAAAACTGGGACAGTCGATTATCACAATCTTTTCTTGAGGCGAATTTTCACCTGCAAAATCATTCGTCATAGACAGAAACAGGTGGTAATCATTCGGCGCCAGGTCCGGACTATAAGGTGAATGCATGAGAATTTCCCAACTAAGCTCCCGGAGCTTCTGGCGAGTCACTATCGTTGTGGCGTTGTCCTGATAGAACACAATTCCTCTCCTACTGGCCAAAGCTGGCCGCTTCTGGGCAATTGCTACTTTCAGACGGTCCAATTGTTGACAATACAGGTCCGAATTAAGAGTTCGGCCGTAGGGGAGCAGCTCATAGTAGATGATACCCTGCCAGTCCCACCAAACACACAGCAAAACCTTCCTGACTGTCAATCCTGGCTTGGCCACCGTTTGCGCCGGCTCACCGCGATTTGACCACGACCGTTATCGCTTGACGTTGTCGAAAGTAACCTACTTTTTATCACCAGTAACCATCCGCTTCAAAAATGGATCGATATTGTTGCGATTCAGCAGCGATTCGCAGACGGAAATTCGGTTAAGGGATAAACTCTCAGTTCTGCTTGAAGAAGTTAACCTCTATACGAGAAATAGATTATGGCTACAACAAGTCGATGCTACTCCACATTCGACAATCATCGTAAGAAATTATCTAAATAAAAGTTTCAACAATCAATGGATTCTTAAAACTTTTAGTTCTAGAGATACAAGGGCAAACTCGAAAGTACCCGACCCGACAAAGAAAGCAGTAAAAAAATTGCAAAAATGTTTTTTATTTTTCAACATATTCTCCTTTTAGTTCGATACCCTGTTCCCAACGATGCTTAATAGCTTCGATACCCGCTTTATAGGAAGAATCGTGAAGCTCCTCAAAATACCTATTAACCGCAGACTCTACCTCTTCATTGTTGGCAAATCTATTGCCGCCGAGCCATTTTTTTAAATTCGGAAAAAGAAAATAATCCGAGGGAGCCAGATCTGGCGAATAGGGTGCGTAAGGAAGCAATTCAAACTTCAACTTATTGATTTTAGCCATAGCGATGACGCACGTGTGAACTGGTGCGTTGTCGTGATAAAACAACACTGTTTTTTTCGTCCGATGGGGCCGTTTTTTTCTTATTTCATCACTCAAACGCTGCAATAAGGCTGCATAATATGCGCCGTTGATTGTTTTTCCTTTTTCGAGATAATCAATAAATATTATTCCACGTGCATCCCAGAAAACGGATGCCATGACCTTGCCAGCTGACTGAACTGTCTTTGCTTTCTTTGGAGCCAGTTCTCCCTTTTAAGTCCACTGCTTTGACTGCTCCTTGGTCTCAGGTGTAAAATGATGGACCCATGTTTCGTCCGTGGTTATGAATCGACGCAAAAACTCGGCTTTATTGCTGCGAAACATTGTCAAACACTCGATGGAAACATCCTCACGTTGCTGTTTGTGCTCCATTGTGAGCAAACGCGGCACCTATCTTGCGCACAGCTTTCTCATGTCCAAATTTTCGGTCAAAATGCGATGCACAGCACTTTTTGAAATGCCTGCCATATCTGCTATCTCGCGCACTTTTAGTCGACGGTCATCCAATACCATTTTGTGGATTTTCTTCAGATTTTCTGACGTAGTGACCTCACTTGGTCGACCACTGCGGTGTTCATCTTGGCAGCTCGTACGACCTCGCTCAAACTTAGCTACCCAATAATTGACCGTTGTAAACGAAGGAGCAGACTTCCCCAGAGTAGAATCCAACTCGGCTTTGATATCGGTTGGACTTAGACCTTTCAAATGAAAGTATTGTATCACATAACGATGCCCGATTCTTTTCATATTTACAAATTCACTGAGAGCGTTCACTTTGGATGTCTGTAAAAAAAATAATAATAAACGTACCGTTATGTATTTTTCACATTAAGTTGTTGAAAGGTGGTATTGTCAATCACAGAAATTGTTTTTTTAAAACTACCTGTATTTATAAGTCAGGTCGGGTACTTTTGGGACTACCCTTGTAATGCGGAGCGCGAAAATAATTGTTAGTTAGTTTTCCCAGTATTGAGCTTCAAAGAGGCGCCCGTAGCTCAACCCGTTACCGCCATAGCTGCTCATCGAATCGCCTCCCCACCCTCATCAAGGCGCTCGAAAGGAAATTCATTGTGGATTTGCAGATCGTCAGCATATAGGACATGATGAATGCTTCTAGAGTTGAGTATGTTGCATCTATCGTTTATGCACAGACAGAATAAAAGAGGTCCAAGGACAGACCCTTGTGGTACACCAAGATTGTTGCTTAGCCAGCTAGTGTTGCCAACTAATGATGTATCTATTGACTGTACTCTACCGGAGAGGTAGGTTTAACTCTTACTCTACCAGTAAGAGTTGAACTACTCAAGAGCCGTCCTGGAAAACCCCATAGAACCTCATTTTTCCAGTAATCGTATAAGCAGTATAGTGACGAAACCCTTACTTAAGTTAAATAGCAGTAATATCGTCAACATTTTTTTATTAATATGATATCTAATGTCCGTCCTGTAATTCCTCATATAATAATGTAATTTCTTTGTTAGTTTTAGTAAGAGGGTTTGCATGGAGTGGTAAGGTCAAAAGCTAGTTTGACAGGGGTCAAGAATACAAAAGACTGCCAGATACTCCTGTAATTGTTCATAAACTAGCTTTTCCAGCACCTTTGAGAGAGTACGAAAAATCGTGATAGGTCTAAAATTTGATGTTGAAGGTGCTTTGCACTTCTTCAAAGGGGTAATGCATTTCTTTTCATTCGCTAGGAAAAATACCACTTCTAAAAGAGTGATTGAATAGCTTTACCAAGTAGTATCCAATGACTAGAAGAGCATTAATGATGACAGCAGAATGTCGTCACTTCCTCGTGCCTGCGATAAGAAGTATGAAACCTCAAAAATAAAATCTATGATGTTAACATTTTTAAATCAATAACCCTCTATAGCTGAACTTTCAATAATTTTTCGACGCTTCACTCCATCATCCTGGGAAGAAACTAATGCATTCACAAAGTGCTCATTAAGATCTTCTAGAAGAAAACAATAAAATCCCTCCTCACACTTAGGTGAGAGCTCCAGGCTACGTAGCTCTTGTCTAACATTATTTTCAAAAAAAGTATCAAACAACCTATTGTGATAGTAAGTTGTCCTCGCATTCTCTGTTCGTTCGCTCGCAAGTTTTTAAATATCTTGAAATTTCTCTAATAGCGTCAGATTATTTGTCTGTTTAAAACAGCGGTATAATATTAATCAAATTTCATATACGCGAGACCCAACTCTGCATTAACCCGCTAGGGTTGACCCTTGTTTTTGGTTTCACTTATTTTATAGGAGTAAGTTCATCAACGGCTGCCATTAAGTTACTGCAGAGCAGGCTCAGTTTCTTGTCTAAGTCACTGTTCTCATCCGCAAATGGCGACAAATCATAGACAGCTAAAAATAAGGTTGATGCATCAGATGGAATATTCTTAAAATCTCGGAAAGTGAGTGAACTATGAATTGGTATAAAACTATTGTAGGGGATGGTTACAGTAATAATGTTGTGCTTGCTGTAAAGTAGAGAAATATTAAGGCTATCAGTGACAATGTTGTTGTCGTCTACGTGTATTAAGTCAATCCATGTTCGAGAGAAGGATGTCAAATGCGTGGGGCCGTACTGAACCAGCTGCAGTGAGAGCTCAGCAGATAACTTGCGAACAAATTTTGTATTATCACTTTCTCGAAGAAGATTGACTTTCAGATCTCCCATACTGAGTTCTTGACTATAATTAAAAACAGATGTGCAAAAGTCAGTCAAGGAATTTTCATGTCTTTGCAACGCAATTTTTGGTGATCTATATATAACTTTTATATATTCTGGAGTGCTAGGTTTCCCCTTTTGTTCACTTTGAAAATGAGAAATAATTTCACATTTGAGATAATTTTTAACGTAAATAGTTGCCCCTCCACCATGAATATTACTATTTTGTATAAATAGATAAAAGCCCCTGATGTGAATGACGTCATCTGGTACATCCAAATCTAGCCAGGTTTAAGCCACACCAAGAAGGTCATAAAAGTTATCATCGTTTAGAATTTGATGGATCTGCTCAATGTGCGCCCTGAGAAAGATAGATAGATAGATAAAATTTGTTTATTGTACAAAAATAGTGTGCAAGTAAAGTACAGTTAATTAACAGATACAGTAAATTAACAAATAAACATTAACAAAAAGTAAAATTAAATTAACAGTACATAATAACACATCGTTCAATAAGTCTCGAGACTAACAACGAAAATGACATTTTTTTTCAAAAATCATTTTTATTCATCTATATAATCTCCTTTTGGAGTGATACAATCTTTCCAACGCCTTTCCAACATTTCTATACCATGTTTATAGAAGGATTTATCCTTTGCTTCAAAATAGGCTTCAGTTTCGGCAATGACCTCCTCATTCGAGCCAAATTTTTTTCCCTGGAGCATTTTTTTGAGATCAGCAAAGAGCCAGTAGTCGCTTTGGGCTTAATCTGGCGAGTAAGGGGAGTGGGGAAGCAAATCAAAGCCCAATTTTGCCATTGTTTTCATGGACTTGTGGCATGGTGCATTGTCTTGGTGAAAAAGGATTTTTTTCTTCTTCATGTGCGGTCGTTTTGCTGCGATCTCCTCCTTCAAACGTACCAACAAGTCAATATAATAATCACTGTTAATCGATTTACCTTCTTTCTGGTAGTCAATGAAAATCACGCCATGTGTATCCCAAAAAACAGACGCCATGACTTTGCCAGCAGACTGCTGCGTTTTTCGACGCTTTGGGCGGCTTTCGCCAGCCATGCGCCACTCAGATGATTGCCGATTCAACTCCGGAGTGAAATGATGTATCCATGTTTCATCTATGGTCACGTATCGACGCAGGAAATTCTTCTTATTGCGAGTAAATAGCGATAAACAGCTCTCTGAATCGTCGACTCGTTGCTGTTTTTGTTCCATTGAAAGCAATCGCGGCACCCACTTGGAAAAAACCTTTTTCATGCTCAATTTTTCATAAAGGATTGTAAATACGCTTCCAGATGATATCTATGTCATTTCTGCAATCTCAAGGACCTTCACTTTGCGATTTTTCATTACAATTTCTAACACTTCACTCACATTTTCCTGTGTAACGGCTTCCAATTGCCTACCCGAACGTTCCGCATCGTTTGGGTCCGTACGACCACGTTTAAACTCAGCATACCAACGACAAATCGTTGGTTTGGATGGAGAAGAGTTCGGGTAATGTTTTTTAAGCCATTGCTGGGCATCTACGGTGCTTTTACCCATTAAAAAACAATGTTTTATCAACACGCGAAACTCGCTTTTTTCCATTTTTCAAACAAATTACTAAGTGACTTTACTCTAACCTCGATAACTCTGCTGTCTGTGATTCGATCAACGTGAAATTCTTACACGTTTCATGTAAAGGTTCGCACTCTATGGAAACGTGGCCAGTTTGGTACTACTAGCACCATCTCTGGGTTAGTCTCGGGACTTATTGAACGATGTGTTATATATATATATATATGTTTGTGCGTGAGAATCGCGCCACAGTTTATAGGATTAAAAGTGCTGACTTGAGATTTGTGAGCTTAGGATTAGGCAGGCGGTATTATTTTTATTATAAGCTATAAAATTTGTCATTATTACTTAACATATGATTATATTCTTATTCATATTTATTAATACATGAAAAGATATTATTCAACAAATGTTTTATGTTACGTCGGGGTGACGTTTCAACAGCGTAGAAAAAAACGCGAACTGCTTTTCGCCTTTTCGAGCCTAAGTACTAAAACTTATGGGTGAGGGACGGCGGAGGAAATTTAATTTGCGAGATTTTTTTTTGGGAGAAGAAATGAAATTCGGAAATGGACAAACATATTGGCTGACGTTGGCCTATATGTTATCCTGGAAAGGACCTACTAAGTAATTAGTGGATGAAGATATTTAGCCGATTCTGGCTAATACTATCTTTTTGGAAAAATAAAAGAAAAGAAAAAATACAAAAATTTAAGTAAACTCACTTTTTATTGAGACAACTGGAATTGGTACTAAACAAAAAAATTTTCTCTCTCTCTTCCTCTCTCTCTCTTCCTTCCTTCTGCCGGAAAACTGGAAACTTGGATAAGTCTTGATTAAAGAAAAAAAAACGTTGGTTGGAGTAAACTTGATTGATGAAGCGCGAAAAAAAGTAATGGAGTGATTAACAAAATTAGTACGAAAAAAGAGTGCATCTGCGCGTATTGATCTTGCCCTTTTATGCACTTGTATAGAGACGTCTTGGGGCCAATCCGATTGCTCAGAATTAGCGCAGGGTGGACGCTACTGCTCTATCTTAAAGGCGTTCCATTTGAGTGGAAGAGTAAGAATCAGAGCGATAGAGATGATTCCCTTTTGAATAATTTTCATACATGTTTATTTCCTAATGTTTATCGCAAAAATACGTTAAATTAAATTACATGATCGTTTTTTATTTAAGATTTAATGCGTATTACAAAAAAGTTTTAGTCGCATTTTTACGCATTAAAACTATGTGGATAACTAAATGAAAAATAATTATTTAAATAAATAATGAATGATTACCCTGGACACGCGTAGTATCTGTGGGTTAGTAAAATAGTAAATAAAATATAATTTATAATTATAGAACGGTAGAAAAAAGAAATAATTGCAAAATAGTAATTTAAATATTTATTTTTTATTAATTACAATTTTTGTTTAATCTATAGGTAATTGTTATGGACTGTCGAATAAGTAATTAAATGTTTGATGTTATTTTTGGTAAAACCAAGCGTTATGTAATCATTATTTATTGAATTTTTCGGGTTACCACATCACCTCAATTGAATTTAAAAAATGATTATTACATTAGGAATTAATTAAGGAGCCTTAAAACAAATAATTATTGCGCATTAAATATTTCGCATATTGCAAAATGTAATTAATATCGAAAAATTAATAAGAAGTTACGATTAATATAGGTACAGCATTATTAATAATAATAAACTTGGTGTAGTTGCAAGCTTGTTGTTATTATTTAAATAAATTATTCTATTTACGCAAAGAAAAATTTTCACTAAGAGTGTACCTGTAAAAATCATATTCGGCATTCTATGTGAAAACGGAAATGATATGACTCTGCGACGTCTCGTATTGCGGCAGGAGCGCTTATTTTCCAAAGTCTCAGCAAAAAGTGCGATTCAAAGATTTATTGAAGTTGGAAATAAAACAATATAATGATTAAAATACTTATGCTTGCAAAGAAAAAGAATTAGAAATATATTACTACTTTTTATTAATAAATTTATTTTACAAAAAAAAAGACATGGTCAGGCCGTTTTTGTATTATATATATATTTTTAATAACATAATCCATGTATGTATATTGTGACAGGCGGCTTATAGAGGCTAAGCCACCTGCCATAGGCGATAGAAAGAGAGTTCGCGGCGCGACGATACGCGGCGCCATCGATCAAGCGATCGATGGCTTGACGCGGGAAAAGCCGCGGCGTACCGAAACGCGGCGCTATCGATCAAGAATCGATAGCGCTACGCGGGAAAACCGATAGGCGAGAGGGGAAGGAGGAGCCCTCCCCTCAAGCCCTCTTCTCGTCCGAGCATTTGTAAGAGCCGCACGTGTTTCGAGCGATTAGAAAAGAACCACAGATTTTTCCTAAGATTCTCCGCAGCGTTTCCGCAGATCGAAGAGACGATTCCGCGATCAACTATTTGTGAAAGTAAGTGGCCACTTATCGTATTAGCGAGTCCGCGAATAGATTATATTCAGTTTTCCTGACGCGTGTGCGATCGCGTCAGGCATATATAGATATAGTAGAGTTACGCGCGAGCCCGCGTAACTCAAACTCGATTAGGCCGCGCGAGTGCGAGTGAGAGGATCGATCTCTCTCTCGCACTATCATAGAATAGGCGTTCGAGTAAGAGAAAGCCACTCTTACTCGGGCAACTTGCGAGCACGCAGTTGAGCAAGAGGAACGAGCTCTCTCGCTCAACCATAGACTACAGCACCGAGTGAGAGGTAGAGCCGCTCTCACTTAAGCAGCCACGAACTACGGCAGTATAGAGGGGGAACTGCTCTCTCTATATCTGCCGTCCATAGACTACACGTGTGTGTAGCTGCGCGAAGCGAAGAGGGTGCGCATGCGCAGTGCGCACCTTGAGAATTAGTATTGCGCGTGAGGCAATACTAATTGCTCTTTGCACCAATATACCTCTCCGTAATAATTCGTTGCCTTTTGCATTGTAATTGTTATTTTTATTTATTAAAGCAACTATTTTGCACAAAGCTGGTGCGTTTTTATTTATCTTCCCTCTAGCGTCCCTATCCCGAATACCGCCGCCTCCGCGGGTGTGCCAACCGATCGTTGGCACATATACTGAGCAGCCGAGCCCGGTGGGAGCTGCACCGGTCGCGGGGCCTTAGGCAAGGCCCCTCACACACACCGAGAATAAAGCAGGACCAGAAGAAGGTCCTGCGTTGTTAACGGGTGGGAATAAATTTACCCCGTTACAATATAGTAGGTTGTTCAAAAAGTTTTGAAAGCGACATCTATAGAGCAGTAGAAGAACCAAAATTTTTACGCCATTAAAATATTTTATCTTTTATATAAACATACCCAAAGTTTCATTCCACTTTGTCAATTTATTGTTTGTTTACAAACCATTTAAAGTTGACGTGTCAGTGTATTTTTACAATGGAAAAAACCGAATATCGTGCAGTGATAAAATTCTTTGTTTTGGAAGGTTTATCAGCAACGGAAATTCATACAAAAATGGTGAAAGTGTTAAAGGAATCTGCTCCTTCATTTCCAACTGTGCATCGATGGGTTTTAGAGTTTAGACGTGGTCGGAAAAGCATTGAAGACGATCCACGCTCAGGACATCCAAAAAGTGCATCAACACCAGCATTCATAGCAAAAGTACAGGATATGGTTTTGAAAAATCGTCGATTGACCGAGAAAGATTTAGCAGAGGCCCTAGACATCTCATTAGGCAGTGTGAGTCATATTTTAAATGAAGTTTTGGGTTTCAGAAAGCTCTGTGCACAATGGGTGCCTCATTCGCTCACAATGAAACAAAAACACGTTCGAATGCGACTTTCTGAGCAACATTTGGAGCGTTTTCGAAAGGATAAAAAGGATTTTTTGCGTCGATTCATCACTATGGATGAGACTTGGGTCTACCATCATGACCCTGAATTAAAACAAGAGGCTGAAGAGTGGTGTCAACCAGGCACTTCGGCACCGAAGCGAGTTCGTGTCCAGAAATCGGCGAAGAAGGTGTTAGCGTCAGTTTTTTGGGATGCAAAAGGGATGTTGTTGGTGGATTATCTCCAAACTGGCAAAAAAATAAATTCTGAATATTATCGTAACCTTTTGGACCAATTGGATGAATAAATTAGTGAAAAAAGATCCGGTTTGTACAAGAAAAAAATCATTTTTCATCAAGACAATGCACCCGCTCACACAGCTCAAGTACGAATTGTTGCAGCATCCACCTTATTCGCCTGATTTAGCTTTCTCAACTTCTGGCTGTTTCCACACCTCAAGAAATTCCTTCGTGGGAAGCATTTTTCATCAAACGAAGAGGTTATAGCCGTCGTAGAGGAGTATTTTGCAGGCCTTGCAGAAAGTCACTTTCATGATAGGATAAACAAGTTTGAAGACCGTTGGACCAAGTGTATTGAACTTATGGAAGATTATACTGAGCAATAAAAGTGATTTCACCAACAAAAAAAAGTATCTTCATTTCCGCTTTCAAAACTTTAAGAACAACCTAGTATATATATATATGTATATTTTTTTTTTTTTAAAATAAAAAAAAATAAAAGAGAGGAAAAAAAGACAATGCGTTATAAAACTAAGTTTAAAATAAGTTTAACGATTGTAGCTATTTTTTCCTATTTAAATATTACATATGTTTTACAAGAATGTTATTTAATAATTTTCTTAATGCTTGTGCGTCGTCTTTAGTAATCTGCGGATATTCTAATAAACCGTTCAGATGATTATGCACTATCACGCGTTTATTATTTTACCTTTGAACTAATAAATTCCATGATTCCATATAACTTTGTGCTGAAGTATCTAATGATTTTATCACCTCTAATGCTTCATCTTTTAAACAAGATCTTGAATATTGTAGTTTTTGTATGTCTGATAGATCAGTTCTTTTTTGAATAACGGTTTTGAATGCGTCATAAAATCCTAGCCACGCGTCGTAGTTATCTGCGAGTATTGGCAGGTCAAACTTAGGTAGTCGAGTGGCATTGGCGTCTATGTTTACGTTTATCTTTTCTTTGACTGTTTGTTGATTAGTACGTTATTTTGCATCATGCAATTTCCATAACTGCCGACCTCTGCCTACATATTTATAATATATGTTTTCAAATTCGGATCTATATGCGGATTGATCTTCTTTTAAACCTTCTTCAAGATTTGATTAAACAACGTCAAACTGATCCCACTAATCTTGCATTTTTATTATACGTAATTCTAATTATTCGATACAATCAGCTGTTTCGATATTGTAATTTTCTTCATAGTTTTTAAACGCGAGTAATTTTTTAACGCAAGCTTCGCGTTTTTTAATGAATGATTCTGCCAATTTTGAAATAGAAGTACGGGTAAGGTATAATTAAGGAAAGTAAAATGTTTAAATTACAAACTTACGAGTACGTAATCCTTGGCTTGACGTAGCGTAGCGATGTGTAATGAATGTCCCAAAGAAGCTGTTAAATGATTCGTCCTTCCTTCAGTTGATCTTCCGCTCGTCCTAGATAAATGATTTTTTGTTGATTGCTTCCAATGCTTGTGCGCAATTTCGACACACAAAAAAAATGTGTTGTTTTATCACTCGATGAATGCACTCACTGTCTTGTTTGTTTATACGCTGTTCTGTTTATTTATCCACTATTTCGTTGCTGATGCGGCTGCGTCGTGAATTATGAATAAATAGCAGTTGCACTAATTTTGCACTTTATTACGATTACTGTTTTTGTGTTTATGTGGATTGCACAAGTAAGAACTTAGATCCGGCTCGAAGGACCAATGATGAAAGTGAAAGGGGTCTTAGTAATAATTTTAATAATTTAAGAATCTTTTTGTACTAATTATTATTATTATTATTCTCACTCTTATGTCACTCGCCAACTTAATATCAAGTGACTAGTTCCTGTCGTTTGTTTAAGCGTAGGTTCTCATCAAGCACGACCAAAAAATCGATTTTTTTTTTTTTTGCTTAAAAAGTTGGCAAATGTCTTGTAGAATACGCTCGTAAACCCGTTTTGCCAAATTCAATTTATTTTCAAAGTTATAGTCAAAAATCCAAAGTCGTCTTTTTACGTACTAAATCGCGTACTAAAACTTTAAACGCGTTTTTCTCAAAACCATGTTTTTTGAGACGGGCGGCAAGATATCTCAAAAACTATTATAGATATCAAAATAAATTTTTTTTTAATTTAAAGTTAATTGAATTTGCTGGATCTTGATTTAAAATAATAATTTCACAATGATTATTTTTATTGTTATTGCAATATTTTGCAAAAAAAAAATATTTTTTTTTTGCAAGTCTACCATTTTGTTAATTTTTAATTTTTCTTCGTGATTTTAGTTTAAGATCCAGCAAATATCTTTAAGTTTATAACAAATTTTGATTTTTTGATTTCAGACAAAAATTCGATGAGTTACCTTGCCGCCCGTGGAGGTGTCTTTTTTTTATGACAATTACCAGGAGGCATCCCTGCAACGAATCGTCCCCGTATACTTACCGGCTGCGTGTGTGCGACCGCGTCGCGAGTTACGTGCCATTTTCGGCCTTGTGTATGCTGTACGCCCGCGACCGCTCTAACCGTGAGTTAGCCGCGCAAGAAACCGCGCTACACGATTGTAGCTGGCGCCCTGGGCTCGCGTAAAAGCGCGATAAATTACTGTATTTTGTAATCTTAGTTTAAATAAACGTATCTGTTCGTGTGCTCATTTCAAATCGGTAGTTTTAACTTGCACTAGCAAGCAAGCAATCCGCTCTTCCCCCTTTACATTCGTACACCACCCTGATCCCCAGAGGCGTTACAGTTTATATAAACATGCAGGCTTATCTCTTAGCCGTTTATGGCATCGGTATCAGTCATCCCAGAGCTCTTTCAAAATATGTTTCGTTGGTGACAAAATCTCTTTTAAAATTTTTTCTGCACCGTTCAATATGGAGAGCCAAAAAAAGCATTTGCGGCACGTTATGCTTCATTGCTTTAAAATAGGCAATAGTGCAAAGGACACTGCAGACGAGATTTGCATCATTTACGGGAGTGGTGCTACGACTATGAGGACCGCCCGCAATTGGTTTAAGAAATTTAGAGCTGGCAATTTCGAGTTGAAAGATGAAGACCGCAGCAGCCGCCCAGCAACGACGGATACGGACCTTTTCAAGCCTGTGCTCGCTGAAAATCCGCGATATAGTGTGTGTATGATAGTGGATGCCACTAACATTCCCAAGACAACGGTACATAAGCACTTAATCAAGATGGGATATTAGATCAATTTTAAACAACAAATATCGTGTATTCATTTCGCATCAAAAAAGGGAAGAAACTTATGGGACAACCTAATATATCAATATCATGCACTATTGTCCGAGCTTCTATAGCAGCTTTAAAATTATCCAAAGTGTATTGGCAAATTTACGCAATTTTTTCTTAGTAAGTCCCACCTTTATTTATTGTTCTCGCCCAACGTTTGAGTTGACTTATAGATAAA
Organism: Chalcis sispes; assembly: GCA_949987625.1. Taxonomy (NCBI): domain Eukaryota; kingdom Metazoa; phylum Arthropoda; class Insecta; order Hymenoptera; family Chalcididae; genus Chalcis; species Chalcis sispes. The sequence goes on from OX465098.1 coordinate 41,503,852, forward strand.
ACTTTTTTGAATTTACTTTGTACCATTTCAATTATTTAATTTTTTGTCTTTTCGCTTCTCCAATATTCTACGGCTTTTTGCTTATAATTAAATGTGATTTCTTCGTCATTATTTGTACACTGATTTGTTGGTGCAAGTTCAGAATCAGTAAAGTGATGTTGTACTTCGTCTTCAACAATTTAAGCATCAGTATCTTTCTAATCTTCATGAAAACGCAACATCTTTTTAACAATTATATCAACTTCATTAAATTCGTATGTGGCATTTATTAATATTTCTTTTATCTTTTCTGATAAATTTATTTCTTTGATATTAGTCTCACTACTTAATAATAATAAATAAAATACATTCAAAGGATTAATGTGCATGTTCAAATCTAAAATAAAAGCATTACATTGAAATCCTTTCTTTCAAAAACATAGTTTTACAAAAAGTAAAAAATTAATAACGAATTATTGTCTATCACAACAAAATTTTTAAATAAATATGGAATTCAGCATAGAAAATAAACAAGATTGATACGAACTAATATCTGAGTTTTATATTAGTTTAGATCAGTAAAAAAGTTATAACAATAGTAATCAAATAATACATAAATGCTTGATAAACATAACAATAATACATAGTTAATAAAAAACTTTCTTATTCTTAAAATAATTTGTCGAGCTTCACTGATTCGCACATGAATAATAATGTAGACTTGAAAATTCAGTAATACAAGTAACAAAAGATTTATTTAAATTCGATTTAATACATAACAAAAAAAAACCTTATATCTCTTTAACTGTTGTTATTAATGTAGTAGAATGTGAGTATGTAAAGTTGATTTTAGCAATTCATGTCTACAAAGTTCAATTAAAGCAGCGCGTGACTGCGGCTAGATACGCTGAGGATGGAAAAATTACATGCACACTACATATACCGACTATTAATAATTTTTAGTATTAATTTTATTAAGTATTAATTAATTTAGTATTAATTAATAAATTTTGATGCAAATATTAATATTTTAATGTAAATATTAATATTTCAGTATTCATGATCAAAATATATAAACTATTCAAACAAGAAAACTAAACTTTATAATTTTGAAACATGCAGACACTTACAATTTTTAAGAATTCGCAAAATAGTTACATAAAAGAATTTAATTTTTTTTTAAATATAAACCCTAGTAAAAACCCTTAATGTCATAAATACGGATTTTTACAGCAAATATTATTATGTCTAGTTTAATTAAAAACCGTCACTCAAATAGTATCAAATTATAATCTGTTCAAAACAATCAAGTTTAGGGTTGATGTTTAGGTGTGGTTTTTATTTTTGAAAAGACGTAGTTTTTTAGGTACAAAATTTGTGTTTTCTTGGAAATGTATTAAAATTTCTTATAAGAACTACCGATATACTGGATAATTACGTTTGGCGATGACTTTTTTCACTAAATAAAAGAACGCTAAATAAATAAGATAATATAAAATGCGAAGGTTCCATAATTCCATTAGCTAAGGTATAAAAAAACTTTTTCGAGATTCCAAATGTTTTTAGTAAAACCATTAATTATACTGGGTGTCCTATTTTAAAAAACGGATGCATATATCTTTAGAACTATAGATTTTAAGAAAAAAGTTTTATGACAAAAGTTGTTAGATTTTTAAGAAGGCGTCTAACTGTAACATGAACATGATCTTAAATATCGTCTTGAAAGTCATTTGAATGTCAAGTTGGTTTTTCTAAATGGAAACCCTTACTTTTGACACCGAAAAACGAAAGAGCAGAAAATTGTACGCTCTGACATGACCTTAACCATGACCTTGACTACAACTTTCAAGGTCATTTGAAGACAAGTTAAACATTTTAAATGAAAAATCATACTTCCGACCCCAGAAAACGCAAAAACAGAGAATTTTACCAAGCAGAAATCCGGGAAGTTAAGGTGAGACTAAGCAGAGACCCGGCCAGTTAAGGCAAGATCATCCATCGATGTAAACTGTATTTTCAGCTAAGGTGGGAAGAAAAAAGCCATTTAAGATAAAATATGTTTAAAAGTTGCTCCATCTTCTCAAATACACAAGTCGACTCATTTTCGCAAATGCAATATCGATTTAATAACACGTTTCGCGGTATGGTGTTACATGCATTCCGAATCCTCACCTTCATATCTTCTTCTGTCGTTGGTCTAGTTCTATTGACCTTATTTTTCCGAAAGCCACATAAATAAAAGTCAAGCGATGTGAGGTCTGGTGACCTAGGTGACCATTCTACAAGACCTCCTCTACCTATCCATCAATTGCGAAATCTTTCATCTAGATAATTTCATACAATGATTGATTTCTTACAATGATTAATACAATGAATCCTTACCTTCATACTGTCTGTCAAAAAGGTACCGGGAATTTTAAATTAAAACAACATTTTTACGTTTAATAATCAAAATTTATTTGCTCTGATACGTCTATGCCAACGGCACTTCCAATCATCGAAACATTTTTTATAGGCGCTTTCCGGGATGGCCTTCAGCTCGCGCACCGAATTTTGTTTAATGGCTTCAATCGACTGAAAACGGGTGCTACGGAGCGGCAATTTAAGTTTTGGGAAGAGGAAAAAGTCACAGGGAGCCAAATCCGGCGAATACGGTGGTTGTTCAAGCGTGTTCGTTGAGTTTTAGGCGAGAAAGTCGGTCACAATCGTAGCTCGGTGAGACGGCGCGTTATCGTCGTGCAAAGTCCACGAGTTGTTCGCCCACGAATTTGGCTGCTTCTTACGGATACGCTCACGCAAACGTTTCATAACGCCTAGGTAATACTCTTTGTTTACCGTCTGACCCTCTGGAACGAATTCGTAGTGCACCATGCCACGGATATCGAAGAAAACAATGAGCATCACCTTCACTCTTGAGCGGCTTTGGCGTGGTTTTTTCGGTTTCGGCTCGTTTATTCCCGCCCATTCCGATGCTTTCCGGCTTGTTTGCATATCGCACTCGTACACGTTTCGTCACTAGTTATAATGCATTCCATGAATGCGGGATCGGAATTGGCGCGATCAGCATGTCCGAAGCAACCTGTTCGCAATAGCGTGTGTAAAGAAAATTAAGCTCTTTTGGAACGAGTCTTGCAGCCACCTTTCTCATGCCTAAAATATCAATTAAAATCGTACGTGTAAACTCGTGGGATATCTCAAGTTCATGTGCTATCTCTCTCAAGCTGGTATGACGGTTTTCAAGCACCATTTTCTTAATTTTATCGACGTTATCTGCGGTCGAAGCCGTCGATGGGCATCCGGAACGAGGCAAGTCTTCGACGATTTCACGACCCTCCTTCAAGGCTTTGTACCACTCATACGCACGGGTTTTCGACAGTGCTTCATCACCAAAAGCCTTTTGCAACATTTTCAATGTATTGGCACACGGAATTTTATTCGCAACACAAAATTTTAGACAACTTCTTTGTTCAACGTAATCACCCATTGTAAAAAATCGGCACGCACTATTGACATCGACAGACTTAACCAGCTACTGTAAACACACTCGTTGATAGATTCTGCTCAAACTTGGCATAGTCATTGAGGACAGTTGTACCAACCTAGAAAAATAAATTTTACCTGCCTTAATTGCCCCGCAAGATTTAAATCGACAATTTCCGGTACTTTTTTGACAGAATGTATCTTCTTTTGTTGTTGGTCTAGTTCTATAGGCTTCATTTTTCAGAAAGCCCCATAAATAAAAGTCAAGTGATGTAAGGTTTGGTGACCTAAAACGCTGAACATAAAATATTTAAAAAAATTATCATCATTATTGACCTGATGCGTCACCCATTAACAAAAAATGACAAGTCGTCTTTGATAATCCTCAACTAATAAAGTTTGGTTCAAAGATATGTGATGCGGATGGTACTTAACATTTTTTAGATATTTGCTGGCTGTTGATTTTGTTACACTAAGCTCTCGTTCAATTCGACATAAACTTATCTGAGGATCCAGGTGCACCATAACTAGTACCGCAATCATTTAAGGATTATTAGCAAAATCTTCTGTTTACATGGACCTCCTTTTACGAGCAAACTTACCTTGTTGGCCACGCAACTTAATATTACGAATAACAGTATCATTGGGATGACGTCTTTCGGGGAATCTAGCAGCATACAAAATTTAAGCTTGAACATAGTTTCGTCGATATTCTTCTAACACAAAGAGAAAAAACAATTTCATTAGCTGTGTAGTCAGGCATAATGAAAATATCTCAAAATAAAAACTAAAACTTAAATTTAAAAAACAAATTTATTTTAAAAATGAACAAATAAATCATTTCTTCAATTAAATAACGAATTTTCACAATAATAGAATTTGAAGAAACTCTAAATTTTTTAAAATGATGCCTCGATTTTACATTCAAATAAACTTACAATAAATGACACAGTTAATTTAAATTAATAACTTTAGAAACCACTACACTAGGTTGTTAAAAAAGTTTTGAAAGCGGAAATGAAGATACTTTTTTTTGTTGGTGAAATCACTTTTATTGCTCAGTATACTTTCCCATAAGTTCAATACACTTGGTCCAACGGTCTTCCAACTTGTTTATCCCATCATGGAAGTGACTTTCTGCAAGGCTTGCAAAATACTCCTCTACGACGGCTATAACCTCTTCGTTTGATGAAAAATGCTTCCCACGAAGGAATTTCTTGAGGTGTGGAAACAGCCAGAAGTCAGAGGGAGCTAAATAAGGCGAATAAGGTGGATGCTGCTACAATTCGTACTTTAATTCGGTTATTTTAGTGATGGTTTTTTGAGCTGTGTGAGCGGGTGTATTGTCTTGATGAAAAATGATTTTTTTCTTGTGCAAACCGGGTCTTTTTTTACTAATTTTTTTATCCAATTGGTCCGAAAGATTACAATAATATTCAGAATTTATTGTTTTGCCAGTTTGGAGATAATCCACGAACAAAATCCCTTTAGCATCCCAAAAAACTGACGCTAACACCTTCTTCGCCGATTTTTAGACACGAACTTGCTTTGGTGCCGAAGTGCCTGGTTGACACCACTCTTTAGCCTCTTGTTTTGATTCAGGGTCATGATAGTAGACCCAAGTCTCATCCATAGTGATGAATCGACGCAAAAAATCCTCTTTATCCTTTCGAAAACGCTCTAAATGTTGCTCAGAAAGTCGCATTCGAACGTGTTTTTGTTCCATTGTGAGCGAATGCGGCACCCATTGTGCACAGAGCTTTCTGAAACCCAAAACTTCATTTAAAATATGACTCACACTGCCTAATAAAATGTCTAGGGCCTCTGCTAAATCTCTCTCGGTCAATCGACGATTTTCCCAAAGCTTATCCTGTACTTTTGCTATGAATGCTAGTGTTGATGCACTTCTTGGATGTCCTGAGCGTGGATCGTCTTCAACGCTTTTTCGACCACGTCTTAACTCTAAAACCCATCGATGTACAGTTAGAAATAAAGGAGCCGATTCCTGTAACACTTTCACAATTTTTGTATGAATTTCCGTTGCTGATAAACATTCTAAAACAAAGAATTTCATCACTGCACGATATTCGGTTTTTTCCATTGTAAAAAAAATACACTGACACGTCAACTTCAAATGGCTTGTAAACAAACAATGAATTGACAGAGTGGAATAAAACTTGGGGTATGTTTATATGAAAGATAAAATATTAAAATGGCGTAAAAATTTTGGTTCTTTTACTTCTCTATAGATGTCGCTTTCAAAACTTTTTGAACAACCTAGTATAGCCACTAATATTCAGAAACTACTGTATGGCAACCCAATTCACAATTGAGATACTAACCAAAAAAAAATTCATTCACGTTTCCAGAATAATTGTAATAAACTATGTTGTTCATTAACGGTGATCACCGACTATCAGAACATTAAATCAAGGCAAAAATAATATAAAATTTGAGATTATCAAACTTCCTATATTATTAGGAAAGAATCTTCGTTTATTGAGAAAAATATTGTGAGCTGCAAAAATATTATTTTCTTTATGTCTAATTTTTATTAAGTTAATTTATAATAAAAATTAATTTAAAAACATTTACTTATTTTTATTTTTAATTTTTACTATGCGTAACTAAACTAATGGGACCATCATTATTTGTCTACTGTTAAAAGAATGCCAACGAAATTATTAAGTATCAAAATTAGAAGTTCAAGTTCCCTTTTAAAAAAATGTAACTCGACCTTTAAATAATCTTTAAGGTGGTGGTCAAGGTTATGGTCAGTGTCGCGGTAAAAGATATCTCACATAAGTTTTTCGGCTTTTTTTATTTTCACGACCAAAGGCAGAGACTTTCCTTTGAAATAATTAATTTGACCTCGAAATGACTATGAAGATTATGGTCAAGGTCATAATTGCGTGTACGTAAAATTTTCTGCTTTTTCCTTTTCTGGGGTCAAAAGTAAGGCTTTCTATTTAAAATATTTAATTGGCCTTCAAATGACCTTAAAGAACATATTCAAGGTCATTGACAAGGTCATACTAAAATGTAAAATTTTCTGCTTTTCCGTTTTCCGTGGTCAAAATTAAATATATTACAGTGTAGCTATTGGAAATCTAAAATATGTTCAGAAAATGATCTTCCCTCTTTTATTGTACGAATATGCTTCTAAAACCGGTAATGTTTTAAGTTCACTTACCGGTTTTTATAGTATGTCAATAATATATTTCTTTATACCACGTTTACTAATACATGTTTAATAAAAAATTAAAAATATGTTCCTCTTTCATATCGCTCATTCGTATAACATTAAACAATTTTGACACAAAACAGTACTGTAATGTTATTAAACAATTAAATGGATTATCTTGTAAAGGAATCAAAATTAATGTGCCTGGGCTTTAAATAAAAATAAAATTTGATAGCTTCAATAGTTGCTGATAGAATTGAATTTAAATCTGGATCTTACACCAAGTTTTAACTCTAATTGGTTTTGTAGGTTTTGCAAAATTACTAATTGCTTATTAATCAGGTAGTCGATTAGATGAATCTTTGTTACGTAATGAGATAAGTTACGAAGGTAATGTGGCTCTTGTAACGTTGGTTGCGACGCCATCATGCGTTAATTTAAGTAAAACTAACGCAAACTCGTAGTTGCCTTTTTGAGCCTAAGCAGTCAAGCTTACGGGCTCGGGATGACGGAGGAGATTCGAAGCTTTATCTTATCTTTCTTTTGAGGATGCGGTGGTGTAGTTCGGGACTGAACGCACGTCTAGGCCGAAACTTAGGCCAGCTACGCCGCTCTGGATAAGGACCTAACCGATGTGATATTAGGTAAAAGGTAGTTAGCCGAAACTCAGGCTAAGTCTATCTTTGAGAAAATATAAAATAGATAAGAGTATAGAGAAGAAAAAGAAAACAAAATGTACCATACAAAATTCAAATTTAAACTTACTTACTTTTTATTGATTTTATATTTTGCGGTGATAAATCCTTTTTCTCTCTCTTTTTTTCTCTGTCTTTCTGTTACTGTGGCTCACTTCTCGTCGTCTTCTTCTTCTTATCTATTTGAAAAATTGAATAGTCTGCTTGTCGTAGTTGCTTCGTAGTTGCTTCTTTGTAATTGTGTAGATGATTCCCTAGTAATGTTTTCTTCGAGTGCTGGCTGAAATCTGCCCATGTAAATGATGTGTAGTAATGTTTCCCTCGAGTGCTGCCTGAGGTCTGCACTTGGGGAAAATTTTGCACCGTATTTAAACACGTGGGAGAAGCTATCTTGCAATTTTTGAAAATTCGGAGGAGGGCAAGTTTTCTGCCCATTACTTACTAATTAATGAATCATTAATTGAGAAGATCAGAAGCTTACCTTGTGCTGAACTCTGCCCTTTACGTTGGGATCACCGTGAAAAGTGAGGGTGGAAAGTTATGATTCACAATAGTGTCTTTTTTTAATAACTTTATTCATTTCACAGGTTTTTGTATGCTACACAACACAGCACGATGCGCGCCGTACTCCGTGACGGAAAGTGATAAAAGAATTAAATGATGAAAAAAGTTTTTTCCTACTTGTCGTTAACCCGATAAAAATCAGACTAATACTCTATCCCCTGGTCACTACGGTCAACTCCAGTCAACTCCTCGCGGCCCGTTGGTACTCATATTTAAAGACCTTGAGGTGGAGGCATCGTGGGGATGTTTGCTTATTTGGCATCGGTGCGAGCCTCGGTGAACTCCCGAGCCTCCCCGCGCCTCCCAACTAAAATGCAGCCTTAGATATTTTATTTGTTTTAATGTGTGTGCCGAGGCGAGTTGAGCAATACAACTCTCTAAAGGTGTGTGGGAAAAATATCTGACTGTAAGAATACGTTTATTTTCCATGTCTTCTGGGTTTTTTTCACAGGAGTCAATTTGCAGCGTGAGTGCAAGTATCACCCACCTTTTTCTAACACTCTGTTGTACAGAGTTCGTCGAACTGCGCGCCCAGCATTTTTACACATTAAACGTACACATTTATGTGTTGCAGTAGTACATTGAACTGTTTAACTTTGATTTAATTTTTTATAAATTCTTAATTTGATTATTATTATTTAATTTAATTATTCAATTTAATTATTAAAATTTCGTCACGTAACATCCTCCCCCCCCCCCTTAAAGACGTTTACCGTCCCGGTAAACAGCGGACGTGCTGCGTGATGTATGCGCTTACAACAGACTCTTAGCCTATATATTATGGTTTGTTAATATAACATAATTGCCAAATGTTATTAGCCTTATATTATTGTTAGTGTCGTATTATAAAGGTTGATTAATTTGCTTAGGGTCTTAGGCAGTCTAAATATTACTTTATAACATTTATGATAACCCACAGGAAAGAGGAACAATTAAATTATTTAGATTGCCTTTACATAAAAAAGGGTGCTTAATTTAGCTTGATAGTTTTTTTTTTTTTTTTTTTTTTTTTTTTTACAATCTATAAGCAAACAATCCAAGCTGATTTCCTTATTAATATGATAAAAATTCCTTGGGACTGTCTGTAAAATTGAACCGTTTGGATTGTTTTTACAAGTTTTATTCTATTATATTGGCTAAATGTTAATATGGTTATAAGAATCAGTTTTATACTATATGTGTTAATCTTTTAGATATATTCTTAATCTTCTTTTATCTTGATTAATAAGACTGGATGTGTGTGCTGATAGATGCTCATGTTCCTTCTAGTGTCAATGGTCTGCTCAATTGCGTGTTCATTTTCGCGCATGGTTTTTGATTTGAATTCTGGCGTGGTGATAGGGACTCGTTTAATAGTCTTTTCGTGTCCCGCAATAGGGTCTTTGCTGGATATTGATTCTTCACTTTCAAGCTTTTGGAGTACACTCCTTATTTTTTTCGAATGTCCTTGGCGGTCTCTCATTTGACACTGTATTTGGCATGTAATTAGATGGTCCTTAAATGTTTTGCAGTCTACCCAGAGCATGCATTTCGAGTGCAGTGTCTTCGCATATCCTTGGTTATTATCCTGATCTGCCTTCGACATCTTCGGGGGATCGGCGAAAATAGCACAGTACGTCCTCTTACTTCCTTTCAAAGCCTTGAGAGCATCCTCAGCGTTGATAAACTAAATGTATCCGCAAGTGGCCTGTCTTTCAATATTTCGGATGATCTTGATGAAATCTAACGGTCCAAATATTCGAAAGTCCTTAAAAAGTTCTTCTCCCGTTATATTCCAAGATAATTGGCAGTATAGTCTAGTTCCAGAGGGTCTGGTAGGTATGGCCCTTGACTTTGCTTTGTTCCGTAATTTACGTAGCTCTCTAGTTTTATTTTCTTCGTTAAAATACCTTATCTTTAGTATTCCGGCTGGATCCCCATCTCCATTTAATCGGATGTTTACACTTCTTATTGGTCCCTCTTCTTCGGCTCTTCCTACAGCAGCTGATAAGGAGGTGGTGCAAGGGTTGTAAAATACTAAACTGCCTTCACCTTCTGGATTTTTAGTCACGTTGATTCAGCATCGCCCAGCCATGGTCTTTTCGGATTGAGTTTTCTGGAAGCTAAGGTTGTGGATTAGGCTTTATAAACGCCGGGTTCGGAATAAACTGGGGTTTATTAGTAGGACATAGTTTTAATTGTGGTCTTACGGAAACGTGTTACGTTGGGTCTTTGTTTCTTCTCGTGGAACGGTTGTATAGTTTAAGGTTACGGATTAGTCAGTGTCCGGGATCTGAATAGATAATGTTTGTGGATAGGACAGGGGTTGTGGAGGAATTAATGGTTGATTTATCCATCTTCCAGGATCTAAGGCCTGTTCTGGTATCTGTAGTGTGCAAGACTGGCCTTCGTATGTTGGTTGATTTTGTAAACCAATTAAGCTTAGTAGTGTTTCCTGCATACGATGTGCAGGGGTAGTGTCAGAGATTATTTTAACTTTGCGTTTGGTCTGATATTGATATTGCAGCATTCTTCGGGTATGACACTTCTAGGAAGTGAAAATGAGTCCTACGGTGATTAGGATTTGGCCCAAAGCTCCACCGTATATTAGGTAATGCGTGTTGGAGATACTTCTTTAATGATTTCCTATTTGTTTTAAACGACGGGTAATCTTCTCTATCGACTCTTCGCGGTTTTTCCATCCTTTAACGTCTGGTGCAGGAGCTTTTGAGATCTCTGTTTCTGGAGTGCTGATCAGTTCTTGATGATATTTTAACATGTCAGGGAATATGGCCTCTACATTAAGTGTTATCTCTGGTTTGTATATGTATTGAAAATCGTTGCGTTGGTTTCCTTCACTTATGAGAAGATGTTTGTCGGTCTTGCCTACACAGCCGGGCGCCATACGTAAAATTCCTGCCTTCTGGAGGTGTATAGTTTGGTCTGGTTGTCCTGGACAGATTAGACGTAAATCTTTTTTTTGTCCCAAGGAATAGAGCTAGGATCCATCCATCTTTAGGTAACTCCATTGAGTGACGTTATTGGGAGTTATGGTTACATTGCAGGTTTTCATTATTTGTATTCTGGGTCTCAGCAACATTGATACCTCGCAATCTTCTTGAATAGTGGTTTCAGACAAGGGTCCGTTGGTTGAACATATGTAGGCATAATGTGTATGTTGTCAATTCTGCAAGTCCTCATAATTTATTTTCATGTACTGCCTTTGGTCCGTTCTAATGATTAGGTATCTGTGGCTTGGCTTTATATATCCTGTTCTTATCCAATTATTGTTTATTGTTTGCGATACAGCTAATGGATGCAGTCTATAGAGGTTGTAGGGTACTCGTTCTACTAATGGAAGATGCATGATAATTAATAACTTCCCGTTGTTGTAAACCGCATCTACTTGCGCAATTTATGCGACTTCTGCTGCCCTTAAATGTTGAACCGGTATTGAAAATTCTAGTGCTCCATTTGCCTTTGCTATGTCGGTTGTTAGGTGCTTTAGTATATCTTTATTTAGGAAGGAAGGATCCACCTTGCGTTCCTTAAGTCCCTGTATAATTTGCAGCATTCGTCGATTACTTTCAATTGGATGTTGCATTGCGATATCTATGTTACGAGCGTAGATAGTTAAAGTAATTAGATACCTTTATTTATTTTCTCTACTGACAATGAATTTGAATTTCCGGTCCATGTCCTTTTCCATTTGGTTTATAACCTCAGCATGGGCCTTCGTAGTATTGTATAAATCCTCTAGAGATTTGGTTATTATGTGTTTTTTCTCATTGCCTTGGTACACTAGCTCCTTTTGGTCTGTAAATAACTGGTCTATGTTGGTATTTATCTTGTCGACGTCTTCTGCCGTGACTAGTCCGAATAGGCTTTTACTGAGGCTTCCAATGAAACCTAAGGGCACCATCGGCTTGTACCTCATGCTGCCTGGAATTTTTATAGGATCTTCTACGGTTTGTCCAATATCAGAGAGCTTGGTTTTTATCTCTGTCTGTATTTGAATTAGGGTGTTTTGTCTTGCTTCTACTAGGTCTGTCCCGATCATAGCCCCACAAGTGTTCACTTTCATAAGGCGGTGCAATTAGCGAGTAGGGTTTGGTACCTGTTGTTTGTCCCGTTAGTTTCTAGAAAATCTTTTATATTCACATAAATTGTTACCTGCCAATCAGCCCTTTTTAATCGTACATCTTCTATGCGCTCATAATACATTCCTGGATTTTCTTTTATTAGCTCTATCTCGAAATTCTTTCATGTGAGGTCTGGAGAAGTTCCTGCGTGTACCATTATCACGTAGAAGAGACAGAGAGACTTGTGCATGGTTTCCTGAAACGGTTATTTCTTTAATTCAGGGGCTAACTTTAATTTATTCATGTGTTTTCTAATACGTCTGCCATCGGGTAATTCTAATATAGCATTGTTTCTACCCAATATTTCAACGATTTTCAAAGGTTTATTATAATATTTATCGAACTTTGATGTTCTTATTTCCTTGAGCACATACACATAGTCTCCGACTTTGGCTTTTAGTGTCTTCTCTTAACTATCATATCGAGTTTTAGATTGTAGTTAAGCTGCTATCTGATTATCCCTGGCGATGTTATTCATTTTATCCAATCGAAAAAGTAAGTCCCGTAGGTACGTGTTATATGTATACAGTTTTTCCTCGACTGATATTTTTAGAGGGAATCTTGCGATTCTTCCGAAAACCAATTCATAAGGAGTGAATTTAGTGGCAGAGTGTTAGCTGGTGTTGTAAGTGAAAGCTGCGAAAGGTATTAATCTATCCCAGTCGTTATAAGATTCTAAATACGTTCTGATAAAATCAGTTATTGGCGCATGGCTTTTTTCTAATGATCTATTGGTCTGGGGTCTATATTCTGACGTGGTAAGATGTCGTATTTTAAATATTTTCATAAGTGTTTCCGTCAAATCTGACAAGAAACTGGTTCCTCTATCTAATAATATTGCTTAAGGAGCCCCAAATTGACATATGAGGTGCTTAGCTAAAGCGTTGGCTATTGTGGTAGATTGTAAATTAGGTATTGGTACAACTATTAAGCATTTTGTTAGATTACATTGCATGGTCAGCATGTGGCAGTTGCCTCGAGGGGTCATTCTCAATTTGCCAACGGTGTCGATGGATACCTTATCAAATCGTTCTATCGGTGTGTCCGTGATAATCATGGGCTCCCTTGTCTTAGTTCGATCCAACTTTTTCATACTGCATTTTCGGCACTTTCGGACATAATCCAGAACGTCGTTTCTCATACCTGGCCAGTAATGTCTCTCTCGGGTCTTCTGATATGTTTGGTTTACACCTTTGTGTCCCCCTATCAAGCTCTCATGTAAATTTTGTATTACGCTATTTCTCTCCTCTGGTTTTGGACAATTCACCTTTTCGTAACACAGAGTTACATTGATTGGGCTACCTTCAAATGTTTCTGCCAGCAGCTGAGCTAATAGTCCTGCCTCTAGGGCATCCAGCATGTCTCCTTTTCGTGAAATGCGAGAACTGGTGGGGTTTCTTTGATGCATTTTAGTTCTAATATTAGCTAAAGCGGTCCTTATGTTCGGAATAGTGAGACTGTCGAAGTACTTATGTTTTATAACCACTGATAGTATGTTATGATTCTTATATGGCGTAACCAGAATCTGTCCTACCTTTGGTCTGGTTTCCTTTAATTTCATTTGATTTATTGCTTCTATGTCAATCAATAACCTTGTTGTACTCGTTATGCTCTCAATATCGCTAGTTATGAAGTGCACTAGGTTGTCTGTTTTATAAGTGAGGCTTTGTTGAGATGCTTTAATGTTATTCCTTGAAATCGGTAGAGGCGGGAGTTGTTGTTCTTCTAAGCCGTCGGTATCTTCCGAACTTTGGTCACTGTGATCGGCGGTGATAGTTTCATGCGAATCGGTTAAAGATATGCATAATGAGATCAGGGGTAGTAATTCGTTGAAAGAATGTTTGGGCGCTTGGCTATATTTTATATTTATACTTGGCGTTTTTTCGAGTAAGGTCTTATGTGAGGGTTTTTCAGAGTCTCCGGGAATGCAAACTGCCTCGCTAAAACGCAAGTGTTTCTTTACTTTCCCTGTTAGGGGGGTACTTTTGGCTTGTGGTTGTTGGTTGTAACTGAATGTTGTTTCTAAAATGGGTTTAGGTGCTTTTCTTGGTATCCCATGTATATTATCTAAATCTTCTGCGTCGGCGTCACTGTTTGTTCCATAATTAATTTTGTTATCCAAGGTTAGAGGAGTCAGATTTCTTGTGCTAACTGAAGGCTGTCGTTACAGTTGTGCCACTCGTCGTTCCATAACGTCGTCGTTAAGAATTTTGTCGTTGTAGGGATCTATGGTGTCTAAGTACTCTTGATATTCGGGATCTACTGTATATCCTTCAGAGAAATTACTTTTACCTCCGAGGGTGTTGTCTGTATCTCTCAACAGATCGTCGGAGTTATAGCCATATTGATTATATATCTTGTTATAGATCCTTCCCAGAGACGCGTTAAAATTTCTCCAGTCTTCTGTAGTTTCTACGTTTTCCGTAACTTCGTCACCTAACTTTTTGCTTAACGTTAGGGGTTTTGAACTTCTACCTGCTCCTTGCGATTCGTCATTAAATTCTTCTTCTTGATTTTCTTCTATAGTGGTGACCTCCTCGGTCTTACTTCCTGAGTCTGCGGTAACATCCATAGAAATTGGTAATTTATCCTTTTCTTGGCGGTGTTGAGTGTCGACGTCAGAATCCGATTCTTCGGTGGTTTCTTCCCGCAGCCCGCTCCTCCTAGGATAAGCTCGCGGTGACACTTCATCTGTGCCCGTGTTGATATCAATTGACTTTGTACTTTTTGATGCTAGCTTCAAGCTGGTTCTGATCTCGGTATCCGTAAGGGAATTTGTTGGAAATGACCCCTGGTTTCGTTATAATGCATCTCTTCCGATTGCTTTTAGTTTATGTGTTATATTGGTCATATTGACAGATTTAGTAGGGGGCCTCTGTGTACGGGGATTGATAGATTGGGTTACAGATAAGGGTTTACGAATACTCCTTGATGCTTGAGAGGTTGTCGCTCCTAAGGTACAAAGATCATTTCCTGTATTTTGGTTAGTCTTAGCTTTAGTTCTATAAACTACGGTGCTATGGTCTATGACAGGAGGTGCTTTGGTAGTCTTTGAGCCAGGTGGCCTCCCTCGCCCTTGGCTTGCTGTTGCCGAGCCAGACGCATTTCCTGCAGGCAGATTTCCTGTTCCGGGGGCTTTGGATTTTTTTTTCTTTCCTTGGCTGAGACGCTACCTTATTCAACACCAATATCCTGAGTTGCGGTAATTTATTATTGATCTTTTGCTCAGTGGTGTCTTTTACTGGGTTGCGGGACAAAGCGTCCGCATTACTATTCAAACGTCCCGGTTTGTATTTGAAAGTATATTGATACCCGGTGAATTTGAACATCCATCGCATCAGTCGTTGCCCAGGATCAGTTCTATTATGCATCCAATTTAAAGGTTTATGATCTGCTCGTAAAACAAATCTTTTTGCTAGTAGGTAGGGTCGGAATTGGTGCATGGCATATAATGCGGCTAAACATTCTTTTTTTGTAGTACTATAAATTCTCTCAGCCTTATTTAGGGTTCTTGATAAGTATGCTACGAGATGATCGAATCCGTTCAGTACCTGGCTTAGTACTGCTCCAATTGCGTAGTCAGAGGTGTCAGTAGTCAGCGTAAATTCTTTCTTAAAATCCGGATAAATTAAAATAGGGCTTTCACATAACCGCTTCTTCAGTAACTCAAAACTTTTATCCTGTTGCGGTGCCCAGTCACTACACTGCTGACCTTTCTTTAAAAGATCGGTTAGTGGCTTTGCAATTTTCGAGAAATTTTCTATGAATCTTTGATAATATTCTGCCAGGCCTAAGAATTGTCGAATATTTTTTATAGTAGTTGGTTTTGGGAAGTCTTTAACTGCCGAAATCATCTTAGGATCTGGTTCAACTCCTCTTTCGCTGATCACATGCCCTAGGAGAAGGACTTTACGTCGTAAGAATTTAATCTTGTCAGGTTGAAGCACCAGCCTAGCATCTCTTAGGCGATCTAAGAGTTGTCTCACTTATCTATTATGGTCCTGCAAATCTCTTGCGTATACTATTATATCATCGAGATATACCAGCATTTCTGTGTGTTAGAGTCCCTTCAATACGTTATCCATTGGTCTCTGGAACGTAGCAGGTGCGTTCTTTAACCCTTCCGGCATGCGTACATATTGGTAGTGACCGTTTGGGGTAGTTAAGTCGGTCTTGCATTTGTCTTCTGATTTCATAGGTATCTGTTGAAACCCACTGGCCAAATCGAAGCATGTAAAGTAACTTGCTCCTCCTAGTTTATCTAAAATATCTGCTATATTGGGTAGAGGATACGCATCCCCTATAGTTTTCTTATTTAACTCCCTGAAGTCAATAACTATTCGCCAACGGGGGTTACCATAACTGTCTGGTCGTTTCGGGAATACCCAAATGGGCGAGGACCAAGGTGAATTTAAGGGGTTCTATAATACTATTCTTTAGTTTCTTCTTTAGTTGATCACCTATGACTTCTCTATGTTTTGGAGGGTGTCGATATTGTTTAATATGTATGGGTACATTATTTTTTTAAAGTATCTCGTGTTCTACCTTATGAGTAAAAGGGAGAGGATTTCCTGGCAATAAGAATACATCACAGTACTCATCTATTATCTGGTTCACGCCGTCTTTTTCCTCCTTATTGAGTTGACCGACCCGAATTAAACTTCGTAGTAACTAAGCTCGTTCTTATTGCTGGCCTATTCTGTTTGGTGGCGTTTCCAGTTCAGTATCTGTGTCAGGGTCAAATTCGGGGGTATAGTCTGTCAAGTAAGAGCGTGGTTGTCTTCACCGACAGGTAATAAGAGATTTTGCTCTAATTTCTTCGCGAGCCAATAGAGGAAAGCTTTGTCCTTGATGTATTGTTAACAAGGATTCAGTTGTCGTTAATCTTTTGAAAGAGAATCACGTTAAACGCCATGAGTGCTAAGTACGCGTCGCGCTACGAGGCTGTGTTCCTTTGCATCCACCCGAAAGGTCCCAAAATGTCGCATTTAGCGGCTGCTAAATATATGAGAAAGTCGAAGGCATTTGTACAGAAGTGGATACAGCGATATAAAGTGGCTGAAAATGTCGATGATTTACCAGAACGTGGCTCGATAGGAAAAGTAAACAAAAAAGATGAAAAAACAATAGTGAATCTGTTTTCGCGGAATCCTGCTTTAACACTGCGGCAAGGACAAGCAAAATTAATGGCAGAAGGTTTAAATATATCCTACGAAACTATCCTAACCCATCTTCGTAATCATCATCTGAAATGGCGCAACACAATGAAGAAGCCTCTGTTGACTGAAAAACATGTGACAAAGCGACTCGCTTGGGCGCATTAGAATATTAATAGAGATTTTGAAAATGTCATTTTTACTGATGAATGTTCTATATGGGCACGTTCTGTCCTCACGCGAGCCTGGTCAACTTCCACCATTAGGCTTGTTCAGCGGACCGTAAAAAATGGAATAAAGGTGCATTTTTGGGGCTGCTTCTCAAAGCAGGGATTCGGCACTTTGCACCTCTTTACTGACAACCTAAATGCCGAGAAAATGATAAAAATCTACAAAAAGGCTTTACTGCCATCTGCCAAACGATGGTTTATCACAAAAAATGAAGATTGGATTCTGCAGGAGGACAACGATCCTAAACACCGCAGCAAGCTCTGTACTCAGTGGAAGACTCAATCTGGCATCGTTACATTGGATTGGCCGTCGCAGTCGCCCGATGCAAACCCTATTGAAAATGTGTGGGCATATATCAAACGGAAGCTTCGTGGAAAAGGCACATACACTTTGAAGCAGTTGTCTTACGAAATTCTTTGGATCTGGAGATCCTTGCCACTAGAATACGCCGTCAAATTAGTAGAAAGCATGCCTCGGAGATGCCAGGCAATTATCGACGCCGGTGGTGACTGGACACATTATTGACCGAATCGCATCATTGTTTGTAATGTGTACAATGTATATATAAATAAAAAAGTTTCATTAAATAAATTTTTTCATAAATCAACACGACCACGCTCTTACTTGACAGACTGTAGCATATTTAAACGGCAGTATTTTCACTGGGTCTATATTTACGCAGATGTCTTCTTCTTGGGTATTTATTGCCATCACTTGGCAAGTATTATGGTCATTTCGTACTATTCCTTCCCCTATATATACCCGATCATTGTTGAGATCTAATTTGGGCAGATATCCTTCTTTCAACTCGCTGGGCTTGATAGCTTTCTGGAGTATCTGTCTAGTTCTCCCTTTCAATAGATATTTGTGTTCGGATTTTTGTTGGTCGAGGGACGATTGATCTAGATTTAGTTTATTGTCTGTGAACAATTTTCTTATGAAAGTTTCGGATAAATCACTATGTTCTTTACAAGGGTCACTTGCTTTATATATTTTTCTGGTCTTCTGCTTATGTTGGTCATTCGTTTATTAGAATGGAATGGGATGCATAACATCTCCGCCTATCATAAGGGCATTGTTGCGATATGATATAACGGCTTCTTCCTTTTTTAAGTAATTTCGCCCAATTATCCCATCCTGGTCGATTTTGAATTTACTCGTCACGACGTGAAATTTTGCCGGTGACCCCTGTTTGGTTAAATAAGTGGTGCCTAAGGTCTTTATGGTCTCATCCGTAATTCCACCTAGTGTGCCTATATCCCCTATATCAATCTGAAGATCAGGATGCAGGGAACCGAGTTTAATTAGATTAACCGAGGCTCCATTATCTATCATAAAGGTCAACCATGGTCCTCGACCCTCATGGATGCGCAGCTTTATTACTGTGAGTTCGTCATCCCCTGAATCTTCTTCTCGAGGTCTTGCACACTTATTAATTCGCCTAATGGTCTCTGAATTTTGTTTTCGACCAGCAGGATCTGTCCTCGGGACTCGTCTCTCGTTATCGGGGGCTCTTGTCTCCTTGCGTATAGGGTCGATTCGGTATTGTATGGGCTCGTCAGCGGGATCTCGTGATGAGCCCCTATTGAATTTAAAGTACTGTTTGTTGGTCTTGTTTCTTGGGTGGGATTATTAGCTGATCTTCTCCACGATTTATTAGGCCACGCTTGCCCTGCCGGGTTTTGATTTCACGGCCCTACATAATTATTTCTTACCCTGTAGTCATTTCTGGCATAGTCGTTGTTATTGTAATTCGGCTGGTGATTAGCGTATCCTGTTCTGGAATTTTCCCTCATAGGGTTATATAAGCGTGAGTTGTTATTATATTGTGCGTAATACCCATTCCTGTTAGTCCGCTGATACTGCTCCAGGGTTCCGTTCGGACGCTCATAATTTCCTCTGGATGGGAAGTGATACATCAGACGATAATGTCCTTGTCGCGAATAGTACAGTCGCTCATGGTACTGCGTTGGTCCATATTGTCTATTCGTATTATAGCCATTAGTCCTGTTAGTCCAAGCTCCTGGTGATGGAATTTCTTTCGCTATGACTTGAACGCTTTTACGACTATACTCACGATCGTTTGGTCTATAGTTTATACTGCCTCGGCCTTCCGGATAGGACCTATTATTTCTATGTTTAATTGCGCTCGAGAATTCGTCTTCTTCCTCATCACCTTCAATTTGTCTATGTCTAGGCTTTGCGTCTGGTAAGATGTGCCTTTTAATCAGATTTTCTAATTCTACGGCGGCTTGATACGCCTCATTTGAATTAGCGGGCCGTTAGCTGCGCACCGTAGTGACGATTTCTGCTGGTAATCCCTTTTTGAACATTAGCAGCGCTACCTCTTCTAATGGCTTGATCCGCTCGGTTATTTGTTGTGATGTCACTCCTGGTTGCCTTAATGCTCCACGGGCTCCCATTAATAATATATTTAATCTGTCATAAAACATCCCAACTGATTCTCCCTTTTTCATTGTTATGTTGTGTATTTTCTCTGAGTAGTAAGAATAATCCTTCCCGAGCGCGAATCGCTCTTTTAAATGTTTTACTAAGGACTCCACATCCTTAAACGCGTATCCATAGATACAGTCTCGGGCTTCTCCTTCTAAGCACCCAAGTACGTTTTTTATATACGTGCCCTGTTGGCTCTCCGAAAGTTGGGCAGCCCCATTTCTGACATGTATTAGGAAATCCTTAAGTGGTCTGTTGTATCCATTAAACGTTTTTAAACCCTTAATGGCGTTCTTCAGATTGAGACTTGATGCCATTGTAGTCACTAGGGCTCGGATGGATTCCTCGGTGTTTTCATCAGCACCTTGAGTACGGTATGCAGGTTCCTCTTCTTCCCTATGTGGGTTCGGGGTGATTGGGTTCGCTGCGTCGAACATATTGGTCTTGAAATTTGGTCTAATTGTTTTGGTCTCCGTCTCAGCCTCTATGTACTTTATTCCGATCTTTTTTTTTCTAGATTGTATTCTTGTTAATCCCAATATATTTTAACGTTTGGTCTTCGTTGATTCTGTCCTTGGGGTTGTTTAGCTTTACAAAATGCACCCGATGCGGATGTCCAGTTTATACTTATATATTTTATCGTTTAAATAATGGGTGTATAATGATGTTATTTCGTAATTATGGATGCTTTGGAGCAGAAATAATTAGATGTTTATGAATATATATGTATATATATATATATATATATATATATATATATATATATATATATATATATATATATGTTTTATTTCCCTTTCTTTTATTTTGTTGCAATTTATTTATCTGTTTTTCTTTTATTTATTCATTCTTTATCTTACTTATCATTCATTTATATATTATTTTCATTTTATTATTATTCTTCCTTTATTTATTCTTTTTATTTATTGATTCGCTGTACATTATTATTATTCTTTTATTTTAATTCGCACATATATTTTTATTTTTAATTCACTTTCTTTTATTTTATTTTTCTTTATTTATCTTTCGTTTATTTTATTTATCGTTTCTTTTATTTATTATTCTTTTGTTTTATTAATTCACGCACTTTTATTATTATTTCATTTATTTTTCTTCTTTATTTCATTGATATTATTCTTTTTATTTTATTTTATTCTGCATATATGTTTTTACATCACCTCCTTTTATTTTATTTTATTTTATTCATTATTCTTTTATTTTATTCTTTTATTTTATTATTCGTTTATTTTATTAATTTTTATATAATTTATTCACGTATTTCATTATTTTTCATTTATTTTCCTTTATTTCATTTATATTATTCTTGTTATTTTAATTCGCGCATATATTTTTACTTCACTTTCTTTTATATTATTTTATTTTATTTATTATTATTTTATTTTATTCACTTTTATTTATTCGCGCATTTCATTATTTATCTATCATTTCATTTATTTTACTTCTTTATTTTTCTTTTATAGACCACTTTCACACTAATGTTAACTTTTACTCCTTTTGTCACAGAGCGAATAGTTGAAGATCACAAGTTCACATTTTCACACTTTCTCTACTGCTTATTATTTTTATTTATAAAATTTTTAATCACTTTTAATTCACATGTGAGAGAATAAGAAAAAAGAACCTTGAAGATCAGCTGCGCGTTATCTCGCCGTGACGTAATATTTATCGCTGCATTCCTAGCATGATCACTCGCATGCCTCGGCGATCCGACGGCCGGGCAAATCACGGAAAGAACGGCATTAGATCTCAAAATAAAACACTTTAATAGTTAGAATTTTTATTCTATGTACCAAGTATTTTAATAAAAATCCTTTTCTTTTATCATTTCTGATTGAATTTTTAATTCTATATTTTTTCCAAAATTATTCACATCACTATTATATTGACATGACCACATTTTGAAATAAATTCAATAAGTTTGATATTTAATAATTTTATTGAATATTTAAAATTATTATTAAATAAAATATTTTTCTCCCTTTTTTTTCTTTTTTTTTTTTTTTTAAATGTTATTATTAAATAAAAAATTTTCATTTTGTTTATCTTTTTGCTTCATTATTCACTGTCACTTTTCCACTTATATTATTCACTTTTACTTTTCTTTATGTATATAATTTTTTTATGTATATTTTGTTTACTTATATGTATGCCATATACATACATATACACATATCCCACTTCCACTGTATAATGTTAAACAAAATTTTCCGCATGGTATTTTGTTGTATCAATGTAAAAATTGCCACCGCATTCGTAGCATAATCATTTTAACATCGCGGCGATCCGACGGCCGGGCTTCGCGCGGAGAGAACTACATTAATTCTCTTTTAGACATAGAATAAAATCATTTTAATATATTTATTATCAACATATAGATCATTGTAATAAAAATGGAAATGTTTGTATTCACAATAAAACAATAAAAATATTTACATTTGTCAAAGAATAAGAACATTTCATCCTATAAAAATTTATTATCAATATTTTAATAATTTCATTGCTGTGGCGATCCGACGGGAGATCGCACGGTGAGGTTTATACTAGTTTTCTTTTGCAAAGCATAAAATAATTATATAACCTAATTACTCAGATGCAAAAAGAATTATTAAATTTAATACAAATTTTTAGTTTGGATTAATAGACATCATTAATTAATTTGAATTCAATAAATCTAGTATATTAATTTTATTAATATGAATAATTTTTAATATACTTTTCAAACGCCTGAGTAATAAAACCTTAAGAATAAAATTATAAAATTATAAATTATAAATTTTTATTTATTAAAATTTTGAAATTAATTAATTTGTTAAAAATAGACATTCTATAAGATACTTATTTTTAAACGAAAGTTTTTCATTTGCGGTACAAATAAAACAAAATTAATTAACAGACAATTTTATTATAACTTCTCCGTAAAAGTTTATAAAAAAAAATAGTCTTCTAATGTATTATAAACATTTAAAGCAATTCTCTTGAAGGTATAAAATCATTCTGAATAAAATAAATTAATAATTGTAAAAAAAATATGCACTAAAATTTTAATGTACGAAAATATCAAAATCAAATGTTTTTTTTTTTTTTTTTTTTTTTTTTCTATAAGATTAAAATTAGTGGGAATTACAAAAATGTAACAAGCTGTTACTAAATTAATTCAAACTGTTGATCCACTTTTTTAATAAGACCAGTAAATATATATATATATATATATATATATATATATGTAATAATACTTTGATATTTAACAAATGAACATTAATTTATACACCCATATATATTTTATATAATTTAAAAAAAATAATTTTTTGTTATAAATTATTATTTTCAGTTTTCTCAACATTCAACCTGGGTATATTTTAAATAAAATTTTTATTTATTATGTTAGTAATTTAATAGTTATGTAAAATTAACTTAAATAATCAAGACTTTTCCCTTTTTGAATAAATATGTCAAACTGTAATCTATTTTGTTACTATTTTTAAATTCATAATATAGAAGATTTTATAAATCAGTTATAACTTTGAAAGACACTATTATTTAGGTGACTTTACTCCTTTCATTATTTTAATCTTGGAAATTTCGAAACTTTTGTAAAAAATATATTAATTACTTATTCTTTTAAATTTCATACATTTGATAAATCTATATTTTATGCAAAATTAAATAATTTTGTTAATTTCAAATCTTTTGAGTTATATAGAAGAAATTTTTTTTTTAATTATCAAAAATGTAAATAATTAAGATAATTAAGATAATCATAATTCAAGATTATTGACAATTGTTTTCATTTATGTTGAAAATGTATTAAAAATTGTAAAAATATAATAATATAAACAAAAATACAAAAGGCGGTTTCAAAAAAAAAGGAAAACCAATCTTTGTCAATAATTAATTAAATAATTCAAATATAATTGACGTAATTAATACAACAAAAGTCCCTCAGTGTTGGCGGTTACCCGGCGCCTCCACCAAAAATTTCGCTGTTACGTGCGGGGCTGCACGCACAACACGAAATTTAAATATTTATTTTATTGCGGGACCCGCCAACGCGTCCCGTACGGGCCCGCCCGCGCATCACGAACCGAAGGGATCTTTACCGTTGCGCCGAACACATACTTCGGAGGGGGAATTGCCGCCTCTGCCCCATTACTTATTAATTAATGAATCATTAATTGAAAAGATTAAAAGCTTACCTTGCGCTGAACTCTGCCCTTTTCTTTGGGATCGCCGTGAGGAGTGAGGGTGGAAAGTTATGATTCACAATAGTGTCTTTTTTTTAATAACTTTATTCAGTTCACAGGTTTGTGTATGCTACACAACACAGCACGATGCGCGCCGTACCTCGTGACGGAAAATGATAAAAGAATTAAATGATGAAAAAAGTTTTTTCCTACTTGTCGTTAACCCGATAAAAATCAGACTAATACTCTATCCCCCGGTCACTACGGTCAACTCCGGTCAACTCCTTGCGGCCCGTTGGTACTCATATTTAAAGACCTTGAAGTGGAGGCATCGTGGGGATTTTTGCTTATTTGGCATCGGCGCGAGCCTCGGTGAACTCCCGAGCCTCCCCCGCGCCTCCCAACTAAAATGCAACCTTAGATATTTTATTTGTTTAAGTGTGTGTGCCGAGGCGAGTTGAGCAACACAACTCTCTAAAGGTGTGTGGGAAAAATATCTGACTGTAAGAATACGTTTATTTTCCATGTCTCCTGGGTTTTTTCCACAGGAGTCAATTTGCAGCATGAGTGCAAGTATCACCCACCTTTTTCTAACACTCTGTTGTACAGAGTTCGTCGAACTGCGCGCTTAGCATTTTCACACATTAAACGTACACATTTATGTGTTGCAGTAGTACATTGAACTGTTTAATTTTGATTTAATTTTTTATAAATTCTTAATTTAATTATTATTATTTAATTTAATTATTTAATTTAATTATTTAAATTTTGTCACGTAACACGAAGAATTAATTTTAATTACAAAACGCAACTATTTTTACAAAAATGCATGTCGCAGATATTTATTAAAGATATATAATAATAATAAATATTTAAGATAAAATAGTGAAATAATAATAAATAGGATAGGTGAATTCTCGCTGAATAAATTAAAATTTAACTAGAGGAATGTTTTTAAAATAGATGCATGTAGCAGCTGAACATTGGCCTATTAATTTAAATTAATTATTCATTTTAAAAATTTTGCGTGACTAATCAATTATTTATGAAGAAAATTATTATGAGGGTTTTGCAAGAGGAATTCGTGACATTCCAGGTTATTGCGCGATATCCCAAACTACGCTATAGATGCTTATTCAAGAAAGAATTACTTTGCAAAAATTTGTACGTCGAATGTCAATGAAATTCATATTAACCGGCTTAGAAAGGAGAACATTATTTTCAGCTGTAGTATGCATGATTTTGATTACTTGTGTGTGGTTGTTTGTAAAAAATTGCATCGTAGTCAAATTGAGTTTAACGAGAGCGGCTATTTAACTCTCGGCTTGAATTTAGGTTAGATTTCACAACGGTCTATGTCAGTGGAGAATGCTTCGCGTAGATTGTGGACCCGTACGTTATACGGCGCGCGCGAGTGAGGAAGACCTTTCTCTCTCACTCTTATAGGCGTAGTTCGAGGGACGCTCGTTCTCTCTCGCACTCATATCGTGCGTAGCGCGCGCGAGCCTTTTTCGCGCAGGATCACAGCTGTTATTACCGGCACTTCTCGTGCATGCTTTCTTATAATTTCTTCTACTGTTTCTTTTTATTCGTTTGTTATTTATTAAATTGTTGAAGTATTTTATTTATTATAATATATTTGTATTCTTTTTTTTTATCTTTTATTTCCTTTCTTTTTCTTTTTTTTGTTTCCTTTTTTTAAAATTTTTATTTTTCAGCAAGAATACTTTTGAAAAAAAATTATTATTTTTTTTGGTTGTTAAGTTATGCTTGCCCCTGCCTTATAAATTTCTTTATTATTTTTGATTTTTATTTTTTAAATTTTTTTGTGCGATGAGAAGCTCTCAGCTTCCTCCCAAATATTGTCCTCTCCGAGACACCACTTAGCCAGACGAGGACGATACACGAGCCGCGCAACGACGATTGCGCGGCGTTGCAGCGGGTAAGTTGGGTCCAAAGGAAGGCTTCTCGTGCCCAGACCCAGGAGCAAAGTCGTCCTAGACTTTAGCGACCAACTAGGGGGCGCAACGGGCATATTCGCACCTTTTGCGGATTTTGCGTCCCCCGAGGCTAATTGCTCCAGTGGTAGTTAACCTATAAACTACCACCCCGTTACAATATATATATATATATATATATATATATATATGTATATATATAGGGTTGTTCGACAATTATTGTCGTTTTTTTCATGTTTTTCAAAGTGAATTTATTTATATTAACAACAAACATTATTCAATGATATATTGACTGTTTTGTTGGATGAACTTTTGCCATCTTGCGGTAAGTTGAAAAATTCCATGTTCGAAGAAGCCTTGGTTTTTAGAAGCAAAGAACTGGTCCAATTTATTTTTAACAGCCTGATCGGAATCGAAAGTTTTACCATTCAAATGGTTTTTAAGGGAGCAAAACAAATGATAGTATGATGGTGCTAAGTCAGGGCTATAGGGTGGATGTGGCAACAGTTCCCAGTTAAGCTCCATTAATTTTTGACGGGTTATCAAAGAGGTGTGAGGTCTGGCGTTATTATAATGGAACATCACACCCTTACGATTGGCCAGTTCAGGGCATTTTTTCTTGATTGCTTCGTTCAATTTCGATAGTTGACGACAGTAGACATTTGTATCAATAGTTTGGTTTTTTGGAAGCAGCTCAAAGTAGACTATACCCTTGTAATCCCACCACACGGAAAGCATAATCTTCTTTTGGTGAATATTGGCTTTGGATGTCGATCGTGGGGGTTTATCTTGCTCGATCCATGATTGTTTTCGGACTACATTATCGTACACAATCCATGTTTCATCACCCGTTATGATTCCTTTTAGAAATGAGTCGTCATTGTTTGGATTTAGCAAAGAGTCGCATATGTTAATGCGTTTGGTATGATGGATTTCCTTTGATTTGTGAGGAACCCAAACATCCAGATTGTTTACGTAACCAAGCTGTTGTAAGTGCAAGTAAACAGTTGAATTCGATATGCCGAGCTTCTCTGCTGTCTCTCGAGTTGTCATATGTCAGTTAGTTTCGATTAACGCCTTTATTTTGTCGTCATCAGTAGTGGTTGGATGACCAGTATGTGGTGCATCTAGCACATTAAAATTTCCAGAACGAAAGCGGTCAAACCCAAGCTGACACTGGCGTTCAGTAAGGCAGTCCTTACAGTCTGTCAAGTAAAAGCGTGGTCGACTTCACCGACAGGTAATGAAAGATTTCGCTCCAATTCCTTCGCGAGCCAATAGAGAAAAGCTTTGTCCTTAATTCATTGTCAACAAAGATTCAGTTGTCGTTGATCTTTTAAAAGAGAATCACGTTAAGCGCCATGAGTGCTAAGTACGCGTCGCGCTACGAGGCTGTGTTCCTTTGCATCCACCCAAAAGGTCCCAAAATGTCGCAATCAGCGGCTGCTAAATATATGAGAAAGTCGAAGGCATTTGTACAGAAGTGGATACAGCGATATAAAGTGGCTAAAAATGTCGATGATCTACCAGAACGTGGCTCGATAGGAAAAGTGAACAAAAAAGATGAAATAAGAATAGTGAATCTGTTTTCGCGGAATCCTGCTTTAACACTGCGGCAAGGACAAGCAAAATTAATGGCAAAAGGTTTAGATATATCCTACGAAACTATCCGAACCCATCTTTGTACTCATCATCTGAAATGGCGCAACACAATGAAGAAGCCTCTGTTGACTGAAAAACATGTGACAAAGCGACTCGCTTGGGCGCATGAGAATATTGATAGAGATTTTGAAAATGTCATTTTTACTGATGAATGTTCTATATGGGCACGTTCTGTCCTTACACGAGCCTGGTCAACTTCCACCAATAAGCTTGTTCAGCGGACCGTAAAACATGGAATAAAGGTGCATCATTGGGGCTGCTTCTCAAAGCAGGGATTTGGCACTTTGCACCTCTTTACTGACAACCTAAATGCCGAGAAAATGATAAAAATCTACAAAAAGGCTTTACTGCCATCTGCCAAACGATGGTTCATCATAAAAAATGAAGATTGGATTCTGCAGGAGGACAACGATCCTAAACACTGCAGCAAGCTCTGTACTCAGTGGAAGACTCAATCTGGCATCGTTACATTGGATTGGCCGTCGCAGTCGCCCGATGCAAACCCTATTGAAAATGTGTGGGCATATATTAAACGGAAGCTTCGTGGAAGACGCACATACACTTTGAAGCAGTTGTCTTACGAAATTCGTCGGATCTGGAGATCCTTGCTACTAGAATACGCCGTCAAATTAGTAGAAAGCATGCCTCGGAGATGCCAGGCAATTATCGACGCCGGTGGTGACTGGACACATTATTGACTGAACTGCATCATTGTTTGTAATGTGTACAATGTATATATAAATATGAAAGTTTTATCAAATAAATTTTTTTATAAATTAACACGACCACGCTCTTACTTGACAGACTGTACCATAAACTTCACACAATTTCTTCTAAGCTTGCACCGCATTTGTGCCCTGTCGAAAGTAAGTTAATAATATATGCCAATAATGCTCACTTTGATTGTCCATTTTTAACTTAATTTTGAACCAACTTGTTATTTACTAATGACGCTTAGTTTTTGACAGAAGATAGTGTACAGTCAAACCTTTATAATAGTATATAATAATATAGGCCACGCAACCGCTACTACATGAAATTTGCAGCTCACGCCATCTGTGAAAAAAAAGCGACATTAATTATGGAACAACTAAATATATATATATATATATATATATATATATATACTCTCACACGAGGTGTGTTCAATAAATAAAATTAATTTTTAGATTATGCAGATTACATACAATTGAGTTACAATTTTTTTTTTTTTTTTTTTTTTTAGTGTAGTAAAAAGTAATCCATTATTTTGCCAATAGATGGCTTTAGTAGTCTGTATCTCCCATTGTAAAAGTGCGATCGGGTTACACTAGATGGCGTTGGAGAGATAAGATTTCGTACTAAAAAAACTTTTGATACAGTTTTGTGATTGCTTGACTTAGTATTTTTTTAGCACGCGTCAAAGATGGACACCAACAAAGAGAAAATACGCCATATTTTACAGTTTTTCTTCGATAAAGGCGAAAACGCAAGCCAGGCAGCTGAAAATGTGAATAGTGTTTATGGTCCTGATACTGTAACAGCCAATCATGCGCAATTTTGGTTTCGTCAATTCCATTCTGGTAATTTTGACGTTAAAGATGCACTACGCTCTGGAAGGTCAATTGTCGAAAATGTCGATAAAATAATGGAAATCGTCGAGTCCGGCCGTCACGTAAGCACTGTTACGATTGCCCAGGAGCTAAACATTGCACACAAAGCCGTTTGGAACCACTTAAATAAGGCTGAATACAAAAAGAAGTTCAATGTATGGGTGCCACACAAATTGTCGCAAAGAAACCTCATGGACCGAATTTTCATCTGCAAATCGCTGCCGAATCGCAACAACATCGATCCATTACTAAAGCGGATGGTTACTGGTGATGGAAAGTGGGTCACTTATGACAACGTCAAGCGACAACGATCGTGGTCAAATCACGGAAAGCCGGCGCAAACGGTGGCCAAGCCAGGATTGACAGTCAGTAAGGTTTTGCTGTGTGTGGTGGGACTGGCTGGGAATCATCTACTATGAGCTGCTCTCCTACGGCCGAACTCTTAATTCGGACCTGTACTGTCAACAATTGAACCGTCTGAAAGAAGCAATCGCCCAGAAGCGGCCAGCTTTGGCCAATAGGAGAGGAATTGTGTTCCATCAGGACAACGCCAGGCCGCATACATCGATAGTGACTCGCCAGAAGCTCCGGGAGCTTGATTGGGAAGTTCTTATGCATCCGCCTTATAGTCCGGACTTGGCACCAAGTGATTACCACCTGTTCCTGTCTATGACAAATGATTTTGCAGGTGAAAAATTCGCCTCAAGAGAAGATTGTGAAAATCGACTGTCCCAATTTTTTGACAATAGAAACAAGGGTTTCTACAAGAGAGGCATTATATAATTACCTCCAAAATGGCAACAAGTTATCGAACAAAACGGTGCATATTTGACCTAAATCGTATCATTCTATCTATGCTAAATAAAACCTTCAATTTAATGCGAAAATAATGGATTTCTTTTTACTACACCTAAAATAGTACTCGGTGTTTTTCTCTGCAAAATGACTCTTCACGAAGGTGATTACATTCTCATTTGACGAAAATCTCTGTCCTCCGAGTGCAATTTTTAGATGAGCGAACAATAAGGAGTCGCTTGGGGCTAGGTCTGGTTGGTAAGGTGAATGGTCAAGCAGCTGAAACCGTAATTCGTGGATTTTCGCCATGACAACCGCTGAGGCGTGAGACGGCGCGTTGTCTTGGTAGAACAGAATCTTCTTTTTCTGCAAATGTGGACGTTTTTCCGCAAGTTCTGCTTTCAGCTTGTCAAGTAATGATGCGTAGTATGCTCCTGTAATGGTTTTTCTTTTTTGAAGATAATCGATTAAAATAACTCAATGACTATCCCAAAAAACAGTCGCCATCACTTTCCCAGCCAAAAAAACAGTTTTTGCTTTTTTTGGAGCCGGTTCTCTCTTTGCAGTCCACTGTTCTGACTGTATTTTTGTTAAAGGCAAATAATGGTGTATCCAAGTTTCATCAACAGTAATTAATCGGCGCCAAAACTCGGATTTATTGCGCCTAAACTGCGCCAATAGAGCGTTGGAAGTGTTCATTCGAACACGTTTTTGGTCTAACGTTAGCAAACGTGGCACCCAACGTACGGACAGCTTTCTCATGCCTAAATCTTGATTTAATATGTAGCAAACACGTTCTTTGGACATGTTCATAACCTCTGCTATCTTTCTCACTGTAATTCGGCGGTCGTCTAGCACCATTTGGTGAACTTTGGCGATGTAATTGTCAGTGGTTGCAGTTTTCGGACGTCCCGAACGTTTATCGTCTCCCAAACTCTCACGGCTACGTTTGAATTCAGCTGCCCAAAATTTCACTGTGGTAAATGATGGTGACTCACTTACAACGCTCTCTCTCCTCCCTGTCACAAAAAGATCACTCTTCACTCTCGCGTGAAGCGCGGAAAAACTACTTACTCCGCGGAAGTGCACAGCAAGATTAACTGTTGCGCTCGCTCTCCTCTCCCCTTCCCTCGTGGCTCTTTATTCCCCCGCGGATCGTCGCCGCGAGTTCGAAAATCGCGTAATTTTCGAACGTTGCCGGCTTTCCGAAAAATCCTTCTAAACGGCTTTCCCCAACCGGGAACCCGGCGACCGTCGAGTAAGAATGTAAACATTACATTCTTCGTCGACGACCTATGACGGACTCTCCGTCACATTATAAACAAATAAAGCCTTCAATCGAAAAAAGCGATAGGATAATTTTCGTTTTATTTATTAATTTTTTTTTTTTTTCATCAATCTGTCATTATTTTTATAAAATTCAAAATTTTTCAATAATTTTTAAATAAATTAGACTTAAACAAATTATTCATTTGAATTGTTAATTAACAATTGAAAATAAAATTTTTTATATTTTCAAACTATTGTATTGTATAGAGCATACTCAAAAATAGTAAGAATAGTTATTCTAAAATATTATTCTGGGCTTATCGTTAAAATTTGTTTGTTTACAGTTTAAAAAAAAATAGTAG
The DNA here is from genome assembly GCA_949987625.1 of Chalcis sispes. Taxonomy (NCBI): domain Eukaryota; kingdom Metazoa; phylum Arthropoda; class Insecta; order Hymenoptera; family Chalcididae; genus Chalcis; species Chalcis sispes. The sequence goes on from OX465098.1 coordinate 41,535,556, forward strand.
TGAATAAAAGTGATTTTGTTGATATTGCTTACTTCTAATTTCCAAATAATGCGTAGCAATATTTATGGCAATATCTTTTGTCTCAATTTTCCTGGAGTTATTAGCTGAAATTTTGTATATCACAAGTGCATTTGTTATTTTTGCTTGGATGAGTTGTAAGAAGACTATTCATGTCTTCTTTTTAGAACGGATACATGACAGAACATTATTACAGTGACCGTCGTGTAAATAAACTCCCCCCATGAATTTATCGTAAACGTGATAAGACTCTCTATCGTAATCCCTAGAATCATTGTGATTTGGTAACAGCAAAATTTTATTGTAGTTTTCGTCCTAAGCACCGATTTCCTATTCCTTACAATTACATATTGACATCTTCTAACGTTTTGGTGCTTTGGTGGATATCAGTGAAGAGAGGTATGAGGTAAACAGGTTTGTATGGAGAGCGAAGATAGAATTACACGCCGAAATAGATTTTGTAATGGATTTAAATTTGGAATGGTAAATTGTTACTAGCCAAATATCAGCACTTTAAGATAGAGAAATATATTCTGTTGGAAATGACATACTACCAACCGATAAGTACAATGAGTAAATGTTACTCAAATAGAAAATAATACAGATGAAATAATAATAAAGGATAATAATAACGGATAATAATAAAGATTATAGAATAAAAAACTATAAAATAAGAAGAATGTTTATAGAAAGTACAAATCTCTTCAAGGTTACAGTAGAATTTTTGACGACCTTAAATACTTCTGATGCACATTTTAATAGGATCTCGAGACTTTTTATGAAATTTTGTTGGCCATCTTAGATTCACCAGCCTCAATTTTTAAAATTTGATGATAAATTCATGATCAGTGACCTCAGTAACCCCTGATTATACATCTTCACAAGATTTTGAGACTTTTCATGAAAATTCATCGGCTATCATGGATCCGCCATCTTGAATTTTGAAAATCTAGCCATCAACTCGTCATTAATGACTCTAGAAAGCTCTGTATATACATTGCCTAGACAATTAAATCACTAGCAAAATTCGTGTTATCGAAAATATTCGTAACTCATTGTTCTCTGACTTTTTCATCGATTTACCGCAGTTTTGGAGAGTTTATGAAGTTTTAAAATTAAATAAAAAATTTTTTACATAAAGTTAAAACATTTTTTGCTTTTTGATTGAGATCTAAAATCATTTTCATTACTTTTTAGATGCAGAGAAAAATTGAAAAAAAAAAATTTTGGAAATTTCGTCGTTTTTTTTAAGCCGCCATATTGGTATTCTAAAAATCAATCAATCTTCAAATTACTATACTTCTAGGTTTTAAAGGTCACTGAATCCAAATCAAGGTCAATTTCACTCCATCAGATCTGCTTATGTCAATAGGGACCCTGGTTTAAATTGAATGTTAGCTCTCTGTGAAAAAAAAAAGAAATTAGATTCTGCGCATAATTTAAAACTCCTGCAGATTGATGCTACGTCATTTAAAAACATAAAAAGATGACAACTTTCTCAAATATACTAGCTTAGCTACATGAAAAGAACTTAAAAGTAAGAATCATAGTTAATTTTGTGTGAATGATTTAAAAGATTTTACTTTAAAAAATGAGCAAATAAACAATTTTTTTTCAATTTTAGAATATTATTTTATTTTATTCAATAACATCTTGATGCAAAATGTTATTATATATTTTTTTTTGGAATCGCTAAATTCAAATTTTATATTAGATTTTTGTTACAAAATGACGAATTAAATATGGCCGCCATGACAACAAATCAATTTTTTTCAAATTCACTGTATGCGAATAGTCATTATAAATGTTTTTGAATTTGCTGGATTCAAATTTCATATCAGATTTTTATTTTACTATATGATGGATCCAGTATGGTAGTAATTGCAGCAAAAAATTTGGAGATTTAATCATATTTTGGTTTGTTTGTCATCTAAGATGTTGCCCGACGCTCACCACGGGTAGATGAACAGAGTGTACTATAAAATTTTTAAGTACGGAGTCTTTTTTTATTTTTTTATTTTTTTTGTTGTTTTTTTTTCTTATTTCTTTATTTTATTTCTTTATTTATTTACTTCTAATTTTTTTGGTAAAATTTTTAAATTCTCATTTTTTTTTTCATAAATCAATAAATATTGGAACTATTATTTACAGTGAATGATGATTATCTAATCAAGATAAATATATATGTATATTGCAGATATTGTAGGTAATAGTGGTGCATTTCTAGCACTCTCGATTGGCTTTACACATCTTTTGAGATACATTATTAACCTTACAATGAGCATTCAAGTGAACTTCATAGAAACATTGTTTGCATAAATGTTTTTTACTATCAAAGCAATAAAAAACTTTTTTCATTGAACAAAGAGTAGATAACCTGCGTCATTCTAGTACATTTATTTTTAAATGTTTTAATAGATCATCTGAACAATGTATTAGACATAATTTTGCAACACTGATTGAAAAATTTTTGACTGGAATTTTTTTTCGTGAACTATATTGTATATTGCCAAAGCATTTGTCAAAGCAGATGTGATAAACCTTTTGAGCACAGCACAAGTCCATTTTTTTCTACCTACGTTGATTTAAAAATCGCTGCAATGTTAGTTAAATAGATCTACGAATTCCATACTCTTATTATATACATCGGATACTGCAGGTGCGGATATTGGAATTTTTTTCTTTTTGTTGCGGTTAAATTTTTCTACATCGGTCAATGGATTTACTCCTGTAGCAGTTGACAAAAAAGAAACTTGCTTTGAGTCCCTTACTGTAACATAATTGGTTTCACTAGTAGAAGTCTTAGGTAGTTTATGTTTGTCTGTGAACCTTTTCTTTCTGGATTTTCGAGAAGTTTCTTTAATTAAGTTGTTTTACGACTTAGGTTTGCAATTTGAGGAAACATGTCTTTTGTAAATACACGATAATCTTGCACAGTTCCAATGGATTTTGAGCCTTTGTTTGAAAGATGCATTATTAGATCTAGCGAAATAAAATAATTGTCAAAACTGATATGATAGTTCGAAATTCTATCCTTTTCATCTTTCTTGAAAATTCACACAACATCAACCAGGCTGTTCAATAAGTTTTGTGGTTCGATAAGAAAAACAAAATTTTATGGTTTGAAAGACACTTTATTATTCAGTATAGTCTCTCTGAATATCAATACGCTTGTTCCAACGAGATTCTAATTTATGAATTCCATCCCTAAAGTGAGAATCTGGAAGGGCTGCAATATACGCTTCCACATCTGTTATGACCTTATCATTTGATGAAAAACGCTTTCCACGCATGAATTTCTTTTAGGTCTGGGAACAGATGGAAGTCGCTACGGGCCAAATCTGGTGAATACAGTCGATGCTTCAACAATTCGAACTTTAATTCATGGATTTTAGCCATTGTCAAAATGCTCTTGTGCCACGGTGCATTGTCCTGATGAAAAAAGATTTTTCTTCTGCAAACCGGGTCTTTTTTCACGAATTTTTTCCTTCAGCTGGTCTAAAAGGTTACAATAATATTCAGAATTTATTGTTTTATCAGTTTGCAAGTAATCTACAAACAAAATTCCTTTCGCATCCCAAAAAACTGATGCTGACACCTTCTTGACCGATTTCTGGACACGAACTCGTTTCGGAGCCGAAGAACCAGGTTCACACCACTCTTTAGCCTCTTGTTTTGATTCAGGATCATGGTGATAGACTCAAGTCTCATCCATAGTAATAAATCAACGCACAAAATCCACTTTATTCTTTCGAAAACGCTCTTAATGTTGCTGAGAAAATCGCATTCAAATGTGTTTTTGTTCCATCGTTAGCGAATGCGGCACCCATTGTGTACACAGCTTTCTGAAACCCAATACTTCAGTCAAAATATTGCTTACACTGCCCAATGAGATGCCTAGGGCTTCTACTTAATCTCTTCCAGTCACTCGACGATTTTTCAATACGATATCCTGTATTTTTTCTACGATTTCTGGTATTGTTGCTATTCTTCGACGTCCTTGACGTGAATCGTCTTCAAGGCTTGTACGATCATGTTTAAATTCAGCAACCCATCTTTCTACTGTATTAATTGAAGGCAAAGAGTCTTTATACACTTTCAACATTCGTTCATAAATTTCCTTTGCTTTTAAACCTTCCAAAAATATAAATTCAATCACTGCACGATACTTGATTTTTTCCATTGTAAAAAAGTACTGTGACACGTCGATACTAAATGGCTTGTAAACAAAGAATGAATTAAAAGATTGAAATGAAACTTCACATACATTTATATAAAGAGTGTACCAAAATAACAAAATAAAATTTAGGCTAGTAGCAACACTTTCTCTTATCGAACCGCAAAACTTAATGAACAACCTGGTAAAACTGCTCGAGATCCAAGCGTACGATTTTAATTGGTTTGATTGTTATGTTTGCCACAATAAATGTATAAATCTAACAAATAGCGAAATTTGGTACAAAGGGTCCAGAATTTGATTTCAAATCGCACAGGTTTATTTATTATGAACTGTTTAAGAATTGTGCGCCCAAAAAATTTGATCATCATTTCATCAATAGCCATGACTGGACAAATCAATATTGTTGTATGTTGCATCAAAAAATATTTTTGTTCGACACACTCTTTACACTTTATTAGATTTATTTCTATCTGACTCGTTGGATGTTTTTAATTTTGATTGTATAATAGTTTTTTTGAATTCGCATACACTCATAATATTCGCGATAAATTCAGAGTGTAATAACTTATTCGTACTCCAATAAACTTTATAGCTTTTCCTATTATTATTTATAGAAAATATCAGAATTTCTAAAAAATTATTTAACTTAGCTATATCTATTTGAAATCTATTTTCTAAAGTCGCTTCTAAGATATGCATTTTTATTTTGTCGCAAAAAATATTTCAAAAAGTTCCACTGAATTTTTCTCACTAGCCTTTTTTTTGATCTCATCAAAGGTGAAAATCTCTTCAGTAAGTAAAAAGCCGTACATTTTTTCACCGCCAATCAATTGGTATTCATGAGCTCTCTTGAGTTTTTTATTTCTAGATTTTGTTTTGATACTTTCATAAGTTGTATTATTTACTGCAATTACCTTGTCTTCATCTGCATCACTGTTCAACTTCTTAACATCAATGTTTTTATCATTGTTAGGAATAAAGACTATATCGCATGCTTCTTTGTCTTTGATTTTCAAATCACTATTATCATAAACAGAAATGTCAGTTGATTTGCATTTGAACATTTTTGCAGAAAAAAATTTACTGGAACAAAAAATTTACTCAACAAAATTACTATTTTACAGAAGTTTATTGAAAAAATATCCAGTGGTAAAGACTAAATATTAAATTTTATAAAACCATCAGAATTTTGAAAATAATTCAAATTATTTTGAAAAAGAAATCATAAAGTTTTCTTAAAAATAAACTAGAATCAATTTATAAAACGTTTGTCATAAAAAAAAAGAATTTTGCAAAATTGGTAGACGACATAAATCAAAATTCTTAAAATAAAATACTACAAACAATTTTTTTTGACAAAAAATGATATAAAAAGATTGTAAAATTAGTTCCAAATCAAGCTGTGAGATTTTTAAAGTGGAAGAAAATTTACCGACATGTAATGGAAACTGAAATTCTTAAAATAGAATCTTAGAAATGATTTACTTAGAAGAACGGGATTGACACAATCGAAACATTAATCTTAAAGAAAAAATTTGGTAACAAATTTAGATGCAATACCTGCTCATACGAAAATTATAAACTCATCCATAATATCAGCAAAATTATTTACTTTTTGGCCAAATTGGTGGTCTTCGTGTATTTATCATTGATAATGTGAAGGCCTAAATGCCATAAATGACGAGTACCTAACTACAGGGTGCGTACGGTATTTGAGGACATGCAAAAATGTGACTATAACTTCGCGAATTTTTTTTTTTTATTTTTTTTTCTTTTTAGATAAGAAATGGCGGACTACAACATTACTCAAGAAATAAAGAGACATGCTGTCATCGTCGCTATATGTGCGAACCATACAGATTTAACAATTTATAATTTTCTTCATTGCGCCCGTTCATTCGTGCATAAGGTTCGCCGTGAATTGAAAGCATCAGGAGGCGATACAGAATCGGTTGCAAAACGCTAAAAGCATGAACAACGTTCTGACACTGTTTGATCTGCAGAATTTTTAAAGCAAGTGCAAGCGATCATAGACGAGGGCCCTTCAAAATTAATGAGGGTCCTTGCGAGTGAGCTTCATGTTTCTGAGCGCCTTATTCGTAGAGTTGTCCACGAAGACCTTCGGTATAAGTCTTACGTGATGCGCAGAGGACAGCTCATGTCGGAACGAACACGGGAACTGAGAGTTCTCCGATCAAAACGTCTTTTAAATAAAATCAAACACCCTGAGGCGCCCAAAATGTTATGGTTTTTTTCCGACAAAAAAAATTTTGACCAAGATCAAAAGACCAATCGCAGAAATGACAGATGGCTATGTTCAAATCCTACGGAGGTTCCTGTTGTTATGCACACAAAATTTCCAGCCACTGTTATGGTTTTAGGTGTTGTCAGCAACGAAGGACATATTATGCCACTACACTTTTTTACTCAAGGACTTAGAGTGAACTCTGCTGCATACATCGAGGTTTTGGAGACGTAAGTGAAACCGTGGATAGACAATGTAAGCGGAGGCAGACCATACATTTTTTAACAAGACTCTGCTCCTTTACATAAAGCGATGGCGACACAAGATTGGATGGCCGAAAATATTTATGACCACATAACACCGAACCTATGGCCACCTAGCTTCCCAGACCTTAATCCTTTGGATTATTACGTATGGGGCGTAGTTGAGCGTGAGACCAATAAGCGTCTTCATAACACCACTTCTTCGCTGAAGACTGCTATTAATGCCGTTATGGTCAATATGAATAAGGAGCATTTGATTCGGGCATGTAATCGTTTCCGGACCCGGATCAAAGAGGTTATTGCTGCTAATGGCGATTTTATTAAATAACTTTATAGCCATATATTAATTTAACGGTGTATAAAAAATTCCTAAAATTTCATTACATTTTATTAAAAATACAAGCTAATTAATTTTACTCTTAAGTTGTCCTCAAATACCGTACGCACCCTATATTAAGTTAGATCGGACATTTTGTGGAATAAATTGCAGATATGAAATTTGAATTCAGCGACCACAAAAACATATACTATATAATGACTGTGTATAATGACTAATGTACGAGGGCGGTTCAAATATGATCAAGACAAATGCTCTGACACGTTTAATTACTATCGAAAAAATTTACAAAAATTTACAGTTTTTCTAGGTACTCCCTCTTACAAGTTACGCATTTTGTTCACCTTTACGGAAGCTTTTTGATGCCGGTATCGAAGAATTCCTTGGGCAACTCGGACAGCCATGAACGCACGAACTCCTCTACCTCGTCGTCGGTGTTGAATCTTTGACCTCCGAGGGCTTGTTTCAGTGGTCCAAACATGTAGTAGTCGCAGGGTGATAAATCCGGACTGTAAGGGGGTATTCCAGTACCTCCCACCCTAATTTCGATATTGCATCGAGCGTGAGACGCAAACTTCCAACCGCGTTAATTTTTGCTCGAAGTTCAACAGTTTAGGAACCCATCGCGCCGTTATTTTGCGATATTAAAGGTGTTCGTGGATGATAGACTCTATACTACCAATACTGATGCCGAGCTCAGCCGAAATGTCTCGAACATTTATCCTGCGGTCCTCCAAAATGAGTTGTTCTACGCGGCAAATGTTGTCTGGTGTGATGCTGGTTCGCAGTCGACGATCATGCGGCTCATTCTTGACGGTTTCGTGACCATCCTTGAATGCTTTGGCCTATTTTAACACAGCAGTCCTACTCAGGCACTCACAACCAAGCTGATTTCGTAAACGCAGAAAAATTTCCGTGTTTTTAACGCCTTCCCACACTAAAAAACGAATGACAATACGTTACGCAACGGCGGTCGGCACTTGACGTTCACTCATAGTCATAGCACGCGCGTAAAACATGCACTCCCGACGAAAACTATGCAACACTGTGCGTAATATCGAAATATCTGACTTAAGAAACTGTCAGTTATCTCCCATGAAAGATTTCAGTAACTTTTTACACAATCTTTGTGGAAGATCATTTGTAACCTTTATTAACTTCTATTGAGTATTTTATATATTTTAGAATTTTATTATTTATTATGATTATATAACACATCGTTTAATAAGTCCCGAGACTAACCCAGAGATCGTGCTAGTAGTACCAAACTGGCCATGTTTCCATAGAGTGCGAACCTTTACATGAAACGTGTAAAAATTTTACGTCGATCGGATCATAGACAGCAGAGTTATCGAGGTTAGAGTAAAGTCACTTTGTAATTTGTTTAAAAATGGAAAAAAGCGAGTTTCGCGTGTTGATAAAACATTGTTTTTTAATGGGTAAAAACACCGTAAAAGCCCAGCAATGGCTTGGAAAACATTATCCGGACTCCTCTTCATCCAAACCAACGATTTGTCGTTGGTATGCTGAGTTTAAACGTGGTCGTACGGACACAAACGATGCGGAACGTTCGAATAGGCCATTGGAAGCCGTTACGCAGGAAAATGTGAGTAAAGTGTTAAAAATTGTAATAAAAAATTGCAAAGTGAAGGTCCATGAGATTGCAGAAATGACACAGATATCATCTGGAAGCGTTTTTACAATCCTTTATGAAAAATTGAGCATGAAAAAGGTTTTTTCCAAGTGGGTGCCGCGATTGCTTTCAGTGGAACAAAAACAGCAACGAGTCGACGATTCAGAGAGCTGTTTATCGCTATTTACTTGCAATAAAAAGAATTTCCTGCGTCGATACGTGACCATGGATGAAACATGGATACATCATTTCCCTCCGGAGTTGAATCGGCAATCATCTGAGTGGCGCATGGCTGGCAAAAGCCGCCCAAAGCGTCCAAAAACGCAGCAGTCTACTGGCAAAGTCATGGCGTCTGTTTTTTGGGATACACATGGCGTAATTTTCATCGACTACCTGGAAAAAGGTAAGTCGATTAACAGTGATTATTATATTGGCTTGTTGGTACGTTTGAAGGAGGAGATCGCAGCAAAACGACCGCACATGAAGAAGAAAAAAATCCTTTTCCACCAAGACAATGCACCATGCCACAAGTCGATGAAAACAATAACAAAATTTAACGAATTGGGCTTTGATTTACTTCCCTACCCCCCGTATTCGCTAGATTTAGCCCCCAGCGACTACTGGCTCTTTGCTGATCTCAAAAAATGCTCCAGGGAAAAAAATTTGGCTCGAATGAGGAGGTCATTGCCGAAACTAAAGCCTATTTTGAAGCAGAGAATAAATCATTCTATACACATGGTATAGAAATGCTAGAAAGGCGTTGGAAAGATTGTATCACTCTAAAAAGAGATTATATTGATGAATAAAAATGATTTTTGAAAAAAAATGTTGTTTTCGTTGTTAGTCTCGGGACTTATTGAACGATGTGTTACTACGTTACTTCTTGGAAAATGGATGCATATATCTCTAGAACTAAAGGGTTGACAAAAAAAGTTTTCAGACAAAAGTTGTATGATTTTAGAGGGGACGTCTAATTGTGACCTTGATTATGACCTTAAATATGGCATTCAAGGTCATTTGAAGGTTAAGTTGATTTTTTTAAATAGAATTTCTTATTTTTGACCCCGGAAAACGAAAGAGCAGAAAGTTTTACGTTTTAATAAGACCTTGACCATGACCTTAAATATGTCCTTCAAGCTTATTTGAAAGTCAATTAAATATTTTAAATAGAAAGCGTTATCTTTGTCCCCAGAAAAGAAAAGAGCAGAAAATTTCACGTGCTAACAGTTATGCCCTTATCCGTAACTTTCTTGGTCATTTCGAGATCAAATTAATTTTTTCTAAGGAAAGTCTCTACCTTTGGTCATGGAAATAAAAAAAGGCGAAAAACTTATATGGAATATTTTTTAACAGAACATTGACCATAACCTCGACCATCACCTTGAAAGCTATTTCAAGGTCAAGTTATATTTTTTTAAAAGGAAACTTAAACTTTTAATCCCAATTTTGATACCTAATAATTCCATTGGTATTCTTCTAACAGCAGACAAATAATGATGGTCCCCTTCGTTTAGTTACGCATAATAAAAAAAATTAAAAATGAAAATGCAGTTTATATTTTTCAATTAATTTTCATTATAAATCAACTTAAACAAAATTAGACATAAGGAAAATAATATTTTTGCTGTTAATAATACTTTTCTCAATAAACAAAAATTCTTTCTTAATAATAAGAGAAGTTTTATAGCCTCGAATTTTGTATTATTTTTGCCTTGATTTAACCCCTTGACATACAATGACGTGTCTGAGACGTTATGTATTTCTTGTGCCATGATAGACTTTTGACGTCTCCGTGACGTCAAGAAATCTCTTCGGCGAATACCGGGCAATATAATATTTGTGGATTATCTGCTTCGGCCGTGCATACAGTCTATCAAGTAAGAGCGTGGTCGTGTTAATTTATGAAAAAATTTATTTGATGAAACTTTCATATTTATATATACATTGTACACATTACAAACAATGATGCAATTCGGTCAATAATGTGTCCAGTCACCACCGGCGTCGATAATTGCCTGGCATCTTCGAGGCATGCTTTCTACTAATTTGACGGCGTATTCTAGTGGCAAGGATCTCCAGATCCGACGAATTTCGTAAGACAACTGCTTCAAAGTGCATGTGCGTCTTCCACGAAGCTTTCGTTTAATATATGCCTACACATTTTTAATAGGGTTTGCATCGGGCGACTGCGACGGTCAATCCAATGTAACGATGCCAGATTTAGTCTTCCACTGAGTACAGAGCTTGCTGCGGTGTTTAAGATCATTGTCCTCCTGCAGAATCCAATTTTCATTTTTTGTGATGAACCATCGTTTGGCAGATGGCAGTAAAGCCTTTTTGTAGATTTTTATCATTTTCTCGGCATTTAGGTTGTCAGTAAAGAGATGCAAAGTGCCGAATCCCTGCTTTGAGAAGCAGCCCCAAAGATGCACCTTTATTCCATGTTTTACGGTCCGCTAAACAAGCCTATTGGTGGAAGTTGACCAGGCTCGCGTGAGGACAGAACGTGCCCATATAGAACATTCATCAGTAAAGATGACATTTTCAAAATTTCTATCAATATTCTCATGCGCCCAAGCGAGTCGCTTTGTCACATGTTTTTCAGTCAACAGAGGCTTCTTCATTGTGTTGCGCCATTTCAGATGATGAGTACGAAGATGGGTTCGGATAGTTTTGTAGGATATATCTAAACCTTTTGCCATTAATTTTGCTTGTCCTTGCCGCAGTGTTAAAGCAGGATTCCGCGAAAACAGATTCACTATCCTTTTTTTATCTTTTTTGTTCACTCTTTCTATCGAGCCACGTTCTGGTAAATCATCGACATTTTTAGTCACTTTATATCGCTGTATCCACTTCTGTACAAATGCCTTCGACTTTCTCATATATTTAGCAGCCGCTGATTGCGACATTTTGGGACCTTTCAGGTGGATGCAAAGGAACACAGCCTCGTAGCGCGACGCGTACTTAGCACTTATGGTGTTTAACGTGATTCTCTTTTAAAAGATCAACGACAACTGAATCTTTGTTAACAATGCATTAAGGACAAAGCTTCCTTTTATCGGCTCGCGAAAGAATTAGAGCGAAATCTTTTATTACCTGTCGGTGAAGTTGACCACGCTCTTACTTGACAAACTGTAAATGCTGTTTCTTTTAGACAGTCGAAGATGCTTTCCCTCTCTTACTAATTTAAATGGTATTCTACGGACGCGTCAACGTGCATTTTAGTCGCATATCAAGGGGTTAACATTCTGATAGTCGGCGATCACCTTTAATGAATAACATAGTTTATTACAATCATACAGGAAACGTTAATGAATTCTTTTATGGTTAGTTTCGTGATTGTGAATTTGGTTGCCACATAGTGGTTTCTGAATAATAGTGGCCATATAGTGGTTTTTGAAGTTATTTACTAATTTATTACTAATTTAAATTAATTGTGTCTTTCATTGTAAGTTTATCCGAATGCGAAATTGAAGCATCCTTTTGAGAAAACTCGAGTTTCTTCAAATTCTCTTATTCCTAAAAAAATTCGTTATTTAATTGAAGAAATAATTTATTCGTTTGTGCATTTTTTAAATTTAATTTGTTTTTTTACTCAAAGTTTTATTTTTTATTTGGACATTTTCTCATTATGCCTGACTACACAGCTAATGAAATTGTCGATATTCTCCTTGTGTTAGAAAAATGACGACAAAACTACGTTTAAGCTTCTATTTTGTAAGCTGCTTGATTCCCAAAGACGTCATTCCAAAGATACTTTTATTTATAATATTGAGTTGCGTGTCCGGCAAGGTAAGTTTGCTTGTAAAAGGAGGTCCATGTTAACACATGAGCGGGGCGGATATAAGTACCCGCTTTGTAGACTATCGTCTACCAGCGGGTCGGGTATTTGTACTTTTTTCATGGACTGCCACTTAACAGATTCTATAATTCCATAGAGCTGTATTACTTTAAATCTGTTGTTATATTTCTAAATACGCATTTCTTCGCTTTTGACCTAAATTCGCCCACTACGCAGTCTTGTTGAGTTTGTTACGCCACCCGCTCATAATGTGTTAACAGAAGATTATACTAATAATCTTTAAATGATTGCGGCACTAGCTATGATGCACCTAGATCCTCAGATAAGTTTACGTCAAATTAAACGAAAGCTTGGTGTAACAAAATCAACAGCCAGCAGATATCTAAAAAATGTAAAGCACCATCCGTATCACATATCTTCACACCAAGCTTTATCGGTTGAGGATTGTCAAAGTCGACTTATTTCAACGGAGTTCAATGGGCAACGCCGCATGTCAATAATGATAATAATTTTTCTAAATATGTTATATTCAGCGATGAGGCTACATTTCAAGGTACTGACGTCTTGAATTGTCATAATTGTCACTTTTGATCTCCAGTTAACCCACACTGGGTGCGAGAGGTTGACCATCAACATCGCTGGAGTTTAAATGTATGGTGCGGAATCGTTAATGGCTATTTAATTGGCCCTTACTTTTTTGAAGGCAACATTTACGGACAAACTTATTTGCAGTTAATAAGGGATAAACTCTCAGTTCTGCTTGAAGCAGTTAACCTCTATACGAGAAATAGATTACGGCTACAACAAGATGATGCTACTTCACATTGGACAATCATCGTAAGAAATTATCTGAATAAAAGATTCAACAATCGATTGATTCTTAAAACTTTTAGTTCTAGAGATACGAGGGCAGTCCCAAAAGTACCCGACCCGACAAAGAAAACAGTAAAAAAATTGCGGAAATTTTTTTTATTTTTCAACATATTCTCCTTTCAGTTTGATACACTTTTCCCAACAATGTTAAATAGCTTCGATACCCGCTTTATAGAAGGAACTGTTAAGCTCCTCAAAATACCTATTCACCGCAGACTCTATCTCTTCATTGTTGGCAAATCTTTTGCCGCCTAGCCATTTTTTCAAATTCGAAAAAAGAAAATAATCCGAGGGAGCCAGATTTGGTGAATAGGGTGCGTAAGGAAGCAATTCAAACTTCAACTCATTGATGTTAGCCATCGCAACGACGCACGTGTAGACTGGTGCGTTGTCGTGATGAAACAACACTTTTTTTTTCGTCAGATGGGGCCGTTTTTTCTTGATTTCATCACTCAAATGCTGCAATAAGGCTGCATAATAAGCGCCGTTGATTGCTTTTTCTTTTTCGAGATAATCAATAAATATTTTTCCACGCGCATCCCAGAAAACGGATGCCATGACCTTGCTAGCTGACTTAACTGTCTTTGCTTTCTTTGGAGCCAGTTCTCCCTTTTTAGTTCACTGCTTTGACTGCTCCTTGGTCTCAGGTGTGAAATGATGGACTCTATGTTTCGTCCATGGTTATGAATCGACGCAAAAACTCGGCTTTATTGCTGCGAAACATTGTCAAACACTCGATGGAAACATCCTCACGTTGCTGTTTGTGCTCCATTGTGAGCAAACGCAACACCCATCTTGCGCACAGCTTTCTCATGTCCAAATTTTTGGTCAAAATGCGATGCACAGCACTTTTCGAAATGCCTGCCATGTCTGCTATCTCGCGCACTTTTAGTCGACGGTCATCCAATACCATTTTGTGGATTTTCTTCACATTTTCTGACGTAGTGACCTCACTTGGTCGACCACTGCGGTGTTCATCTTGGCAACTCGTACGACCTCGCTTAAACTTAGCTACCCAATATTTGACCGTTGTAAACGAAGAAACAGACTTCCCCAGAGTAGAATCCAACTCGGCTTTGATATCGGTTGGACTTAGACCTTTCAAACGAAAGTATTGTATCACATAACGATGCTCGATTTTTTCCATATTTACAAATTCACTGTGAGCGTTCACTTTGGATGTCTGTAAAAAAAATAATAATAAACGCATCGTCATGAATTTTTCACATTAAGTTGTTAGAAGGTGGTATTGTCAATCGCAGTAATTGTTTTTTTAAAACTACTTGTATTCATAAGTCAGGTCAGGTACTTTTTGGACTACCCTCGTATACGCATCCGTTTTATTTAAGTGGGACACCCAGTCTAATGATATCTTGCGTGCTCTGTAATTGAAAGAAATTGATTTGTTGTAATGGCAGCTATATTGGATCCATTATTTTGTAAAACAAAAATTTGAATTCAGAGACCCTAGAAACATATAATAACATTTTGCATGCTCCGAAATTGAAAAAATTTTTTTGTTACAATAGAGGCCATATTGATTCCGCCATTTGGAAAATATTAGTTACTAGAATTTCTATGTGCTCTGTTATTGTTGTACTTTTTAAAGATGCTATATGAGCAGCTTTAGACGATTATATCTAGGAATAGATTAATACTTAGTTTATGAAGATTGGACGGTCGATGATTGAATTTTAAGCATGTTTAGGTAGCCATATTAAATTTTTGTTCATTATTTTTTTTAAATCTGTCTTTAGATTTGGAAAAAGCAGGTCTTTTTACTTAAGAAAATGTTGTCTTTTTTTATAATATATAGTTAGTTTTACGGTTTTTATAGATGAAAAACCAATCGTCTGTGAAATGTCCGCTCATCCGTTAATGGGTTAAGCTTCCCCTCAATTTTCTATTACTCTTCAATAGAACCATTAGATGGTCAATTACTAGCTAAGTTATTATTACTTTTATTATCATTTTCATTTTTGAAATCTATAGTTTAATTTTTTTTCTTTATTTATTTTGAGTTTTTTATTTTTATTTTTCATCTGAATGCGGTTGTTATTATCATCATATGTATTTATTATAATATTGTTATTTGATCCTTATTAAATGTCATTTTTGATGGTAGCATTATTTTTTCTCTATGTTATATTCCTTGTCATTAACAATCAAGGTGGAATAAAGAATGTGAAGGTCACATATTGAGACGTATCGAGTTCTATCACTTGCCTTCATTTTGATTAGGAATCTACCTTGATGATTCCGTGTATATTTAAAACCAAGCTTTTTTGCTACCTCCTTTATTTGTTTAAATTTAACGTATTGTTGCTTGTTCAAATATTGATTAATAAAAATTTTAAATATCGTCGGAGCAGATTCCTCATCAAGAAGAGGAGGATTAAGATCATTTGTGCTTAAGGCAGTAAATTTGTGATTTGTAGCCATTACTTGCTTTACAAGATAATTGGACATCTAAAATAGCAAAGACATCTCCTGAATCGTCTCCGATTTTTTTTGACATGGATTCTGTCGCTAAAATATTTTCAAGAGGTAGAGAGGGCAGTACTGTGCGAAGAGCAGCCACAATGTAATAATACCATGAAACAGTATTAGCTACAGAGCAGTCAATTGCGTTCAAGATCACAATGAAGCTGGGCCCCGCAGAATATTTACTTTCTTTAGATAGAACCGGAGTTTTGCCTAGGATAGTAGTCGCTCCTGTAGTATTAGAATTACAATTATTTTAAACTATTTCTGCAATATTTTCAGCTTATTCAACTTTCATTTACTTAAAGTTGGAGGCGGTCTGTATCACTGTCGTCATACCAACGGTTAGTTCATTACAATTTTTTAAGATGTTGTAGAATTCGGTGTTATTTTGCTGTAAGAAGTTATTGTACTGTTTTTATATTTTCAACAACATTTATTTCTATTTGTGAAAATTGAAGAGTAAAATTTTTTAGACGACTATTTTCTAGTATTGTCATTTTCTCATCTAAACAAGAATTTAATTAAATTAGCACTGACTGACTTTCTTCAAACTCAGTTAGCAAGACGTTTCGATTTTGAATAATACTTCTAACACGTTTAACACTCGCTATTAGTTGTTGTACTTGTGTTTCTAGGTTACATAATTTTTTCAATCAGAGCTGTATTAATATGAAAGGGAAGAATAGTTTTCAGCTTTTTCCGATGGTCTGATGGTGATACTCTTTTTTTTGATAATACTGGAGTTGAATCAGATATAGACACATGGCTATTTGCTGTTGTGCCAAAACTATCATTTTTATCCATAAGATTTTCGTTCTTCTACATACATAAATAGTAGTCGATTATTTATTCAGAGTCAATTTATGAAAGAGTCAATATGTTGTCAGACGAGTCAACATATTATCAGTCAAGTAGAATGTCTTAACGGCAGATAAGTAGTAACATCAAATACTAGTCAGTTATAAGTCAATGTGTAAAAAATGTGTAAAATTATTAAATTAGGGATTAAAATAAATAAATATGACTAGCATTAGACTTGAAAAAAAAAAAATAATATAATTAAGTGAACGTCAGTCTCTCTCCGGATGTATTTTGAATAGTGCGCGCTTGACTTCTCGAAAGGTAAGGATGATGACTGTTTGGCTGCTGATTCTACAAACTTAAAGCAGATTACTCATAAACAAGACAACGATCACGATATAAATTCATAAAATTTTAACTTCCTTTTAAATTTTTTAAATGCCACTCACTTGAAGAGAGAGAAAGAGAGAGGGTGTGTGGGAGAGAGAGAAAGGGCGGTGGGAGGGAGAGAGAGAGATTTACTACAAGACTGATCGACGCCTCAGTCACCAAATATACAAGGTTTTCAAAAAATTTTGGTCCGGTTGAATAACTTGGAATGTAGACGTTGCTCAAAAAATTGGTTTAGACAAATGTTGTGAGAAATTCCTCTGACAATGTAACTGTGGCCTCGGCCG
Source organism: Chalcis sispes (assembly GCA_949987625.1). Lineage (NCBI taxonomy): Eukaryota > Metazoa > Arthropoda > Insecta > Hymenoptera > Chalcididae > Chalcis > Chalcis sispes. Next base: position 41,552,872 of record OX465098.1, read on the forward strand.
TGACCTTGATCTTGACCTTTAAGGTCATTTTAAGGTGAAGCCTATTTTTTTGTTTAGCAACCTTTAATTTTGACACCGGAAATAAAAAGCGCGGGCAATTTTGCATCCAAATACGATCTCCACCATTTAAAAAATTTATTCTCGGAAGGTCAAGTCCAGGTCAAGCAGTGCATGGCTGGATAGCTTGAGAAGTAGGCGTCGCTCAAAAAAATGGTTGAGACATAAGTTATAGCAAATATTTCTGGCTATCCGACGGCAATCTCAGTCGTGAACTTGACCCTTACCTTCATCCCTTCCATACACCATGTTATATCCGCCATCTTCAAATTTAAAATTTTTAAAATCTAACCTCAAGCTTGTAATCAGCGGCCTCGAAAAACCATGTGGAAAGTTTTTAGTACACTTCTGAACAAATTCAAAATTTTTCGCCGGCCATGTTGGATTCGCTATAGTCAATTTTAAAATTCTTAAAATCTGACTTTAGATTCTTAATCAACGTAAAGTAATAATTGTGTGAGCAAGAGAATACAATTTATAATATCTCTAAATCTTTCGTTTATTAATACTAAATGTGACTCTGTCAATTTTAATACTTATCATTAAGTTTGCTCCTACTTTTGATTTTTTTATTACTTCCGAGAACTGCGTGTCATTTTCTTTGATGATTAAGCCGTTTTCTTTATTCATACTTCCTTCTTTAATTTTTAGGTCTTACGATCTTATCTCTTTTCATATTGTAATCTTAAATTTACATTTTATTTGATTATTTTCTCACTGAACGAGAGCAAATAATTATTCTTATGATAAAAGGATACGGTGACAGGACGAGATCTAATGAAGATGTACTGATCTTATTCGACGATATTTCTAGGGTAGGAATGAAATCGATATCCAAATCGACAGTACAAAGGACAATTACGTATTTCAAATTAAGTAGGGGCATAAACGATCTTCCTAGATCGGGTCGTCTAGTTACAGCAACTACTGAAAATGAACCACTACATGTTGCTTTTTCAATCAATGAAGATTGCCATAGTATAGTTACCTTATTGTATTAGCAACATGATTATTATCGGATGGATTAAAATATTAGTGTCGGATGAGTGCATAATATTTTGACAAGAAAGTTGAAGTTTTATCCTAACAAGGTAAAACTTGTACATTAATTGCTTGAACATGATCCAGTTAGACGCATAGAGTTATGTAACTTGATAATGACCCGAATAACTGCTGATAAATATTTTTTGAATAGAATTGTATTTTTAGACGAAGCTATCTTCGAGCTTAATGGCTATTTTAATAGACATAACTTTAGATACTGGAGTGATGTAAACCCAATATGGATTCGGATACTCGCAGTACTCAATACCGTCAGAAAGTGAATATCTGGGCTGGCGTTATAAATAACAGTACTGTTAGGCCCTTCTTTATTGAAGGAAATCTTATTGCGATTAAGTATAAAGACATGTTCCGAAATAAAATCATCTTAGCGATTAATGCAATTGTGGGCAATGATTTTGATCAAACGTTGTTCCAGAAAGACGGTACACTATTTCATTATCAAAAAGGTGTACGTGTTTATTTGAATGGAGTGTTTCCAGAAATTTGGATAGGCAGAGAAGATGTAATACTACTGTGATCAAGAAGTAAGGTGAAATTGTCATTTAAAACTTCCGGGCATTAGGAAGACAGGTAAATTTTTTTCCCTAGGTTGGTTAGACTGTTTATAACATTTTCCAAGCGTCTGTTTGTCAAAAGGTTTAATTTTCTCTGAGTTACACGTGTTTTTGTAAACAACCAAAAGTGAATTTTTCGATTTTTACAATGGGTGATTTTGTTGAGCCAAGAACTTGCATCGAATTTTGTTTGCGGAACGAATATTCTTGTGCGGACACGTTAAAAATGTTGCGCAAGGCCTTTGATGATCAAACTATGGCACAAAAAAACGTTTATAAGTGGTACGAGTTTAAAGCGGGGCGAGAACGCGTTGAAGACGAAACACGCTCTGGACGACCATCAACGTCTACCGACGAGGGCCACGTCCAAAAAATCAAAGATTTGATGCTTGAGAATCGTCTATTGACAATTAGAGACCTCGCTGATAGTGTTGGAATATCATTTGGCTCAGCCTAAACCATTTTGACGGATGCCTTGTGTCTCAAACGCGTCAAGTCTCAATTGGTGCCAAAATCGCTCAATTTTTTGGAAAAAAAGCGTCGCGTTGATGTGAGTGAAACTTTGCTGTCTGACTATCAGGACCACTTGAAATGCATCATTACTGGAGACGAGACTTGGATTTACGCATACGACTCTGAAACCACCGACCAATTCAGCGATTATTGTGCAAAAGGCGAAGCGAGACCGAAAAGACCACGGCAAAGTCGATCGAAAATCAAGGTCATGTTAACAGTTTTCTTTGATTATCGTGGTTTGGTGCACTATGAATTCCTTCCGCCGGGCCAAACTGTCAACAAAAAATATTATGTAAACGTTATGCGTCGTTTGCGTGAAGGTATTCGTCTGAAACGGCCGGAATTATGGGCGAAAAACTCTTGGTTTCTTCATCACGATAATGCACCATGTCATACTGCATTGGTTCTACGCGACTTTTTAGCCAAAAACTCGACTCATATCGTTTCGCAACCACCGTATTCGCCTGATTTGGCTCCGTGCGACTCCTGGCTATTCAGCAAACTCAAAAGGTCCATGCGGGAACGCCGTTTTGACTTGATTGAGGAGATAAAAACTGAATCAAAGAAGGTCTTGAAGGCTATATCAGAAAAAGACTATTCCGGCTGTTTCGAGGACTGGAAAAAGCGTTGGCAAAAGTGCGTTTTATCGGACGGGGATGATTTTGAAGGAAATCGAATTGATTTAAAAGAATAAATAAAGAATTTACATTTTATAAACAAATTCACCTTACTTTTTGATCACAGTAGTAGTATGGCCAGCAGGATTTTTTGACCATAGCCCGCTTGATTTTTTATGGAGTTACCTTAAAGATAAGGTATATGAAACAAAACCAGCGAACCTTGATAAAATTTAGCAGAAAATAAGGATTAAAATCATTACTTTTAATAAAGGCATAGTTCGTTAAGCTGTAGCAGCAGTTTACTACCGCATAGCACATTGCCAGGCAGTTAAAGGTAAAAACTTTGAGCGTTTGCTACAGTAAAAATATTGATTGATATTTATTTTAAGTGACTCAACATTGCCTTCATATGATGATCTTCACTCTACCTTGTCTTTACTGTTTGGGCATCACACCACCTTGCCTTAACTGGCTGGGGTAGACTCTACTTTCATTATTATCGTCATTATTTAGCCTTGCCTTTTTTGGCTGAGCATTATACCACTTTGCCTTAACTAGCTGGGGTACACTCTAGTACCCCGCACGGTACTAAAGATTTTTGCAAGGTTCTTGCAAGGTTTCGTGAAAGGTTTGAAACCTCGCCAAAATTTTACGAAAAATATTTCTGTGATGTATCTATGTCCGCGCTTAATCCTGGTATAAACTTTTCCCGTGAAGTTGTGGAAAGATTTTTCGCTATGTTTATAAAAGATTGACAGAAAAATTGCAGAAACATTTCGTGCAGAATTTTTGCAATGTTTTTTGAAACCTCGCAAGAATCTTTCGAAAAATGTTTCTGTGATGTATCTATGTCCGCGCATAATCCTCGTATAAACATTTCCCGTTAAGATGAGGAAAGATTTTACGCTATGTTTATAAATGATTGACTGAAAAATGGCAGCAACATTTCGTGCAGAATTTGTGCAATATTTTTTGAAACCTCGCAAAAATTTTACGAAATATGTTGTAGTGATGTTCCTGTGTCCGCGCATAATCCTCATAGCAACATTTTCCGCAAAGATGAGTAACATTGAATAAAACCTTGCATAAAGCTTCTTGTGAGCTTTCTACAATGATTTTTTTAAGCTTCCTAAAAGATCAAATTATCTTCCAAGAAACTTTCACAGAATATTGATGTAGTATCGAAATATCTGACTTAACAAAACTGTTAGTTATCTCCCATGAAAGATTCCAGTAACTTTTTATACAATCTTTCTGAAAGATCATTTGTAACCTTTATTAAGGAGGGCGCCAGCGCCCCCTGGTAAGTTTTGGTACTAACCACGGGCGCCTGGCGCACCCATTTATACATTAAATTGATGCATTAAAAAATTAAAAACTTTTTTTTAATTATACATTTTAATATTTAGTAAAATGTAATGTATCACCTTTGCTTGTAATCTATCACCTTTGCTTTTTTTTATGATCTTTCAAATAAAAAAGAAGCATTAACATTCGTATATTCGTTACGAAGATACGATATGCGCCCCAAAATTTTCATCAAATCGCTCTTCAAGCATTTTGTCTGATATCTAGATTCATATTGAGATAAGATAATCTGAACAAGATAATCTCTTGTTTTTATCACATCATCTCTTTATATGCATATATATATATATATATATATATATATATATATATATACTAACTATACTGAAATAGAATATATATAGTATATTTGTAATAAATGTGTAGATATATATATATATATATATATATATATATATATATATATATATATATATATATATATATATATATATATATATATATATATATATATATACATATATACTATTTTAGAGGTTATTTGTGTATTGATTTGATTTATATATACCATTTTAGAGGTTATATTTTTTAAAGATTTTAAAGAACCTATATACAGGGTGGTCCGTTTCAATCTACCATTTGAAATAGCTTTAAAGGGAGATGGTTATATAAAAAAAATGTCCAGACAAAAGTTGTAGGAGTTAAAGAGGGTCGTCTAGCGCTGACCTTGGCGTTAACCTTGAGGTCAAATTTGAAGGTTATTTGAGGGTGAAATCGTGAATTTTGAAAGGAAATCCTAATTCCTTATTACAGATTCTGATTCTGCATAGATAAATGTGAAAGTTCTGTCACAATTGTTTTTGATGCGTGACAGATGGCGCTGTAATCGACAGTTTTAATCTATCGATGCGAATATCTCAACAACTACGCATATGAAAAGGTAGAAAAAGTAAATTTGTTAATCTGAATAGGGGGACATGCAATGACATGACAACCGACCCCTCCTCTAACCCCGCGTATGGAGCGGTTTGAACTTAAAAATCTTAGATGGGTACCTTAATTTTATATTGCAGATTCTGATTCTGCGTCGAAAAATATCGAAATATTGTTCGGAACATTTTTTAGATTCGTGACTGATGTCGCTGTAATCGATAAAATTAAAAATGCGTACAAAAATCGTTACCGAATTAGAATTTCTCGAGGAATACACATCGTGTTCTGAAAATTAGAATTCTGTGCATAAATAAGTTTAAAAAAAATCTGTTGTCCCCGAGTAACTCTAGAAGTAGAATAAACGTTTTCATCAAAACAGATTTTTTTTAAACGTATTTATCCACAGAATTCTAATTTGCAGAACAAGATTTGCATCCCTCGAGAAATTCCAATTCAGTAACGATTTCTGTATGCATTTTTAATTTTATCGATTACAGCGACATCAGTCGCGAATCTAAAAAATCATCTGAACAAAATTTCCATACTTTTCAACGCAGAATCAGAATCTGCAATATAAAATTGGGGCACCCTTTTCAGACTTTTTAATTAAAACAGCTCCATACGGTGGGTTAGAGGGAGGGGGGTCGATTGTCGTGTCATTGCATGTCCCCCTATCCAGAATAACAAATTTTCCTTTTCTACCTTTTCATATGCGTAGTTGTTGAGATAGTCGCATCGATAAATTAAAACTGCCGATCACAGCGCTATCTGTCATGCATCGAAAACAATTTTTGTGAGAGAACTTTCATATTTATCGACGCAGAATCAGAATCTGTAAGCAATCAAGGGGTTATTAATTATATTTACTATTTCTCAGTTAAATTATAGAAAAGTATTTATAATTTCTTAGTAGAATTGTCAAAAGGTATTATTTCGTGGATATGGTAATTAGTGGTTATATTTTTCAATTAAGCTGTTCGTGGATTAATACTATTAATGTTATATATTTAATTGGAAGTATTTATTGTTGACATTATTCAAAAAAATATTGGGTGTACAACTTTGCTTCCGCCGTTTTTTTTCCGAAAATCAAGGCTTTATTGTAAAAAACTGGTCATACATTTATGATTCGAAGTATTGTCCATCGCTGGCCACTACTTTCTCCCATCTTTCAGGCAGCATACAAATCCCACATTAAAAAAACTGATCATTTTTCAAATCGATCCACGAATCGATCCAATTTTTTACTTCTTCATAAGACCGAAAGTGCTGGTCAGCCAGGCCGTGTGCCATTGATCAAAACAAGTGATAGCCCGAGGGAGCGACGTCTGGAGAATGCGGCGGGTGGGGTAGGACTTCCCATTTCAAAGTTTCCAAGTATGTCTTGACCACTTTCGCAACATGGGGTCGAGCATTGTTATGCTGTAAAATCACTTTATCATGTCTCTCGTCGTATTGCAGCCGTTTGTCTTTCAATTTCCGGCTCAAACGCATTAATTGCGTTCGATAACGATCGCTTGTGATTGTTTCAGTCAGTTTTAACAACTTATAATACACTACGCCGAGCTGGTCCCACCAAATACTGAGCATGACTATGGAACCGTGAATATTTGGTTTGGCCGTCAACGTGGGAGCATGGCCGAGATATTCCCATGATTTTCTGCGCTTAGGATTATCGTAGTGAACCCATTTTTCGTCCCCAGTCACAATGCGATGCAGAAATCCTTTCCGTCTTTGCCTTGCAAGCAGCTGTTCACGAACACACAGACGCTGTTCAACATCTCTCGGCTTTAACTTGTACGGCACCCAATTTCCTTGTTTCTGAATCATTCCCATGACTCTTAGGCGTTTTGAAATGGCTTGTTGCATCCCTCCCAATAATCCTGCCAATTCTTGTGGCGTTTGACACGAGTCTTGATCAAGTAATGCCTCCAATTCTGCATCTTCGAAAACCTTCTTTCTTTCACCGCCATGCTGATCTTCGACGTTAAAATCGCCGTTCTTAAAGCGTTGAAACCACTCTCGGCACGTTCTTTCACTAATAGCGGCCTCAACGTAGGTATTTAAGAGCATTTGATAAGCCTTAGTCGCAGATTTCTTCATATTAAAGCAGAAAATTAAAACCTCCCGCAAATGACGAGAATTTGGCTCGTAATCTGACATGTTTAATCAAGAATAATTTTATGACGCAGACACAAATCGACTAATATTTCGATGGCGTTATGTTTACAAATACCTAAGCTTATTGTATGACATCTATGATCTATTAATTTCAACTACCACTTACTGCTACAGCCATCTATTGCAAAACGGTGTAAGCAAAGTTGTACACCCACTAATAAATATGAAATAATTGTACTTAAAATAAAAACAATTTTATGTTTACAATTTCTCAATGAAATTGTAAATAAGTATTTATTATTTCTAAGTAAAATTGTACAGTCTGTCAAGTAAGAGCGTAGTCGACTTCATCGACAGGCAATAAAAGATTTCGCTCTAGTTTTTTCGCAAGCTAATAGAGAAAAGCTTTGTCCTTAATGCATTGTTAACAAAGATTCAGTTGTCGTTGATCTTTTAAAAGAGAATTACGTTAAACGCCATAAATGCTAAGTACGCGTCGCGCTACGAGGCTGTGTTCCTATGCATCCACCTGAAAGGTCCTAAAATGTCGCAATCAGCGGCTGCTAAATATATGAGAAAGTTGAAGGCATTTGTACAGAAGTAAATACAGCGATATAAAGTGGCTAAAAATGTCGACGATTTAATAGAACGTGGCTCGATAGAAAAAGTGAACAAAGAAGATAAAAAAAATAGTGAATCTGTTTTCGCGGAATCCTGCTTTAACACTGCGGCACGGACAAGCAAAATTAATAACAAAAGGTTTAGATATATCCTACGAAACTATCTGAACCCATCTTCGTACTCATCATCTGAAATGGCGCAACACAATGAAGAAGCCTCTGTTGACTGAGAAACATGTCACAAAGCGACTCGCTTGGGCCCTTGAGAATATTGATAGAGATTTTGAAAATGTCATTTTTACTGATGAATTTTCTATATGGGCACGTTCTGTCCACACGCGAGCCTGGTCAACTCTCACCAATAGGCTTGTTCAGCGGACCGTAAAACATGGAATAAAGGTGCATCTTTGGGGCTGCTTCTCAAAGCAGGGATTCGGCACTTTGCACCTCTTTACTGACAACCTAAATGCCGAGAAAATGATAACAATCTACAAAAAGGCTTTACTGCCATCTGCTAAACGATGGTTCATCACAAAAAATTAAGATTAGATTCTGCAGGAGGACAACGATCCTAAACACCGCAGCAAGCTCTGTACACAGTGGAAGACTCAATCTGGCCTCGTTACATTGGATTGACCGTCGCAGTCGCCCGATGCAAACCCTATTGAAAATGTGTGGGCATATATTAAACAGAAGCTTGGTGGAAGACGCAAATACACTTTGAAGCAGTTGTCTTACGAAATTCGTCGGATCTAGAGATCCTTGCCACTAGAATACGCCGTCAAATTAGTAGAAAGCATGCCTCGGAGATGCCAGGCAATTATCGACGCCAGTGGTGACTGGACACATTATTGACCAAATTGCATCATTGTTTGTAATGTGTTCAATGTATATATAAATATAAAAGTTTCATCAAATAAATTTTTTTATAAATTAACACGACCACGCTCTTACTTGACAGACTGTAAAACAGTTTTAATTCTGTGGATATGGTAATACCCACATAACACTAGAGATTTTTGCAAGGTTTCATGAGAGGTTTGAAAATTCGCAAAAATTTTACGAAAAATATTTTTGTGATGCATCTATGTCCGCGCATAATCCTTGTATAAATATTTCCGTTAAGTTGAAGAAGGATTTCACGCTATGCTTATGGAAGATTGACAGAAAAATTGCAGGAACATTTCGTGCAGAATTTGTGCAATGTTTTTTAAAACCTAGCAAAAATCTTACGAAATATGTTATAGTTATGTTCCTGTGTCCGCGCATAATCCTTATATGAACATTTTCCGCAAAGATGAGTAACATTGAATGCAGCCTTGCATAAAGCTTTTTGTGAGCTTTCTAAAATGATTTTTTAAAACTCCCCAAAAGATTTAATTATCTTCCAGGAAGCTTTCACAGAATATTGACGTAATATCGAAATATCTGACTTAAGAAACTGTCAGTTATCTCCCATGAAAGATTTCAGTAACTTTTTACACAATCTTTGTGGAAGATCATTTGTAACCTTTATTAACTTCTATTGAGTATTTTATATATTTTAGAATTTTATTATTTATTATGATTATATAACACATCGTTTAATAAGTCCCGAGACTAACCCAGAGATCGTGCTAGTAGTACCAAACTGGCCATGTTTCCATAGAGTGCGAACCTTTACATGAAACGTGTAAAAATTTTACGTCGATCGGATCATAGACAGCAGAGTTATCGAGGTTAGAGTAAAGTCACTTTGTAATTTGTTTGAAAAATGGAAAAAAGCGAGTTTCGCGTGTTGATAAAACATTGTTTTTTAATGGGTAAAAACACCGTAAAAGCCCAGCAATGGCTTGGAAAACATTATCCGGACTCCTCTTCATCCAAACCAACGATTTGTCGTTCGTATGCTGAGTTTAAACGTGGTCGTACGGACACAAACGATGCGGAACGTTCGGGTAGGCCATTGGAAGCCGTTACACGGGAAAATGTGAGTGAAGTGTTAAAAATTGTAATGAAAAATCGCAAAGCAAAGGGCCGTGAGATTGCAGAAATAACACAGATATCATCTGGAAGCGTATTTACAATCCTTCATGAAAAATTGAGCATGAAAAAGGTTTTTTCCAAGTGCGTGCCGCGATTGCACCAATGCACCATGCCACAAGTCCATGAAAACAATGGCAAAATTGAACGAATTGGGCTTTGATTTGCTTTCTTACCTCCCGTATTCGCCAGATTCAGCCCCTAGCGACTACTGGCTGTTTGCTGATCTCAAAAAAATGCTCCAGGGAAAAAAATTTGGCTCGAATGAGGAGGTCATTGCCGAAACTCAAGCCTATTTTGAAGCAAAGGATAAATCCTTCTATAAACATGGTATAGAAATGTTGGAAAGGCGTTGGAAAGATTGTATCACTCTAAAAGGAGATTATATTGATGAATAAAAATGATTTTTGAAAAAAAATGTTTTTGTTGTTAGTCTCGGGACTTATTGAACGATGTGTTACATATTTTTAACATCCGCATTACATTAAATCGTTTATTCGTATTGTCGCATATGTTATTTTACACATTATTTTACGGAAAAAAACGCAGTAAAATGTTTGATTTACGGTGGGATCGAACCTGGGTCCTTCGCGTTATAAAGCAGACGCCCTAACCGTTACGCTATGCAACGCTTGCAGAACTAAGATTTAAATTTTAATCATAAGTTGCATGACAATCTATGTACACTGGTATTGATTTTACATTCAAAATTTCTTCTATAGTGTAAAGTGTAACGTCGGTAGCGCTACTTTTTGTCTTATTTTCGTCAATACTGCAATTTTTGCCGTTTTTGAGCCTAAGCAGTGAAGCTTATAGGCTCGGGTTGGCAGAGGATAATCGTGAGAGTTCTTAGGAGAGGTGTGTAGTGCAGGATTGAGTAGTTGCAGAAGCCTCTATTCCTAAATTGGAAGCAGGCTCGAGCCCTACTCTGGATGAGGTCCTACCAAAGTGACTTAGGTTCAGAATAATCGGCCGCTCTTTGGCCATAAACTCTGTTGTATGATTGAGATAGATGTGGAGAAAAGAATATGTAGAGCAATTTTAAAATTAAAACTCACTTTCTTTATTGAAGGTATTAGGCAGTGGTGTCCAGTCCTCTCTCTCTTTCTCTCTCTCTCTCTATCTTGCTGTGGTTGACTTCTCGTCGTCTTCTTCTTCTTATTTATAAAATTGAATAGTCTGTTTGGCGTAGCTGGTTCGTAGTGGCTTCCTAGTAATTTCCTTGTAGTTGCTTACGATCTGCTCGTAGTGATAATACCTTGCTCGCTTGTAGTAGTATAACTTGTTCCCTAGTAATGTTCCTCGTAGTAATATTTCCGTAGTAATGTTTCCGCAGTAATATTTCCGTAATAATGTTTTGCGTAGTACGTGGTCCTCGAGTGCTGCCTGAGGTCTGCTACCTTATGATCATTTGGTGCCGTATTTAACTGCGTTGGAAAGGCTACTCAGCAAATTCCTTCTTTGACCGGGAAATTCGGAAAGAGGCCGAGTTTTTCAGGCCCCCCTCTTCCGGGCGGCTTCTTGGTTAGAGAGAGAGAGAGAGAGAGAGAGAGAGAGTTAGAGAGAGAGATGAACCATTTTTACAGAGTTTTTACAATAAAATTATGTTAATGTAAATTGTATTTAAGGTTTAATGCGTATTACAACAGAACGAAGTTTTTCGTCGTATTTTACATAATTAGGTAAAGAATGAGTATTTAAATAATAGAAAAAAGATTGCTGATTTTATTATTACAAAGGAGAAGATAATGATATTTTTAAATAGTCATTGTTTAAAAGTTATAATTTTTAATTAATGGACTGTTGTGGAGGAATACTTGTTTAAAAAAATTATTAAATAAATGATTGTAAATTCATATTGTAATTTCTATTATTAATAATAATTTTGATTACAAAATGTAATTATTAATACAATTTTTTTTTGTACAATTTGGTTTATAAAATAAAATTGCTGGTCGCGGACTATCATTCTATTCTAGTGAAATAGTAATAATTAGGATCGTTGAATGGTTAATTTGAATTAATTATTTCTTACAATTTATTTAATTAATTACTTATTTTTATCTTATTAATTGTAAAAAAAAAAATTATTTTGAGTGTATTACAAGAATTCATGACATTCCAGATGATTGCACAATGTTCTAAATTACGCTATAAGAAAGACTACCTTGCGTAAATTTGTGTGTCAAATATCAATAAAATTGGTATTGACTGATTTAGCGATTTTATTTTATTATGATGATGATATTTTATTATGACATGTGTGCGACTAAGTTTAATGAGAGCGGCTATTCAACTCTCGGTTTAAGCTTAGGTTGAGTTTTCCAATGGTCTACGTCAGTGGAGAGTGCGTCGAGTAGGTTGTGGAGGGGATTGTTGTGTTAGTAGAGAACTTTTCGGCTGACAAAACACAAAAAAAACGGAGGTCATGCACCGACGTTACAAAAGTATTTTTCTAAATTAGGAAATAATTAATTCAATATATTTGAATTGTAATTATATCTTAATTTTAAAAAGTATTTTACACTATACAAGAAATTTTAAATGTAAAATCAATACGAGTACAAGTGTATGAGGATTGCTATGCAACTTATCATTCAAATTTAAATCTTAGTTTTTCAAGCATTGCATAGCGTTATGGTAAGGGCGTCTGCTTTATAATGCAAAGGACCCGGGTTCGATCTCACCGTAGGTCAAACATTCATCTGCGTTTTTTTCCGTAAAATAATGTGTAAAATGGCATGTGCGACAATGCGAATAAACGATTTAATCTAATGCGTATGTTAAAAATAAAGATAATCATAATAAAAAATAAAATTCTAAAATATATAAAATACTAAAGTAAAGTTTTTATAAAGGTTAAAAAAAAGTATTTTAAAAGGTTTCATCAACTACTTTCAAAAATGTTTTTTTTTTAATATTTCTATAAATTTTATAGAAATGTTTTTTAAACTTGTATCGAAAGGTTTATAAAAGGAGCTAGAAAACGTTGCTAAAGAGTTTAAAAACGGACATTAACTCATTTTAAAAACATTTTTTAAAGTTTTTAAATAGTTTCTTATCCTTTCATAGAACGTTTTAGAAACATTTTAAAAACCTTTCGGTCTGCGTGGGTTTCTACACTTATTTCTACGTATATTTCTACACTGACTTCCATATAGATATCGACATAATTTCCACGTAGATTTCTACACTGATGTCACGTTGAAACCCACGTGGTAATCTACGCGGAAATCCACGGAAAAATCTACGCGGAAATCCACGTAAAAATCTACGCGGAAATCTACGTGGAAATCCACATACAGTGTGTTATTGGACTGATTTCAGTGTAGATTTCCATGTCAAAATCCACGTGGATTTCCATGTGGATTTTCACGTGGATTTTTGCAACTAGGTACTAATTACTATTATTAACCAATACTAATTATTATAAATACTTTGTAAGGGTATTTAATATTTTTAAAATATTATTAGCAGTTATTAGCTTATTTAAAGAGTCACAAATTTCTTTTAATCAAAAGTTGAAAAGCTAATAAAAGCTAACAAAACATAAGAAAAACTAAGAAATGTTAGTAAAAGTTAGTAACTATTAACAATTGTTACTAGAGTCCAAATTCCACACTTTATAAACTAATAATAATAGTTATTAGATTTTATTAGCTCTTTTGACATTCAGTTCATTTCCGCTTCGGATTTAACTTATTTTTATAAAGTTTTTACACAAACATTTTGTAAAATATAAAAATGATAAAATCATAAAAAGAACAATGGCCAAAAATTTCTCGAAATATTTACATTATTTTCTTAGAACAAACGTTAATTTTATTACATTCTACAAAATTTTACAACTTTTTATAATTTAATTTTCTTTTATCTGTTCAACTAATGCATCATATAGTGCAATCATTCATCACAGATTACTTTCATAATAAATCTAACATAATATTTTATAATTTTATAAATATTCTACCCAATTTAAGAAATCTAAATACAACCTTTTTAATAAAAAGAAAATTATGGTAAGTGTGGGTTGTCGTTTAAACATATTTTTCTGTTCTCCCTTTATGTATTATCAATTTATCGAATATTTGTATGGCACCTGTGAGTCACTTATCAAAAAGAATATTTAAAATCAGCATTTTTGACTCTCAAAAGCTGTGGAATCAATTAATATTGCTAAGTATTTTTTTTTTTATTGACACATTTTCTTTTAACGATAGCTGATTATTAATGTTGTTATATATAATATGCTAATGAATATCTACATGTAAATACAACAATCTTTTAAATACAAAAAAATTATCGTCTTCGTTGTTATTGAAAAATATGGAAAAATATAATTAATAATTAATTTTCATAAACATACTTTCAAATTTTCTTCAATTTTAAAATATTTTAGACTAAAGAAAGCAATAAAATATAATAATTTCGCTGAACATCATCTTTCTTTTTATTAATGTATTTTTTGACCGCTACCTGGTCATCATTTACTTATTGGATTAATAAAAAGTCATTACACAAATTTGTACGCACAAAAGTTGTTAAATCTATTTAATGTTGTTCAGTATTTCAATATTTGTGACGAACACATTTATTTTATAATTTTAGTTAATACTAAAGAATATTATTTTATATTTTATACGATTTTCTTTTGAAATGTGTAACGGGGTAAATTTATTCACACCCGCTAACAACGCAGGACCTTCCTCTGGTCCTGCTTTATCTTCTTTTGTGTGTGAGGGGCCTTGCCTAAAGCCCTGCGACCGGTGTTGCTCCCACCGGGCTCGGCTGCTCAGTATGTGTGCCAACGATCGGTTGGCACACCCGCGGAGGCGGCGGTATTCGGGATAGGGACGCTGTAGGGAAGAAAAAATAAGAACGCACTGACTCAGTGCTAAAATGCTTTTTTAATAAATAAACACAAGCAAAACAATACAAAAGTTAATAAATCATCGCGGAGAGGTCTAATTACGCGTAGAGCAATTAGTATTGCTTTACGCGCAATACTAATTCTCAAGGTGCGCACTGCGCACGCGCATCCTCTTCGCTTCGCGCGGCTACACACACACGTGTAGTCTATGGACGGCAGATATAGAGAGAGCAGTTCCCTCTCTATACTGCCGTAGTCCGTGACTGCTCGAGTGAGAGCGTCTCTTACTCTCACCCGACGCTGCAGTCTATGGTTGAGCAAGAGAGCTCGTTACTCTCGCTCAACTGCGTGCTCGCAGGTTGTACGAGTAAGAGCGGCTTTCTCTTACTCGTACGCCTATTCTATGATAGTGCGAGAGAGAGATCGATCCTCTCACTCGCACTCGCGCGGCCTAATCGAATCTCTGTTATGTCTATATATGCCTGACGCGATCGCACACGCGTCAGGAAAACTAAATATAATATATTCGCAGACTAGCTAATACGATTAAGTGGCCACTTTCTTTTACTATCTTTGATCGCGGAATTACTCAATTACTGCTGCGTAGACTCGTCGAAAAATCTTCGGAAAAATACTCTATTTCTTGTCTTCGATATTGATACGTGCGGCTGGTAAAACGGTTTGGACGTGAAGAAGGCTTGAGCGGAGGGCTCCTCCTTCCCCTCTCACCTATCGGTTTTCCCACGTAGCGCTATCGATTCTTGATCGATAGCGCCGCGTTTTGGTACGCCGCGGATTCTCGCGCCTTTTTCCGCGTCAAGCCCTCGGTCGCTTGATCGCTGGCGCCGCATATCGTCTCGCCGCAAACTCTATTTCTCTCGCCTATAGCAGGTGGCTTAATCTCTATAAGCCACCTGTCACAAATGTTACTTTGAATTGAAATATCGAAGTATACAAAATATCAATGATGTGAAATGATTCTGTTTACTCTTACATTTATTTATTTTTTATTTGAATTCAATTCAATAATTAACAGATGATTTTATTTTGTTTTCTTACGATAGAAGGAAGTTGTTTCGAATGAAACCACTGAAATCAAATAATTTTTTTAACTATATTTTTCTATATCTTTTATGCTATATTCTTATACAACTTATATATTTCATGAAAAGTTACTCGTGACATGTAATTAAAACCATACTTGCCGGACACTTGTAGAGTGTAATGATCGAGAATATAAATAATAAAATATATAGAATATAAAAAATAAATGAACATTTAATTTATTAATTATATTTTACTATTTCTATTTAAGTTATGAAGTGCTTTATTTTTTAAATGAAAAATTATCAAATGTTGAAAAATTGTTATTGACAAACTTTAATAATTTTTTATTACATACACAGATTTTAAATATATATATATATATATATATATACGTGTATATATATTTAAAATCATACAAATATACAAGATATGAAATCGTGTAAATTTTTTATTTTTCCTTCAACATTTATTAAAGAAAAAATTAGCATATGCTATGTCTTTTTTGTATATTGTAAATGTACTTGTATACATAGAAAGTATAGCTGAAAGTTTTGAATCTTATTATTCGTATGTCGTACCCAATTATGTTTCAGTTATAACATAAAACTATTTCAGTATCTAAAAATATATCTTGATTATATAAATTACCACGAGCATTACTGTCTGCTTGTTGAAGTTTAAACATAGACAAACTATTACAGTATCTAAAAATATATGTTAATCACATAAATTACTGCAAGCATCACCATATACTCTACAAGTGTTCAGCAAATATGTTCTTAATTACATGTTACAAGTAACTTTTTATGAAATATATAATTTGTGAGAGAATATAGCATAAAAGATAAGAAAAAATATAGTTAAAGAATTATTTAATTTTAGTGGTTTCATTCAAAGCAACTTCCTACTATCGTACAAAAACAATATGTAAATTATTGAATTAAATTAAAATAAAGACTAAATAAATGTAAGAGTTAACAGAATCATTTAACATCATTGATATTTTGTATACTTTGATATTTCAATTTAAAGTAACATGTCAAAAAAAATTGTAAAAAATATAAAATAATATTTTTTACTTTTAACTATTTGTAAAATAAATGTGTTCAACACAAATACTATAATACTTAACAACATTAAATAGATTTCACAACTTTCGTGCGTAGAAATTTGTGTAATGACTTATTAATCCGATAAGTAAATGATGACCAGGTAACGGTCAAAAAATACATTTATAAAAAGAAAGATGATATTTAGCAATATTATTATATTTTATTGCTTCCTTTAGTCTAAAATATTTTAAAATGAAAGGAAATTTGAAGTATGTGTATCAAAATTATGACGTGTGCGTGCGTACATAGTCCCGACTCTTTCCTAACCCATCTCTCGCCATACCTACTTCCTACCGCCTACGGGAGGTGGCGCACACACAGTCGGACGACTGGTGCCGCTGCGTGGGAGATGCTTTCCCTCTCCACCAACACG
Source organism: Chalcis sispes (assembly GCA_949987625.1). Classification (NCBI taxonomy): domain Eukaryota; kingdom Metazoa; phylum Arthropoda; class Insecta; order Hymenoptera; family Chalcididae; genus Chalcis; species Chalcis sispes. The sequence goes on from OX465098.1 coordinate 41,570,090, forward strand.
CTACCTCTCGCGACCGCGAGAGGCGCTCTCCCGTAAGGCCTCAGCTCAGACCCGCTTCTCGAGCTCGACACTTACGCTTCGGCGACTGCCTCGAGTAGTCGCCTCTGCCTTCTGAGAGCGATCGTGCGCCTACCGCATACCCGCTCCAGGTCAATGCGAAATTAGCGCCTCGCGCTGCCCCGCAGACCTACTGGACGTCCGTCCAATTCTTCCGCGTCTTTCCCTCGTATTCCGGCAACCGCCACGAATACCTTCGGCTCACGAGCGATTTTGCGCCTGGCGCATTTCACGCTCTGCGGTAAGCGATCTCTTCGCCTGGCGCTGTACGCTAACCGTGGTCGAACGCAAGTTCGACGAGCCACTTCCCTCCAACGGTCAGGGTGTCCTGAGCACCTAGGTTCGGGCTAGCGATTTTGCGTTCATACGCTAAGCGCTGTCGTCCCGGGGATTAGCGAACACCGCGCCTGGCGCGAACCGCTGATCTCGTCCCGCCTTGCGGGACTCCTACGGGGCTCTAACGACTCCTTGCCGTTATCCGGTCCTTATCGCCCCTTATCTTTTTTTTTTTGCGTCTCTCTCTCTCTCTCTCTGTCTCTGTCTCTCTCTCTCTCTCTCTCTCTCTCTTTCTCTCTGACACTAACACATATCCACGCACACTCGCACATCTCGCCGACATACACAACCCCATAGACGCGACATAAATCTTAATCTTTGTGTTGTGTTCTCTTATTTTCTCTTTCCTGAATATTTTTTTTTCTTCACTTCCCCGTCCACCTGTCAGGCAGCTTTGACAGAGCTCTGCACCGTGAGCTCAAGTCAAATTGGCGCCCAACGTGGGGCTAGATTAGGTTTGGCGATTTTACCACGTCTCGCACACGCAGACACGGTAACTTCGTTGCGAAGTCTTAGTCGAGCACGCTGGACGCGTGCACGAACTTCAAGCACACCCCGAGATGCGTTATGCAGCGCAAACCGCTGACAGCCGGTAAAAAACCGTCGCAAACGACTTCCGACAGTCGCAAAACAGTCGGTGGCGCCCAACTAATACAACCGCGAACGCGCAGCCAAGCACAAAAAGAAGGCACTTTCACGCTTCCGCCGAAAAGTTTGCTCGAAAAGAATTCGACGCAAAAGACTATTTCAGATAGAAGAGAGGGCACACGAGAACATCGAATGGAACCCGACCAGCCTACACAGCCTAGTGTGAGTACTGACACAGCAAGTGAGGCACCTCCTCAGGTAACCGTTATGGAGGAAGTACGTAATTTATTACGTGCGCTAGTGGTCGGCAATCCAGAGCTTCCCGAGTTCGCCGGTCGGGAATACGAAGACCCGAACACATTTATACGCGAGTGCGAGGCAGTATTTCAAATAAATAAGACGGACGCTCATGCGCGTGTTCGACTGGCCACACGCGCTCTCAAGGACGATGCCGCTCGCTGGTGGTCAGTCTACAACAACTTAAACGTAAGCTGGGAGAAGTTCTGCGAACTTCTTCGCAGCAAATATGCGGCACAGGCCGTGCTAATGAAGCTGTCCGCTCAGCTCTACGGTCAACCGCAGGGAGAGAGAGAAAGCACGGGCCTCTTTCTCGAACAGCGACACCTTCTCGCACGGCGATTATTACCTGGGGCCTCCGAGGATCGCATCATTGCAGTTCTTTTGGAATCTCTTCGAGGTTCTATAAGAAAGTTGTTGCGAGCCTCACAGTTTCAAACAGTTGAGGAGTTGATTACTCGAGCCGTAGAGATAGAGCAAGATGAAGCCGAAGAGAAGAGTGCACTTCGCCGCGCCACTGCGCAGTCTGGCGCGACTGCACCTCGAGCACCTGCAGCGCCGCAAGAAAGCCAGTTGCCTCGGTGCAATTATTGCCCGGAGAGACACTGGCATCGTGATTGCCCGAAGAAGCCTCAGCCCAGAAGTACGGGAAACTGGCGAGGGACAGAAGCCGCCGCGGCCGGCCCTGCCCCGGGAGCAGCGGTGCCGTAATTTTAACAGCGCAGCTACCAGGCACAAGCACCGGATTTTTAACGGTTAGTGTTAATAACCAAGAAACAAGTGCTCTAGTGGACTCAGGTGCTAGTGACAATTTTATTCGGTCGTGTTATGTAACGAGTAAAACGAAAGTGGAAAAAGTGAATTTAAAAGTGAATCTCGCGTGTCGCGGTACGACAATGTCGATTTCGCGAGTGTGTTGGTTGCCGCTCCGTATAAGAGACTATACAGCAATAGTGAAGTTTTATATATGCGACGAGCTGAGCACGCAGGTAACCTTAGGACGTAGCTGGCTCAAAGATGTCAAAGCCGTGCATGATTATAATCTTGAGTGTTTATACTTTGGTAACGATACGCGCCAGCGAGTATATTTTCATAAGGACACTGCCACGCCAGTGAAAAGTGTAGTGCCACCTCCAGACTTTCTCGCGAGCGTGCAGCACGGTTTTCCGAGTGAGCAAGTGAGTAAACTAAGTGCGGTGATAAGTGAATACGCGGATTTATTTTTTTATAACGGGCCGCTTCGCCAAACGAAATTTGTCACTCATGATATCGAACTGAAAGACGAGACGCCTTTTCGGCTCGCGCCATACCGATATTCAGTGCAGAAAAGAATTGCGATAAACGAGCAAGTGCGCGAAATGCTCGCGGAAGGGTTGATCGAGCCATCAACTTCGCCCTATTGCTCGCCGATAGTAATGGCCGCGAAAAAAGACGGAAAATATCGTTTTTGCATTGATTTTCGCCGCCTTAACTCGGTGACTAAGGATATTACGCCGAATTTACCGCGAATGCAGGAGTTAGTGCGCGAGATTGGCACGGCAAAGATATTTACAACGCTCGACATGAAAAGCGGTTATTGGCAGATCCCGCTTACGGAACGCTCTCGGCCTTATACAGCCTTCGCTACTCCGGATGGCGGACTCTACCAATGGCGCGTAATGAGTTTCGGGCTGAAAAATGCACCGACTGCGTTCAACGATTTTATAACACAACAAGTGCTGTGCGGATTCATCAACGTGTTTGTGCGTTCTTATTTAGACGATTTCTTAATATATTCGGATTCGTGGGAACAACATCTGACGCACTTACAATTAGTGTTTGAACGGCTCCGAATCTTCAATTTAACTTGTGCAATACCGAAGTGCTTCTTTGGACAACGGTCACTTGAATACCTCGGACACACTGTCTCAGCCGAGGGTAATTGCGCGAAACTCGAGCACGTAAAAGCGATTCTCGACGCTCCGGTGCCGCAAAACAAAAAAGACTTGCGCAGATTCTTTGGTATTTGCGGGTGGCTTCGCGAATATGTGCCGAATTTCGCGAAAATAGCGCTTCCACTTACACAGCTGCTCGCGGCGAATCAGCCTTTTAAATGGACTAACGACCTACAGTGCGCATTCGATCGTGTGAAGGACGCTTTTCGAGTGCCGCTAAAATTGTGCCGTCTAGACCCTAGCAAGCCACTGGTATTGCAAACAGATGCGTGCGCAACGGGCATGGGCGCAGTGCTGTATCAAGTAGGCGAGCAGGGCGAGAGACGTGTGATCACTTATGCCTCTGCCAAATTTACAAAAGTGGAAAAACGTTATCACTCAAACGAACAGGAGTGCTTAGCCGTGATCTGGGCCCTTCGTAAATTTAAGCATGTGCTTGAGGACGGCAAATTTATCCTTCGGACGGACAACCGCGCGCTTACATGGCTCGATAAAATAAAGGAAGGTAAAAGCAAGCTGCACCGTTGGGCCATATACCTCCGTAGCTACAACTTTACCGTCGAGCACGTAGCTGGTAGAGACAATGAACTTCCAGACGCTCTCTCTCGGGAGCCCAACGAAGAAATCTTTGAAAATAAAGAGGAAGAACTTGACGCCTTGCTACCTCCAAGCTCTCAACCGCAGCAAGAAGAGCTGCAGCTAGCTTCTATGAGCGCTAGTGATCTCTACGCTCAACTTGGCGAAGCACAGGCCCGCGAGAAACCTGACGAGGAGCTGGAGAAAATCCTAACGTCAAATCAGCGCCTGGAAAATGTTAACGGGGTGTACTTCGTGACGGAGTGCGGGCGTGCTCCTCGCGCCTACGTGCCAACAGCGTGCCGCCCGATGGTACTACAGTACTTGCACGATGACCCGTTAGCAGGCCACCCCGGTTTCGCCGAAACATTACGCGCCGCCCGAGAAAGTTTCATCTGGCCTCGAATGCGCGAAGGAGTGCGGCGGAAGGTCGCGCAGTGTTCCGCTTGCGCAACGACTAAAGTGGCGAAACCGATTGCGCAAGGAGAGCAAAAACCCCGAGAACCGTTCGAGCCATGGGACACCGTTGCCCTCGACTTAATGGGGCCATATCCAAGGTCATCGAGAGGTAAACGGTATATACTAGTTGTTACCGATTTGTTCTCTCGATGGACAGAAGCATTTGCATTGCCTAACGCCGAAATTGTAACGATTGCACCCGTTATAGAGAGCGAAGTTTTTATGAGGTGGGGATATCCTCGCGTGTTGCTCTCAGACAACGCGCCACAGTTCCGGGGTCCTGCTTGGAAGAAACGATGTAAGGAGTGGGGAGCCGAGCCGTATACAACGCCAGCCTACCACCCGCAGGCTAATCCAACAGAAAGGCGGAATCAGGAGTTGAAAAAGGGCATGCGACTACGGTTAAATGGCCGTAATCAAAGAGAATGGGATCGCCACCTACCTGTCATTCTTTTTAATATGCGTAGAAGGGAGAATGCTCGCACGGGGCAAACTCCCAGCTACACTTTACTCGGACGCACGTTGCCGCGGCCAGGAGAACGGACGTTTTTCGACGCAGCCGCGCAAATGCGCGTTGAGGAAGCTCGAAACATTCAAGCAGAAAAAACAATAAACATCGGTAGTACACCTGTATGCCTGCAACCCGGGGAGTGGGTTTATTTAAAAAACTTTGCGCTGTCGAACGCAGCGACAGGGTTTAATGCAGGTTTAGCACCTAAATGGACCGGCCCGTACAAAGTTGTAAAAGCATGCAGTCCCGACGTGTACATTATAGAAAGACCGGGGCAAGAGCCCATTAAACTACATGTGTCGGCCTTAAAGAGAGCTGTTATGGCCGAGGATGAGACAGCACCGGCTGCACAGCCACCATGTGCTCAAGAAGCTGCTTACGCAAAGCAGCCTCCTACCACTGCGTTGGACTACGTAGCGGTCGCAACCGAAAATTTAACGATACCTTCGTCAGCACCTGACCAGGTGACTGACCCTGATGCTTCGAAGGTCCCTCCGCAAACAATTCCGCACGTAGCGCCTCAGCCGCTACCGCACTCGAGCAATATGGCTCCTTCGCCCTCAAGACATGCATCGTACACACAAGAATCGGCTACGGACGGAGCCGATTCTGCAGAAAAAAACGATCGCCAACCGGCAACACTGCGCCAGCAGCCTCGTAAAAGAGGAAGGCCTACAAAGGCCGAAGCGGAGAAAGCAGCGGCCGAACGTAGGACGGGGTACGTGCCAATACATCGCTACCCCCTCCGAAGCCGCATGGCCGGCGCACATGTGTCAAACTGAGCGCCGTTGCACTTACAATTCACAGTCGTGTTCATTACAAAACCAACTTTCTCTAGAGACAATGGACCGACGCATAACAGGGAAGGCGAGGAAACAAAGGGGCGGCTTTAGACGAAGAATCCGTTCCCTAACGGAAGAGTGCCTCCGCGCCTTTTACAATAAAAATCCGCACGCAGTCGCGGAGATTTACCTGAAGATCGGCCAACTTCTACAGGTGGATGTAGAAGTGGATAGACAAGCCCCGGCAGTAAAGACAGTGCCACAGAACGACCGGACTCGAAAGGAGAGCGAGTCCTCGTCGTCATCGTCGTCAACTGCCTCAACTGAAACCAGTGACAACACATCACCGGTGGACTCCGGTGTGTCAATGCCGCCAGTGGAGACAGGCGGGAGATCCCAGGTATCCCCAGGACAGGGAGATGATCTATACTGGGATCAACTATCAGATACCCTCGAGATGGAAGTCGAGAGGGATCTGATAGACAATATAGACAACGGTGAAAGAGCCGCGGTTCAGAAGAAGTTTGGTGCCTAGTATTAGAAGTGAATAAGTGTTATACTTAGTTCTTTTTATTGTAGTTCTTACGTGATATAGTGTTACATAGTTTTTTGTAGTGTAAGTGTATAGTTTTAAGGACGTAGATTAAGCTACAAACAATGAAAAATGTAAAAAAAAAAAAAAAACCAAAGACTTTAGTTTTTAAGTGTTTGCGTTCTATTTTCTTTTTTTTTAGAGTGTTTTATTATAATTGTTAAGTTTTCGTATAAATTCATTTTACTATCATTAGGATTTAATTATGATTAGTGCAATTTATTAGAATAAGCAGATATCCGTTCTTATGTTGTGTGTTATATTTATCTTTGTTAGTGTAAGTAAGCTGTTTACCACTTCTTCATATATATGTAAAATAAATAATTAGTTATAATAGTGTGAGAATTTTAATAGTTTATAATTAGTGATTTACAGTTTGTGTGTTAAATTTTATATTTTTGTATTTTAATTTATATACATTTATTTTAATAAACTAGCGCTATGGACACACACCCGACATATACACCCTCACACACACGCTCACATCCACACTTATACCCTCATGCATACACACATTCACCCGTGTACGCGGGCACTTTAAACAAAGACATTCCTTGTCTTCACACTTTCTTTCTATAAACATACCAACACATTTTCACACACACACTCTCACGCCTCTACAACTTCAATAACGCTCGAAAAACAGTACCAGAGTTAGGAAAGAGTCGTCAAAGAGGGGGAGGGTTGACGTGTGCGTGCGTACATAGTCCCGACTCTTTCCTAACCCCTCTCTCGCCATACCTACTTCCTACCGCCTACGGGAGGTGGCGCACACACAGTCGGACGACTGGTGCCGCTGCGTGGGAGATGCTTTCCCTCTCCACCAACACGCTACCTCTCGCGACCGCGAGAGGCGCTCTCCCGTAAGGCCTCAGCTCAGACCCGCTTCTCGAGCTCGACACTTACGCTTCGGCGACTGCCTCGAGTAGTCGCCTCTGCCTTCTGAGAGCGATCGTGCGCCTGCCGCATACCCGCTCCAGGTCAATGCGAAATTAGCGCCTCGCGCTGCCCCGCAGACCTACTGGACGTCCGTCCAATTCTTCCGCGTCTTTCCCTCGTATTCCGGCAACCGCCGCGAATACCTTCGGCTCACGAGCGATCTTGCGCCTGGCGCATTTCACGCTCTGCGGTAAGCGATCTCTGCGCCTGGCGCTGTACGCTAACCGTGGTCGAACGCAAGTTCGACGAGCCACTTCCCTCCAACGGTCAGGGTGTCCTGAGCACCTAGGTTCGGGCTAGCGATTTTGCGTTCATACGCTAAGCGCTGTCGTCCCGGGGATTAGCGAACACCGCGCCTGGCGCGAACCGCTGATCTCGTCCCGCCTTGCGGGACTCCTACGGGGCTCTAACGACTCCTTGCCGTTATCCGGTCCTTATCGCCCCTTATCTTTTTTTTTTGCGTCTCTCTCTCTCTCTCTCTGTCTCTGTCTCTCTCTCTCTCTCTCTCTCTCTCTCTCTCTTTCTCTCTGACACTCACACATATCCACGCACACTCGCACATCTCGCCGACATACACAACCCCATAGACGCGACATAAATCTTAATCTTTGTGTTGTGTTCTCTTATTTTCTCTTTCCTGAATATTTTTTTTTCTTCACTTCCCCGTCCACCTGTCAGGCAGCTTTGACAGAGCTCTGCACCGTGAGCTCAAGTCAATTAATTATTAATTATATTTTTATATATTTTTTAATAACAACGAAAACGATAATTTTTTGTATTTAAAAGATTGTTGTATTTACATGTAGATATTCATTAGCATATTATATATAACAACATTAATAATCAGCTATCGTTAAAAAAAAATGTGTTGATAAAAAAAAAAATACTTAGCAATATTATTTAATTTCACAACTTTCGAGAGTCAAAATGCTGATCTTAAATATTCTTTTTGATAAGCTACTCACAGGTGCCATACTAATATTCGATAAATATATAATACTAGCCTGTTCAATAAGTTTTGCGGTTCGATAAGAAAAACACAATTTTATGGTTTAAAATATACTTTATTATTTAGTATAGTCTTCCTGAACATTAATACACTTGTTCCAACGGGATTCAAATTTATAAATTCCATCCCTGAAGTGAGAATCTGGAAGGGCTGCAAAATACGCTTCCACATCTGTTATGACCTCATCATTTGATGAAATACGCTTTCCACGCATGAATTTTTTTAGGTCTGGAAACAGATGAAAGTCACTAGGGGCCAAATCTGGTGAATACGATGGATGCTCCAACAATTTGAACTTTAATTCATAGATTTTAGCCATAGTCAAAATGCTCTTGTGACACGGTGCACTGTCCTGATAAAAAAGGATTTTTTTCTTCTGCAAACCAGGTCTTTTTTCACGAATTTTTTCCTTCAGCTGGTCTAAAAGGTTACAATAACATTTAGAATTTATTGTTTTACCAGTTTCCAGGTAATCCAAAAACGAAATTCCTTTCGCATCTCAAAAAACTGATGCTAACACCTTCTTGGCCGATTTCTGGACACGAACTCGTTTCGGAGCCGAAGAACCAGGTTCTCACCACTCTTAAGCCACTTGCTTTGATTTAGGATCATGGTGATAGACCCAAGTCTCATCCATAGTGATGAATCGACGCACAGAATCCACTTTATTCTTTCGAAAACGCTCTAAATGATGCTAAGAAAGTCGCATTCGAATGTGTTTTTGTTCCATTGTTAGCGAATGCGGCACCCATTGTGCATACAGCTTTCTGAAACCCAATACTTTAGTCAAAATATTGTTTACACTGCCTAATGCGATGCATCGGGCATCTACTAAATCTTTTTCAGTCACTCGATGATTTTTCAATACGATATCCTGTATTTTTTCTACGATTTCTGGTGTTGTTGCTGTTCTTGGATGTCCTTGACGTGGATCGTCTTCAAAGCTTGTACGACCACGTTTAAATTCAGCAACCCATCTTTCTACTGTACTAATTAAAGGCGAAGAGTCCTTATACAGTTTTAACATTCGTTCATAAATTTCCTTTGCTTTTAAACCTTCCAAAAATGAAAATTCAATCACTGCACGATACTTGATTTTTTTCCATCGTAAAAGAATACTGTAACACGTCGATACTAAATGGCTTACAAACCAAGAATGAATTGACAGATTGAAATAAAACTTCACATACGTTTATATGAAGAGTGTACCAACATAACAAAAAAAAATTTAGGCTAGTAGCAACACCGTCTCTTATCGAACCGCAAAACTTATTGAGCAGCCTGGTACATGAAGAGAGCACAGAAAAATATGTTTAAACGACAAACAATACTTACCATAATTTTCTTTTTACTAAAAAGGTTGTATTTTGATTAACTTTTATCAAGTATTTTATATATTTTAGAATTTTATTATTTATTATGATTATACATATTTTTAACATCCGCATTACATTTAATCGTTTATACGCATTGTCGTACATGTTGTTGTATTTTACACATTATTTTACGGAAAAAAATGCAGAAAAATGTTTGACCTACGGTGGGATCGAACCCGGGTCCTTCGCATTATAAAGCAGACGCCCTTATCATTACGCAATGCAACGCTTTTAGAACTTAGATTTAAATTTGAATCATAAGTTGCATGGCAATCCATATACACTTGTATTAATTTCACATTTGAAATTTCTTCTATATTGTAAAGTATTTTTTAAAATTAAGAAATAACTAAAAATTTAATTGTTACGTGCGGGGCTACACGCACAACACGAAATTTTAATATTTATTTTATTATGGGACCCGCCAACGCGTCCCGTACGGGCCCGCCCGCGCATCGCGAACCAAAGGGACCCTTACTGTTGCGCCGAACACATAATTCAGGGTGGGAATTGTCGCCTCTGCCCCATGACTTAATAATTAACGAAACAGTAATAGAAATGATTGAAAGCTTACCTTGTGGTGAGTGTCCCTGACCTCTGCGTTCTTTGTTGGGATCGCCGTGAGGAGTGAGGGTGGAAAGTTATGATTAACAATACTGTCTCTTTCAATAACTTTATTCGAATTCACAGTTTTTTATGCTACACAACACAGCACGATGCGCACTGTAGTCCGTAACGAAAAATGATGAAAAATCAAATGATAAAAAGGTTTTTATTTTCTACTTGCCGTTAACGCGATGAAAATCAGACTATACTCTATCCCCCGGTCACTACGGTCAACTCCTCGCGGCCCGTTGGTACTCATATTTAAAGACCTTGAGGTGGAGGCATCGTGGGGACTTCTGCTTATTTGGCATCGGCGCGAGCCTCGGTGGACTCCTGAGCCTGCCCCGCGCCTCTCAACTAAAATGCAACTTTAGGTATTTTATTTGTTCAAATGTGTGTGCCGTGGCAAGTTTAGCAACACAACTTTCTATAGGTGTGTGGGAAAAATATTTAACTATAAGAATACGTTTATTTTTCATGTCTCCTGGGTTTTTTCCACAGGGGTCAATTTGCAGCGTGAGTGCAAGTATCACCCACCTTTTTCTAACACTCTGTTGTACAGAGTTCGTCGAACTGCGCGCTCAGCATTTTCACACATTAAACGTATACATTAATGTGTTGCAGTAGTACATTAAACTGTTTAATTTCAATTTTTTTTATTTTTTTAATTTAATTTAATTATTAAAATTTCGTCACGTAACATCCTCCCCCCTTTAAAGACGTTAACCGTCCCGGTAAACAGCGGACGTGCTGCGTGGTGTATGCGCTTACAACAGACTCTTAGCCTATATATTATGGTTTGTTAATATTACATAAATGTCGAATGTTATCAGCCTTATATTATTGTTAGTGTCGTATTATAAAGGTTAATTAATTTGGTAAACGGTTTTAGGGTTGTAGGCAATCTAAATATTATTTCACATATTTATGATAACCCGCTAAAAGGAAGAAGAATTAAATTATTTAGATTGCCTTTACATAAAAAAAAGGTTCTTAGCCTATTGTAAATATATATATATATATATATATATATATTTTTTTTTTTTTTGTTTTTAGGCCTAATTAACAATCTATAAGGAAACAATCCAAACTGATTTGCTTATTAGTATGATAAAAATTCATTAGGACTGTCTGTAAAATGGAACCGTTTGGATTGCTTTTACAAGATTTATTCCATTATATTGGCTAAATATAAATATGGTTATGAGAATCAATTTTATAGTGTATATATATACATATATATATATATATATTTTTTTTTTTTTTTCAATCTTCTTTTATCTAGATTAATGAGGCTGGATGTGTGTGCTGGTAGATGCTCATGTCCCTTCTGGTGTAAGTGGTCTGTTTAATTGTGTATTTATTTTCGCACATGGTTTTTGATTTAAATTCTGGCGTGGTGATAGGGACTCGATTAAAGTCTTTTCGTGTCCCGCAATAGGGTCTTTGCTGGATCTTGATTCTTCACTTCCAAGCTTTTGGGTCACACTCCTTATTTTTTCCAGATGTTCTTTGCAGTCTCTCATTTGACACTGTATTTAACATGTAATTAGATGGTCTTCAAATGTTTTGCAGTCTACCCAGAGCATGCATTTCGAGTGCAGTGTCTTCGCATATCCTTGGTTTTTATCCTGATCTGCCTTTGACATCTTCGGAGGATCGGCGAAAATAGCACAGTACGTCTTTTTACTTCCTCTCAAGGCCTTGAGAGCATTCTTAGCATTAATAAACTGAATGTATCCGCAAGTGGCCTTTTTTTTAATATTTCGGATGATCTTGATGAAATCTAACGGTCCAAATATTTGAAAATCCTTCAAGAGTTCTTCTTCCGTTATATTCCAAGGTAATAGGCAGAATAGTCTACTTCCAGAGGGTCTGGTAGGTATGGCTCTTGACTCTGCTTTGATCCGTAATTTACGTAGCTCTCTAGTTTTGTCTTCTTCGTTGAAATACCTTATCTTTAGTATTCCGGCGGCATCCCTATTTCCATTTAATTGTATGTTTGCGCTTCTGATTGGTCCCTTTTCTCTGGTTCTTCCTACGGCAGCTGATAAGGAGGTGGTGCAAGGGTTGTAAAATACTAAACCGTATTCGCCTTCTGGATTTTTAGTCACGTTGATTCGGCATCGCCCAGCCATAGTCTTTTCGGATTGAGTTTTGTGGAAGCAAAGGTTGTGGATTAGGCTTTATAAATGCCGGGTTCGGAATGAACTGGGGTTTATTAGTAGGACATAGTTTTAATTGTGGTCTTACGGAAACGTGTTCCGTTGAGTCTTTGTTCCTTCTCGTGGAACGGTTGCATAGTTTAAGGTTACGGATTAGTCAGTGTCCAGGATTTGAATAGATAATGTTTGTGGATAGAACAGGGATTGTGAAGGAAGTAATGGTTGATTTATCCATCTTCCAGGAACTAAGGCCTGTTCTGGTATATGCAGTGTGCAGGACTGGCCTTTGAATGTTGGTTGATTTTGTAGGCCAATTGGGCTAAGTAGTGTTTCCTGCATACGATATGCAGGGGTAGTGTCAGAGATTATTTTGACTTTGCGCTTGGTCTGATATTGATGTTGCAGCATTCTTCAAGTATGACACTTTTAGGCAAGGAAGATGGCTTATCTTAGGGCTTATCGTAGGGCTTCTACGGTGATTAGGATTTTGCCCAAAGCTCCACCGTATATTAGGTAATGCGTGTTGGAGATGCTTCTCTGATGATTTCCTATTTGTTTTAAATGACGGGTAATTTTCTCTATCGACTCTTCGCGGTTTTTTAATCCTTTAACGTCTGGTGCAGGGGCGTTTGAGATTTCTGTTTCTGAAGTGCTGATCAGTTCTTGATGGTAGTTTAACATGTCAGAAAATATGACCTCTACAATGAGTGTTATCTCTGGTTTGTACTAGGTTGTTCAAAAAGTTTTAAAAACGGAAATGAAGATACTTTTTATTGTTGGTGAAATCACTTTTATTGCTCGGTATAATCTCCCATAAGTTCAATACACTTGGTCCAACGGTCTTCCAACTTGTTTATCCCATCATAGAAGTGACTTTCTGCAAGGCCTGCAAAATACTCTTCTACGATGGCTATAACCTCTTCGTTTAATGAAAAATGCTTCCCACGAAGGAATTTCTTGAGGTGTGGAAACAGCCAAAAGTCAGAGGGAGCTAAATCAGGCGAATAAGGTGGATGCTGCAACAATTCGTACTTTAATTTGGTTATTTGAGTAATGGTTTTTTAAGCTGTGTGAGCGGGTGCATTGTCTTGATGAAAAATGATTTTTTTCTTGTGCAAACCGGGTCTTTTTCACCAATTTTTTCATCCAATCGGTCCAAAAGGTTACAAAAATATTCAGAATTTATTGTTTTGCCAGTTTGGAGATAATACACCAACAAAATCTCTTTTGCATCCCAAAAAACTGATGCTAACACCTTCTTCGCTGATTTCTGGATACGAACTCGCTTCGGTGCCGAAGTGCCTGGTTGACACTACTTTTTAGCCTCTTGTTTTGATTCAGGGATATAATGGTAGACCCAAGTCTCATCCATAGTGATAAATCGACGCAAAAAATCCTTTTTATCCTTTCGAAAACGCTCCAAATGTTGCTCAGAAAGTCGCATTCGAACGTGTTTTTGTTCCATTCTGAGCGAATACGGCACCCATTGTACTCAGAGCTTTCTGAAACCCAAAACTTCATTTAAAATATGACTCACACTGGTTAATGTAATGTTTAGGGCCTCTGCTAAATCTCTCGGTCGATCGACGATTTTCCAAAACCATATCCTGAACTTTTGCTATGAATGCTGGCGTTGATGCGCTTTTTGGACGTCCTGAGCGTGGATCGTCTTCAACGTTTTTTCGACCACGTCTAAACTCTAAAACCCATCGATGCACAGTTAGAAATGAAGGAGCAGATTTCTTTAACACTTTTACCATTTTTGTATGAATTTCCGTTGCTGATAAACCTTCCAAAACAAAGAATTTTATCACTGCAAGATATTCGGTTTTTTTATTGTAAAAAAAATACACTGACACGTCAACTTCAAATGGCTTGTAAACAAACAATGAATTGACAGAGTGGAATAAAACTTTGGGTATGTTTATATGAAAGATAAAATTTAAAAATGGCGTAAAAATTTTGGTTCTTCTACTGCTCTATAGATGTCGCTTTCAAAACTTTTTGAACAACCTAGTATGTGTATTGAAAATCGTTGCGTTGGTTTCCTTCACTTATGAGAAGATGTTTGTCGGTCTTGCCTACACAGCCGGGTGCCATACGTAAAATTCCTGCCTTTTGGAGGTGTATAGTTTGGTCTGGTTGTTTTGGACAGATAAGACGTAAATCTTCTGTTTGTCCTAAGGAATCGAGCCAGGATTCCTCTATCTTTAGGTAACTCTATTGAGTGACGTTATTAGGAGTTATGGTTACATCGCAGGTTTTAATTATTTGTATTCTGGGTCTCAGCAACATTGATACCTCGCAATCTTATTGAATAGTGGTTTTAGACAAGGGTCCGTTGGTTGAACATATGTAGGCATAATGTGCATGTTGGCAAGTCTGCAAGTCCTCATAATTCATTTTCATGTACTGCCTTTGGTCCGTTCCAATAATTAGGTATTTGTGGCTTGACTTTATATATCCTGTTCCTATCCAATTATTGTTTATTGTTTGCGATACACCTAATGGATGCAGTCTATAGAGGTTGTAGAGTACTTGTTCTACTAAAGGAAGATGCATGATAATTAATAACTTCCCGTTGTTGTAAACCGCGTCTACTTGCGCAATTCTTGCGACTTCTTCTGCCCCTTAATGTTGAAACGGTATGGGGAATTCTAATGCTCCACTTGCCTTTGCTATGTCGGTTGTTAGGTGCTTTAGTATATCTTTATTTAAAAAGGAAGGATCCACTTTGCGTTTCTTAAGTCCCTGTATAATTTGCAGCATTCGTCGATTACTTTCAATTAGATGTTGCATTGCGACGTCTATCTTGCGAGCGTAGATGGTTAAAGTAATTAGACATCGCAGTTCATTTTCTCCACTGACAATGAATTTGAATTTCCGGTCCATGTCCTTTTCTATTTGGTTTATTACCTCAGCATGGGCGTTCGTAGTATTGCATAAATCCTCTAGAGATTTGGTTATTATGTGTTCTTTCTCATTGACTTGGTACACTAGCTCCTTTTGGTCTGTGAATAACTGGTCTATGCTGGTATTTATCTTGTCGACGTCTTTTGCTGTGACTAGTCCTAATAAGCTTTTACTGAGGCTTCCAATGAATTCTAAGGGCACCATCCGCTTGTACCTCATGCTTCCTGGAACTTTTATAGGATCTTCCACGGTTTGTCCCATATCAGAGAGCATGGTTTTTATCTCTGTCTGTATTTGAATTAGGGTGTTTTGTCTCGCTTCCATTAGGTCTGTCATGAGCATAGCCCCACAAGTGTTCACTTCCATGAGTGCGGTGCAATTAGCGAGTAGGGTTTGGTAACTGTTTATCGCCCCGTGAGTTTCTAGAAAATCTTTTATGTTTACATAAATTGTTACCTGCCAATCAGCCCTTCTTAATCGTACTACTTCCATACGCTCATAATACATTCCTGGGTTTTCTTTTATTAGTTCTATCTCAAAATTCTCTTCTGTGAGGTCTGGAGAAGTTCCTGCGTGTACCATTATCACGTAGAGGAGACAGAGAAACTTGTGCATGGTTTCCTGAAACGGTTATTCTTTTTATTCAGGGGCTAACTTTAATTTATCCATGTATTTTCTAATACGTCTGCCATCGGGTAATTCTAATATAGCATTGTTTCTACCCAATATTTTAACGATTTTCAAAGGTTTATTATAATATTTATCGAACTTCGATGTTCTTATTTCCTTGAGCACATATACATGGTCTCCGACCTTGGCTTTTAGTTTCTTCTCTTTACTATCATATCGAGTTTTAGATTGTAGTTTAGCTGCTTTCTGATCATTCCTGGCGATGTTATTCATTTCATCCAAACGAAGAAGTAAGTCCCGTAGGTACGTGTTATATGTATTCAGTTTTTCCTCGACTGGTATTTTTAGGAGGAATCTTGCGATTCTTCCGAAAACCAACTCATAAGGAGTGAATTTAGTGGGAGAGTGTAAACTGGTGTTGTAAGTGAAAGCTGCGAAAGGTATTAATCTATCCCAGTCGTTATAAGATTCTGAATACGTTTTGATAAAATCAGTTCATGGCGCATGGCTTCTTTCTAATGATCCATTGGTCTGGGGTCTGTATCCTGACGGGGTAAGATGTCGTATTTTAAATATTTTCATAAGGGTTTCTGTCAACTCTGCAGAAAACTGGTTCCTCTATTCGATAATAT
This sequence comes from Chalcis sispes, assembly GCA_949987625.1. Lineage (NCBI taxonomy): Eukaryota > Metazoa > Arthropoda > Insecta > Hymenoptera > Chalcididae > Chalcis > Chalcis sispes. The sequence goes on from OX465098.1 coordinate 41,586,492, forward strand.
TGCTTTAGGAGCCCCAAATTGACACATGAGGTGCTTAGCCAATGCATTGGCTATTGTGGTAGTTTGCAAATTAGGTATTGGTACTACTATCAAGTATTTTGTTAGATTGCATTGCATGGTCAGCATATGGCAGTTGCCTCGAGGGGTCATTTTCAATTTGCCTACGGTGTCGATGGATACCTTATCAAATCGTTCTATCGGTGTGTCCGTGATAATCATGGGCTCCCTTGTCTTAGTTCGATCCAACTTTTTCATACTGCATTCTCGGCACTTTCGAACATAATCCAGAACGTCGTTTCGCATACCTGGCCAGTAATGTCTCTCTCGGATCTTCTGATATGTTTGGTTTACCCCTTTATGTCCCCATATCAAACTCTCATGTAAATTTTGTATAATGCCATTTCTCTTCTCCGGTTCTGGACAATTCGCCTTTCCGTAACATAGGGTTACGTTAATTGGGCTACCTTTAAACGTTTCTGTCAGCAGTTGAGCTAATAGTCCTGCCTCTAGGGCATCCAGCATGTCTCCTTCTCGTGAAATGCGAAAACTAGTGAGGTTTCTTTAAAGCATTGTAGTTCTAAGATTAGCTAAGGCTGTCCTTATGTTCGGAATAGTGAGACTGTAGAAGTACTTATGTTTTATAACTACTGATAGTATTTTATGATTCTTATATGGCGTAACCAGGATCTGTCCTACCTTTGGTCTGGTTTCCTCTAATTTCATTTGATTTATTGCTCCTATATCAATCAATAACCTTGTTGTACTCGTTATGCTCTCAATATCGCTAGTTATGAAGTGTACTAGGTTGTCTCTTTTATAAGTGAGGCTTTGTCGAGATGCTTTAATGTTATTTCTTAAAATCAGTAGAGGCAGAAGTTGTTGTTCTTCTAAGCTGTCAGTATCTTCTGAACTTCGGTCACTGTGATCGGTGGTGATAGTTTCATGTGAATCGGTTAAAGATATGCATAATGAGATCAGAGGTAGTAATTCGTTGAAAGAATGTTTGGGCGCTTGGCCATAATTCATATTTACACTTGGTGTTTTTTCGAGTAAGGTCTTATGTGAAGGTTCTTAAGAGTCTTCGGGAATGCAAACTGCCTCGCTAAAACGCAAGTGTTTCTTTACCTTCCCTTTTAGGGGGGTACTTTTAGCTTGTGGTTGTTGGTTGCAACTGAATGGTGTGTCTGAAATGGGTTTAGGTGCTTTTTTTGGTATCCCATGTACATTATCTGAATCTTCTGCGTCGGCGTCATTGTTTGTTCCATAATTAATTTTGTTGTCCAAGGTTAGGGGAGTCGGATTCCTTGTGCTAACTGGAGGCTGTCGTTCCAGTTGTGCCACTCGCCGTTTCATAACGTCGTCGTTAAGAATTTTGGTCGTTGTAGGGATCTATGGTGTCTAAGTACTCTTCATATTCGGGATCTACTATATCTTCTTCAGAGAAATTACTTTTACCTCCAAGGGTGTTGTCTCTATCTCTCAACAGTTCGTCAGAGTTATGGCCATATTGATTATATATTCTGTTATTGATCCTTCCCAGGGACGCGTTAAAATTTCTCCAGTCTTTCGTCGTTTCTATGTTTTCCGTAACTTCGTCACCTAACTTTTTGCTTGACGTTAGGAATTTTGAACTTCTACACGCTCCTTGCGAATCGTCATTAGATTCCTCTTCTTGATTTTCTTCTATGGCGGTAACCTCCTCGGTCTCACTTCCTGAGTCTGCGGTAATATCCATACAAATTGGTAATTTATCCTTTTCTTGGCGGTGTTGAGTGTCGATGTCAGAATCCGATTCTTCGGTGGTTTTTTCTCGCAGCCCACTCCTCCTAGGGTCAGCTCGCGGTAGCACTTCATCTGTGTCCGTGTTGATATCAATTGACCTTGTACTCTTTGATGCTAGCTCCGAGCTAGTTCCGATCTCGGTATCCGTAGGGGAATTTGTTGTAAATGACCGTTGATTTAGTGATATTGCATCTCCTCTGATTGCTTCTAGTTTATGTGTTGTATTGGACGTATTGACAGATTTAGTCGGGGGCCTCTGTGTACGGGAATTAATAGATTGGGTCACAGATAAAGGCTTACGGATACTCCTTGATGCTTGAGAGGTTGTCGCTCCTAAGATACGAAGATCATTTCCTGTATTTTGGTTAATCTTAGCTCTAGTTCTATGAGCTACGGTGCTATGGTCTATGACAGGAGGTGCTTTGGTAGTCTTTGAGCCAGGTGGCCTCCCTCGCCCTTGGCTTGCTGTTGCCGAGCCAGACGCATTTCCTGCAGGCAGATTTCCTGTTCCGGGGGCTTTGGATTTTTTTTCTTTTCTTGGCTGAGATGCTACCTTATTCAATACCAATACTCTAAGTTGCGGTAATTTATTATTGATTTCTTGTTTAGTGGCGTCTATTACTGTGTTGCGGGACAAAGCGTCCGCATTACTATCTAAACGTCCCGGTTTGTATTTGAAAGTATATTGACACCCGGTGAATTTGATCATCCATCGCATCAGTCGTTGCCCAGGATCAGTTCTATTATGCATCCAGTTTAAAGGTTCATGATCTGCTCGTAAAACAAATCTTTTTCCTAGTAGGTAGGGTCGGAATTGGTGCATGGCGTAGAATGCGGCTAAACATTCTTTTTTTGTAGTACTATAATTTCTCTCAGCCTTATTTAGGGTTCTTGATAAGTATGCTACGGGATGATCGAATCCGTTCAGTTCCTGGCTTAGTACTGCTTCAATTGCGTAGCCAGAGGCATCGGTAGTCAGCGTAAATTCTTTCTCAAAATCCGGATAAATTAAAATAGGGCTTTCTTATAACCGCTTCTTTTGTAACTGTAAACTTTTATCTGGTTGCGGTTTCCAGTCACTACACTGCTAATCTTTTTTTGAAAGATCAGTTAGTGGCTTTGAAATTTTCGAGAAATTTTCTATGAATCTTTGGTAATATTCTACCAGGCCTAAGAATTGTTGAATATTTTTTATAGTAGTTGGTTTTGGGAAGTCTTTTACTGCCAAAATCTTCTTAGGATATGGCTCAACTCCTCTTTCGCTGATTACATGCCCTAGGAAGGGGACTTTACGTCGTAAGAATTTAATCTTGTCAGGTTGAAGCACCAGCCTAGCATCTCTTAGGCGATCTAAGAGTTGTCTAACTTATCTATTATGGTCCTGCAAATCTCTTGCGTATACTATTATATCATCGAGATATACCAGCATTTCTGTGTGTTAGAGTCCCTTCAATACGTTATCCATTGGTCTCTGGAACGTAGCAGGTGCGTTCTTTAACCCTTCCGGCATGCGTACATATTGGTAGTGACCGTTTGGGGTAGTGAAGGTGGTCTTGCATTTGTCTTCTGATTTCATATGTATCTGTTGAAACTCACTGGCCAAATCGAAGCATGTAAAGTAACTTGCTCCTCCTAGTTTATCTAAAATATCTGCTATATTGGGCAGAGAATATGCATCCCCTATAGTTTCCTTATTCAACTCCCTGAAGTCAATAACTATTCGCCAACGGGGGTTACCATGACTGTCTGGTCGTTTCGGGACTACCCAAATGGGCGAGGATCAAGGTGAATTTGAGGGTTCTATAATACCGTCCTTTATTTTCTTCTTTAGTTGATCACCTATGACTTCTCTATGTTTTGGGCGGTGTCAATATTGTTTGATATGTATGGGTACATTATTTTCTAATGCTATCTCGTGTTCCACCTTATTAGTAAAAGAGAGGGGATCTCCTGGCAATAAGAATACATCACAGTACTTCTCTATTGTCTGGTTCACGCTGTCTTTTTCCTCCTGATTGAGGTGACCAACCCAAATTTAACTTCGTAGTAGCTGAGCTCGTTCCTATTGCTGGCCTATTCTGTTCTGTGGCGTTTCCGGTTCAGTATCTGTGTCAGGGTCAAATTCGGAGGTAGCATATTCAAACGGCAGAATTTCCACAGGGTCTATGTTTACGCAGATGTCTTTTTCTTGGGTATTTATGCCCTTAACGCGCTATCCGTGAAGCAGTATTTAGCCAGTAAGCGCACTCCAGTGCTCGAACACGCACCGTACTCGCCAGATTTGGCACCGTGCGACTTTTTTTTGTTTCCGAAGATAAAATCGGCTTTGAAAGGGACCCGATTTAAGTCGATGGAAGCGGTAAAGCAAAAAACGGCAGAGCTCCTAAAAGCCCTTACCAAAGAAGACTTCCAGCACTGCTTCGATCAATGAAAAAAACGTATGGAAAGGTGTGTGGCAAGGAAAGGGGAGTCTATTAAAGGGGAGCATTCGAATGTAGAATAATTTTTATAATAAAACCCTTTTTCGTAACCAGTCTCGTTATTTAATCGCCAGACCTCGTAACATTATTAGTTACACCAAAAAAAAAAATGCCTTCAAGAAAAATATTTAAAAAAATTCATCGATGTTACAAAGTGGAAAACGACCTTGAATCTATTATACATTCGAGTCTTTTACACTCAGTTACCTTATATTGCATTTTTATGCATTTAACGTAAAAATAATAAGACGCAGCATTTTTTTAATAATTTTTGTTTCATGGATAAATGGACATTACAATAAAAGATTAAGTTCAATCAAATATAGGGTGGAAAAATCATAGTTAATTAATAATCTTAAACATCAATTATGGAAATAATTAAAAAACTTTCAGATGTATGGGCTTTCATCAAAATACCTAAAAAAGACTTACAGAAGCTACAAAAAAAAAAACAAAGAAAGAAGATCGAAACTGGGGATTAGAACCCAAACCGTCAGTGCTATAGCCTGAATGAGAGGAATAAGATGAATGAGAGGACATAAGATCAGGATTAAAATTCGCGGCGAAGTAGGGAGAAACAATAACATAGCAGTGCGACGCACACATCACCGCATATCAATGTATAGTTCAAAATCGAAAGCCTCGCCCATTTTTGTGTTTTTTTTTGGGTTTTTTTTTCTCTCAAGGCCCGCCTACTTGATCGCGAAGAAATATGATTGGCTGTTAATCTATTGTTAATTAAATAGTAATTAATTCACCGATTATAATGTAACAAGGTTTTTTATTTATAAAATTTGTCCCTGAACCAGGCGTTATGAATATTTTCACTTAATAGAGTGACAGGCTGTATAAAGCAAGATGTGTTAGTAGGATTGCGTGAAGTGTGAATGAAGTATTATGATAAAGTTAAGCGTAAATAGATTAAGAACAATACAATGTGCGTGTCGGAATTAGATACTTTGAAATACGATTAATAAAATTGAATAGCGTAATAGGTTTGATTTGCTACTAAAGGGATAAAAAGCTAAATGAGCTTCTTGCATAAGTCGAACTGCTTGTTCTCTTTACTATACTCATAACTTTAACTCTAAATCCTAACTGTAATTGACTTCTCGACTAAAAAATCATTATTTTGAAACTCACTCTTTAAAATATCAACTCTGGTAAACAAATTTTCCTCCAAAATAATTAAATATAAAATTTAATTTAATTGTAATTTGAACGAATAATAAGTTCGTTAATTATTGTCCGATAAGTTCTATGACTTTAACTAAATTTCATATTGTCTGGCTGTATTCGTTTAGCATTAACAAAGCTATGCGCAGGACAAGAAGATCCGCACATTAAGAGTTTCTCATATGCGAAGCTCATAGTTTAAGTTCGATCGTCGATCTAGTGATATTTTCTCCCTTTCTGTGCGTTTTGATTAACTACAAGCGTAACTGCGTAGCGGCGTTGCTATCTCTTATCGTCTATTTTCTAGGGATATCGTAAAAGCGTGCATGAGCTTCTCTTCGTCAGATGTTGCCGTCTGCGAGGTTAGCTTAACAATAAAATGTACTTCTTTGAAAGCATTTTTTTGTACAGATTAAATACTCGTCCTATTTGTGGTACTTGATTAGCGTTAGTCTCCTTATCTTATATATTGAGTGCTTAATTAGCGTAAGTTTATTACCAATCGAGTTCTCCTGTGAGTAATATATTTTTTTACGTTTTTACCTTGCTGTAGATTAACTGATTAAATCGTATTTAAAGCCAATATCTGAACTATAATTTTTAAATTTCTTTGTAAATTGCTATAAGGTTGTAAAAATAAGTCATAACAAATTATATTCATATTAATTAAAGCAGCTTTTTATAAAATCTAATTATGCATTTCATTTAAGTCTTACTATTGAGTTACTTACAGTTATTTTTTGAATAACTTCAAAGAAAATAATCAAAACATATCAGAGGAGAACTACCAGACCACTTCATTTTGTTAGAATCACATATTGATAAAATTATTACTAGCTGTCTCTCTTTCTTATTCTTAATATAATTCAATTTCTCAATAAATCTTCACGTCATATGGCATTCAGATTACCATCAATGAAGAAAGAGCCTATTAATATATTAATCAAGATACCAGTTAATCATTTACTTTCTGTGGATATTGAGTGCGATTCTTCAGCATTTAAACTGAATTTATCTCAGACAACAACAAAAGAAATAAAGTTTCAAAGTTTAAGAGAAGACTAGTTTAGAAAATAAAAAGAATTTATTCTAACAAAGAGAAAACAATATTTTTTATTTTCTCACAGATATTTAAAACTGCTCTTATATGACCGAAACTACAATAAATTGAAAATTTGATAGTAATGTGGATATGCGTGTAAAATTTATTAAAATTGACTTCAAGTACATTGAATTCTACGCAAAATCTTCATGATTATTTACGTGTATATCCATATTAATATTCTTATAAGAATGTAAGCGTTTGCATGTATATAAATGCAAACAAAATTTGAAATTTTTGATCATGTGATTTAAATTTATTTTTGTAGACCTGTTGGAGTTTGGGGAAAAATAGTTGGTTCTTTGTGTGCTATTGCTGGTGTATTAACGATAGCATTACCAGTGCCAGTAATCGTTTCAAATTTTAACTATTTTTATCATCGAGAGACTGATCAAGAGGAAATGCAGTCACAGAATTTTAATCATGTAACTAGCTGTCCTTATCTTCCAGGTACTTTAGGTAAGTACTTATATTTACATATTTTATTTTAATAAATATGATTATTCATACAATAATAAAGTATTTTACATTAATATATAAGTTTTCTAATTGTTTTTTGTAATAATATTTCGAAAACTACAACGGCACTATCATTAAATAATTGTTATAATACAAAAATTCAAGATTGTAGTATCTCATGTAGCTATCAAATATTAAAAATTTAAAGATTAAGTTTTTGTATGAATATATTATTCTATCCAATTCTAATTTTCATACAAATACTTAGATAGAAGTACTTTGATCCATTTAAAACTCTGAATTAAAAATAGTTTTTTTTTAACGGAAAGGAGGAGGGTGGTGAAAAATCTACATGGCAAGGAAACTACCAGAACGCCGAACTCATATAAGTTGAAAATTCTTCTAGACCTCGTGGCTTTTAAAACTACTCTAAAATCACCATCATGCATTATACTGTCTGTCGAAAAAGTACCGGGAATTTCAAATTAAAACAACATTTTTACGTTTAATAATCAAAATTTATTGGGTTGCCTTTAAAATAGGCTCTATTTGCTCCGATGCGAGGGTAGTCCCAAAAGTACCCGACCTAACTCATGAATACAGGTAGTTTTGAGAAAAAATTACTGCGATTGACAATACCACCTTTCAACAACTTAATGTAAAAAATTCATAAAGGTACGTTTATTCTTATTTTTTTTTTACAGACATCCAAAGTGAACGCTCTCAGTGAATTTGTAAATTTGGAAAAAATCGGGCATCGTTATGTGATACAATACTTTTATTTGAAAGGTCGAAGTCCTACCGATATCAAAGCCGAGTTGGATTCTACTTTGGGGAAGTCTGCTCCTTCGTTTACAACGGTCAAATATTGGGTATCTGAGTTTAAACGAGGTCGTAAGAGCTGCCAAGATGAACACCGCAGTGGTCGACCAAGTAAGGTCACTACGTCAGAAAATGTGAAAAAAATCCACAAAATGGTATTGGATGACCGTTGACTAAAAGCGCGCAAGATAGCAGACATGGCAGGCATTTGAAAAAGTGCTGTGCATCGCATTTTAACCGAAAATTTGGACATGAAAAAGCTGTGCGCAAGATGGGTGCCGCATTTGCTCACAATGGAGCACAAACAGCAACGTGAGGATGTTTCCATCAAGTGTTTGACAATGTTTCGCAGCAATAAAGCCGAGTTTTTGCGTCGATTTATAACCATGGACGAAACATTGGTCCATCATTATACACCTAAGACCAAGGAGCAGACAAAGCAGTGGACTAAAAAGGGAGAACCGGCTTCAAAGAAAGCAAAGACAGTTCAGTCAGCTGGCAAGGTCATGGCATCCGTTTTCTCGGATGCGCGTGGAATAATATTTATTGATTATCTCGAAAAAGGAAAAACAATCAACGGCGCATATTATGCAGCCTTGTTGTAGCGTTTGAGTGATGAAATCAGAATCAAGAAAAAACGGCCCCATTTGACGAAAAGAAAAGTGTTGTTTCATCGCGACAACGCACCAGTCCACACGTGCGTCATTGCGATGGCTAAAATCAATAAGTTGAAGTTCGAATTGCTTTTTCACGCACCCTATTCGCCAGATCTGGCTCCCTCGGATTATTTTCTTTTTCCGAATTTGAAAAAATGGCTCGGTGGCCAAAGATTTGCCAACAATGAAGAGGTAGAGTCTGCGGTTAATAGGTATTTTGAGAAGCTTGACGGTTCCTACTATAAAGCGGGTATCAAAGCTATTTAACATCGTTGGGAAAAGTGTATCGAACTAAAAGGAGAATATGTTGAAAAATAAAAGACATTTTCGCAATTTTTTTACTGTTTTCTTTGTCGGGTCGGGTACTTTTGGGACTGCCCTCGTACATATATGCCAACGGCACTTCCAATCATCGAAAAACTCTTTATAGGCGCTTTCTGGGATGGCCTTCAGCTCGCTCGCTAAATTTTGTTTTATGGCTTCAATCGACTGAAAACGGGTGCCACTGTGCGGCAATTCAAGTTTTGGGAAGAGAAAAAAGTCACAGGGAGCCAAATCCGGCGAATAAGGTGGTTGTTCAAGCGTGTTCGTTGAGTTTTTGGCGAAAAAGTCGGTCACAATCGTAGCTTGGTGAGACGTCGCGTTATCGTCGTGCAAAATCCACGAGCTGTTCACCCATAAATTTGGCTGCTTCTTACGGATACGCTCACGCAAACATTTTATAATGCCTAGGTAATACTCTTTGTTTACCGTCTGACCCTCTGAATACGTCGTGCGCCATACCACGGATATCGAAGAAAACCATGAGCATCACCTTCACTTTTGAGCGGCTTTGGTGTGATTTTTTTGGTTTCGGCTCGTTTTTTCCAACCCATTCCGATGCTTGCTGGCTTGTTTGCATATCGCACTCGTACACCCACGTTTCGTCACTAGTTATGATGCATTCCATGAATGCGGGATCGGAATTGGCGCGATCCAGCATGTCCGAGGCGACCTGTTCGCGACAGCGTTTTTAAAGAAAATTAAGCTCTTTTGGAACGAGTCTTGCGGCCACCTTTCTTATGCCCAAAATATTAATTAAAATCGTACGTGTGGACTCGTGGAATATCTCAAGTTCAAGTGCTATCTCTCTTAAGCTAGTATGATGGTTTTTAAGCACCATTTCCTTAATGTTATCGACTTTATTTGCGGTCGAAGCCGTCGATGGGCGTCCGGAACGAGAGAAGTCTTCGACGACTTCACGACCCTCCTTGAAGGCTTTGTACCACTCATATGCACGGGTTTTCGATAGTGCTTTATCACCAAAAGCCTTTTGCAACATTTACAATGCATCGGCACACGAAGTTTTATTTGCAACACAAAATTTTAGACAAATTATTTGTTCATCGCAATTACTCATTGTAAAAAATCGGCACGCACTATTGACATCGACTGACTTAACCAGCTACTGTAAACACACTCGTTGACAGATTTCGCTTAAACTTGGCATAGTCATTAAGGACAGTTGTACCAACCTAGAAAAAAAAATTTTACCTGCCTAAATTGCCCTACCAGATTTAAATCGACAATTCCCGGTACTTTTTTGACAGAATGTACTTCAAGGTGGACCCAATTTTAAGGTCAGGCGTCGACCCCATGTTATGACGACGGGAGCCTATTATCTCCTCCTAATTCTATTATATCGTATGAATTATATAGATAGTAGACTATAATATATAGTGTGGTTCCCAAAAATTATAATCTTAATTCTTATAAGATTTTGTATTAAATGTTTGATGTAGTAAGACTAATATAACAATGTAAGAAAAATGAATATAAAAAGTAAATTCAAAAAAATATCTGAATTTGAAAAAAATTTCACTAACTATTACTTTTTAAATCAAACACAAATAGGTGACTTAATAGTTGCTAGCAAGACAAATCAGTAACAGAAGTGAAAATAAAATTTTACAGAATAAGAAAATAAATGATTTATTTATGTGACATGTCAATATTCAAACTCTTGTCTGTCATTTCAACAATTTTAAACCTCTTCTTAAATTTTTGGAAAGGTATTATATATAGAAATGATATAAAATATATATTATAAAATATATAAAAATGATAAATAAGGGTCAAAAGATGGTGAAGTTGCTATTTATCCAAGTTGAAAACCAAAATTATTTTCTTATAAAAAAAATGTTTTACAATAGTTTACAAGATTACATCCTCTTAAGCGTGGTCTTGTTGCAATTTTAGACGTTACTCAAGTTAAATGTTTGACAATAGTTATTACCTTAATATTATTAACAACTATCTTGAAAACTGAGACTAATACTAAATTATATAAAATAAATTATATTATTAGGTGTACAACTTTACTTCTGCCGTTTTTTTCCGAAATTCAAGGCTTTATTGTTAAAAACTGGTTATACATTTATGATTCAAAGTATTGTCCATCGCTGGCCACTACTTTTTCCCATCTTTTGGGTAGCATACGAATCCCGCGTTGAAAAAACTGGTCATCTTTTGAATCAATCCACAAATCGATCCAATTTTTTACTTCTTCATAAAACCGGAAGTGCTGGTCAGCCAGGCCGTGTGCCATTGATCAAAACAAGTGATATTCCGATGGAGCAGCGTCTGGAGAATACGTCGGGTGGGGTAGAACTTTCCATTTCAAAGTTTCCAAGTATGTCTTGACCACTTTTGCAACATGGGGTCGAGCATTGTCATGCTGTAAAATCACTTTATCATGTCTGTCGTTGTATTGCGGCCGTTTGTCTTTCAATGCTTGGCTCAAACGCATTAATTGCGTTCGATAACGATCGCCTGTGATTGTTTCAGTCGGTTTTAACAACTCATAATACACTACGCCGAGCTGATCCCACTAAATACTAAGCATGACCTTGGAACCGTGAATATTCGGTTTGGCCGTCGACGTGGAAGCATGGCCGGGATATCCCTATGATTTTTTGCGCTTGGAATTATGGTAGTAAACCCATTTTTCGTCCCTAGTCACAATGCGATGCAGAAATCCCTTTCGCCTTTGCCTTGCAAGCAGCTGTTCACAAACACACAAACGCCGTTCAACATCTCTCGGCTTCAACTCGTACGGCACCCAATTTCCTTGTTTCTGAATCATTCCCATGACTTTCAGGCGTTTTGAAATGGCTTGTTGCGTCACTCCTAATGATCCTGCCAATTCTTGTTGCATTTGACACGAGTCTTAATCAAGCAATGCCTCCAATTCTGCATCTTCGAAAACCTTCTTTCTTCCACCGCCATGCTGGTCTTCGACGTTAAAATCGCCGTTCTTAAAGCGTTAAAACCACTCTTGGCACGTTCTTTCACCAATAGCGGCCTCGCCATAGGTATTTGAGAACATTCGATGAGCCTCAGTCGCAGATTTCTTCATATTAAAGCAGAAAATTAAAACCTCCCGCAAATGACGAGAATTTGGCTCGTAAGCTGACATGTTTAATCGAGAATAACTTTATGATGCAGACACAAATCGACTAATATTTCGATGGCGTTATGTTTACAAATACCAAAGCTTATTGTATGACATCTATGATCTATTTATTTCAACCACCACTTACCGCTACAGCCATCTATTGCAAAACGGCGGAAGCAAAGTTGTACACCCAATAAAGTAAATACAATAACATAGCTATTATTAATAATAATATGTTTTAGTTAGTGAATAAGACAACACACATACCCGAAATTTCCCTTTAAGTACATTTGAAGTTTGCATTAGAATTAATAAACTTCTACTTGTCTCTTTATGCAAACTTCTAAGAAGTGATTATCCAATGAACTTGAAGATTCTCTAATATCTATATTCAGATAATACATAAGGAATCTCTAACCTCTGTTTGATTTCAGTATACAGTATCGCCCAGTGAGCGTTGCCTACCTTAAACAAAAATATATTAAGCAAAAAAGTTTTATATCTCAGAGGGAAATAAGTCTAATTAAACAAATCTAACGTCAATTTAAAGTTTAAGATAACATTTTTTAAATATATTTTCTTTTTTTCAAAAAAAAATTTTAACTTTGTTTTCTTACAGCTGACAAAATATTATTTATTTTTTAATAACTTACGACCACAAAGAATTGTGCGCAAAGAAGGAGTATTAATATTTTCAAAAATCATAATAAAGAAGAAGAGTATTTGTCTCTTCTTTAAAATAAATAAAAAAAAAATTTGTTGTGAAGGCGTTTCAAAATTATAAAAATTGATCTAAAAATGGTCACTTATTTTCATCGTTAAATATCTCAGAATCTGTGGATTTAAGAAAAAAACTTTAAAAAAAAAAAATTTTGTTCTTACTCATAGAATAATTATCTATAATGGAACAATTTGGAAAAAAAGTTTTTTTCATTTCTTACCCATTGACTTTTTAAGTTTTTATTACGTCGGTTGCGACACAGGTATACGTCAACTCGGTGTAACGTGACTGGTCGCTACCTTTTTGAGCCTAAGCAGTTAAGCTTACGGGCTCGGAATGGTAGAGGAGTGTTAGAGCTTTACCTTTTTCTTTTCTTTTGAGGATGTGGTGGTATACTTCGGGAGTGAGCGTACATCTAGGCCGAAACTCAGGCCAGCTACGCCGCTCTAGATAAGGACCTAACCAATATTATATGAGGTAAGAGGTAGTTAGCCTACACTCAGGCTGAGTCTATCTTTGGGAGGATAAAGAATAGATGAGAGTATAGAGAAGAAAAAGAAAACAAAATTTATAATACAAAATTTAAATTTAAACTCACTTTCATTGATTTTGAATTTTGCTGTGACGTATCTCCTCTCTCTCTCTCTCTCCCTCCTTCTCTCTCTTTCTCTCTCTCTTTCTCTCTCTCTCTCTCTCTCTCTCTCTCTGTCTTCCTATTTCTGTTGTTGACTTCTCGAAGTTGTGTCCTCGAGTGCTGCCTGAGATCTGCTTGTGGTAAGAACAAGTTTTTCGTCGCATTTCAAGCGATTAATTTACATAATGAAAAGAACGATTACACAACCACACAAAACAAAAAGTTTTCGGGTTCGGGGGTCAGATCATGCTTACGATATGTTTTTGAGGTCGCTGAATCCAAATTCGTGGTCAAAATAACCCCATCGAGCCAGGGTTTTCCGTAAATTAAAAAAACCTCTTTATTGAGCCATATAACGATAAACCCTTCACATCTAACCCCTCGACCTCCTAAAACCATAAAAAAATAACCCCATGATACCTCGAAACCATAACTTCATAATCATATAATCCCATCACATCATATAGCCCTATCTTATAAGACGTTTTATGAAATGACTAGAATAAAAAACGAATGATAAATAAAAAATGAATGACTAGACTAAAAAACAAAAGACTAGAATAAAAAACGAGTGACTACAATGCATAAATATAAAATATATCAAAAATACTAATAAGTATCTAAATATCTGGGTAAGTAATGTGAAAATTAAACATAAAATATATCATTCTTTTTTGCTGCTGTAGCGGGTTCTTCTTTCATCAAAGATCTATATAATGCTTTTCGCTTTCGATCACTGTTTGATGTATCTCGTTTTAACACATCGTTCAATAAGTCCCGAGACTAACCCAGAGATGGTGCTAGTAGTACCAAACTGGCGACGTTTCCATAGAGTGCGAACCTTTACATGAAACGTGTGAAAATTTTACGTCGATCGGATCACAGACAGCAGAGTTATCGAGGTTTAAGTAAAGTCACTTTGTAATTTGTTTGAAAAATGGAAAAAAACGAGTTTCGCGTGTTGATAAAACATTGTTTTTTAATGGGTAAAAACACCGTAGAAGCCCAGCAATGGCTTGAAAAACATTACCCGGACTCCTCTCCATCCAAACCAACGATTTGTCGTTGGTATGCTGAGTTTAAACGTGGTCGTACGGACACAAACGATGCGGAACGTTCGGGTAGGCCATTGGAAGCCGTTACACAGGAAAATGTAAGTGAAGTGTTAAAAATTGTAATGAAAAATCGCAAAGTGAGGGTCCGTTAGATTGCAGAAATGACACAGATATCATCTGGAAGCGTATTTACAATTCTTCATGAAAAATTGAGCATGAAAAAGGTTTTTTCCAAGTAAGTGCCGCGATTGCTTTCAGTGAAACAAAAACAGCAACGAGTCAACGATTCAGAGAGCTGTTTATCGCTATTTACTCGCAATAAAAAGGATTTCTTGCGTCGATACGTGACCATGGATGAAACATGGATACATCATTTCTCTCCGGAGTCGAATCGGCAATCATCTGAGTGGTGCATGGCTGGTGAAAGCCGCCCAAAGCGTCCAAAAACGCAGCAGTCTGCTGGCAAAGTCATAGCGTCTGTTTTTTGGGATACACATGGCGTGATTTTCATTGACTACCTGGAAAAAGGCAAATCGATCAACAGTGATTATTATATTGACTTGTTCGTACGTTTGAAGGAGGAGATCGCAGCAAAACGACCGCACATGAAGAAGAAAAAAATCCTTTTTCACCAAAACAATACACCATGCTACAAGTCCATAAAAACAATGGCAAAATTGAACGAATTGGGCTTTGATTTGCTTCCCCACCCCCCGTATTTGCCAGATTTAGCCCCCAGCGACTACTGGCTCTTTACTGATCTCAAAAAAATGCTCCAGGGAAAAAAATTTGGCTCGAATAAGGAGGTCATTGCCGAAACTGAAGCCTATTTTGAAGCAAAGGATAAATCCTTCTATAAACATGGTATAGAAATATTGGAAAGGCGTTGGAAAGATTCTATCACTCTAAAAGGAGATTATATTGATGAATAAAAATGATTTTTGAAAAAAAATGTTGTTTTCGTTGTTAGTCTCGGGACTTATTGAACGATGTGTTATAGTACAACAGAAGTCTGCCATCATATTAACATCCCATCGTCCCTGATAATGAGTTTCCATAACTCTTATATTTTGGTGAAAGCGTTCTCCCTGCTCTTTACTAAAATGTCCAAGATTCTTTGGGAATTTATCAAGACGTGCATCCAAAAAGTGTAATTTTACATTCATCAAGCATCTTAATTTTCTAAAGCTTTAAACCATCTTGGCAACAATCTGTTGATACTTTAGGCTCTTATTATTATCTAAAAAGTTGTGACATACATCTTTAAAACTCAACCACGCTGCTCTCTCAAGTTTATTTATTTTAACAGCATCTTTGTCTCTGAACATTTTACGTATCTGTGGTCTATTAAACACCCCTTCTTTCAACTCGGCTTCTGAAAGTTTAGAGAATTAAGAAGAGAAATATTTGAATGTTTCCCCCGTTTCGTCCAGAGCTTTTACAAATTGTTTCATAAGACCAAGTTTTATATGCAAAGAAGGAATGAGAATCTTTGATGGATCCACGAGAGATTGATTGATGATATTGTTTGAACTAGGCATAAAGGATAATCTCACGGGCCACTGTTTAGATTTACTGTAATAATTTTGTCTGTCTCTGCTATTCCACAAACACAAATAGGAAGGATATTTTATGAAGCCCGACTGTTGTCTGAGAAGCAACGTTATTATTCTCAAATCACCACAAATCTGCCATAAGTGTTTTTGGTACTGAATCCTTTGTAAAAGTATTTCCATATTTTCGTACTTTTTGTTCATAACGGTTGAGTGAGCTATTGGTATCGAAGCATAAACATTTGTATTATGCAGCAGAGCAGCTTTAACATATTACTTCGTTTTGAAGAGTCTATGAAAAGCCTACAATATCTTCTTATAACCATTGCAATAGATAGATAAAACCCAACTGTTATCCTTATTGGTTCGCCAATTGAAAAATCCTTCATACAAATTACAAATAGACTCGTCAATTGGTCTTCGCAAAGATGTAACTTCCAATTTCAAGCAAATATAAGAAAATTGATCATGATCTATATGAAAATCATGAGATTGCACGATCTTCTCGGGTTATTTTCTTGTAGCATTATGTTCCACATTAGTCAAGTCACCAACCAATATGAAATTGCGGTCGCTTGATGACGACGCCTGGGGGCCCGCTTTCACACCCTTACCAACCACCGATACTGAGGCTCCGATATTCCTTTGAATAGCTTCACGCAAACGACGCATAACACTTAAATAATATTCCTTGTTAACCGTGAGGTGGAAGAAATTCTAAATGCACAACTCCACGATAATCGAAAAAACTGTCAACATGACTTTAACGTCGGTTGCGACGCCATCATGCGTTAATTTGAGTGACGCAAACTTGTAGTTGCCTTTTTGAGCCCAAGCAGTCAAGCTTACGAGCTCGGGATGGCAGAGAAGATTCGAAGCTTTATCTTCTTTTTTTTGAGGATGCGGCGGTGTAGTTCGGGACTGAACGTACGTCTAGGCCAAAACTCAGGCCAGCTACGCCGCTCTAGATAAGGACCTAACCAATGCGATATTAGGTAAAACGTAGTTAGCCAAAATTTAAGCTAACTCTACCTTTGGGAGGACATAGGATAGATACGAGTATAGAGAAGAAAAAAGTAACAATATACCATACAAAATTAAAATTTAAACTCACTTTTATTGATTTTGAATTTTGCTATCACCAATCCTCTCTCTCTCTCTCTCACTCTCTCTACTTCTCTCTCTTTCTCTCTCTCTCTCTCTCTGTCATCCTGTGGTTGTTGCTGACTTATCGTCTTCTTCTTCTTCTTATTTTATTGTATAGTCTGCTTGTCGTAGTTGCTTCCTAGTTGCTTCCTAGTGGTTGCTTGAAGTATGCTCGTGTAGATGATTCCTTAGAAATCGTGTAAAAATGTTTCCTTGTAGATTGTGTAGACATGTTTTCCTGGAGTGCTTCCTAGTGGTTGCTTGAAGTCTGCTCGTGTATACACATATAATCCATATGAATGTTTTCCTCGAGTGCTGCCTGAGGTCTGTACTTGGTTGAAATTTTGCGCCGTATTTAAACACGTGGGAAAAGTTATCTTGAAATTTTGGAAAATTCAGGGAAGGGCAAGTTCTTCGGGCCACCTCTTCCTGGCGAGCTTCTTGGTCCGACGGAGGGAGAGCGAGAATTAGAGAGAGAGAGAGGGAGAGAGAGAGAGAGAGATGATCTATTTTTACGGAATTTTTACATAGGTTTATTGTTTGCCATTTATAATAGAATAATGTTAATTTAAATTGTATGATCATGTGCCATTTAAAATTTAACGCATATTACAAAAAAGAACAAAGTTTTTTATCGCATTTTAAGCGATTAATTTACATAATTATT
The DNA here is from genome assembly GCA_949987625.1 of Chalcis sispes. Lineage (NCBI taxonomy): Eukaryota > Metazoa > Arthropoda > Insecta > Hymenoptera > Chalcididae > Chalcis > Chalcis sispes. The sequence goes on from OX465098.1 coordinate 41,604,181, forward strand.
TTTAGATAAAGAATGATTATTTGAATAATAAAAAAAAAAAACAAGATGGCTATTATGGACACAAGTGATTTATAATTACAAACAAGAAATAATTGTAGAATAATAGACTAAATAATCATTCTTTAGAAGTTATAATTTTTAATTAATGGACTGTTGGAGAAGTACTTATTTGGTTAACTTTATTTTCAAAGAGTTATTTAATAGATATACGATGCGCTAATGCAATTGTAAATTAATATTGGAATTACCAGTAATAATATTGAAATAATTATTCTGTAGGGAGTTAATCGAAGAATTAATTTTATTTACAAAACGCAACTATTTTTATAATAACGCATATCGCAGACAATTATTAAAGATATAAGATTTTTACTCTATAAAATAGTGAAATAATAATAAATAGGATAGTTGAATTGCCGCCGAATAATAGCCGTATAAATTTAACTAGAGGAATGTTTTTATAATAAATGCATGTAACAGCTGAACATTGGCCTATTAATTTAAATTAATTATGTATTTTGAAAAATGTTTTATTTAATTAATTAATTATTTATAAAAAAATTATTATGAGGGTATTGCAAGAGGAACTCGTGACATTCCAGGTTATTTCGCTATGTCCCAAATTACGCTATAGATGCTTATACTAGAAAAAATTACTTTGCAAAAATTTGTATGTTGAATGTCAATGATATTCATATTGACCGACTTTGAGAGAAGAACATTATTTTCAGCTGTAGTATGCATGATTTTGATAACTTGTGTGCAATTGTTTGTAAAAAATTGCATCGTATTCAAATTGAGTCTAACGAGAGCGGCTATTCAACTCTCAGTTTAAGCTTAGGTTAAGTTTCACAACGGTCTATTTCAGTGGAGAGAGCGTCGCGTAGGTTGTGGAGGGGGCTTTATCATGGTAGGGTGCTTTATCATGGTAGGAAAGGCAGAAAAGAAACTTATCGTCTGACACGAAACAAAAACGGAGGTCGCGTACCGACATTACATCCCCATGCTAAAACGGTTGCTAGGTGATCGTAGTATCAACTAGCAATCGTACTGACGTAGTCGGAAGGAAAACGATAACAACTTGTACAACGTTGGGTGGTCCTTTGTAATTGCTGTAATGGAAGAGAATTCTGAACGTCGGGACTTGTGATGTTGTTAATATGGAACCGGCTGGAGTTGGCTCTCTAGTGATTGTTGGTGTTGGATGTATTGGGCTTCCTCCCGGATGCTTGGTTACATTGTCCGGTCTCAGAAATCCCATTTCTATGTCGCCTTGTCGTGTAGATGGTCTTGTGGGCGGATCCGTTATCTGAGTCAGAAATAGACGAGTTATAGAGCCACAGAGTGCGGCTAGGAGGTGCATTAAACATCAGTACATACGGTAAAGGAGGAAGCCGTTGATTATGGCCCCTGTTATAGTTTTTACTGCTTGTATTATCAAAAGGATGGCTATTATAGCTGAGCAAACGGTACTGAATGTGGTTAACCTCTTCTAGGCTGTTGTCCATACTAAGTCTAATAATTTTCCTATTGCGTCTTCGTTTAGAAATCTAGATATGGTGCCTTCGTTGTCCATTATAGGTTGGCCACGTATTTCTTTGGCAAATTCGTTAAGTAATGGTGGTTTCTTGATTGGGAACATATTTCGTTCTTGTAGTTGCTCCAGATCTTTTTCTGTACAGATGCCGCTGGTGGCAAGAGAAACCGGGTCAGTGTATTTCTATGTCATCTGTCTGAAGGGTTTCAGTATTTGAGGTGTTTTGTCTTCCATGGGTCTCGGCATGATTTTTAGCTGTTTCTCGTTTACTCTGTAATATGATGGCAGGATGGCATTGCATAATACCCTGGTGCCATGATCTTTTAGGATGTGGGTTTTAGGTGTTAGATATTGAGTCTAATTGTTCCAAGAAACTTTTAAGTCGGTGTAGCAGTACTCTCCATGTTGGAGTTTTATTTCTACAGGTATGCACTTGATGATGTGTACCACTTCTTTACCCGTGATTGCCATGTAACCAGGTCCGTTCATTAGATTATAAGCGAATTTGTCAGGCAATCGGCCGGCTATGGCTAGGGTGTTGAGCAATGTCTGTCTCTCAATCCTGCATTGTTTTTGTAAGATGTTATGTACAGAGATTTAATCTGTGTTTTGATGTATCTTTCGACGTACACGAATTGGGAATTTACATACGCGAAGATGTCCAAGTTTTCTATTGCTGTCCTTCTTGGCTTCGCAAACGAATATTCTTTGGTGGTTTCTAGGATAAACAGCTAAGGGTGTTCGGTGTTGACCACTGTGTATCCACATAAGTTCTCGGTGCCTTTACTGAATAGGGCAAAGGTCACGTCGTCTGTGGTGAGGCAATATGTGATTCTATCATGGTTAGAGTTATTGTCTGTGACTTCGTTAGCTAACCCCTCGTATAAGAGTCCGTAATGGTCAAATTTACATTAGTCCAGGGGTAGGGCGTCCCAAAAAGAATAACCGCTCTCAAAATTGATACAAGATGTTTCAGAGAGGGTGCACGACATTCCAGAATATAAGTGTATTTTATTATTATCCAGGTCAATTTTTGCAAATGTTCTCTTTAGGTTATTTTTAGTAATCCCTGTACAACGACGTTCTCCCAAGTACCATAAGGGTCTCGGTAAACGCTTCCAGAACATCGCTCATCCTCAGAGAGTGTACCTGCGTAGACGATTGGATGCTTTACGGTATTATTGATTTTTATTTTGCTAATTACTATACTGTCTCTAAATTTAAACAGTCTGGTCTTGTACATCCGTGTCCACGCGTGTCTACTAATTTCATTTATGTATTCGGCCTGACCATGGTTAGCTTTTGAGTTATGCGAGGACATTCCGCAGTACTAAACTGTCCTCTGTATCTCTACTTTACATTGTATGACAAGGGTTTGGCGATAATTTACTACTTGCAACAATTGTATGCAACGACGAGTTACAGTTACAAGGTTTAAAGGGAATTCGCATTCGTCTACTTCTAGCAGAGATACAGTGGTTACGTTTAGTTGTCGTTGTCCACAGTCGTAACCAATAAGGCTATAAATCGGAGCGATAAGAGATAAGAAAATGGTTATTTTTGTCAAGTCCATCTGAAGAAGCAAAAGTATTTTATTTCTCTTTTATTAGTCTTCGTTTGGTTTGTGTTTATAATCCTAATTTGTGGTTAGATAGTTAATTTATTATTTTTGCTTAGGTTTTATATTTTATACGCTTTATTATTATATAAAAAAAAAAATTATTATGACTCTCTCTTTTTTTTTTCTTTTTTATTTATATTTTTTATCTTATATGTATTTATACGTATATATATTTTTCTTTTTGATTATTGGTATCATTAACTTGGTTATTGTTAGTTCTCGTTATCTAAGCTTTTTATCTTTCGTTTGTGTTTAAATTCCCGGTTTATGTGTGATTTGCGGAGCATATTTGCATGCACGATTTTATCCCCCTTTTTATACTGTATCCTTACATTATAGGATTCAAGGACCTCTAGTACCTTGTGCGGGCCGGAGTAGTGGTCGCCAAATTTGCTTGGACTGAGCACTAGGAATACAAAATATTCTAATTTAAAATTCTGTGGGTTTATTTTTTTGTCATATAGTTTCTTGTTCCGTAGTTTCGATCCGCCTAGGTTTTCGTAAGCAAGTTTTTGGATGGAGTTAAGCCGGATCACTAATTCAGTGATATAATCTTTATTTGTTGGGGACATGTCGCTTGCCTTTAAGGGGTCGCATTATAATTTAGCATGGCTATTTCAATCTATTTATCTTACTCATTATCTCTATCGGTGTATTGTTTTAGGAATTCACCAAGTGCATGATGGGATCTTGCGATTGATCCATTCGATTGAGGATGGAAAGGGGTCGTTTTGAGTTTCTTAATTCTGAACCTTTTGGCGATTCTATTTATCAGGTGACTCAAAAAGTTCTTCCCTTGGTCTATCAGTGTGGCCTTAGGTGCTCCAAATAGACAGATAAATTTTTTGATTAGTGCGTCGGCGATAGTAGTAGCCAGAGTGTTTTGTAGAAGTACGGCTAAACAAAACTTTGATAGTTGGTCTTGTATTGTTAACACGTACTTATTCCCTCTTGGGATAACTTTAAGGGGTCCTACTACAGGGTGACAAGTGGTAAATTGTCTAAAGTAATCACTTATAATTTTGAGATGAATGCATGGAAAAAAATAATAAAAATACATAATAAATCCGTGAAGTCGTCATTTTTATTTAAAGTAGGTTTTAGCTTAATCGAACATTTTTAACAGACACGTGTTACGTTTTTAAAAAAAATGACAAAACTTGGCTAGGGAATAACTTTTAATGGTAAATATTATCGAAGTGATCCCCATCTGAACTTGCACAATAATCAAGCCATTTTTAGAAATTATGAAAAACTTGTTCAATTTTAGATGAAGAAATACTAGAAATTCCTTTTCTAATAGCTTCTCTCAAATTATCGTTGGTCTTGCGTTTTTCCGCATAACAGTAATCTTACAGGTAGTCCCATAAGAAGAAATCACACGAGTTTAAGTCCGGTGAATAAGGGGGCCATTCTATACCTGCGTGTGCATACTTGGGATATCCTAAACCGATAACACGTTCACCATAAACTTCGTGAATAGCTTTAACCGTTTGAGTCCCAAGCAGCGCGATCGCGCTGTTGAGATTTTATGTCGATAAAACCCAGCACATGTTTAGCATTGTAGACAACTGACGATGCGTTACCGATTGTCCAAGTCGGAAATGCGTGCAATTTACTGAAGCAAGTGCATCACACAGCTCCTTTTAATGTTAATAGTACATTTTGCAATAGCTACATATAGTAAAATAATACTATAATAATGCAATAATACATTACAAAATAAAAAGTACTTATTAAGAGAAAGCGCGATTGCGTTATTTGGGATTCTTTGACAGTGTTTTTTCCATACACCCTGGGACTCAAACAGTTAAATACTTCTTGAGTTCTATGCGGCGTAGCACTATCTTGCACAAAATAATAGTTTCTGACTAATCCACGTTTCTTAGCGAAAAGAAAAATTTTGTAAGGATGTAACTTAATGAAATTTTTTATTATTAATCTTAGTGTCTCTCGATTCAGTTTTAAAGCTGCTGCAGCTTTTCTTATTGAATCTGTGGGATTATTCTTGAAATGTTTTCCGACCTCGGCAACCTTATCTTCTGTTGTAACTGTGTATGAAGGACCAGGAAGATCATGACGACGATCGTCAAAAGTATAATAATTGATTAAGTTATGAATTACTCTGAGAAAGAAGTAAAAAAAATTTGAAAACTTAATTAAAAAATGCGGTCATACGAGAAAGACAAACATATATTTTTTCATTCCTACCTTCTAAGAGTATTTTGACTGGCTACTCTTTCACTTCGAAACTTAGTACGAAAACCTCTATACGCTTTAGTATAGTTTTCACCTCTAGAATAAAAGCACTCGATGAGATACACCTTTTATTCGTTCTTAACACATTGCTGACCGGTGACGAGTTAACTCGTGTTTTCGTGGCCAAGCGTTGCTGACCGGTCACGAGTTAATTCGTGATAAGCTTTTTTTAGCATCTTTATTCTTTTCACAGCGCACTGTTGGAAATCTTGTAGTGTAATTATTTGGTCTGCATACCTCGAGTTGTGTCTCGCTTATAAGACCGGTCAAGTTTCGTTCTTAGTTGCAAAAAAAAAATTTATTAAAGTTTATTTATATTTTTTTACTTTTACATCCGCTTTCAAAACAATAGCCGGGCACATGAGGTAAATTTTAAGAAAAGTTGCCGCTCAGCAATGTGTTCGGGTCACTTATTTAAAAGTATACGTATACCTCTTTACGGCGTTTCAATAGAAACTGACAACATTCTAGAATGTACCTACGTGGGCCTAGCCTTATACGCTACAGTATAAAAGTACTGGAAATTGTTGATTTAAATCTGGCGGGGCAATTTAGGCAGGTAAAATTTTTGTTTAGGTTGGTACAACTGTCCTTAATGACTATGCCAAGTTTGAGCGGAATCTGTCAACGAGTGTGTTTACAATAGCTGGTTAAGTCAGTCGATGTCAATAGTGCGTGCCGATTTTTTACAATGGGTGATTATGTTAAAGAAACAATTTGTCTAAAATTTTGTGTTGCGAATGAAATTTCGTGTGCCGATGCATTGAAAATGTTGCAAAAGGCTTTTGGTGATGAAGCACTATCGAAAACCCGTGCGTATGAGTAGTACAGAGCTTTCAAGAAGGGTCGTGAAGTCGTCGAAGACTTGCCTCGTTCCGGACGCCGATCGACGGCTTCGAACGCAGATAACGTCGATAAAATTGAAGACATGGTGCTTGAAAACCGTCATACCAGCTTGAGAGAGATAGCACATGAACTTGAGATATCCCACGAGTCAAAACGTTCGATTTTTATTGATATTTTGGGCATGAGAAAGGTGGCTGCAAGATTCCTTCCAAAAGAGCTTAATTTTCTTCAAAAACGCTATCGCGAACAGGTCGCTTCGGACATGCTGGATCGCGCCAATTCCGATCCCGCATTCATGAAATGCATTATAACTGGTGACGAAACGTAGGTGTACGAGTACGATATGCAAACTAGCCAGCAAGCATCGGAATGGGTAGGAAAAAACGAGCCTAACCGAAAAAACCACGCCAAAACCGCTCAAAAGTGAAGGTGATGCTCGTTTTATTCTTCGATATCCGTGACGTGGTGCACTACGAATTCATTCCAGAGGGTCAGACGGTAAACAAAGAGTATTACCTAGGCGTTATGAAACGTTTGCGTGAGCGTATCCGTAAGAAGCGGCCAAATTTGTGGGCAAACAACTCGTGGATTTTGCACGACGATAACGCGCCGTCTCACCGAGCTACGATTGTGACCGACTTTCTCGCCCAAAACTCAACAAACACGCTTGAACAACCACCGTTCTCGCTGGATTTGGCTCTCTGTGACTTCTTCCTCTTCCCAAAACTTAAATTGCTGCTCCGTGGCACCCGTTTTCAGTTGATTGAAGCCATAAAACATGTTTATTAAATAATGTTATATAAAAAATGTTTCGATGATTGGAAGTGCTATTGGCATAGATGTATCGGAGCAAATAGAGCCTATTTTAAAGGCGACCCAATAAATTTTGATCAATAAACGTAAAAATGTTGTTCTAATTGAAAATTCCTGGTACTTTTTTGACAGACTAAACATAGGATCTGAATGCTGCTACGCTGTGCACTATGGCTAAGGCTTCTTTCTCATACACTTCGTAAATACTTTCGGCGCCACGCAGCATGCGGAAAGTGTAGGCTATTGGCCGATCTTTTCCTATTTCTCCTTGTGATAGGACTTCTCCTACAGCGTATACTACAGCGTCTGTAATGATTATGAAAGGCTGGGATAATTTAGGAAATTGTAGTACAGGTGTGTTGCATAGCATTTGTCTTAATAAATTGAACGTTTCCTCGGTTTTCTTATTTCATTCAAAAGTGGTCTTCTTTTTTAGTAGTTTAGTTAAAGGCTTTGAGATGCATGCAAACTCTTTCATAAATCGCCGATAATATCCTGCTAACCCCAAGAATTGGCGAACGTTCTTTACGTTCTTAGGTCGCGAAAAGCATCTTACGGCCTCCAGCTTCTTAGAATCAGGTCTTAGTCCTTTCTTGCTCAGCAGGTGGCCTAGATATACCACTTCGCGTTTCAAAAATTCATATTTGTCAATTTGTAAATTTAATCTCGCTTTTCTTAGAATGTCCATTAGTTTGGTTATTTTCTTATGATGTTCGTCTATACTGTTGGAGTAAATAACAATGACGTCTAGGTAGACAAATAATGTTATTCCTTGCATCCTTTTAATAATTTATCCATTAGTCTTTTGAAGGTGGCGGGCGCGTTTTTCTGGCGGTATTGTTTGGCGTGGACTGGAATGTCGTCAGTCGTAAGGATTTTATGCGTAATGAGATCAGTTCTCAGAAGTTAATCGCCGGGTAGGTAGAATACATCTCTGTTATTTTTCACTAAGTCGACTACGTATGATCTCTCATAGTCGTCTAGGTGATCGATACGCAAATAGTCTTCGATGTTTTCCTTAACTTCTGGTTCTTCGAGAGATCCAGGGTCTCCAAAGTAGGCGATTGACTCTAGCTGGTAATCCAGGTCGGTCGCCATCTTATTTTCTGAAATCAGATAACTTTTTTTTGTAGCCGCATTACTTTCGTGATCTTCGTTTTTAATTATCTTTAAGACATTTGCTTCGTCGTACGTATCGCTGAGCGCTGTTCCAATTTCGAATGGTCGTGCGACGCTGTTACATACCATGAGGTGGTTAGGGTAGTCAAGATGCACTCGGAAGTCACGCAGAAAATCGCAACTTAGTACACTTTCCCTTGGGGTGTTTACGTTGTCTTTTATCACCGAGAATTTTATCTTACCTCCTAACAATGAGATCTCTACTGTTCCCCAGGCAGGTATGATCTTTTTTTCGATTCATTTGAAGGCGTATTTCTCTGATGTGTCAATTTTCTCTTTAGGTGGTATAAGACTTGATTTTATTAAATTTATTTCTGACTCTGAATCGACTAACAATCCCCCCTCTGTAAGAGTAGGAAAATTAAGAATTTTTGAGAATGATAATCCAGTCTTTATGTCGCTTGTGATGTTATGTAGTTTATTTTATCAGATGAGGTCAATCTTCGTCGTCCCAGATAACCTCAACGTGTTTATTATTTAACGTTATAAGGTTATTTTCGAAGTCTAGTTTCGCTTTGGTGTTTTCGAGAAAGTTTGCTCCTAACACTCCGTCAAAAAGGATATAAAAATTATTGCCTACCACTATGACTCGATTATGTTTACCCAAAATTTAATCTTTGCTTTCTCCAGACCTTCTTCTGTGTCGCCTTCTAGGCCTTGGAGGGTGTATCCGTACTGATTTTTGAGGTATTATGTCTAACAAAGCATGTGCTTTTAGCACGCTAACATCTGATCCTGTGTCGGTCATAAGGGTGTTGGGAAATTTGTACTGTAGGAAGTTAAGACTTACGAACGAAATAGTTCTGTAGCTTCCTATGGCATTAATCCTCCTCGGAAATCCTCCCGTTCTATTGACAGTGATAAGCACACTTGAGGTCGTGGGGTCTCTCAAGAGGCGCTCTGTGGGGGGAAACTCCTCTTGTTCTTTGGCTGGTTATATTTCCTCTTTCTGCATTTGTGTGGCCACATGTTCCTTTATTGGGCAGTAGCTACAAATTAGTACATGGGAGGATTTTTGTTGGCAGCAGACTGCTGCCGTATGACTAGGCATATCGCATTTGTAATACCGCAACTCTGTTATAGACGTATTGTTGGTGCGCTTAAAGCAATTTAGTGCTGAGTGTCCGGGCTTATTAACACATCGTTCAATAAGTCCCGAGACTAACCCAGAGATGGTGCTAGTAGTACTAAACTGGCCACGTTTCATAGAGTGCAAGCCTTCACATGGAACGTGTAAAAATTTCACGTCGATCGGATCACAGACAGCAGAGTTATCGAGGTTAGAGTAAAGTCACTTTGTAATTTATTTGAAAAATGGAAATAAGCGAGTTTCGCGTATTGATAAAACATTGTTTTTTAATGGGTGGAAACACCGTAAAAGCCCAGCAATGGCTTGAAAAACATTACCCGGACTCCTTTCTATCCAAACCAACGATTTGTCGTTGGTATGCTGAGTTTAAACGTGGTCGTACGGACACAAACGATGTGGAACGTTCGGGTAGGCCATTGGAAGCCGTTACACAGGAAAATGTGAGTAAAGTGTTAAAAATTGTAATGAAAAATTGCAAAGTGAAGGTCCGTGAGATTGCATAAATGACACAGGTATCATCTGGAAGCTTATTTACAATCATTCATGAAAAATTGAGCATGAAAAAGGTTTTTTCCAAGTGGGTGCCGCAATTGCTTTCTGTGAAACAAAAACAGCAACGAGTCGACGATTCAGAGAGCTGTTTATCGCTATTTACTCGCAATAAAAAGGATTTCCTGCGTCGATACGTAACCGTGGATGAAACATGAATACATCATTACACTTCGGAGTCGAATCGGCAATCATCTGAGTGGCGCATGGCTGGCGAAAGCCGCCCAAAGCGTCCAAAAACGCAGCAGTCTGCTAGCAAAGTCATGGCGTCTGTTTTTTGGGATACACATGGAGTGATTTTCATTGACTAACTGAAAAAAGGTCAATCGATCAACAGTGATTATTATATTGACTTGTTGGTACGTTTGAAGGAGGAGATCGCAGCAAAACGACTGCACATGAAGAAGGAAAAAATCCTTTTTTACCAAGACAATGCACCATGCCACAAGTCCATGAAAACAATGGCAAAATTTAACGAACTGGGCTTTGATTTGCTTCCCCACCCCCCGTATTTGTTAGATTTAGCCCCCAGCGACTACTGGCTCTTTGCTGATCTCAAAAAAATGCTCCAGGGAAAAAAATTTGGTTCGAATGAGGTCATTGCCGAAACTGAAGCCTATTTTGAAGCGAAGGATAAATCCTTCTATAAACATGGTATAGAAATGTTGGAAAGGCGTTGGTAAGATTGTATCACTCTAAAAGGAGATTATATTGATGAATAAAAATGATTTTTTAAAAAAAATGTTGTTTTCGTTGTTAGTCTCGGGACTTATTGAACGATGTGTTACATAATTGACAGACGTCAACTTCGCGTTTGTTTTTGTTACGCTGCGCGCTGTATGTCCTTTTGGTTTATATATTTGGCATACTACGTCATTAGGGTAGAGGTTGGCAGTGTGGCTGGCCCTTCTGCAAATTTGGCAAGTGTTTGCTTTTAGGAAACGAGTTTCCTCCAAATGTCCTGGTTTGTTACAAAACCGGCATACTGCCATCCTGTTTGTGCGCGCCTCGAACCGGGTATTTTCTGGTCTTTTCAGCTCTGGTTTCTCGACTTTTTTGCTCTTGTAAAAGAAACCTTTTTTATGAGGTCGCTGTTTATCGCGAAGAGCAGTTTTAGAGGCGATTTGTCTTTCGGCCAGTATTGCGTTTTTTACGATGTCTAAGATATTGTTTGTTTCCTTTATTCTATTCTCTATTTTTAGTTTCAAACCTTGCTTAAAGCACTCTATTATGTGTTATTCTGTCTGTACTCTGAATTCGAGATCGAGGTGGCTATTTTACAAGCCTCATTCATTTGGGCTCCTAGGTCCATCATACAGTTTGCGAAGGCGATGTCATTCTCGTTGTCTCGCTGATATTTGTTTCTGAGTTCGCCCAAAAGTTGTTGCTCTGTTTTGGTGCTGGCGTATATGTCTTTGAAAAAGTCTTTCAAGGATTCGACCGTCGGGAACGATGACCCGGAATCGCGGCGCGAGCTTCCCTCTTTATTTTACTTCTGATCAGGCTAACCAAGTTCGACTCATCATAGGGCCCTAGTATTTTCCTGGCTTCGTTACATCCCTCTCAGAATTCGTACAATGGGATATTTTTTCCATTAATTTCGGGGACTACGCTGAGGGCGTCTTTTAGCAATATTGGCAAGATCGGTTTCTGAACTTCGTCTTCTTCCCTTTCCCTACTAGGTCCTGGTAAATTTCCCCTGGACTCGATCATTTTTGGATTTGTTTCTTGAGTGATCTGGAGTTGGTGTTCTTGGGAGGAATACGTAAAGGCTTGTATCCAACCTATTGCCTAAAGAAGAACGTGACACATGCGGTTTGCTACAAAAAGGATCTATATCTTGTTTACTCCTCGCGACCTGTTGTCTCGTTTGCCTCTTATCCGTCATCGGTTGTAGGCTATGCAAGAATTTCTTTTTTTTGTATTTTTTTTTTTTTTTTTTAATGAAATAAAGGAACAAGCGAATTTTATTAATAAGGGAAGTTTATCAAAAAAAAAACTAATACAAAAAATCAGAGAAAAAAAATAACTAGCTTGTTTAAAGCGAGTGATGTATTTTTTTTTTTTTTTTCTTTTATTCTGATAAAAACTTTCACAGTGCAAAACGTCGTTTTGAATCTACGTTATTTATATTCTTTTTTATTTTCTCTTCCTCTCAAAATAAATTTAAGTTCATTAAACATCCTAATTTTTTGTATGCGGTCAGCATATCCTCAACATATTTTTTATAATCTGGATCTTTATTGTCTAAAAATTTTGATATATTTTCAAAACCTGTCCAAACAGCAAGTTAAAGTGTTATTGTTTTATTTCGAATCTCTTCGTTATGTATAAGAGTCCTTATTTGAGGTTCATCCAAAACTCCCTCATCAATTTTTGCCTGAGATGAATTTGGGAACTTGATGAAGAGATGATTGAAAGCATCACTGTTGTTTAATTTCATAGCCCGAATAAATTGCTTGATGAGCCCAAGTTTAATGTGCAAAGGTGGTAAAAGTATCTTTGTAGTGTTTACTAATGGATCATGTAATACATTTTTTGAACCTGGTGTTAAAGTTTGTCGAGCTGTCTAAACTTTTTTTAAGTAATGGTTAGCACGATCACGACTATCCCATTCGCACAAAAAATAAGGAAATTTAAAAAATCCATTTTGTTGACCAAGTAGAATTGTTATGATCTTGAAGTCACTGCATATTTTCTAGTTACGTTCGTCATGATTTAGTTTAGCAAACAACAGTTGAAGATCATTGTAGCTCTCTTTTTTAAACTTCTAGAATATGCTACCGGAAGAGATGCATACACATTTTCATTGTGCAATGATACTGCTTCAAAACTTTGTGTGGATAAATCAAGAAACAGCCGCCAATCATTAGGATTTTAATTTATGCAAGTTAACTCAAAAATCAAACCTTCGACATCATTAAAAAAAACTAATGAGCCTTTGTGAGAAAAATAACGCCTAAAAGGTTCCTCTCTTTTATGTAATTAGAAACCTTAGTATTTTTTTTAAAAAAGTTCTTTTTCTTTTAGCCTAGATACGATTAACTCAGCGTTTTCTTTTAAGAGTCCTAAATCTCTTACGAGATCAATAACTTCTTGTTGGTTGAACATTTTACAAACTTTTTCATTTTTGTCATCGACTTCTTCAAAATTAGATTCACCATTCTCACTATTTGTAGACACATGAGGTTCTGGAATTTCTTCATTCACGTCTATGGATTCGTTTTCCTTTATTCCTCTGCCAACTGAGGCTTCGAGAATGTTTTCTCGAATTGGCATTGTAACAGAAGTGACCGAGGGATATGAAATATCAGATCTGTTTTTTGTATTAAATCTAATTGTATAAACTAAACAGAAACAACAATCATCTACATGATTCTCAGGTTCTTATTAGATCATAGAGATACTTAAGCGTTTTTTTGTTTTATCTCTATTTTGTCATTTACTAAGAAATGTCGCACAATAAGCGCACAAAGTATTTGGTATCCAAGACTTTTCAAAATCAGTCATAGCATTTGGATAGCAAGAGTTATATATTATTTTGTATTGATCTGTAAAAATCTTCTTGTTTCTTTTCAACACGAATTTTTCACAAACAAGACAAAACTTATCCGGGCTACTTGTGTACATCGTGATTTTTCTTAAAAACAGATATTCTGAATAAAAGATTAATGGGACAAGAACTTAAAGTGCTGAATAAGACGCATATATTTTTCTAGCTTCAGAACAAGTATTGCAATACAATTTGGAGCTTACGGATTTGGGGCTTGTTGGTTTAGAGTATGTGGGTTTAAACCTTGTTGATTTAAGGTCTGTGGGTCAAGGGCTTGTTGATTTGGAGTTTGTGGATTTGGGGCTTGTTTGTTTGCGGTGTGTGGGTTTAAGGTTTGTACGTTTGTGGATATGCAGCTTGTGGGTTTGGAGTTTGTGGATTTGGAGCTTGTAGATTTGGGGTTTGCGGGTTTTTCGATATCGAGCCTGTAGGTTTGGAGCTTGCTGGTTTGGGGTTTTAGGTTTGTGGGTTTAAAACTTGTTAGTTTGTGGGTAAGGACTTGTTAATTTGGAGTTTGTAGGTTTGGAGACAAAATTTATGCAGAAATTCCAGGTTTTCAACTATTTTTTGAATTTTACTGTAAATTCGGACGTGCTGGCTCGATTCTGTGAATGGATTTGTGTTCAGCGATCCCAAGAACATAAAATATACCTATTAAAATCCCAGCAGTCTCCCAAAACCATTTCGTGGTCTTGTGTTATTTTTCAATATAATTTATTCTTCAATATCATTAAGCAATGTATTTAAAATTTCATGTTTTTACGTAAGTGCATTGTAAGCAGTGCAGATGGGAAAAAAGCTTATATTATAAATAATTTGGAAATTAATAAAGTTATAAAATTTATAAATTAGGTGTTAGAAGGAGAAAAAAATTATGATTTCAGGATTCATTTTATTTTGCAGTTATTTTGTTTGTGTATTATCTTAAGGAAACTCTCTTTGTGATTGTATTATATTTATTATATTCTTGTTTATTTAATAAAACATTTTTTATACATACTTTTTGATGCAATCATGCAATAAAATCTCGTAATACAGCAGAATTTTAAAAACTGTTTAATCGTCTTATATCGTTCAAGATAATCGCTTTATCTATCTCACTTATGCCACTTGCTTACTGTTACGTGCGGGGCTACACGCACAACAAGAAATTTAAATATTTATTTCATTGCGGGATCCGCCAACGCGTCCCGTACGGGCCCGCCATCGCATCGCGAACCGAAGGGACCTTTACCGTTGCGCCGAACACATACTTCGGGGGGGAATTGCCGCCTCTGCCCCATTACTTAATAATTAATGAACCATTAATTGAAAAGATTAAAAGCTTACCTTGTGCTGAACTCTGCCCTTTTCGTTGGGATCGCCGTAAGGAGTGAGGGTGAAAAGTTATGATTCACAATAGTGTCCTTTTTCAATAACTTTATTCAGTTCACAGGTTTTTTTATGCTACACAACACAGCACGATGCACGCCGTACTCCGTGACGGAAAGTGATAAAAGAATTAAATGATGAAAAAAGTTTTTTCCTACTTGTCGTTGACCCGATGAAAATCAGACTAATACTCTATCCCCTGGTCACTACGGTCAACTCCTCGCGGCTCGTTGGTACTCAGATTTAAAGACCTTGAGGTGGAGGCATCATGGGGATTTTTGCTTATTTGGCATCGGCGCGAGCCTCAGTGGACTCCCGAGCCTCCCTTGCGCCTCCTAACTAAAATGCAACCTTAGATACTTTATTTGTTTAAATGTGTGTGCCGAGGCGAGTTAAGCAACACAACTCTCTAAAGGTGTGTGGGAAAAATATCTGACTGTAAGAATACGTTTATTTTCCATGTCTCCTGGATTTTTTCCACAGGAGTCAATTTGCAGCGTGAGTGTAAGTATCACCCACCTTTTTTTAAAACTCTGTTGTACAGAGTTCGTCGAACTGCGAGCTCAGCATTTTCACACATCAAACGTACACATTTATGTATTGCAGTAGTACATTAAACTGTTTAATTTTGATTTAATTTTTCATAAATTCTTAATTTAATTATTATTATTCAATTTAATTATTCAATTTAATTATTAAAATTTCTTCACGTAACACTTACCGTTTTATGAATCCTGCTTCTCTTTATACGCTGCTAGTAAAAAATGAGAAACAGAAAAAAAAAATAGTTAAATAATTGATAAATCTTATTATGAATAGAGAACAGTTTAGAAGACTAGAAGATCAGGATAAAGATCTACTCAGAAGTAGAGGAAAAAAATAGTGATAGCGTCTAAACGCGCACGACCAATAAGGCATTGGTAGCTCTAGCTTATAAGCTATTTGCTTATTATCTTTCTCTCTTCCTCTTTCTCTCCTTCACCCTCTAAGTTTTATATTTTAGCAATGTGTTTTTTTTTTTAACTTCAATTTGTACAGGTTTCTATGTATACTTAAATTATTGGTTGCCTTAATTCTAATAATTGAATATTCATAAAAAATTGAGGTCATCTCACCTTCTCCACGTTTTATAATGCAATATTTGATATTGCATTATATGTAGTCAAAAATTTCATCTAATATTATTTTAACCTTAGTTAACTTATTTTATATATTTTAACTTATAACGCACAGTGTGAAATTTTAATATTTATATTATGCGGAACCCACTAACTCGTCCCGTACGGGCTCGCTTGCGCATCGCGACCTGAAAAGTGCCCTTTTATTAGGCGTAATTCATAATTCACGCTAATTTCTGAAGGCACCTCTGTCCCATCGGATAATGGATCATCCGAATATGGGAGAGATGGTAACAAAGAAAAATAAATAAATATAAATCAATAATAGAAACTCTTACCTAAGAATACAGGTCGTTCCTGAAGCTTCAAAGTCCGCTCTAGATCCCCGCGTACAAGAGAAAAAAGTAGAAGGAATCGGGGGCGATTCAATGAATAATACCAGTTTCTAAATATATTTTTTATTTTACATGTCTATATATATATATATATATATATATATATATATCCACAAATTCACTTTTTGTTTAAAATCATTGCACTCTCACACAGTATGTCGCACTTCATCACAAAAAACGATAGTTTAACAAATGAAGACAAAAAAAAGTGATTGCTTTACTCTTATTGAGACTAAGAAAAAAAACTGATTGTTCGGTTGTTATCGAAGTTAGAAAAATGTCAGCCCGGCAATCCCGCTCTTCTCGTAGCTCGAAAACTCGGTCGCGCGTACACTGTGAGAATTTTTACTAGGTAGGCACCAGCATAAAATACAAAAAATGCCTATGCTTCCATAAATCCTAATATACGCGCCTGCAGAAGTCAAGCTATTTGGCTTTCTATGCATGTGTGAGTGGTATAAACAGCAACCTTGACTCTTTCAAGGTTGCTGTCTTCCGTGGCTTTTCTTACAAAATTTAATCCATGCATTGCGCGGAGAGTCACACGGTTAACGTGCATAGGCTTTGCAACGACGTCATTTCTCGTCTATGTCAAACTTGATATTAAATTGGCTATTTATATTCACTTATTCATGATATTAGACAATTTAAATTATTAAGGTTTACTTTGTGTTTGAAATTATAGAAGAAAAGATAGGGATAGGTTATAAGCCTCTGGTTAGGATAAAGGGTGAGGACGTCGTGTCTTCCAGGGTCAGGGGTAATTCTTGCATATAATATCTGGTGCATTATGAATAACTGGTTGTTGATGTTTTGTGGTCATGGCTGACTGAGATTCGAGAGTTTTTGTCTCTTGGGCTATACATGATATTATTTCGGTCCTATGACTGATCCTATTGGCTGTAGAATCTTTTCCTAATGCAATATCTCCAGAGTAGGTAATGGACCATCCTAGTTACTATTATTTGTTTCAGTACTCCTTCACATACTAGATATTGAACATTGTTTATGTTTCTCTTATGTTCTCCTATCTGTTTCAGTCTATATGTGATTTTGTGTAATGACTCTTCTTGATTCTTCCAATTTTTAGTGTCACTCTACTGTATGTTAAGTAAGGGCGAGTCGGGTTCATGCACTAACTCATGATGGTAACTCTGGAGCTCTGGGTATAGGTCTGAGATTCGTAAGGATAATTCGAGTTTTTATAAATATTGAAGGTCGTTTTATTGATTTCCTTTGTTTATTAATGTGTTTTGATCAGTTTATCTAACGCACCTTGGGGTTATTCTTAGAATTCCGGCGTTACTTAGGTAGATCATTTAGTCTGCTTGTTCTGGGCATATTATTCGTACTACAGGGTTCGGCAATAAAATCTCCCTTAATTTTATTAGATCATATTCATTTTAATAAACTCCTTGCACAACCTTTATCTGGATTTATTGAAGTTGGCCCAGTCCACAATATTTTCTTCAGTTATGGGGGCTTCTGATTTGTTATGTTTGCTTAAATAATTTGAGTTGTTTGCTTACCTAATTATTCAGTATAGTCACCCTGAATATCGATACACTTGTTCCAACGAGATTTAATTTATGAATTCCATCCCTAAAGTTAGAATCTGGAAGGGCTGCAAAATACGCTT
The DNA here is from genome assembly GCA_949987625.1 of Chalcis sispes. Lineage (NCBI taxonomy): Eukaryota > Metazoa > Arthropoda > Insecta > Hymenoptera > Chalcididae > Chalcis > Chalcis sispes. The sequence goes on from OX465098.1 coordinate 41,622,151, forward strand.
CCACATCTGTTATGACCTCATCATTTGATAAAAACGCTTTCCACGCATGAATTCTTTTAGGTCTGGAAACAGATGTAAGTCGCTAGGGGCCAAATCTGGTGAATATGGTAGATGCTCCAACAATTCGAACATCAATTCATGGATTTGAGCCATTGTCAAAATGCTCTTGTGCCACGGTGCATTGTCCTGATGAAAAAGAATGTTTTTCTTCTGCAAACCGGGTCTTTTATTACGAATTTTTTGCTTCAGCTGGTCTAAAAGGTTACAATAATATTTATAATTTATTGTTTTACCAGTTTTCAAGTAATCCACAAACAAAATTCCTCTCGCATCCCAAAAAACTGATGCTAACACCTTCATGGCCGATTTCTGGACACGAACTCGTTTCGGAGCCGAAGAACCAGGTTCACACCACTCTTTAGCGTCTTGTTTTGCCTTTAGAATCATGGTAATAGAACTAAGTCTTATCCATAGTCATGAATCAAAATCCACTTTATCCTTTCGTAAATGCTCTAAATGTTGCTGAGAAAGTCGCATTCGAATGTGTTTTTGTTCCATTGTTAGCAAATGCAGCACCCATTGTGCACACAGCTTTCTGAAACCCAATACTTCAGTCAGAATATTGCTTACACTGCCCAATGAGATGCCTAGGGCTTCTACAAAATCTCTTTTAGTCACCCGATGATTTTCTAATACGATATCCTATATTTTTTCTACGATTTCTGGTGTTGTTGCTGTTCTTGGACGTCCTTGACGTAAATCATCTCCAAGGCTTGTACAACCACGTTAAAATTCAGCAACCCATCTTTCTACTGTACTAATTGAAGGCGAAGAGTCCTTATACACTTCCAACACTCGTTCATAAATTTCCTTTGCTCCTAAACATTCCAAAAATAAAAATTCAATCACTGCACGATACTTGATTTTTTACATTGTAAAAAAATACTGTGACACGTCGATACTAAATGGCTTGTAAACAGAGAATGAATTGACAGATTGAAATGAAACTTCACATACGTTCATATGAAGAGTGTACCAACATAACAAAAAAAAATTTAGGCTAGTAGCAACACCCTCTCTTATCGAACCGCAAAACTTATTGAACAGCCTGGTAGATACATCACTTATCTTTCCACTTGTATCACGAGTATCAACCTGAGTTGCTTCATCAGTGGTCTCTTCAGGTAGTCCACTGTATCGCGGGTCAGTGATAGGGGACCTATCATTAGTCTTCACCAGTTGTAACGGCTTCAGTGTGTAATGAGCTACTTTATGAGCCTTTCTGGATTGGTTTTTATGTAGACTATGTTACAGCAATTTGTTTTTTATCCTGATCTGGCGTCTAAGATACTTCCGGCCTTCTTCCCAAAACAAGATTGCGAGTTCTTATGACTAAGTTCGTTGACTTAGCTGCGTTGTTCCTAATTTGCCAGATTCACTGCTCGGTTCCTGCTTTGCCTTACCTTGAGTGATCTGAGCTACCGTGTTGTGATCTAGCTTAGGAGCAGTTTTAAGATTTTTAGATTCTTCGGGTGTTGCGCGTCTCTTTCATGTTGACGGTTGAACCAAGTCATAGCCAGCCAAGAAGCTTTGTAATCGAGCAGTTTTGACCCTGTTTTCTTGCATAGGTTGCGAATCTATCTTTAAGACTAGTATTCTTAGGTTAAGTAATTCACCATTTATTTCTTGCTCGGTCGCGGTGATTACTGGATTCCTGGACAGTGCGTCCGCATTCTTGTTTAGGCGTCTGGGTTTATATTTAATCATATATTGGTAACCAGTGAATTTGAACATCCACCTTATTAGTCGTTGTCTGGGGTCTGCTCGGCCATGCATCCAATTCAGTGGTTCATGGTCTGCCTCAAGCGTAAATTTACGTCCTAGCAGATATGTTCGAAATTGATGCATAGCGTATAGAGCGGCTAAGCTTTCTTTTCCGGTGGTACTGTTATACCTTTCTGTTTTGTTTGAAATTCAATATAGGTAAGCAACAGGGTGATTACACCCCTTCTTTTTTTGACTCAGTACCGCACCGATTGTATAGTCAGAGGCATCGGTCGTTAGGGTAAATTCTTTATTAAAGTCGGGGTAGATTAATATGGGGCTCTTGCACAGTTTTTGTTTTAGCGTTTCGAGACTTTCATCTTGTTCCGGTCCCTAATTAACGTAGTTTTGTTTCTTTTGCAATAAGTCGGTAAGTCATTTTGTTATTTTAGAAAAATTCTCAATGAAGCGATGATAATATCCTACAAGGCATAGAAATTGTCTAATATTTCTTACAGTTGTTAGTTAGAAAAAATCTTATACCACCGCAACCTTTCTTAGGGTCTGTTTTCACCCCCCGTTTACTTATAACGTGTTCTAGGAAGAGAACTTCTCGTCTCAATAATTCTAGTTTATCCGGTTGTAGGACGAGGCGTGCGTCTCTTAGTCGATCCAAAAGTTGTCTTATTTTCCTATCGCGTTCTTGAAGATCTTTTGCATATATTATAATGTCATCAAGATATACTAACATCTCAGAGTTCTGAAGTTGCTTTAAGATATTGTCCATTAATCTCTGAAATGTTGCAGGTGTATTTTTCAGTCTTTCAGGCATGCGAATATATTGTTAGTGCCCATTAGGGGTTGTAAATGCTGTTTTCCACTTATTTTCCGATCTCCTGGGTATCTACTGAAATCCGCTAGCCAAATCAAAGCATGTAAAGTATGTAGTATCCCCAACTTGTTCAAAATGTCAGCGGTGTCCGGTAAAGGGTGTGCATCACTTATGGTTTTTTCATTTCATTCCTGTAAATCTACGACTATCGTCCATCGGGAGTTGCCGTGACTATCGGGTGTCTCGTAACTACCCGAATGGGGTATGAAAAGGGTAAATTAAAGGGTTTTATTATGCCATTTTTTAATTTATTCCTTATCTGTTTAACTATGACCTCCTTGTATATTGGGGGATGTCTATATTGTTTGGTGTGCACTGGTACATCATTCTCCAGCGGGATCTCGTGCTGCACTTTATTGGTGAAAGGAAGAGGGTATCCCGGTAATAAGAATACGTGATAATATTGCTCTATTAATCGAATTACACTTTTCTTTTCTTTATAATTAAGGCGACTCAACCAGATCAATATTTAAGTTTTAGGGTCCTTTTCAAGTGTTGCGTTATTCTGTTAGAAGAGTAACCTGGGTCATAATCCGAGTCAGGGTCAAGTTTGTAAGTAACATAGTTAAAAGGAAGTATTTCTATTGGGTTTATGCTTATGCATAAGTCTCCCTTTTAGGTGTTTATCACGATCACACAACAGGTATTATGTTCATTTCATACTATATCTTCTCCAATGTATACTTTATCATTGCCTACTTCTGACCCTTCTTTTAGGTGACTAGGTTTAAGGCAAGTACCCTTCTTTTAGGTGGCTAGGTGTAAGGCAAGTAGCCTTCTGTCATTCGGTAACAGGGAAACTTTGGAGCCCTTAATTAACATTGTACTGATATGGTTTTTGGTTAATTCGTTACCTATCGCATTATGTCTTAGTGTGATAAGTTGTCTTTGCTCTCTGGTCCTCTCGGTAACGGCTATTAGCTGTTACAAATGGAATATGATTCATAACGTCTCCGCTTATCATGAGGGCGTTTTTGTAATATGATATAACGGCTTCCTCCTTTTTTAAGTATCCACGTTCAATTATGCCGTCCTGATCAATCTTGAAATTGTTCGTGACTTCGTGAAACTTTATAGGTGTCTTCTGTATGGTTCAGTGCGTGATTCCTAGGATTTTCATAGTCTCATCGGTGATCCTACTTAGGGTGCCAATACCGGTTACGTCGATCTGCAAATTGGGATATAAAGAGCTGAGCTTAACCAGGTTAACGGATGCTCCGTTGTCTATCATGAAGGTCGGCCATGTTACTCTGCCTTCAGAAATTTGTAGTCGTATCACTGTAGATTCATCTCCTGAATCCCCTTCTCGGAGTCCTGTACACGAACTAATTTGCTTGATGGTTCCAACAACTGGCGCCACACCATCAGTACTCACCCTTGAGGACTATTGTCCGTTGTCGACAGCTCTTCCCTCTTTACTATTCCTGAGAACATTCTCGATTCGGAGGGATTCAGGTCTTGGCTCGCCATCATCTTTCCATGACGAGCCCGTGTCGAGTTTAAATTATCGGTGGCTGGTCTAGGATCTTGTCAATCATTGTTCCGTATGTTCCTTGGTGGCTTCGTCCGGCGCGGTTGCCCTGCGAAATTCTTATCTCATAGTCTTTAATTATTACTTCGGAGAGTATGTTCACATTGTGAATGACTTAATCTACTGTAGTCATTATTGCGATATTGTTGATGGTAACTGGGCGAACTTCTCCAACGGTTGTTATCCGACTTCCTCATAGGATCGTACAACCGTGGATCACCATTATATTGACTGTAACGCTTTGGACTCTAGACTGACGGAGTATATGGCTGGCGGAGGCCTTGCTGTCAATACGAGACCTGGGGTCCGTAAATCGGTTCCGGAGGTCTGTATGGGCCATGCCATAGGTAACCTTCTCGTAAAAATGAGGCGCACGGTGACTTATAATTTCTCTGATAGTATCTAAAAGTGGTCCTATAATTATCGCCAGATTCTCTATTGCGTTTGGTTAAATTGTAATCAGTGTCCCGAGGCGATCTTGAGACGTAGCGACTCGTAATATCTCTATTTGTCTACCCTTGATAAGACGGGCTTTCTTTTTCCACGAATTCGATGTCTCTGCGTCGATTTCCTTGATTGTCTGGTTCATAATTAATGCTTCATCTTTCCCTAAAATAATATTTTGTTTTTCTACGGTTAGAGGAAGTTAAATCTTTATCCTGATCTTCGAGTTCATAAATCGGTCGGTATTTGTGTCTAACGCCAAACAAAATGCGTGCTTTTATTCGGTGCTCTACTCTTGCCGCTTTTACTCCTCCCAGTATGCTTCTATTAGACTAGTAGGATGTTGGCTGTCAACCATTATGACTATTACATTTTGCTAATTGCTCTTACAAATTGGACAATATCTAATTCTAAAATAAATTTCCTGAATGGAGATTGATATCTTTTTAAAATTAGTAACATTATTTTGCAATAATAATATAAGGTATTATGAAAATATAAAATAATAGAATTAAAATGAATTTTTTTTGTCGTTGAATATTTAATTGTGAAACTTTGTTAATAATGTAATTTTGAGTTCTGAACGAAATTATCGTCCCTCAGATTTTCGCTTTAGAATTCATTAAAGGATGCGAAGTTAAAAATCATGTATGGACTTTGTGCCTGAAAGAGCTTTTTTACAGCAAATACCCATTATCGCAGAATTATCACAATGATAATGTTCGGTTATGAGAGAGTATGTGTATAATCTCTGTACACTTAACGCCATCTAAGCCGAGCTCTATACTAACCGGCAAATAGGTATGCATGTGTGCGTGAGCGACTGCGCGTTTACCGTCTTTTAGTATATAAGTTAGATTGTATCAGCACGCCGTACTGATCGCATGGCACCATCCACGGCCACTGGTCATGGTAAACTATATCAAATAAATATTAATTTATAAAACAACGTTTATCATATCAAATAGTTTACCACTCTTCAATAACCAATCATGGTAGCAGAGCTTAATTGTCAAAACTCGCCAAAAAGTGAATTTTTGTTGTGCCTTGTGCCTTGGTGTTAGTGCGTGCTAATCGTCTGACTGTATATGAGTTCGCCTCGATGATCATATATTAATGTATACGCGGCTTCTCCGTTGAAACGTATATAATAAGGAAGTAGCTAATCTTGTACTGCGTAATAGTCACAGCATTTCTACAAGTATAATGTTTTCAGTGCACATGCGTTTTCCAGTAAATTAACTTATCAAGTTAAATTCGTTCTAAAGGGATGCTCAAAATACGTGCAAAATTTTGTGCATAAATCAAATTTATCATCACGTTTTTTTCATAGTGTGCAATTGTGAACTTTGATTTTGTCGAAAATCAGTATATAACATGTGCCTTGTCTCCGCCACTTTGAGCGCTTTATAATATAGCTAAGCTATAAATTATCTTACCTTTGAGTATTATATCAACTGCGCACAAGTTTGTCACATGTAAAAGTTACTATATATATACACAGTGTGTCCCATGGAAAACGGAACTTTTTCAAAATAAAGACAAAAACTCAATATTCCGGCAAATCTCATCTATTTTATTCAAAATAGTCTCCTTCCGCATCAATACAACGTTTTGCACGATCAATTAACATATCGAATAAGTTTTTGAGATCATTTTTATTCATCGACTTTAGTATGTCGGTCGTCGCTCTTTGGATGGCCTCTACGTCGGCATAACGTTTTACTTTCATGAGCAAGTGCAATTTGGAGAACAAGTAGAAGTCGCACGGAGCCAAATCCGGCGAGTACGGTGAATGGTTGATGGTTAAAATGGAATTTTTGATCAAAAAATCCGTGATCAAGTTCGATCGATGAGACGGGGCATTATCATGCAACAAACGCCAGCTCCCTTTTTCACGGTATTGTGGCCGCATACGACGAATACGGCTAAGCAAACGCTTCATAACACCAAGATAAAACACAGCAGTAATCGTTTGACCAGGTAGAACAAATTCACGATGAATAATACCCTCGGAATCGTAGAAACAAATCAACATTCTCTTCACTTTTGCTTTTTCAAGACGACTTTTTTTCGGATTGGGCTTAGTTAGGTGCTTCCATTCAGCACTTTGACGCTTGGTTTTTGGATCATATTAAAAACACCATGTCTCGTCACCAGTCACAATTAAATATTTCAAGTTTGGGTCCTTTTTTGACTCTTTAATCAAATCCTTACAATGTTAAATTCGGAGCAATTTTTCGTAGTCGGTCAATTTGTGTGGAACAAAGCGTGCACACACCTTCCGTAGATTTAAATGATCGGTCAAAATGCGATGAATTGAATTTTTGGACATATTTAATTCCATTTCCACGTATCGCAATGAAGATTTTAGCTCATTTTTTATAAATTCACGCACTTTTTCAATGTTACTTTAAGTAGCCACGGTATTCGAAGGACCTGGATGTTTGTCGTCCTGAATGCCTTCACGACCTTCCTGGCACCGCTTATACCACTCATGCACTCTGGTACGGGATAGACAATTATCGCCATAAACTTGTTTTAGCAAATTATGCGTCTCAGTAAAGGATTTACCGAGTTTAAAACAGAACTTAATATTTGTTCTTTGTTCGAAGTTCATTTTTCGACCGATGCCACAAACACACTGTCACTTTGAGCGCGATATTTTGGTTTCCATTGAACCAAATTTCATACAATTTTGACAGGATGTTAGTAAAGAATGGACCTTCCCATTGCTAACATCCACCAATAGGTGGCGCCAATATAAATCGATGTTTTAAAAAAGTTCCGTTTTCCATGGGACACACTGTGTATATACATATATATATTTCAACTCGTGGATTTGTATTAGAAATAATCAACATTTTTGGAATTCATCGTTAATTTTTTGGACATTGGCACTTTCCTCAACTTCTCACTTATACGTACATCGCAAGGAATTTTCGTGACGTCACATCTACAACATATTCCAAAGCTGTATAAGTAATATGAAACACATATTAGCGCCGGCGAGTCTATATGTATTGACCGATCATTGTTCAATGTACGTGCGGTGTTGACACTTTCAAGATGACAACGTCGTGTCTCCAACATCGGAAGCAGTCAACGTCTTCACGTATTACAGCTTAATTATATGTATCGACATTATTTGTTAAAGGTCACTCATATGAGTATCTGTATTTGTATACATAACATTACATTGTATACACAAGCATTCTTTATATATACATATACACAAGGTGTTATTTGAATTGCTTTAATATAACCTTAATATATTATTTTAAATTTTTATTTTGCAATTCAAAAATTTATTGAATAAATTTACTTGATATAACAAATAAGTACAGAATTCAATTAATTAATTTTGAATAATAATAAGTTAAAGTACTAATATTAAAGAGTAAAATCATATTTACTCTGGTAAATCATATTGTGAAAAAATAATCATACAACTTTAAGGATATTAAAAAAAAAAAATTAACTGTAAAGATTTTTCCTAATTTTCAGTTGTTTTATTAAATATTTTGCGCTTAAACATGTTCATTAGAAATTGACATTTGGTTCATTTATCAATAAATGTAAAATTCTTTGGCAACAATCGTAATTTGAATTTAGCTTGCAATTATCTAAGTGACTTAACTAATTGACTTTCAAACTGTTTAATCAATTTATAAAAATTTAATTGCAAAACATCTCCCTTTGATACCAAGTGAATTTAATCTTATATTGTAAAACAATATTATTGTGTATTTTATACATATCAAATTTAAGAGAATCCGGTGGTCTAGCGCGCGTAAATTTAAAGCATTTTCAGCATTTTCTTTTAAGGTGAAATTAATGAAAAAACGATAATTAAACGATGTACATTTAATAAACCACTTAATATTAATTATAAAAAAAAAATTATCAGGAAAAAAAAAGTTTGTATTATAAAAAAAATAAAGCTGAAGATGACACCCTCAAAAAAATGGACCTGGGTGGCATTTATGATTTCAGCTCTGTCAGTCATCTGAAAAATAAAAATAAAATAGATTATTAATCTGCATGAGTGTCGCTATCGTTGCAAGCAAAATCAATAAAAAAAAAAAATTTTGACTAATGGTGCGCTTTTGAAATTTGGGTATTAAAAATACGATTTCTTTTCATTATTTAAAAAAAAAAAAAAATAAGAAAAAATAATTCAAATGAAAATTTTTTGGCGCTTGCAACGATAGCCACTGGTATACTGAGTAACATTTAAAATTTAGCTTAATTAAATAGGCCGCTTCTTTTTTGCTCTACGAAGTGCAGAAAACAAGTAGTTTTGAGATAAATGAGTTTGAAGTTTTACCTGAGACGGAGCAACCACTCGCTTCTTACTAAAAGGTCTGTAAAACCTGAAATACTCTCAATATCATTATGAAAATTTCACAGCATATTCTCCAAGGTCTTTACTCTCGGAATATTGAAAAAAAATTCGATTATTTGAAAATTCTAGACCACTGGATTCCCTTAATAAGGTCAATTAAATTTGATATTTTACATCTTTATATATACGTTTACGTATGATTACCGTATAATCTTTGTTTTTTGTTTACATACTCATATCGAATATTTTATTTTAAATAGCTTTGCAATAAACAAGCGACCACACTTGCTGAAACTGAGCCTTGCCAGCACACTTCTGGTTCTGTAATTGTTTGTTCATTTCATTACATTAAACTCATTTAAAATGTCTAAAGACGAAAGTACAGTCGAACAAGAGTTAAAATCTCAAGTAAATCTTTTAAAGAACCTTAAAAATTTTGTTGATAATTCAATAAAAAAGGTAGCCGCTGATAAACGTATAGAATCCCATTTTAAATCGAGATTAGGATTATTAAATTAATACTGGGAAAGATTTTTTGAACGTAACGATAAGCTTTTGGCATACGCCGACGAATATTCAAAAAATAAGTACTTTATTAAAGACCTATATAAGGAGGGTGAAATGGCTTATGTCACAGTTAAAAGTGTAATAACTCATGAATTAAATAAATTTATCAGTGCCGGTGCGGCAGCCTCAGCAAGTGGAAGTACAGCAGATGCAACTACTAACCAAATCAATGTAGCCTACGCGCAACCCTTAAGTCATTCGACCCCTAAAGTAGAAACACCTAAGTTTGATGGTACCCAGAGGTCCTGGGATACCTTTAAAGATATGATTACTGCCGTAATGATAAAGGATACTAGAATCGCTAATGCTGTAAAATTGCAGCACTTGGTAAATAATGTGCAGGGTGATGCTAAGCTAGCCTTACGAGGTGTCGAGGACCATTCCGTAAACTTGCAAGTAGCATGGGATAAGCTACTTCGCAGGTATGACGACAAAAAACGTCGTCTAAATTGTTATTTAGACACATTGGTTAATTTACGTGTCATTAACAAAAAATCCTCTAGGGAACTTAGTCTACTAGTAGATAAGGCTAAGGAAGCTGTTAAGAGTCTCGTAGATTTGCAGTGTCCCGTTAAATCGTATGACATTTGTTTTGTTTATTTGATTGTTAAGTGACTTAATAGCGGAACAAAAGAGAGCTGGGCCATTCATCAAGAAAATAAGGAAGGCTTCTCAACATATAAAAATTTGTTAAAATTTTTAGAAAATAGAATCGTTAGTTTAGGTAAACTTGATGCAGAGCACGAATCTAATGAACCAACTTCAAAAAATAAATCTCAAAAATATTGACAAAAATATTAACTTTCACCTAATGTAAGAATCCAAAAAAGTTTTACCGTCTTTAAGCCAACACGGTAACAAAACATACTACTGTGATCGAAAAGTAAGGTGAATTTTTTTATAAAATGTAAATTCTTTATTTATTCTTCCAAATTAATTTCATCCCCTTCAAAGTAATCCCCGTGCGATAAACCGCACTTTTGCTAACGCTTTTTCCAGTCCTCGAAACAGTCGAAATAGTCTTTTTCCAGTATAGCCTTCAAGACCTTCTTCGATTCGGTTTTTATCTCCTCAATCGTGTCAAAACGGCATCCCCACATCGGCCTTTTTAATTTGCTGAATAGCCAGAAGTCGCACGGAGCCAAATCAGGCGAATACGGTGGTTGCGGAACGATGTAAGTCGACTTTTTGGCAAAAAAGTCGCGAAGAACCAATGCAGTATGACATGGTGCATTATCGTGATGAAGGAATCAAGAGTTGTTCGCACATAATTCCGGCCGTTTTAGACGAATAGCTTCACGCAAATGACGCATAACGCTCAAATAATAATTTTTGTTGACAGTTTGGCCTGGCGGAAGGAATCCATAGTGCACCATACCACGATAATCAAAGAAAACTGTCAACTTGACCTTGATTTTCGATTGACTTTGCCGTGGTCTTTTCGATCTTGCTTCACTTTTTGCACGATAATCGCTGGATTGGTCAGTGGTTTCAGGGTCGTGTGCGTAAATTCAAGTCTCGTCTCCAGTAATGATGCATTTCAAGTGGTCCTGATAGTCAGACAGCAAGGTTTCAAACACATCGACGCGACGCTTTTTTTCCAAAAAATTGAGCGATTTTGGCACCAATCGAGACTTGACGCGTTTGAGATACAAAACATCCTTCAAAATAGTTTGGGCTGAGCCAAATGATATTCCAACACTATCAGCAAGGTCTCCAATTGTCAATCGACGATTTTCAAGTACCAAATCTTTGATTCTTTGGACGTGGCCCTCGTCGGTAGACCTCGTCCAGAGCGCGGTTCGTCTTCAACGCATTCTCGGCCCGCTTTGAACTTGTTGTACCACTCATAAACGTTTTTTTGTGCCATAGTTTGATCACCAAAGCCCTTACGCAACATTTTCAACGTGTCCGCACAAGAATATTCGTTCCGCAAACAAAATTTGATGCAAGTTCTTTGCTCAACAAAATTACCCATTGTAAAAATCAAAAAATTAACTTTTGGTTGTTTACAAAAACACGTGTAAATCGGAGATAACTAGACCTTTTGACAAACAGATGCTTGGCAAATGTTATAGACAGTCCTACTAACCTAGGAAAAAAATTTACCTGCCTTCCTGATGCCCGGGAGTTTTAAATGACAATTTCACCTTACTTTTTGATCACAGTAGTATAATAAGAGATCTTGCTTGTATTGTTCTGGTTCATTTTAGGATTTAAAATAAATATTGAGTGTAATTGTGGAGACAGAACAATAAATTCGACTCATTTTATATACACGGGTTTTAAAATCAACAGACGAATTATTTTTGTAGTGCGATTGCTCGGCGTCGGTATACACGGTGTACATCTGTTCTGCTTCCTTATGGAATTAGTTTCAAATTTTAATGTTACATCTTATTATGCTATTTTAGAGAATATTAAAATTTCAACGCATGGAGTATCTGAAGCTTGTTTAAAAAAGGGGGTAAAGAAAAGAAGGAAAAAAATAAAGAACAAAATATGCCCGAAGGTGAATTATCGGTATCAGGCGATGGAACTTGGTCCAAACGTGGCTTTAGCTCTTTGATTGGCGTAACAACATTGATCGGAAAGTATTCTTCTGAAATGTTAGACTATTTTGTGTCATTAAAAACTTGTAAAACGTGCGAAGTAATGCGTAAAAAATTGAATCACGTCGATTTTGAGTTATAGTTCGAGAGCGAGCACAGAGAAGAATGCTCCGCAAATTACGAAGATAGCTCTGGAGGGATGGAAGTTCAAAGAATTATTGAAATGTTTAAAAATTCTGAAAAGCTCCATGATGCAAAGTATGCTTATTACATAGGTGATGGAGATTCTAAGATCTTAACAAACCTTCTCGACGCTCAACCGTACGGTGATTTTGTTGTACAAAAACTAGAATGTGTTTTGCATGTTGGAAAGCGCATGTTTCGACATTTGAAAGATGTAAAAAAAACATTAGTTGAGATGCGGAAAATAAAAAGAGCCTAGGAAAAGGAAAAAAAAGAGGAAGAAGAAAAAATTCTAAGGAAGAAGTGGATCAGCCTTGGAAAAAAAGAAAAACCGAAAAAGCCGCTCCAGTTGCTCTAGCTGTCAAAACCACGGATTTAACGGGTAAAATAATGAAGCAAATGTCAACAAATTATTCTTTAGCCATTCAAAGATATCCGGATTCCATTACTAAAATGGAAAGGGAAATATAAGCTGGATTTTACCACTTGATTTCTACTGACGCTGAGCCGCAGCATAGTTATTGCAATCCAGAATGGTGCAAATACTTGAAGGCTTAAACCGACAATGTTGCTTTCAAACATAAGCCAGCACTAAGTGCAGAAGTTCAAGAGCTAGGAAAACCAGTTTTCGAGCAGCTAACAAATGAGGAATTACTGCGACGTTGTTTAGGCAAGAACACTCAAAATAACAAAGAGTATTACAACAAAACTCTTTGGGCTATCGTCCCCAAAGCAACGTTTGTAGGATTGGATGTAACTGAAATAGCTGTGCAAATTTCACTTTCAATTTTCAGTGAAGGAAGGATTACACTCTTGAAAATGCTGGAAACAATGGGCTGCACAATTGGCAGATGTGCATATAATTATGCGTTAACAAAAGACGATAAGCACATAGCCATGGCCAAAAAAGCGACCAAAGCCGCCACGAAGGAAGGTCGTATCAAGCAAAAAGGAAAACAACAAGAGGAACAATTGGAATATGAACGCAGTGACCTTTTATTATATGGTGCAGGCATAGCTGATGAACTAATTGTAAGCTTTAAAACTCGATTTTTTCAAAATTATCAACACTTTTTCACAAAAAAAAACTTTAAACGCGTTTTACTCGAAATTATGTTTTTTTCAAACGGTGGACAGATAATCTCCGGATCTACTGAGCCGATCTTTACCAAATTTTGTACAGTGCTTCAATTATGTATCTTACAGGGTGAATTACCACAATTTAAGCAAAAGATTTTTTTTTTAAAGTATACGTGATAAAGAAGAGGAGAAAAAGGGTCGATTTTTCAACTTTTTTTTCAAAGAGCCGCCATTTTGTTTTTTTTTTCGATTTTTTCATTTCGGTGGTGGATTACCCTGTAAGAGCAGTTTTTTTAACTAACTCATTTTGAATTTTTTGTTTCAGACTTCTCAATCCTGAGATTATCTGTCCGCCATGGACGACGCTTTTTTTAAGGACCAAATTTTGACGCCCTCTATATGCGGAAGGAAGAGGGACGAAAAAAAAAAAAATTCTTTTGTGTAGTTATTCATTATAAATTTATGCTCAAAAAGTTTCATGTAAATATTTAATAAAAGAATTAAGAAAAAAATCGCAAAAATAGTGTTATTTTTGACGTTTCAATTAGTAATAGTACCTTAAACAAACTCCCATTGACGTTAACATAAAGGGAGTAGGTAACACTCTTGCAGCTACGTCTAATGGATTCTGTCGCCTAACTCTAACTTCTTGTATGGATAAACATTCTATGTATGATTTTCATCCTTTAGTTTTGGGAAATGTAACTTTACAATTGCCCTCCAAATAGGTTAAAACGTCTAATAGGGCGCATTTAGGCAACCTTAAAATGGCAGACCCCGAATTTATGAAGCCAAAAACTATTGATTGTATTTTAAGTGCTGAGATATTTCCACAAATCATTTTAGGAGGAATGAGACAAGGTTCAGCCGATGCCCCAATGGCTCAACAAACGACCTTAGGTTGGGTTTTAACAGGTAAAGTTTATCCGCTGGACAACGATTGTGTGGATTCCCGTATCTATTTTAATTCCTTTTTCACCCAAGATGATCTCCGAATCTACAATGCTTTAACCCAATTTTGGAAAATAGAAAGAATACCTCCTAAAACCTTATTAACAGCTGATGAAGCAGCTTGTGAAAAGCATTTCGTTGAAACTGTTTTTAAGACAGATGGTTGGTATGGCGTTTGCCTGCCCATTAAATCTAATCCTTTGTTTCCAGGTTCAAGAGAAATTGCTCTAAAATCGTGGTCAAGGTTGAGGAATCGTTTATCAAAAAACTTTAAATTAAAACTGGCCTACGACAAATTTATGTTGGAGTACCTAAATGTAAATCATATGGAACTAGTTCCTATGAATCAGTTTAATACGAGTAATGTTCACTACATTCCTTATCATGCTATCTTTCATCATATCAAAACTCGTGTAGTATTTAATGCATCCATGCCTTCGTTTATCGGTACCTACTAGGCTAGGCAAAAGCTACAGCAAGACATTATCCATGTACTTCTTAGATAGCGGTGTCATAAAATAGTTTTTACGTGCGAAATTGTAAAAATGTTTCGCCAAATTCTAATACACCCAAAAGATAGGGATTGGTTCAGAATTTTATACAATTTTGAGCAAGGCATGCAACATTTTAGACTTTGTACAGTTACTTACGGCAGTGCTTGTGCTCCCTTTTAATCCTTGCGGAAATTAAAGCTATTAATAGACCATCATTACTCACGCAATACCAAAATGTCAGAACTATTTCGTCAATCATCTTATGTGGACAATTTCTTCAGTGGGGTAAATACAAGGGCAGTCCCAAAAGTACCCGACTCGACAAAGAAAACAGTAAAAAAATTGCGAAAATGTTTTTTGTTTTTCAACATATTCTCCTTTCAGTTTTATACACTTTTCCCAACGATGTTCAATAGCTTTGATACCCGCTTTATAGTAGGAACCGTCAAGCTCCTCAAAATATCTATTAACCGCAGACTCTACCTCTTCATTGTTGGCAAATCTTATGCCGCCAAGCCATTTTTTCAAATTCGGAAAAAGAAAATAATCCGAGGGAGCCAGATCTAGGGAATAGGGTGCGTGAGGAAGCAATTCGACGTGTAGACTGGTGAGTTGTCGTGATGAAACAACACTTTTCTTTTCGTCAGATGTGGCCGTTTTTTCTTGATTTTATTACTTAAACGCTGCAATAAGGCTGCATAATATGCGCCGTTAATTGTTTTTCTTTTTTCGAGATAATCAATAAATATTATTCCACGCGCATCCCAGAAAACGGATGCCATGACCTTGCCAGCTGACTGAACTGTCTTTGCTTTCTTTGGAGCCGGTTCTCCCTTTTTAGTCCACTGCTTTGACTGCTCCTTGGTCTCAGGTGTAAGATGATAGACCCATGTTTCGTCCATGGTTATGAATCGACGCAAAAACTCGGCTTTATTGCTGCGAAACATTGTCAAACACTCGATGGAAACATCCTCACGTTGCTGTTTGTGCTCCATTGTGAGCAAACGTGGCACCCATCTTGCGCACAGCTTTCTCGTGTCCAAATTTTCGGTCAAAATGCGATGCACAGCACTTTTTAAAATGCCTGCCGTGCCTGCTATCTTACGCACTTTTAGTCGACGGTCATCCAATACCATTTTGTGGATTTTCTTCACATTTTCTGACGTAGTGACCTCACTTGGTCGACCACTGCGGTGTTCATCTTGGCAGCTCGTACGACCTCGCTTAAACTCAGCTACCCAATATTTGACCGTTGTGAACGAAGGAGCAGACTTTCCCAGAGTAGAATCCAACTCGGCTTTGATATCGGTTAGACTTAAATCTTTCAAATGAAAGTATTGTATCACATAACGATGCCCAAATTTTTCCATATTTACAAATTAACTGAGAGCGTTCACTTCGGATGTCTATAAAAACAATAATAATAAACGTACCGTTATGAATTTTCACATTAAGTTGTCGACAGGTGGTATTGTCAATCGCAGTAATTGTTTTTTTAAAACTACCTGTATTCATAAGTCAGGTCGGGTACTTTTGGGACTACCCTCGTATATGTCGGCAAGTATTAAAGGTTAGGGATGATTTAATCGAAACTCTAGCGCTCGCAAAGATAGAGCTAGATAAGTGGTCATTTAATGACAAATTATTTTCAAAGGATTTAGTTAACAGTAGTGTTGATCAAAGTGACAGAACTGTCGAAATATCAGAAGTTGCTAGTGCCCTTGGATTAAAATGGTCCCCCACGCTGGACAGCTTTTCATTTCAAGTAAAGCCATTTATTAATTCAAAGACGAGTACCGTATCTAACACGATTATCCAAACTAAAAATTCGCCAAATCATAATTTTTATATCGTAACTTAACGAAGGGTATTGTCTGACTCTTCAAGACTATTCGACCAGCTTGGTTGGGTGGCGCCCATCCTAATTCAATTTAAAATATTTTTGCAAGATCTCTGGATCAATAGTCTTGATTAGGACACACCTTTGTCTGAGGAGTTGTTATACTCTTGGGAGTTAAGCAGAAGTCAGGTAGAAGGTTCAGAATCCATTAAAATTTCACCATGGTTTAGTAGCATTGCGAGCACGCAATGGACCTTGCACGGATTCGCCGATGCCTCGAAGCGGGCATATGCTGCTTGCATATATTTTGTTCATTCTTCTGGCGCTTCCTTGCTATTTTGTTTAAAAGTTAGGGTCGCACCCGTTAAAACCTTATCAATTACAAAATTAAAGCTCTCGGCTGCTCATTCACTAGCTAAATTAATTAAATATTTCCTACCAAGCTTCTTCGTCAAACCAGTGGAAATTCATTATTGGAGTGACTCCAGAAATTTCTTGTGCACGTGAAGAATTACTCAAGCTAAGCTCAAGATTTTTGAGGCTAACAAAGTAAGTGATATTATCACGATATTACCCAATGTTCGTTAGAAACATATCCCCACTAATCAGAACCCCGCAGACTGCGCTACAAGAGGTTTATCGGCCACAGCGTCGAAAAATTTCTCTTTGTAGTGGTCTGGGCCCCACTGGCTCCAGGATAAAAACAAATGGTCTGATCAGCTGGACCTAATCCATAGTGATATCCCTTTACTTAATGCCTCGTTATTCCATGTCATAAATAAATCTAAAGGTTGGTTAGACGATTTTCAAAGATTCAGCAGGTTAGTTAGGGTAATAGCCACAGCTCGACGATGGCTTCTCTATAAGAAATCAAATAAAGTCAAATCCACTTTGTGCAGAAGAATTAAGTTCTACTTACGACAAAATAATTCGCCTTGACCAATCTTTTCATTTTTCAAAAGAAATCAAAGAATTAAAAAAGGGCGAATTAATTCCGAGAAAAAGTAAAATAGCTTGCCTAAATCCATTCTTGGATTCGAAAGGTATTCTACGAGTATATAGTAGGTTAGACAATTGTCCTTCTCTTATGTATAATGAAAAATTTCCAATCATCTTAGACAGATACAGTAGTTTGTCAAGAATGCCCGTAAAAGATTACTACTTAATGTTTTTGCACGATGGACCTCAACTCATCTTGTCCGCCATTAGTAGTAGAAAATATTACATCGTCTGTAAAAAAAGAGTAATCAAGTCGGTACTTTGCAAATGCCCAAAGTGTCTTTAGTATTCAGGACGTTGCTTGTCCTAACAAATGGCACCTCTCCACTCCGACCGTCTTGAGTTTGAATATCCTTTTGTCACCACCGGTCTAGACTACGCTGGTCCAATAGAGGCTACACCCTCAGAAGATAGAGGAGTTACGTCAATGTAAGGTTACATTTGCATTTTTATTTGCTCATTAACGAGAACTGTTCACGGCGAAATAGTTTCTGATTTATACAGGGTTGACCATTCTAATTTCCCTACCTAAATATCTCAGAATCTAAGCGAGATACGGGAAAAACTTTTAGACAAAAGTTAAAGAAGAAATAGGGAGTCAGATAAAAGTGACCTTTAGCTTGACCTTGAAGTTGATCTTTAAGGTCAGTTAAAGGTCAACTTTATTTCTTAAAAAGAAATACCTATTTTTAATGCCAGAATCAGAAAGAGCGCAAAATTCTGCATCCAATTTGTAGAAAACAAAATTTAGTTTTATGACCTCCAAGAGGTCAAACATTAAAGTCGAATATCTCAAAAAGCCGTTTCTTGCATTTTCACTGCATTACCGTGGTTTTAAGGAAAAATAAACTAATCTATTATTTATCTTAAGCACTATTAATACTTACCCTACTAACTCTAAGTCTGACCTTTATATATTACCAACCCCCCCGCCCCGACAACACCCTTCACCCCGCACAACCCCCTTTCTCCTAAGATTACCTGTTTAATCTCAAGTTTCATCCTCTAAATCCCTATTTATAATGCAGGAATCGAAATGAACGAAAAATTCTATATTATTTTTGTCCCGGAGAAAATTTTATTTTGTAACCTTCAAGAGGTCAAAAATCAAGGTCAAATACCTTAAAAGGCATTTTTATGCTAACGTGACTTTTATAAATAATAAAATAAAAATTTTGTACACGTATTAGAATTAGAATTTTTTAGCGAAAAAAATAACAGTTTTTGACTTTAAAACTGTATAATTTGGAAGAAAAATAAAATTTTTAAAACCCCTATGAGATCTAATAGATAAATATGTTTTAAACATATTTACACACAAATTAGGGCATTAGATCGCGTGGTATTATTGGAAAACTTTTCACCAAAATTCACCTTTTTTCGAGGCGCTTCAAAGATCAGCTATCACACCGCCATTTTTTTTCCGAATGTCATGAGGAAAACACACACACACTCATTTCCTCTCCAACACCCTTACACCTCATTGATCTCAAATACTATTTATCACTACGCTGCATACCCAAAGTTCTACTTGCTTGTCGGGAGAGGTGAGTAGGGCATTTGCGGGTAGAGCTTGCGGTGGAAAGAGGAATAAAGATAAGTGTGAACTTTCAGTCGACGTCAAAGTTGACTCTCACAATTATTTTAAGGTCATATTTACATTTTGAGATAACATCCTTTGTTTCCGATTCTGGAATCAACCTCTATTTCCCAAACCGTTAATCTGCTCTCTGACCTACGTGTACCCTGCACATCTCAAATCTTATCCTTACTATTTACCACTACTCTACTTTCCTAAAATTCAATCTGCTAGTAAAATTCATTTAATAGGGTATTATTTAGTAGATTATAAGATAGGAAAGACAGTAAAAATAAAGGTAAACTTTAATTTGACCTTTGAGCTAACTTTTCAGGTTATTTTAAAATCAACTTTATTATTTATAATAAAAATCTTTATTTTCAATGCTGAAATAGAAAGTAGACTTCGAAAATATTGTAGAAGAAGTTAATTATCTTATCTTTGTAAAGTTACGTATCTCATAAAAATTTTGAATATCTGATTTTTAATCATAAAAATCGTTAACAAACTTTTAATTCATGTGACTTTTTGTTAAATGACAAAATTAATTATATTTTTTTAAAGTTTACATTTTGGCCAATCTAAGAAAGTACATTTATAATATAGTTGCAGTCAGGGCTCCAATTTTTTTCTTATTATAAGTTTTTAAAATTTTGATTATTAGTTTATCTTAATTCTGCAAATGTGACGAACAGAACTAAAAGTGGCTGACTATCAGCCCAATGATATTGTTAATATGATAATGGTTCTAGGAAAAAGTCATAATAATTATCGTGCTGTGGCAAGACTTTACGCAGAACGCTTTCCTAATAGAAGACATCCTGATCATAGAACAATAAGTCAGTTAACACAAAGAGCTTGTAGTAGACAGCTGGTCCGTCAACGCAAGCGTTATGAATATGATGAAAATGATGTTCGTGTTGTGACTGTTCTTGCAATCATTTATCTTGACTCTTATATTAGCAGTCGCCGAGTTAAAAATAAAATCGGTATACCTAGAAGAACCTCCTTAAAAATACTTTAAGTCCTTAGATACCATGCCTATCATATAACTTTAGTTCAAGAGTTACAGTTTTATCATTTTTAACAGCGCATTGTGATTTGCCAATAGGCTTTGGATATGATAGAAAATGATCTTGAATTTTTCAATTTTGTGCTTTTTTCTGATGAGGCCAAAATTCAAAGTGATGGGGGGCTCAATAGGCATAATTGCCATTATTGGTCCGACGAAAATTCTCACTGGTATAGAACAGTCAATCGTCAAAGACATTGGAGCCTTATGGTATGGTGTGGAATTGTAAATGGGTATTTAATTGGTCCTTACTTTTTTAAAGAAAATGTTGATGGGAATACCTATTTACAGTTCATTAGAGATCAGTTACCAGTGCTAATAGAAGATGCCGATTTAGAGACGCGATGAAGAATGTGGTTCCAGCACGATGGTGCACCAGCACATTTTGCAAGCATCGTACGCAATTTTTTAAATGAAAACTACTATGATAGATGAATTGGACGACGAAGTCGTATAAACTGGCCTGCTTGTTCCCCTGATATGACATCCCCAGATTCTTTTTTATGGGGTTGCATAACAAATGTTAGTTTTGAACAACAGCCTTCGACAAAATTAAACATGCAAGAGCAAATTAGTCTAGCATGTGCTGCGATCCTAAGGCGAACTTTGCTTAACACCCAGCGCCATTTCAAAAGACGTTTGCTTTTGTGCCTTGAAGCAGAGTGACGTAATTTTGAACATTTGCTTCGGGGTTAAATTAGTAATCGTAAAACCAGTGAGAGGCGAGGGGACTTACTTTAATCTAGCACCTCGAATAGTAAGAGGCTAGGGAACTCACTTTAAACCAGCACCCTGAATAGTGAGAGGCGAGGGGACTCACTTTAAACCAGCACCCCGAATAGTGAGAGGCGAGGGGACTCACTTTAATCCAGCACCCCAAAGGAAACAGAACTTACTACGTCCACGACGTTGTTTCTGGCAACTGGACCTGTTTGTCCAATCCATGAACCATTGTAATTTTTATTCGAAAAAATCCACATTATCCATGTAAAATGTACTGGTAAACCATCATTCTGGCAACACAATTTTCATCACTTGTCTGAATCGACATTTTTTATTAGTTCTGGTAAGTGATCTCTAGCAAACTGTCCATAGATATTCCTTTTGACACTTTCATCAAAAATGTACGAATCAATCACATATTCATTAACAATTCTACATCATACCCATAAGTCTCCAAAGTCGTGGTGATTTACTGTCCTACGTCAGTGAGAATTCTCGCCAAGAAGGGTAATTATGACTATATCTTTCTCAGCTACTTCAAGATTTAGTCTTATCGGAGAAAAAGCATAAAATTTTAATAATCAGAATCATTTTTTGTCATCTGTAAAGCCTATTTGTAAAACATAATGTGACTTCAAGACGATGAAATTTTAACACATGAACTAAAATTATGTGATAAGCATGTATCTAAGGACTAAGAGAATTCTCAGAAGACATCTTAATTGAATAATGGTTGGATTTGGCTACTGCTTGGTTACTGATAATATGAGGGTCTAGATAAATGATTACAAAAACAGTCAAAATAGGAATATTGTTATTGTCGTATTCGTGGTAATAGCCTATTCAAGCCATCTTTACCAACGGATTAAATTTCGAGTAAAGAGCGTGGATAAGCATAAAATTTGAGATTAATAGGGTGATGTCAGATCAAAGAGGGTTGTTGGCTTATTAATTTATTTTTTCTACAAACCACGGTAAGGCACTGAAAATGCAAGAAATTGTTTAAGATATTTGACCTTGATTTTTGACCTTTTGGAGGTCATAAAACAAAATTTTGTATGAAACAAATTTGATGTAAAATTTTTCGCTCTTTCTGATTCCAGCATAACAAATAGGGGTTTCCAACGAAAAAAATCAAGTTGTCCTTCAACTGGCCTTAAAGGACAACTCCAAGGTCAAGCTAAAGGTCACTTTTCCTTATAAAAGTTGTAGGGTTTTAAGAGGGACATCCAATGGTGAATTTTACTATGACCTTAACAATAGCCTTCAAGGACATTTGAAGATTAAGTTAGTTTTTTTATTAAGAATCCCTACTTTTGACCCCGGAAATGGAAAGAGCGAAAAGTTTTACATCCAAATACGACTTTATCTATGACGTTCAACGTCAACTAACCTTCAAGGTCAATTTAAGGTCAAATTAGTTTTTTTTTAATTGAAACCCATAATTCGAACGCCGGAATTAGAACGAGGCACGACATAGTTGCGCGCGCATAGGGTCTGCGCATTCACAAGAAGTATCTCAATACTTAGCCGGTCAAGGCAGGGCATGGAGTCCACCCAGTTAAGGAAGGACTGTAAATACGCAGCCAGTCAAGGTCAAGGCAACGAGTTTGCCCAGTCAAGAAAAAACTCATAGCACTCAGCCAGTCAATGCAAGGCAACGAGTCTGCCCAGTCAAGGGAAGACTCTTACAATAAGAGTTATTTTAATCGTGCCTTGTACTACTACAGATTTCCATGATCCGTAGGGGTCAATATAGACAACTCCGTTGCTTCGCCCATCCTCTGATAAGGTTCCTGCAAAAGTCATTGAATGCACCGATGTGCTGTTTATCTTTAATCCGTTTATTACGGTCCAGTCTCCAAACCTTAGAATTCCAGTTACATGTGCTTCTTTGCACGCTTGTTTGCTTACTTCGTAAATATAATCGTTTTCACCATGTTGAACAATCAAGTTGTGCGAGTACATATCGCAATGATACACTATTCTATGAATTTCTAATTTGCATTGAAAAACGCTAATCTCGGTATATTCGTTAATCCGCAAAAGCTATATATATGGTCTTGTTACATTGACAGGCTCATTGGGAAGATCGCATTCTCCTACTTCCAACAGCGACACTGTGGTTATATTTAGGCGCCGAGACCCGCAATCATAACCTATCATTGCATGGACCTGGCTTATTAGGAAGAATAAGAAAATGTTTCCTGGACTCATCTGTAATCAAATCCAATATTAATTTCTTGGCAAAAGTTAACTTTTGAAAGAAAAAAAAAAAAAATATTAGATTTTAATTTTATATTTTTTTTTCCGTTTTTTTTTTTTATTTTTATCATTATTTCTCCTCCCTTTCTATTTATTATTACCATCGATAAATTTTTTTGTAAGGTTTATATTTTGTTACGATTGATATTTATACGTGTATTTTACTTTTAAAAATTGAGAATAAAATTATTTTATCAACTATTTTTAGAAAAATGACGCTTCCAAAATGTTCTTGAAAAGTCTCAATGTTTCGAGTACACGCTAAATAAATGACGATAAGATCAACAACTTTTAGCCTATAAAAGCAGTGGTGTCAAAG
Organism: Chalcis sispes; assembly: GCA_949987625.1. NCBI lineage: Eukaryota > Metazoa > Arthropoda > Insecta > Hymenoptera > Chalcididae > Chalcis > Chalcis sispes. Next base: position 41,645,754 of record OX465098.1, read on the forward strand.
ATTTCACTTGCTTTTGTCACTGGATACTCAGAAGAAAACACCCACACGATCAAATGTAACGCGTTTTAAAAACCAAACTAACTTTTTATAATTCAATATAAATAAATAAATAAACTCAGTTTTCAACGCAAAGTGTACTTGTAATTAAATAACCTCGTATTTTCAAGAGGTTATGGGCCCAGTAGAACGCGGGTATAAAAAGTGAGTTTTAGTTTGGACAACACGTAGTAAATACACGATGCAGGACGGAATAAAATCGAATATTCCATTGTCAAATGGAAGAAATCTTGTCTCCTGGAAACTAAACTAAAAGCATTGCTGATTCGAGATGAACTTTAGGACGTGGTGAATGAGTCATCACCAACATCAGCAGACGCGGAGTGGACTAAGAAAAATAACAAAGCCATGGCGTACATAACGCTAAGCGTTTAAGATAACCAATTGGTACATTTTCAACACGCGGATAAGGCATATGAAGCGTGGCAGTTGTTGAGCAAGAAATACGAGCGGTCCACATATGGAAGCAGGTTATACCTGAGGAGGAAGCTGTACAGAATACAATACACAGGCGGATCAATGAGCGATCATACAGACGCCATCATGACAGTAGTTGCACTGCTCCGAGAATCAGACAAGCCGCTCGAAGACGAAGAAATAGTAGCTATCCTACTGGTGAGTCTTCCGGAGCCATACTCGGGATTAGTCATTGCGCTTGAGGGCCGTGACAAAAAAGACCTTACAATCGAGTACGTAACAGGGAAGATCATGGACGAATACCAGAGAAAGACAAAATCCCAGGGCTTCAGCAACGGGGGATCGGATGTAGCTCTCAAATCAGCAACTCCAGATAAACCTAACCACAAAAAGGGCAATTATGACAAAAGCTCAAACTTTCAGACGGAAAGGAAAGATAAGCAGAAGGAGAAGCGTACCTGTTACTACTGCTAGAAACCAGGTCATCTGAAGCCGGATTGCAGATGGTACAAGGCAATGGAGGAATAAGCTAGAGCAAGCACAGAGAGGTCGAAGAAATCAAGCGATGATGCCAACAGAAAACGATTTCTCTTTGGGGCGAAAAATAACACAAGAATCCAAGATTGCGACCAATATGGCTGACAAAATGGTTGGTGTGTGGATTCGGGAGCAACAAACCACATGACAAATGGCACAAGTTTTTTCGACAGCATCAGAAAACTAAACAGGCCAATTTATCTAGCGGATAGATCAAAGATCATGGCTACCGGAATTGGAGATGGTTATCTTTCGTGCATTGTAAAAAATGGTTAAATTCAGATGGTAAAGTTAACAGATGTTTTGTTTATTCCCCAACTCGATGACAGTTTGATTTCAGTCCAGAGAATCATCGAGAAAGGATTTAAAGTGGTTTTCAAAGGCAACGGATGCCAAGTTCTCCAAGGACAAGAAGTTGTAGCTGAAGCAGACAATAATGACAGCTTGTACAGACTGAAACTGAAAGGATTCAGAGAAAATGCATGTCTGACGAGAGAAACAGTGTGCATCCACGAATGGCATAAACGATTGGGACAACGAGACTTAGAAGCGACTAAACTAATGGCCAGCTCAGGACAGGTAACAGGAATACGCATTTCTCCTTGCAAGGATGAGTCAACATGTGAGAGCTGCATCCAAGGAAAGCTAAGCCAGAAGAAATTTCCAGAGGCACAAAAAAAACAAAGGAACCAAGAGCGTTGATCCATTCAGACCTTTGTCGACCAATGCAAACGGAGACACCAAGCGGAAATAGATATTTTTTGACGCTCATCGACATGCTCATTTTGACATTTATCGTTGATGAAATCTAAAACAGAAGTAACAGATGCAATTAAAGATTATGTTGCAGCAGTAGAAAACAGATTTGGCAGAAAGCCAGTAGCAATAAGATCTGACAACGAAAAGGAATATGCCCTCAAGGAACTACAAGATTATCTTCGACGAGAACGAGTAGAACATCAATTTACAGTTGCATATACGCCACAGCAGAACGGAGTGGCGGAAAAGAAAAACAGGACCCTGGTTAAATCTGCAAAGTGTATGCTGTTTTAAGCTGGACTGGATAAGCGTTTCTGGGGAGAATCAGTATTGACAGCGACATATTTACAAAACAGAATGACAAGCTAAAGCATAGAAAGAACACCAGCTGAACTGTTCACAGGCGAGAAACCAGACCTGTCACATGTAAGAACCTTTGGCTCTAAGGTTTTCTTGCTCATTCTAAAAAAAAGACGAAAGAAGTGGGATGTTAAGACGCGAGAAGGAGTCCTGGTGGGTTATCATGGAAACACTACAGAGTACAGGATCCTGAATCCAGAAACAGATGAAATCTAGGTAAGCAGGTCAGTGAAGATCATCAAGAACTCAATTGAACGAAAAACCCGCTGCCAGAAAGAAAGGAAAACGAAGAAACCATCGAAGCGATACGTTACATACAAAGAATCAGAAGAGGAAGCAATTGATCTGACGGGCCAAGTACAGTCTGTCAAGTAAAAGCGTGGTCGACTTTACTGACAGGTAATAAAAAATTTTGCTTTAATTCTTTCGCAAGCCAATAGGAGAAAGCTTTTTTCTTAATGCATTGTCAACAAAGATTCAGTTGTCGTTGATCTTTTGAAAGAAAATCACGTTAAACGCCATGAGTGCTAAGTACGCGTCGCGCTACGAGGCTGTGTTCCTTTGCATCCACCTGAAAGGTCCCAAAATGTCACAATCAGCGGCTGCTAAATATATGAGAAAGTCAAAGGCATTTGTACAAAAGTGAATACAGCGATATAAAGTGGCTAAAAATGTCGATGATTTACCAGAACGTGGCTCGATAGGAAAAGTGAACAAAAAAGATGAAAAAAGAATAGTGAATCTGTTTTCGCGGAATCCTGCTTTAACACTGCGGCAAGGACAAGCAAAATTCATGGCAAAAGGTTTAGATATATCCTACGAAACTATCCGAACCCATCTTTGTATTCATCATCTGAAATGGCGCAACACAATGAAGAAGCCTCTGTTGACTGAAAAACATGTGATAAAGCGACTCGCTTGGGCGCATGAGAATATTGATAGAGATTTTGAAAATGTCATTTTTACTGATGAATGTTCTATATGGGCACTTCTGTCCTCACGCGAGACCCCAAACAAGACGCCGTGGAGCTAGTGAGCAACAAATTGTACAGGAAAGTGATGGGATCACTGTTGTACATAGCAACAGTAACTAGACCAGACATCACAGTTGCAGTTGGTTTACTGTGCTGGCGAGTAAAGCATCCAACTCAAGCTGACTGGAATGAAGCCAAGCGGGTAATGCGATACTTAGCGTCTACTGATAACCTAAAGCTGAGACTTACTTCTGTAGAGAACACACTAGTCTCACTTTCTACGTGGATGCAGACTGGGCTGGTGACAAGGTTGACAGAAAATCAACCAGCGGATACGTTTTCCTGTTTGGCAAAGCAGTGATTGCATGGTGCAGTCGGAAACAAACATCAGTAGCACTGTCATCCACCGAGGCGGAGTACATTGTCGATGCCTTTGCAAGCAGAGAGCTGTTATGGTTGATACAACTATTCAAGGACATGAAGATACTACTGAAAGGTCCAATCAAAATGTTTGAGGACAATCAAGGGTGTATTAAATTGATTTCAGGTTCAGAGACAGCCAGGAGTAAGCATATAGACGTGTTTTACCACCAGGTGAGGGACCTACAGAAGAAGAAAATCATCGAGGTCCTGTACTGTCACATGAAGCAGATGTTAGCCGACATCCTGACGAAACCATTGGCCAGAGATCAATTTTAAAAACTCAGAAGAACTCGGATTGGGTAGTTTTAAACATTCTAAGGCAAGAAGAAGAGTTAAGAAAATGACGCTTCCAGAATGTTCTTGAAAAGTCTCGATGTTTCGAGTACACGCTAAATAAATGACGCTCAGATCAACAACTTTTAGCCTATCATAGCAGTGGTGTCAAAGATCTTACTTGCTTTTCTCACTGAATATTCAGAAGAAAACACACACGATTAAATGTAACGCGTCTTAAAAACCAAACTAACTTTTTGTAATTCAACATAAATAAATAAATAAATAAACTTAGTTTTCAACGCAAAGTGTACTTGTAATTAAATAAACTCGTATTTCCAACAATTATTCATTTTAAAGTTTCGTGGATTATAGAATAAAATTAATCACTATCGAGAGGCTTAGACTTTCTTTTTAATTTTACGCGTGGCTTGTTATCGCTATTTATGTGGGATATTCTTAATCGGTTAGCGTGTACCACTTTACTCGAATTTTTAAATTGGATTTTTATATTATTGATCTTTAGTATCTCTAGAATTTTATAAGGGCCTAAATAGTGATTTCCAAATTTGTCAACTTTTGGGCCTGAGAGCGAAAACACTGAATCTCCGACCCTGAAATTTTTTTGATTGTTTGTTTTATTTTAATATTTTTTATTTTAAAATTTTGACTGCACTAAGTTATCATGAGCTAGTTTTTGAATTTGGTTCATTTGGGTGACTAATTCAGTTATGTAATCTCGGTACGTGGGCTGCATATCTCCGATTTTTAAAGGATCACTTGATGGTAGCCGGGCTAGTTTGCCGAATATTACTTTATAAGGTGTATGTTTGGTGCTCTCTTGCACGCTGGGGTTGTAATTTATCATTGAAATTTCTATCCATTCATCCCATTTGTTGTTTGCATCCGTTTATTTTTCTAGAAACTCTCCCAGAGCATAATGCGATCGCTCGACCGATCTGTTCGATTGCGGATGGAAAGCTGTCATTGGCAACTTTATGATTCTAAAACGCCTAGCGATCTTGGTTATCAAAGACCTTGAAAAGTTTTTTCCTTGATCTGTCAAGATAGATTTGGGTGCACTAAAAATGCATAAAAATTTTTTATTAGAGCGTCAGCTATTGTCATGGCTAAGCTATTTGCTAGGGGTACTGCTATATAAAATTTGAATTATTGATCTTGTATGGCAAATATGTACTCATTCCCCTTTTTTGTTGGCTTAACTGAGCCCACAATATCCATCGCGATTTTATCAAAGACGCTTCCCGGAGTGTCCGTTGTAATCATTGGCTGTTTGGTTTTTAGACGCACTTATTGTTTTAATTGGCAGTCGAGGCATTGTTGGATTCGCCTTTGCACGTTGTTTTTCAAGTTTTCCCAGTAATAGGTTTGTCGTATACGATTATACGTTTTTGACACTCTTCGGTGTCCTTCTATTGGTAGATTATGTAATTCATTAAAAATCTCGTTTCTTTTATAGATCGATACATAATGAAGTGTTCCTTCGCATATGATTATCGTAATCGGTGAATTGTTAAATGTACAGGGTGCGTACGGTATTTGAGGACATGCATAAATGTGACTATAACTTCGCGAATTTTTTTTTTTATTTTTTTTCCTTTTCAGATAAGAAATGGCGGACTACAACATCACTCAAGAAATGAAGAGACATGCTGTCATCGTCGCAATATGTGCGAACCATACAGATTTAGAGATCTCTAATTTTCTTAATTGCACCCGTTCATTCGTGCATAAGGTTCGCCGTAAATTGGAAGCATCAGGAGGCGATACAGAATCGGTTGCAAAACGCAAAAAGCACGAACAACGTTCTGACACTGTCTGATCTGCAGAATTTTTAAAGCAAGTGCAAGCGATCATAGACGAGGACCCTTCAAAATCAATGAGGGTCCTTGCAAGTGAGCTTTATGTTTCTGAGCGCCTTATTCGTAGAGTTGTCGACGAAGACCTTCGGTATAAGTCTTACGTGATGCGCAGAGTGTCCTGTGTCTGACAGTTCATGTCGGAACGAACACGGCAACAGAGAGTTCCCCGATCAAAACGTCTTTTAAACAAAATCAAACACCCTGAGGCGCCCAAAATGTTATGGTTTTTTTCCGACGAAAAAAATTTTCACCAAGATCAAAAGACCAATCGCAGAAATGACAGATAGCTATGTTCAAATCCTACGGAGGTTCCTGTTGTTATGCACACAAAATTTCCAGCCACTGTTATGGTTTTAGGTGTTGCCAGCAACGAAGAACATGTTATGCTACCACACTTTTTTACTCAAGGACTTGGAGTGAACTCTGCTGCATACATCGAGGTTTTGGAGACGGTAGTGAAACCCTGTATAGACAATGTAAGCGGAGGCAGACCATACATTTTTCAACAAGACTCTGCTTCTTCACATAAAGCGATGGCGACACAAGATTGGATGGCCGAAAATTTTCATGACCACATAACACCGAACCTATGGCCACCTAGCTCCCCAGACCTTAATCCTTTGGATTATTACGTATGGGGCGTAGTTGTGCGTGAGACCAATAAGCGTCCTCATAACACCACTTCTTTGCTGAAGACTGCTATTAATGCCGTTATGGTCAATATGAACAAGAAGCATTTGATTCAGGCATGTAATCGTTTCCGGACCCGGATCGAAGAGGTTATTGCTGCTAATGGCGATTTTATTGAATAACTTTATAGCTATATATTAATTTAACGTTGTATAAAAAATTCCTTAAATTTCATTAAATTTTATTAAAAATACAAGCTAATTAATTTTACTCTCAAGTTGTCCTTAAATACCGTACGCACCCTGTATTTTTAATTATATTCTCTATTTCTGCCTAAGTTAAGTTTTCTATTGCGTTGCTTTTAGAAATACTAATATTTTTTTGTTTGAATTTTATTAAAATTTCTTTTAATATTGATAGTGAGTTCATTATATTTTCTTTGATTTTCAAAGGAGCTTCCTGTTGTTTATCTCTAATACATATAGGAAATAAATAACGGTTGCCTTTTCTCTTTACTTGTTTTACCTCTCCCACTCCGAGATCTTGAGTTAGCGAGATCTTTTAAATTTAATTAACTTTTTTGCGCCGTCGTCGCAAGGAGTCCCGTCTAAGGTAATAAAATAAGCTATATTATCTATTCGTGTATGTAGAGGATTGTGCGTGTGTATCACAGCGCCTTGAGCAAGTCCGTCATTACTTAACGTTTCTCTTTTAGAGTCTGCTGGGTTAGAGTCGGAATCTATAGAACTATAGTCGAAAGTTGGTTCATATACATTGTTCGATTGCTTTTCGGTCGACGATTCAACGGCTTTCCTTTTCTCTATTCTTTTGATTTGTGTAAAGGGGGCTAAGGTAGCTTTCTTTATCTCGCCGAAGTCTAGATCGCTTTCATAACAATCTATTTTTTCTTGATTTCATTTTGGGCGAGTGACACTTGGAGTTAATTCGGTTAAAATTTTTTTTCTTGTATTTTTCGTAGGCCATATAGTTTTTTCATTTTTATCTGTAGTTGAAGCGTCATTTATTTTTTTATTAAAAAAAGCTTTGTTTACATTTTTTTGTTGAGCTCTTGTTATTGTATTTACTTGTACTTCTTCGACGGGATTTCGAGATAATGCGTCAGCGTTTGAATTTAATCTTCCAGGTTTGTAAATGATTTCATAATCATATTGCGATAGTTTGAACCGCCATTTTTGGACTCGCGTATTGCAATCCGCGGTTTTAAACCAAACTAGAGGTTAGTGGTCAGTGACTATTGTAAATTTGCGGCCATAAACATAAGATCGGAAAGCTTTTACGCAATGTATGACAGCTTATGCTTCCTTTTCGTATACTTCGTAATTTGCTTCTGCTCCACGAAGTACGCGCGAAGTGTAAGCTATCGGCAGATCTTTTCCGAGCTTGCCTTGAGACAAAACACCGCCTACAGTGTATCCTGAGGCGTCGCATGTTATGAGAAATGGTTTTTCTAAACGTAGGAACTGTAATAACGGTGCTTTACATAACAAATCTTTCAATGTATTAAATGATTCATCCGTTTTTTCATCCCATTTGAATGATGTATCCTTTTTTAAAAGTTTTGTTTGTGGCTTTGAGATATATGCAAAATATTTAATAAAACGCCTGTAATAACCCACTAGTTCGAGGAATTGTCTCACGCCTTTTACATTTTTGAGAGTTGGAAAATTTTTAACAGCTTCCAACTTCTTAGAGTCTGGTCTTAACCCTTCGCCGGTTAACATATGTCCTAAATAAACAACTTCTCTTTTTAAAAATGTACATTTATCGGTTTGCAATTTTAGCCCTGCGTTTCTCAACCTGTCGAATAAAAGCGTCAGTTTTTCGATTCTCGGTTAAATTATTTGAATAAATTACTATATCGTCTAAATAAACGAATAGTATGTTGCCTTGCAGGCCTTTTAATAACTTGTCCATTAACCTTCGGAAGGTAGCTGGAGCGTTCTTTAAACCAAACGGCATTCGCACAAATTCGTAATGTCCGAATAGTGTGCCAAAAGCCGTTTTATGCGCATGTTTCGGGTGCATTTTTATTTGGTGAAATCCCGAAGCTACGAGGGGCGTTTAAAAAGTCCGTGCAAAAATAGAAACTGCTTACGTGTTTGGGGTAAACCGTTTTTATTTTTCGAGATAGTCTCCCTTTAGGCTTATACACTTTGTCCAACGATGTTCTAGTTTGTTGATCCCTTCCGAATAATAGGATTTATCCAAGTCTGCAAAATATCTATTAGTGTCTGCAATCATCTCCTTGTTCGAATAAAATCTGTATCCCGCCAGCCATTTCTTCAAATTGGGGAACAAATAGTAGTCATAAGGAGCCAAGTCCGGAGAATAGGGGGGATGTGAAACGAGTTGGAATTCTATTTCGATTAATTTTGCGACCACAGCTGCTGAGGTGTGTGCTGGTGCGTTGTCGTGATGGAAAAAGACTTTCTTCTGGGCCAATCGCGAGCGTTTTTCTTGCAGCTCGGTTTTCAAACGATCTAATAACGATGAATAATATGCACCTGTAATAGTTTTACCCTTTTCCTGGTCATCTATCACCATATTATGGATTTGATCAATAATTTTTGGAGTCGTAACCTCCACAGGCCGTCCAGAACGTTCAGCGTCACTTGTGCCCATATGGTCAGTCCGAAAATTTTGAAACCACTCATAAACTGTTCTAATCGAAGGTGCAGAGTCACCATAATGTTTATCAAGCTTCTCTCTAGTCTTCTAAGGCATTTTGCCTTTCATAAAGTAATGCTTAATCACCACACGAAATTCTTTTTCGTCCATTTCTTGAAAATCACTCGACTTCCTTGATTCACACGAATGCCAAACACAACGAAATAGACCAACATGGCTGCAACTTGGTGTGTGTTCATTCAAGAGATGCTACTAACTAAACATGACCCCAATACGCGCCGGTGATGCCATCTCTCGGACTTTGCACGGACTTTTCAAACGCCCCTCGTAAGTCAAGCACGGTGTAGTATCGAGCAGATCCTACTTGGTCAAATATTTCTTTAATATTAGGAAGTGGATATGAGTCGTTAATAGATTTTTCGTTTAGCGCTCTAAGATCTAACACCATGCACAATCTAGGTCGTCCTTGCGAGTCAGGTTTCTTTGATACGACCCAAACTGGCGTGTTTGACGGAGACGTGGAATCTTTAATTGTTCCCGCCTTAAATAGTTCCTTTACTTGTCGGTTAATTTCATTCTAAAGCGAGTGAGGGAATCTATATTGCTTCGCGTTGACCGGTTCTTCGTCGGTCGTTGGGATCTCGTGCATAATTAAGTCCGTGCCTGGTAGTTCGTCTCCAGGTAAGGAAAATACATCTTCGTTTTTATCTATTAACTCGAATATATGTAACTTTTCTTGCTCATCAAGGTGGTCGGCTGATAATAGGTCTAGTATATTTGTTTTGTTGTTTATTGTCGGTGCTTCGGCTTCGACGAGTTGCTCGTGAGGCTCGATTTCAAAATCAAGTTCTTGTGCGGTTTCAACTTCGTTGATTTGGTATAGAAGTTTCATTGCCGTACTAGTATCTTCTTCGGGGGAACAAAATTCATCTATAAACTCGGGAGTCTCGAACGTTTCTCCGCTTGTGCAAGCGAAGGGACGCGTTTAAGAAGCATTATTTTCCTCAGTGGTAACTTTTATTTCATCAAAATCGACAACTACTTGGCTCTCTTGGAAAAATTCAGAGCCTAATATCCCAAGGCTCGGAAGAGATGCGTCATCTTGAGTAATATTAAAGGTCGTTGGATAATTTAATATCAAGATCACAATAGAACCTAGGGTAGGTGTAAATCCCTTTCCTATACCCTTTAAAAAATGTTTTTCTGAAAAATTAACTTCACTCGCTTTTGACAATAACTGCAACTTTATTAGATTTGATTCTGATCCAGTATCGATTAAAAATTTTCTTTTTTAGTTCGCGCAAAAATTAGAAATTTCTGTGTAATATAACCCTTTGTTCGGCGTGGACAAAACATTTGAAATTATTTTGTGATTGTTATCATTATTGTCTGAGAAGGAAAGGGTTTTTGAGTTGCGACGAAGACGGTTGACTTGGGTCGAACAGAGCGTATGCTTCTGTTTCGCCCTCCAACTCGATATTTTTATTTCCCCTTGAACGAATAGTTCGTTTTGGAGGCGTATAAAAATTTTGTTCGAAAAATGTTGTTTGTTATATTATTCTTTTTTTTTTTTTCTTAATAATTTATAAAAATAATATCATTATATACTTTATAATATTAATATTTTGTGTTGGGATCGGAAGAAAGGCAGCAAAAAAAATTATCAACTCATTCATTATTATTACTATTAATTTTTATTGGTGAAAGCAAAAGTTATTATTACGGAAAAGAGAAATTTGTCATTCTTTTGGCCTAATCAGTTTTTTTTGGGTATTTTAAATTTAGTTAGCACTTTCTAAATGCATATACGGCATTTATTCGGCTTCTCCTCGTGCTCGCACCAGTTTTTAATTTTTTCTAGTCTCTCATCGAGAGAATCTCTTTCTATAATTTCGGGATTCTTAATTTTATTTCTATACTCTTTGATTTGCCGTCTCTTTTTCTCTTTTGCCTTGGCGAATTCCTCCTGAGAGAGCCAATGCTTGCCTAAGCTCTCTTTTTGTTGTATAAAGAATTTTCGTTGTTGAGGATTGGCGTTTTTTTTCAAGAGGACCTCGGACGTATATCAATTTCGGTTGTCTACTGAGAAAATAAATTTTTTGTTGTTATTTATATTTTGATTTGTTAATTTATTATGATTGGTTTACCCACGTGGAGGGCTTTAATTAAATATATGTATATATATTCTTATTTTTATTATTATTTCGCCGTTTGTAAGCCTCTCGATAGCTTGTATAAAAAATAAATTATGATTAATTAATTAAAGATTTTTTTTTTTTAATTTTTGATGGCTTATCTGTTGTGTAGTTTTTTTTTATAAAAAAAAAATATAATAAAATTGATTTTTCTTTCTTTTTTTTATAATCTTTTTTTTTTTTAAAGGTTGCACAAAAAAACTTTTATATATATATACTTTTATGTTCTTTTATATATATATTTTGTAGGATTTTACATCAGAAAAAAAATACTTCTTATTTTAATTCGAAATGTATTTTAAATTTAAGTAATTATAAAATAAATTTATTTTATATTTTTTTTTTTGAGTTTCCTTTCGTTTCGTATATTTTCTTATACGTTTTCTTATACTTTTCTATCGTTATCTTTCTTCATTCGTTTATAAAAATTTTATTTACTTCTTTATTCTAATTATTCTTTTAATATTTATCCTTTATAATATTTCATAATTTTATTAATTTCGTATTCTTTTTATTTTATATATTTTGTCGTAAATTTATCCTTTAAATTCTCATTTAATGTTGTATCTTTTTTTTTGATTTAACCTTTTTTCATTTTAACATATACATCTCCTGTGTATATTTTTCCTTGTAAATTTTATTTGTTTATCATTGTGTTTATTCAATTACATATTTGGTTAATATTTGTTTTACTTATTTATTTATTTATTATTCATTCAAGTCATTTATATATTCAGTGAAATGAAAGTTACAAAAGAGAAAGAAAATTGAAAAAGGGAAGGGAAAAAAAATTACTCTTCGTCGCTCTGTTGCTGCTTCCTTCAATTTGAATATGTGTACATATTCAAAAAAAATTTTATTTTTTTTAAATAAATAGAGGGAATCTCTTCGGGGCCTCCAAAATTTTATTTGGGTTACCTACTCCTGTGATGTCGAAGTCTTAACTTAAAAATGCAGCTTTGGCCTTTCTTTTTTAAGCCTAAACATTAAAGTCCATGGGCTTGGGGCGGCCGAAGGAATAACAGAGTAGGAAGAAATTAATTAAATTTTTGTATTGGATAGGTGTGAATTTTGGTATTGAGAATGCGGCAAGCCACTACAGGCTTGTCTACTCTCGGTAGAGGACCTAACAAATATGATATTTAGGTAAATATCGAGGGACACTTTACTTTTAGTCCAGCGACTTTTCGGAGGAAAAATAAATGAAAGAGAGAAAAAAATTAAATTTCAATCAGAACTAATTTTATTTTGTTTTTACTGACTTTTACAAAACTAATGGAACTCCTCACTATCTCTCTCTCTTTCTCTCTCTCTCTCTCTCTTTTTTTAACGTTCTAACGATGTTGCACTGGGGCGCGATCGGCTTGTGGTGATCCGAATTGGGCTCTGCCTGCTGGGGTCTTACGATGTCCTTCGGTTCGGGGCGCAGTCGGCTCGTTGAGATCCAGCAACGTATCGTTTGCAATCCGCGTGGAAGATGGTCTAAGCTGATGGTGATGGCCAATTTACAACACGTTAAATGCGTCTCCGCAAATCAAGCTTGCATTCTTATGCACTCGTACAGAGACGATTCTGCACCAATCAGATTGCACGAAATGAGCGCCCAGTGGGCGCTAATCGGCCATCTTGAGCGTATTCCTCTTGGGTGGGAGAGCGAGAATTAGAGAGAGAGAGGAGATTCTTTTTGCACAATTTTTATACATATCCATTATTTATTATTTGTGATAATTAAATGTTAAATTAAATTACATGGTTGTATTTTATTTAAAATTTAACGCACATCACAAAAAAAAGCGAAGTTTTTCGTCGCCTTTTACGCAATTTACGATGTATTTATTTATGCAATAATGTTAAAGATGAAGAATAATTATTTAGATTAAAAATAATTGTCGCTGAGAACAAGAATGATAACTTTAAGTTAGCAAAAGTGATTTATAATTACCAGATTATTAAAAAGAAAAGAAATAAGTACAAAATAATAGTTTAAATAATTATTCTTGAAAAATTACAATTTTCAATTAATTCTGGAATATTTGCCATGAAATGTCGGCGGGATAATTAATGGATTGACGTTATTCTTAAATCAAATTAAAGAGTTTTTAATTAATGTTCCTTGAGTTTTGCGTTGCCTGTACCATGCGCTATGTTACTTTCATTGAATTTGAGAGTCATTATTTTAATAAATTAATAATAGGATTAATTACTATTCTAGGGAAATAGCAATAATTATTACTTTGAGAATCAATTAATGATTGACGCAATTTTAATTATAAAAAAAAATTGCGACAAAAAAAATTATTTTAAGGTATATAATCCTGCAAAATTAATTTCAACCTGTAAAGAAACATAAATTTTATCGCAAAATTAAAATTCCTTGGACATAGAATATGTAGAAAGGTGAAAATAAAGAAAATTTTGATTCTCTCGAATATAAGAGCGGTGAATATTATAACGCTTGATTTAATACACAGTATGTCGGAAAATTTCTTGAACTTATTTTGTAGCGCTTGTAAAAGTGGCGCCACCTCTTGGACGACACCAGCACTATGTTGCTACATCTCTCTGAAGTGTCTGAGAATTTTTTCACCAGTATCCGTTTATTAGTTGCCAAGATAGACGTGCTTGAGTGAACGTGTGTTTAGTACCCCGGTGCAAGCTTTACAATGGATGAGAAATTTGAACATCGTAGCGCTATTAAATTCTGCTATAAACTTAGAAAAACTTTTGCGGAAACGAAAAAAATGATCGATTCGGCTTACGGTGAAGGTGTAGTGTCGCGTACAACTGTTTACACGTGGTTTAGTCAGTTCAAGAAGGGTAGGGAGTCGTTAGAAGATGACGAGAGAAGCGGCTGGCCGTCAACAGCTGTTACCGACGAAAACGAGGCTGATACACAAAGAATTTGTGCCCCCAAACACCACCGTAAATGCTGCGTATTACGTAGAGGTGTTAAAACGTCTAAAGCGTCGGATTAATCGCATCAGGCCCGAGTACAAGGAACCGGGATCGTGGAGTTTGCTGGATGACAATGCGCCTGCTCATTCTTTGAACATTGTGAAGCGTTATCTCGCCGAAAATCAGATCCGACGCATTAACCATGCTCCATACTCGCCAGATCTGGCTCCAGCCGACTTTTTCCTATTTTCCAAGCTAAAAATGGCCTTGAAAGGACGATTTTTTGAAGATGTACCGAGCATTGAAGCGGCTTGCACCGAGCGTCTCACAGCGATAACTTCAGAGGAGTACCAGAGAGCCTTCGAATCACTCATGGAGCGCTCAAATGAGTGTATATCTAGGGAAGGGGACTATGTTAAAAGTTAACTGGAATAAATTTCTTTTGATGTAATTCTCGATTTTTTATTTCAAAAGTTCGGGAACATTTCCGACATACTGTGTACAATGTCGAAGAATTTAACTTTGTTATAATTATTATTGGAGGAAAAATCATGAAATAAAATTGATATGATATTTCATAAGCAATTAATTATGGAGAATATAGGTATGGTATTATTATTAAGTAATTTTAGTATAAGTTGCAGACTTATTGTAATACTTGTTTCAAAGAGAACGTCGATATTACAATGATTTTGGTAATAATGATAATAGTGCAATGTGTCGACAATAATGTTCGGTTATTAGATTCGGAATTAAATAGTTGAAAATTATTACAATGACGGATAAGTTATTATCTATTTCGCTTAATCATCTAATTAATAAAAAAAAGAAATCCGTTTGATACCTTATAAGAAATAAGTAAGCTTACAGAATAAGTTGTATTTGTTTTTATTGAGAAATGCAATAATAATAATAATAATTTGAAAGAATTAGAATAGTTGAATCATAACGTAAAAGTCATAAGCAAACAAGCGTAGCGCAAGATTTTGTACATACGGTTAATTTACGGGAAAATGTTCAACTCATTATCATTAAAATAAGATTGATTTTAAGTCTTTAGATTTATGGCCTAAAGATATAAATTAAATTACAACTTGATCATGGCTGGAATACATTGGCATATCTTACAATAATTAGTAACTATGTTGAGCATTATCTTTTTATTTTGTAAACTATTAAATTGATATAAATAAAAAGGAATAATATCATATGCATGAGGCAACGGAAAATCTGCTTGCTTCCGCCTTTTTTGGCATGAGTTCGATAATTAGTTTAAAATAATGATTAATTTGTGTGCAGATAGAAAGAAAAATTTTTATCACGAGTGTACAATAAAAGAATAATACTTGGGCATTCCAAGTTGGACCGGAAACGCTGTTATCGCGCGACGTCTCAAATCGCGCTGTAGATGCATTTTTCCGATGTCTTTAAGCTATGAATTCTTTCGCATTATAACTGGACATTGAAATAAATTATTTTATCGTTCCTTTTTCTTTTTTAAAATTAAAATATATAAAAGAAAAAAAAAAGGAAAGATCTTCGGAGAAAATCCGAAGAGGAAAGAAGAAAAAATATTCTCTTTTCTTTTAAAAAAATGATCTTTCTCACCCGCGCCTCTAAAGCGAGTGTAGGTAAAAAAGAAAGCAGGGATTAATAAGATGACGGAACCGATTGGTCTTGTGATTTAAAAACGTCAGAACGCCGTGCTGACGTTACAATAGTAATGAGTCATTTTGTGTCTTACAATATGATAATACTAGGTTGTTCAAAAAGTTTTAAAAGCGGAAATGAAGATACTTTTTTTTGTTAGTGAAATTACTTTTATTGCTCAGTATACTCTCCCATAAGTTCAATACACTTGGTCCAACGGTCTTCCAACTTGTTTATCTTATCATGGAAGTGACTTTCTGCAAGGCCTGCAAAATACTCCTCTACGACGGCTATAACCTCTTCGTTTGATAAAAATGCTTCCCACGAAGAAATTTCTTGAGGTGTTGAAACAGCCAGAAGTTAGAGGAAGCTAAATCAGGCAAATAAGGTGGATGCTGCAACAATTCGTACTTCAATTCGGTTATTTTAGTGATGGTTTTTTGAGCTGTGTGAGCGGGTGCATTGTCTTGATGAAAAATGATTTTTTTCTTGTGCAAACCGGGTCTTTTTTCACTAATTTTTTCATCCAATTGGTCCAAAAGGTTACAATAATATTCAGAATTTATTGTTTTGCCAGTTTAGAGATAATTCACCAACAAAATCCCTTTTGCATCCCAAAAAACTGACGCTAGCACCTTCTTCGCCGATTTCTGGACACGAACTCGCTTCGGTGCTGAAATGCCTGGTTGACACCACTCTTTAGCCTCTTGTTTTGATTCAGGGTCATGATGGTAGACCCAAGTCTCATGCATAGTGATGAATCGACGCAAAAAATCCTTATCCTTTCGAAAACGCTCCAAATGTTGCTCAGAAAGTCGCATTCGAACGTGTTTTTGTTCCATTGTGAGCAAATGCGGCACCCATTGTGCACAGAGCTTTCTGAAACCCAAAACTTCATTTAAAATATGACTCACACTGCCTAATGAGATGTCTAGAGCCTCTGCTAAATCTCTTTCGGTCACTTGACGATTTTCCAGAAGCATATCCTGTACTTTTGCTATGAATGCTGGTGTTGATGCACTTTTTGGACGTCCTGAGCGCGGATCGTCTTCAGCGCTTTTTCGACCACGTCTAAACTCTAAAACCCATCGATGCACAGTTGGAAATGAAGGAGCAGATTCCTTTAACACTTTCACCATTTTTGTATGAATTTCCGTTTTTGATAAACCTTCTAAAACAAAAAATTTTATCACAGCACAATATTCGGTTTTTTCCATTGTAAAAAAAATACACTGACACGTCAACTTCAAATGGCTTGTAAACAAACAATGAATTGACAAAGTAGAATGAAACTTTGGGTATGTTTATATGAAAGATAAAATATTAAAATGGCGTAAAAATTTTGGTTCTTCTACTACTCTATAGATGTCACTTTCAAAACTTTTTAAACAACTTAGTATAAGTTTTAAAGCGTATATTATAAAAGTTTGTGAAAGATAAATCTTTAGAAGAATTAATCTCACATTATGACCAATGGTTGAAGAAAATAATACTACTTAAATAATTTATTTATATAGTTATAATAATTTACAAAATTAATTACATAATAATAAAAATAATTTAAAAAATGCTGAAAGCGAAAACATTTACATCCTGTCAAAAACGTACCAGGAGTTGTCGATTTAAATCTGGCGAGGCAATTTAGGCAGGTAAAATTTTTTTTCTAGGTTGGTACAACTGTCCTTAATGACTATGCCAAGTTTGAGCGAAATCTGTCAATGAGTGTGTTTACAGTAGCTGGTTAAGTCAGTCGATGTGAATAATGCGTGCCGATTTTTTACAATGGGTGATAACTTTAAACAAAGAATTTGTCTAAAATTTTGTGTTGCGAATGAAATTTCGTGTGCCAATGCATTGTAAATGTTGCAAAAGGCTTTTATTGATATAGAACTATTGAAAACCCGTGCATATGAGTGGTACAAAGCCTTCAAGGAGGGTTGTGAAGTCGTCGAAAACTTGCCTCGTTCCGGACGCCCATCGACGGCTTCGACCGCAGATAACGTCCATAAAATTAAGGGAATGGTGCTTGAAAACCGTCATATCGGCTTGAGAGAGATAGCACATAAACTTAAGATATCCCACAAGTCCACACGTACGATTATAATTGATATTTTGGGCATAAAAAAGGTGGCCGCAAGACTTGTTCCAAAAGAGCTTAATTTTCTTTAAAAACGCTATCGGGAACAGGTCGCTTCGGACATGCTGGATCGCGCCAATTCCGATTCTGCATTCATGGAATGCATCATAACTGGTGACGAAACGTGGGTGTTCGAGAACAATATGCAAACAAGCCAGCAAGCATCAGAATGGGTGGAAAAACGAGCCAAAACCGAAAAAACCACACCAAAGCCGCTTAAAAGTGAAGGTGATGCTCATTGTTTTCTTCGATATCCAGGCGTGGTGCACTACGAATTCATTTCAGGGGGTTAGATGGTAAACAAAGAGTATTACCTAGGCGTTATAAATCGTTTGCGTTAGCGTATCCGTAAGAAGCGGCCAAATTTGTTGGCAAACAACTCGTGGATTTTGCACGACGATAACGCGCTGTCTCACTAAGCTACGATTGTGACCGACTTTCTCGCTAGAAACTCAACGAACACGCTTAAACAACCACCGTATTTGCCGGATTTGGCTTCCTGTGACTTCTTTCTCTTCCCAAAACTTAAATTGCTGCTCCGTGGCACCCGTTTTTAGTTGATTGAAGCCATAAAACAAAATCTAGCGCGCGAGCTGAAGGCCATCCTGGAAAGCGCCTATAAAAAATGTTTTTATGATTGAAAGTGCCGTCGGCATAGATGTATCGGAGCAAATAAATTTTGATTATTAAACGTAAGAATGTTGTTTTAATATAAAATTCTCGGTACTTCCTTGACAGACAATATAATATTCATTCTAAAATTTGTAACAGGATTATTAATATTAGATACATGCACGTGCGGAACTCTCCTACGTACGTGCGCACTGCTACGGACGCTATTCCGCGATGTGGTCTTGAATGTCAACGAACGTTACCTGTCGTGCAATGGCACTCGCGTACAATGCTAAACAAATTACAGCGTAGGGTTCTTCTCAGATTCTATTTTCTATAAGGTAAGGGGCCTTCACCTATTATGCCACTTGTGCTCTCCGCCGGGCTCGGTTAGTCAAACTACAATAGCGGTTCAGTAAGTACCCGTGTTTGACGACAGAGAGCGTTCCTGAGGAAAATTGGTATTATCATCGTGTGCTGCCATCTATCAAACGACGGCAAAACAAATTTCAGACTTATTGATAGATTAGTTTGGATTTGGCAGCCGTTCGAGTAAGACGTGTTGCGTGATTTTCGCTAAGATGGAAAAGAAACAGTATCATTCGGTAATTCGCTTTTTGTTTTTGAATGGAAAAAATGCGAGGAGATAAGAGCAAAGTTAAATGCTGTTTATGGGGACACTTTGCCATCTATGACCACAGTAAGATATCGGTTCAAAGAATTTGAACGTGGGCGAACATCCGTTTTAGATGAGGAGCGACCAGGACGCCTGGCAGACGTGGTTACCGCGAAAATCATTCAAAAAGTCTACGACGTGATTCCCGCTGGTCGACGAACGAAAGAGCGCGAAATAGCAGTGGCCGTAGGTGTGTCGACCGGAATGGCAATTAATATTTTACATGATAAGTTGGCGATGAAAAAATTGTCGGCCCGATGGGTACCGCGATTGTTCACGGTAGACAACAAGCGAATGCGGCTGTTAACTTCGAAGCAGTTCTTGGAGCAATTTAAGCGCAATCCGGAGGAGTTTTTGCGTCGAACTGTCACCGTTGATGAAACCTTGATTCATCATTACACACCAAAAACTAAGCAACAATCAAAATAATGGATTTCTCTTGGTGAATCGTTTCTAAAGAAGGCGAAGATGGTCACATCGGCCGGAAAGGTCATGGCGACGATTTTTTGGAATGCGAATGGCGTCATTCTCATGGATCTTTTAGAAAAAGGAAGAACGATAACTGAACAATGCTACAGTGAGTTATTGGACTGCTTCGACAAGAAATTGAAGGAGACACGGCCGCATTTGGCGAAAAAGTAGGTGCTGTTTCACCATGATAACGCACCAGCTCATTCATCCGGAGTTGTCGCCGTCAAACTGCATGAATTGCGTTATGAATTGCTGTTGCACCCTCTGTATTTACCCGATCTGGTTCCCTGCGACATTTTCTTGTTTCCTTACACGAAGAAATCGCTCGCGAGAAAAAAATTAAGCTTAAACAAGGAAGTCATCGCCGAAACAGAGGCGTATTTTGGAGAGTTCAACATATCCCATTTTTTGGAGGGGTTAAAAAAATGGCAGGAGCGTTGGGAGAAGTGTATCTTCCTAAAAGGGGACTATGTTAAAAAATAGAATAAAATTTTTTGAAAAAATGGTGTCTTCATTTCTAACACGGGTACTTATTGAACCGCCCTCGTATGTGTCGACGGTGAGTTAACACGCCTGCGGAAGCGGCGGTATTTATGATTGGAATGCTGTAAAGCAGAACTACCTATGTGGTTACTTACTATTGATTTGAGAGCATCGGGCTGAAAATCTTCTTCGATTCTGCGGAAAAACAATCTCTTCAGTTTTCGTACGCCAGTTGCGTTCCGGTGAGAAAAACAAGAAAAAGGCTCTCCCTTTGCTCGTCTCGCGTGGCTGGTAATTATTTTCCGCGCTGCGCTATCTAATCCTTGGCTCCTAACCTCTCATGGCCACCTATCACACCCCATTTCCAGTCACTGCTAGGCCTCTATTAACAGCTATTCCAACTGTTTGCTCTGGATTTGGGTTGAGGTCGCTAGACGATGTTTAAGAGTTCACGAGCGTTTTGCGAAGCGAAGTCGAAGTGCTCTTGCTCGCGCCCTTCGCTTTTTTAGTACCCGGTGGTTTTCTCGGGCCTCGTTTCCCACTCGTGAAGGGATTAGGTCGAGTCTTTATCAACGGTGGTTCCCTTACACTACTCACGGGACGTCTCACAATACACATCGCCTTTCGCGATCTACATCGCTTCTTGGCCAGCGCAGCGGCCGCGCTGTCATTCTGCGCTGGTTCTTTGCTGTCGACCAGGCCTGCTCCTTCTTCACTTGTTAGGAGAGGTCCTGCTACGACGCGAGTACAGCGCATCGTACTCTTGTCCTCTTCTGTTGGTGATGGTTCAGCAGCTACGTATTTCTTCAACTGGTTGACGTGTACTGGACGGGTTGTACAGACGTCTCCGTCCCGCAGCTTGTACATGTTGCTACCGAGGGCCTTGCTAACCTCATAAGGCCCCACGAATTTCGTAACTAGCTTCTCCGCAATTGCTTGCGCAGTATATGAAAAGACTTTGTTCTTCATATACACCAGATTGCCTTCCTTAAAAGAAAGTTTTCTTCAGCGCGCGAGAAGCTCTGGTAGGTTTCAGATGCGCTCTGCGCAGTTTAACACCGTCATCTTCTGCTGTGCTAGAGAAAAAGTTTCTCGCTGCTTTCTTGCTTCGCTTTTCAGTCGGGAGGCTGGCGACCGTAGTTGAGCATCACCGAGCTTGCTTCGACGGCGCTCTGTTACGCAGTGGTAAAAGCAAAAACCACTTCGTGCAGGTGTTAGTCCTATCAATTATGTCACTACTTTAGGCAGGCTATGATCATTATCTTGATCGTCCGGTTGGCTCGCTAAACCGGATAAGCCTGTGGGTGATAAGCTTGTGTCGTAGTGTGATGGATACCGTGTATCTCTAGATATCCATCGACTACCCGATTCTTAAATTCCGTACCATTATTGGACAGGGACACCTTTTGCGAGCCGAAACGAAGGACGACTCGTTTAATGAGAGCCTTGAGCACTGCTTTGACTTTCATCTTACGCAGTAAGACACATTTGACCCATTTAACAAATAGATTTCGTGAGACCAGGAGGTACTCGAAGCCTCGAGGGCTACAAACGAGCAGTCCCATTACGTCAGTAGCTACTACCTGCCATGGCTATAAGCCTTCTTCTCACTAAACCAGCTAAAGCTTTCTGCTCCACCTTGCACTAATTGCAGACTTGGCATCTTCGTACATAGTCTGCTACCTAGTCTGCCATTTTCGGCCAGTATCACTGCTGTATGACGCGGGTGTATATTTTCTCGAAGCTGAAATGCCCTGCTGCGGGGTTATTGTAGCACTCCTGAAGGACCTGCTTCCTCCGTTCTATTGGAACGACGATTTTCTATGCGTCGTCATCGTTTCCTAGTGCATCATCGACGTTCGCGTTGTAGCCGTTCTTACTGTCTGTCAAAAAAGTACCGGGAATTTTAAATTAAAACAATATTTTTACGTTTAATAATTGAAATTTATTGGGTCGCCTTCAAAATAGGCTTTATTTGCTCCGATACATCTATGCCAACGGCACTTCCAGTCATCGAAACATTTTTTATAAGCGCTTTCCAGGATGGCCTTAAGCTTACGCGCTGAATTTTGTTTTATGGTTTTAATCGACTAAAAACGGGTGCCACGGAGCAGCAATATAAGTTTTGGGAATAGAGACAAGTCACAGGGAGCCAAATCCGGCGAATACGGTGGTGGTTTAAGCGTGTTCGTTGAGTTTTTGCAGAGAAAGTCGGTCACAATCGTAGCTCGGTAAGACGGCGCGTTATCGTCGTGCAAAATCCACGAGTTGTTCGCCCACAAATTTGGCCGCTTCTTACGGATACGCTTACGCAAACGTTTCATAACGCCTTGGTAATACTCTTTGTTTACTGTCTGACCCTCTGGAATGAATTCGTAGTGCAGCACGCCACGGATATCGAAGAAAACAATGAGCATCGTCTTCACTTTTGAGCGGCTTTGACGTGGTTTTTTTGGTTTCGGCTAGTTTTTTCCCACCCATTCTGATGCTTGCTGGCTTGTTTGCATATCGTTCTCGAACACCCACGTTTCGTCACCAGTTATGATGCATTCCATGAATGCAGGATCGGAATTAGCGCGATCCGGCATGTCCGAAGCGACCTGTTCCCGATAGCGTTTTTGAAGAAAATTAAGCTCTTTTGGAGCGAGTCTTGCGGCCACCATTCTCGTGCCCAAAATATCATTTAAAATCGTACGTGTGGACTCGTGGGATATCTCAAGTTCATGTGCTGTCTCTCTCAAGCGGGTATGACGGTTTTCAAGCACCATTCCCTTAATTTTATGGACGGTATATGCGGTCGAAGCCGTCGATGGGCGTCCGGAACGAAGCAAGTCTTCGACGACTTCACGATTCTCCTTAAAGGCCTTGTACTACTCATACGCACGGGTTTTCGATAGTGCTTTATCACCAGAAGCCTTTTGCAACATTTTAAATGCATCGGCACACGAAATTTCATTCACAACATAAAATTTTAGACAAATTCTTTGTTCAACGTAATTACCTATTGTAAAAAATCGGCACGCACTATTGACATCGACTGACTAAACCAGCTACTGTAAACACACTCGTAGACAGATTTCGCTCCAACTTAGCATAGTCATTAAGGACAGTTGTACCAACCCAGAAAAAGAAATTTTACCTGTCTAAATTGCCCTGCCAGATTTAAATAGACAACTGCCGGTACTTTTTTGGCAGAATGTATATAGCTGCACCCCAACCACCTTCAAGCGGGGATGCTTTGAGGGCTCCTCTTGCACTTTTTTAATTTGTTAAAGGTATTACTAATCTTTGTTACCTTCTGTCCAGGATAATGCCACTATGGCCGGCCCTTCCTTTTCTTCGAATATCTGTGAAAAAGTGGCAAAAAATGGTTAAATGGTGGCCTAGCAGTTTTAATCCTTAGCGCTCCGCACGTTTTCATACCAAATGACGTAACGGAGCCAACGGAGCGCTAGGGGTTAAGGCCCGTCGCGCCAATAATCCAGTATGATTATGGAGGCTACTGAGCCAGAGACGGCTGCTGTGGTCAGCTATGACCCTAATTTCGGAGCCCTCCACATACGGCCTGAACTTTTAGATGGACCCCAAGTCGTCCGGTGGGCTCTGCGGTTCGTCGTTAAATGGACCAAAAGGGAGCGAAAGGCCGTGGCGATTAATACCATCGCCCGCCACGAGAGTCGCCAGTAAAAGTGACGGGGAGGTCCTCGCGGCCGTTTTAAAGAGAGGCTTGCTATCGTCGACGACTTGTGCTGAACTGTCCCTCCTACGAAGAGGTAGAGTTAAGGGGAAGGGGGCTTTTTGACAGAGAATCTGTTATAGGTCGTCGACAAAGAATGTAAGTGTTTACATTCTTGCGCGACCGTATACAGGTTGCCAGCTTGTGTAAGCCTGTTTAGCCGCAAAAATGCGGATTTTTCTAAAAGCCGGCAACGTTCGAAAATCACGCGATTTTCGAACTTGCGGCGACGATCGGCGAGGAATTTTGGAAGCCGCGAGGGAAGGGGAGAGAGGAGCGGGCGTAACGAGTAGTTACGTGGTGCTCTCCTGCGAGTGAGTTACGCGGTGCTCTCCTGCGAATGAGTTACGCGGTACTCTTCTGCGAGTGAGTTACTCTGTGATCTCCTGCGAGTGAGTTACTCTGTGATCTCCTGCGAGTGAGTTTTCGCTACGCGCTCCAGCGAGAACGGAGAGATAAGTCCCGCGGTAAACATAGTTTTGTTTCGTTTTGATTAGAGAGAGCGTCGCGAAAGAAGCCAGGGGTGAAGGTGTGCGAGAGAGAGAGAGTGAGAAAGAGACAGTAAGAGAGAGAGAGAGTAAGAGAGAGTAAGAGTGAGAGAGTGAGAGAGAGAGAGAGAGTGAGAGAAAGAGAGTGAGGAAGAAGTCGAGAGAGTAGTGCGAGGAAGAAGAGCGAAGACGAGGAAGTGCAGCGAGGAAGTAAGCCGTGGGACGAAGAGATCAAGTGTCAGCGGGAGGCAACTAGAGGTTGCCACCGCGACATCTGAAGCCGAGGGTGAGACGGAGGCAGTCAGTGTGCAGGCAAACTCACAGCGAGGTCCGGCAGCCCTTCTTCAGAGGGAGAGCCGCAGGAGCCAGGTGCAGTGGTGCCGAAGGAAGCTGCTGGGAGTTCAACGGCCTGCAGACGAGCCTCGTAAGCAACAACGGTGAGTGTTTTCATTTATCCGCGTAAAATAGCGAGAGAGAGAGCGAGAGTGCGTGTTAGCGGGTTCGCGGTAAGGGTGGCGAGGAATTGCTACTTCCCTGCCCTGGGGAAGCGATAGGCTTCCGTCGACTGGAAGGACAGTCGCGGCCGGCCTGCATAATATTGTGTCATAAAGAGTGAGAGATAGAGAAAGAGAGAGAGAGAGAGAGAGAGAGAGAGTGAGAGAGATTAAAGCAATGTTTTATTATAATATTATTTTTTGTGCAAGGCACTCAGGGCGCACGTAGCTAAATCGGCTACGACATGGTGCCTACGTCACAAAGTTTAATTAATTTAAGATTATTATCTTTAAAAAATTCCCCAAACAACAGTAACAATAATCAAGCAAATTTAAAAACGATTAATGGTGTGAAAAAGTCTATAGGAATAGTAACGTTAAAGATAAAGATTTTTCAAATAGAAAAAAATTTGAATGTTTTTGTCATAGATGAACAAAATTTTGATAATGATTTTATGATTGGATAAGATTGCATAAAATCTTATTAACTGATTCAAAATGAAAACTTAGAAACCACACAAAACCTAAAAAAAAAATGAAACAAAATAATGAAAATATTCCTAGCTTTACAGGTGACAGAATTAAAAACAAACAATATTACATTGATGAAAATAATGATAAGTGTAAGGTTAACCTTAATAAATACATAGATATTAACACATCGTTCAATAAGTCCTGAGACTAACAACGAAAACAACATTTTTTTTCAAAAATCATTTTTATTTACCAATATAATCTCCTTTTAGAGTAATATAATCTTTCCAACGCCTTTCTAACATTTCTATACCATGTTTATAGAAGAATTTATCCTTTGCTTCAAAATAGGCTTCAGTTTCGGCAATGACCTCCTCATTTGAGCCAAATTTTTTTCCCTGGAGCATTTTTTTGAGAGTAGCAAAAAGCCAGTAGTCGCGGGGGGCTGAATCTTGCGAATACGGGGGGTGGGGAAGCAAATCAAAGCCCAATTCGTTCAATTTTGCCATTGTTTTCATGGACTTGTGGCATGGTGCATTGGTGCAATCACGGCACCCACTTGGAAAAAACCTTTTTCATGCTCAATTTTTCATAAAGGATTGTGAATACGCTTCCAGATGATATCTGTGTAATTTCTGCAATCTCACGGACCTTTACTTTGCGATTTTTCATTACAATTTTTAACACTTTACTCACATTTTTATGTGTAACGGCTTCTAATGGCCTACCCGAACGTTCCGCATTGTTTGTGTCCGTACGACCACGTTTAAACTCAGCATACCAACGACAAATCGTTGGTTTAGATGGAAAGGAGTCTGGGTAATGTTTTTCAAGCCATTGCTGGGCTTCTACGGTGTCTTTACCCATTAAGAAACAATGTTTTATCAACACGCGAAACTCGCTTTTTTCCATTTTTCAAACAAATTACAAAGTGACTTTACTCTAACCTCGATAACTCTGCTGTCTGTGATCCGATCGACGTGAAATTTTTACACGTTTTATGTAAAGGTTCGCACTCTATGGAAACGTGGCCAGTTTGGTACTACTAGCACCATCTCTGGGTTAGTCTCGGGACTTATTGAACGATGTGTTACATCTGTGTGCGTGTGATGATATATACCAAGCTGTTCAATAAGTTTTGCGGTTTGATAAGAGAGGGTGTTGCTACTAGCCTTATTTTTTTTTTGTCATGTTGGTACATTCTTCATATAAACGTATGTCAAGTTTTATTTTAATTTGTCAATTCTTTGTTTGTTTACAAGCCATTTAGTATCGACGTGTCATAGTATTTTTTTACAATGGAAAAAATCAAGTATCGTGCAGTGATTAAATTTTTATTTTTGGATGGTTTAAAAGCAAAGGAAATTCATGAACGGATGTTAAAAGTGTATAAGGACTCTTTGCCTTTAATTAGTTCAGTTGCAAGATTGGTTGCTGAATTTAAACGTGGTCATACAAGCCTTAAAGACGATCTACGTCAAGGACGTCCAAAAACAGCAACAACACCAGAAATCGTAGAAAAAATACAGGATATCGTATTGAAAAATCGTCGAGTGACCGTAAGAGATTCAGTACAAGCCCCTGGCATCTCATGGGGCAGTGTAAGCAATATTTTGACTAAAGTATTGGGTTTCAGAAAGCTGTGTGTACAATGGGTGCCGCATTCGCTTACAATGGAACAAAAATACATTCGAATGCGACTTTCTCAGCAACATTTAGAGCGTTTTCGAAAGAATAAAGTGGATTTTGTGCGTCGATTCATTACTACGAATGAGACTTGGGTCTATTACCATGATCCTGAATCAAAAGAAGAGGCTGAAGAGTGGTATGAACCTGGTTCTTCGGCTCCGAAACGAGTTTGTGTCCAGAAATCGGCCAAGAAGGTGTTAGCATCAGTTTTTTGGGATGCAAAAGAAATTTTGTTTGTGGATTACTTGCAAACTGGTAAAACAATAAATTCTAAATATTATTGTAACCTTTTAGATCAGATGAGGCTGAAAAAATTCGTCAAAAAAGACCCGGTTTGCAGAAGAAAAAAATCTTTTTTCATCAGGACAATGCACCGTGTCACGAGAGCATTTTGACAATGGCTAAAATCCATAAATTAAAGTTCGAATTGTTGGAGTATCTACTGTATTCACACAGATTTGGCCCCTAGCGACTTCCATCTGTTTCCAGACCTATAAAAATTCATGCGTGGAAAGCATTTTTCATCAAATGATGAGGTCATAACAGATGTGGAAGCGTATCTTGCAGCCCTTTCAGATTCTCACTTCAGGGATGGAATTCATAAATTGAAATCTTGTTGGAACAAGTGTATTGATGTTCAGGGAGACTATACTTAATAATAAAGTTTATTTCAAACCATAAAATGTGTTTTTCTTATCCAACCGCAAAATTTATTCAACAGCTTGGTATGTAAAAATGTTTTGAAAATAAATCATCTAAGAGAGTAAAGTTCAACTATTTTACCAAATATTAGAAATTGTAACGGGGTATATTTGTTACGTCCCGTTAGCAACGCAGGACCTTCCTCTAGTCCTGATTTTGTTTTTACTGGTGTGTGAGGGGCCTTGCCTAAGGCTCTGCGACCGGTGTTGCTCCCACTGGGCTCGGCTGCTCAGTTTGTGTGCCAATGATAGATTGGCACACCCGTGGAGGCGGCAGTATTCGGGATAGGGAAGCTGTAGGGAATAATTCAAATAAAAAGGCACCGGCTCAGTGCTAAGAGCTTATTCAATAAAGAAAAATACAAAATTAATACTTAACGTGATAAATTATTGCGGGAGGTCCGTTTACGCGAAGAACAATTAGTATGGCCTTACGCGCAATACTAATTCTCGAGGTGCGCACTGCGCATGCGCATACTCTTCACTTCACGCGGCTACACACACCCGTGTAGTCTATGGACGACGGATATAGAGAGAGCAGTTCTCCCTCTATACCTCCGTATTCTATGACTGCTCGAGTGAGAGCATCTTTCTCTTACTCGACGCAGCAGTCTATGGTTAAGTGAGAAAGCTCGTTCCTTTCGCTCAACTGCGTGCTCGAAGGTTGTACAAGTAAGAGTGGCTTTTTCTTACTCGTACGCTTATTCTATGATAGTGCGAGAGAGAGATCGATCCTCTTACTCGCACTCGACTGGCCTAATCGATTTAGAGTTACACGGTCTCGCGCGTAACTCTCCCATATCTATATATGCCTAACGCGATTGCACACACGTCAGGAAAACTTAAAATAATTATTCAAAGTCGCGAACTAAATATTAATTACCTAGTGGCCACTTACTTCTTCTATCGCGGTGTTCGTTCTTTCTATATCTGCGGCTAGGACTCGGCGGAAAACTTCGGAAAACACACGTATATTTCGAAAACTCTCTGTATAAAATTAAAGTGCGTGCGGCATGAAGAACGGTTCGGACAAGAAGAAGGCTTGAGGGGAGGGCTCCTGCTTTCGCTCTCGCCTATCGGTTTTCCCGCGTAGTGCTATCGATTCTTGATCGATAGCGCCGCGTTTCGGTACGCCGTGGATTCTCGCACCTTTTCCCGCGTCAAGCCATTGATCGCTTGATCGATGGCACCGCGTACACAGTATTTCGGAAAAGTTCCCGAACTTTTGAAATAAAAAATCGAAAATTACATCTCAAGCAATTAATTCCAGTTAACTTTTAACATAGTCCCCTTTCCTAGATATACACTCATTTGAGTACTCCATGAGTGATTCGAAGGCTCTCTGGTACTCCTCTGAAGTTATCGCCGTGAGACGCTCGGTGCAAGCCGCTTGAATGTTCGATACATCTTCAAAAAATCGCCCTTTCAAAACCATTTTTAGCTTGGGAAATAAGAAAAATTTGGCTGGAGCCAGATCTGGCGAGTATGGGGAGTAATTGATGTGTGGGATCTGATTCTGGGCGAGATAACGCTTCACAATGTTCGAAGAATGAGCAGGCGCATTGTCATCCAGCAAACTCCACGATCCCGGTTCCTTGTACTCGGGCCTGATGCGATTAATCCGGTGCTTCAGACGTTTTAACACCTTTACGTAATACGCAGCATTCACGGTGGTGTTTGAGGGCACAAATTCTTTGTGTATCAGGCCTTTAGAGTCAAAGTAAGCGATGAGCATCGTCTTTACCCGTGATTTTTGTTGGCGCACTTTTTGAGGCCTCGCATGGCCCGGGCTGAGCCAAGCGGATGACTGGCGCTTCGTGAAAGGATCGTATTGAAAGCACTAAGTCTCGTCTCCAGTCGCAATTGAGGTTAGAAAGCCCGGAGTAGTGTCGCAAGTCTCAATAAAATCTTGACAACATTGGATGCGAGTTTCTTTCTGCTCTGGTGTGAGAAAGTGCGAAACAAATACAGAGCAGTCCTTCCTGCGGCTCATTTTTTCTTTCAAAATCAACGCGACGCTATCCTTGCTCATGTTCAGTTCGTCTGCCAACATTCTTAGAGACATGTGGCAATCCTGCTTTAGTAGCGTGCGCACGCAAGCCTCGTTTTCGTCGGTAACAGCTGTTGACGGCCGGCCGCTTCTCTCGTCATCTTCTAACGACTCACTACCCCTCTTGAACCGACTGAACCACGTGTAAACAGTTGTACGCGACACTACACCTTCACTGTAAGCCAAATCAATCATTTTTCTTGTTTTCGCGAAAGTTTTTTTAAATTTATAGCAGAATTTAATTGCTTCACGATGTTCAAATCTCTCATCCTTCGTAGAGCTTGCACCGGGGTACTGAACACACGTTCACTCAAGCACGTCTATCTCGGCAACTAATGAACAGATACTGGTGAAACAATTTTCAGACACTCCAGAGGGATGCAGCAACATAGTACCGGGGTCGTCCAAGAGGTGGCGCCACTCGTACAAGCGCTACAAAATAAGTTCGGGAACTTTTTCGACATACTGTGTAAAGTCGCGCCGCGAACTCTATCTCTATCGCCTATGGCAGGTGGCTTTACCTCTATAATCCACCTGTCACAAAATAAATGAATAATTTATAAAAAAATAGCTTATTCTAAATATTTTACGTTACAAAAATTTTTAAAAATGAAGTAAATAATTTCACAAATCATACATAAAATGTTAATAACTAATATTATTTTATACCATTTTTTTAAATGCACGTATTTTATTAACTTAATATGTAATATAAAAATAATAAAAAATATTAATGTCTAGCGCAAAAATACTTTAATTAATTAAATAGATTTTTACAAGAAAAAAATGAAAAAATTTACATCCAAGCAGACGTAATAATTGCTCGACTATAGAATCGTAAAAGAAGCATTGGATTAAATACACGTGTTTTTTTAACCTCACCATAAGATTTTTCGCTATGTTTATAAAAGATTTACAAAAAAATTGCAGAAACCAGTCGTGCAAAATTTGTGCGATGTTTTTTGAAAACTCGCAAAAATCTTACGAAATATTTTATAGTGATGTTTCTGTATCCGCGCATAATCCTCATGTCAACATTTTCCGCAAAGATAAGTAACATTGAATGCACTCTTGCATAAAGCTTCTTGTGAGCTTTCTAGAATGATTTTTTTAAACTCCTTAAAAGATTTAATTATCTTCCAGGAAGCTTTCACAGAATATTGACGTAATATCAAAATATCTGACTTAAGAAACTGTCAGTTGTTTCACGTTAAAGATTCCAGTAACTTTTTACACAATCTTTGTGAAAGATCATTTGTAACCTTTATTAACTTTTATTAAGTATTTTATATATTTTAGAATTTTATCATTCATTATGATTATACACATTGTTAACATCCGCATTACACTTAATCGTTTATTCGCATTGTCGCACATGTTATTTTCATATTATTTTACGAAAAAAAACGCAGAAAAATGTTTGACCTACGGTGGGATCGAACCCGGGTCGTTCGCATTATAAAGCAGATGCCCTAAGCATCACGCTATGCAACGCTTGTAGAACTAAGATTTAAATTTGAATCATAAGTTACATGGCAATCCATAAACACTTGCATTAATATTACATTAAAAATTTTTTCTATAGTGTAAAGTATTATTTAAAATTAAGAAATAATATACAAGTATAATAAATTTGAATTGTCGATGTATTTTTATCCAAAATAAAAAATAAATTTTTAAGATGACAAAAAGCTCTGCTGTAAGATTACGATTAATATTATATGCACTTCTCAAGGAGGCTTACAACATGCTTATATAAAATTTTCTCAAAATCTTCTCGATAAACTTTTGTGGAAGCTTACAGAAATCTTTTCTTAAAAATTTGGCTGAAGTTTACATGCAAAATTAACGCGAAAAGTTATCGATAGCTTACAGTAAAATTGCAAAATACTTTCAAGAAAACTTCCAGTTTTTGTTTTTCGAAAGGTTACAGAAGATTTCAAAAAAAAAATATTAATTAAATATTATTAATTAAATATTTCCAAAAAATTTTGCAGTGACCTTACTTAAACATAACGACAAAATATTTCAAGAAACTTCCCTGTATTCTTTCATAGAATGTTTTGTAAGATGTTTCAGCAAGTTTGCTTTAAGTTTTCGTTGAAACATTTACACAAAGCCTTGCAGCGATTTTTTTAAAAATGTCTTAACTATATGTTTTAAGAAACATTACAGGAATCTTTCTTAAAATGTTTTGTGAAATGTTCTAGCAAGTTTGTTTCAAGGTTTCGTTGAAACATTTATATGAAATCTTATAGCAACCTTTTCAAAATGTTTTAACTTGATGTTTTGAGAAACCTCACAGGAATCTTTCTTAGAATGTTTTGTGAAATGTTATAGCAAGTTTGCTTCAAGGTTTCAATAAAACATTAGTACGAAATCTGGCAGCGATCTTTTCAAAATGTTTTAACTATATGTTTCAAAAAACCTTACAGGAATCTTTCTTAAAATATTTGTGAAATGTTACAGCAAGGTTGATGCAAGATTTCTTTGTAAGATTTCAGTGTAATGGTTTTATTATCTTAAGACGATGTTTAAATGTTATGTTTCTTCGAAAGATTTCTTAATGGTTTTTATATAACCTTTTTACGAGTTTTTACTGAAACCTTACATGAAATCTTTCACTGAAATCTTTCGAAATCTTTTGTGTCATGTAGGGAGAGTTTTCCACTTTAATTCACGACTTCTTTCAAAACAAAGAAGAGCTTTCCGTAAAAAGAGCCCCGTTTTATGAAGATCTACGTTTATTAAATGTTCATTTTATCAAGTATCCCAGCAAGTTATCTATGCATTCGTTTTCTTCACATAAGAAGGATACTAAATTAGATGAGAGTCCCTACATCTGTCCATACGCGTGCATCAAAGAGTGTCAATCCTCAGCAGCCATCTTATTTATTTAAAAATGGTTCAAATTAATAATAAAACTACAGAATTACGCTTTATGAAATCACTATTAATTCGCTATATACAGTTCACTCGACATATGTTCAAAAAGTATATGTTCATGAGAGTGATGCAGAATTTTCTCTTCTGATCTTTAAAATTGGGAATGGAAAAACTCAAACAATAAAAGATGCATATTTGTAAATCTGAAACTGAGTAATATTTTATATTAATTATTATATGTTTATTGTTAATATAAATAGCAATAGCTTGGTTTAATTGTGTATATTTTTTATATGAATATTAAAGTTAACAAAGCAATTTATGCAACATTTATTTTTCTAGGTCAAAACATAAAGAAAAATTCAGTATCAGAATCATTATCGTCAGACATTATGGAATTAGAAGAAGGTATTTTGTTACGAAGATCGGGTATTATAAGAAAACCTAACTGCAATCCTTACTATCATAATAATATACATCTTGCCTGCATGAGTATTGAGACTGATGTCTAATTAAAAGGTAAATATTACTGTAAAAAGGTAAATATAAAAATTAATAAGATCAACTTATAAAGACGTAACAGAACCAAAATTATTCCCACATAACACTTAAGATTTTTGCAAGGTTTTTGCAAGGTTTTATGAAAGGTTTGAAACCTCGCAAAAATCTTACGAAATATGTTATAGTGATGTTCCTGTATCCGCGCATAATCCTCATGTCAACATTTTCCGCAAAGATAAGTAACATTCAATGCACTCTTGCATAAAGCTTCTTGTGAGCTTTCTGGAATGATTTTTTTAAACTCCCCAAAAGATTTAATTATCTTCCAGGAAGCTTTCACAGAATATTGACGTAATATCGGAATATCTGACTTGAGAAACTGTCAGTTATTTCCCGTGAAAGATTCCAGTAACCTTTTACACAATCTTTGTGAAAGATCATTTGTAACCTTTATTAACTTTTATTAAGTATTTTATATATTTTAGAATTTTATCACTCATTATGATTATACACATTGTTAACATCCGCATTACACTTAATCGTTTATTCGCATTGTCGCACATGTTATTTTCATATTATTTTACGAAAAAAAACGCAGCAAAATGTTTGACCTACGGTGGGATCGAACCCGGGTCGTTCGCATTATAAAGCAGACGCCCTAAGCATTACGCTATGCAACGCTTGTAGAACTAAGATTTAAATTTGAATCATAAGTTACATGGCAATCCATAAACACTTGCATTAATATTAGATTTAAAATTTTTTCTATAGTGTACAGTATTATTTAAAATTAAGAAATAATGAAAATTTTAATATATTTAAATACATAATTTTGCTCTTGAGATTTTACTACATATGCAAGTATAATAAATTTGAATTGTCGATGTATTTTTATCCAAAATAAAAAATAAATTTTAAAGATAACAAATAGCTCTGCTGCAAGATTACGATTAATATTTAATGCACTTTTCATGGAAGCTAACGACATGTTTACATTAAATTCCATGAAAATCTTCATGATAAACTTTTGTGAAAGCTTACAGAGATCTTTTCTTAAAGATTTGGCTGAAGTTTACATGCAAAAGTAACGCGAAAATTTATCGATAGCTTACAGTAAAGTTGCAAAATACTTTCAAGAAAGCTTCCAGTTTTTGTTTTTTGAAAGGTTGCAGAAGGTTTTAAAAAAAAGAAATATTTTTAATTAAATATGATTAATTGAATATTTCCAAAAAATATTGCAGTGACCTCACTGAAACATTACGACAAAATATTTCAAGAAACTTTCCTGTATTCTTTCATAAAATGTTTTGTAAAATGTTCCAGCAAGTTTGCTACAAGTTTTCGTTGAAACATTTACACGAAATCTTGCAGCGATTTTATAAAAATGTTCTAACTATATGTTTCAAGAAACATTACAGGAATCTTTCTTGAAATGTTTTGTAAAATGTTCTAGCAAGTTTGTTTCAAGGTTTCGTTGAATTATTTATACGAAATCTTGCAGCGACCTTTTTATAATGTTTTAACTAGATGTTTTAAAAAACCTCACAGGAATCTTTTTTGAGATGTTTTGTGAAATGTTCTAGCAAGTTTGCTATAAGGTTTCGTTCAAACATTAGTACTTAATCTAGCAGCGATCTTTTTAAAATGTTTTAACTATAAGTTTCAAAAAACCTTACAGGAATCTTTCTTAAAATGTTTGTGAAATGTTCCAGCAAGGTTGATGCAAGATTTCTTTGTAAGATTTTAATGTAATGTTTTAATTATTTTAAAACGATGTTTCAATGTTATGTTTCTTTGAATGATTTCTGCAAGGTTTTAATATAACCTTTTTACGAGTTTTCACTGAAACTTTACATGAAATCTTTCACTGAAATCTATCGAAATTTTTCGTGTCGTGTGGGTTAGTCTTAGTCAAATTTATTATTTTACGTAGTGGACGTTTACAAGGTCAAATTAAGGTCGATCTTATTTTTAAGGTATAAATAATTTGTATTTTTACTGCAATCTCTTTAGCATAGAAATAATTAATTAAAAAAAAATATATGTTCATAAACAACACTTCTAATTTAAATTATTTAATTATGATTCTACGTAAAAATTAATAAAAGCAATCTCATAATAGTATCAGAAATTAATTTGATAAATGTTGGAAGCGATGACCTTCGAAAGTGTCTATACGGACTCGTACCGTAAAACGTCCGTACACGGAATCTGTAAAATTTGTCCATGAGATGACGATTTCCGTAGGCTGACCGTTATCTATCATCTTACCATTTATAATGAAAGATATCCGAAGACTTCCGTAGATGTCTGTAGCTTCCCGCAGAAATTTAAAAACGTTCATGGGGTTCTGTAATTGTCCGTAGCTTTCCGTGAAGAATGAAAGATGTCCGGAAAATTCCGTTGATGTCCGTAGCTTGCCGTAGAAATCCAAAAACGTCCGTGGGGTTTCGTAATTGTCCGTAGCTTTTCAGGACGAATGAAAGGTGACCGTACACTTCCGTAGATGCCCGTAACCTTTTATTAACCACGAAAAGTTTCGGAACACTACAGAACCCTACGGATGTTTCTCAATTTTTACAGAAGGCCACGGACAATTACGGAACTCTACAGACGTTTTTCAATTTCTACGGAAAGTTACTGAGATCTATGGTAGTCTATGGACACCTTTTATTTTTCACGGGAAGCTACCGAGTATCACGGATCCCCACAGACGTTTTTGAATTTCTACGGAAAACTACAGACATTTACGAAGGCTTACAGACACATTTTATTAACCACGGAAAGCTACAGACAATTATGGAATCCCACGCGCGCTTTTGAATTTCTACGGAAAGCCACGGACATCTACGGAGACCCACGGAAATCTATTATTATCCACGGAAAGCTACGGATAATTACGGAACCCTACGGACGTTTTTGAATTTCTACGGAAAACGGCGGACATCCAAGGAAGTCTACGGATATCTTTCATTATTCACAGAATGCTGTGGTCACCTTAGAATATCCGTGAACGGAATCTTACGAGTTTCCACGGAAAGCGACGGAAAGATAATAGATAATGGACAACCTACGAAAATTGTTATCTGGTGGATAAATTTTACAAATTCCGTATACGGACGTTTCACGGTACGGGTCCGTATAGACACTTGCAAGCTGTTGATTTATGTTATATAAAAAATTATTTAAGAACAAACATCGTAATTATAAACAACCACAGCTAACACAACGATTTAATTATTTTGGTTAATAGCAGTTTTCTGTGATAATCGGTTTGTAGCCCGTATGCTTTCATTTTCTATAAAGTAGTTGACACACGATAAAATAGCAAGATTAAATTCTTCTTAGCAGACATGGCAAGATGTATAAATTAATTGCTGGATCAGCTTTTCGTTCTAATTCACCATAAGGAAGGATTTTTTTAGGAATTGTAAACATTCCTTAATCGCGTTGTCACACGCAAGAAAATAATTCTATAATGACTTAAAAATAATATTAGAGAATGATTACATTTTTTCTTAAAGTTTGCATATTTTAGATTAGGAGACAAGAAGAATATTACAATAACATAGATTTTGGATTATATGAAAAAATATTTCAAATAATAGTTTCTTTTTTATGCCAAAGAGATTCATGTAAAAAAAATTAATATTTATATTATTAAAGTCAAATTGATTTTGGTTTGTCCTTCAAGAAGTCCATCAAATTAAGACCTTTCGAACTTTCTATGATAATTTATTAAATGCAGTTATCGAGATACTTCGTTGGGCCAAGTTAAATTGTTCACTTCTTATGTATGTATGTATGTATATATATATATATATATATACAACTGTGATTAAAAAGTAAGGCGAAATTGTCATTTAAAACTCCCGGGCATAAGGAAGGCAGGTAAATTTTTTTTCCTAGGTTGGTAGGACTCTCTATAACATTTGCCAAGCGTCTGTTTGTCAAAGAGTTTAATTATCTCCAAAATACACGTGTTTTTTTAAACAATCAAAAGTGAATTTTTCGATTTTTACAATGGGTGATTTTGTTGAGCAAAGAACTTGCATCAAATTTTGTTTGCGGAACGAATATTCTTGTGCGGACACGTTGAAAATGCTGCGGAAGGCCTTTGGTGATCAAACTATGGCACAAAAAAACGTTTATAAGTGGTACAACGAGTTTAAAGCAGGCCGAGAACGCGTTGAAGACGAACCGCGCTCTGGACGACCATCAACGTCTACCGACCAGGGCCACGTCCGAAAAATCAAAGATTTGGTGCTCGAAAATCGTTGATTGACAATTAAAGACCTCGCTGATAGTGTTGGAATATCATTTGGCTCAGCCCAAACCATTTTAAAGGATGTTTTGTGTCTCAAACGCGTCAAGTCTCGATTGGTGCCAAAATCGCTCAATTTTTTGGAAAAAAGCGTGGCGTTGATGTGTGAAACTTTGCTGTCTGACTATCAGGACAACTTGAAATGCATCATTACTGGAGATGAGGCTTGGATTTACGCATACGACCCTGAAACCACCGACCAATCCAGCGATTATCGTGCAAAAGGCGAAGCGAGACCGAAAAGACCACGGCAAAGTCGATCGAAAATCAAGGTCATGTAAACAGTTTTCTTTGATTATCGTGGTGTGGTGCACTATAAATTCTTTTCGCCGGGCCAACTGTCAACAAAAAATATTATTTGAGCGTTATGCGTCGTTTGCGTGAAGGTATTTGTCTGGAACGGTCGGAATTATGGGCGAACAACTCTTGGTTCCTTCATCACGATAATGCACCATGTCATACTGCTAAGGTCTCGGACGACTTTGCTCCTGGGTCCGGGTACGAGAAGCCGTCCTTTGGACCCCACTTACCCGTTGCAACGCCGCGCAATCGTCGTTGCGTGGCTCGTGTGTCGTCCTCACCTGGCTAGTTGAATCTTGGAGAGGGCAGTATTCGGGAGGAGAGCTGAAAGCTCCTCGTCGCAGAAATAATAAAAAAGATCAAAAAATGATGAAGCAGAAGCTAAATAAGTTAAATAAAAAAAAGCGATAAACGAATAAAACAAATTTTTATGTTTTACCTTTAATTGGTAAAAAAAAAAACGAATCTAAAAAGAATGCAGGAAAAAAAAAAGGATATTAGAAAAGAATGCAGAAAAAAAGAAAGAAAGAAAAAGGTTGTGTTTAATAAAAATAAAATAATTTAATAAATTAACGAGTATAAATAATAACAAAAAATAAATATAATAAAACAATAAAAAGAAATTACATGAAATACGCACGAGGGGCGCAGGTAATCAGACTAGCTATAACGCGCGGAAACGGCTCCCACGCGCAGCGTACGATACGAGTGCGAGAGAGAAAGACCGTCTCTCGCACTACGCCTATAAGAGTGAGATAGAGAGTCCTTTCTCACTCGCGCGCGCCGTCTAACGTACGGGTGCGAGAGAGAAAGATATTCTCCTGCACGAAGCTCATTGGAGCGAGAGAGAGAGAGCGCTTTCCCACTCTTGCGCGCCGCGTCTACTGCGAGTACGAGAGAGACAACGGGTCTCCCGTACTGCGCCGTAGGAGTGAGAGAGAAAGCGCTCTCCTACTCTTGCGCGCCTAGCCTTACGCGAGTGCGAGAGAGAACGCAACTTTCTCGCACTGATCTTACTCGGGTGGGAGATAGAGGTTTCTCCCACTCGCGCGCGCGCCGTATATGCTGCGAGTACGAGAGAGAAAGTGACTCTCCCGCACTGCTGCCACTAGAGATAGCGCTCTCTCACTTGCACGAACCGCTAAAAAACGAATTTACGAAAGGAAGGAGTAACCGGCGGAGGTTACTCCTAAGCACAGAGAAACAAACGGAAGATGCGCGCGCAAAAGTGTAGTTTCAAACTACTTACTCTTTTCGGCTAGCTAGCCTCGTACGCAACGCGGAGAATGGGAGACACTTTAGGCGAACAGGTAACGCACCGTCGCCCGGATCAGCCTCGCTGTATTTTTCCAATCACCGGTGTTGGATGCCTCCGCCGTCGGCCGGTGAGTTTTCCCTTGGCCACGTGCGTAGCCGGTGCACGCCGAGCTGCAGCACTATAAGCTCTTCACGCACGAGAAGAACTTGAAACACAAAAAAAAGGACGCAAAATACTTCTCTACGACGGCTATAACCTCTTCGTTTAATGAAAAATGCTTCCCACGAAGGAATTTCTTGAGGTGTGGAAACAGCCAGAAGTCAGAGGGAGCTAAATCAGGCGAATAAGGCGAATGCTGCAACAATTCGTACTTCAATTCAATTATTTTAGTGATGGTTTTTTGAGCTGTGTGAGCGGGTGCATTGTCTTGATGAAAAATGATTTTTTTCTTGTGCAAACCGGGTCTTTTTTCACTAATTTTTTCATCCAATTGGTCCAAAAGGTTACAATAATATTCAGAATTTATTGTTTTGCCAGTTTGGAGATAATCTACCAACAAAATCCCTTTTGCATCCCAAAAAACTGACGCTAACATCTTCTTCGCCGATTTCTGGACACGAACTCACTTCGGCACCGAAGCTCACTTTGACACCACTCTTTAGCCTCTTGTTTTGATTCAGGGTCATGATGGTAGGCCCAAGTCTCATCCATAGTGATGAATCAACGCAATAAATCCTTTTTATCCTTCCGAAAACGCTCCAAATGTTGCTCAGAAAATCGCATTTGAACGTGTTTTTGTTCCATTGTGAGCAAATGTGGCACCCATTGTGCACAGAGCTTTCTGAAACCCAAAACTTTATTAAAAATATAACTCACACTGCCTAATGAGATGTCTAGGGCCTCTGCTAAATCTCTCTCGGTCAATCGACGATTTTCCAAAACCATATCCTGTACTTTTGCTATGAATACTGGAGTTGATGCACTTTTTGGACGTCCTGAGCATGGATCGTCTTCAACGCTTTTTCGACCACGTCTAAACTCTAAAACCCATCGATGCACAGTTGGAAATGAAGGAGCAGATTTCTTTAACACTTTCACCATTTTTGTAGAAATTTCCGTTGCTGATAAACCTTTCAAAACAAAGAATTTTATCACTGCACGATATTCGGTTTTTTCCATTGTAAAAAAAATACACTGACACGTCAACTTTAAATGGCTTGTAAACAAACGATGAATTGACAGAGTGGAATGAAACTTTGGGTATGTTTATATGAAAGATAAAATATTAAAATGGCGTAAAAATTTAGGTTCTTCTACTGCTCTATAGATATCGCTTTCAAAACTTTTTGAACAACCTAGTATTGCAAAATAATTAAATATAGTGAAATGTTTAAAAAAAATACATGAAATTAATCAACGCGCATTTATTATATTTATTCAATAATTGAAAAAAAAAATACTTTTAACAAGTAAAATAATAAATTCAAATGATAATTATATATTAAAAATGATCTAATATATTTTTAACAAAAAATAATGTAACGAAAAAATAAAAGACAAGATATACATTTTTTAAGAACAGTTTTTATTCATAAGCAATAATTATATCACAACTTGAAATCTTAATTCATAA
The DNA here is from genome assembly GCA_949987625.1 of Chalcis sispes. NCBI lineage: Eukaryota > Metazoa > Arthropoda > Insecta > Hymenoptera > Chalcididae > Chalcis > Chalcis sispes. The sequence goes on from OX465098.1 coordinate 41,686,369, forward strand.
TATCCCAATTTGAATTTTCAATTTATAATATCACAATATTAACTATTAATTAATAACATTAACATTAAATATTAACTTATTAAAATAAATTAGCTAAACTACAACATAATTATTTATTTGGCACTGACTTAAAGCATAAATTTAATATATCATATCTAATACATTTATAATTTATTATTTGTCTTTGTCTACGTAATACTAAATTCTTCTTAAAATATGTAAAAACTTTCACAAGATAATTCGTATTTTTTTTTCCCTTTACTCTTTCCTCTTTGTCCTTTAAGATTATATCTTTAACTCATTTTATAAGTATTAAAAACTGTTATTAAGGTTATGTTATGCTTACAGCCAGAAGTCAGCTATTGCACTGTCTGCAGTACTATTCTTTCTGCTCTTCCAAACAACGCGTTTTCGCATGCGCTTAACGGGAGGAAGAATTACAGTAATAAAAGGAATCATAAATGCATACATTTTTAATTTTTTATTTCGATTTTTTATCTTTCTTATGATGTTTATATTTTTTTAAATTCATTTTTATATATTTTATAATTTTAAAAAATAAGTAGTTTATCAAAAAATCAACTTTTTGAAATTTACATTTATAGCATACATTGGACTTGGGATTCAGATATGAGCTACCTTAACATAACCTTATTATACATCCTCTTCAAAAAGTACTAAACCGGTTGAATAACTTGAAACGTAGACGTTACTCAAAAAAATAGTTACGACAAAATTTGTCGAAAATTTCCTTGGCTATCTAACCACGACCTGCAGCCATGACCTCGACCTTGACCTTCAAGGCCATTTCAAAGTTAAGTCCATTTTTTTATTTGGCAACCCTTAATTTTGATACCGGAAATCAAGAGGGCGAACAATTTTACGTCAAAATACGATCTTCACCATTAAAAAACTTTGACCTCGAAAGGTTAAGTCAAGGTCAAGCAGTGACTAGCTAGATATTTTGAAAAGTAGGCGCGGCTCAAAAAAAATGTTTCAGCAAACCGTTGTAGAAAATTGCCCTGGCTGTCCCATGGTAATATTTTGATCTTTGAGGACATATTAAGGAATAATTTTCTTAAAGCATTCGATAAAATGAGGCTTGGATTTATACCAGATAATTAAGGTAAGATAGCGTGAAGATATTAAGATTTGCGTTTATCCTAGTCAGTTAAGGCGTGGTAGCATAATGCCTAGCCAGTAAAGGCAAGGCTAGAGCTACCTCAGCCACTTAAGGCAAGATCGTGTGATGCCTAGCCAGTGAGGGCATGGAAAAAGAGCTACACCAGCCAGTTAAGGCAAGATGGTGTGATGCCCAGCAAGTAAAGATAAGGCAGAGTGAAGATCATCAGGTGAAGACAATGTTGAATCACTTTAGTTAAATATCAATTAATTTTTTTTAGTTTAGCAAATGCCTAAAGTTTGCACCGACAACTGCCAGGTGCAATGTGCTATGCGGTAGTAAAATGCTGCTACAGCTTTACGAGTTATGCCTTCATCAATAGTAATTATTTCATCCCTTATTTTCTGCGGGGGTTCATCGAGGTCCGCTGGTTTCGTTTGATATACCTTATATCTTTAAGGTGACTCCACGAAAAATAATCAAGCAGTCTAAAATCAGGAGATCTGGTCGGCCATTCTATTTCACCTCCTCTGCCTATCTACCTTCCTGGAAACACTCCATTCAAATGAGCACGTACACCTCGCCCATATTGAGGTGGCGCACCGTCTTACTGGAACAACGTTTGATCAAAATCATTGCCTACAATTGCGTGAATTGCTGGGATGATTCCTTTTCAGAGCATGTTTTCATACCTAATCGCAGTGAAATTTTCATTAATAAAGAAGGGCCCAACAATACTGTTGTTAATAACGCCAGCCCAGAAATTCAGGAGACACTAACAGGATCATGTTCAAGGAATTCATATACAAGTTTCACCTTGTATGGATGGAACTTCAACTTTCTTGTCAAAATATTATGCACTGATCTGACACTAATATTATATCATGTTGCTGATGCTATTTCATAACTGTACCGTGGCAATCTTCACTGACTAAAAGAGCAGCGTCTAGATGTTTTTTTTTCAGTAGTTGCTGAAACTGGACGATCCGATCTAGGAAAATCTTTTTTACCTCCACTTGAATTAAAACGCGTAATTGTCCTGTGTACAGTCAATTTAGATATCGGTTCTATTCCTACCTTAAAAGTACTGTTAAATAAGATCCGTACATCTTTATTAGATCTCGTCCTGTCAGCGTATCCTTTTATCATAAGAATAATTATCCGCCCTTGTTCAGTTAGAGGAGCCATGTTACATTCAGATGAAGGAATAATCTAATAAAAAAATTTTAATTTAAGATTACAATATAAAAAGCGACAAGATCGTAAGACCTAAAAATTACGGAAGGAAGTACACAGTATGTCGGAAAAGTTCCCGAACTTTTGAAATAAAAAATCGAAAATTCCATCTAAAGTTATCGCTGTGAGACGCTCGGTGCAAGCCGCTCGAATGCTCGGTACATCTTCAGAAAATCGTCCTTTTAAAGCCATTTTTAGCTTGGGAAATAGGAAAAAGTCGGCTAAAGCCAGATCTAGCGAGTATGGGGCGTAATTAAAGCGTGGGATCTGATTTTTGGCGAGATAACGCTTCACAATGTTCGAAGAATGAGCAGGCGCATTGTCATCCAGCAAACTCCATGATCCCGTTTCCTTGTACTCAGGCCTGATGCGATTGCCTCTACGTAATACGCAGCATTTACGGTAGTGTTTGGGGGCACAAATTCTTTGTGTATCAGGCCCTTGGAGTCGAAGTAAGCGATGAGCATCGTCTTTACCCGTGATTTTTGTTAGCACACTTTTTGAGGCCTCGCACGGCCCGGACTGAGCCAAGCGGATGACTGGCGCTTCGTGAAAGGATCGTATTAAAAGCACCAAGTCTCGTCTCCAGTCACAATTAAGCTTAGAAAGCCCGGAATGGTGTCGCAAGTCTCGATAAAATCTTGACAACATTGAATGCGAGTTTCTTTCTGCTCTGGTGTGAGAAAGTGCGGAACAAATCGAGAGCAGACCTTTCTGCGGTTCATTTTTTCTTTTAAAATCAACGCGACGCTATCCTTGCTCATGTTCAGTTCGTCTGCCAACATTCTGAGAGACATGTGGCAATCCTGCTTTAGTAGCACGCGCACACTAGCCTCGTTTTCGTCGGTAACAGCCGTTGACGGCCGGCCGCTTCTCTCGTCATCTTCTAACGACTCTCTACCCTTCTTGAACCGACTGAACCACGTGTAAACAGTTGTACGCGACACCACACCTTCACTGTAAGCCAAATCGATCATTTTTTTTGTTTCCGCGAAAGTTTTTTTAAATTTATAGCAGAATTTAATTGCGCCACGATGTTCAAATCTCTCATCCTTCGTAGAGCTTGCACCGGGGTACTAAACACACGTTCACTCAAGCACGTCTATCTCGGCAACTAATGAACAGATACTGGTGAAACAATTTTCAGACACTCCAGAGGGATGTAGCAACATAGTACCGGGGTCGTCCAAGAGGTGGCGCCACTCGTACAAGCGCTACAAAATAAGTTCGGGAACTTTTTCGACATACTGTGTATGAATGAACAAAACGGCTAAATCATCGAAAGAAGAAAAATGATACATAGTTCTTGATAGTAATAAAAAGAATCATAAATAAGGAGCAAACTCAATGATAAATATTAAAATTGATGGAGTATTACCATTCAGTATTAACAAGCAAAAACAATTTAGAAATATTCTAAATTGTATTCTTTCGCTCACACAATCACTACTTTTTTATAATTAAGACACTGAAGTCAGATTTTAAGGATTTTAAAATTCAAGATGGCAAATCCAACATGGCGGGCGGAAACTTTTAAATTTATTCAAAAGTGTACCGAAAACTTGTCACATGGGTTGTCGAGGCCGCTGATCACTAATTCAAGGTTGAATCTTAAAAACTTAAAATATTAAGATGGCGGATACAACAAGGCGGATTGAAGGGGTGAAGGTCAGGGTCAAGTTTACGATTGAGATCGCCGTTGGATAGCCAGCGAAATTTCATATAACTTATGTTACAGCCATTTTTTTGAAAGATGCCTACTTTTCAAGATATCTAGGCGGTCACTGCTTGACTATGACTTGACCTTCCGAGGTGAAATTTTTTCAATGGTAAATATCGTATCTGGACGTAAAATTGTTCGCCCTTTTCAGATTGCCAAAGAAAAAATGGATTTGACCTTGAAATGACCTTGGAGGTCAAGATTGAGATCACGGCCGAGATCGCAGTTAGATAGCTAAACAAATTTCTAACAACTTTTGTTTTAATCATTTTTCTGAGCAGCGCCCACGTTTCAAATTATACAACCGGTCCAGGACTTTTTGAAGACCCTGTATAGTTGATACGCTAAAATTCATACAAACCATAATTCTGAGTTATTTTCACATAAAGCAAAACAAAATAATATGTTCATTTTTTTATTTACAAATAATCTTAAACAAACTTTATTATAAACTATCTTTTACGGAATAATTATTCTTTTATTCTAATTCCAAATTTGTTTGTCTTATTATGTATTAATATAAATCTCATATTCGAAAAAAAGGAGGAGGGCGAGAGGGAAAAACCTTGAGAAAACACAACTAACTGTAAGATAATAATTTCTTGAACTTCACTTTTATAACAATCCATTCTAATAATTAAAATTTTAATGATTACGCAAAACTTTACTCAGAGAATTTCCAATTAATTATTAATAATAAATTAATAATTTAAGATATAAGGCTGCACATTAGTTATAAGATAAATTTATTTAAGATAATGATAAGTTGAAACATTTTTAATAACATAAATAAATAAATAAATAAATATATATATATATATATATATATATATATATATATATATACTAGGCTGTTCAATAAGTTTTGTGGTTTGATAAGAGAGGGTGTTGCTACTAGCCTAAACTTCTTTTTGTTATGTTCGTACACTCTTTATATGAACGTATGTAAAGTTTCATCTCAATCTGTCAATTTATTCTTTGTTTACAAGCCATCTAGTATCGACGTGTCACAGTATTTTTTCACAATGAAAAAAATCAAGTATCGTGCAGTGATTGAATTTTTATTTTTGGAAGGTTTAAAAGCAAAGGAAATTTATGAACGAATGTTGAAAGTGTATAAGGACCCTTCGCCTTCAATGAGTACAGTAGAATGATAGGTTGCTGAATTTAAACGTGGTCGTACAAGCCTTTAAGACAATCCACGTCAAGGACGTCCAAAAACACCAACAACGCCAGAAATCGTAGAAAAAATACAAGATATCAAATTAGAAAATCTTTGAGTGACTGAAAGAGATTTAGTAAAAGCCCTAGGCATCTCATTGGGCAGTGTAAGCAATATTTTGACTGAAGTATAGGGTTTCAGAAAGCTGTGTGCACATTGGGTGCCGCACTCGCTAGCAATGGAACAAAAACACATTCGAATGCGACTTTCTCAGCAACATTTAGAGCGTTTTCAAAAGGATAAAGTGGATTTTGTGCGTCGATTTATCACTATGGATGAGATTCGGGTCTATCACTATGATCCTGAATCAAAACAAGAGGCTAAAGAGTGGTGTGAACCTGGTTCTTCGGCTCCGAAACGAGTTCGTGTTCAGAAATCGGCCAAGAAGGTGTTAGCATCAGTTTTTTGGGATGCGAAAGGAATTTTATTTGTGGATTACTTGCAAACTGATAAAACAATAAATTTTAAATTTTATTTTAATTTTTTAGACCAGCTGAAGGGAGAAATTCGTAAAAAAAGACCCGGTTTGCAGAAGAAAAAAATCCTTTTTTATCAGGACAATGCACCGTGTCACAAGAGCATTTTGACAATGGCTAAAATCCATGACTTAACGTTCGAATTGTTAGAGCATCCACCGTATTCACCAGATTTGACCCCTAGCGACTTTCATCTGTTTTCAGACCTAAAAAAATTCATGCGTGGAAAGCGTTTTTCATCAAATGATGAGGTCATAACAGATGTGGAAGCGTATTTCGCAGCCCTTTCAGATTCTCACTTCAGGGATGGAATTCATAAATTGGAATCTCGTCTTAACAGTTTTAAACGGAAATAGTTTTAATTTTAATAATTTTGATCTTTGTAATCAAAAGTGTTTGAATTATTTTTATCTGTAGACTTACATTTTTCTTCCGTCATGGCTGATTATTCGCCACAGGAAATAGTTAATATGATTAAGGTTCTTGGCGAGTTTCAAGACAATAACATAGCTGCAGAAAGGCATTATACAGAAAAATATCCAGACTCTCAACATCCAGATAAAAAGGCTATTATGGGATTAGTGAGTAGAGCTAAACAAGGTAATCTAACACGAAAAAGGCGCAAAACTGACTCTAGAGAGCATATTGTACTAGGTGTGTTAGCTTCGGTTGCTGATGATCCCCATATTTCTACTCGGCAAATCAGTCGAACGCATGGAGTTCCAAAAAAACTACTAAACGCATTTTGAAAAGTTTAAAATTTCATCCATAGCATGTCTGCCTTACTCAAGGTTTTGAGATCGGAGATGACCAGCGGCGTTTAAATTTTTGTTGACGGGCATCTACAAAATAGAATGCGCCAAGATCCTTTCTATTTCGACAGATTCTTATTTACAGACGAGGCGAAATTTGACAATATGGGAGGTGTCAATCTCCATAATGCCCATTACTGTTCCTAAGTAAATCCTTATTGGCAAAGGGATCATCGTGTCTAGAGACGGTAGTCATTGAATGTATGGGGAGGTATAATAGGAAATAATGTGATAGGTCCATTTTATTATAATAATAATTTGAATGGTTCTTTCTATTTAAATATTCTCTAGGATAAAGTACTACAATTGTTAGAGGACGTCCCATTAGCCTTGAGACAAATTATGTGGTTTCAACAAGATGGGGCACCAGCACACCGTACACTTCCAGTTAAGGCATTTTCGGATACCACATGTCCTAATTGTTGGATTGGCATTGGCAGCTAAGTACATGAATGGCCAGCCAGATCGCCAGATTTCAAACCAATGGATTTTTTTCTTTGAGGTGTTGTAAAAGAGCAAGTATTAGCGCAAGCTCCAACAACCACAAAGGACATGAAAGAAAGAATAGAGTTTTCGAGTTTATCACGGTTGAAGCATTAGAGAGGGTCCATCTAAGTTTCCGTCAAAGATTAAATATGTGCATTAAAGAAAATGGACGACTAATTAAACATTTGTTGTAACAGACGTCTTAACTGGCTGAGTTCTATGAGTCTTCCCTTGACTGGGCGGACATGTTACCTTGCCTTGACTGGCTGGATTCTAAGAATCTTCCCTTGACTGGGACAACTTATCGCCTTGCCTTGACTGGCTGGGTGCTATAAGTCTTTCCTTGACTGGGCAGTCTCGTTGCCTTGCCTTGCCTGGCTGGGTGCTATGAGTCTTCTCTTGACTAACCGGACTTGTTGTCTTGCCGTAACTGGCTGGGTTCTAAGAGTCTTTCCTTGACTAGGCGGACTCGTTGCCTTGACCTTGACTGGCTGCATATTAACAGCCTTTCCTCAACTGGCTGGACTCCATGCCTTGCATTAACCAGCTAGGTATTGAGATACTTCCTCTAAATAGGCGGGCCCCATGTCTTGCCTCGTTCTAATTCTGGCATTTAAATTACGGGTTTCCATTTGGAAAAACTAACTTGTCCACAAAATGACCTTTACTATGACCATCAAGGACGTATTTTTCACCTGTCACATCTCTCCTCCTGTCGCTGCTAAGCCCCTTTTAGCAGCTACACTCTTGCTCTCCCAGGATTTAGGTTGGGAATGAGGAAAAACATCATGAGGAACACCTATGCTTTTACAAAAAAATACAAAACTTTATTTAATTTCGTACATATGTACGAGGTCTGTCCGAAAAGTATCCGACCTGCTTTTATACCTTTGCACCAGAGTCTTCGAGTGACCTCTCCTAAGCCTTAACGTCAACAGTAAAGCCTCACGAATTTATCGGTTGCTCACCGATACTTACAGGAAGTATAGTTTATGCGCAGCGTGTATTTGTTTACAATACCTTTTTTGCGTTCGTCGGATTTAGCTATTGTTAAAAATGACTAAAAGATCTGATCAACGAATTTGCATCAAACTTTGCTTCAAACTCGGCTTAAAAAGGTTATTGCTGGTGATGAATCGTTGGTTTATGATTATGATACCGAAACAAAACAAAAATCTTCACAGTGGAAGCTCTCGTCCGAATTACAGCCAAAAAAAGCACAACAAAGTCGGAGCAATATCAAGTCAATGCTGCTTGTTTTTTTTTTATTATGAAGGTGTTGTGCACTACAAATATGCATCGACAGCTCAGACGATTAATAAGGAATATTAAGTTAAATTCTGAAACGATTGCGTGATGCGGTGAGAAGAAATCGAGCGCATTTTTGGTCAAGCGGGGACTGGCTTCTCTATCACGATAATGCGCCAGTGCATTCAACGAATCTTGTGTAGCAAATTTTAACGAAACACAATATTCTACTGCTTCGCCAATCTTCCGTAAAGTCTCGACATAACCCCTTGTGACTTATGGTTGTTCCCGAATTTGAAAAAACCGCTTAAAAGACACCGGTTCGACGACAAAAAGACGATTGTAGATAATGCGACGAGGGCACTGAAGGCTATCCCACAAACTGACTTTCAGGACTGCTTCGAGAACACCGCTAGGAGCACGTTATTCAATCAAATAGGGACTACTTTGAAGAATGCCACTCGCCCGATGACAAAAAATAACACCATTGCTTTGATATGAAGGTAGATCGGATACTTTTCGGACAGACCTCGTACACTAAGTAGAGGCCCTGGTCTTGAATACCACGGCTCCTTGCAGGCGGAAGGCCCTCACTCTTCTTTGCCAGGGTTCCTGGATACTTGAAGGCCCTGGCTCTTTATTGCCAGGGCACCTTAAACTTCCAGTTCCCATGCAGGCGAGGACAGTGACAGCTCTTCTTCACTTCTTCCTTGCAACACATGTAGCACCGGGGTTTTTCTCCTTGCGTGCGGCGTACCTCCTATTGCCTGCGCGCTTTCTCGGCCTCGTGCCCGGCCATCTCCACTCAGGCCTTAGCGGCTTTTACCCACTCGGCATCGCGGGCCGCTTTCTTCTACATCTCTTGTTAGAGACGCCTAAGTTTTTCTTCGTGGACCTGGCGGGCGACTGCCTCGGACTTTCGCTGGCGCACTTCTTTCTTCTAAAGCGGGTCCCGCCACTAGCGACGCCGCTTTCACTCGATATCTTCCAACTCGAAGCCCGCTTTTAAGACAATTTGGCCAAATGTTTCAATAGCGTAATTAATTGCACTTTTCGGAATCAATTTTGAACTGTTTTTAATGCAGGTTTTTTCGTTATCATACTTCTCGAGAATTCTACGGCAGGTGCTTTATAGTCATGATCCGATTCTTCTACATCTGATGCGCATTCTCGTATATCTTCATCTATAGACCAAATTTTGTCATGATCTTCTACGATTTTCATTTCATTATTTTTCTATGGTTGTTAAAAAGCCAATGTTCCCTCTTTAATTATATAGAAGTTGATAGATTCTTCTATTGCATTATGAAGAGTGATACTTTATGAGGTTTGATTTTCAATAGACTTTTTTTTACAGATCACGCGTGACTCCTGTTAAACTGTAATGTAATTTTTATTCAGTATTGCTTGACAAATCATCATGAAAAGATCTATACCGCAACAACGTATCTAAATTGCTAAGCTGTATTACGAAAATCAGCGTTCTGTGAGAAATGTTTTTCGTGCTCTTAGAGCAACTTATGGTGTGCATCGTCGACCTACCGAAACCACTATAGCCAATAATATCTGCAAATTTGAAACCCAGCATTCATTATTGGATAATACTCGACCGATTAGACCACGTCCAGCACGTAGTAAAGGGAATATAGCGGCGGTAGCTAAGAGTGTGGCTGAAGACTGTGACGAATCGATTCGGCGTCGTTCTCAACAGCCTGGTTTGTCGTACGCAACAACTTGACGTATTTTACGTGAAAACCTTGGTTTTAAGGCATACAAACTTCAACTCGTGCAAGAATTGAAGCCGAGCGACTTATGTTAGGTTTGCGTCGTGTTTCTGGTGAATGGGCTCTGAATCAGCTCAATGAAAATCTGCTGTTTTATCGCGAAATTTTTTTTAGAAATAAGGCACATATTTGGCTCAATGGATACGTCAATAAGCAGAATTGTCGTATTTGGACTGATAAACAACCTGAAGAGCTTCAACAGCTACCACTAAAGCCACAGAAATGCACAGTTTAGTGTGGTTTATGGGCAAGTGAAATCATCGGTCCATATTTCTTTCAAAATGAGTCCGGTCAGAACGTAACCGTCAATGGCGACCACTATCGCACCATGATAACGGATTTTTTGCTACCTAAAATTAAAGCCTGTGGTATCAGTGAACTTTGGTTTTAACAAGACGGCGCTACTTCGCATACAGCGAGAGAAGCAATGGACTTATTGAGAAATCATTTTGGTGAGAACCTGATTTCACGTTTTAGACCAATCAATTGGCCGCCTAGATCGTGCGATATCACACCTTTAGATTATTCTCTTTGGGGTTACACGAAGTTTCTGATCTTTAGGGATAAGCCAGCTTTTATCGACGCTTTGTAGGCCAACATTTCTCGTGTCACTCGCGAGATACCGGTCGCTATGCTGGAACGCGTCGTCCAAAATTGGACCCTCAGTATGGACCATTTACGGCGTAGTCGCGGTCAACATTTAAATGAGATAATCTTTAAAAAGTGAATGTCATAGATTGTTCTTTTGACTCACAATAAAATTTTTACTATAGAATTTAACTTTATGCCTTTTATTTGAGATTAAAAACCAAACCTTATGATGAATCACCCGTTATAACATTTTTGCAATACTATTTTTGATGTTTATTTCTTGCAGTGTTATTGGCATATTATCCAACTTGAGGGCTTGGAATATTATAAGGAGCATATTTATTACGTTAATAAGATTGAAAATCATTTTGAGAGCCTTAAATATAATTTATATTAAGTAAAATAAAAGTTTAATAAATAATCTAGCTTTTATTATAAGTGTACATGAATTATTTATGCACTAATCGTGAAAGGAAAACTTATATATAGAAAATAAATTATTTTATCCAAAACAGTAATTTAAATATTTTCATTACTCATAAATAAATATTAACCCTTAGCACTCCGCACGTTTTTATACCAAATGACGGACGGCTCCGTGGCAGAGCCAACGGAGCGCTAAGGGTTCAACTCTTTGAGAGTTTTATATATGCTATAGAACTAGACCTAAATTGTATGCATAAAAATTTTCAAAGTCTTGTATTTTTTCAATAAAGAATAACTAAATTTATTCCGTTCTTATCATATTTTTTGTGATTTAATTGTTAATAGCGAGTTATAGATAAATACTTAACATGTTGATTTATTTGAGTTTATACAATATTCGCACACTTCGCTCTATAAAGTGAACATATGTGAACTGAATAATCTACAATATTAAACAATTACATACTAAAATCAGTTGACTAACTTAGTAAGTTCAACTTTTTTTCCAGATATATCCATATTGTTGGAAAAATTTGCCTTTTTTTAGAAAATTTTTAATAAGTTTCAGATTTAGCTTAAATACCTAAAAAATATTTCATAAACAACCTTTGCTGTAGAGAAGTTAATATATTAACAGGATTGTACTTACCAAAAGATTATTAGGATTGTAATGTATATGTAAATGTGTAAAACTATAAAAACATTATAGATTTCCGTACACTTCTAAACTCAAAGTCACGTTATTTATAACTGACGAAATATGATCACAAACTATTATTGTTTCAGTTGAACGGTATAAATGCGTGAATAAAAATGAATGTTACACAAGCACAGTGAGATAAAGACCAAATCTTATCTATTATTTCATTTAAATGAATAAAATTTACGTATAAAAATAGATTTAATACAAACATGTGAGAAAAACAATATTAAACTTGTCTTGATTCAAATTTGCATACAATAATATTTACATACAAAAGAAAAGTTTGAGTACTAAATCATAAAACATGTAAACTTCGATATTCAATTTTGTCGTTGTAAAAAAATTTTGAGTTTCATTGAGTTTATTAAAAATTTAGCATTAAATTTTAATTTAACATTATTGTCACGAGTGTATAGAATAATTTACAAAAGTTTTTAGCCTAAAAAAATAAAGAAAAAAACCAGTTTTACCCTTGCAAAAAATAAGGGATACTACTCCTGAAGGGTCTTTTTTTAAAAAATTAAATGACGTTTGTTTTATTGAAAATTTTCAATTCGCTTTTGAGATAATAAAAAAAGAATAATTTTCGTGGGTAAACTACAAGGATGACTTATGAGTTTAGGATTAATGGATTTGAGGTTTGTGGATTTAGATTTTAAAAGTTTATAATAACATTATGGTGAAAAAACAGTTTACATGTAAATAAAAAGAAAAAAAAAAGAAAAAATTTACTGCCAATCTTATAACGATCAAGGGCTAGTAGTAAACCCTATTACATAAAGGTGCTATATTGCCGTTCTTCATTTATTTTTTAGATGAAATTTTTTTTATTAAAATTATTCAATTTAATTCAAAAGTTAATTAGTGAACAATCATCTATATCACAGTATAATAATAAATAAGGTAAAACACCCCCAGAAATAATTTTTTTCCAAAAATCCCGAAGCATGTTAACTTAATCTTTTTATTTTTTACACAACGGTGCAATTTATAATCTAATCCAGCTGATTCAATCAATATCACACGAAAGAAAAGCATAAAAATTGTACATTAATCCGTGAAAAGAATAGGGGTTCCAACCCTTTTGGCATAAAAGTTATGCCCATTGAAGCGCCTTTTTATAAGATACCATTTGTTGTCAGTTTTATTTAGAAACTCATTAAAGTTTTTGAGATATCCAAAAAAACTGTTTTTGGGGGTAAACTTTAAGGGTGACTTTCACCATTTAAATCGACTAATTAGTACTCAGAAAGAAACACGTGTTTAATTTTTTTTTGAGTACTACAACATATTACAAAATGAAAGAAATTGGTGTGGTAAACCTGGGGTAGTTTCCTTGTGAGTCCCGCGGTGTTTTTTGCTTCCTTGACCTTGCGGAAGAACGCGTCGATGCTGTCGGTCGATTCTCCCCAGAACGATGTTCTACCGATCGACTATTCTACCAACATCTTTCGTGCCTGTCATCCTCATGCTGCACCACGCGCTGTTCTTCTGCGCGTTGGTGCTACATTTCCCCTCCTCTAGGCTCTATGAGGGCCGGATTTTAGGGGATGGCAGGCCTGCACCAGCCCCTGCTGTGTCTTCACTTTATTTGGGACTGCTGTGGTTCAGCACGTGAACTTGCCCTGGAAGTTCACCTGGCTTGGCGCTTTGTTTTTGCGCCTAGCCTGTAGCGAGAGAGCCGGTCCTGTCGCCTCTCGCTGTTTCTGGTGCATAGGGCCTGGCAAAATCCTTCATCTGTCTTTGCATCTTCTGTTCTTCGTGTTGGTGGCGGGTCGTCTATCTCCGCCACCACCTCTTCTTGTTCGCCTTTCATTGGAGGCGGGCGTTCTGCCTCATCCTCTAACAACATGGCCAGCGAATGTGGCTCCACTTTTTTATAGTCTGCTGAACCGGCCGTTGTGCTTGCCCTCTCTTGGCAAGCACGGAGCACAAAGCTTTGCCTCGCTTCGGCTCTTGCTGCGTGGGCTACCTCATCTGCCCCTGCAGCCTCTTTTAGAATACGGCTGCTGTGGAATTCCCCAGCAGTTCTACTTTTTGTGCCGAGCGCCCCAGCCATCCTCCTTTTCTCAACTTCAGCACGTGTCATCAAAAAAGAAGAAAAAACGATAAAAGTAAGAATTACACATATTGTTACGTGTCGAATCATCACGTTATAACGAATTAACATAAACCTATGCTAAGTCATTTGTTTTTTAGATATTTACTATTTTTAAGTGTGCACGTTCGAGTGCTGAACCCCGATTTATTTGAAAATTACCGTATGTGTGCGTGTGTATTTTATCTCAATTTAAAATTAAAAGTTTACTGTTTTATTTATATCTATGATCAACCAAGATCCTACTTGTGTTTTTATAATAAATATTCAATTTATTAATTTTATTTCGACTAATTTTTCTTTTCGAAGTTTTAGATTTTATTTTACGAAAATACAAAATTTTTAAATCATACGCCAATGCGTGACGTCTTAGAGAGAGACGCCACTATGGTCGTTGACCTGCCAATGTTTATGTTTGGCATTTAAAGAGTTTAACTTTAAAGATGATTATACCTATGTACTTGCTAGCGAATGCATTATCGTAGCAGACTAATACATAGGTGTTAAACCAGCCACACTCATTCGATAGTAGAAATCGTGTGCGGTTTATTCTTTTTCAATTTCGTTTTTTTTATTTTTTATATTTTAACAAAAACACAGGTTCGGCACTAAAAAGAAAATCTACTGACTGACCTCGTCTGCAACAGCGCCGGAAAATGTGGCGCATGTGAGAGTTCCTCATAAATAAAAATATTTTTTTTTTTATCTTTTTTAGTTATTCTGTGACAACCTATTAAAATAAAGGAGGTTTTATTGCCAGACCCTGTATCATTAATATTTTTTCAACTCACGGTTCTTTAAGGTTGTTCTTGAATATTGTTGAGTGTAGTAATGCATGGTTAGTCAATCCAAATATTTACTTCTCTGCGCAACTATATTCGATAGAGCCAAACTTTGCGATAAGTACCGAGCACCGAGTCAACGCCTCTGTCTGTTTCTCTCTCTCTCTCTCTCTCTCTCTTTCACTGCAATCTGCTATCGAAACGGATTCTTGACCGAGTGGCAGCAAAATGTAAAACAAAATTGTGTAAGGTAAATTTTCGAACGGTGAATAATATCGTTCTAAGAGGTACGGTTCAAATAGATTTTTTTCGATTTAAAATTTGTTTAGTCTCCTCGGCGTCTTCTTCGTTTGCTCGAGTTCACTGGTCGACGTTGAAGTAATTGGCTTGAGGTCTGCTCCTCGTAGTTGTATCCACGAGTGCTGCCTGAGGTCTGCTGCCAGCCGAAAATTGTGTGCGGTATTTAAGCACGTTGGTGAAGCTATCCCACAATTTCTTATGGGTCAAAAAATTCGAGAAAGGGCAAGTTTTTCGGGCCCTCTCATTGCGGCAAGCCGCTCGATCTAAGACAAGGAGAAGGCAAGAAAAGTCTTTACGAGCGTGTGTCCTCTTGATGGCAGATACAGAGAGCATAAGGGAGATATCGATTATTACAAGAATTATCATAAAACTTAAAAACTAATATTAACACTATTTAATTATACAATATTTCATTACAATATTAATTTACGTAAAATTTAAACTGTGTTACGAAAAAGAATTAAGTTTGTAGCTTAATTCTAACTGTAATTATAATTTCTGTTAATATTTTGTCAAAGTTATTATGTTTTTTTTATAATTATTATTTAATTCTTTTTTTATTTTTGTTGATGATTTATATTTGACCTTGATGCTTTCGTTTTTCAGTTTTTTATTTATGTTACTATTACATTAGTAACGTTCTACTATATTTTTAATAAAGAATTAAATTTAAATATATGTCTTTATAATTGTCTGTAGTTTATTGAATAATAATATTTTGTTATGGTTTTTGTTCAATTAAATATTGAATTTACCATTAATACGAAATGACTATTATGCAAAACGTATTTTAGTAATAATTGACTTGGTAAATTTTATTTAATAGTTATAATTTAATATTGTGACAAGGCACCACGTTGTAGCCAAAATAGCTATATGCGCCCTGTGTGCCTCGTACAAAAATTAAATAAATGATTTAATTAATATTTTCACTCCCTCGCTCTCTCTCTCTCTTTCTCTCTCTCCCTCTCCCACTCTTATACAGCAGCGCACACTTGCGCCGTCTCACTCCCGCACACTCATATATGCACGATGTATTTCCCCGAAAATGCAGGCCGGCCGCCCGCGACTGCTTCTATAGCCGGCGGAGGCCTCTCGCTTCCCCAAGGCAGAGAAGTGGTAATAAGTCGCCACCCCCAAACGCGAACTCGCAATTACTCACCCCTGCTCTCTCTTACTCTTATTATTAGGTATAGTAAAAAGTAATCCATTATTTTGCCAATAGATGGCTTTAGTAGTCTGTATCTCCCGTTGTAAAAGTGCGATCGGGTTACACTAGATGGCGTTAGAAAGATAAGATTTCGTACTAAAGAAGCTTCTGATACAGTTTTGTGATTGCTTGACTCAGTATTTTTTTAGCACGCGTCAAAGATGGACACCAACAAAGAGAAAATACGCCATATTTTACAGTTTTTCTTCGATAAAGGCGAAAACGCAAGCCAGGCAGCTGAAAATGTAAATAGTGTTTATGGTCCTGATACTGTAACAGTTAATCACGCGCAATTTTGGTTTCGTCGATTCCGTTCCGGTAATTTTGACGTCAAAGATGCACCACGCTCTGGAAGGCCAATTGTCGAAAATGTCGATAAAATAATGGAAATCGTCGAGTCCGACCGTCAAGTAAGCACTATTTTGATTACCCAGGAGCTAAAAATTGCACAAAAAACCGTTTGGAATCACTTAAATAAGGCTGGATACAAAAAGAAGTTCGATGTATGGGTGCCACACGAGTTATCGCAAAGAAACCTCATGCACCGAATTTCCATCTGCGAATCGCTGCTGAATCGCAACAATATCGACCCATTTCTGAAGCGGATGGTTACTGGTGATAAAAAGTGGGTCACTTACGACAACGTCAAGCGACAACGGTCGTGGTCAAATCGCAGTGAGCCGGCGCAAACGGTGGCCAAGCCAGGATTGACTGTCAGGAAGGTTTTGCTGTGTGTTTGGTGGGACTGGCAGGGAATTATCTACTATGAGCTGCTCCCCTACGGCCGAACTCTTAATTTGGACCCGTACTGTCAACAATTGGACCGTCTGAAAGAAGCAATCGCCCAGAAGCGGCCAGCTTTGACCAATAGGAGAGGAATTGTGTTCCATCAGGACAACGCCAGGCCGCATACATGGATAGTGACTCGCCAGAAGCTCCGAGAGCTTGGTTGGGAAGTTCTTATGCATCCACCTTATAGTCCGGACCTGGCACTAAGTGATTACTACCTGTTCCTGTCTATGACGAATGATTTTGCAGGTGGAAAATTTGCCTAAAGAGAAGATTGTGAAAATCGACTGTCCCAGTTTTTCGACAATAGGGACAAGGGTTTCTACGAGAGAGGCATTATGAAATCACCTCCAAAATGGCAACAAGTTATCGAACAAAACGGTGCATATTTGACCTAAATCGTATCATTCTATCTATGCTAAATAAAACCTTCAATTTAATGCAAAAATAATGGATTTTTGTTTACTACACCTAATACTATCGGACAAATAAAGACTCTTACGATAGGTGTTTTGGTGACTCGTCCTCTCGCCGTTGAACGCCTGGCTGTTCTCCTCTCTCCCGCGATCCTTGACTCCGGCTGCTTCTCCCCCCGAGAAGAGCTGCTGGACCTCGGGAATAGCCTGCCCGTTTGTCGACAGCTTCCACCTCAACCTCGGCTGCAGGAGTCACGGTGGTAACCTCAAGTCGCCACCCGCTGACACCTGCCTTCTTCGTCCCCCGTCTAACTTTCTCGCTGTAGCTCATCGTTTTCGCTTCTCTTTTCTCGCTTTCTCTGTCTCTCTCTCTCTTTCTCTTACTCTCGCACTCTTTAACCCCTGGCTACTTTACTCATAACGCTCACTCTAATAAAAGATAAACAAACTAAGTTCAACGGCGGGACTTATCCCTACCGTCCTCACGGGAGCGCGCACCGAAACTAAACTCGCAGGAGAGTACCGCGTAACTACCCGTTACGCTCTCTCTCCTTTCCTATTCCCTCGCGGCTCCCAAAATTCCTTGCCAATCGTCGCCGCAAGTTCGAAAATCGCGTGATTTTCGAACGTTGCCGGCTTTTTGAAAAGTCCGCATATTCGCGGCTAAACAGGCTTACACAAGCTGGCAACCTGGAGACGGTTGCGCAAGAATGTAAACATTTACATTTTTCGTCGACGACCTATGACAGATTCTCCGTCACAATATATAAAATTCATTTTGATGATAATTAATTTAATTAAAACATTACTATTGCATTAAATTAAGACAATTGAAGGGTTGTAAGTCTAAAGGGTCTAAGTGCCAAAAAATCCAAAGTTAATATTTTTACGAAAATACGATCTAAGTGCCAAGGCTAATAATATCCAAATGGATCCAAGTGCATTTTTGTTTTGAAATTTGAATATGTGTCCAATTGAATAAAGTAAAAATAAATAATTATTTTGAGTTGTTTATTTTATAATGTTTTACTGTTATATCTCTTAATAATAAAATTGGCACTTAGACCCTTTAGACTTACAACCCTTCAATTATAGAAATTACTTATGTTTTAAATGTTACCGTTTAAAGTTAATTTTAAAATATAATTTTAGCTTGAAAACTATAAAAAAAAAATAATCATTCTTACCAGAAATATATCAATTCTAATTAGTTTCAAGCAGTTGCGTACATTAAAAATATCACATTCAAGAAGAAACAGAAATCGTAGGTGTTATTAAGTATTTAAAAATAATAGTTTTTACAGAAATATAAAAAAACAAGTTAGAAAACCGCTTTTATAAAAACGTAGCCATTCTCGTTAATGCAAGTAATTAATAATATTTTGTATAAAGAAAAAATTATAATATTCATATGTTTATTTAAAATTTGATAATATTTTTTTATTCTACATTTAAAAATAATTCTCAAAACTTAAAGCATTTATTTATGTTCATAGCTACATACCCACGCAAAGCGAAAGGTTTTTAAAATGTTTTTAAAAGGTTTCATGCAAGGATGAAAAATTTTTAAAAGCTTTCAAAAAATGTTTTTAAAATGAGTTTATGTCCGTTTTTAAACCCTTTAGCAACGTTTCCTAAATTCTTTTAACACATCGTTCAATAAGTCCCGAGACTAACAACAAAAACAACATTTTTTTTTTTTATCCTTTTTATTTATTAATATAATCTCCTTTTAGAGTGATACAATCTTGACAACGCTTTTCTAACATTTCTATACCATGTTTATAGAAGGATTTATCCTTTGCTTTAAAATAGGCTTTAGTTTCGGCAATGACCTCCTCATTCGAGCCAAATTTTTTTCCCTGGAGCATTTTTTTGAGATCAGCAAAGAGCCAGTAGTCGCTGGGGGCTAAATCTGGCGAATACAGGGAGTGGGGAAGCAAATCAAAGCCCAATTTGTTCAATTTTGCCATTGTTTTCATGGACTTGTGGCATGGTGCATTGTCTTGGTGAAAGAGGATTTTTTTTCTTCTTCATGTGCGGTCGTTTTGCTGCGATCTCCTCCTTTGAACGTACAAACAAGTCAATATAATAATCACTGTTAATCAATTTACCTTTTTTCAAGTAGTTAATAAAAATCACGCCATGTGTATCCCAAAAAACAGACGCCATGACTTTGCCAGCAGACTGCTGCGTTTTTGGACGCTTTAGGCGGCTTTCGCCAGCCATGCGCCACTCAGATGATTGCCGATTGGACTCCGGAGTAAAATGATGTATCCATGTTTCATCCATGGTCACGTATCGACGCAGAAAATCCTTTCTATTGCGAGTAAATAGCGATAAACAGCTCTCTGAATCGTCAACTCGTTGCTGTTTTTGTTCCACTGAAAGCAATCGCGGCACCCACTTGGAAAAAACCTTTTTCATGCTCAATTTTTCATAAAGGATTGTAAATACGCTTCCAGATGATATCTGTGTCATTTCTGAAATCTCACGGACCTTTACTTTGCGATTTTTCATAACAATTTTTAACACTTCACTCACATTTTCCTGTGTAACGGCTTTCAATGTCCTACCTGAACGTTCCGCATCGTTTGTGTCCGTACGACCACGTTTAAACTTAGCATGCTAACGACAAATCGTTGGTTTGGATGGAGAGGAGTTCAGGTAATGTTTTTTAAGCCATTGCTGGGCTTCTACGGTGTTTTTACCCATTAAAAACAATGTTTTATCAACACGCGAAACTCGCTTTTTTCCATTTTTCAAACAAATTACAAAGTGACTTTACTCAAAGCTCGATAACTCTGCTGTCTGTGATCCAATCGACGTGAAATTTTTACACGTTTCATGTAAAGGTTTGCACTCTATGGAAACGTGGCCAGTTTGGTACTACTAGCACCATCTTTAAGTTAGTCTCGGGACTTATTGAACAATGTGTTATAAGCCTTTCGATATAAGTCTTAAAAACATTCGTATAAAAGTTATAGCAATATTTATAAAAACATTTCTGAAAGTAGTTGATGAAACCTTTTAAAATACTTTTTCAAAACCTTTTTAAAAACTTTTATCAAGTATTATATACACTCTGAGAAGAAAGTATCCGGAAATTTGAAATAAAACGCAAAAATATTAAACTTCTTTAATATTTATTGAATCTCCTTCAAAATATGCTCCATTTGAAGCAATACATATCTGCCAACGTTTTTTCCAATCATGGAAACATTTTTTATAGGTGCTTTCAGGGATGGCCTTCAGCTCCTTCTGCGAATTTTCTCTTATGGCGTCTATGAAGTCAAAGCTGGTTCCCCGGAGTGGTAATTTTAGTCTGGAGGAAAGAAAAAAGTCACACAGAGCTATATCAGGCAAATAAGATAGCTCGTCGATGGTATTTATCGAGTGTTTGGTCTTAAAATCGTTAATAATCGTGGCTCGATGAGATGGTGCGTTATCGTCATGCAAAATCCACGAATTGTTTTGCCACAAATCCGGCCGTTTACGGCGAATATTTTTACGCAAACGTCTCAAAACAGTTAAATAGAAGTTCTTATTGACCGTTTGACCTTGCGGAATGAATTCATGATGAATCACACCACGAATATCGAAGGAAACAATAAGCATCGTCTTGATTTTCGAACGACTTTTGCGAGGTTTTTTCGGTTTCGGCTCATTTTTTCCCACCCATTCCGATGATTGTTGGCTCGTTTGTGTGTTGTATTCATAGACCCATGTTTCGTCACCAGTTATGATCCGTCCCATGAACGTGGGATCAGAATTCGCACGATCCAGCATGTCGCAGCTACCTGCATCCGGTACTGTTTTTGAAGAAAATGCAGCTCTAACGGAACGAGCCGAGCGGCGACGCGCTGCATGCCCAATTGGTTCACCAAAATCAAACGAGCGGTTTCACGAGAGATGTTAAGATCACAAGCTATTTCCCTAACACTGACATGACGATTTCCTTGATTTTTTTGACGTTATCGTTGGTTAAAGAGGTCGACGGTCGTCCTGAACGAGGCAAATCTTCGACGATCTGCCGACCGTTTTTGAAGGCTTTGTACCATTCGTACACTTGGTTTTTCGATAAAACAGAGTCTTTATAAGCCTTTTCCAGCATTCGCAACGAGTCAGCACACGAAATTTTGTTCAAAACACAAAATTTGAGACAAACTCTTTGTTCAACATTTTTTTCCATTGTAACATTCGCAGACTACCACTGAGGTCGACTGGTTTCAACAGCTGTCGTAAACAAACTAGTTGACAGACCGCACTAATGTTTGGCATAGTAATTACGGACAGTCCTACCAACCTACAGAAACTTCAAATACTTAAAAATACTCAATGCGGGCAATTTAAATGAGAATTTCTGGATACTTTTTTGTCAGGGTGTACATTTTAGAATTTCATTATTTATAATGATTATACATATTTTTAACATCCGCATTTCATTTAATCGTTTATTTGCATTGTCGCACATGTTATTTTACACATTATTTTACGGAAAAAACGCAGATATTTGACCTACGGTGGGATTAAACCTGGGTCCTTCGCATTATAAAGCAGACGCCCTAACTATTACGCTATGCAACGCTTGTAGAGCTAGGATTCAAATTTGAATCATAAGTTGCATGGCAATCTATATACACTTGTATTAATTTTACATTTAAAATTTCTTGTATAGTGTAAAGTGTTTTTTTAAATTAAGATATAATTAAAAATTTAATATATTTAAATATATAATTTCGCTCTTGAGATTTTACTACATATACAAGTATAATAAATTTTAATTGTCGATGTATTTTTATCCAAAATCAAAAATAAATTTTTAAGATAACAAAAAGCTCTGCTGCAAGATTACGATTAATATTATATGCACTTTTCATGGAGGCCTACAACATGCTTGCATGAAATTTTCTTAAAATCTTTCCGATAAACTTTTGTGGAAGCTTACAGAAATCTTTTCTTAAGGATTTGGCTGAAGTTTACATGCAATATTAACGCGAAAGTTTATCGATAGCTTACAGTAACATTGCAAAATACTTTCAAGAAAACTTCCAGTTTTTGGTTTTTGAAAGATTACAGAAGGTTTTGAAAAAAGAAATATTTTTAATTAAATATTATTAATTAAATATTTTTCTAAGAAATTTCGCAGTGACTTTGCTAAAATATTACGAGAAAATATTTCAAGAAACTTCCCTGTATTCTTACGTAAATTATTTTGTAAAATCTTCCAGCCAGTTTGCTTTAAGTTTTCATTGAAACACTTACCGGAAATGTTGCAGCGACCTTACTAAAATATTACGACAAAATATTTCAAGAAATTCCCTGTATTCTTTTATAAAATGTTTTGTAAAATATTGTAGCAAGTTTGCTACAAGTTTTCGTTGAAACATTTACACGAAATCTTGCAGCAATCTTTTTAAAATGTTTCAACTATATGTTTCAAAAAACCTCACAAGAATCTTTCTTAAAATGATTTGTGAAATGTTCTAGCAAGTTTGCTGTAAGGTTTCGCTGAAAAATTTATACGACATCTTGCAACGACTTTTTTAAAATGTTTTAACTAGATGTTTAAAAAAATCTCACAGGAATCTTTCTTGAAATGTTTTGAGGAATGCTTCAGCAAGTTTGATGTAAGATTTCTTTGTAAGATTTTAATGTAATGTTTTTATTATCTCAAAACGATGTTTTAATGTTATGTTTCTTTAAAAAATATCTGCATGGTTTTAATATAATCTTCATACAAGTTTTCACTGAAACCTTACATTGAATCTTTCGCTGAAATCTTTTGTGCAATGTGGGATTCTATTGTAATATTAATTCAAAAAAATTTTTCAGGAACATACTCATAATCTTTTTAAAAATGTTTGGTGGAATCTTTTAGAAACATTTTTTGAAAGTTTTTTTAAGACATTTTAGAAATGCTTTTGAAAGATTTATAGAAAGGTTTCATTAAAATATTACATAAATGTTTTAAAATCCTTTTCATAAAGTTTTTCATACAACGATTTAAAAACCTTTTGTGAAAGGTTTAAGGAAAGGTTTCTGTAAAATCTCTGTTATATTTTGTTTTTTGGTTTATTAGAAATATTTTAGGATAATGCTTCAAAACTTATGAAAAATTCTTTTGTGAAAAGTTTTGGAAAGGTTTTACAATTCATATAATAACATTTTTGGAAGGTTATAGTGAAATTTTTTCAAGAAAGTTTCGTTGAAACCTTTTGTGCTTTGTGGGTATAAATGCGCACTTGAAAAGATGTGTTTGTTTACTTTATGTACACACTGAAAAAAGTTTGGCGTAGAATATGTCCGGCGACTAAGACAGCAGCGCCACGATGTGTTTCGTTAAGTGGTAGCATCAATTTCAGACAGCAGGAGCCCGAAACTGTCGTTCTCCCGACTTCAGTCACGTTCGGAATGATCTTGCCCGATATTTCGAAATACATATAATAATAATCTAATAATATAATATAATATAATAATAATCTAATACTTGAGATACATAAATAAAAATAAACGATAGAGAAAAATAACACAATATTTATTATTTGCTTATTGTAACACGAAATTTTTATTAATACATCTTAAACATTTTTATTAATATTATTTATATAATTACATATAAAAATAATAATGCTAATATAAATTATATTTTGAAAGGAATTTGACTGTGACCTTGACCGTGATCTTAAATATGGCCTTCAAGGTTATTCGAAGGTTAATTTGAAGGTTAGTTTTTGTAAACGGAAACCCTTACTTTTGACCCCGGAAAACGAAAGAGCAGAAAATTTTACGTCCTAATATGACCTTGACTATGACCTTGGCTACAACTTTTAAGGTTATTTAAAGTCAAGTTGTACATTCCTTTTTAAATGGAAAATCTTTCTTCTGACCCCAGAAAACGAAAAAACATAAAATTCTACTAAGCAGGGATCTGGCCAGTTAAAGCAAGACCAAGCGAAGACCCGGTCAGTTAAGGCAAGATCGAACAGAGACCCAGCTAGTTAAAGCAAGACCAAGCAGAGACCCGGCCAGTTAAGGCAAGATCAAGCAAAGACCAAGCCAGTTAAGGCAAGATCGGACAGAGATCCAGCAAGTAAAGGCTGTTGAGAAATAAAGTGTTTCTCAATACTTTATTGTATAAATCTTTATTTGATAAATCGAGTTACAATTAACTTACGTGCAGCGATCCCATGTTTGCAATAACGACTGACGACTTACGACTATTGACCTACTGCCCGGTATTTCTCAGCTTTTTATATTATGTACATACATTGCCGACTCAACTACTTCCGCTATTTCAGTGGTTCATTACCCAATACATACGTTGAAATGTCAGTATATTCATTGTACTACATTGCCACTCTTCTTACTTAATCATCCGACTTAAATTTACTTCTATATTTCAATACATCTTCTTAAATTTAAGTTTAAACAATACTTAATACGCTTCAGAAGTTTTTGCGTCATAATGCTTTTGTTAGAATATCTGCAACATCATTTTCTGAATCTACTTTTACAATTTTTATAACTTCTTGCTCATAAAATTCGTTTACAAAATGATAATATATTTCTATGTACTTTAAATCTTTAGTCAAATTCCCAAATTTAGCTATCGAAATCGCTTCAGAATTATCTTTATAAATATTAATCGGCTTTTACATCAACTTTAAAATCTTCCAGTATATTTTTAATAACTTTGATTTCACTTACTGATTCTGACAAGGCTACATATTCAGTAGCTGTTGAAGGTTTCGTCACACTTCCTTGTTTTCTAGATTTCCAATTAACAACATTTCCAAAAATTCTTATAACTTATCCAGTTGTTGATTTTCTATTATTTTCATCTCCTTCCCAGCCGGCGTCAATAAAACAATCCATTACTTCAGCATTTACATTTCTTTTATTCGTTAATTTTAGATTTTTTCTAAAATATAAATCTTTCAAGATTTTCAAAGCATACTTAAAGTGAGTTTCATTATAACTAATTTGAAATCAACTTAAATAATTCACACTATTACTCACATCTAATCTTGTTCCCGTACTAATATATCATAGCGCTCCCACGAGATTTTTATACTTTAAATTATTCAATGCTGTCTGTGCCGGTTCTAAATTTAAATTTTGTTCCATCGGTGTACAATATAATTTCGCTTCTACAACATATTTTCTCGCCAATGACTAAATGTAGTTACTTTGATGTAAGGTCATTTATAGTTATATTTAATGAGCTTTCATAGTTATATTTAATATTTATACTCAAATAGATATTTAGTAAATACTTCTCCCAAATTTTTCATAGCAAATCTTTTTGACGATTCATTTTTTCTTCTTCGAGCCTTCCTTTATTTCTTCCACATATCAGCAAATTATCTACAAATAATAATAAATAAATTATATCATCCTTTCTGCCATTAATATATAAACAGTAGTCATTTTCGCTACGTTTAAAATTCAAACTTCCCATAAAGTTACCGAAGCATTCATACCATGCTCTTGGACTTTCTCTTAAACAATACAAAGCTTTCATTAATCTATAAACTTTATGTTTTATCATCATAGCCTATCCATTGTTTCACAATCTTCTGAATTTACGTAGCCGTTTAAGAAAGCTGTTTGTACATCCATCTGCATAATAATTCATCCTTTTTGACAACAATAAGACAATAGTAATTTTAATGTTTGAATTCTATCTACTGGTAAATATAAATTTTCCAGTACTTTAGTTTGTTGAAAACTTCTCACATTAAATCTTGCCTTTTTCCGATTATCAGATTTATTTGTGAATACCCATTTTGAGTCCAATACTTTTTTATTTTTTGGTTTCTCAACTAATTTCCATGTATTATTTTTAAGCAAACAATTTATTTCTTATTTCATAACGTCTTTCTATATATCATTCTCATTACTATTTATCGCTTCTTTATAAGTTTAAGGACTATCTGTGCTTACAACATTGACATAAATATAATTAGAATTTACAGGACTTACATTATAACACATCGTTCAACAAGTTCCGAGACTAACCCAGAGATGGTGCTAGTATTACCAAACTGGCCACGTTTCCATAGAGTGCAAACCTTTACATAAAACGCGTAAAAATTTCACGTCGATCGGATCACAGACAGCAGAGTTATCGAGGTTAGAGTAAAGTCACTTTGTAATTTTTTTGAAAAATGGAAAAAAGCGAGTTTCGCGTGTTGATAAAACATTGTTTTTTAATAGGTAAAAACACCGTAGAAGCTCAGCAATGGCTTAAAAAACATTACCCGGACTTCTCTTCATCCAAACCAACGATTTGTCGTTAGTATGCTGAGTTTAAACGTGATCGTACTGACACAAACGATGCGAAACGTTCGGGTAGGCCATTGGAAGCCGTTACACAGGAAAATGTGAGTAAAGTGTTAAAAATTGTAATAAAAAATTGCAAAGTGAAGGTCCGTGAGATTGCAGAAATGACACAGATATCATCTGGAAGCGTATTTAAAATCCTTCATGAAAAATTGAGCATGAAAAAGGTTTTTTCAAAGTGGGTGCCGCGATTGCTTTCAGTGGAACAAAAACAGCAACGAGTCGACGATTCAGAGAGCTGTTTATCGCTACTTACTCGCAATAAAAAGGATTTTCTGCGTCGATACGTGACCATGGATGAAACATGGATACATTATTTCACTCCGGAGTCGAATCGGCAATCATCTGAGTGGCGTATGGCTGGCGAAAGCCGCCCAAAGCGTCCAAAAATGCAGCAGTCTGCTGGCAAAGTCATGGCGTCTGTTTTTTTGGATACACATGGCGTGATTTTTATCGACTACCTGGAAAAAGGTAAATCGATCAACAGTGATTATTATATTCACTTGTTGGTACGTTTGAAGGAGGAGATTGCAGCAAAACGACCGCACATGAAGAAGAAAAAAAATCCTTTTTCACCAAGACAATGCACCATACAACAAGTCCATGAAAACAATGGCAAAATTAAACAAATTGGGCTTTGATTTGCTTCCTAACCCCCCGTATTCGCCAGATTTAGCCCTCAGTGACTACTGGCTCTTTGCTGATCTCAAAAAAATACTCTAGGGAAAAAAATTTGGCTTGAATGAGGAGGTCATTGCCGAAACTGAAGCCTTTTTTGAAGCAAAGGATAAATCCTTCTATAAACATGGTATAGAAATGTTGGAAAGGCGTTGGAAAGATTGTATCACTCTAAAAGGAGATTATATTGATGAATAAAAATGATTTTTTAAAAAAAATGTTGTTTTCGTTGTTAGTTTTGGGACTTATTGAACGATGTGTTACTTATCTAGCTTTTTCTTTTCCCTATCAGACTTTCTTAAGTATTTTACTAAATCATCATTGCATTTATCATTTATTAGATTTTCATTCTTTTGAATCTCCTCATTTATTTTTTCTTCTGTATCTACAAATTTTTCGCTTTTATTCAATTCAGATTTTTGTATTTGATTATTTAAACTGTTATTATCATCATCAAGATTTTCATTATCATCATCATCATTACTAATTCCATCAACTTTTAAAACTAATTAAATTTTCAATAATTTCCATTATGCCAACGTGTCTAGCTCTAACTATTTTATTATTTATTACAGCTCTATAACCAACATGATCATATCCTAATAAAATTTCTATGTCACCTTTTCTATTCAATTTTGTATTTCTTCTATTTTCTGGTACTCTTACAAAAATTTGACTATCACACGATCTCAAATTGCTAATATTTGGTTTCTTTTTCGAGAAAATTTCAAAAGGTCTTTTTTTTTAATATTCTTAGAGATTGTTCTATTTTCAAATAAGCTGCGGCTATAACTACTTCTGGCCAGTATTTGTAATTTACCTTGGATTTATAGAATAGGCATCTGGCTGAATTTATTATCGTTCTATTATATCTTTCGGCTGTTCTGTTCAGCTCATGTACATTAGGTAGGCAAGAATCTGCTATCAGAAATTCAAAAAAATGCACTTATAGTAAATATTTTTCCCCGATTTAGCTTAAAAAATGACAATTTTTGACCTCTTTTTTGATAAATTCCATATTTTCTATGAATTTTAAGATTTTTAAATAGAAACAATTTATATCATCAGTGATCTCAATATCTTGCCTTTTTGATGCGACCTTCCGTTTTCAAAAAGCTGTAACGGCCGCTTCAAAATGTCCGTTTAAACAATGCTGTGTAAAATAAAACTTTGACAGTTATTTACGAGAACAAAATCAACTTAAAGAAAAAATGTTACAGAATAAAAAGTGTTTAAAATTAATCAAATAATACGTATAAATTTTTTCGAAATTTTTTAAGACGATTTTGAATTTTTGGACTTAGCCACTTTTCGAAAAATCCCAAAAATGTCTTAAAAAATTCTGAAAAAATTCACACGTATTCTTCAACCAATTTCAAATATTTTTGCATCATTAAAATTTTTTTAAAAAGTTTTCATAGTTGGTATCATTACACTCTACTTCACTTTCATCGCTTTCATCTTCGTCTTCAATAGGAATGTCCGATTCACCCGAATCATCAGCATTAAGTATTACAACATAATCATCGTCTTCTGCGATTTCGACTAAATACTTTTGCCTTTTACTTTTTCTAACAGAGACAGAATCCGACTTTCTTTTAGGCATAGTGATAAGGATAAACAAAAAATTATAACTAATTTATGATTTTAGCAAATTCACATAATTGTGATTACTTGAGAGTAGATGAAATGATATGTACTATGGATATAGTAGTAGATTTGAAATGCTTGAAAACAAATAGTCTCAGAATTAAAACAAGTAATAGATATTTTATTTTGTTAAAATTTAGTTATCAGAGGCGGAAAAGCAATATAAGCGTAACTGTATGAGCCATATATGCGTAACGTCATCAACTGATTTTGTGGTCTCTTTACTCAAGGAGAATCAACTTTTTGAAAAAATTTGGCTGATACAAAAATGCTTAGGATTGGTTAAAGAATATGTGTAAATTTTTTCAGAATTTTTCGAGACATTTTTAGGATTTTTCGAAAAGTGGCTAAGTCCAAAAATTCAAAAACGTCTCAAAAAATTTTGAAAAAATTTACACAAATTCTTTGGTTTATTTTAAGCACTTTTTATTTAGTAACATTTTTCCGTTAAGTTGATGTTGTTCTCGTAAATAACTGTCGAAATTTTATTTCACACTACATTGTTTAAACGGCTATTTTGAAGCAGCCGTTACAGCTTTTTGAAAACAGAAGGTCGCATCAGAAAGGCAAAAGATTGAAATCACTAATAATATAAATTATTCCCATTTGAAGATCTTAAAATTCATAGAAAATATTGAATCTATAAAAAAGTGAGGTCAAAAATTGTCATTTTTTAAGTTAAATCAAAAAAAAAATAATATTTAAGTGCATTTTTTTGAATTCCTGATAGCAGATTCTGAAAAAGCATACCTGATAATAGTGGATCAGGTACTTCTCAGATAAAAATAGATGAATTAGTCATATTTTGAAGGGGCTAAGGTTTACGTTCGTGGAAAGAGACTTTGGACCATAAAGGGTTAAATGGAAACCAAACTTTTCTGCAACATCCCGAGGCTTACAGTAGGTTCATTATAAAAATTTCTAGGGTTCATTATATAAATATAATACATAATATATGATATTTTTTAAATGAATACTCTATTACTGTGATTGCGACATGTATGCAGATGATATTACGATTATGAAGAACAGTGATCCTTCATGCCTAAAAGGAAAAATCTTGAAAGAGAATTATGGGCTACTAACTTTAGTCGCAAACTTTGCTTCTCCAAAATCAAAGTTATAATAATGAGAACAAATACCGTTATTAAAGATATCAATTTAGATCGAATGTCAAAGATTATTGTTCAAGGATAGATTATTCAAACTCTGTGAAGTATCCTAATAAACAAATCCTGATAATAAATCCTAATAAAGTATATTAAAATAATACCCAATTAATCTTGGATACTAGAAGTAAGGCAAAAAACTGAGAAGATCCATGTTTGGATCAACAACTTAAATAGTCAAAAAAACACTTTAAAATAATCTACGAGCAAACTTTAGTATTAACATTAATCTTCCTTATTCTTTACTACTGTTGTGCAGTAATGTGCGATATTACACAAGAATCTGTGCGTGTATTACAAAGAGCGCTAAACTCTTGCGTTCGATTTGCTTGTAATGTGGATAGGAAAATTCACGTTCCATCATTTTACGAGGGTGAATCAAATATAAACTATAATTTAGCTATTCTGCTTAGCACGCACCTCCGAACTAGATAATATAGTATGGCGGTTGCTGGTTCATTTATAAAGAGTAAGGGAACCAACTTAGTTAGCGGCCACGCTCGGTACTGTCTTCAGTACAGCCATGACTGAGCAAGAGGTACATCCGTCTGTCGCGCAATGCATCATCATAAATTTTTAACCAATAAAAGCGTTAAACCGTCGGAAATTTTTACTCGTTTAAAGGTGCAGTTTGGGAACACTACATTATCTCAGAATCGAGTGTATACGTGGGTCAGGGAATTTAAGGGTGGGCGAGAACGTGTTGAGAACGAAAATTATGATCAACGTCCAAGAACAAGTCTTACAGATGTCAACATCCGTGTAGTTCGAGAGCTTCTTTTATGATCGATGGTTAACTGTTTTAGAAATCTCGTCAAGAGTAGGTGTCAGCTACGGAAGTGCTCAATTCATTATCACTAATCATCTTTATTTCAGAAAAATTAGTGCTCGATGGGTTTCGAGGGTGTTAACCGGGAATCAAAAACAGGTCAGATTGGAGGTCACTGAGAGACTTCTGAATCGATTTCGACGAGAAGGAGAGGATTTTTTAAGGCGCATCGTCACATGTGATGAGACGTGGGTCTACCATGATACCCCAGAATCAAAAATGGCAAGTAAGGAGTGGCGAAGGAAGGATAAAGGCTACCCAGTGAAGGCCAAAACTCGCCTCTAAGCCGGAAAAGTGCTTGCAACGATTTTTTACTCAGAGGGAGTTTTACTCATTGATTTTCTTCAAGATTAACAAACAGTAAATGCGGCCTACTATTGCCAGTTGTTACAGTCAGCGAGAACCTGCTACCGAAACAAACGACGAGGTATGTCCATTAGAAAGACAAGGGATAAACTGAAAGAAATATGTTAGATTGGAAAACACTCAAACACCCTCCTTATAGACCAGACTTGTCCCACTGTGACTACTTTTTGTTTGCGCCCCTAAAAGAATCACTTGGAGGAAAACGATTTAAAAGCAATGAAGAAGTCGAGGAGCACGTGCGCTATTGACTGACAACTCGTCCTAAAGCTTTCTATGAACAAGAAATATTCAAGCTTTCAAAACGGTGGCAAAAGTATGTAGACAGCGCAGGAAACTACATTAAGAAATGTTGATGATATGGTTAGTGTGTAATATTATTCAATAAGTGTATAAAAAAAAATTACTGTTTATATTTGATTCATCCTCGTATTAACAAGTTAAGTAAATGAAAATGAACTTAAAGAGAAAATAATTTATATATTGTTGGAGTTACATCGTACAAAGTATTACTATTCGTGCAAACACCGCTACAAGAATTCTCCGACTAGATTCTCTAGCAACAAATGAGCCTTTCTGCAAACTTGAATTCATTGGAAATGAAATAAACTATTGGGTGTACAACTTTGCTTCCGCCATTTTGCAATAGATGGCTGTAGCGGTAAGTGGTAGTTGAAATAAATAGATCATAGATGTCATACAATAAGCTTAGGTATCTGTAAACATAACGCCATCGAAATATTAGTCGATTTGTGTCTGCATCATAAAGTTATTCTCGATTAAACATGTCAGCTTACGAGCCAAATTCTCGTCATTTGCGGGAGGTTTTAATTTTCTGCTTTAATATGAAGAAATCTGCGACTGAGGCTCATCGAATGCTCTCAAACACCTATGGTGAGGCCGCTATTAGTGAAAGAACGGGCCGAGAGTGGTTTCAACGCTTCAAGAACGGCGATTTTAACGTCGAAGACCAGCATGACGGTGGAAGAAAGAAGGTTTTCGAAGATGCAGAATTGGAGGCATTACTTGATCAAGACTCGTGTCAAACGCAACAAGAATTAGCAGGATCATTCTTTCAGGACTCTTTCAACGAAGTTGTCTAGCTAAGCCGCTTTTACCAAGCTATGCGAGTTTGGATAGAAGTATTCGAGGGCTATACTGAGCTTCACTGCTGAAAGCAGAGCCAGTGTATGTGTGTGTGAGTGTGTTTGTTTGTGTGTGTTTGTTTGTGTATGTATGTGAGTGTGTGCTAGTATCGTGTTTTATGTAATTGATTAGGATAAGTATTCATTAATCGAATAGTGCCTTATAATAGCCAAATTAGTCATACTCGTACTTGTCATTCTCTTGGATTTATAAGTGACAGCCGTGTATAACTGTCGTAAGAACGGCTGCCCAACAACTCAACAATTTTTTAGAAGAAGGCGCTGGCAGTGAACTTAGGACCAAGGATAGTGATGACAGTTGGTAGACAGTGATTGTGCAGATTGAACGCACTCTGTACTGACATCGATAGAATTTTTGAATAAATCGTAAGTTAAAATTGAATTTAATCGTGCATCGGTGTTATTTGTAGCCAGAACCATCCATCCTTTTCTTTTGGGCTCTTCTCAGATAAATTTCTACGCAGTTTTCGATCATCGATGAACTTTCTCGTAAGAGAAGTCTCGCGCTCTTGTGAGCAAGCCGGGACGCTGCCAAGGCGCTCCTTGTTAATAAATACATAATAACTAAATTATCAATATTATAAATAACGACAGTGCGTAACTACCACGTTACAAAACAACGCACGTAAGTGAATCAATACCGTCAAATTGTTTAAAATTTGGGATACGCTCTCACTGAACAGCGTCTCAATTCATGTAAAAATTTATAAAAAAGAACTATTTTTATGGTGTGGCATTCATAAACTACCGGAGAGGTAGAAAAAATGTATAAATAGCAATGAAGATTACATCAAATAAAATATTTTTTAATAATTTTAAACAACAGATGTGTAATTTATACAAAATTTTGTTCTCATACTTCTACACTTGGTATACATTTATTATAAGGAAGATTGATTTCATTACACTCATTTTTATATACAAGGTGTGGTAAAAGTACAAGAATGGTCAAAATTTTAGATAAAAATTTCAAGATTTTAATCTAGCTGTTTGTTGATGACGATTCAGGATTTTAACCTGGCATTTGGTTAAATTTGACTTCGGCTTTGAAAAGTTTTTCTAGGTCAAGTCCAATTTTTCAAATGGAAACTCCTATTTTTTATCGCAAAATCGGAAAGAGTGAACAATTTTACGTTAAAATATGGCCTTATTCATAACTGCAGATCACTTTTTAGTCATCGGCCAAAGTGTTGTTGCAAATAACGGTAATAGTAGAATTGAAATCAAACTATTCATAATAGTGTTTAAGAAGAAAATTTCTATTGGACAGTTTCGGAACTTCATCTGACTACTTGTTAATGACCTTGAATATAAACTTGACCTAGCTCTTAAAGGCTTTATTTAGGTCAAGTTTATTTTTTAAATGTAAGCGCCTTTTTTATTTGATAAGAGCAAAATATTTTTATTAGCAAGGTACACATACAACCAGTTAAGACAAAATGGAATGATTACTCTACTAATCAAAAAAACCTAAAGTATTCACCCAACTAGTTAAAGTAAGATTAAAAAGTTATCTAACCAATTAAGGCAAGGTGAAGTGTTTTCTTCACTAGTAAGTAATAGAAAAAATCTTACCTGGCCAGTCATGGTCAAGGCTATATTTAAAGGAAAAATTTCTCGCTCTTTCCAATTTTGCGATAAGAAATAGGTTAGATATTTAATAATATATAAATATTAGGTGCGCAACTGAGTTCTAGATGTTTGTCAATAGATGGCTCCAGCAGTAAGTGCTTGTCGATTTCGACATCCAAATCGTCATGAAGCAAGCTTAGACATATGGTAAAGAAATAGTTCTGACACATTAGTAATTTTATTTCGGCGTCATATACTTTTGGTTGTGTGAAAATGTCTCATTTTGTGCCAAATAATCGCCATTTGCTAGAAATATTGCTTTTCCTCTTTCATTCGAAGGAAACGGCGGCTGAAGCACACCACAAACTCCAAGACGTTTATAAAGATGCTGTTCTGAGTAAAACAACGTGCTATAATTGGTTCCGTCGCTTCGAAGAAGGTAATTTTGATATTGACGACCGTCTGCATGAAGATAGGCCAAACACATTCGCAGATGCTGAATTGGAGGCATTGCTCGACGAGGATCCATACCAAATGGAAAATAAACTTGCTTCAGAATTAGGAGTTAGCCGCCAAGTCATTTCCAAGCAATTGCATGCATTGGGAAAGATTTAAGAGCATGGAACTTGGGTTCCTTATGATTTAAAGCTAAGGGACGTTGAGCGTCGTTTTCTCGCATATGAACCACTGCTCCAGTGTCAAAAAAGGAAAAGTTTTCTTTATCGCATCGTGACAGGTAATAAAAAATGAATTCATTACAGCAATCTAAAGAGAAAAAAGTCATGGGGACTGTCCGGTCATACTTCTACGACGTTGGTACGGCCCAGTATTCACGTGCATAATATTTTATCAAGAAAGTTGAAGTTTTATCCATACAAGGTGAAACTTGTACATTAGTTGCTTGAACATGATCCAATTAGACGCGTAGATTTTGGCAATTTGATGATGACCCGAATAACTGCTGATAAATATTTTTTTAATAGAATTATATTTTCAGACAAAACTACCGTCGAGCTCAACGGCAATGTCAATAGACATAACTTTAGGTACTGGAGTGATATAAACCCAAGATGGATGTCGGATACTCGCAGTACTCAATACCCTCAGAAAGTGAATATCTGGGCTGGCGTTATTTACAGCAGTACTGTTAGTGCCTTTTTTATTCAAGGAAATTTTACTACGACTAAGTATGAAGACATGTTCCGAAATGAAATCGTCCTAACGATTAACGCAATTGTAGGCAACGATTTTGATCAAACGTTGTTCCAAAAAGACGGTGCACCATCTCATTATGAACGAGGTATACGTGCTTATTTGAATGGTGTGTTTCCAGGAAGTTAGATAGACAGAGGAGATGCAATAGAATGGCCAGCAGGATTTTCTGACCATAGCCCGCTTGATTATTTTTTATGAGGTTACCTTAAAGATAAGGTATATCAAACAAAACCAGCAAACCTTGATGAACTCTAGCAGAAAATAAGGGATAAAATTATCACTAATAATGAAGGCATAACTCGTCAAGCTGTAGCAGCATTTTACTACCGCATAGTACATTGCCAGGCAGTTGAGGATGGAAACTTTGAGCATTTGCTAAAATAAAAGAAAATGTTCGATATTTGACTAAAGTGATTCAACATTGCCTTCACCCGATGATCTTCCCTCTGTCTTACCAGTGAGGTGTAGATCTTTGCCGTGCCTTCACTGGCTTGGTATCATACCACCTTGCCTTAACTGGTTGGGATAGACTCTAGCCCTGCCTTTACTGGCTTGGCATCATACCACCTTGCCTTTACTGGCTGGGAATCATACCATCTTACCTTGACAAGCTAGTGTAGATCTTTGCCGTGCCTTCACTGGCTGTGCATCACACCACCTTGCCTTAGTTGACTAGGATAAACGCAAATCTCAGTTTCTTCACGCTACC
This sequence comes from Chalcis sispes, assembly GCA_949987625.1. Classification (NCBI taxonomy): domain Eukaryota; kingdom Metazoa; phylum Arthropoda; class Insecta; order Hymenoptera; family Chalcididae; genus Chalcis; species Chalcis sispes. The sequence goes on from OX465098.1 coordinate 41,722,490, forward strand.
TTACCTTAATTAGCTGGTATGAATGCAAGCTTCATTTTATCGAATGCTCAAGAAAAATTATTCCTTTATATGACCTTGACGATTAAGATATTACCATGGAACAGCTAGGACAATTTCCTACAACATTTTTATAAGACGTTTTTTTTGAGCAACGCCTACTTTTGAACATATCCAGCCGGTCTTTGTTTGACCTTGACTTGACCTTCCGAGGTCAAGTTTTTTTTAATAGTAAAGATCGTATCTGGACGAAGAATTGTCTGCCCTTTTCATTTCCGGTGTCAAAATTGGAGATCGTTATGAAGAAAATTAGACTTTTCCTTTAAATGACCTTGAAGGTCTAGGTCAAAGTCACGGCCATGGTCGCGATTGGATAGCCAGGAAACTTTTCAAGAACTTTTGTCTCAATCATTTTTTTGAGTAACGTCTACGTTTCAAGTTATTTAACCGGTCGGGGACTTATTAAAGACCCTGGGTAACGAATCTTTTATTATATTTTTGCCATTTCTAAACTCATTTTCGGTTTCTAAATTGCTATAAGAAATGAAACCAACTTAACCATATACCAAATCTAACTAAAAAGAATTTGTCAATATAACCATATATTCTCAATAACAACATATGCATCTACATAAATAAAACAAAAGAACGAGATACTGCAGTGGAATGAGGAACCTCCTACTTTTTTAAAAATCGGGTTGAAAATTAAAAATCTATTGGGAGTACAAATTATTTCGGTTTGTTTTCAAAAGATGGCTCTGGCTATTATGAATATTTAATAGTAACAGCGGAAATCGATAGTTTCAGAGAGGTTAGACATCTGTCACTAATATTCAGTTTATAAAGCTTCGGGTTTCATAAGAAAATCTTGTTTTCAATTGTGTTAAGTATATCCAATTTTGTGTTAACTAAGCAGCATTTGCGGGAGGTTTTAGTTTTCTATTTTACTTGGAAGAAAAGTGCAGCTAAAGCGCATCGAATGCTTGTGGAAGTTTATGGTGGCAATGCTCCAACCGATAAATTTTGTAGGCAATGGTTTCGACGTTTGAAAAATAGACATTTTAGCGTTGAAGACAAGCCTAGTTCTGGACAGCCAATAAAATTCGAAGACAAGAAGATGGAGGCATTACTCGATGAAGATCCGAGTCAAACGCAAGAGGAGCTTGCAGAGTCATTGGAAGTGACTCAACAAGCCGTTATTGTACAATTAAAATTCATGGGAATAATTCAAAAACAAGGCAATTAGGTGCCTTATGAACTGAAACCAAGAGACATTGACAGGCGATCTTTCTGTTGCGAGCAGCTGATTCAAAGGCAACAAAGAAAGGATTTTTTACATAGAATTGTTACGGAGGATGAAAAATGGATATTCTATAATAACCCTAAAAAGAAAAAAATACTACGCCCGGTCAATCGTTGCCATCGACCTCAACATCAACACCAAAGCCGAATATTCATGGTTCGAAGATCATGTTGTGTATCTGGTGGGACCAAAAGGGTGCTGTGTATTATGAACTGCTACAACCTGGCGATACCATAACGGCCAATCGGTATCGGCTACAATTGATTCGTTTGAGCCGTGTATTACGAGAAAAACGGCCGGAATACAAGGAAAGACATGACAAAGTTATTTTTCTGCATGACAACGCTCGGACTCATATCGAAAAAATATTTTGAAACGCTTAAGTAGGATATTTTGCCGGACCCGTCGTATTCTCCGGACATTGCTCCTTCTAATTACTGGTTGTTCCGAGAGATGCAGCACGATCTGGCAGGTCATCGGTTCACTTTTTTCGCAGAAATTGAAAATTGGCTCCTAACTTAGATCACCTCAAAAGACGAGACATTTCTTCGAGATGGAATTCAAAAATTACCTGAGAGGTGGGAAAAAATAGTAACTATCAATGGACAATACTTTGAGTAATCTTTTAATTATTTTTATTTTGAAATAAATGTAATTTTGACCGCAAAAAAATGGACCAAATTAATTTGTACTCTCAATACGTTTAATAGATTTTCATAAATTTAATAACTTTCTCTTATTTTGAATAATTGTAAAACATATTAACGTAAAAATAAGTAGTTGAATAAAATAGGTGTAGTTAGAATTAATTGAATAGCAATTGATTTAAAAACTATATCTTAATTGACTAGAATAAGAAATTCCTTTTTACTAGATTTATTAATTTATTTAATATCATGACAGCCTCCTCTTTTGGAACATTCCAGCACATACTACACCACGAAATTTCACATAAGAGGAGATAGACCTTCCCCCGATAGAGATCTTGTAGTTACGGTGCTCTCTAGTTTAGTGGTTTCTTTAGTAAACCTATAAGCGGCGATTTGGCAGCATGTTCTAGTGCTACTTCACAATGATAACAGGAACTTTTCTTTTAGTTGCTGCATTACAGATAGCCTGAACGGTGGTATTATAAAAATACCTTATAAGAAACATAGAGAAAGACTCCTTTTTTGACCGCGAAGCTTTTTTTTGATTTTACCTTGAATGAATGGAACTGTTCTGTGCAACGCCATCTATGAATTCATCCTCTTTGCCTCATGTAGCGACTAATGGTGCCTTTGTGATCCTGTCTAAGCAGAAACGAGAAGATTCCATCCACTCCAAAGAACTTATAAGTATTAAAAGAGTCCTAGGTCCATCTGATCTTGGCCTGCTATACAATACTACGAATCAATACGCTGACCTTTAAGTAGTCGGTGGTGTGCTAAAACGTAGGTACTCCATCTTCTATAACATTACAGAAAAATATCTAGCTGTCTAAGCGAGTCTTCCAGACCACTATTCTGTACTTCTTTTGTGTGCTTCACCGCAATTAGCAGTATGAATCCTTTTTAAATCTTTTGGCTCTCTTGAAAAGGTATTTGACCCTCTCTTTGAGTAATTTCAGTTTGGCAATCTATCGGGGGATGTAATCTATAGTAAGTTCGTCTGGTTTTCTTAAAATATCGTTTTTTCCGCACGCCGTGATGATAGATTCTTGCAGCCATGTAGCTACTGCATTTATCTTTGACCTCGTACTTAAAATTTTGGAAAACCTTTTCATTTTGTCATAGAGTTTCTTTATAGGCATCCCAGTTCATTCTTCTTTGCCGCTAGACCCATTTCTCTAACTAAAATAGACAGCAAATATTTGAATGAATCTGTGCATGATCAAAGAGTGTTCTGCTCAACTCTCCAACTATTGGCAAAGGATATTCGTGTTGAGCCTTTATTTAGTATTACAAGGTTCGTTATAGATATTTCTGCATAGCCTCGTCCTTAGAGTTGACGTTCGAGCTTTGCAACACCGTATGGTATGAGTTGGCGACACCGCCCAAAATTGGAGAGATGCCTTTATCCCTACAGAATTGATCTAGTTTATGATCTCATTAGGCGAAACATCTTCCTGATCGAAGGAAAGATATGCCTAAGCAAATACTACCTTTTTTGTGTAACCACCAATATTCAGGCTTTTTAAAATAGTTGCAAAGTCTGGTTTCTTGTCTTCTTACGTGGCACATGTAATAGGCTCTAATGCTCTTAGCTAACAGTGCTTTAATAGAAGATTTCAAAATGCGCAAAACTAGATTTTTACCATCCTTCCTCATTCTAACAGCCTCCTGGTGTTACTGTTGCTGTTGTAGCAGCTATTGTTGCTGTTGTCGCTACTGTTGCTGTTGTCGCTACTGTTGCTGTTGCTACTCTTAACGGGTTACCCCCACTTGCGACTTTGAAAAAATCGATTTTTTGTTAATTGCATTTTTTTGAAGTATAAGTATCTAAAAATATGACCTGGAAATTTCAAGTCGATCCGAACGAAATTGACTGAGATATGAGCGTTGAAAGAGAAAAATCCGTTGTGTAAACAACCGGCAATTAAAACTTTAAACGCGTTTTTCTCGAAATGGCATTTCTACAGTCAGTGACCAAGATTACTCAAACACTAATAAACCGATCTTCTTAAGATTTTGCAGGCTTATTAAGTACATAAAAATGTAGTCTTTAATCGTTCAAATTTTTGTTTCAAAAAAAAATGACCGTTTTATAGCCAAAAAACGGCTGTTTTCTTTCGTTAAAATGAAACTATTTACTTTGACTGTCCGCCATTTTGTGAAAAAATAAATATTTTTTTAAATCCTTCAATTAGAGACTAGTTTATACTTATATTTAACTAAATATATCCACATTTTTTGTTTCAAATGATCCACTTTGCCGCAATGTTGGTCACCGCAAACCGTATAAATAAAAACACTATTTCATTGGCGGCCATTTGCCACTTAACAATGTAATATTTTGCCATAAAAAAATTACTGAAAGTTCTTCAAGATGTATTCTTTAAGATGATATAATAATAGTTTAAAAAAATTTTGTAGTTTTCTTTAAAAAAATTCATGAAAAAGGCCTTTTTTGTTGAGCTACAACTGGGGGTAACCCCTTAATAGAGTTGGGCGACCACCTAAACCTTCCAATTCTTTGTTTTGACAGCAGGACTAATAAACCTTCGTAGCATGATGGTATGGTTTTCAATCAGCCCCAGAATGAAAACGATGGTCTTTATCGTGCACTATAGCAACCCGCCACCCCCCCCCCCCAGATCTAAAACTCCCACGACTTGCTACTGCCTTGCAGCCAAGCCAGGAACAATCTTTTAGAGATCTGATCCTTGAGTATCATTACCAAAGCATCTTTCTTGCAGATGTTCTTGAAAATAGCAATGCTCCAGTACTACTACTAAACCTTACTCGCTTGACATACCGGTTTCTTCAAGGTAGCAGACCATCAAGGGGATATAGTACATAGTACAGAAATAGAAAAATTAAACTTAGGAACTCTTAAATGTCAACTCATTTCTTTCCAAGCAGTCGTTTAACTGTTGATTTGATTTTCGCTCTTTTCGAATCTAAAATAAAAATATGAAAATTTCAAAATTGTTGAAAATTTTAATAAATATTTTACACACCTATTTTAATAAATTTGTAGGAAAAAATATTTAACAAAAGTTATAATCGGCATTTATGTTGTAAATGATATTATTTCACTAAAACAAGACTGTTCAAATATTCACTAAACTCTTAAAAAATATATAATTTTCATAATAATTGAGGATGCATGTTTGTAAGTACTTGCTCCCTATGTTTCCAATGCCGCTAAATGCGATATTAAGGTCAATTTACAATTTTGCGGTAGTTGCAAAAAAAATTTAGTTTTTAATTATACATGCCCTTAGAAAATTTTTCTAAAAATCTAATAATAATAAATTCCAATAGTAGTGCAATAATCTTGAATTAGAACAAACTCGAAAATTTTTGCAAACAATTTTGAAAAACAGCGGCTCTGTCATGTCGGTCAAGTGCTCAAGGAGCAAAAATAAGTAAAAGGTTTGACTAATCATATTATATGTTGTTTTGTTTGATATACCATAATAACATATGTGTTTGTAAATACGAAATAAAGGTTATTTATTGTATTTATATAACCCACACGGCACGAAAGATTTCAAAAGATTTCAGTAAAAGATTTCATGTATGGTTTCAGTGAAAACTTGTAGAAAGGTTCTATTAAAACCTTGCAGAAATCTTTCAAAGGAACATAACATTGAAACATCGTTTTAAGATAATAAAAACATTACATAGAAATCTTAAAAAGAAATCATGCTTTAACCTTGCTGAAACATTTCACAAACATTTCAAGAAAGATTCCTGTGAGGTTTTTTGAAACATCTAGTTAAACCATTTTAAAAAAGTCGCTGCAAGATTTCGTGTAAATGTTTCAACGAAACCTTTAAACAAACTTGCTGGAACATATCATAAAACATTTCATGAAAGATTCCTGTAAGTTTTTTTGAAACATATAGTTGAAACATCTTAACAAGGTCCAACAAGATTTCGTGTAAATGTTACATCGAAACCTTAAAGAAATCTTGCTGGAACATTTCACAAAACATATTACAAAAAAATTGCGGTGAGGTATTTTGAAAAATCTAGTGTTAAACATCTTAATAAGGTCTAACAAGATTTCGTGTAAATTTTTTAACCAAACCTTGAAGCAAACTTGCTGGAACATTTCTTAAACACTTTACGTTAGAATGCAGCGAGGTTTCTTAAAAGATTTTGTTGTAATATTTTAGCGAGATGGCTGCAAGTTTTCGTAGATATGTTCAATAAATAAAATATTTCTTGTTTGAAAAATTTCCGACAACTTTGCAAAAATGCTTCAAAAATATGTTTTTGAAAACCTTGCTGCAATCTATCCTGTAAAGATGTGTAAAATTTTACTGCAATGTTGCTGGAATATTTCATCAAATAAATGCGGTATTTATTTATTTCATAATTTTTTGTATAATATATATTTAAACATGATTTTTATCGAAAAAAACAAATTAAAATAATTGTGGTTAATAGTTAAAAAAAGAAAACATTCTTTTTTTCATAGGAATTGAACTCTGAGCCCTTGGCTCGTGGGTCCGAGCATTATTCAACTGAGCTAGAGCTTGAATTTGTCAACCATAAGCAATAATTTGTGTATAAATAGTAACTTTAGTTCAAGTTAATAATTTACATAAATTATAATGATGATAAAAAAATTAGGTAATACATCTTATTTTTTATTATTTTGATTTATAAGTAAAGTTAAACTACAATAAATAAATATTTAACAAATTAAAGATTTTAACGGAATCTTGCAGAAAAATTTCACAAGACATTTTACGAAAGATTCCTGTGAGGTTTTTAGAAACATGTAGCTAAAACATTTTAGAAAAGTTGCTGCAAGATTTCGTGTCAATGTTTCAACGAAACCTTGGAGCAAACTTGCTGGAACATTTTATGAAACATTTCGAGAAAAATTCCTGTGACGTTTCTTGAAACATATAGTTAAAACATTTTAGAAAAGTTGCTGCAAGATTTCGTGTAAACATTTCAATGAAAACTTGAAACAAACTTGCTGGAACATGTTACAAAAAATTTGATGAAAGAATACAGGGAAGTTTCTTGAAATATTTTGTCGTAATATTTTAGTAAGGCTGCTGCAAAATTTCTGGTAAATGTTTCAATGAAAACTTGAAGCAAACTGGTTAGAAGATTTTACAAAATATTTTACGTAAGAATACAGGGAAGTTTCTTAAAATATTTTGTCGTAATATTTTAGCCAAGTCACTGCAAAATTTCTTAGAAATATTTAATTAATAATAGATTGTTCAAAAAGTTTTGAAAGCGACATCTATAGAGCAGTAGAAGAACCAAAACTTTTACGCTATTTTAATATTTTATCTTTCATATAAACATACCCAAAGTTTCATTCCACTCTGTCAATTCATTGTTTGTTTACAAGCCATTTGAAGTTGACGTGTCAGTGTATTTTTTTTACAATGGAAAAAACCGAATATCGTGCAGTGATAAAATTCTTTGTTTTGGAAGGTTTATCAGCAACGGAAATTCATACAAAAATGGTGAAAGTGTTAAAGGAATCTGCTCCTTCATTTCCAACTGTGCATCGATGGGTTTTAGAGTTTAGACGTGGTTGAAAAAGCGTTGAAGACGATCCACGCTCAGGACGTCCAAAAAGTGCATCAACACCAGCATTCATAGCAAAAGTACAGGATTTGGTTTTGGAAAATCGTCGATTGACCGAGAGAGATTTAGCAGAGGCCCTATTGGACCAATTGGATGAAAAAATTAGTGAAAAAAGACCCGGTTTGCACAAGAAAAAAATCATTTTTCATCAAGACAATGCACCCGCTCACACAGCTCAAAAAACCATCACTAAAATAACCGAATTAAAGTACGAATTGTTGCAGCATCCACCTTATTCGCCTGATTTAGCTCCCTCTGACTTCTGGCTGTTTCCACACCTCAAGAAATTCCTTCGTGGGAAGCATTTTTCATCAAACGAAGAGGTTATAGCCGTCGTAGAGAAGTATTTTGCAGGCCTTGCAGAAAGTCACTTCCATGATGGGATAAACAAGTTGGAAGACCGTTGGACCGAATGTATTGAACTTATGGGAGATTATACTGAGCAATTAAAGTGATTTCACCAACAAAAAAAAGTATCTTCATTTCCGCTTTCAAAACTTTTTGAACAACCTATTTATTATATTTATAGTATATTTATAGTATATTTAATTAAAAATATATAGTAATAAAATATATAGTAATATTCAATTAAAAATATTGTTTTTAAAACCTTCTGTAACCTTAAAAAAACAAAAATTGGAAGCTTCCTTGAAAGTATTTTGCAATTTTGCTGTAAGCTATCGATAAACTTTCGCGTTAATATTGCATGTAAACTTCAGCCAAATCTTTAAGAAAAGATTTCTGTAAGCTTCCACAAAAGTTTATCGGGAAGATTTTAAGAAAATTTCATATAAGCATGTTGTAAGCCTCCATGAGAAGTGCATATAATATTAATCCTAATCTTGCTGCAGAGCTTTTTGTTATCTTAAAAATTTATTTTTCATTTTGGATAAAAATAGATCGACAATTAAAATTTATTATACTTGTATATGTAGTAAAATTCAAGAGCGAAATTATGTATTTAAATATATTAAATTTTTAATTATATCTTAATTTAAAAAAATACTTTACACTATATAAGAAATTTTAAATGTAAAATTAATACAAGTGTTAACGATAGAAAGATATATGAAAAAGTTTTAAAATAAAATAAAATAAAAATAATATTTTACAATTTTATGTATAAAGTTAGTAACTGACGGGGATTAAATCATTGCCTTATATGGCAAAAAACCGTTGAAACGCGGAAGTACATGCAGAAGTAAAACACGGAAGTAAAACGCGGAAGTAAAACGTGGAAGTGCAAACGCGGAAATACAAGTCTTAGCCGAGGAATGCGGAAGTAGGCATGAGCTAAGCATAGAAAAAATGTGAATAATATTTTTTGTATTTAATAAAATAAAATATTTATTTTTTAAAATAAATGAAAATTGAGAAAATTTGATTATATTATGATGTAAGAATTTGTATAAAATTATGATTTTAATTGTAATCGGCCAAGGGAAAGAAGAAAAGGCAAATACGCACTTAATTTTGAATGTTTTCTTATAAAAATAATATGATTTATTGCTCCTTGGGGGCGTTAAAGTAACACACATATTGTTTATTGTTTGCAAATTATTCATGTAAAATTTTCATTAGAAAATATGGCAGTAAGATCTAGGATCTTGCGTTTAATTGTTATGATTGTAGTTGAGTCAGGATAGGGGTGATTCTCGGATTGTCGAGACGGGTGCTTGCGGGCGACTAGAGTCGGCGTCGAATTATCCGCCATCGCCCTCAGCTCGGGGTAACTCTGTGTTCCCCGAGGCTGTTTGACCCGCCGCGAGGCTTGGCCTCGAGTTATATGGGTCCAGCGGTAAGGGGAAACCGTGAGGTGGAACCGAGTCCGTCAGGGAGCTAGGTATGCAGTGAGCACCCACCCTTCCACAGAAAACTATGGAAATTTGGAAAGAAAATGGTAAATTATATAATAATAGTAAATTATATAACCGTATAATAAAATGTTATGTATTGCGGTGCCTTGCTGTTAGCCCTTGGTCGAAGCTAATTGGCCGCGAGAACGATAGAGGGGGAAGCTTCGACTTAGCTCCCCGCGAAGTTATAAAAAGCGCGCGCTTGAGTTGCGCAGCAGCATAGCATATCGAAGCATAGCAGAAAAAGCATAGAATATCGAAGCATAGCAGAAAAAGTATAGCATAGCCTAGCATTGCATTCTTGCATTGCATCATCGTAACATTACATTGCATTTAGGAATTTAGTATTTTTGCATTTTATAGTATTCATTCGCTGCAGTTTATATTTTTAAAGTTTTGTAACGAAAATAAATTACATACATATATATACGAAAGAAATAAAGTGTGTTTAAATTATTCGCCTAACTACTTGCCCCGATTATTTCATATTTGTGTTTATCTTATACAACAAGTGTATATGGATTGCTCTGCAACTTATGATTTAAATTTAAATCTTAGTTCTACAAGCGCTCTATAGCGTAATGGTTAGGGCGTCTGCTTTATAATGCGAAGGACCCGGATTCGATCCCACCGTAGGTCAAACATTTTTCTGCATTTTTTCCGTAAAATAATGTGTAAAATAACATGTGCGACAATGCAAAACGATTAAATGTAATGCGGATGTTAAAAATATGTATAATCATAATAAAAAATAAAATTCTAAAATATATAATATATTTAATGAAAATTTTCAAAAAGGTTTTGAAAAAGTATTTTAAAAGGTTTTATCAACTACTTTCAATAATGTTTTTTTTAATATTTCTATAACTTTTATAGAAATGTTTTTAAAACTTATATCGAAAGATTTATAAAAGGATTTAGGAAAAGTTGCTGAATGGTTTAAAAACGGACATAAACTCATTAGAGAAATGTTTTTTGTAAGCTTTTGAAAAGGTTTTTATCCTTCCATGAAACCCTTTAAAAACCTTTCGTGCTGTGTGGAAAAGGATTATTGACACGACTGACTCATTTTTTTCTCCTTAAGTCTTAAACCGCCATGATAGAACCAAAATTTTTTAAAACTATTTACGAAAACTTTTGAGTTTGCGGTAATTCAAGATTTCTGCACTATTATTAGTATTTTTTTTTATCGTTAGATTCGTAAAAAAATTTTCTGGAAAATAATCATCATAAATCAAGGTCAAAAATTTTCTGAGGTCAATAAAAAATTTATTAAAATAGATAAGTAAAATATTTATGATAATTTTTATCAACTTTCTGGCTCAATTTTCGAATTTCCCTCTTAAAATTTCCAAATTCTAATTTTAGATATAAAAAAAGCGGAATAATTTACGCCGAAATAATGTATTTTGGATTTTTTTTTTTGCTTTCTAACATTTTTTAGGCAAAAACCAAATTGACAGTTAAATGTCCGCTTGGAAAGATAAAGGTTGATATTAATAAAAAAATTTATGAGTTTATCAATCTTTATAATTCATAATTATTTTGTAAAATAAATTAAATAATATTATATATTAGATGTAAGGTACTTTAGTTTATAGTTACTTTAGATTATACTTTCGATTAATTTAGTTAATAAGATATCAACCGGTCTTTTAAATAGATAATTAGGTTTATCTCAGTAAAAATTTACATTTTACAATCTTGAGCAAATTTGCTGATTAATAAATGAATTTTTATAAATTTTTCACTTTGAAAATCTTTATTCTTCGAACAATGAGTAACGAGAAACTTAAAAACTATTAATTAAGGTTGTTGCAAACTGTTATTTACAATTAAATACAAACTTCCATTTGTATTTTTCAGAGCAGTTATAAAGGACCACTGGTGCGATTCTATTCGTTAAGATGTACATAAATTTATCATGCTTCTTATAAGAAATAATCTACTGTAAGTTATTTAAGTTATTATTAGTTTAATAAAATTCCATTTATTTACTTTATAATGTACAATTGATATTAATGTACATCAAGTAAAAAGTATATTTTAAAAATATTGAATCAATTCTTCATTGTACATTATTTTACTTATACCAAATGCTGTTAGATTTTAAAAATAAACGTTTATTATATAAGATGATCCCTTATAAATTTTCTTTTAAAAAATTTATTAAAAAAGCATACTTGCTAACAGTATATCGTTTTATAAATGTTTGAATTTATTGAGCCATATCTTCTAATAACAAAAATATTTAATTTTAACTTCGATGCTCTTGCAAAAAAATTATTATTACAATTTAGAATAAAAGAAAATAATAAATCAATTCTTTTATGAAAATATTGTTAAAGTAAGTTGAAGTGTATGCTAAAATGAAAACACTAAACTCACTTTAGTGCTTATTATTAAGTCAAAAACTAAGCTAAAATTTACAATATTGCGAAAACTCTTTATTTAGCCCTCTAAATTAATTTCGTCACTTTCGAAGCAATGCGCCTTCGACATAATAAATTTATAATAACGCTTTTCTTTTTATTTTTTAAAATTGTCTATAAAGTCCTATTCCAGAATGGCCCTCATAGTGCGTTTTGATTCGGATTATGTCTCCTCGATTGAATTAACACGTATCCTCGAAACAGCTGTAACGAGGTGCGCCTCGTTGTTGAATCATTTTTAATTGTATTGGTTGATTTGCGACTGTTAAAAGCACCTAGACGTCGCCAGTTGTTTATTTCTGAGGACGGGTAAGTTTTCAGGTTATAAATGAGAAAGATTCGCATTTCTATAATGTTTATATTTAATAACAAAAAGAAAAAAAAGAAACTTAACAAAACTTACAAGTAAAAATCTAACAAAAATTTTAACCTAAGTTGTCAGTCAGATAAAGAAATTGAGTTTGTCTTGACTTACACTTTGGCTTTATTTTCAGATAAGAAATCGGCTCCTAAAATTACGATAAATAAAACTTGGAGTGTATTTAATACGACTAAAAACCTAGCTATTCTGTTGCAAATCTTTATTTTAATCTTGCCTATTGTTGTCATGGGTGTTGCGCTAATACCTCGAACAGTGAAGGGTTTTTCGTCATTTCTGTTTTTATTAGTAGACAAAATATTTACTTCATTTACGCTTATTTCTGACCAAGTATCAATAAGTATAATAATTATTGACTCAACATCTGGTTGATGATATTGTAAGAACTCGACAATTATTCTGAAACTTTTATTGAGTAGGTTAAGCGTTTCTTTTGATTCTCCGCGTGCGTACTTAATATTGCAAGAATCTGTTCGTTTTCGAATTCCAAAACGAAAGACTTAATATAAATTATTGAAAATACCTTGTGCCTGTCGTATATTTAAAATTTGTGATAATTGGAACACGGTCTCTATATCTTACTATCGCATTTGGTATAATTGGATAAAACTTTAAAACTTCACCTCTGATAACTTAATGATACTGAAAATTTTCACTTCTAATCCGTAAAATGAATCTTCTTTTTTTATCATTAAAAAGGTTGCAAATTAAAAAATAAATTTAGTACAAATTTTCAAAATGCAAAATTTTACTGCGACCTCTAAATTAAATCCTTATTTACCATAATTAAATATGTTGCTAATTTGAAGAGGAATAGTTTTAGATAATTCAAAACTCTCCAAATAAGTATCTCGGTGCAATTAAATAAATTTTATTATAAAACTTTTTTTGATACATTAAAATCGAAAAATTGCACCTCAACCCTTACTTGTATCTTTCAGAAAGGTATAAAAGTAAATATATGTTTTGATTATATCATCAGTGACTTAAAAAAAATCTAACAATTTATATTTTATTTGTGAATTTTTTTTTCATATAAAGTGCGAAATATCACACTGATCCTTTTTTCTACCCTTAGAGAGTTACAAATTAAAAAAATAACGTTTGTAAGCGATTCAGAGTTTTTGAAAACCCTTATACACTAACTTTAGATAATTTCATTGAGAATTGGCTCGAGCCAGTTTAGCACCGAAGCTGAAAAAAGCCTTGCCAGTTAATGGGTTGAAAAGAACTTTAAACACAATAGTTAAAGAGAGTCATCATTTTAAAGCCTGCATTTATAGTGATTACCGTCAACTTCTTAGCAAAATGCCAAGAGTACGTAAGAAGTTGACACTGACCTCAATATCATGTTAGGTACAATAGCAACAATTCTAACTCGTATTCGCTGTTTAAACCATTAATGCTCAAAAGACCAAATTTCTGCACAAAAAGTACACAAAATACACAAAGTACTATTGAAAACAAATTCATTTTCTTTTTTTCCGGAATTCCATATGTGGAGTTTTTGAGAATACTTTTTTAGAATCTAGCATTTGTTTTGCAAAAAGAAATGAAAATCGTTATTTTTTTTGCATTTCAAAAAAAAGCCACGAATTTTTACCGTTTTCTTTTTTCATCGAATTTTGCCAATGTTGCTGCATTTGAATAACAAAAACATTGCTTATTTAAATTGTACCCCAGATTTCTGAAGTTTTCAAAACCCTGGTGCAGAGCTTTTTTTCCTCTTAGTTTTTTCAAAATGGCGGTTCTTATGAACTAGCATTATGTAAAACTTCATTATTTTTTTTCTTGACAAGTTTAAACTTTATGAAAAAACTTATAAAAAAAAAGTTTAAAATAATCAAAAACACATGTAGAATTTTTTCGAAAGTTTCTGAGCCATTTTTAGATTTTTTAAGAAATCAATTTTAAAAAATTCATAATTCACTCACAAACTTCCGAAAAAATTCATACGTATTCTTTTAAATATTTTGAGGATTTTGTATTCTATAAAATTTTTCCAAAAGCTTATAAGTTCGAGAAAAAAAAATATCAAACTATTTTTATTGGTTTGAAAACAGTATAACCGTCTCTTTGCCACTATACCATATAACAATTTAATACAACTTTGCCTAGTTCTCATCACAGGGAGGTAGACGATAACATAGAATAGTTTTGTTTTTTTGTATATTTCTTTTCTTAATCTTTTTTTTTGTTTTTTGATTTTTATTTTTGTAACGTTGTGACCCGTTGCGTTACAAATGGGTAGATTTAGAGTTAATTAATGTAGGTTGTCGAGCACTAGGCAATAGGCTTCACTGCCGAATAAAAGAAAAAGATTTCGCGAAATATAATAGAATTACTTTCAGAGGAGGTTCCACGGGAAACTGGTCGCGCGGGTTCGCGGCCGTGTCGGCGACATGTTCCAATACGAACGAGATAAGAGGAACGTTCGTGCAAGGATTCACAAAAAAAAAACGCACGAAATCTCACCGAAAATATTTTTAATTTACTGATTATGATTACATAAAACTATATAAATTTTTCCCCTCTTCCCCTGCTACTCTCACACACATCAACGCACGCCACGTCGCTGGTTCGGAATCGCAATCACTCCTTTATACCACTTTTTATACAAACTTAAACCTCACCTAAACCCGGATTTTTAATTTATTACGATGCGACGCTTCCCGATCGCCGAAAACTCGGTGATAATAATTTAACGTAAGGAGAACCGCACAATCAAATATCGGTACGTCACGGAAGGTCGTTAATTTAATTTTGAAATTCACGACCTCTTGTACGACACTCCCGAGATGCGGTGAATTTACTTGAGGGAGAGAGAGAGAGAAACGGCGCGGCACAAGTATTACCTTCTCCTTTAACTCACCATCCGGACCATTGTGACCTGACTCCAAAGTGGCTTTTTCTCCTAATAACCCAGTATATCCGAGATGGAAAGGTTTTTGATCCGCCTTGATCCTCCGCTCTTCTTCTCCGCTGTATCTGCTTCCTCGCCTCAGAACTTTTTAAGCCGACAAAAAAAAAGTATCGCGTAGATGGGTTTAAGTGGCAGTGTGACTGCACTATCCGAAGCCTAGGCGAGAACTGCTTTAAGGGTCAATTCTTCTTACTTCCGTGAAGATGGAAGTCGCGGTAATTCCATCTCTCTCGCTCCTATTGATTTTGATTGGCGCTAACGTGGTCATTGATTGCAATCCATGTAATCGAATTACTTCTTTTACTAATTGCTGCTGCCCTCTGCGAAGCGGCGCGGTTTTAAATGCCTTACCTAATTGATTCGGAGAAATGGCGCTGTTTACCGTCCACCCGGTCTTTCTAGTATTAAAATGGCCGAGAGGGAGCGTGTACAAGAGTACGTTAGTTGCGCATGCTTATTAATATTGTAGTGCGGAGTATACGCGTACGCGCTTAATGGAGTGAGCGCCTTTATTGTGCTTGCTCTCCCTCTCCGTCTCTCTCGCTCTTTCGGTCAGACCACCGGTTACTAAACAACCATGTCGCATTATTTGCCCGAGATACGTATATTTTCGGCATCGGTCCGCGTCTCGTTCACACATAAATTTTTAAGTTCATTAATTCAAGCAATCCTACTTTGTGCGCAAGAATCGTGTCACAAATTCCCCCATCCTAAGCCGATACATTTAGGTATCGTAAGGCTGATCAGTTACGCAATTCATCGGTACTTTTTTATTAACCGCTACTTAATTTCACTATGCTATTAACCTCCTCGTAATTAATCTTATCTTAACCTATTCGCATATAATCTTATCCTAACCTATTCGTATATCATCTTATCTTAACTTATTCGCGTATCATCTTATCTTAAACTCTTTTCATATCATCTTATCCTTACCTATTCGTATATCATCTTATCCGCACTAATTACATATCAGTTACCTTAATCTAATTACATCTTAGTTTGTCTTCACCCGTTATATATATCGCGCTACTTCACATTCTTACATCCGTTACGATCCTAAGTCACCCATAACCCGTACGTTCGCCGTAATTCCAGGTATTTCCCGCATGCTCACTACCATTCACTCCCATTCCACCTAATCTTCGCTCACTTAAACTTATTTTTGTTTCCTTTATTGGTATGTTTTCTTTGTCCCGTTTCTCCAGATCTAATCTCGTTTCTTCGTCGTCTTCCAGAATTCTTCTTATTTCGGTGCTGTTCGTTATCTTTGTTGATTTGTATTGGGGTATCTAGTAATTTTGGATTCTATTTCAGGTTAACGGTCCCCTCCGTCATTATGGTTGATTTATTATCTTCTGGTGTGTTGGATTTCGCAATTTTTTTTTTTTTTTTTACGATTGATTTCCCGCTTATTTCCAGATTTACTTTTCGGTCATTGCGACTTTCTGCTTTAACCATCTATTTTCTTAGTTTCAAATTTCTTCCGTCCACGACGCTGGTCTAGGTGAGTTTACAAGTTTTCCTAAAGTTTGCTAATATTATCGCTCGGTTTTAAAAGGTATAAGGGGTAAAAAAAAAAGAAGAAGGTCGCGAAATTGTCTTAAATAGTTCCGGTATTCGTAAATGGGTAATATAGGGCGTCTAAATCAATTTTAAAGTACAAAATAATCATAATTTGTTGTATACTAATCAACAGTTTATGATATAGTATCAAACAATAAAAAGAAATAATGATCATGCAAAAAAAAAAAGAAAACTTTGGCTCACTAGATATATGTACATATATTTAGCGACCTGATCTTCTCCTTCACCCTCTACCGCTGTTCCCCCCTTCACTGTCACCGTAGTTGTTGGAATCTCTTTGCTTAATTTTTAAGGTTGGTCCCAGATTACCTCAAATGACGCGGAGGGATATATTCGGAACACGTTCCAACTCGGAAACGTGTGCTTTCGGATTTAGTTTATTCGATTCGGTTTCTAGTTCATATACGTATGGGGATAATATTTCTAAAATTTTAACGAGACCGGTGTACCTTGGAGCTAATTTTGCGGAAAAACGTTGCGCGGCACTCGATAATACGTGCACTTCCCTCATTACTAAATCACCTACGTTAAACCTTACATCGCGTTGTCGTACGTTATATTGACGTTCGTTTTTCTTCCTTGCTTAATTTATAAATTTAGCCACTAGATCTCGCAGAGCGTCCAACGTCTTCACTCGATCGATCCATACCTCTGAGTTCGCCTGAATTACGGGTTTGGTTCCTTCTACCTCTCGTCGCAGGCTCTTAACTGGACGTGGGTGACGTCCGTAGTTAAGGTACGCTGGGAAAACCTTCGTGGCAGCTTGTACGGCCGTGTTAACAGCGTGTCTAAATTCGTGTAAATGCAAATCCCAATTTCTGTGGTCATTCTGTACGAAGGTCACTATCATCGTTTTCAGTGTCCGGTTACTTCTCTCCACTGGGTTAGCCTGCGGATGGTACGGCGGGGTCGTCACATGCTTGACTCCATATTCACGTAGTGTCGCCGCTACGTGTTTATTATTGAATTCTTTACCGTTGTCGGTGAGAAAATATTCTGGAGTCTCCCACCGGAATAAGATTAGTTCCTCGAAAGCTCGAGCCATTGCCTTTTCATCTGCCGACCTTACTGGTTTTAGTTCTATCCATCTGGTGAAGAGGTCTTGCAAGACTACGATATACTTATTCTGACTCTTGCTTGGAGGAAACTCCATCATATCCGCTGCGACGACTACCCATGGACGTATGACGATCCTCGAACGCATCAACCCCTAGGGACCCGTTTGTGCTGTTTTATAGCTCTGACACTGTAGGCACTCGCGTACGAAAGAGTGTACATCGTGCCAAACTCCTGGCCAGTAATACTTCCTTGCGACGCGGTCATAAGTTTTCTCAATGCCCAAGTACCCAGACAAAGGAGTGTAGTGTGCGTCGCTAAATACGAGGTCTGGCTATTAAATAACGAGACTGCGCGCCTAGAGGGCGCCGTAGAGGGGTGGGAAAAAAACGAGTAGTGCGTTGGGTATCTAGATATCTTGTCTATGCACGTACCAAAACACGTTCTCGTCACTATTATTGTATTTGTGCAGTAGCGGTTTGAAACAAACGTGTTTTTTTCTCGTGCCGAAAACCATGTGTGACAAAAAACAGGAGCAACGTATCAATCTTAAATTTTTCGCGTTGAATTAAAAAAAACTCCGACTAAGTGCTGTAAATTGTAGCAAGAGGCCTATGGGGACAATTCTTTATCTCGTGCGCGTGTTTTTGAGTGACGTAAGCGCTTCAGTGAGGGCCGAGTGAGCACTAAAGATGACCAACGCCCAGGTCGCCCTGTCACTGTTTCAACTCGGGAAACAGTGACCAAAATCAACCAAATTGTGCGTGCAGATCGTCGAATGAGCATCCGGATAATTGCCGAGGCTGTAAACGCCGATAAAGAAACGGTTAGACAAATTTTACACGAAGAATTACACATTGCAAAAGTCTGTGCGAAGTTGGTGTCAAAAAATCTGACTCCTGACCAAAAGCTCTTGCGTCAACAGGTCTGCTCAGATTTCCTTAAAAGGTTAAAAAAAGATTCCGGACTGATGAAAAACATTATTACTTGCGACAAAACGTGGATTTTTCAATACGATATTAAAACAAAGCGGCAATCGATGCATTGGAGACGCCTGAATCGCCCAGAATAAAAAAAGCAAGGATGTCCAAATCAAAATTCAAGGCAATGTTGATCGTTTTTTTCGACATCAACGGTATCGTGATGACTGAATGGGTTCTAGAGGGTCAGACTGTCAACCAGACTTACTATTCGTCAGTTTTGGCAACACTGCAAGAACGAAGTCGTCAGAAACGGCCCGAGTTGTGGATGAACAACTCGTGGATTTTGCACCAGGACAACGCACCTGCCCATAACGCGCTATCTGTGAAGCAGTATTTGGCCGGTAAGCGCACTCGAGTGCTCAAACACGCGCTGTACTCGCCAGATTTGGCACAGTGCCACTTTTGTTTGTTTCCGAAGATAAAATCTGCTTTGAGAGGGACCCGATTTGAGTCGATGGAAGTGGTAAAGCAAAAAACGGCAGAGCTCCTAAAAGGCCCTCACCAAAGAAGACTTCCAGCACTGCTCCGATCAATGGAAAAAACGTATAAAAAGGCGTGTGGCGAGGGAAAGGGAGTATATTGAAGGGGAGCATTTAAATGTAGAATAATTTTTATAATAAAACCCTTTTTCGTAACCAGTCTTGTTATTTAATAGCCAGACCTCGTACTCGGTAGCGCTGTTCCAAGGGCACCACTTACCGCCATCCTTTCTCTGGCATCGTGATGGGGTCCAGTAAAGGGTCGTTACGGTGTTTGTATAGCCTTTTCTCTTCAACTCTCTACTCGGGAAACTTCTTCGGGAACTCCAGTACTTCTTGTCGTCGTCGCAGGTACCAGGGGTCCGTAATCACATCTCGAAAGTCATATAGTCGGTTCACGCAGGTTTCGGAGCCATTTCAAGGCGCTGTGGTTGGTTATTGCGCGGAATGAATACCCTTCGATGAATGGTCGCAGTTTCTTGATTGCCCCTAACAGAGCCAAGCATTCTTTCTCCGTACTGGAATAGTTTCGTTCTGCCGCCGTTAACACGCGACTTATATACACTATCGGATGCTCTCCATCTTCCCTTTCTTGGGTCAGCACAGCTCCTATAGCAAAATTGCTCGCGTCACATTGAACAGTGAACGGCTTACCGAAGTCTGGTCTAGCCAAGACCAGCGCTTCCGTGAGTACAGGTTTTGATTTCTAGAATGCTTCCTCTTGTTCCCCTTTCCATTTCCACTCTTGTTCTTTTCGCAGTAATTTTACTTATAGAATTTTAACTTCTGAATCCTTATATATGAATCTTGAGTACCTACCTACCTTCCCTAAGAATCGATGCAGTTGCTTTTTGTTCTTCGGTGCTGGGTAATCGATTACGGGTGCTACCTCCGTTGTCCAGCAGAAATCCTAAATACACTACTTAACACCCGAACTTGCACTTATCGCGGTTGACAATTAATCCAGCGGCCACTAGTTTCTTCAGTACGAGTTCTAGCTGTTCAAGGTGTTCGCCAAAGTCCTCTGTCGCTATGATAATGTCGTCCAGATAACCGAAGATATAAGGTTCCAATTCTGGTCCGAAAAGAGCGTCTATTAGTCGCTGGAAAGTCATAGGCGCGTTGGTTAATCTGAATGGCATCCTTTTAAATTACCACAGCCCCGACCCAGGCACTGAGAACGCTGCATATTGCTTGCTTGATTCTTGCATTGGTATTTGAAAATATGCTTGCTTTAAATCGATCTTCGTTAAATATCGTGCTTTACGTAATTTGTCCAATATGAAATCCATGCTTGGAAGCGGGTAGGCATCTTTCCTCATGACCTTGTTTACATTCCTATAATCTACGCAAAATCTATAACTACCGTTCGGCTTCTTTATAATGACGGGGTTGCTACTCCACTCGCTCGCTGATCGCTCTATAATTCCTTCTTTGTACATTCATGCTACCTCTTCTTAAGCTACTTGTAACATCCTCGGCGACATTCGTCGCAGTCGATGTTTAACTGGAGCGACTCCTTGCACGTCTATATGGTGCTCGATTAGACTCGTAGCCTCGGGATCATCTGACGGTGGAGGTAGTATGTTATTCACTGATTCGTCTAGCTGTTTCCTTTCTAATTTGTTTAACTCCGATATTCCTGCGCATTTCGCTGTAATTGACGCCGTTTCGCTGTTTACCGTTAAATTGAATTTATGCCAATCACCGTCGTGCGTTTGCCACATCCCTCTAGCCAGTCTCGTATCAATGTCCCAAATTTTGCAAAAATCCATGCCCAGTGTTGCTTCATGATCCAGGACATCTAAGGAGTGGGCTTGTAGGACGTGGGAGTGCCTATCCACGTTCAGGTTGAGGCGCAGTATTTCCAGTATTTTAACTGTCCCGCCGATCACGCTTCTGACGCTCGTGCTGCACGGTTGTAACCTGGTTCGGTATTTCCGCGTGATGGTTGGTCCCATCAAAGAGATCATAGCTCCGGGATCGAACAATGCGGTATAGCATTCTTCACCTAATTCGATTTTCAGGAAATGTCGGTTATCTGTGCTCATTCCCGCTGCAAATTCCATTTCCGGCTCTTCGCTTCGCGTTATCTCTTCGCTACCCGATCCTCTGGTGAATCCTTTCCTAATTCATATTCTTCAAGATTCTCACTTGTATCTAATCTACTCTCTATTTTCGCTACCATCCTTTGGAATTCGCTTATCCTTTCATACGCCTGATTTTCATCCATATCTACTTCTATATCGTCTTTTCCACGCTGTTCCATTATCTCGTAACTATTTTGAACCGCATTATTTTCCTGACTAATAATTTTCCCATTATCTTCATTTATTTTGGAATTTTGTATTCGTAATTTCTCTAATCCTTGTTTTAATGCTCTTATATACACGTTATCGCTGCTCTATTTGCGTTTTCCCTCCCTAGTGGCGAGACCGCTCTTAGGGTTAGCCATTTCGTCACCATTAAGCTCAGGAATCTTCGCTTTATTTTCCTACTCATAATACTCAGTCGCCTGTGCCTCGGTAACGTATCTCCCTCCGTTCTTTTCGTATCTTTGTTCCATTTCCCGTGAATTTATTCCTTTTTCTCCGCACCTTTGGACGACTGGGGGAGCGACGCTTTGGATAGCTCCCTCGCACTGCCGTTTCCCAGCATTAAACGGATATGCGCGCAGCTGGCGCAGTTTTTAAAGACAGTTTTCATCTGTCCGCATACTTGGCACGTCTCTTCCGTCACGGGTGGCTTTAGGTAACATTCATAGGCACGGTGACCCATGACTTTACAAATATAGCAGCTTCTCTTCGGACACTCTGTCGCGTGGTGTCCTACTTCTCTGCACTCGTAGCACGTGCCGATATAAGGTCCACCTGACGCCCGGGGCGCGTACTGTTGCTGATCCCGTCTGAATTCCCTAGGTGAGTTCCCGTAATTCCCGCGGGACGCCGTGTATCCCTCGTTGCGCCGCAGTGGTATATAGTCGTGATGCTGTCGTTCATCTTGCCAGCTCACTCCATTCCGAGAGCGTTCGTCCCACCTAGGTCGCTGGTGTTGCCAATTGTCCGTTTGCCGTGCGTTGGACGATTCCAAATATTCGCTTGTGACATCTGCTTTCCTTTCGTTACTGCAGCATAGTTCTCCAGTTCCGAGTAGTACGTTCGGCACTGTACGTGTTACCAGGGAATCTGTTCGTACTGCGGCCGGTATCCCGGTTTCTCTCGCGCTCGCCACTCGATTATCTACGTGTTCTCCGGTACTCTTACTCTTGGACGATTTCTTTGCTTTTCTCTTTATTCGTCATTTTTCTTTATCGCTACCACCACTCGTCGCAGTGTCGTCAGTGCTAATGGCGGCATTCTTTAAGCTCCGAGACGTTCTTGAACATCCGGCTTCGGGGAATCTCATTTTATTCCGTGGACGCGGTGGAGTGTAGCGGTTATTCAGATCCTGCTGGCGTTCCCATCTCTTCTTATACTTCTCGAGGTCTGCAAGGGTCCTTATTGCCTTCTCGCACATGAAGATCTGGTACTCTGGTAGCAAGTTTCTATCAGCTACCTCCAACTGCGTCTCTTCGGACGGTGGTTGTCAAAATTAGCTGACGATGTACTGGAAGCACGAAAGATCCTTAGAGATCTTCTCTCCTTTGGCCTGCGTTCTTCCCCACAGTTCGTCCTTCAAGCCCTCTTCGTCCCATTCGCCGATATATTGAATTCTAAACGCTTTCTTGAATTGTCGCCAGGTCGTGATTCTATGAACCTGCGTGCGGTACTACCAGCTGGCTCCCTTAAGGGGGGCACTCTACCTGGAACTTTGAAAAAATCGATTTTTTTTTTTTTTGCTTCAATCTATTCCTATACTATCTGAGAATATTATCTCGAAGTTTCAAGGTCGTACTGATAACAGTTTTGAATAGATCGATCCCGAAGCCGGTCGGCGCCGAGCCGCGCCAAGTGATCGTGACTACGCCGGTCACGCGTCGACGCCGGCGTGGTATTTCTTATCTGCATTGTCTTTCTATCGACTCGTACCGGTTTTCCAGGATTTTTCGTTGTTTGCCTATGTGGCTTTAGAAATTTTGAGGGTCATACGAATTGGTTGTGGGTGTGCGAACTGATAACACCGTGGACTACAATCCCGAATTTTCTCGTGCCAGTCCTCCTCCGACATTCGATCTTTGACGAGCTTCAAAATGTATCGGCATAAAGGGAGTCGTGAAAAAGCAAATGCTTCGCGTTCGCGAAAAAGAAAATTCCATGGTAATCAATTTTCCGGTACCAACGACGTTAATAGTGTTGCTGAAGCCGTCCCAAACGATAGTGCAAAGGCGCGAAAGATGAAAAATGCTAGCGCGAAAGACGTGACTGTAAATATTTCGCACGGCTACCGGATCATTGACTTTTTGACAGTTTTTGGTGCATTATCTCAGTTTCTCGTGTGCGGACAGTGCAACCAACCTGTGACTTTCGCGGAAAGTGGACAACAAGGTCTCGGTTTCAAAATTGTTGTCTCGTGTGTGTGTGGTCGTAGGGAGATATTTTCCGGGCCGTTAAATCATGCGGGATTTGAAATAAACAAGCGAATCGTACTCGTTACGCGATTACTTGGCATCCTGCGAGAGGGGCTGAATTTCTTTTGTGGCTTCATGGACATATGCAAAGGACTCTCAAGTGGCGCGTACAAAAATGCTGTAAAACATATTCATGACGCGGTGAATACCATGTTTAATGCATTTTCCAAGAAAGCTGTTGAAGAGGAAAAAGTGAAAAACGCAGAGAATGGCAGGTGTGAAACACACCTCAAAATTTCAGGGGATGGGTCATGGAAGAAGCGGGGGTATACTTCGCTGTACGGCGTCACGACTATCATCGGCTACTATACCGGAAAAGTTTTGGACCTAGTTGTAAAAAGCTCGTATTGCCAGGCCTGCCATTCTTGGAGTTCAAAATAAGGTACACAGGAGTACGAAGAATGATTCGAGACGCACCAAGAAATATGTTCAGAAAACCACGAAGGTTCCGCCGGAAAAATGGAGGTCGATTCAATAAACGAAATGTTCGCGCGGTCCGAAGAAAAATTCGGAGTGAAGTACTTGAACTACATCGGTGACGGCGATTCAAAAACGTACGTGAATATTGTGAAATCGAATCCCTATGGTGACGAGTACCCTGTAGTGAAAAGTGAGTGCGTGGGCCACGTTCAGAAACGTATGGGTACGCGGCTTCGAAAAATCAAGCAGGAAGCTAAACTTGGAGGCAAAGGACGTTTAACGGAAGTTCTTATCAAGAAATTAACAATTTTTTACGGTTTGGCGATCCGGAGGAACTTGCAGTCAGTCGATGACATGAAAACTGCTATTATGGCCACTCTGGATCACTACTGCTCGACCGACAAGCAGCCGAAACATCAAAACTGCCCCAAGGGCACGGACAGCTGGTGCGAGTGGCGCAAATCGGAGGCGGCTAGAAAACTCAAGTCCTACAAACATCCTGCTCGTGTCATTCTGCCGGAGATCGAAAAACGCATTCGTCCCATATATAAAAACCTTTCTAGAGACGAACTTTTAACGAAGTGTTTGGGAGGACACACACAAAACGCGAACGAGTCGTTCAACGCTACGGTGTGGCGTCTCTGCCCAAAACATTTGAATTCAGGCCGAAAAATTGTCGAAATCTCCTCTTTTATGGCTGCCGGGATGTTCAACGAGGGCAACAGTGCAATTTCAGTGGTAATGGAGCTGCTTAATTTAATCATTGGGCAGCAATGCAAAATGTACGCCGACCAGAGTGACGAGACACGACTCCTCCGCGCGGACCGACGCCACAGCGACTCTGCTAAAGAGGCTCGTACTGCTCGAAGAAAGGCACGATTGGCGGAAAACGAGTTTAACGAGGATTCCGAGGGGTTGCTGTATGGTCCTGGCATAGCTGACTCAAACATCATACTCGTGAGTTCTAACTGATAGCATTTTTTTCCGACCGAAAACTTTGAAGCGCGTTTTTCTCAAAAACTCTTTTTTATAGTCGGTAATCACGATTGCGAGTACACTAATTAACGTAGAAGGCTCGGTGAACACTCATTTTGTAGATAATAGTTTACACAAGTGCGTGAACCTCTAAAATCAGCATTAAAAAATTATCAACACAATTTCTCAGTTACTAACAACAACACAAAAACAAGCGAAATTGAACTTTTTTTTTAAAATCATAAGATATAATTGCGATAATTTATTATTTTGCAATATTTTAGAGGTTCAGGCACTTAAGGCATGTTTCTTCTTTAAAACAAAAAAAATTGCATGTGTTTCAGATAATTGGTTCAGGCTGTGGAGTGATTACCGCGAAAATCGATTTTCCGGAGGACCCTCAGAAGATAGCTGCTGCAGCCGCCATTTTGAAAATTTATTAAACATGTATAATCAATAATTATAGTTTAAACTACTATATAAATATACGTTGATCCTTACGAAGCTGTCTCATTGCTTTATTGCTGAAAAAAAATTCATAAAATCGACCATTTTTTGAGGCTCCAGGTAGAGTGCCCCCCTTAAATAAAATGCACGGTAGTGCATTTAGGAGATCTTCATCGTGCATCAGCCTACTATTCCGACAATCCTCCAACCTAGCCAAGAACTCTTCCGGAATGTCCTTGCCTTCACTGGTAAAGCTAAGTTTCCAATTCTGTAAGATTTTTAAGCTCCGTAGGCTCTGAACAAGTGCATCGCTGCCTTGCCGCCGATCGCGAATACTTGATCTCTGGTTTCGCGTCGATTCTCTATCTCTGCTATTCGCTTTTCGCTTAGAAGTTTCCTGTCTTTCCGACTCGTTGTGTCTTTGTTTATCTCTCTGTCGCCGTGAGTTATCGTCTTCGGAGGAGGAGTTTTCCTTCCTTGGTTGCCACTTCTTCTTTGATTGTACAGGCTGCCACTGACCTTCCTCGCTATCGGATTCGCTATTGTAGTCGTATTCGTATCCATCGTTTTTCTTGTTTCGGTGTTTCTTCTGTCTTATATCTCCATTGTTTTTTCCTTTATCTTCGGTTCTTCGGATATTACGTTTTCTGGTACTATCTTCGCTGCTAGAACTATCTACACTATCGTATATATCTTCACTTTGCCGACTTTCCACGCGGGGTTGCTGGTTATCTCCTTTACCTTCCCGTTGCCTTCCCCGCCCATTGTATTCGTTGCATTGTTTTTCTTCGCTGGTCTACCTTCCTTGTTCTTTTATAATCTTTGGTAGTTTTCTTTGGCTTTTATTTACTCGCGGCTGTTCCACATCGCGGTTCTGCGGTGTGCTTTGTTGTAGGTCTATTGCATTTAAGGAATTAATTAGCTTGTGATATTCTTGCACGGAGTCTTCGTCACTCGATTCCTCTTCGTTGCTGCTTGACTCGTAGGTTTCTTCTTTAACATTAGCCAGTCTTGTCGGTTCAAGTTGACGCGGTTCCGTTCCCTTTGATGTACTCGGGATGATCTGTACGTGTAGTGGATGTCTAGTCGCTGTTGGTGTGTAGTTCGAATCCGGTGATGCATACTTAGGCGCTGCTGCTGGAGTTGCGTCACACGGTAACGAACCCATCCTCCAGTTCATCTCCTCTCTCCTTAACAACGTCTGCACTGTGGGTCCAAAGGGTAGATGAGTAGCTGCCTCGTGCATAGTGAACACTCGCTGGTCCACTCGTATCGACGGTCTGGGGATGGCACAGGACGTGATCAGCTGCATAGCTGTTGGTTCCATGCTCGTACTGTACGTTGTGGTTGACGTCGTACGCGTCGTTGTAGACGACACGGTTCCTACTGTCTCGATTGTCGGTTGATTACTATACTGCACTTTAGGTTTGTTGCTCCTAATCCCCTCCGTCGCTGCTATCGAGTCGACGGCTTCTGATGCCGCTTGCACCTTTGGCTTCCTTCTTCGCTTTTCCTTTGGTCGTACTACCTGTGGCTCTTCTCTAGAGCACGACATCACCAAGGCGGAGGTCGATACAGGGAGTTCGGCCCCTCTTTCATCGATCTCAGGATCCCACTCTACCTCCCCGCACAGCGTCCTCCTTATCGATGAACGCAGTAACCTCGTCCTTAAGGTATATAAATCCCCACGGCGGCTAAGTCTATCTTGATCCAGGCATTCAATGATCGCTTGTGGTTGTAATTTGTTGATGGATCTTCCCAGTTGTCGCGCTTCCCTAGATTCCTTCAGAATGTCCTCTACTCTTCTTGATGCCAATTTGTCGAGAAAAAAAAAAACTTAAATGCCCTTCTACCTTTTCAAGCTACTGTGCCAAGAAAAGCCGTAAGATAGATGCAAAAACCAAGGGGTAAAAAAAAAACAACAAACAAAAAAGTTCCTACTACTAGAGAAATAACATGGGACGCGGTGGTCGATTGAAAATCTCACAACAAATAAAAAAAATATACAAATGAATTCAATTTATCGGTAACCAAAAAAGGAAAGATCTAATTTCACGCGTAATCGAATAAATAGGTACCGGAAGCAAATTGAGTAACACGCAAGGATACTTCCCGAAATCTTCTTATTCATTTTAATGTTCCCGTTTTTTTTCTTTTTTTTTTTTTTTTCTTAACTCGCGAAAACCAATAACCCACCAATTTCTACTCACGCACTGACTCAACGTACATTCGGGAAGAGAGAGTAAAAAAAAAAAAAATCCTTGAATTATTAGATATTGGTGTCGAATTTACTCGCGGTTGTATTGGTTTCCAAAATTCACTATAATTCTCTTATTTTATTTCCAATAATATTTCAAAATGTATTTGATATCTCCCTATGTTATTTCGAAAATTTATTTCTAATCTTCGGTGTCGTATTGTCTTGTTTGTCCTTATGCCCTCTTGGTTCAAGTTAGCTTACTTGTAAATATTTTTGACTCGTAACATTTGTAGATAATATTCTTTATCTTCGTGATTTTCAATCACTGCTGGTTTTATTTCGATTATTATTATGAACGATAACTTATTAACTTTTTGGCGCTAAGTCGAACAAAAACGTTAGCGCAAGCCGCAAAACATACATATATACAGATGTAAAAAAAAGAAAAATCATGATATTAAAATTTATAATGTTATTAAACTATTTCGAAATATAAACATGCATATGATCATTATATATTAAGTTTAAATATCATTTTATTTCGCTACGGGTGTTAAGGGGGAGGGGGGGATAACGTTGGCAATTACACGTATCGCTTCAATGTTACCTCTGCTTTCTCTCTCTCTCTCATGTACGCACGCTATTTATGTAAAATTCATTTCAATCTAGAATCTCCGGATGTTACAATCGAACCAAAAAAATTTGTTTATTTTCACCAGATAGAATGTCGTGTTCGATAAGTTTAAAATTCTAATTCATTTCCAAAAAAAATATTATATTTTTCTCACACATCCATTCACGCTGTTATTATACAGTTCGCAAAAGCAAAAAAAAATTTTCTCATTCGTAGTTTCACACTCCGCAAATAATTCTATTATCGACTTTCAAAAAAAAAACTTTAATTTCTCAAATTTTTCGCTGACTTATTTCTTTTAGTTTTCTCGTGGATCGCATGTCACCAAAAGATTTGTTTCCTATTTAGTGCCCCACGTCAGGCGCCATTTTGTAACGTTGTGACCCGTTGCGTTACAAATGGGTACATTTAGAGTTAATTAATGTGGGTTATCGAGCACCAGGCAGTAGGCTTCACTGCCGAATAAAAGAAAAAGATTTCGCGAAATATAATAGAATTACTTTCAGAGAAGGTTCCACGGAAAACTGGTCGCGCAAGTTCGCGGCCGTGTCGGCGACATGTTCCAATACGAACGAAATGAGGGGAACGTTCGTCCAAGGATTCACAAAGAAAAAAAACGCACGAAATCTCACAGTAAAAATTTTTAATTTACTGATTATGATTACATAAAACTATATAAATTTTTCCCCCCTTCCCCCGCTACTCTCACACACATCAACGCACGCCGCGTCGCTGGTTCGGAATCTTAATCACTCCCTTATACCACTTTCTATACAAACTAAAACCTCACCTAAGCCCGGATTTTCAATTTATTACGATGCGACGCTTCCTGATCGCTGAAAACTCGGTGATAATAATTTAACGTAAGGAGAACTGCACAATCAAATATCGGTACGTCACGGAAGGTCGTTAATTTAATTTCGAAATTCACGACCTCTTGTACGGTACTCCCGAGACGCGGTGAATTCACTTGAGGGGAAGAGAGAGAGAAACGGCGTGGCACAGGTATTACCTTCTCCTTTAACTCACCATGCGGACCATTGTGACTTGACTCCAAAGTGGCTTTTTCTCCCAATAACCCGGTATATCCAAGATGGAAAGTTTTTTGATCCGCCTCGATCCTCCGCTCTTCTTCTTCGCTGTATCTCGTTCGTCGCCTCGGAACCTTTTAAGCCGACAAAAAAAAAGTATTGCGTAGATGGGTTTGAAGTAGCAGTGTGATGGTACTATCCAAAGCCTAGGCGAGAACTGCTTCAAAGGTCGATTCTTCTTATTTCCGTGAAGACGGAAGTCGTGGTAATTCCATCTTTCTCGCTCCTATTGATTTTGATTGGCGCTGCCGTTCGATTTTTCACTAACGTAGTTATTGATTGCGATCCATGTAATAGAATTACTTCTTTCACTAATTGCTGCTGCCCTCTGCAAAGCAGCGTGGTTTTAAATGCCTTATCTGATAGACTCGGAGAAATGGCGCTGTTTACCGTTTACCCGGTCTTTCTAGTATTAAAATGGCCGAGAGGGAGCGTGTACAAGAGTACGTTAGTTGCGCATGCTTATTAATATTGTAGTGTGGAGTATACGCGTACGCGCTTGATGGAGCAAGCGCCTTTATTGCGCTTGCTCTCCCTCTCCATCTCTCTCGCTCTTTCGGTCAGACCACCGGTTACTAAACAACCGTGTCGCATTATTCGCCCAAGATATGTATATTTTCGGCATCGGTCCGCGTCTCGTTCACACATAAATTTTTAAGTTCATTAGTTTAAACAATTATACTTTGTGCGCGAGAATCGCGTCATATTTTAGAAAAATTTTCCCTATTTTTTATAAATATAATATTTTATATATTATATGTTTTATATTTTTTTTCTTTTAATCTTTTCACTTTAAAAATTATTTGACTTGTGTTTTTATTCATTAGTCTTATTATTTTATAAAAATTATTTTTTTAGGTGTGCATATCCAAAAATTATAATTCAAAAATTTTTGTAAACATATAAATTACATGATTTGCAAACCTTTTCAGTTCTTATATTTGTGACGTGGTGTTTTTGCACCAGTCACATGAGGAGGCCAAAGCATAGCTTGTAAGCCTCCTCGTAGCCTGCGATACCCCCTTTTACAATCGAGGCAGTCTCGCAGGACTGCCACGCGTAGCTCTAACTATAATAACAGCCACGCAGGGCTATGCATACTGTACCTTCCCCAGGTACATGGGCTTGGAGCTCAAGTAAGGCTCCAGCGAGGAGCCAGTCTTAGGAGCCCATAACTAATCGATGGCAGTGCTCGCACACACTGCAGCAGGGTTCCTTTCCAAGCTCTCTCTGTCCTTGTCGTGGTTCCCGTACCTGTAACCTCCTAGACAGTAGTTATAAGAAGAAGAAAATAATAGTAGCAGCTGCACCTTGGAAGGGAAGTACAAGCTGCCACACAACACCATAGGAAATAGAAAGAGGAGGCTAGGAGGCAGGCAACGACACTTAAGCACCGCATCTACGTGCAAGTAATAACGTACCTGGAATTGTCTAGGAGCGTTGCCTCGCTGCCGCTGCTAGCAGGCCATCACTGTCCCTGACACCGTCACTTCGCTTTCTTCACCGCTCATCGTTCGATTCGCCTGCTGTTGATCCGCCGCAATGGCGCACATGGAAAGGAGAGAGAAGAGACAAATTAGTCGATGCCTACCAGCCATGGAACGCGTCGACTTACATAGATTTCCCCGACATCGGATTTAGATTCTCGCCGCTCCAGAGAAAATAGAACAACACTGGCACTCGCGAGCGGATAACCTACATAAACGCGCAATGCTGGCGCGCGGTAGTATCAACTGCCTACAGCGCTTAACGTGCGCGGCGGCTGCGGCGCGTAACGTATTTTACACGTACGTTGCACCGGCGCAGACCGCTTATCTAAAAATCCGCGCTCGCGAAGGTGCCACGGTGGAATTCCGCGTTCACTCCGTTCGAATCCGTTTGAGCAAAAAGTCACGATATTAGCGATCAGTAGACACTCCGTCCAGTGCCATAGTCGCGATCATTAGCCTTCGTCGTTCGACTCCGCATTCGCGTTTGATAAAATAAAGACGAGCCTGTACGAGCTGGCGGATCTTCTTTTTTAGTCGAGAGTGTTGTAGTATACGAGTATCTGGTAAGTCCTGAGGTGCAGTGGCTGTTACCAGAAGGCATTCCTTCAATGAATCATCCCCGTTTCCTACCCGGCTGTGTGTGTGCGACCGCGACGCGTGCTACGCACAATTTTGGGAGAGTTTAGCTATTGTATGCCCATGACCGCTCTATCCGTAAGCTAGCCGGCGGACGTAATTGCTGCGCACAAAACCGCGCTTTACGAGTGTAACTAGCACCCTGGGCTCGCGTAAAAACATGATCATTGTTGTATTTAGTAAATATTAAGATCAAATAAATGTGTTCGTTTTGTTCATTTTTAAGTTCGTGATTTTTAACCTACTCTTTGCTAGTAAGCAACCCGCCCGCTTCCCCCTACATTTGTATGCCACCCTGATCCCCAGTGGCGTTATATATTATAGAATATTGTTTGTTAAAACAATTTTTTTGACTAAGAGTTTGTTTAATCTCATGAGGTCTTGTAACAGATGATGTTTTCTTTTTTAGCCCTTTTCGTCCGAAAAGACCCTTAATTTTGCCATTTTTCATCGCGTGAACTTGCAGAGAAAAAATTGATAGATCTCTTCCAAAATTTATATTCTACTGTATTCTTGTCTGATCTTTTTGGTTCTTCGGTCTATTTTTTGTTATCACCCGTCATTTTTACTATATAATGGAAAATATGCCAAAAAATCGCAAAAATTTTTATTTCTCTTTTATATTATCATAATTTTGAACATGAAAGGATTATTGGATCGTATCTGACTTTTGGATTTAGTGGCATAAATTTTTTTATTAGAAGTTAGAATTGGTTTAGTGATAAAATTTAATGGTTGATCCAATATGGCGGCGTTTTGGCGAAAAATTTTATTTTTTCTTATTTTTTCGGATTTGTTTCTTTATGAATCACATATATTTTATTTATATGACATAAATAAATGTGATAACAATTATGAGGTAGCATACTAAAAGAAATTCAGTATGGTGACTGTTTTATTGTCATTTCAAGTCGATCTAACGTCCGATACCGTAAAAAACGTATCTAAATATTTATTAGAGATCAGATCTACAATAATAAGAAATTGTTTTGTTATTTTTAGACTTTTTTTAATTTTCTTCTTGTTTTTAATTTTTTCTTCTATTTAATTTATTATTTTGGTTATGTAATTTTTTAAATTAATTTCGACAATAATACTTTTTGCAATCAATACAAAATCTGATGATTTGAAATTCTCATCCTTCATAAGAATTTATACATCTATGTTTCGATTCTTATTTATGTCAGAGCAAATCATAGTATTTTGAACTGTTACTTCATGATAGGTATCGTTTTCTGTTATCATCAAAAGGTATCTTGTTTCTCAATACATTCCATAAATAAAAACGTGGTCATCTTTTAACAAATTCCAAAAAATATTTCTCTAAAAATTTTACTGCATAAAAACGTCAAAACGAAAATTTTTTGAAGATGCTGCCAGCACACTATCCAATTTAGATAATATTGACAAACTGACAACTGTCGATGACGAAAGTGATACATACCGCATATTACCTAATTCCGATAACTCTGGTGTATCTAACTCAGATGAGTTGAGATGATGAAATTTTCGACGAAAATGATATTGCTTTTCTAACTATGTTATATGAATCCATTGTTATCAAATTTACGTCAGTATTACAGTAAATCAAAGAAAATTACATGCTAATCATGTTTATTCATGGATTGCTGGAGAATAATTTTATTTTGAAGATTTAAACAATGACTTACTACTCAGTAATAAAATTAAAAAAAGCAATTTGCAAAAGCACACCTGTAAATTTATTCAAGCTTTTCTTTTCCTCCAAAATAAAAAATTACATTATCAACGCTTCCTATGAAAATGGTTTAAAAGTATCTATTGAAGAGCTGAACACCTTCATTAGTATTTTGTTGCAATCAGCGTATAATATTCGAACGCATCAAAATGATTATTGGTCTAAGGATCTCAAACTAAAGTGTGATATTGTCAGTTTAGCAATGGCCTGAGATAGGTTTATTAAAATAAAATCGATAATTTAATATGTTGTAGCAAACAAAAAAAAAAGATTTTGATAAGGCATAAAGAGTACGCAAAATTATAAACTTAGTTCGAAAAATATTCAGCAGCTTAGATTTTTTTTAACAGCCCTTGCAGTAGACGAGATGATGGTAAAATGTATTGGCCGAAAAACTCTGAAAAAATATTTACCTTCCAAACCTGAATCGGTACGGCATAAAATTATGGGCTCTGTGTGTAGCTAATGGATATTTATACAATTGAAATATATATTGTAGTAAGAAAAGTGCCAGAGTAAAAAAAAAAAAATTGTCCTCGTGTCCTCTTGAATCAAGAGTTGTTTTGCAAATGGTAAATCAACTTTGAAAAATTTTCACCAAAGAAATCATTTCAATACCATTTGTATTTTGATAATTTTGTTATGAGTTCTGTTTTATTTTCACACTTAAAAGAAATTGGTTTAAGATCTACAGGTACTTTGCGTAAAAACAGGAAAAGGAAGAACATAAATTTGAAAAGAAAGCTATCAGAGGTACATACAAAGTAAGTTATGATCAAAATAGAGGTATAAATTATATAAGTGTAATAGATTAAAAACAAGTTTTTCTACTATCTACAGCAACAACTGTCAACCCTACGTTACTTATGTAAAAATATTCATCTAACGCCAAAATCAAAGCAGAATAACTTTTGCATTCTCTATATATGATAAGATCATGGGTGGCGTAGATTTACACGACTATAAATGTAATAGAGCTTCGATAAAATTCAGATCTAAAAAATGGACACGGCCGATAATCTATATTTCAATAAATTTAGATTCATATAATTTATAAATTCAGATCTAAAAAATAGACATGGCCGATAATCTATATTTTACAATCATCGATTACCAACGCAACGGTCATTTGAAATGAATGCAAAAAAATGTATAAAAGATAAGCCCAATAGATATTTGTATAAAAGTAAGCAGAGCTTACATATTTCGTACAAAATTCGATGATACGATCTCACATAAGTACGAACGAAAACGAATATACATTTGTTCAAACGAAAGATGTAAATTACGAACGACTTGATCTTGTGTTAGTTGCAAAAAGTATTATTGTATAAATTGTTTAAACAAATTACATTACAAAAAAAAGAAATAAAAATAGAAAATGAAAGAAAAATTAAAAAGAAAAAGCATAAAAAAAATTGAGAGGGAAAAACAAAAAAAAAGAATTAAAAGCAAAAAAAAACTAAAACGAAAAAAATTAAACAAAAAAAATTAAAAATTAGAAGAAAACTAAGAAAAGTCTAAAAATAACAAAACAACTTCTTATTATCCTAGACCTTCTCATCAATAAGAGTTCGGATACGATTTTTTACGGTATCGGACGGTAGGTCAACTTGAAATGACAATGAAACGGTCGCTATATTAAAGTTCTTTTAGTGTGCCATCTCATTTATGTCATATAAATAAATAATATGCGATTTATAAAGAAACAAAACCAAAAAAATTAGAAAAAATAAAATTTTTCGCCAGAAGAATGTTATATTGGATCCGCCATTTTGAATTTTATCACTAAACCAATTCTATCTTGTATTAAAAACATTTGCGCCACCTAATTTAAATGTTAGACACGATCTTATAATCTTTTTATGCTCAAATTAATGATAATATTAAAGAGAAATAAAAGTTTTTGCAATTTTTTCTATGTAAGTTTACGCAATGAATATAAGTCAAAATTTAGGATCTTCCCGGACGAGACGGATTAAATAACTTTTAGCAATAGCCATACAAACATCTTTGGTTCCAATTTTTTTACTAACACTTGCAACATTGTATAATATAGGAGCGTTGGTGATTGCCATTTGGATATCTCTGATAAAAATGGCCCAAATCCATTTTTTTTATCGAAATGTACGCAAAACTTTATTACAAAATTGGTCGTGAAGATCAATTCCACCCATAAAGTCGTTGTAAGAACCCACAACGATCAGTAGAACCAAATAAATTATCAAAGTAAACATGATAGTTTTGTGAATTACGTGGACTTGTATGGGACAGAAACTGTTGCATCGTCTGAATCACAACACGACTACTAAGAGAAATTTTAGGTAAAATATTACATTTAGCATTTTTTCCACAGTATATATCAAAATCAAACAGATATTCATAAGCACTAGCCAAAATCTACAGTTTTAAACCAAATCTAATTGGTTTGGATTTGATAAATTGATTTAAAGAACATCGCCCAAAATATTTTATTATCATTTCGTCGATCGATAATGCTATCAAAAAGAAACCAAATTGCATATTTTTTTTTATAATATTTGTAAAAGGTCTTACCCGCCAAATTTCGTCCTTCTTATTTTTATCACCAGGTTTATGTAGTCTTATTTTAAATTTAATTAATTTAAATTTTTTCACACCCTTGCATAAGGCTACTGGTTCAGCGCGCGAAAATTCATCTTAAAACCAATAGTCTTATTGAGCCAATCTTTTGTTGAAGATACTAAAAATTAAAATCCTAACAAATTTGTTTAAGGGGTTACCCCCACTTGCGACTTTAAAAAAATCGATTTTTTGTTAATTGCATTTTTTTGAAGTATAAGTATCTAAAAATATGACCTGGAAATTTCAAGTCGATCCGAATAAAATTGACTGAGATATGAGCGTTGAAAGAGAAGAATCCGTTGTGTAAACAACCGGCTAGTCTGACACCTGGCACGCTCGACCCTCTCGACGGTTTCGGTCGATTGTTTGATGACAATGGTCGTATACCTGGCATTTGCAACGTTTATATAATAGACTGGAATTTGTAGAAACGAATTTTCGTTGCCTTTTATCGTTTAAATTCGTCAGTGTAGCTTGAAAGTTCAACTATATGAGAAGTATTTATTTCCGCTGTTCACAATATTATAAGCGCAGTTTTTATTCATTTTACATTTAAAAATGAATAGAAAAAAAGGTTCGTGAGAAACAAGAAGCAGTGAAAATTTACGGGAATCTCGACCAAAAAAAAGGAAGGGTATTTTTAACCTGAACCTGGCCGAATCGGAAACTAAAACTTTCAGCACGTCTGCGAAGAAACTGAAAGATAATATTGATATGACTGTGAATCAAAGCCCGAATATTGAATATCGCATTTTAAACTTTTGTGTTGTGTTTGCTGCAATTTCAAGTTTAGTGAAGTGCAAAACGTGTAATGAAAATATTAAATTCGAAACTGCAAATGCAAGAGGACTAGGCTTCAAAGTCGTTGTGAAATGTGACTCATGTGCAGATAATTTGATACCATCTTTTCCTTTTGTGGCACATTCGTATGAAATAAATCGTCGATTTATATTTACTATGAGAGTTCTCGGCATAGGATTGGCTGGAGCACAAACATTTTGCGGACTTATGGACATGCCAAGGTTTCTTACCGAGAATATATATTCAATAATTTTAAAAAGTATTTATGAGTCTGTGAAAACATGTGCAAATGTAATATTTAAAAAAGCCGTACAAGAAGAAATTGAAAATACACCTAATACAGCAGAAGATGCAACTTCCAAATTAATAGTTTCCGGAGATGGATCCTGGAGGAAACGAGGATATTCGTCGTTGTTCGGAGTTACATCAGTCATAGGCTACTACAGTGGAAAAGTACTTGATCTCGTGGTAAGAAGCGCGTATTGTAAAATGTGTGAATCGTGAAAACATAAACTAAATGATGCGGAATACGAACAATGGTACGAAACACATGAAGATAACTGCAGTGCAAATCACGAAGGCTTCTCGGGAAAAATGGAGGTGGACTCTATTATCAAAGTCTTCAAGCGTTCAATAGCAAAATATAATGTCCTGTACCGTTACTATATTGGAGACGGAGATTCGAAGACGTACACTGGGCTATTAAAGTCTCATCCTTATGACGACGTAAAAGTTATAAAAAAAGAATGCATCGGACACGTCCAAAAGCGCATGGGATCCCGTCTTCGTAATTTAGTAAGAAAAAAACAAAAAGCTTGGTGGTAAAGGACAGCTGACAGAAAAATTTATTGACAAGCTCACTGTGTACTATGGACTTGCTATTCGACGCCATTCTGCTTCTGTTCACGATATGCATGAGGCAATATGGGCGACCTTCGATCATTACAGTTTAACCGATGCAAAACCACACCATGAGAGATGTCCAACCGGTGAAGAATCGTGGTGTTCATATCAACCAGCTCAGGCGAGAAACGAGGCTTTCCAACACGATTACAGACCACTTCCATCAAATGTATTGAATGCCATCAGACCTATATACGACGATCTGAGTAAAGAAACTTTACTTGAAAGATGCGTCGGTGGCTTCAATCAAAATAACAACGAAAGCTTCAATCAACCTATTTGGAAAATCAGCCCAAAAATCGTCTCGAGTGGAGCAATCGTTGTAAATTTAGCAGCTTATATTGCCGTTGGACTATTCAACGAAGGTTCAAAATCATAATTATTTTATTTGAACTCAATTGGAGTGAGCTGTGGACACAACGCGCACGAATATGCTGATAAAATGGACGAAGCACGGATTGCACTGGCAGAGAGACGTGCGGCTGAGAGCACTCGTAAAGGAAGAATGTTACGAAGGCAACACCAAATTACCGTTTTGCAAGCGGCATCGTCGGCGGAAGAACTTCTGTATGAACCCGGAAGAGATGACTCTATGTAAGCTTACAAAAAAATTATTTTCTTTGTGTGAACTGAAATTAAAACTATAAACGCGTTTTTCTCGAAATGGCATTTCTGAAGTCGGTGACCAAGATTACTTAAACACTAATAAATCGATCTTCTTGAAATTTTGCAGGCTTATTTAATACATAAAAATCTAGTTTTTAATCGTTCGATTTTTTGTTTTGAAAGAAAATGGCTGTTTTATAGCCAAAAAACGGCCGTTTTTTTTCGTCAAAATCTAACCATTAACTTTGACTGTCCGTCATTTTGTGAAAAATAAATATTTTTCTAAATCCTTTGATTAAAGACTAGTTTATACTTATATTCAACTAAATCTATCCACATTTTCTGTTTCAGATAATCTACTTTCATGTAATAAATGTGATAATTCAGATTCCAATTTTTGGACTGTTGTTCTCAATACATGAGGTCGTGCGTTATCATGAAGCGGTATTACTCAATCCCTGTTGACAAGCCCAGGTCGTTGGACTATCAATTTCTGATACATTTCATCCAGTTGAGCACAGTGTTTCTCAGCATTGATGGTTTCGCCAGGTTGCAGGAACGAATAGTAGATAACTCTAGCTACAGATCACCAAACAGTTACTACTATTTTCTTTGGATCAAGGCTTGGTTTCGGCACGTATCTTGGCGCTTCATCGGCATCTAGCCATTGGGCTGATCGACGACGATTATCGTATGAAATCCATTTTTCATCGCAGGTCACAATTCGGTGCAAGAACGGTTCCTTTTTGTTGCAGGAAAGAAGAGAACTTAAAATCTCTATTCGACACGTCATGTTTTGCTCGGTAAGATCATGCGGAACCCATTTGTCAAGCTTTTTCACTTTTCCACGTTGTTGCAAGTGGCGGCAAACTGACAAATTGTGAACGCCTAATTTCTCGGCAAGATCCCTTAAGGTTTGGCGGGGGTCAAACTCCACTAATGCACGCAGCTCGTCGTTATCGATCGATGGTCCTGGGTGTCCACGTGGTTCATTTCCAAGGTTCATATCTCCGGATCGAAATTATTCGAACTACCGCCAAGTGGTTCGTTTGCTAACTGTATCAGGCCCAAATGCGCTGTTGATATCCCATGTTGCTTCCGTTGCGTTGTGCTCTAATTTAAATTTGTATAGTAAAAGTAGCCGTTTTTGGTTCACTTCCATGTTCACTTTCTCTTTTTGTTTTTACGATCACTATAAAGTGCAAAACAGAAATAACTCCATAAACCAAGGTAGCAGTATTTATACTTCAATATGTCATATCATTAGCGCCACCTTGTGCCAACATAATACACTAAAATTGCAGCCAACTTTATGTCATTGCTAAATCGGCCATTTCTTTTGCAGCAACCTGATAAAACTTTAAAACTTATTGAAAAAAGCCTTTATATATTATATATTATATATATTGTATGATCAATTATATTCTAATCAATGATGTACTAATTCAAACTTGATTTATTGTGAACAATTATATTTTTTAACTTGCAATGTAAAAGTCTTCAGAAATTTTATACAATAAAATTTTTTTGTATTATCTTAGTTTTAGTTATGAGATTAGAAAAGTATGTTTTTGTACATTAAAAGACAGGACATTATTAAACTTTTTACGAACAAGATTCTGTAGCAAATTTTAAATTGACAAAAAGAATAAGGAGTGTCTACGGTTAAATCATACAAAGTTATATTATTTGAAGTTATAGAATGACCATTATGGTATGTCTTCAAATCATTGTAACTTTTTATCCGTTATGTAATAAAAACATTGATGATTTTTTTTCTTGAGAAGTATAATAAATAAGCTATACGAAAAAATTATATAAAACAAAAAGTGTTCAAGATTATTAAAAGAATACAAATGAATTTTTTTAAAAGTTTTTATGTAAATTCCGAATTTTGAAAAATGATTATTTTTTTAATGATCCACCAATGGCTAAAAAACTTTTTAAAAAATTCATACAAATTTTTTGGATGATTCTAAACATTTTTTGTGTTTTAAATTTTTTTCGTGAAGTACAAACTTGTCAAGAAAGAAAATCATGAACTTTTACATAATGCTGTTTCACTAAAACCGTCATTTTAGAAAAACTAAGAAGAAAAAAAAAGTTCTGCACTAAGGTTTTGAAAATTTCAGACATTCGGGCCACGATTTCTGGCAATAATTTGCTCATATAAATGCAGCAACATTGATAAAAATCGATTAAAATAGAAACCATGAAAAATTTGTGACTTTTTTTGAAATGTAAAAATAATAACAATTTTAATTTTCTTTTATAAAATAATTGCCAGATTCTGAAAGAACATTTTCGAAAACTTCCTTTATAAAATTTAAAAAAACAAAATGGATTTGTTTTTCTAACAGCAAAGTGTAGTAAACATTCGTGCACAAATTTGACCTTTTGCGCAATAATGGGTTAAGCTCCTCAATATTTGCTTGTTTTACCTAATACGTTCTTTCTTTAAGATAAGACGTTGTCAAGAGACGATACAGCTGGATATCTTGCTGGCCATTATATCACTCCTCATTGTATATTAACCTGCATGCTAATACTTTATGTTAGTAATTTCCAGCATCTCCTGCGCAATGAACCTCTGTATCATTTTGCTGCTACCAACTCTAATCCTCTACAAGAACCTAAATGGAAAGAACAATGTTTTCTTAATTACTCATAATCTTGGACATTAAGGCTGCTCTCTATGAAGAAGGGCCTAATAATAGTATTATTGATAATGCCGGCCCATACATTCACTTTTTGAGGATATTAACTGATGTGACTATCGATCATCCGTTCAATGTTGGTTTCAATCTAATAAGAATTGTTACGTCTCCTGATACTATCTTTTAGAAAGA
The DNA here is from genome assembly GCA_949987625.1 of Chalcis sispes. NCBI lineage: Eukaryota > Metazoa > Arthropoda > Insecta > Hymenoptera > Chalcididae > Chalcis > Chalcis sispes. The sequence goes on from OX465098.1 coordinate 41,763,697, forward strand.
ACGCAGCTTTAGTAGAAAATACAATGCTTTTCAAAAAATTAGCATCAATATCCATTCTGTTCATCTTTAATTCTGCAAACTCTAAGCGCCTACCAAATGATCATTATTCAATTCTTGTATAAGCTTAACTTCGTAGAGATAAAATTACAGTTTTTTTGTTAAAATTCATGGAATCAAATCATGATATAAATTATGCTGTTGTAATTTTCAAATCGTATTATGTGAATCTTTCTTGATAGAGAAAGCCATATGTAACTGGATTAAATCAGGAGATGCTGTTACTGGACGATCGTATTTATAGAGCTTTTTCACACTGCCTATTTAATTGAATCGTTGTACAGTTTGTGACGTGGTGTTCTTGCACCAGTCACATAAGGAGGCCAACGCGCAGCTTGTAAGCCTCCTCGTAGCCTACAATACCCTTACAATCTTGGCAGTCTCGCAGGACTGCCACATTTAACCCTAAAATAACAGCCACGCAGGGCTGTACATACTCTACCTCCTCCAGGTAAAGGAGCCTGAAGCTCAATTACAGGCTCTAGTGAGGAGCTAGTCTCAGGAGCCCTGGCTAGTCGTGACAGTGCTCGCACACACTGCAACAGGTTCCTTCCCCAGCCCCTTTCTGTCCTTGACGTGTTCATTACCTGCAACCTCTCAGACAGCAATTAGTAATTAGAAGAGGGAAAATATTAGTAGCAGTTGCACCTTGGGAGGAGAGCACAGGCTGCCACATAATATCAAAGGAGAATTGACAAGGAGAGGCTAGGAGGTTAGGAAAGACACCTAAACACAGCACCTCCGTACAAGTGAGTACGTACCCGGAGCGTATATAAAGGAGCGTTGCCTTATCACCGCCGCCGCTAGCAGGCCATCACTGTCCACGGCACCGTCGCCTCGCCTTCTCCACCGCCTATCATCCGATTCGCCTGCTGTTGATCCGCCGCAATGCCGCACATGGAAAGGAGAGAGAAAGGACAAACCAGTCGACGCCTACCAGCCATGGAACGCGTGGACTTACCTGGACTCCCTGGACATCGGATGTAGATTCTCGCCGCTCCGAAGAAGACATAAACAACACGAGCACTCGCGAGCGGATAACCTAAAAGCGCGCTGCTGGTGCGCGGTAGCGTCAACTGCCGACAGCGCTGAGCGTGCGTGGCGGCTGCGTCGCGTAACGTATTTTACACGCACGTTGCGCCGGCGCAGACCGCTTATCTAACAATCCGCGCTAGCAAACGGCAGCTCAGAGAGCTTCTCGTTCACTCCGTTCGGGTCCGTTTTCGCGAGAAGTCACAAGAATGGCGAGCAGTCGACACTCCATCAGGGTCCGTTTTCGCGGAAAGTCACGAACGAAATAGCGCCTTAGAAAAGATGAGCGTGTTCAAAGCAGGTGAAACGTGTTTCTTTTTGTATTCGAGTGCGTGTAAGAGATCTGGTAAGTGCACCCCGGTGCGGTAGCTGCTATCAGGAGGCATCCCTTCACCAAACCGTCCCCGTCCCTTCCCAGCTGTGTGTGCGACCGCGACGCGTGCTACTCGCCATGTTTCCGTCTTTTTGTAGTTTATATGCCCGCGACCGTTCTAACCGTGAGCTAGCCGTGCAAACGGAAGTGCCGCTTAAAAAGCCGCGCTACACGTGTGTAGCTAGCGCCCCGGGCTTGCGTAAAAACGCGAGAGAAAATTGTTGTAATTGACATTAAGTTTGAATAAACGCGTTCGTTTCTGTTCATTCTTAATCGGTTGTTTTAACTTGCACTAGCAAGCAACCCGCCCGCTTCCTTAATCTTTGTACTCCACCCTGATCCCCAGTGGCGTTACAAGTTTTATAAAAAGTCTCTTTTAATACTTGTTCTTGTACTAGCCTAAATAATTTATTAAATAAATCTTTAATATTACCAAATAATCTCTCGTTATCACCCCAGCATCTCATCATCAAAGCAAATAAATTCAATGTTTTTTAAATTATGATAGAGATAATAATCTATTAAACAAGACTTATCAGATTTCTCCATATTAAAAACTCAATACGCAGTGGTTAGAAAAAAAGGTGTATTTCGACTCCTATTTATACATTCTGTTTTTTCTCAATTAAAAATAAAAATGCCATCTCTTTAGCTTCATAATTTTAAAAACAGGTATATCAAGCTCCAGAAAATATTAGATTTCAAAAAAGCTTTTCTATCGAGTTTTATTTTTTTTTGTTTTGCAACATTTTTTTTCGTGCAACATATAGTACATTTGCAGAAGGTCCATAAAAAAGAAATCGTTTTGCGATGACCACCGCTGCTCATAACTGGATCATCTAAAACCAAAAAAAAAAAAGAGATCACTAGATAATTGTATATTGCTCTCGTTTGAAGAGGGGTTTTGGAAAATTTTCATTTTTCAAAAAATGGCGGATATTGAAAGTCAAAATTGTTTTTGACCAAAATTTTGCTCACATTTTCGGCTATAAAAAAAAATATTTATCGCACAGAGAAGTCCTCTGTTTAATCAAGGGATTTATATATATAGAAGAAGTATACAAAATTGCAAGTCGATAAGTTAAGCTGTTCTCGAGCTACAGTGATCACCAATTTTGAAAACATGGTATCGAGAAAAACGTGTTTAAAGTTTTAAGAACGATTTACATGCAGATAAAAATTTTTTTTTAACTTACAATCAATCATTCATTCCAGCACCATAATATGTTCCTTCCTTTTTTTTGTTGGCGGCTTCGGTGGTAATTTTATGACGTCGGCGAGCTATTCTTGCTTCCCGAGTGCAGACTAATGAACGACGGTTAGCTGAGCCGATTCGACTGCAATCTTTCTGCTGCGCATATTCGTATGCGTGCGGTTCCAATTTAATCTCCATCGTGTCGGAAATGGATGATATCTTTCATGTACCCTTATCGAATGTATAGGTAGCGACATGGGCGGCTATGTTGATAGTAGTAAGGCTCGCAGGTAACGTTTTCGGCGTGATTTTCTAAACGCTTTGATTAAAGCTTTCGTTGCTATTCTGTGTAAATCCTCCAATGCATCTTTACAATAATCCGTCGCTTGCAAGACTTTCATAAATCGGTTATCTGGCATGTAAAACTTCTTACAGCAAGGCAGCGTAATCGTGTTTGAAGGACACTAAGTTGTTCTCTGCCTTTGCCTTTTGATATTTGTACCATGAGTCATCACCTAGTGCAGACTTGTCATGCTGCGGCTTCTCATCGGTTGAACTTTTCCATTTTTTCAACCGAATCACAGTTATCACGAATAGCCTTGCCAAAATACTCAGATAATTGATCATTAACCTTTAGTGACCTACATATATACCAGGTGTACAAGTATGAAATGCAAATTTTAGACAACAAATGGTGTACCAATGCTGTTTAAGCTGTTATAATTTGACACTGCACCATTTTATTGCGTCATCAACAAGTTTAGACGCGCATTAGTAATAGATTGAAAAAGTGTGTGCATCGTGTTGCATTTTTATGTTTAATATGTCAAAATTTATACCGAACAAAGAGCATTTGTGGACAGCACTAATTTTTTGTTTTCATTTGAAGAAAACTGCTGCTGAATCCTTTCGGTTACTACGAAAAGCTTATGGTGAACATGCTCCATCGTAAGATACGTTTGAACGATAGTTTCAGCGTTTTGAAAATGGTGACTTTGACGTTGCAGACAAGGAACAGGGAAAACCGCCAAAAAAATTCGAAGATATGGGTTTGCAAGCATTGTTGGATGAAGATGATTCGCAAACACAAAAACAACTCGCACAACAATTAGGAGTTTCCCAACAAGCTATTTCCAATCGCCCACAAGCGATGGGGAAAATTCAGAAGAGCGGTAGATGGGTACCACATGAGTTGAATGACAGGCAACTAGAAAATCGCAAAATCACATGTGAAATTTTGCTCGCTCGGTACAAAAGGAAGTCGTTTTTGCATCGAATCATAACAGGGGATGAAAAGTGAATTTATTTTAAAAATCCCAAACGCAAGAAATCATTGGTAGACTCAGGAGCACCATCCACATCGACCGCAAGACAAAATCATTTTGGCAGAAAGACGATGCTCTGTGTTTGGTGGGACCAGAGAGGCTTGATCTATTATGAGCTATTGAAACTTGGGAAAACGGTTAATACTACACGTTACCAACAACAATTAACCGAATTAAATCGTTTGCTACTTGAAAAAAGGTCAGAATACCGAAAGAGGCAACATAAAGTAATTTTTCTCCATGACAATGCTCCATCACATACGCCAAAACTGGTTCGCGACACATTGGAAGCACTCAACTGGGAATTTCTGCCTCATACGGCTTACTCACCAGATTTGGCTCCTTCTAATTACCACTTGTTAGCATCGATGGGTCACGCACTTACTGAGCAGCGCTTTGATTCCTATCAAGATGTCAAAAAATGGCTCGATAAATGGTTCGCGGCAAAAGAAGAAGATGTCTACTGGCGTGATGTTCACAAATTGCCCGAAAAATGGGAAAAATAATAAAAATTGAACGTGTTATTTTTTCTTTTAAAATCTGCATTTTATACTTGTACACCTGGTATATACACATATAAAATATATTAAAGATCTTTGGAATCCCTTGGGTGGTCGAGCGCAGGTGCCGCTATCTGTCTATTATCATGCGCTAGAGACGACTCTGTTCAAACTTCTATATTTTCGTAAATAACAGTCGATTTTTTCTGATATTTTCACAGAATATTTATGAAATTCGCTACTTTTAGAAAATACAAAAAAAAAATCGTTTTTTTTGTTCAAAATTCTATATGTATCTCGCCCTTTACGACCATAAACTGGCACAAAATAATTACCCTATTGCGGAAAAGTAAACTTCATTTTGAATCTACTTTTAAGACAGTCTACCGAACCCCTTCGATCCTTGCGAACATCCCACCTTTTACAATACTAGCAGAAGAAAGAAGTTAGATAATGAGAACATGGCAAAAATAACTATTGGTCTGGGTAACTAAGCAGGAAAGAAAGAAAAAAAAAGAAAAAGTAAAGGAAGAATCAAGAAAGAAACTTCCAACTAGATGTCAACTAAGATTGAACATGACGTTATACCGAATATAAGGGAATAGGTGACCAGATACAATGAAAAGTTAGTTTGCTCGATTACTTGACGCCGGCCTCCTTGAGACCTAAATGCTTTAATAACTTTCTTCATTCATCCAAACCAATATGTGACTACTGTGGTCGAAAAATAGACGACGAAAAGCCCACAGTCTTCGGATATTTAAAATTTGAAGAAAAAAAAGATGCTTACAGAAAGACTTAAAATCCAAACGTTGACAATTAGCAATACCGTAAGTGTAATGCTCAAAGATTGTAGAGTCTCGTGAGAAATACATCAATATGATAATAAAAACTAGAGAAGAGAAGGAAAAAGGAGAAAACTACAAAATCGACAGCTCTTTGCGAATCCAAGACCTAGGAAGGCTGTTACGTAGCTAATGAAATTCATGTATAACAGAAAAATAAAACAGATTCCTTTAAAGCTACGCTGAAAAAAAGTAACTTGTTAGAGAGGGAGAAAAAAAGAAGTTGAATGGAAGATATAATATTAGAAGAAACGTATATGGTAATATTGCATCTAATTATAATAAAATTATATTTTTACATATAGTAGACTTAGAGAATTCAGTGAAAATTATTTTATTTTTTTTTATTTTAAAGCTACCTAAATAAAATCAAGGTTTAATATTGAGATAAATTAATCTCTACTTAGCATAATGACATTTGTTGTCTTTATATTCAGTTATAAATCAGTTGCTGAATCCCATTTAGCAATCGCAGATGCAATATAAGAATCTTGATTAACTGTTTCTTAACTGTTTTCACGAGAGGAATGTTTGAAAATTTGATTACAATCAACATAAATAATCGTAAAACAATGATTTAGGGCAGATAGAAAAATCATTAATAAACAGTTTAAACAAAAGAGGTCCAAGTATAGTTTTCTGTGGCATCTCATAAACATGCCGTAAATTAGCCAATTGGTTATTCAATCTAAATTACTCTTTTAACCAAGCGTATGGGAAAAATGAGCTGTTATGACTATATATTGGTAGAAAATGATTATAGCACAACATAATTTTATTCAGAATTATTTCCTAATAACACTATAACTACTGAAGCTATACTAATCGTAACGTGCATCTCGCCTATCCAAATACTTGTAAAAAAAAAGAAAAAGGTTTACGAGAACATAAAAAAGCAGCTATTACTATCAATGATTAGGAAAAAATGAAGACGTAGAACCTGTTTTTGAATTTCAATAGATAGGTATTCAGGAGCCATGATTATGTAAATACTTAAATCAGGCGTCTACTTAACATGGTTGCTTTAACTAACATTCTTATTCAATGAAGAAAAAATAAAGGAAGGTAAAAAATTATGAAAAATATCAGAAACAATCAAAACAAAGAGAACGATAGATTGTGAAAATTATGATACTATAAATAACTATTATTATTATAAAAAAATTACTAACCAGGCATCGACATTCAAAAAGGAAACGCAAGAGACCGTAATAAAATAATGTTAGAGATAAGTTATACAGACGAATTCAAAAATCAAATCCGAGCATATGAAAAATTGTTTGCAAAATGCAAAGATCAACTTATAATAAAAAAAGGTGATTTTTTTTATTTTATAATCAGCAAAGGGACGCAGTATGACAAAGGCGTACAAAGTTTATCCGAAAGAAATAAATTACCATAGTTTCTTAACCTAGAATTGGGTAAAATGTTAAACAAAATTTAACATCGGTCTTTCCTGTTTGTCTAAAGTTTCTTTCTCTTTTCATTCTTTTTCTTAACGCTTCCTTCGATTGTAAATACAGTGAAAGAAGCTCATAGTATGACCTACACATGTTTTCTTTCACTTTAAAAATTCGAAAAATACAAGTGCACACCAGCGTTATTTCGATGATATGCCTAATCTGCAAATTCATTACTCTAAAAATCCAACATTTTTTTATTTTTTTTTTTTTCAATATCTTCTATTAGAAAAGAAAAATATTTCATGCATTAAAATATTCTTCCGTTCATGCAATGAACGATATGTTTTGCTTTCACATTAAAATTAGGACAATCATATCTTTATTTAAAACGCATCTCATCATATTTACGAAGGTGAATCAAATATAAACGGTAATTTAGCTATTCTGTTTAGCACGCACCTCCGAACTAGATGATATAGTATGGTGGTTGCTGGTTCATTTATAAAGAGTAAGGGAACCAACTTAGTTAGCGGCCACGCTCGGTACTGTCTTCAGTACAGCCAAGACTGAGCAAGAGGTACATCCGTCTGTCGCGCAATGCATCATCATAAATTGTTAACCAATAAAAGCGTTAAACCGTCGGAAATTTTTACTCGTTTAAAGTTGCAGTTTGGGGACACTACATTGTCTCAGAATCGAGTATATACGTGGGCAAGGGAATTTAAGGGTGGGCGAGAACGTGTTGAGAACGAAAATTATGATCAACGTCCAAGAACAAGTCTTACAGATGACAACATCCGCGTAGTTCGAGAGCTTATTTTATGATCGGTGGTTAACTGTTTTAGAAATCTTGTCAAAAGTGGGTATCAGTTACGGAAGTGCTCAATTCATTATCACTAATCATCTTGATTTCAGAAAAATTAGTGCTCGATGGGTTTCGAGGGTGTTAAGCGGGAATCAAAAACAGATCAGATCGGAGGTCACTGAGAGACTTCTGAATCGATTTCGGCAAGGAGAGGAGGATTCTTTGAGGTGCATTGTCACATGTGATGACACGTGGGTCCACCATTATACCCCAGAATCGAAAATAGCGAGTGAGGTGTGGCGAAGGAAGGATGAAGGCTGCTCAGTAAAGGTCAAAACTCGCCTCTTAGCCGTAAAAGTGCTTGCAACGATTTTTTTTGACTAATAGAGAGTTTTACTCATTGATTTTCTTCGCGATCAACAAACAGTAAATGCAGTCTACTTTTGCCAGTTGTAACAGTCAGCGAGAACCTCCTACTGAAATAAAAGACGAAGTATGCCCATTAGAAAGGTCGTTTTTCTTCATAACAACGGTAGGCCGCTCATCACAGCTTTGACAAGGTAGAAACTGAAAGAAATGGGCTGGAAAACACTCGAATATTCTTCTTATAGTCCAGGTTTGTTCTCCTGTGACTACTTTTTGTTCGCGTCCCAGAAAGAATCACTTAGAGGAAAACTATTCAAAAGCAATAAAGAAGTCGAGCACGTGCGCAATTAGTCGACAACTTGTTCTAAAACTTCTTATGAACAAGCAATATTCAAGCTTCCAAAACGGTGGCAAAAGTGTGTAGACAACGCAGGAGATTACATTGAGAAATGTTAATGATATGGTTTGCGTGTAATATTATTCAATAAATGTATAAAAAAATTACCGTTTATATTTGATTGACCCTCGTAAAATAATATTAGTATTATATTGAGTTATATCTGCCGTCTATTTTTACGTCATTAAAGCTACAAGCTGCACTAGTGATAATCAGGCCATAGCACTTTTTTTTCTTTTTACCCCCGCAACTTTAGTGAAATCCAATTTGCTTCTTGTCTTTTTACACACTATTTTTGTTGACGACTATTGTTATTTTCTTTTATTTATTGTAAATAACACAGGCATACGAAAAAACAAGTTAAATGATCCTGAGGCGTAACATATATATACCTTATCAATTTTGACGTGCTGAAGTTGAATCTGAAGTCAGAATTGCTTCATCACTCTTCAGTTTCTTTTAAATTACGAAAAACCACTCTTTAATGGGAGAAAATCAGAAAATCTTTCTTCTCGCGCAGTCAATGTAAAAGTGTTCTGTATAATACTAAAAAAAATTGTAGATCACAAACTTTTGTGATTTGACTACAAATTTATAAATATATTTGCTAAAACTAATTCTAAAGACAGAATTGCTCCTCTACATTGGGATTTTCTTAAATATAAAGCACTTTCTATAAAAATAATACAAACATTTCAAAAATCCCCCTTTTTAAGCCATCAATTTCAGAGTAGATAGTGTATTACAAAAAAATGTGAAATTAAACCTTCTCACGTTTGAAATATTGTCGGAGGTTCGAACACATTTTACCTTATACAGAATACAAAATTCAAACACAAAAAGACAGAAAAAATATTTTCTCTGACAGAAATATTTATATTCCTCATAATATTCATCAATAGATAGAAGTAAACTTCTATTTACCTTTTGTAAAGTACAATATTCCTGATCAAATCATTTTGACGACGATGACGATGTTTTAGATGGCTAAGTAGCTTTTGTAGATTCCGAAGATGATTCAATTGACTTGAATGAAAATGACAAGGTTATCGTAATATCACCTCCTTCTGAAAGACATGTAGAGACTATTATAAGATCCTCTTCCCAGATAGTGATGAACCCCTACATTAACATCTGCCTAAATTACACTGAGTGTGAACATGTTAAGAGTCCGATAGAATCAATGCAACAGTTCACCCGTTTGTTAATAGTGATTTTGGTGTACAGAATGTTACATCCGAAATCGCAACCACGTATTGTAATATGTAAGTTAAATACACTTTTAAGTAGGCCTCTATATTAAAGCCTCTGAGATGCGAGATACACAGAGAAAAAAATGTTAAAAGTGAAATAACTCGAGTTCAAATTTTAAAGTACTTAAACTTATTTATTCCATTCGAACACAACATACGTCGTGTAATACCTCAATTTAATGTTCGCTAACGAGTGTTGGATGTTGATCTCTATCGTTGTTGCTGGCTTGTACAGGATTCAGCAATAAAACCTCTCGTATTTGAAGTATCCAGCGTGCGAATTGTAGTGAGGGTACTGATGTAGAGGGGATATTGTTCAAAAGCGGTGGACGTGCCATTTTCATTGTGCGTCATGGCTTGGCTTGGTGAGCATCGTGCGTTTGTTGTAGAAGAATTTATGAGTAACGATGGTTCTATGATTAGTACTCAGCGAGCGTTTCGGATACGATTTAAACTTGGCCAACATGATTGTGTCCCGGATAGAAAAACTATTCAACTGTGGGTATTAAACTTTAGAAACAGGTTCAGCACTAAAAATAAAACCTACTGGCCGATCTTGGACTGCAACAGTGCCGGAAAATGTGGTGCGTGTGAGAGCGTCTTTCCGACAATCACCAAGGCGCTCAGCACTTAAACATTCAGCTGCCCTGGGATTATCTGATAGAAGTGTAAGAAAAATTCTTCATAGGGAACTTCATATGCACCCTTTCATAATGATGGTTACCAAGGAATTAAGTGAAAGAGATTTTAAAACTGGCAGAGCTGCGTGTAAGGAAATTCTTCAAAACATTTCGCCTAGCGCTTCGTTTATTTCTTTGGATGAGGCCCACTTCCACTTAGCAGGAACTGTAAACAAACTGAATTTCCGCTACTGGGCTGCAGAAAACCCTCGCGACATTCATCAGCGATTATTACTGTGTGTGACAGTTTGGTGCGCTGTAGCTGAATATTTTGTGTGGGGATCGTATTTTTTCGAAGAAGGTGGCGAAACGGTAACGGTTAATTCAAACCGTTATTGTCACATAGTAGTGACCTTTCTCCAATCTTGACTAAGCCAGTTGGTTGCAGATCATAAAGATCAAGAAGTGTGGTTCCAACAGAACGGAGCAACATCTCACACCTCTCGGCGTTCTATGAAAATGTTGAGGGAGTTGGTTCCTGGTCATCTTGTCTCTTTGCGAGGAGACATCGCTTGGCCCCTAAGGTCGCCTGATTTATCGCCTTGTGATATTTTTCTTTGGAGACACTTAAGGGCTCAAGTGTACAAACATCGTCCCACAACACTGCAAGCACTTAAAGAGGCCATTATCCAGGATGTGGCAGCCATTCCAAGAGAAACGTATGGAGAATTTTTGGGGAAGACTTCGTCAATGTGTCAACAATGAACGACGTCATTTAGCGGATATAATTTTTAAAGTCAAATAATCCAAAATGACAAAGAATATATTTTTCATAAATAAAAGTATTTTTTTTTTTATCTTTCTTAGTTTTTTTGTGACAATCTATTAAAATGAGGGAGGTTTTATTGATGGACCCTGTAGTTCGACAGACAGGCGGGCGCGCTGGGCCAGGTGTTAGCTGGTAGCTAGCTGGTGTCGATGCAAAGGGCGTGAAGATTATTTCAGGTAAAAACTACTTAAATGCAATTCTATATTTCTACCCTTTCACCTTTGGGTTACTCCCCTAATTTTTAAATCAGGTACGCAAGTAGGTTCCTGCTGCTTGTCAATAGTTGGCTCCAGCAGTAAGTGCTTATCGATTTGGGCATCCAAAACGTCATGAAACAAGCTTAGATATATGGTAAACAAATCACTTTGACACATAAGCGATTGTGTTTTGGCAACATATACTTTTGGTTGTGTGAAAATGTCTCATTTTGTGCCAAGCAATCGTCATTTGCAGGAAGTGTTGCTTTTCTTCTTTCATTCGAGAGCGACGGCTAAAGCACATTGGGAGCTCCAAAACGTTTAAGAAGATATTGCTCTAAGTAAAACAACGTTTCATAATTGGTTCCGTCACTTCAAAGACGGTGATTTTGATATTGATGACCGTCCACGTGAAAGAAGGCTAACAGCTTTCGAAGACGCTGAATCAGAGACATTGCTTGACGAGGATCCATGCCAAACGGAAAATAAACTTGCTTCAGTATTAGGAGTTACCAGCCAAGACATTTCCAAGCAATTGCATGCGTTGAGAATGATTCAAAAGAAAGGAACTTGTGTTCCTTATAATCATAAGGAACACAAGCCAAGGGACGTTAAGCGTCGTTTTTTTGCCTGAAAACAACTGCTGCAGCGGTAAAAAAGACAGGGTTTTCTTCATCGCATCGTGAAGGATAATGAAAAATGAATTGATTATAGCAATCTAAAGAGAAGAAGGTCATGGGGACTGGCTGGTCATGCTTCTACGACGTTGGTACGGCCCAATATTCACGCTGCAAAGATTATGCTGTGTGTTTGATGGGACCAAGTTAGTGTTATTTATTATGAGCTGCTGAAACCAAACAAAACCATCACTGGGCAACGGTATCAGATTTAGTTGATGTGATTGAGCCAAGCACTACGCAAAAAACGGCCACAATACGAGCAGAGGCGCGAAAAAGTGATCATACTGCATAGCGACGCTCGGCCTAACATTGCCGGACCTGTTAAAATCTACTTGGAAACGCCTAAATGGGAAGTCTTACCTCACCCGCTATATTCCCCAGATATTGCGTCGTCCAAATATTACTTGTTCCATTCGATGGCAGATGGTCTGGCTGATCAGCAATTCTGCTCATATGAAGATATCTAAAATTGTCTTGATTCGTGGATAGCTTTAAAAGACAAAACACTTTTACCGTAATTTTACTGGTATTTGAGCTCTACCTGAAAGATCGGAAGAAGTTGTAGCTAGCGATGAGAAATACTTTGAATGATTCATTTGTAACTATTCTTTTACAATGAAGCTGCATTTTCACCAAGAAAAACGGCGAGAACTTAATTGTGCACCTAATATTTCTCGCGGACTTATACTTTTTAACGATTTAAAAGATACTTTTGTATTCTTTATTTTTAAATTACTTGTCGATACTTATAATTTTTACTTCAAATTATTGACTTATACTTCTCTTTTAGTTACTGACATACTACTTTTCACATGACTGGAGCAAAGCTATGACTCGGCTTGAGTCGACTTGACTTAATTGAAAATTTCAGTCAATTGAAGTAAACTGCACTAACTGCTAAACTAGAACTGCTCTCCATCGTTTTTTCCTGCCCTTCTTATGTCCGTGAAAATACATATTCGTTTGTGGCACCCTTCTTTTTGAACGAATTTCCTAGAATTTTTCACTTCTATTCCTATCGGCGGTGACATCATCGTATTCTTTTAGCTAATCGGCATGAGCGTGCGCGAGTCCTTATACGTCTACTTTCGCCCTTCTCTTCTCTCCGCTGCTCAAACTTTTCTCGTTGTATCTTCGCAGGCCCTATGCATTGTCCAATAACAAGGCGGATGCGCAGATCCATGTGACCCGTGGTTTCCTCCTCTGCTATTATTTCCCTTGTTACTTTCTAATGGGCATTATACATTGATTAGCAGCGTCGGTGCGTACGTCGATGCGTGCGTATTCACGCCCAGTTCTTTCTCCTTCTCTGCAGCTGCCTTTACTTTCTTTTTTCTCTCGTCATTTTCTCAAGATCAAGGGTGTGTTATTTTCTTTTTCTCTAGATGCGCACACTTCCTAATTGTCCTGGACAACTCGTGACTCTTCCTGCGTCTTTACTGTACCTGCGTATTATGCGTAGGTAGCCTAATTTTATTGCGTAGTTTTATTTTATTATTTGTGCTATATTGTATATTTGTACTTGACGATGTTTATAATTTCAGATATTATTATCAATAATTTTAAATAATATATGGGAGACCGTTTATTACAAGGGTACCGTTGATTTAAATGATAAAGGCATAGCACTACAAGTTTTTGAGACATTTTTTACATTTGAATTAGTTGATATGATATGTGAAAAAACTAATTTGTACCATTCAAAACAATTAATTAAGTTAAATGCTAGCAAAAGTTTGAAAGAATCTTTGAGATTAGTAGCAGACTGGAAAGATTTGAAGATAAATGATTTTTACTTGTTTCATGCAGTCCAACTTATGATGGGAATGATTAACAAACATTTAATAGAATCATATTGGCCTAAAGTTCCATTATTAGAAACACCCGTTTTCTCTAGAGTAATAAGTCGTAATAACTATCAGAATATTTTATATAAATTACATTTTTCTTCTGATCCCAAACTTAGCAGTGATAGAATTATCAAATTATATGTCATGTAATAAAACATATAAAAGAAAACTTTTAAGAAATATATGCCCCTAGTGAACATGTAAGTATAGAAGAATCTCTTACGATGTTCAAAGAACGTTTATTGATCAAACAGTATAATAGAACCGAAGAAGTTCGATTTATTATAGAACAATATGTTCCAGCTGAAAGTAAGACTAACTATCTGTATGGTGTTATAATTTACTATAGAAAACAAACAAGTGGAAATAATATTTTCGAAAGTAGAATTAGAATAAAACATAAAGTAGCTGAAAATTTAGTTTTGAAATTAATTGAAATATTATTTGGAAAATGTCATTAGCTACATGTTGACAATTAGTATACCTCTGTCGATCATTTCAAAAGACTTATAATTAAAAAAAAATAAATGCTTTTGGTATTGTTAGAAACAATCGCAAATATATCCTCTATCTGCAAACTACAAAAATTAAGAAAGGTGATATGGCGTATCATACTTCTAAGATATCATTCACGGCTTGAAAGGATAAAAGAATTGTGACTATGTTATGAACTAAACCTGAAATTATTGGCACTGAGAAAAAATTCACAAAACTGGTAAGCCAAGACAAAAACTAAATGTTGTGGAAGGTTACAACGATAACATGGGAAGAGGGATGTAGACTTAGGCGATTAATTGGTTGCATCATATAAATCCGCTTGCAAGTCTGTGAAATGATATATAAAAATTTATTAACAGTTATTCGATACTTTGATCAAAAATGCTCTAGTTATGTGTATAATAATATAACCCATCCTCATGAGAAACTAGACAATAAATCATTACGTATTACATTGATCAGACCAATCTGTAGAAAATGGTGTGTTTCGAGAATGAGAGAAGTAGCATATAACGATTCATCTTCATCTGCAGCTTCTTTGTTTTGCAAAAAGCATATTCTAATGTCGATTCCAGCAACGGTAAATAGCAGTTATCCAACAAAACGTTGTGTAGAATTTTATAAAAAATAAGTTTATACAGAATGTATAAAATGCTAAGTTGCATTATGCAGAAATAAATGCTTTGATGTATATCACACATCAAGAACTAAAAAATAATTCATTCTTATTATGTGGGTAACATAAGAATAAATGTTAAACATAAAGTAGAAGATATTGTTAAAAATGATAAAATAATAAAAAATACAAAAAATTATAAAACACATAAAATCTAAAAAAAAAAATAATATAATTAAAGATACAAAAAATATAACATAAAAAACAAAATTACGAAAAATTATAAAAAGAATATAATGAAAAAGAAATAATAAAGCTGAAATTACTAAAAAAAAAATTAAGAAAAATAAAATTAAAAAAATGACAAAAAAAATAAATTAAAAATAGTGGCAGGCTAAATTCTATTAACAACTTTTTTGAACCTACAAAATAGTTACTTATTATGCACTAAGTGCAACCTCAGTATGTATATTTAAGCTGGTTTCTATAGTCGCACTTTCACACACTTCAGGCGATTTGTTCAAGAAGGAGGTTAGCGAATAACTTATGGGAAAACTTATGCAAAATGAGATTTATTTTCACTAAAAAATACTCTTACAAACTAATTATTAGAAAAAACACTCAAAAATTACTTATAACTAGCTACTGGTACGAAAAGTCAATCGTTCATGAAGGAAAATGCACGTGGGTGGAACTTGCGTGGACAGTTGAATTAAGAGGCAAGCGAGGAGGCTTAAGAGGCGCACATTAGACAACGGAACGTTATCTCGATGCACGTCGCCGTAAGAAGAAGAAAATTGTCTCTTGCATATGCGCTGAGTCCGCGTAACGATTGCGTAAAGAGATCGCACAATTAGATTTTTCTTGCGCCGGTTCCGAGGCTCCTGCCTGGTCGGCGGCGAAGGTGCTAAACATTGACATTCGATATACTAGCATACGTTAAAGGTAAAACTTCTGTTTTTAAAATTCGATATAAATATCAATTTCTTAGCAAACACGAAACATACTGAAATCGAAAACTCAAATGATGATTTTAATCCTATTTTGAAAAAATAGAAAATTTTTACCATATTAATCCACACAATCTTGAATATTAAAAATTGGATCTTAGATCCGTATTCAGTGACCGAAAAATCTCTAAGTACAAATTTTTTTCCACTTTTGAACAAATTTAAAATTCATATGCGCCAGATTGAGTTTTGAAAATTGGATATACAGAATCTTTTTGGAAATGAAGTTATTTCTGATTTTAGCAGCCTGAGCATTCTTAGGAAGTAATAATTTTGAAGGAAGTAGTAATTAGGAGAACTTGTTCGACTTTATGGTTTGATTCTTATCTAAAAAACTTAAGGCCGGCGGGATAATTAGAAAGTCGAAAAAATCGATATTTTTTTCCTTAAATCAATACCTTAGATATTTAAGAACATGTACACAAAATTTCAAGGTGAAATTCTAAATATTTTCACAGATATAGACCCGAACGTGGTGGGGCGTCGAGCAGGTGTGCGCCCTTTGTCGTAGTGCTCTGCCCAGGGACCGTCAACTCTAAATTGAAAAGGCTCAACAATCTACCCAAACGAGATTTAGAGTTTGTGTACGAATATCTTTAGTCTAAAATCCTTTTATTATATTATAAACGTATACGTCTATATAAGTCACCTGTCTGTGCACGCCTCTGCATGTGTTTCTTCTCTGCTTCTTGCGATCGTTTCAGTTTAGTTTAGTATATCTTTGACTCTCGGCGAGTGTACATTTTGAAAAAATCATGTCAAGTTATCCGAAAAGTGAAGCAGGAAGCACCCGACGCTCTTCAAGGCTTTGTAAACGTGAATTTCACGGCAATCGTTTTACCACTAATGACGATGAAGCATCATGCAAGCACTAGTGAGAAAAAACTATCAATGGCGAGTACGGTGGACATCGTTATGAATCCGCTCCATTGTTATAGAATTGTTGAATTCTTTATAGTGTTTGCTACGATTGCAGATATTGTAATCTGCAAATCTTGCAAACAAAATAACATTTTTGGAGAGCGGGCATCAAGGCTTTGGATTTAAAGTTGTTATATCGTGCATGTGCGGTCGAAGAGAAATAAATTCGGGACCGTTAATAAACACGAGTTATAAAATCAATAGACAGCTTGTGTGGTTAGACTTCTTGGTATTGCACGAAAAGAGATCAATCTCTTTTGTGGACTTATGGATATGGGACAACGGGAAAATTGAAACACATTTGAAAGTGTCCGGCGATGGATTGTGGAAGAAACGTGGTTACACTTCGCTGTTTGGTGTAACAACACTCATTGGGTACTACACAGGCAAGGTGATTGATCTTATTGTCATAAGTGGGTACTATCAGGCATGTGACCAAAAAAAAAACTACTAAATGACAAGGCATTTGAGGAGTGGTATGAGGAACATGAAGATTCTTGCTCATCGAATCACCAAGGCTCAGCAGGGAAAATGGAGGTGGATTTCATTGTGGAAATGTTTTTGAGATCCGTTTCCAAATTTAGAGTGAAATTTTTAAATTACATTGGCGATGGTAATTCAAAAACATTTGCAGGTATTCTTAAGATTTATCTATACGGTGATGAATTTCCTGTTGTAAAAATGAGTGCGTGGGACACGTCCAAAAACGTATAGGTACCCGACTTCGAAATAAGAAGAAGCAAGCGAAGCTTGGTAGTAAGATTCATTTGACAGATGCTGTCATTAAAAAAACCAACTATCTTCTATGGTTTGACAATCAGAAGAAATATTGATTCTGTTCAAAACATGAAAAATGCTATAATAGCAACGCTGGAGCAATATTGTTTAACGAATGAAGTCCCTCGGCACGAAAATTGTCCAGCAGGCGTCGACAGCTGGTGTGAATGGCGCAAAGCTGAATCTAACAATCAGCTGCAATCTTTTAAGCATCCTCTTCGATTGATTAACGAAGAAATTGAAAAACATATTTGCCCAATCTATGAAGATCTTTCAAATAAGGAAGTGCTAACGCGATGTTTAGGCGGCCATATGCAAAATTTCAACGAGGCGTTTAACTCGACTGTCTAGCGCCTGTGTCCAAAACATTTGCATTCTGGCAAAAAGATCATTTTTAATTGCTGCTTACCTGGCTGTTGGAATTTTCAATGAAGGTTATTCTGCGATTTTGATTACCGTGCAGTTACTAAATTTGAGTATCGGTCAACAATGTCAAATGTTTGTTGATAATGTCGACGCGCAACGGATCAATAGACAGAACAGGCGCGCGTCATTATCAATTGCAACAATATATCATCAAGCAAAGAGGCTCGTACAGCAAGGGGACTTGATTAATCGCAGCAAAATGAATTCTTTAAGGAAGAGCAAGGACGACCATATGGTCCAGGAATAGCTGACTAAGAAATTATTGGTATAAGTAATCAAAAATATATAATTTTTCCTATAGAAAACTTTAAAACACGTTTTCTTGACTTTTCATTTTCACGATATCTAATTTGTGTGTACGATGGCAAAAAAACTAAACGAGCTATTGACTCTATTCAAAATGTGTTATTTTCAGTATTGTTTTTTCTTCTATTTGAACAAAAAAAACTTTAAAAAAATTTGTTTAAGTGACTTTTCTACCCAATCGAACAGTTTTTTTTTCTTGAAAAATCACTTTTTGTTTCTACCTTCCAGAAATATTTGGATTTTACGTATTTTTCTTGATTTCTTTAGTTCATATCGAAGATAATTTCATCAAAATTAATAATTTTTTCGGTTTTTTTTTAGACAAAAATTGCAAGCTGTATCCTGCACACAAATTGGACGCTTAAGCGGCGAGGCGCTCTACAAATACATTGATAACGGGACTTAAAATACATTTCTAAAGATTGTACAAATCGTTTTTAGTTCAAATATATATACAACTATCCTCAAAAGTTTATTTGGCTAATTTTTTTTTTTTCCGTCCAACAACGCTTCCCAAAAACGGCTGAATTCAGGTCGTCTAATTGGCTCGCTGGCCTTAATGAAAGCCAGAGACAAGACTCATAGAATATTGAAAAAAAACTAATTTAATCTTTGGAAGTTTGAACAAACCCAAAAAAAGACTTTATAATAGCTAAAGTTTCATACTACTAGCTGCCTTTTCTAAAGCTAAGAAAAAAAACATATGTTGCTTTTTCTAAGAAATATAGGTGTTATTAGAAATAAAAGCAAAAAAAAATCTAAAATAAATTATTCGTGATGTGCTTAACCAATATTTCACTGAAATCGGTAAAGTACAGAAGATTTTCTTGAATAAACTAACATAATAAGACGTTTGATGTTTATATGAAAAGTTTATATGGAAAATATCCAAGATTTTATTAAATTAAAATGTCTAAGATCTTAGTTGACAATTAATGAAATTCATAACTTACTATAACATAACTCATTTCAATCTGTCGGGGTTGACCGAATATCTTTTTACTATCTTGAACAGGCGTATCCGGCAGTGAATAAAATTCTATAACACTTGTCTATGAACTCCTTTGAAAACCGTACTTACCCAAAAATATTGAAATAATCTCTGATTTTTCCAATTTTTACAATAAAACCAAAAATCTTATAATTTACTCTGAATATAAACCCATAAGCTTATTATAAGCATTGTCTAAAATTGTAGAGAAATTCAATAATATAGTTTTTTAAAGACAATGTAGTATTCAATAAATGTCAATTAGCATATAGAAAGAGATATAGTATTCACAATGCTCTTCTTAGATTACTAGATTTTGCCAGGCAAAATACTGAAAACAGGATAATCACATTAATGGCATTTTTTGATTCTTCTATGGCTTTTGATCGAGCAAATTATCCCTAGTTACAAAATATTCTCAAGATTCATCGTTTTTCTAATAAATTGTATGAATAACTTAAATCATATCTGAAAAAAAAACTTAAGCTATTAAAGTATCTAAAAATCAGTCCTCAAACTAGATACCTACAGTCTGTCAAGTAAGAGCGTGGTCGACTTCACCGACAGCTAATAAAAGATTTTGCTCTAATTCCTTCGCAAGCCGATAGAAGAAAGCTTTGTCCTTAATGCATTGTCAACAAAAATTCATTTGTCATTGATCTTTTAAAAAAGAATCACGTTAAACGCCATGAGTGCTAAGTACGCGTCGCGCTACGAGGCTGTGTTCCTTTGCATCCACCCGAAAGGTCCCAAAATGTCGCAATCAGCGGCTGCTAAATATATAAGAAAGTCGAAGGCATTTGTACAGAAGTGGATACAGCGATATAAAGTGGCTAAAAATGTCGATGATTTACCAAAACGTGGCTCGATAGGAAAAGTGAACAAAAAAGATGAAAACAGAATAGTGAATCTGTTTTCGCGGAATCCTGCTTTACCACTGCGGCAAGGACAAGCAAAATTAATGGCAAAAGGTTTAGATATATCCTACGAAACTATCCAAACCCATCTTCGTACTCATCATCTGAAATGGCGCAACACAATAAAGAAGCCTCTGTTGACTGAAAAACATGTGACAAAGCGACTCGCTTGGGCGCATGAGAATATTGATAGAGATTTTGAAAATGTCATTTTTACTGATGAATGTTCTATATGGGCACGTTCAGTCCTCACGCGAGCCTGGTCAACTTCCACCAATAGGCTTGTTTAGCGGACCGTAAAACATGGAATAAAGGTGCATCTTTGGGGCTGCTTCTCAAAGCAGGGATTCGGCACTTTGCACCTCTTTACTGACAACCTAAATGCCGAGAAAATGACTAAAATCTACAAAAAGGCTTTACTGCCATCTGCCAAACGATGGTTCATTACAAAAAATGAAGATTGGGTTCTGCAGGAGGACAACGATCCTAAACACCGCAGCAAGCTCTGTACTCAGTGGAAGACTCAATCTGGCATCGTTACATTGGATTGGCCGTCGCAGTCGCCCGATGCAAACCCTATTGAAAATGTGTGGGCATATATTATACGGAAGCTTCGTGGAAGACGCACATACACTTTGAAGCAGTTGTCTTACGAAATTCGTTGGATCTGGAGATCCTTGCCACTAGAATACGCCGTCAAATTAGTAGAAAGCATGCCTCGGAGATGCCAGGCAATTATCGACGCCGGTGGTGACTGGACACATTATTGACCAAATTGCATCATTGTTTGTAATGTGTACAATGTATATATAAATATGAAAGTTTCATCAAATGAATTTTTTTATAAATTAACACGACCACGCTCTTACTTGACAGACTGTAACTTCTCTGAAGTTCTTAGTCCTCTTTTATTCTCTATATATATTATATTTTTTCCAGACAAACGCTGCATTGCTGCGATTATATCTTTACTGGTATCATCAGAATAAAGAAATGTGATCTGAAAAATCTAGATAAAGAGTTTAGAATCATACTAAACTTATCCAAAATTAAAACGATAATAATAAGAACAAATCCCATAATAAATGACATTAACCTTAATTAAATACCAAAGGTGTTAAAGAACCCGAGATTAACTATGCAAATTCTGTTAAGTACCTACAAATTATTATAATGTCCAATTTTACATGGAAACTTGAAGTAAGACAAAGAAGAAGTAGAGACTATTACATTCATAATCAACTCAAAGCTGCAAGAAGAATTCTTATAAAAGATCTATGTGCTAATTTGAAGTTTACTTGAAAATTAGTACAAGAAGAGAATACTTTTTATGTTCGCTAACATCAAAAACTTACATATCGTTCAAATTATTGTGCATAAGACATTACTCTCCATGCTAACACTACTACCAGAATCTTTCAAATCGATTTGCTTAAAATAACTGAACCTTTCTGCAAACATAAATCGAAAAATGTTCCTTTGCTCTTAATCCTGATGAATGAAATAAATTACCGTTGGCCGTAAGAAGCTGCACTACATTCAACGTATTCGAGAAAAGATGTCAACAATATTTACTTTCACACGTATAATACTGCTGTTTTATTTCAACTTTATGTTTATTTTGTCTTAGGTTTCAACCATGGTTTTCCCTCACACTATTGTACAGTAAGGCTAAGACCACATCACTCGCAAAACTTGAGTACCATAGCATTCTTTTTTCATTAACTCATTAAAGCGTCTTATTAATATGTTTGCTTATTATTATTATTATCTTTATCTTTAACGTGTAATCGTATTTACCTCGATTTTTTACGTATCCCACCCCGAAGAGTGATGCGAACCCCTGAGCGAACCTCTTCCTAAATCCTTTGCCTTGGGCAGAGCATCTAAGGTTGCTACGTTGGCTCAAGCATCACCCACAGACTGATTATATTTTTAGTATTTGTTTCACATTATCGAAACCATATTCCGACCACCTCCCGCATAATTTGTTTGGGAGCGAAAATCATCTAACCGATCACATAAGCGATCACTCATCTAAATACCAACAAAACTCTGTGATGCTTAAGCCCCATGATCACCCAAGACGCAGATTCGCTACCCCATCAAAGTGATATTATTATTTGTGATATCCTTTTTGTATTATATTTAGTATTATTATTTATATTATAATTTTAGAAAGGTACTAGTTATTAAGTAATCATTAAGTATTATTTTACAAATGTACATTTTAGTTATTGTTATATAAATATCTTATATAAGTAATGTATATAATTATAATGAGTCCGCGCTTAAAAAGATATATTCCTAGAGAGCTAAATAAAAATTATTTTTAATTCAATTCAATTTAATAACTAGACCTGAGTCTAGTAGAGAAAAAGCTAACATTACGCAATTGAAGTAGATGAAAAAGATAGTTTATACATAACTAATCGTAAGTCTAGCATGATAAAAGCAAACTCAATCTTAATGAAAACAGGTAAAATGGATTCTCAGTAAATAAAGTTGGGAAAAATTTTTAATTTAAGAATCGGAAATAAAATAGAAATTGGCAAAATTAAACATAAGCTAAAAAAGAGAAAAATTATAAATAGTAATAATAAAAGATAGTAAAAACTAAACTTGTGAAAATTTGGAATAAGCAGATGATTATTAGTAGATTTGAAAATAAAAAAGTTTGAAAGAGTTTTGTTTTAAGCTTCCTAATACACAAATAATTTAAATTTTTTGGATCGAGTGTAAAAAAGCTGTTTGACATGAGTGAAGTGAGTATTTTTAACTCGATACGACTTCTGGGCTAATTTCTTGACCTACTGCTCGATTCAATTGCTCGCAAAACTGCTGACAATTTGTAGAAAATCGCTCTCTTTATAAAAACAGAAATTCAACTCACAAAATCGGCAAATTACAGGCAGATGCAAGATAAAAGAATAAAGGGTACAACAAATGAAATACCGTCGTTTTTCCTGCTCCTAACTCTTGGCTTAAAATTTTACTATTATGCAACGCAAATAAAAAAGAAGTCGTGCCCTCGTATACTATACATACTATACATAACCAGAAAAAAAGAAAAAGCATGATAAAGGGTAGACGTACAGTCTGTCAAGTAAGAGCGTGGTCGTGTTAATTTATATAAAAATTTATTTGATGAAACTTTCATATTTATATATACATTGTACACATTACAAACAATGATGCAATTTGGTCAATAATGTGTCCAGTCACCACCGGCGTCGATAATTGCCTGGCATCTCCGAAGCATGCTTTCTACTAATTTGACGGCGTATTCCAGTGGCAAGGATCTCCAGATCCGACGAATTTCGTAAGACAACTGCTTCAAAGTGTATATGCGTCTTCTACCAAGCTTCCGTTTAATATATGCCCACACATTTTCAATAGGGTTTGCATCGGGCGACTGCGACGGCCAATCTAATGTAACGATGCCAGATTGAGTCTTCCACTGAGTACAGAGCTTGCTGCGGTGTTTAGGATCGTTGTCCTCCTGCAGAATCCAATCTTCATTTTTTGTGATGAACCATCGTTTGGCAGATGGCAGTAAAGCCTTTTTGTAGATTTTTATCATTTTCTCGGCATTTAGGTTGTCAGTAAAGAGGTGCAAAGTGCCGAATCTCTGCTTTGAGAAGCAGCCCCAAAGATGCACCTTTATTCCATGTTTTACGGTCCGCTAAACAAGCCTATTGGTGGAAGTTGACCAGGCTCGCGTAAGGACAGAACGTGCCCATATAGAACATTTATCAGTAAAAATGACATTTTCAAAATCTCTATCAATATTCTCATGCGCCCAAGCGAGTCGCTTTGTCACATGTTTTTCAGTCAACAGAGGCTTTTTCATTGTGTTGCGCCATTTCAGATGATGAGTACGAAGATAGGTTCGGATAGTTTCGTAGGATATATCTAAACCTTTTGCTATTAATTTTGCTTGTCCTTGCCGCAGTGTTAAAGCAGGATTTCGCGAAAACAGATTCACTATTCTTTTTTCATCTTTTTTGTTCACTTTTCCTATCGAGCCACGTTCTGGTAAATCATCGACATTTTTAGCCACTTTATATCGCTGTATCCACTTCTGTACAAATGCCTTCGACTTTTCCATATATTTAGCAGCCGCTGATTGCGACATTTTGGGACCTTTCGGGTGGATGCAAAGGAACACAGCCTCGTAGCGCGACGCGTACTTAGCACTCATGGCGTTTAACGTGATTCTGTTTCAAAAGATCAACAACAACTCAATCTTTGTTAACAATGCATCAAGAATAAAGCTTCTTTCTATCGGCTTGCGAAGAAATTAGAGCGAAATCTTTCATCAACTGTCGGTGAAGTCAACCACGCTCTTACTTGACAGACTGTATCTTGGCTTCCTTCAAAACAAATAGGAAACATTCTCTCAATATTTAACAATTATTAATCATTATTCTAGCAAGTTCTTATTAAATCAAGTAATGCAAACGAAAGCAATTCACATAACTCACATAAATATCATATTTAATAAAATAGAAGAATTTGTCTGGATCTTTATAGCTTAAAAAAAATTAGCACTGTTAATCAAACTCGTTTCACTGTATTTTGTGACATGGCAGGTTTCACGGCCAGTCAAAAAATTATGCAATCAAGCTGATAGCAGATAACCGTGTCTACTGCAGCTCGTAACCTGCCTATTTGTATGTAACACGCACTCGATCACTATTCTAATTCCTAACTTCCTTACATGCTAGCTTATTCTCTCCCAAGTACGCACACCACACTGAATCTTTAGCTTTGTATAATTTATAAGCAGCTTAAAATAATTCAGCAGCAAATTCTCGAGATTAGCTTGCATAATAAATCTTGGTTGCTCCATGAGTGAGTAATGAGACGTTGTAATGCCAATAAAATAATTAGCAAGAAAACACTTAATAAGGGACTAATAATATCTAAGCGTACAACCTTGTCACCTCAGAGAAGACAGTGAGGAAAAAAGGCAAAGTTGTAGTGTATAAAAGATAAAACAGTATGTATGTACACAAAAGATATGCAGTGCATAAGGCTTCCTCGTCCAAATGCAATTAGCTTCTTTTATGTTTAATAGAGCCATGCTACAGATAATTAAACTCAAGAAATATAAAAGCTTGCCAGCAGGCTAGTAGCAGTATTATTAAAGTTGGCTAACCATCTCAGGGGCAATATAATTAAACACCTTGGAGCTAATATAGCCAAGGAAGCTGTAGGAGAGCTGTAAAACAAGAGGACACGTAAATCAACTATGTTATAAAAGTTGGAACGGCAGATTAACATACCTAATGATTTAAGAGCTGCTCCCACATTAGAAGTCGTCTTACTAGCTAAACTAAGCACACTTTTATACCCGACGCGGCGAGGTTAGAATACGCCATATAAGATCAAGTCTACATCTGACTCCGCCAATACAACATGCGCGCCGCGCTACCGGTAACGTAAAGTTATGCGACATGCGCGCCACACTACCAGTGCGTTCTCTTTAGGAACTAGCACTTAAACTATAGGTGTTACGCACACACGTTTTTCTTTACGCTGTAGCTTGCGAGTGGCACCAAATTGTACCTTGTCGAAATTACGAAGTGCACTGAAAGACGATTAGTATTGCAGCCGTGGAATGCACGAGTGGCAGAGAGTCAGCAAAGGTAAGCTGCATTCTAATTATTGACTGACAGGCAACCTTCCCTTGCTCTATTTCTTTCCCTCTTTCTTAAGTGCCGCGTTCGACGGCATGCGTAGCCGTCATACAACTACTTGCTTGCGTACACATTTTAGTTCGCGTGACGAAATTTCAAAGTGGCTTTGTTCTGGTGCTCTGTGCTGTTAGTTAATTTCGCTCGAATAATATTCTTTTCTTTGTAGTGTTAGCCAGCGAGTGCGGCTTCCAAAGCCACGCGTAAAAATTCAAATAGCATGTCGCGACATTGTGCGTGGCTGGCGGCCTTCCATGCAACCCACTTTTAAATTCTATTGGAAGTACAAATTAGTTTGGTCCGTTTTCAAAAGATGGCTCTGACTATAATGAATATTTAATAGTAACAGCTGAAGTCAGTAGTTTCAGAGAGGTTAGACATCTGTCAATAATATTCAGTTTATATTGTTTCGAATTTCATAAAAAAATCTTGTTTTTAACTGTGTTAAATATGTCCAATTTTGTGTTAACCAAGCAGCATTTGCTTTGAAGCATTTGCTGAAGGTTTTAGTTTTCTGTTTAAATTGGAAGAAAACTGCAGCTGAAGCGCATCGAATGCTTGTGGAAGTTTATGGTGACAATGCTCCAACTGATAAATCTTGTAGAGAATGGTTTTGACGTTTCAAGAATGGAGATTTCAGCGTTGAAGTCAAGCCGCGCTCTGGACAACCAAAAAAATTCGAAGACAAAAAGTTGAAGGTATTACTCGATGAAGATCTGAGTCAAACGCAAGAAGAGCTTGCAAAATCATTGGAAGTGACTCAACAAGCAGTTTTTGTATGATTGAAATCCATGAGAATGATTCAAAAGCAAGACAATTGGGTGCCTTACGAACTGAAACCAAGAGACATTGACAGGCGATTTTTCTGTTGCGAGCAGCTGATTTAAAGGCAACAAAGAAAGGGTTCTTTACATAGAATTGTTACTGGGGATGAAAAATGAATAATCTGTGATAACCCCAAGAAGAAAAAAAAAACGGTATGCCCGGTCAATCGTTGCCATCGACCTCAACATCAACACCAAAGCCGAATATTCATGGTTTGAAGATCATGTTATGTATCTGATGGGACCAAGAATGTGATGCGTACAATGAGCTGCCACAACCTTGCGATACCATAACGGCCGATCGGTATAGGCTGCAATTGATTCGTTTAAGCCGTGCATTACGAGAAAAACGGCCGAAATACAAGGGAAGATATGGCAAAGTTATTTTTCTGAATGACAACGCTCGGCCTCATGTCGCAAAAGTCGTGAAAAAATACTGGGAAACGCTTAAGGGGAGGTTCTCATCAAGCACGACCAAAAAATCGATTTTTTTTTTTTTTCGTTTAAAAAGTTGGCAAATGTCTCGTAGAATACGCTCGTAAAACTCGTTTTGCCGAATTCAATTTATTTTTAAAGTTATAGTCAAAAAACCGAAGTCATCTTTTTATGTACTAAATCGCGTACTAAAACTTTAAACGCGTTTTTCTCGAAAACATGTTTTTTGAGACGGGCGGCAAGATATCTTAAAAACTATTATAGATAACGAGATAAATTTTTTATTTTGAAGGTAATTAAATTTGCTGGATCTTGACCTAAAATTATAATTTTACAATGATTATTTTTATCGTTATTGGACTTTTTAGAGCAAAAAAAAGTGCAAAAAAATATTTTTTTTTTGCAAGTCCACTGTTTTGTTAATTTTTAGCTCTTCTTCGTGATTTTAGTTCAAGATTCAGCAAATGTCTTCTAGTTTATAACAAACTTTGAATTTTTGATTTCAGACAAAAATTAGATGAGTTACCTTGCCGCCCGTGGAGGTGTCTTTTTTTCGATGACTATTTTTCAATGCATATAACTAAAAAGCTATTCAGTATTTTTGTTTAAAAAAATTTGTATAAGTAGTTAATAACATACTTAATAAATACCAAAAAACTTGACTAGTTTACTTATTTCCTTCCATGAGAAAAAAAATCGCGAAAATCACGTAATTTTCGGGTCGCTAGATGAGAACCTCCCCTTAAGTAGGATATTTCGCCGCATCCGTCGTATTCTCCGGACATTGCTCCTCCTGATTACTGGTTGTTCCAAGGGATGTAGCACGATCTGGCAAGTCATCAGCTCACTTTTTTCGCAGAAATCGAAAATTGGCTCCTAACTTCGATCACCACAAAAGACGAGACATTTAATGAAATACTATAAATGTATTTTTGATCGCAAAAAAACGGACCGAATTAATTTGTACTTCCAATAATTTAATTTATTTTAAAATATATGATAATCATATTTATAACTAGTGGCTAATTAATTTACCAATACAATTACTTTAATCCCTAGTAATTTTCATAATTTATAAAAACTTATACGTTCAAAAATCTGAAAATTTATTCAAAGTCGAAGAAAACAATGTAGAAAATTCAGCGCATCGAGCAAAAATTCGCCCTTCGCAAAATTTTTACAATTTAGTGTTACTGCGTGGGTATAATTATAACCACCAGAAAATCAATAAATGCTTGAGCCTTAATTGATTCAGGCTAGTCACATAATATTATCACCGAGTCATTTTCTCAAGAATTACTCAAGAAGTACTCTGTATCGTCGAGATGCTCTCGACATCTCCGTCTTCGGAGACAGACGATCGTGCGCAAATCGTGCGATAATGGAAATATAAATATTTTTAGCACCACATGTATCTATGTATCGATAAAGTGATAATGCAAGAAAGAGCTACCGAGGGTACGAAATAAACTCGATTTAAGTCACAAAGTTTTAAATAATCTGTTATAATTTTATATTTAATTTTAGTCAAGTAATATTCTGAACAATGTATATTG
Organism: Chalcis sispes; assembly: GCA_949987625.1. Classification (NCBI taxonomy): domain Eukaryota; kingdom Metazoa; phylum Arthropoda; class Insecta; order Hymenoptera; family Chalcididae; genus Chalcis; species Chalcis sispes. The sequence goes on from OX465098.1 coordinate 41,792,403, forward strand.
CTGTTTTTCCTTTATAAGAATAAGGGTATAAAAATAATGAAATTTGCGTTTGTAGGTTAAAAACTTATGAGTATTTTGTAACTTATACATTATGTAGAATTTATTTATTTTAATAAATAAGTATAGAAAATTTTGCGAATTATTGAATAATTACATAACTATATTTGAGTTCATTTCATCATTTACTATTAATTCGTTTATAAACATAAATCAATATAAATTAAAATGTTGATAAATTTGGTTTTATTTTTCAGAATGTAAAAAGATGGATATGTACGCGCTGAAATACTGTTGAAGTAATGTCAACTTGTGGTACTTAAGAATTATACTTATCTTTGTACGTGAAAACATAATTGGATATGGGCCAAGTATCTTCTGTACACGTACTTGGAAATTTACAACAAATATATTTGTTAAAAAAATATATATAATTTTTTAATAAAGTATGTGTTCCAAGAAGTTTGAACATTTAAAATAATCAAAATAATAAAAAATAATAGTTATTTTAAAACTAGTTTTCATGCTACCACCATGTGCAGTGTTCAATTGTACGTACTCGTCGATGAAATATCTTTTACAATTGACCTCACTGAAGATGAAATATTTATTATTGATTTATAATAAGTAAATTCACATAAGACAGCGTACTTTTTTCTAATTTGATTAAGTATAATTAAAAATTAATGCCGATAAAAATATGACGTCCATATAAGCATCGAAATTAATAAGCTAATTAGTGTTAAGATAACTAAATTTATCCTGCTTTTAGTATAATAAAGTGTCCAGAGGTAACAGATCACTTGAATACAATAGAGCAATATTTCCAGTAAATTAAAAAACATTGGTTGAACAATTTTTATAACTAAATTTTTAAGCAATGAAAAGTATGCCTTATTTGAGTAATGTATAGAAAATTATATTCATGTAAAAACATTTATAATCGAAATTGAATATTAATAATAAAATTCATTAAAAAATGTTGTCGCTAATCAGAAAACTTCACTGTTCAGATATATTTTATTCAAAATAAAATAATAATTTAACCATAAGTATTTTAAATATAGTATTACATATTTTAAATGTATTATTATAGGATATTTTATATATCATATCGAATAAATCGTGAATGTGAAATTTGCAAAAACAGTTTTTTATAACGCATGCATAAATTTATATTTTCAAATTTATAATACTTGAAGAACAAAATACATATAAAATTAACTTAATTACTATATTAGATTAAGTAAGATAACTTAATTACTATATTAGATTAAGTTCATTAAATAAATTATCTATTTTATTTATGACAATTATATACGACAAATAAGTAAAAAAATTTTCCTAACATTACACCTCACCCGCCCTAGCGTAGCTTCTCTGCTTCATTATAAGATCTTCGTTTGCTAATCTCAATTTACACCTAGTGATGTAATCATGTACCCGCTTCTCATCTATTGGCCCTGCCTTCCTCTATATAGCCCAGTTCTTAGATCTCCTAGTATGAGGTAACGTATGCGCCCATCTCATTACTTGATCTCCTAACCTCTCTTCGTCTTCTATTACACAATGCCTCTAGTTTCCTTCTTGCTTCTTGCATATGTTTCGTCACTATGTATCAGGGCATCCAATATGTGTTACTTGTGCATTTATGCTACCTTATATCTTTAATATTGCCCCATTCTCTCTAGCTGCCATCTCAGATTCTTTACTCGGCATGGAAACAAGGCCACGTCTTAAGAAATGCTTGGTTAGCTGTATTCATCGCATGTCTTAATGAAAGAGCGCAAATTAATTTCTATGATCTACCTTTAAAAACATAATAATAATTGCATTTAGTACCCGTATTAGAAATTTGATTGTCCTCCTTTATGATTTTTTCTAAGAACTGCTAGTTTAGACAAAATCCATTTGAGCCACCTAATGTCTTAACCGCTGGTACAGAGTTCTCATTAAACTAATAACAACATTCCATACTGTACGTATGACATTCAACAAAGCCAAAGACATTTATTTTCTAACATGTTCATAATTTTCTTGAATCCCAAATTAAAAACTCAAAATACAATATCATATCTATCAAAAATAAGTATTTCTTCTTGTATCTTAGGCCATGTAGGGTTACATGTGAAAGTTATAAATAAATCGGAGCGACCATAGTTACATACATATACCATGGCATCTAAAGTTCTTTCGGGTATGAACGAGGCCCTCTCGTAAAAGTAGAAAGAAGAATGATTGATTCGCATACATTTCGAGGATCTAGTTTGGCATCCTCATTGAGTGCATCTTTTGAATGAATACACTCATTAGCACGTTTCACTTTTTAACTTCAACTTTCTTTGTTTATGACTAATATAGCTTAATTATTTCAGATGTGGTTTAATATTCAAGATATCATTTTCGCCATCATATCAACAAGATATCGGTTGAATAAATTTCTGAAATCAAGTATGTGATTATCATCTTTTTTTCCCCGCATACACGCATAAAATTGCATGCAAGAAACAGTTTTGGATCTATTAGAATTATTTGGTTATTAAACTATCCATCGTCTTCTCTAATGAACAGAAGTAGATACTGAAGGGAATCGTAAGATCTATGAATTTCATATATACTGGAGATGTCCATCTCAACAATGTAAAACTATATCTCTTGGACCTTTGTGTTCATCATCTAATGAAACTGCTACTTCGTTGCAGGTAGGAGCATAATATCTCCCACGATGCTCATTAGTTGGAACACGATTAGCATGCATGATCAATTAAAAATTGTCATGTAAAAATAGAACTATTTTCTAAATTATATGGAAAACTCTAAATGAGTTGATTATTATCTTGTATGGATGTTTGCAGTCATTTTATAAGTTCTACATTCAATGAAGGATTGATATTCGATTTTGTTGATATTTGGTCGGTATCAAATAAGAAATAAATTAAGAAGAATTGGTGATTTTGGTTAGAATCGGGGAGTAAACTAGCTATCAAATAATATACTTAACCTCAAATTTCAAAAGTAGGTATATAGTTTTCTTCTCTTAACTTTGCGCATCTAGAAGATGTCATTTCAAATAAAGTATTGTACTATCTTGCATTTTAAGAAAGTAATTGAGAAGTAGATGATCTTCTGCGACTTATTTAAAAAAAGGTTCAGTTGCATTCTGAATAGGTAAAAGAGATATTTTGCCATTCATCTTTCTACCTACATTGCCATGCAGCTTGATTTCTCTATTTCTTTGCACCACGAATTCTATCCATAGTTGTTATTTACCCATTCTACCACTAATAATATGACATAATTTGTTAATTAAAAACACTATTTAATTATTAAAACTTTTATTTCAAAGAAACCTAAACATTGAACTTCACATAAAATTAAAATAAAGTTGTTGTCAATGATTTTTTTATGCATAAAATGATTACGCAAAGACAGACCGGCGTTTCGCCGGCTTAGTGCTTTAATACCATAATATAGTTGACCGGCGATTCGCCGGCTTTGTGTGTCAATGGGTTAAGATAGTCTTTTTCGAGGTTATATGAAAATACTGCTTTTTCTTCAAAAGCGCTACAAGAACCTTCTCGTATCGTTTAATATGGAGGTTGAAGATTTTTATTTTATTTGAATTGAACATCATCAGTATTTTTAGTTACTTTATTTTGGCCTGATAATTTGTTTGAATTAGGTTCATTATTAATTTATTATCATTGTGATCCACAATTCTTTTTCTCGGTCTAGTAGCTAAGCGCCTTGTGTTAGATGTTTTTTGTGATAAATTAGATTTTGCTTTCAGCATTTTACCGATGACAATATTTAAAAAATTAAAATAAAATATTTTTCAAAATCAATCTGAATTCATTTAAAATGAATAATCTTATTTATGAAACAATATTGAGTTCAATTAAAAGGATAATATAAGACTACGCAAATATTCATTAAAGGAATTTAACATGTCCGCGACGGGGTGTACCACCAGTGGTACATTCTTGTCTGTCCCATGAGACGGGATGAGCCACGGGTAGTACATGCAGAATTGTCCTATCGAGTGCGAAAAACAGCGCCGCCCCACGGTGCGGCTAGTGAATTCAGGCCCCGTCGCGAATGTGTCAAGGGATAGGGAAGTACAGTTGTTGTATCAAGTTAAAAAGAGTGGATTAAGTAATTTAGTAAAAATATACAGTTGTAAATAAATTATTAATGATCGAGAAGGAAACAAAAGTAATAATACTGTAGTTATCACCAAATTAATTTGATAGAATTGTTGGAGAGTATCTTACACAAATGGACATACTAAACTGCTTACAAATGTAAGACTACTGCATTTACAGCAAGAGATTCTTAGAAATGAATTCAAAATAACAATGATCCCCATCGAAAAATCTCTTATACTTACACAGTATGTCGGAAAAGTTTCCGAACTTATTTTGTAGCGCTTGTACAGTCTTGGCTTGGCGCCACCTCTTGGACGACACCGGTACTATGTTGCTACATCCCTCTGGAGTGTCTGAGAGTTTTTTCACCAGTATCTGTTCATTAGTTGCCGAGATAGACGTGCTTGAGTGAACGTGTGTTTAGTACCCCGGTGCAAGCTCTACGATGGATGAGAAATTTGAACACCGTGGCGCAATTGAATTCTGCTATAAACTTAAAAAAACTTTCGCGGAAGCAAAAAAAATGATCGATTCGGCTTACGGTGAAGGTGTAGTGTCGCGTACAACTGTTTACACGTGGTTTAGTCAGTTCAAGAAGGGTAGAAAGTCGTTAGAAGATGACGAGAGAAGCGGCCGGCCGTCAACAGCTGTTACCGACAAAAACAAGGCTCGCGTGCGCGCGCTACTGAAGCAGGATTGCCACATGTCTCTCAGAATGTTAGCAGACGAACTAAACATGAGCAAGGATAGCGTCGCGTTGATTTTGAAAGAAAAAATGAACCGCAGGAAGGTCTGCTCTCGATTTGTTCCGCACTTTCTCACACCAGAGCAGAAAGAAACTCGCATCCAATGTTGTCAAGATTTTATCGAGAGTTGCGACACCACTCCGGGCTTTCTAACCTCAATTGTAACTGGACACGAGACTTAGTGCTTTTAATACAATCCTTCCACGAAGCGCCAGTCATCCGCTTGGCTCAGTCCGGGCCGTGCGAGGTCTCAAAAAGTGTGCCAACAAAAAACACGGGTAAAGACGATGCTCATCGCTTACTTCGACTCCAAAGGCCTAAGACACAAAGAATTTGTGCCCCCAAACACCACCGTAAATGCTGCGTATTACGTAGAGGTGTTAAAACCTATGAAGCGCCAGATTAATCGCATCAGGCCCCAGTACAAGAAACCAGGATCGTGAAGTTTGCTGGATGACAATGCACCTGCTCATTCTTTGAACATTGTGAAGGGTTATCTTGCCAAAAATCAGATCCCACGCATCAATCACGCCCCATACTCGCCAGATCTGGCTCCAGCCGACTTTTTCCTATTTCTCAAGCTAAAAATGGCCTCGTAAGGACGATTTTTTGAAGATGTACCGAGCATTCAAACGGCTTGCACCGAGCGTCTCACAGCGATAACTTCAGAGGAGTACCAGAGAGCCTTCGAATCACTCGTGGAGCGTTTGAATAAGTGTATGTCTAGGGAAGGGGACTATGTTGAAAGTTAACTGGAATAAATTTCTTTAGATGTAATTTTCGATTTATTTCAGAAGTTCGGAAACTTTTCCGACATACTGTGTATGTATTTTGCTTGCTTGTCTCTTTAATGGAAAGCTTCTGCGCAAAGACACCAATTAAGCATCTTCGGAACTGTCGTGGGCAGAGATGCAGTGTCCCCCTATCTCTCTTTTGGCGCTAAATGCATCAATTCCTATACGAAAAGAATGTAAATCCACTATTATATTTTTATAGCTAACAGTCGGTGGAATGTTTTTTCAAATAGCCTATGTTATACCAATTACTGTAATACGAGGTCTGGCTATTAAATAACGAGACTGCGCGCCTAGAGGGCGCCGTAGAGGGGTGGGGAAAAAACGAGTAGTGCGTTGGGTATCTAGATATCTTGTGTATGCACGTACCAAAACACGTTCTCGTCACTATTATTGTATTTGTGCAGTAGCGGTTTAAAACGAACGTATTTTTTTCTCGTGCCAAAAACCATATGTGGCGAAAAACAGGAGCAGCGTATCAATCTCAAATTTCTCGTTAAATTGAAAAAAACTCTGACTGAGTGCTGTAAATTGTTGCGAGAGGCCTATGGGGACAATTCTCTATCTCGTGCGCGTGTTTTTAAGTGGTGTAAGCGCTTCTGTGAGGGCCACTAAAGATGACCAACGCCCAGGTCGCCCTGTCACTGTTTCAACTCCGGAAACAGTGACCAAAATCAACCAAATTGTGCGTGCAGATCGTCGAATGAGCATCCGGATGATTGCCGAGGCTGTAAACGCCGATAAAGAAACGGTTAGACAAATTTTACACGAGGAATTACACATGACAAAAGTCTGTGCAAAGTTGGTGCCAAAAAACCTCACTTCTGACCATAAGCTCTTGCGTCAACAGGTCTGCTCAGATTTCCTTGAAAGGTTAAAAAAAGATTCCGGACTGATGAAAAACATTATTACTTGCAACGAAACGTGGATTTTTCAATACGATGTTAAAACAAAGCGGCAATCGATGCATTGGAAGACGCCTGAATCGCCCAGACTCAGAAAAGCAAGGATGTCCAAATCAAAATTCAAGGCAATGTTGATCGTTTTTTTCGACATTAACGGTATTGTGATGACTGAATGGGTTTCAGAGGGTCAGACTGTCAACTAGACTCACTATTTGTCAGTTTTGGCAACACTGCGAGAACGAGTTCGTAAGAAACGGCCCGAGTTGTGGAAGAACGACTCGTGGATTTTGCACCAGGACAACGCACCTGCCCATAACGCGCTATGTGTAAAGCAGTATTTGGCCGGTAAGCGCACTCCAGTGCTCGAACACGCGCCGTACTCGCTAGGTTTGGCACTGTGCGACTTTTTTTTGTTTCCGAAGATAAAATCTGCTTCGAAAGGGACCCGGTTTGAGTCGATGGAAGCGGTAAAGCAAGAAACGGCAGAGCTCCTAAAGGCCCTCACCAAAGAAGACTTCCAGCACTGCTTCGGTCAATAGAAAAAATGTATGGAACGGTGTGTGGGGAAGGAAAGGGGAGTATATTGCAGGGGAGCATTCGAATGTAGAATAATTTTTATAATAAAACCCTTTTTCGTAACCTGTCTCGTTATTTAATAGCCAGACTTCGTAGAACTTCTGAAAAAATTTTGTATCTGTCTATGGAGTAAATTCCACGATCTTTTAGCTGCGAGAAAAAACTGCTATCACTTTCAATATAATGAAGACTTCTTATAATAATAGGTAAACCAGTCAAGAAAAAGCCTATACGAAGCAATATGCTCGCGCCTAGTTATACGATCGTTATAACGAACACCAGAGTTTATAACTCTCTGCAGCTTCAAGTCAAGTTCATCAGAAATATCACAGTTAGCGACGCAGCAGTAGTCTACTATAGGGAACAGGAGAGTCTCAATTAAGTGCTTACGGAGGGCAAAGTTAGTGCTCTGACGGAAAAAGTTTAGTCTGTAAAGCAGAAAATATGCTTTACAACAGGTGTAAACAACGTGTTCCTTTTAGTTAGGCTTAGCGTCAAGGTAGACATCAAGGTTGCGCACAGATTTCTCAAATGGTACTAGAGTATTATTTATCTGAACATCCTTGATTGGAATGTCAGTAAGCTTATTGATGTAGTAATAAGAGCCAAAAATTATGGCTTTTGTCTTAGCAACATTAAAATGGAGATGGTTATCGTAAGCCCATTCTATAACGAGTTAAGCCTGCCTACCAATGAGTTCTACATATGTTTCGAAGTTGATCAGGGGAAATCGGACACAAATCTGGAGGTCATCAGCATAGCTTAAATGACAGATAGTGGTATCAAGCTTGATGGATACATCATTAATGTAAATTAGGAATAATAATGGCCCGATCACTGATCCGTGAGGAACACCGGTGCTGAGACTCACAAAGAAAGATGGGTTGCCACTTCGATCCAGCACTGCCTGTTTCCTACCAGTAAGGCAAGAGGCGAACCACCGAATGGTAGCAGGTAAAAAATCGTATTTTAATAATTTTTGCAATAGAGTGACATGACAGACCTTATCAAATGCTTTGCTAAAATCAAATAGCAAAAGTAAGGGAATCAAGCATCTGTCCATACCTATCCTAACGTCATCCGTAAGTTTAATGAGCGCAGTCTGAGTGCATGGTCGGTAACCAGTCTGAAAAAGGTCGATGAGTTCGTGAGTGTGGAGATAATTGTATAATTGATGATGAACCAGATGCTTTAATACTTTTGACAAGTACGACAGAAGGAAGATTGGTCGAATGACACTCATTTCACGAGGAGGCAACTTTGTTGATAGTTGTTACCAGTGCTATTTTCCAAACAGAGGGCATGTGGGACTCTCGTAAAGAGTCATCAAATAGTTGACACAATATTGGACTTAATAATGGAAAAACAGCAACAATTATGGACTGCGGGACTCCATCGTGGCCTCGCACCTTAAAGGATGAGATGCGCAGTACTTTTTACTTCATCGATGGTGACAGGACATAGACTTAATTGAGGATTAAAGGTTATGCCGGTATTCAGTGAGTCCAGGAAGGAATCAACATAAGGAACGCTAGGGTCAATAGCTACACTACCAAAAAAATTATTTAAATCTATAGCAGAAAAGGTATGGAGAGAGTCAGTAGAGGGAGAGCAAATGCCCAAGTGCGTAGTTCCCTCCATAGGTGATTAGCGTCAGTAAGTTTCGTAAATCTGTCCTGGAAGTAAAGTAAGCGAGCAGATTCGGTTTGTTTGTGGAAGATGTCATGTGCTATTCTGTACTTTCGAAGGTTTGAAGGCAGTCTAGTACGTTTATGGCGTCTATATAGTCTGTCTTTGTCCTGTAAAATATTAATAAGGGAGGGAGTGAACCATGGGCGGTGAGCTCTCCTCCGAGTGACAACCTTAAGTGGCACAAATGTAGTGATTGCATAATGTAGATGTTCATATAAACAGTGAAGGCGAGCATCTAGAGGAGAGCCACTCGCACATGTGAGAAAATCCAAAGAGCGGAAGTAATAACGAAAAGCTGCAGTGTTTATGGAGCTGTAATCACGAAAAGTGAAACTACGAAAAGGCGTCGGTTGTGAGAAAGATTATTCGATAGTCGCAGTAATTAAGTCATGTCCGTTGATAAAAAGGGTGCTTGTTTTTCAGTAGTCAAGTACAGTATCGTTTGTAGCCACCAAACATAGGTCCAGCCAAGTATCAGTCGTGGGAGTATGGTGTGTACTACCATATTGTATAGAAAAAAGGAAGTACTCATCGATAAAAGATTTTGTATCATCACTGCTAGATAGCTGATTAGCATTGAAGTCGTCGAGTAAGATTTTCGTACTATAGTCATACATAATGGTGGAGACAGTAAATATGAAGTCAGAGTTCGCTAGGAAAGGCGCATGACGTGGTCTATACACAACACCAACGAAGATAGAGGGAGAGGTCCGAGTTATGAGTTTACAGAATAGATATTCTGGTAAGCCAGACTTATCACTCCAGACATAAGTCAAAGAGCACAGAACGATGCATGATAGCGAGTTGTGTACGAAGACCGTAACACCACCCTCTTTTGTATTAGGATCGCAGCGAAGAAGGGTATAATCATCAAGGGCCACAAGATAGTCATTTACAATGGGACCAAGTTTAGTCTGAGTTACGGCTACTACATGGAAGTAGGAGCGAGAAGCCAGAAATAATTTTATGATCTCAATGTGCGCACAAAGAGAGTTGGCATTGAAATGACAGATACGAAGACCCCTACCACCCACACCAAGCCTCGTAATAGAGAGACAAGAAGCAGATGGTAGAAGTGAGTTTGTATGACTAGAAGGAGGTAGCGAAGGAGAGAGGAAAAGATAACATACCTGGTTAGTAGGATTCAGTTGTCGCTGATTATCGGGGTGTTGCTTATAGGGTCAAGTGCTGTTAAAAAAGCATTAAGGTCGTCTTCAGTGAAGATGAGATGCGACGAGTCATTCTTCCTTCTTCTAACATAGATATTGCCATTCTGAATGAACGTAAGGAAGTTATGCTCTCTGTCTCTAAATTTCTCTAACACACACAGTTTCGATTGATGAAGGGCAGGCGGCAGGAATTCATTGACATTGATGAGTGCTGGTGTGATTTGCCCGATTGGTAGAGCCTTACTAAGTAATGTGAGACAGATCTGAGAAGTATGAAATTTCCTTATGCGTATTTTAGCGGTGATAGCAGCACGAGCAATATAGGCACTTTCGAAAGTAAATAAGAGCGGGACAGTACGTGAAGATGGAGCTACAGTGTCCAAAGTAGCAGTGGCAGATGGTCCAGTTTGCGACGTAACGGTTACTAGCTTACGTAGAGGACGAACTTATAAAATGTCCCAATCAATGATGGTTGCGTTCATAGACTGAAATATTGCCAAAGGTGCCAGCTGCAAATTACCACCAGTAGAATGCCACTAAGGGCAACCTCAGACACATGCACCATACGCTCTTGTTGTAGAGCTAACTGCGAGACTTTTGCAGATAACTTACGATTAGCATCGTGCAAAAGTTGCAAGTTGTCTAAGGCCAGCGACAACTCTGCATTGCTAGTAGTCGCTGCCATTCAGCTGGCAACTTTTGCCTGCAGATTCAGGTGATCTTGCTGTAGTTTATCAAGACGTTACTCACCAGCATCCATACGTAGGTTCAAAGTTGTAGGCAAGTCCAGCATTTTGGTTTCTAGAGAGTCAAACTCAGCTCCCGGCGCATGCATATGTAAGCCCATGGTAGTGATTGTTGAATCAATTTTGTCTATTTTCGAAATAAGCGATTATTGGGTGGTGCAAGAGTGGCAGAAGTAAATGGTCTACTATTACCGGGTGTCTTAGAAACCTTACTCATGTTGCTGGAGGAGCCAACGGAGCTAGTGCGAGAGCGTCCATCTGCCATGTTTGCCTCAGCAAGGCACGGACTGCATATCTTTATCGTCTTATCGCTGCTATCTCTTACCGATGTAAGTTTGGTGCACGTGGCATGATAGATGTTCATATATTGCTGCAGCTTGGATGCAGCAGAAAATTCTTTGGTACACGAGTAACAAGAGCCGGACATATTTAAGAAGTTTAAGTTGTAATGTACCAAATAATATAGACCAGTGCAATAAAATGAGTATAAGTAAAACTAGACGATAATTGATAGGAAGTGCTGGTAAGTTATTCTGTTAAGAAAAATAAGTAGTGTAAGTAGTGTAATCTACAGGCAAGAGATGACAGCACCAACTGGAACAATGCTGAATTATCAACAGGAGCAAAGAGGTAGTAGCTATAGGCGCTTACAGATGGCGGCACTAGGCAAAGAGCTTCCTTACCGGCGTGATGTATAATCAATCAATCAATCAATATGTTTACTTACAGATGGTAAATGGTAGCACAGGAATATAGCTGTTGCCTTGTGATTACGCCAAAAATTTTGACAGCAAGTTAATCTCAAAGCAGCGGCAACAGAGAAGAATAAGAAATCCAGCCTGTAGATCAGCAAGCAGCACTGCAATAAATGAAAAGACATTAGTTTGCAGAGAAAAGCATGCAATAATCTACAACAAAAAACGCCCGGAGGCAGAAAGCAACAGTAAGAAGTTTAAAAAGAGGAGCAAATAATCAAAACGTCAGTTCTACCCACCAAAGAGGCAGAGAGGGAAAGAGAGAGGGAGAGAGGGAGAGAGAAGAATCGGCTGTTGCTACGCCTTTACGAAATAAAGTAAGTTTATTTGTAATTATTCTTGTTCTCATTTCTTTTTTTTTTTAATTATCCTCCTTTCTTCTCTAAAGAAATTTTTGGCCGAATAGCGGCCGATCGTTCATCTGCCTGTAACACGCGCTTGCTACAGTTCGTAAACCTCAACCTCATACAAAACAAGTTTCCCAACACTCTTATGATTGACACAGAGTAAGAGGTTAGTGTGCTAAAAGCACATGTCTTGCTAGATCATGAATACCTCAAAAATCAGAACGGATACACCCTGCAAGGCCTAGGAGATGAAATAGAGGAAAGTTTGAGAAAAGCAAAGATAAAATTTAGGGAAACTATAATTAAATTCATAGTAGTACGCAATCATTTCCCCATCTCTTTTGACAGAGTATTAGGAGCCAACTTTTTCAAAACCACGAAAGCAACAATAGTTTTTGAAAATGACCGAGTGACGATAAATAATAAGCACATTAAAGTAATCTGGGACGACGAAGATCGCCCTCACCTGATCAAGAATCTACATAATATCACAAGCGACGTAAAAACTGGTTTACCGTTAATAAAAATCCTTAATTCTCCTTCTCTCACGGAGGGGAGATTATTAGTCGATGCAGGGTCACATAATTTAATAAAATTAAGTTTGATACTGCCCGAAAAGGAAATTGGCACAACAGTAAAATACAATCTAAAAAGCGTCGGAAAAAGGATCATACCTACCTGGAGAACAGTAGAAATTTCATTTTTGGGGGGTAAGAAAATTCTCTATGATAAAAGACGACATATACATCCTAGGGGAAGGTGTATTAGGTTGCAATTTTCTGCGTGACTTCCAAATGTACCTCAACTACCCTAACCACCTGCTGGTATGTAACGGCGTCGTAGGACCACTTGAGATTAGAACAACGCTCAGCAATACGTACGATGGTGAAGCAAATATATCAGAAATTATAAAAGACGATGACTACAATAATAATGTAGCTATGAACAGTTACCTGACCTCAGAAAATAAGATAGCGATAGACCTGGACTATCAGCTTGAGTTAATCGTCGACTTCGGTGACCATGGGTCTACCGAAGAACTAGAAGTTAAGTAAAGCATTGAAGACTATTTGCGTATTATTTGCGTGTATTTACACATTAGCTGTCCACCTAGACGACTATGAAAAGTACGTAGTCGATTTGGTAAAAAATAACAGAGATGTGTTCTACCTACCCAGAGATAAACTTTTAGAAACAGACCTCGCTACACACGAAATCCCCACGACTGACGATATTCCAGTCCACACCAAACAATGTCGGTTCCCACATTCGTTAGAAGTTAAAGTAAATCGACAGGTGAACAACTTGTTAAAGGCAGGAGTCATAAAAAACTCTAATTCACTGAACAACGTCCCAGTTTTGGCCGTGCCACAGAAACCTGTATCACAAGGCCGCCCTAGATGGCGCATGGTATTAGATTTCCGGGCTTTGAATGAAAAAACGATAAGCAATTCGTACCCACTTCCGAATATTAAGGAGATATTCGACCAAGTAGGGACAGCCAGGTATTATACTGTTCTTGACTTGGCTTCTGGGTTCCATCAGATAAAGATGCACCCTAATAGGCTATAATCACAAACCGAACGATTACGAATAGAAGAAAGCAGAATTAAAATGTTTTCTATTTTCCAGATGGACTTGATGAAAATAATTATTTTTTTTTACTCTAGTTTACAGTCTTATTGGTTACGACTGTGGATCACGACACCTGAACATAACCACTGTATCTTTACTTAGAGTAGGCGAATGCGAATTTCCCGAAACCCCTGTAAATGTAACTCGTTATTACATATAATTACTACAAATAGTAAAATATTGCCAAACTCATGTAACACAATGTAAAGTAGAGATACAGCGGACCGAATACTATTGCGGAATGTTCTCTCACAATTTAATAGTAAATCATGGTCAGGCCGAATTCATACATAAGATTAGTAGAAAAGTGTACAAACAAATGTATGCAACGGGAATATTTAAATACGCGTTTACTGAGACCCCTATGGTGCTTGGGATAACGTAGCCGTACAAAGATTATTGAAAATCACGTTAAAAAAATACTTTGCACAAATCAATCTTAATGACTATAAAATCCATTTAAACTCCGGAACATTGTGCACCCACTTTGACTCTTCCTGCATCAAAAACGAATACACCTATCGGGATAGTCTCCCGACAGACCAGTGTAAATTTGATTGATACGGAGTCCTGTACGAATGCTAACCAATAAAATTACGAAAATTACCACCTATAACGACAAAATTTTATATTCATTAACCACCGACGATGTAACTTTCGCACTTGCAAGTAAAGAAAGCGAGAATTTATGAGGATATACTATAGTAAAAACAGAATACCCTAAACTATTTATTTTAGAAACTGACAAGAGCATCTCTTTTACTAAGGGAGAAGGGGTGTCACTTGATAACCTGAATATATTCGCTTATGTGAACTCTAAGTTGTGTATGTGAAAAAATATACCAGGGCACAGATACATTCATTATTCTACAGCGTTATACAACAACATTGCAGAATAGAACGGTAGACATTGTTAAACGCTACAGCAATAGCCAACCATTCACCAGACGAATTCGCCTGCAACCTTATGCAAAGACTTAGATATATGGCCACTATCGCCTGGGAAGTCGTTCCCGTTGCCAAATGTATGTCTGTAGAAGTTAATCATATCATATCATATCCGTCATGGCGAGCACTGTTATGTAGAACTTTAAGTTTCTTGAAACAACTGAACACAATTTTTAACCCTGAAAACTCACAGCTTAAGGTCGCATGGTACTCGGGTATCGTGTGACGCCATATTACCATCCTTTTTCTCAGGGTTAACAAAGAATAGATAAAAATTATGCCACAACCAGTAGACGGCAAGCCACCTTTTGTCCTAAAACTATTCACAAAGATAAATTAAAAGTATGAAAACCCTTCTTTCCTCGCAAGTTAGGTTTACACTCAACACAACTTGAAACAATTGCAGGATAGGATCCTGTTTTTAATTAAGAAACCCTCTCTACTAACTGAAGTGACCAGGGAAATCCATGCCCAGCGTGCATTCGGCGATGGACACACTATCGCTAAACTCCTAAACGAAGACGCCATAGATAAAATTTTGGATTTAGCTAAACAACGCCATGGAAAAGTTTTTGACGGTACAGTTAGCACCGCAATCACTGCAATCCTGACGATAATACAAGCTGTGAAGATGATAGTGGGAACTATCGTTAACGGATTTTTACTCCATAGGATGTATGGTTGTTCGGTGCCCCGGCTAGCAGCCTTTTAGAAGATTATATCCAAATTATTCACCGTGACTGCGCTACCAACTTAATCCAACCACTCAGACAATAAGAAGACAGTTATAGATTTAGAGATACAATCACCAAATTCAGCACTAACCCACGAAAGCCAAAACCCGATCACCACAATCGACCACAGTCCACAGGCATTTTTTCTATAAACGCGAGAGGATCCCTGCGTGGGTGTGTCTGGGACGCGCTTGCCAATTAAAACCATGATTACCTAGCAACCGTTCAAGCAGAGAAGTGTAACATCAGTATACACACTGCCGTTTTTTTTTATTTTTTTTATCCTCTTATTCTCTTTCCCCCTCTTATCTACTATATACTAATATTATATACGAGGGCAGTTCAATAAGTACCCGTGTTTGACGACAGAGGGCGTTCCTGAGTGAAGTTGGTATTATCATCGTGTGTTGCCATCTATCAAACGACGGTAAAACAAATTTCAGACTGATTGATAGGCTAGCTTGGATTTGGCAGCTATTCAAGTAAGACGTGTTTCGTGATTTTCGCTAAGATGGGAAAAAAGCAGTTTCGTTCGGTAATTCGCTTTTTGTTTTTGGATGGAAAAAAATGCAAGGAGATAATAGCAAAGTTGGATGCTGTTTATGAGGACACTTTGCCATTTATGACCACAGTTAGATATTGGTACAACGAATTTAAACGTGGGCGAACATCCGTTTTTGATGAGGAGCGACCAGGACGCCCGGCAGACGTGGTTACCGAAGAAATCATTTAAAAAGTCTACGACATGATTCTCGCTGATCGACAAACAAAAGTGCGCGAAGTAGCAGAGGCCGTAGGTGTGCCGACCGAAACGGCAATTAATATTTTACATGATAAGTTAGCGATGAAAAAATTGTTGGCTCGATAGGTGCCGCGATTGCTCAAAGTAGACAACAAGCGGATGCGGCTGTTAACTTCGAAGCAGTGTTTGGAGCAATTTAAGCGAAATCTGAAGGAGTTTTTGCGTCGAGTTGTCACCGTTGATGAAACCTAGATTCATCATTACACATCAGAAACTAAGCAACAATCAAAACAATGGATTTCTCCTGGTGATTTTGCTCCAAAGAAGGCGAGGACGGTCCCATCGGCCGGAAAGGTCATGGCGACGATTTTTTGGGATGCGAACGGCGTCATCCTCATGGATTTTTTAGAAAAAGGGAGAACGATCACTGGACAATACTACAGTGAATTATTGGACCGCTTCGACGAAGAAATTGAAAGAGACACGGCCGCATTTGGCGAAAAAGAAGGTCCTGTTTCACCATGATAATGCACCAGCACATTCATCTGGAGTTGTCGCCGCCAAACTGCATGAATTGCTGCCGCACCCCCCGTATTCACCCGATCTGGCACCCTGCGACTTTTTCTTACTTCGTAACATGAAGAAATGGCTCGCGGGAAAAAAATTTAGCTCAAACAAAAAAGTCATTGCCGAGACAGAGGCGTATTTTGAAGAGTTCGACAAATCCTTTTTTTTGGAGGGGTTAAAAAAATGGCAGGAACGTTGGCAGAAGTGTATGTTTCTAAAAGGGGACTATGTTGAAAAATGAAAAAAAATTTTTTAAAAAAATGGTGCCTTCATTTCTAACACGGGTTCTTATTTAACCGCCTTTGAATTTAACTATGCTTCGATTGCTATAATAAAATATTGCAACAATATAAGTAAGCTAAGTTAGTTATAAATTATTTATATTTAATCAAATATATTTATATTTTTTTACATTCAGTTACTTTAGGGGCTATACCAGTATGAAACTTTCAAAAAATCGATATTTTTTTTTGTCTAATTCGACAGTTTATACTTTTAAAAATATCCTGTTAAATTTTCAAGGTCGTATCTCTAAAACTTTTTAAATGACAGCCTTCTAAAGAGCAGCCGCTTGCAGGTAAATATAAACTGTTAGTTTAATCTTTAAAAGCTTTTGTCTCGAAATGACATTTTTCAAATTTGCTGCCATCGTAACTCAAAGAGCAATTATCCGGTTGACTTCAAATTTAAACTGAGTACTCTTAAACATATTTACTTTACAACGACGTAGGATTTTTTTGATTGGATGAAAATTGACGATTTAGCATTAAAAAAAGCGACCATATTTTTGACCAAAAAAAAAACTTTTTTTTGATAACTACGCCATTTTGTTAAATTTTGATATTTTTTGAAAATTCTACGACATTGTATAGAAAATACCTTCTAGTTTAACGACTTGTTTTTTTTTGTTTCAGCCACTCATTTGGCCGGAATTCGGCAGCAGCGGATGAACTTTTTTCTTGGCGCCTCCGAAAACAGCGCATAAGTCGCTCATTTTTCAATATTTTTTAATAAAATTATGGAATATAGTTTAAATATAGCTTAATATGCTTTTATATTTTTAAAATATTTAATAAAGTATTTTCTTTTTTAAAATTTCTCAAAAATCACCAAAATTAGCAGCATTTACGCTGGTATAGCCCCTTGAGCTAATTATAATTTATTTAAATTCAATTAATTCAATATATTTATATTTTTTGAATTTAGTAATATTTTTTTTTAGTTAAGTTATTAAAGTTAATTATAGTTTATTTAGTATAATGAATAAATAAATGCACAATACAAAAGTAAATAATACATTAACTGTTTTTGAGGAGGAGACTCTTAACCCGATTCGGCTCAGAATGCCACTCAGGACATATTGCTCTTGGAGGCTCTATTACTAAGGCTATTTACGTTCAAAAAAATTAAGAAGTACATATTCTTATAGTTTAAGGTCCGCCCTTTCTAAAAGTTAACTTAAAATTTCTCTAAAATGTAATAAATATGAAAACATTCAGTTTTAACAAAAAATAATCATGATTTTTTACACCTCTTTTTTTTCAAATCGAATTATGAAGGTATTTTCGGTCTGAAATGTACCTGGAACATCAATAACCCATGGAATAAATATCTAAGCATTAAAAACACGTGATTCAGATATCAATTTTTTCTGCCTTAGTGTTTTCAAAATAGTGTCTGGAATGCAAAATTTGTTTGTATACATTCATGAATTTTTTTCTCGAAAAATATTAACTTACGGGAAAAATCTCTAAGATTTAATAGTTCTTAGAATTGCTCAAAGAATGCACTGAAATTTTTTTGAGGAGTTTTGAGCAATTTAGACACTTTTCAAACCTTAAGTCGATTGGTGTGCGAATACTGCAAACTTATACGATACAATACTATCTTGATATATCAGAATTTTTTCTTGGAAACAAAGAAGTTTCGGAAAGAATCACCAAGAGTTAAAAGTTCTTAGAATTGCTCAAAGAATGCTCTGGAATTTTTTGAGCAATTCTAAGAACTGTTTACTCGTGGTGATTTTTCCCGTAAATTCATATTTTTCGAGAAAAAAATTAATAAATGTATGCAAAAAAATTTTGCATTCCAGACGCCATTTTGAAAACACTAAAGCAAAAAATCGATATTTAAATCACGTATTTTTATTGCTTAGACAATTATTTTACAGGTTATTAATGTTTCAAGTACATTTCAGACCGGGAACACCTTCATAATTCAATTTGAAATAAAAGAGGTGTAAAAAAATCATGATTATTTTTTGTTAAAACTGAATTTTCTTATATTTATTACATTTTAGAGAAATTTTAAGTTCACCATCGGAAAGAGCGGAACTCAAACTATAAGAATATGTACTTCTCAATTTTTTTTAACGCGAATAGCCTTAGTTATAGAGCCTCCAAGAGCGATATGTCCTGAGTGGCATTCTGAGCCGAAATGGCTTAATTGCCTTCTTAAACCTGCCAAGAGACAAAAGATTTCGTAACTCAGCAGGGAGGGAGTTCTATAAATGCGTATCTCAAACTTGGAATGAATTTTAACCAGTCTTAGTGCGTATTAACGGAACAACGAGTTCCTTTGCCTCACTCCTCAGTGCACCTCTGGACACTTAGAGAAGAGACCCTCTAAGTGGTCCGGTACATGCATGTGTATGATTCTGTACGTTTGTACTGCCATAAAATACTGTCTCCTCATATCATTACGTTTCTGACCCAGAGAAAGTCTGTGAGAAGAATTAAGCAGCATAACCACTGAGCAATAGTTTAGATGAGGAAAGAGGAACGCCATAGCAAGCCTCTTATACTGTACATGAGACGTATACTTCCAGAAAAATTAAAGACTATGTAGTACTCGATTTCTTAGTTATATTATCTATATATTACGGTAAGTGTAATTAATTGAAAATTATTAATAATCGTCTATCATTATTAATAATTACCAAAAGTCGAGCTAAAAGTAAGAAATTGATCGCATTTATCGGTGATTATTAATAATGTAACCTTTGTACCGATAGATGTAATAAATTTTTAAAAATAACGTACTCTGATCGTCTTTTTTTTCGATCGAGCAATAAATGAGTGGGTGGGAGCCGTGAGGCGGTGTGCAGGATGTGCGTGAGGCCACGCGGGGCAAACAGCGGCGCGTCATTTGACTCCGTGTTATTGTTTTGAATGCACGCGCACGTTATCTGTTGTTTCTTATGTGAAAAGTTTGTGAATTTGTGACTCTGGGTGCTGTTTTTATATGAAAATAAGAGATCTACTTATTACAAAAACCAGATTTAATGAAAAATGTCTTGAAATAAAATCTAAGAAGGGAAAAAATAACCAATTATTTACACGAGATGAGTATTTTTCATTTTTGAACAAGGTAAAAACTACTAAAGAGAAAACAAAACACAAATCGCCTGAGGAAAAACTAAAAAATCAGTAGTTCCAGTGAAATATGAGAAAGACTCACTTATTTACTACACATATTTAGAGAAAAATTTTGATATTCATGAGACTCATATTTCTATCGGACACGGAGGACGCACCAGTATGATTAAAGAGCTTAAGAATAAATATAGGAATATTACACTTGAACTCATTACTATTTATTTAAACTTGTGTCCACCATGTCAAAAGAAAATGAACATTCCTAGATCGGGATTGGTAGTAAGGCCCATTAAGAGTACTGAATTTAATTCAAGATGTCAAGTAGATCTTGTTGACATGCCATCACAGGCAGATGGTCAATATAAGTTTATCATGGCATAGCAGAATCACCTTACAAAATTTGTGCAACTCAGGGCATTAAAATCGAAGCGTGCTGAGGAAGTTGGGTATCATTTGTTAGACATATTTACTATATTTGAAGCTACATGCATATTGCACAGTGACAATGGGCGTGAGTTCGCCAATAATGTGATTAATGAGGTGTGTAAAATGTGGGATGAACCTAAAATTGTTCACGGAAAGCAGCGACATAGCCAATCTCAAGGTTCTGTCGAGAGAGCAAATCAAGACATTTAAAAAATGTTAGCCACGTGGTTAGAAACCCACAAAACAAGACATTGGTCGGAGGGCCTAAGATTCATACAGTTTATAAAAAACAAAGCTTTCCATTCAGGAATAAATACAAGCCCTTATAAAGCTATGTTTGGTTGTAAACCGAAAATTGGCTTAAAAACTTTTCTGCCTGCTGTTGAAATTTCACATATTACTAGTGAAAAAGATTTACACAAACTTTAAGACCCTCCAGATAGCATTATCTTTGCCGATGTCTCTGACACCTCGCACCATACTTCGGACGTGCAACCGGTAGGTACCCATTCTGAGCAAATTGAATCTAAATCACAGAGTGACCCTAAGATAAGCTCAAACCAGGAAGATCCTAAAGAAGTTTCTGACGATGATGCTAATTGGAAAGAAATTATTATTAATTGGGAAAGCCAAAATATCGATACAGAGGCTGTCTCATCAATTGCCACCACTTGCGAAAAAATTCAAGAGTTGCGAGATTTTGCAAGAGAGTCTCTTCAGAAGCAAGCAGAAAAAATATTAAGACGATCCAACACAAAATTTCCAGTTACAAAAATTGGGGACTGTGTTAGGGTACGGGTTCCAGAAGTAGATCGAGCCAAGACAAATAGCCTGAACATAATCGGTGTTATTATGTGTGACGGAGAATCCGTCATAGACCTTGTCGGTCAAGGAAATTTTCCGTTGCTGGTCCGTGGATCCTCCTCCTCGGACCTGTTTCAATTGCTGGCAGCCGGGGCACGGACAACGGGAGTGCCCGCACCCAAGGATGGCCCAGTTCTGCGGTAATTGCGGCCGTCGAGGTGTGGAGACGTCGTCCTGCCCCCGTTGCTGTGATTCCTACAGGGCCTAGAGAAGGACATTGGGCTCGAGGGTCGCCGCACCTGCATCCAAGCCTCCAAAAGTGGAGCCAGAGGGGCCCCAGCCGGCCCCGGCAAGGAAAGAAGTGAAGAAGGGAAGCACCCTTGGGGCCTCACAAGACGAGAGAGCCCCAAAGCGCACTGCCTCCCAGCGTCGACGGGATCGCCGCAAGAAGCGCAGCCCCGTTGCGCCCCCTGCGCCGGTGTCATCCGCGGTTGCAGCGCCCAGTGGAGCAGCCGCTTATATCAACCGCCGAATGGAGGTCGAGGAGCTTCGGCGAGCGCAGGCGCTTGGGGTTTCCCCATCAGCCACCAGGATGGAAGTCAAGGCCGCTATTGAAGCCGATGCGGAAGCTCGTATGCGAGGGAATCAGGAGGCTGAGGAGAGGCGGTGAAACCAGGAAAGGAGAGTTCCCCCTAAGAGAACGGGGGCGACTTCCCCGCCAATCGTAATAGCTACGTGCGTCGAGGTTCCGGTTCAAGCAGGCCTCTTAATCCATTCACCGCTGCCTCCTACGGAGCCGTCGGCAAGCCGGTCGGTGGCTGTGGAGCCATCCTCTCCCCAAGCTGAGGAGCACGTAGAGTCGGTGGAGGACTGGCTCCAACTGATGGACAGCCTGAGGGACGTCTCCCCGGAAGTCCGAGGATTAGTGGCCAAGGCTGTGGCGATGAGCACCATTGCCCGCCTGGAGAGTCGTCGAGGAAACTAGGGTGAGTTTCTTTCCTCTCTGATTATGGCCGCCTGAAAAGAAGGGCGCTACCGTCGACGGCTGGTGTTAAACTTTTCCTCCTATGAGGAGGTAGAGTTCAGGGGGGGGGCTTTGTGACGGAGAATCCGTCATAGGCCGTCGACGAAGAGTGTATGTTGTGTACACTCTTGCTCGACTGTCGCCTGGTTGCCGGTTGGGAAAGGCCGTTTATAAGGACTTTTCGGAAAGCTGGCAACGTCCGAAAATTACGCGATTTTCGAGCTCGCAGCGACGATCGGCGGGAGAATCAGGAAGCCGCGCGGGAGGGGGAGAGAGGGGAGAGCGCAACAGTTTAGTCTAGCTATGCGCGCCCGAGGAGTAAGTGGGTTTTAGAGAGTGATACGCGAATATTAATTAGAGAATTTTCTACGTGACAGAAAGAGAGAGGGAGAGAGAGAGAGAGTCGGAGTAAGTGAGTGCAGCCGAAGGACGAGGTGTGCGTGAGAGAAGGAGAGTAAGAGTGAAAAAGACGAAGTCGAGGGTGCTGCTCGAGGAAGAGAAGAAACGACGGCGGTCAGCACTTTTGCCGAGAGCCGAGGGACGAAGAGAACGAGAGTCGGCAGGAGGCGACCGGTGGTTGCCACCGCTATCTCCGAAGCCGAGGGTGAGGAGGAGGCAGTGAACATCAAGACGAGCATTCAGCGAGGCCCGGGGGCCCGTCTCCTGAGGACAAGTTGCAGGAACGCGGTGCAGCGGTGCCTGAGGGAGCTGCCAGAACGTCAACTGCTAGCGGACGAGCCTCGCAGATCTCAAGGGTAAGCGCCTTATTTGTTCGTCCGAAGTAGTGAGAGAGAGAGAGAGAGAGAAAGAGAGAGTGAGAGCGCGTGGTGGTGGTTTTGTGGTGAGGGCGGCGAGGAATTGCCACTTCCCTGCCCTGGGGGAGCGATAGGCCTCCGTCGTCTGGGAGACAGTCCCGGGTGGCCGGCCTGCAAATTCGCGACATTAGACGGGGGAGATAAGGTGAGAGAGAGAGAGTGCGCGAGATTGCAGTATTGCTAAATAGAACATTAAATATTATTATTTTGTGCAAGGCACTCAGGGCGCACGTAGCTGAATCGGCTACGACGTGGAGCCTACGTCACAAATGGCGACCGTGACAGGACCCTGGTAATTCCGGGTCCTCGTAGTGTACATCGGTGAGCTTGCCCAATGTAAACATTGCGCGCGAGTTTCTTGCCGATGTACTATTTCTCAAATATTATTTAAGAAAGTGATTTTTCAAGCGGCGTAAGTGCAAGAGAGACAGTCGGCTTACTCGCGTGACGAAGATATGCACAAAGAGGAAGGGCCGATTGCTAGTCTAGAGAGAGAGAGAGTTCAGTGCGCTCGCACTAAGTGCACCCGGGACTTATAGCGAAAGCGTGTGTTTAAACTTAGTCGATTTTTCGACTCGTTCGAACTTAGTTGATTTCTCGACTCGTTCGAACTTGTGTTTTTTTTGCCGAGGGGACTTAGTTAAAACTTGGCGTGTTCGGACTTAGTCTGTTTTTCGACTTGTTCGAACTCAGACTATTTTTCGATGTGTTTAAACTTGGTCTATTTTTCGACTTGTTCGAACGTGGTCTATTTCTTGACCGATTCAAACTTAGTCCTAGCCAAGGGGGGGGGGGGGGGGGAGGGTGTTAAGGAGAGTTGGTGTTTCGTTTTTTGTTTGTTTTTTTTTGTTTTTCTTTCTCCTCTCGCTTACCGCAGAACACCGAGATGGCTGATTACGAACAGTTAATGGTTCGTATGTTGAGCAGGTCTCGGGCGGCCCGCCAAGCGAGAAGAGAGATCGGTGCCCTCCCGGTTTAGGACATCATCCGACGGCTGGAAGAGCGCCGGCTTAGGACGAGAAGAGAGGGTTTGGAGTTGCGCGAGCGACTTCTTAGGGGAATAGTACGTGATGATGATCTGAGCGTGTCGGTACCGAGGTATGACGATTACGACGCCGACCCTGCAGCTCCTCCCGCGCCGATCCCAATGTCATGTAACCGACTCTGGGAGACCAGGAAGTAGTCCCGAAGAGGGAGTCAAGCAACGCAGAGTACTTTGGAGGATCTCACGAGTGGAGAGCCTGACGCACGGAATTGGGCGGGGCTGGAGGCACTAAACTCCTTAAGGATCGGTGACACGGCCCGCACTCCTGCTCGGAGCAATGCGGGGAGAGTTCTGGAGCCTAGGTGGATTGAGAGTGGAAGAGCGGAGGGGCCTCACTGGCCATCCGTCGTACTGCCATCTGCGACTACAAGCGCAGCGGCTCCTTTCACGAGCATTTTGGCGGTCATCGGCGCACCCGGTGGCCCCGGTTTCGACTGTTGCGGCCCCTGCGTCGACATCACCGCTGAACTCGGGGCCTCAGCAACCTGCTACAGTAGTTGTCGGCGCGGAACAGTGGCAATCTGTTATAAGCCAGCTAACGGAGAACAGAAATGAAATTAAGGAGTTGAAAGAGCTTCTGCTGTCATTAAGTTTGTTCTCCAAGGCCACTTCTATGCCGACGTCAACTGGGGAGTTAGAGACTGCTCAGAGCAGACCCCCCCCCTCCCGAGTCCAGCGCACCGTCAGCCGATGGCACCAGAACCGTGGCGGGCTGCAAGTGTACGTTCGAGTATGTCGAGCACATACGAGATGGGTGTTCGGCCGAAGACTCAACAGGAGCTGGCGATGTTTGAGCACCCCAAAGAGCACGTACCGTTGTACGCGCGCGGTGGTGGAGCGGCGGCAACTCGTCGGGGAAGAGGGAAGATGCGTGGCCCCGCCGGCTGTCAGTTAGAGGAAAGACAACGCGATGATAGGGCCACAGCGGAGCGTGAGCAGTGCTTGAAAGCGATGAAGCAGTGGGGAGTGACGTTCGCTGGCAGGGACAAGGAGGATTCGTCTGATTTCGTTGCGCTGATGGAAGATTTCCAACGCTTCCACTCCTACGGTGAACAGGCGATGCTGAGCGCTCTGTCAGTCGACCTCACCGATGCAGCACGTTTTTGGTACAGGGGAATCAGAGAAGATATCCATAATTGGCAGGAATTTCTTCGACGTTTCCGCAATCAGTACTGCCCCGAGATCGAGGAAAGAGCAGTGATGAGAGAGTTGGAGAAGCGTACGCAAGGAAAGGGTGAGAGCGTCACACGATACATATCGTGTTTCTGCGCGATTGCCGCTCATCTAAAAAACCCGCCGCCTATCTCGCAATTGGTAGAGATGGCGTACGAGCAGTTGCAACCTGAGTACCAATTATTCATGGCCGCCACATCGATCCGCAGTTATGACGATATCATAACACACGGTAAACGGTGCGAGAAGAATATGCACATGAACGAGCGCTTTTCGGATCCGCCTTCGAAAGACAAGTCTGTCTTCCAAGGGGCGGCCTTCACCGGCACTCTGAAGCGCTCCAACAAGATAGCCGAAGTGAGGCAGACGGAGAACAAGGAAGTGTTCTCGTCGAGGCAGCCAGGGAAGTTGGAGAGCCCCAAGGGAACCTCTAAGAAGAAGAAGCGGGGGGGGGGGGGGAGGGGGAAGAAAGAATTCAAGTTCCTCGAGCGGTGACGAAGCTGCGGCTGTACAGTGGACACTAAGGAGTCCCACACCGCCGCGGAGCTACGCAGCCGTCGCGAGGAGCTTGCCAACACCTAAGCCGGTCTTGAAGCAGCTACCGGCGTCGGTGTCCTGGCAGACACCAATGAGAATGTCTTAAATGAGACCCAGCTTGCCACCGGAAGGCCTCTCGCCGACGCCTATGGCGACTGCGTGGGCCGGCAGCCCGTTCTATGGGGTCTGCTATACGTGCCAGTGGGTGGGGCACAGAGCGTCGCTTTGCGCCCAGAGGCGGTGCTACGCGTGTGGGCATCTCGGCCACTTTGTGGCAGAGTGCCCTTCGACGCCGAAGGTGCCACTCAAGCGTGGTGAAGCGACCGTTAACTCGTCGCCTGTTACCGGCCAGATATGCGGGACAGCGGGAGTTACTGCTGTCACCTGCCCACGATGCGCACCTATGGTCCTGCGTATGGAAAACGAGCAAGCAGGGTCTCCAAGTCGTCCGGAGGACCCTGCGGTCCGTCGTTAAAGGGACCAAGAAGGACGGCAACAGCTATAGACGAGCCGAGGGAAAGTGCGAGTAAAGAGAGAGAGAGAAGCTTATGTGCGGCGAGTATTTGCACCAGGTAGTGCACGATTTCTTCGAAAGCGTTAAGCCTGGAGACAATCATTCACTTAGCCAGCCGCGAGTTTCAGATGGTGCGTCTGCCCGTAAGGCCGACAACCCCACCGACACTTCGCTGTCTCACTCCGCGCCCGGTAGATCTTCGCCAGGTCCCCTGGCGGGTGCGGGACGGCGTGCGATGGACTGTAAGAAGTCGCCAGCGACTACTCCAGTTAAGGGGGGGGGGGGCAGAGGCCGAGTTAAACTCGGCCATGCCTAGCCAAGAAAACGGAGATGAATACGCGGTCGACGTATGTGCTGAGAATAGGTTGTTTCTACCTGTTTCTCTGAGCGAACGTGTTGTTCGTGCGTTGTTTGACCCAGGTGCCATGATTTTACTCGTGAGCGTTGAGGTTGCGGAGAGACACATGGACAAGTAGCAGCCGTTGCACGTCGCAGTCAAAGGCGTGACCGGCCGAGCTAGTCGAGTGAGAGGCTTGCTCGAAGTATCCATAGAAGTTGATGGGGAGCGAGAGACGTTGCAGCTTCGTATAGTAGACGGAATTGACCACGAGGCCATACTTGGCATGGACTTCTGTCAGAAGCTGCACATTGAAACAGTGTTTGATGAGAGGTTGTGGAGAGTAAGGGGTGGAGTGTGGAGAGATTTTTAGCCTGGGGAAGAGAGTGGTGTGGTGAATGCGCGGATTTTTGCTGAATGTGTGGGTCTAAGTGAAGTCGAAGACCAGCAGAGGCGGCTGGTTGCAGAGCTGGTCGATAGGCTTATACCACCGCCCTCGCAAGTCTTAAGTTTTACCACGCTGATTGAACACCATATCGAAGTTCAAGACGCCAGACCCGTTCGACATGCACCTCATAGAATAGCTCCAAAGATTTTGGAATTTGCGCAGCAAGAAGTCCAGCGTATGTGTGAGCTGGGGATAATAGAGCCAAGTGCCAGCGAATGGTGCAGTGCGCCGGTTATAGTTCGACAAGGGGAGGGGAAACATCGATTTTGCGTTGACTTTAGAGATTTGAACGCGCCGTGATCCGTATCCCATGCCAAATATGGATTCGATTCTTGACAAGCTGCGAAAGGCGCAGTTTATTTTAAAAATCGATCTAAAAAAGGCTTTCCACCAAATTTTGTTAAGCGAGGCGAGTCGAAAGTATACGGCTTTCGTTGTACCGGGTTCGGGGTCGTGGGAGTTTTCGCGGATGCCTTTTGGCCTCAAAAACGCCCCTATCGTTCTTATTTGGCTTGTTGACGCGCTTTTCGGGCCACAGTTTGAGCCAAACGTCTTCGCTTACCTCGATGACATCATCGTGGTCACGGAGACGTTCTAGGATCATCTGGTTTGGCTTAAGAGAGTCTTGCGAAGACTGGCCGAAGCTGGCCTTGAGGTGAATCGAGAGAAGTGCGAGTTTTGTTGCTCAAATGTGCAATTTTTGGGTTTTAGACTGGATCGAGAAGGTTTGCGGCTCGATCCTGATCTAGCTGCCCTCGTCCTCGGGTTTCCCGCCCCGAAAAACGTCAAACAGCTACGTTCGTTCTTGGGCATGGTTACTTGGTATTTCAGGTTTATCGCACACGAGTCTGAGCTCAAAATACCTCTGGTTAAGTTGCTCCGTAAACAACAGCCGTGGGTATGGGAGGAAAAGCAACAAGAGGCGTTCGAGGTTTTGAAAAGAGCTCTGGGAGAGGCACCGGTGCTCGTTCGTCCAGATTTTTGGCAGCCGTTCACGGTGCAGTGTGACGCGAGCGACTATGCGATAGGAGCCGTGCTCACGCAAGAGGACGAAAGAGGCGAATGCAACTCCAGCCGCTGTAAAGACAGAGAAATGCGCGTTCTTTGCAATTCTAAGTGTTACAAAAGTCTTTTTTGCAAAAACAAATAATACCTAATGATTATTATTAGAATCGTAGTGTTGATTTTGTGATGAGTCTATAATTGTTTCATTGTAATTTTTTTTTTTTTAATTAGTATTCCAGTTCAGCAAAGAATTAATGATTTCGCATGTCAGTTTCTATTAATTATGTAATTGTAATACTGTGATATTATAAATAAACACCAGCTGGATAAATAACTTTGGGTCTAATTTTATTTTATTACTTTTACCGACGAGAGTAGTGAATTATTAATAACAACTGCTAAAAGTGATGAATTTCAATTTTATATTTACATTTACCGAATCACGAGGTAATTATTAATAATTTTTAATTAATCAAACTTACCATAACATATATATGGTTTCCACAACAGCTTAGAGTCTAAAATCATCTCAAGACTGGTAGCAGTGCTTGAGAAAGGAATTCAAACACCTTTTTCAAGATCAATAAAGCCTTACTCTCCCTAAAAATCATTAACAAATTTTTGTCAACCAAAGTAAACAGCCTACGTCTTAGTAGGATTGAGCCTTAAAGAGGCGTCTGCAGCTCACTCAGACACTGATTTAACTGCTCTCTGGAGCACTACCCTGCCCTCATCAAGACAATCGAAAGAAATTTGAGTATACGAGGTCTGGCTATTAAATAACGAGACTGGTTACGAAAAATAGTTTTATTATAAAAATTATTCTACGTTCGAATGCTCCCCTTCAATATACTCCCCTTCCCTCGCTACACACCTTTCCATACGTTTTTTCCATTGATCGAAGCAGTGCTGGAAGTCTTCTTTAGTGAGGGTCTTTAGGAGCTCTGCCGTTTTATTGCTTTGCCGCTTCCATCGACTCAAATCGGGTCCCTTTCAAAGCAGATTTTATCTTTGAAAACAAAAAAAAGTCGCACGGTGCCAAATCTGGCGAGTACGGCGCGTGTTCGAGCACTGGAGTGCGCTTACCGGCCAAATACTGCTTCACAGATAGCGCGTTATTGGCAGGTACGTTGTCCTGGTGCAAAATCCACGAGTTGTTCTTCCACAACTCGGGCCCTTTCTTACGAACTTGTTCACGCAGTGTTGCCAAAACTGACAAATAGTAAGTCTGGTTAACAGTCTGACCCTCTGAAACCCATTCAGTCATCACGATACCGTTAATGTCGAAAAAAACGATCAACATTGCCTTGAATTTTGATTTGGACATCCTTGCTTTTCTGATTCTTGGCGATTCAGGCGTCTTCCAATGCATCGATTGCCGCTTTGTTTCAACATCGTATTGAAAAATCCACGTTTCGTCGCAAGTAATAATGTTTTTCATCAGTCCGGAATCTTTTCTTAACCTTTCAAGGAAATCTGAGCAGACCTGTTGACGCAAGAGCTTTTGGTCAGGAGTCAGGTTTTTTGGCACCAACTGAAGCGCTTACACCACTCAAAAACACGCGCACGAGATAGAGAATTGTCCCCATAGGCCTCTTGCAACAATTTACAGCACTCAGTCGGAGTTTTTTTCAATTTAGCGAGAAATTTGAGATTGATACGTTACTCCTGTTTTTCGTCACACATGGTTTTCGGCACGAGAAAAAAACACGTTCGTTTCAAACCGCTACTGCACAAATACAATAATAGTGACGAGAACGTGTTTTGGTACGTGCATACACAAAATATCTAGATACCCAACGCACTACTCGTTTTTTTCCCCACCCCTCTACGGCGCCCTCTAGGTGCGCAGTCTCGTTATTTAATAGCCAGACCTCGTAGAATTGCATATCATCTGCATAAAGAATATGCTTAATGCTCCTTACATCAAGTTTATCGCATACGGAATTTATATACAAACAGAACATAAGAGATTCCAGGACAAAACCCTGTGGCACTCCGAGATTGGTACTCAGCCAATCAGAGTTATCGGTTAAGGATATTATAATTAATGGTGTTCTATCAGAAAAGTATGAATCAATCTGCTTGAGAGCTGCCTCTGAAACTCTCACAAAGCTTAATTTTAACAGCAGACGTGCAGGCCATATAGTGCAAAGCTTTAATTTACTAAAATCGAATTGAAGTAGTAGTGCCACTATTTTTTTGTCTGTACCACGTCTAACGTCTTCAGTTAGTGAAAGTAACACTGTTTGCGTTGAATAATACAGCCTGAAACCAGTTTAATAGGGATCTAGAATGCAAGAGACCGTTAGATACTCCTGCAGTTGTTCATAAGCAAGCTTCTCCAGTACATTCGAAAGAAAGCACAGTATCGCTATCGGCCGGAAATCCGATGCTGACGACGGAGCTCTGTATTTCTTTAATATTAGAATATACTCCTTTTTCAGACAGTAGGAAAAATACCACTTAAGAAAGAATGATCGAACAACTACACTAGAAAGACTCTAATGACCGGTAGTGCTTTAATAATAACACTCTGTGGAATACCGTCACCCCTCCTTCCGTGCCTGTGATAAAAAGTAAGAGATTGCTACAATAATATCATTGAAATTAATTTGCTTGAATAAAAAGCAATCTTCTAAAGTATTTATAATAATTTCTCTGCGCTCCGCACCATCATTCTCAGGAGATACTGATACACCTGAAAAGTGCCTATTAAGATCATTGGGCAAGAGGCCATTGAATCTCTGATCATTCTTAAGTAAAAGCTTCAGGCTTCTCAGCTCTTTCCAAACGTCATTATTTGCAAAAGCATCCAACAGCCGATTGTGGTAGTAAGAAGTTCTCGCATGCTCTGTTCGTTAGTCTGAATATCATCTTAATTTAATCAAATTTTGTAAATGCAATGTACTCGTATCGTGTGTTTATACCTACGGTAAAGAGCGTCACGTTTTGTGTACAAATGAGCCAACTCTGCATCAACCCATGGCGACCTTCCCTTTTTGGTGTAACTGTTTTGATAAGAGCTTGCTCTTCTCTAGCCGCCATTAAATTGTCACAAAGAATGCTCAGCGCTCTGTAAACTTCAAACTTCTCTTCGGCAAACAGTGACCAATCATAGCAAGTTAAAAATTAAAATAATACTGGTAAAGAAATATTTTTAAAGTCTCGGTAACTAAAAGATTCTTGCAATCGGGTATAATTATTGTGAGAAATGTTTACAAAAATTATATTATGCTTGCTGTGGAAGTGCGCTAGTATGTTCTGACTGTCAGAGATGATATCGTTATCGTCGACCAAAATTATGTCAATCCAGATACGAGACGTAAATTTAATGTGCATGGGGCCATGCTAGACCAGCTGTAGAGAGAACTCAGCCATTGATTTGCGTTCAAATTTTACGTCATCACCCTCTTGCAGAAGATCGGCATTCAGATCACCCATAATAATTTTGTGGCTGTAATTTAAACTAAAAGTTTTTAAATCACTTAAAAGATTGCCACTTTCTTAAAACGCGATTTTGGGAGGTCTATAAATAACTGCTGCTTATATAACATATGTCGTGAATTGTGACTCTTGAGCTTGCAAAAGATGCACTCCGGGATTCCCGGTTTGCCTCTTTTTTCTATACTGGAAGTAGAGAGGACTTCGTATTTCAAACGATCGATGACGTATAATGCCACATCTCCACCATTTATATTGCGGTCTTGTCTTAATACTTTATAGCTATTGATCTAAATGATGCTATCTGGTACCTCCAAATTCAGTCAGATCTCAGCCGCACTGAAAAGATCATACAAGTAACCGCCCCTTAGAAGTTGACGGACTTTCTTAATGTGCGCCCATACGTATAGAGTTAAAATTAAGAAAGCCTGCTCGTAATTTCCCTTTGACTCTCTTTTGCTTGCTATTAGAACCATTATATAATCAGTCTCACTCTTGAACACTAAATCTACCAGACCAGTTAAACGACCGGCTTAAAAAAATTTCATTTTTTATTTTCTTATTTCAATTTATTTGTTATTTTTTAATTGATACGCAAATTTATTGCAATTGTCATTTATTTATATGCCAAATATAGTAAATGGCATATTTTTAGTTATAAATCATAAAAATTAACTTACTAAAAATGAGTCATGTTAATCCCGGTAGGTTTAGTATTAACTTTTATCTTATCTTTATTTGTAGCTTTCTTATTTGCTTTCATAGATTTTCCTTTATTTTTATTTTCAGATTTAAGGTAGTCACCCCGTGTGATATGTTAAAAAAATCGTTTCTTTTTTCGTTGCTCTAAGTGAATCAACGTGTCATGATTGGTACCGTAGCATCGAAGACGGTGATTTCGATATTGACGACCGTCCGCGTGTAGGAAAACCAAAAACCTTCGGAAACTCTGAATTGGAGGCATTGCTCGACGAGGATCCATGCTAAACGAAAAATAAGCTTGCTTCAGTATTAGGAGAAACCCGTCAAGCTATTTCCAAGAGATTGCATGCGTTGGGGATGATTCAAAAGCAGGGGACTTAGGTTCCTTATGATTTGAAGCCAAGCGATGTTGAGCGTCGTTTTTTCGCCTGTGAACAACTATTCCAGTGGCAAAAAAAAAAGGGTTTTCTTCATCGCATTTTAACAGGTGATGAAAAATAGATTCATTACAGCGACCCAAAAAAAAAGAAGTCGTGTTATTAATTATGAGCTGTAAAAACCAAACAAAACCATCACTGGGTAACAGTATCGAATTCAATTGATGCGATTGAGCCAAGCACTACGCGATAAACGGCAATAATACAAGCAGAGGCACGCAAAAGTGATTCTACTGCATGATAACTCTCGGCCTCACGTTGCCTGAACTGTTGAACCTACTTAGAAATGCTCAAATGGGAAGTCTTACCTCATTCACTATATTCCTCAAATATGTTCTGTTCAATGGCACATGGTCTGGCTTATCAACAATTCCGCTTATATGAAGATATCAAAAATTGGCTTGATTCGTGAATAGCTTCAGAAGACAAACACTTTAACCGTAACCAGTATTGAAGCTCTGCCAGCAAGATAGGAAAAAGTTGATTATGGGCAATACTTTGAATGATTCATTTGTAACCATTTTTTTACAATAAAGTTGTATTTTCATCAAGAGAAACAGCGAGAACTTAGTTGCGCACCTAATATTTAAAATGAACGTTGATAATTTATTCACTTTTTTTTTTTCTTTATTTAGTTTTAGTTTAAGAAAAAGAAAAGTTCTTGTTTTAGGTTTTATGAGATTTTAATATTATTATTATGTAGTTGTTAGGTACCGTTATGTTAAATTTAACAATCTTCAAATTAATCAACTATAACAATATAATACAGAATATTTAAAATTCTCCCGAAGCCTAACCGTAATACTAGCTTCTTCGTGACAAAATTTTAGGATTACTCAACTTCTGAAACTAGGATTTTTGCCAAGCTAGATGCAGTTTTATTTCCATCGGGAATTTAAACATTCTACGGACCGCGGATAGTGATGTGCTTATTCTAAACGTTTCTACACATATTTACTTGGAGAAGCTAGGAATAATACAAATTAGACTTCCCTCTTCTCTTATAATATTGTTACTAAATTTGTAATTTATTTGTATTCAGAAAAGGATATAAAGGAAAGGATTTAATTTTTTTTACTAAATATTTTATTAGTTTTTAATTAAAATAAACTTTTATAATACAATAAACATAAATATTTTAATCAACTTTTAAAATATATTAAAATTATGTTATGACGATGTATTCTATTTGAAAGATAGCGAAAAATTGGGATCGGGAAGGAGGAGCACTCAAATTTATTGAATTTCAAAATTGTTTATTGCCGTAAAGACGGCACGACAAGATACATTTATTTATCAATTCAAATTTTTATTTGCAATATATAACTAAAAAACTTTCATTTTTATTTAAACAAAAAATCGTTGAAATAACGATATCTTTTGGCTATTGTCCGCGAGAAGCCTCTTTGCTCCACATCCCGAATTTCCCTTTCAAAATCTCGTTGTTTATATATATATATATATATATATATATATATATATATATGTACACTGCTTTAAGACTTTATTTCTTTTTAATTAATTATTATTATTTTCAAACTTTTCTTTTATACCCAAAACATTCTCCCTATTAGTAAAATTTATTTTATATAATATCTTTTAATTCAATTGAATTTAATTAACTTTATGCGAATTTTAGTAACTCCCTAGCTGGTCGTAAAATAATTTCATTTGCTGAACGTACTTTCGCAAAGTTTTTGTCCATTGAAACTCGGCAAGGTTTGTTCAATTACGCCTTTTTTCCAAGAATTTTATTCTACGTCAAATCGCAAGCCAATACTAAATCTCCCGCTTTTATAGATGTATTATTTTTATCCCACTTTTTTGTCGATATTAAAGTAAAAAGATATTTGCGTAACCACCTGTCCAAAAATGCATCTGCGGAATATTGAGCTACTTTCCACGATTTTGTTAAACATTTTATTTGCGTGTTCCATTTATTTAGTCTTATTTGACCTAAAGAAGCTCCTAATAACACATCGTTCAATAAGTCCCGAAACTAACCCAGAGATGGTGCTAGTAGTACCAAACTGGCCACGTTTCCATACAGTGCGAACCTTTACATGAAACGTGTAAAAATTTCACGTCGATCGGATCACAGACAGCAGAGTTATCGAGGTTAGAGTAAAATCACTTTGTAATTTGTTTGAAAAATAGAAAAAAGCGAGTTTCGCGTGTTGATAAAACATTGTTTTTTAATGGGTAAAAACACCGTAAAAGCCCAGCAATGGCTTGAAAAACATTACCCGGACTCCTCTCCATACAAACCAACGATTTTTCGTTGGTATGCTGAGTTTAAACGTGGTCGTACGGATACAAACGATGCGGAACGTTCGGGTAGGCCATTGGAAGCCGTTACACAGGAAAATGTGAGTAAAGTGTTAAAAATTGTAATGAAAAATCGCAAAGTAAAGGTCCGTGAGATTGCACAAATGACACAGATATCATCTGGAAGCGTATTTACAATCCTTCATGAAAAATTGCGCATGAAAAAGGTTTTTTCCAAGTGGGTGCCGCGATTGCTTTCAGTGGAACAAAAACATCAACAAGTCGACGATTCAGAGAGCTGTTTATCGCTACTTACTCGCAATAAAAAGGATTTCCTGCGTCGATACATGACCATGGATGAAACATGGATACATCATTTCACTCCGGAGTCGAATCAGCAATCATCTGAGTGGCGCATGGCTGGCGAAAGCCGCCCAAAGCGTTTAAAAACGCAGCAGTCTGCTGGCAAAGTCATGGCGTCTGTTTTTTGGGATACACATGACGTGATTTTCATTGACTACCTGGAAAAAGGTAATTTGATCCCCAGTGATTATTATATTGACTTGTTAGTACGTTTGAAGGAGGAGATCGCAGCAAAACGACCGCACATGAAGAAGAAAAAAATCCTTTTTCACCAAGACAATGCACCATGCCACAAGTCCATGAAAACAATGGCAAAATTGGACGAATTGGGCTTTGATTTGCTTTCCCACCCCCCGCATTCACCAGATTTAGCCCCCAGCGACTACTGGCTCTTTGCTGATCTCAAAAAAATGCTCCAGGGAAGAAAATTTGGCTTGAATGAGGAGGTCATTGCCGGAAATGAAGCCTATTTTGAAGCATAGGATAAATCCTTCTATAAACATGGTATAGAAATGTTGGAAAGGCGTTGGAAAGATTGTATCACTCTAAAAGGAGATTAAATTGATAAATAAATGATTTTTGAAATAAAATGTTGTTTCCGTTGTTACTCTCGTGACTTATTGAACGATGTGTTAAATGATTTGGAGTTAGCGCTTCCTGATCTCAAGAATCTACTGATACATGTTTCAAAGGTAATGAGTTGACCAAGTGTTTGATTTTGCATAAAATCGTTAATAATACTTCTCCTTTTAGAGTTTGCTCTTTCAAAATAACAGTTAAGGCGGATTTTACTGAACGTATTAGTCGTTCCCATGCTTATCCCATATGCAAGGCCACGGATGGATTAAATTTTCATTCTATATTAATTTGTGTCACATAATTATTTAATTTATAACGCTCTTAACCTTTTAGTGCTTGTTTTAGTTCTTTACGCATTCCTATAAAATTCGTCCCTATATTACAATAAATGTGCGATGGAATGCCTCTTCAAAAACCAATGTCATTATCACGGAATCTGTATCGAGATGATGCGCAAGTTCTAGATGTATCGCTTCAGTAGTAAAAAATGTAAATAATGCACCTCTTTTTTTTTCTCGTCTTCTACCCATTTTTAAAATATAATAAATTATATTTTCCATGAATTGACCATTCAACTGAATATCGAGAAACTAAAAAGTTATTATATTAAATTACTCAAATTTCACGTGAAACAATTAAATGGCTGTAATCTTGACCAATTAACATATCAGAAAACGCGTCGTGTGGTTCTAAATCTACTTTTCTTTTCTCGAGACAATATTACGTTAGTATAGAGTTAATGCATTGTGATGGAAGAATGAGATTATCAACGACAAAAAATATTATTTTCATTTCCGATTCTTTTTAAAGTTACACATATTCGAGATTTTATGGCTCCAGTTTAATTAATAATCGCGGCATTAATTAATGTGGCAATAGATCCTTTGCTAATAAAGCGTGAATTCTTTTATCGCATTTTAGACCGACTATTTCAATTGGCAAGATCTTTAATAATACGCGAGAATCGAGTCATTATTCCCTTTTTTCTACAGCTATAAATTTGGTACGCATATCTGTATCTTCTCTTTTTGTATGTACTAGGTTGTTCAAAAAGTTTTGAAAGCGACATCTATAGAGCTGTAGAGGAACCAAAATTTTTACGCCATTTTAATATTTTATTTTTCATATAAACATACCCAAAGTTTCATTCTACTCTGTCAATTCATTGTTTGTTTGCAAGCCATTTGATGTTGACGTGTCAGTGTATTTTTTTTACAATGGAAGAAACCGAATATCGTGCAGTGATAAAATTCTTTGTTTTGGAAGGTTTATCAGCAACGGAAATTCATACAAAAATGGTGAAAGTGTTAAAGGAATCTGCTCCTTCATTTCCAACTGTGCATCGATGAATTTTAGAGTTTAGACGTGGTTGAAAAAGCGTTGAAGATAATCCACGCTCAGGACGTCCAAAAAGTGCATCAACACCAGCATTCATAGCAAAAGTACAGGATATGGTTTTGGAAAATCGTCGATTGACCGTGAGAGATTTAGCAGAGGCCCTAGACATCTCATTAGGCAGTGTGAGTCATATTTTAAATGAAGTTTTGGGTTTTAGAAAGCTCTGTGCAAAATGGGTGCCGCATTCGCTCACAATGAAACAAAAACACGTTCGAATGCGACTTTCTGAGTAACATTTGGAGCGTTTTCCAAAGGATAAAAAGGATTTTTCGCGTCGATTTATCACTATGGATGAAACTTGGATCTACCATCATGACCCTGAATCAAAACAAGAGGCTAAAGAGTGGTGTCAACCAGGCACTTCGGCACCGAAGCGAGTTCGTGTCCAGAAATCGGCGTAGAAGGTGTTAGCGTCAGTTTTTTGGGATGCAAAAGGGATTTTGTTGATGGATTATCTCCAAACTGGCAAAACAATAAATTCTAAATATTCTTGTAACCTTTTGGACCAATTAGATGAAAAAATTAGTGAAAAAAGACCCGGTTTGCACAAGAACAAAATCATTTTTCATCAAGACAATGCACCCGCTCACACAGCTCAAAAATCCATTACTAAAATAACTGAATTCAAGTACGAATTGTTGCAGCATCCACCTTATTCGCCTGATTTAGCTCCCTCTGACTTCTGGCTGTTTCCACACCTCAAGAAATTCCTTCGTGGGGAGCATTTTTCATCAAACGAAGAGGTTATAGCCGTCGTAGAGGAGTATTTTGCAGGCCTTGCAGAAAGTCACTTCCATGATGGGATAAACAAGTTAGAAGACCGTTGGACCAAGTGTATTAAGCTTATGGGAGATTATACTGAGCAATAAAAGTGATTTCACCAACAAAAAAAAGTATCTTTATTTCCGCTTTCAAAACTTTTTGAACAACCTAGTATCTTATTAATTTTTTCATTTTGAAAAGATCTATCAGTGAAATGAAGAGATATATGATACTTTCGGTTGCATTAATTGCATCTTTCGCCGGTGGATTTCGAGCGTAAATGATTACTTCCAAGACAATTAAAATAAAGGTTATTTGTTTTTACAATATTTCAACGTTTTTGCATAGGTATACGCATATAATTTTAACGTTTTTATACTGTGACTTTTGTTACTACAACAAACGCATCAACTGAACTCAGTTCTATTATTTATTAAATTTTCTTTGCATGCATTAGTTGTTAAAACAATTTTACATTTGCGTGAATCTTTTATATCCCTATGATTTTATAAAAGTTGCTTCACTCGATGGAATCTTTGTCATGCCGACATGACAACTAATATTATTTCTTCTTTCCATAAACAAATTTAGAAACTCTTTTTAAGATTGGCATAAAACGACATTGAAAAGCTGCGAATTTTATATAACTATTTATCATCGAGTTTGCCAACTTTTCTAAAACTTTGTTTGCTAACTCTGGACTGTGTACCAAAGTATCCTACGTAATTTAAAATTTTAATTGCTATGACAGCGTTTTTTAATTTTGTTGAAAATTCTAATAATGTAATACCATGGTATTTCTAAAATCTATGTTTGGTAAATTTCTTATTTCGTTTAAAATCTTATTTAAAATTAATTTAATACTTTCGAACCGTATCTCCAAAGTTTCTATGATTTCGTTCGCGCTATTACCAGAAGCAAACAGAGTCTTAGTCGCCTCGATAGCGTCACCCTGTGAAGCATCAAAAAGTTGAACGATGTTCTCTCGGTCACTTCCCACCGAGTTCCGCCACCGAAAGATGACAAAATTTTAGTGGGTGACATCCTATTTAAAAAAATTAAAATTCGAAAATTTTCAAAGTTATTACTATTTTCTCGCACAGTCGCGAGCCTTTGTTCAATTGCTTTTGCCACTCAAATCGTTGGATCCTCACTTAACCTAGAATCACCTATTATATTTTTTTCATACTGCGAATTATTTTCATATATCGAACTACGGAAAGGTATTTCTTCATTATTTAAATCGTCACTAATTAAATTACAAGGAGATGTATTTGATATATTATCGCAGTTTTCATTAAATAACGAACTTATTTCGAAATCGTCATCAACAAATACTTTATTGCGAACTAAAATGAGAAAAATGTATTATATTAAGATATAAAATAATTTCAATGTACAATCGAAAACTTTAAATGTTAAAAATTAAATTTAAAATATTTAAACAAGAGAAAGTTGAAATTCCGTCGATGCTTTTGTTTTTAAAAAATTAATAATATTTAAACATTGTAAAATTATATTAACAATAAAATTCTCAAGCAAGTGAAAGTGAGATTCGCGTTTAAATAGATAAAAATATACTTTACAGTTTAAATTTTAAATTATAATTAAGCATTTGGATATTTAAATAAAAATTTAAATTTATGGAAAGCTCGGGATGGAACGATAACTGCCCATATATGCACGTTTGAGCGTAGCCTCAAAGCCAGTCGGTAAGGAGAGGTTTTTCCTCTCCTAGGCCACTAATATTTCCTCATGGAAGTATGGGGGCACGGGAAGACACAGAGAGTCGACCTGGGGCCCCTTGGCTAGCCAGAACGTTATCGTGGAATCCCGTAGTTAATTTTTAAGATTATCGCAAAAAATAAGAGTGGGAGTCTCTCGCACCGTACGTAAGCGGGCGGCTCAGCGGCGGTGCTTGGGCCGCCGAAAGCGTGATGGTGGGGAGACAATTTAAAAGGGCCGCACATGGCACGTTCCGGCACATTCTCTCGCATGTTTTCACCTTCGCATTCTTTCGAACACATCTCACTTTTACCTCTAAGAAATTAAAGAAATTAATTTCTTTTCATAGCATTTTTTCCTTTACCTGTACGTAACAAATTTTTGGTGAAGAAACCCAGGAACTACATTGACCGGATATCAAGAATAAGGAGAAACAGAACTTTAAAATCAACAGCAAAAGCTTCAATAATAAGGAAGAACATCTTTCTGACGATGCCGGCAATGGGTAAAAGATGCTGATGAAGATGAGCCGAAAGCAAAGAAGGCGCACGCTCAGCCTGTCAATAAGCGTACTTGTTCATCGAAAAAGACGACGCCGATCACAACGCAGTTTCCAGAGCAGCCAACGGCAGTCATGCCCCCGATGAAACTGTACGCATTAGTGAGACATCGACATGGAGGCAAGCGAACGTACACCGTTATTCGCCAACAACGACAACGCAATTCAGCGGTGGAGAGCCGATAGCCAACGTCGTGAAGCAGCTGTGGCAACCCTCTTCTACGCCTTCAGAAGGTGCACGAGGACAGCGGCGAACATTACGGGCACACGTGTGGCAGGAGCCGCCAACTGCAGTCATGGAAAACGACGACGCGTTTGGGCAGCTCGAGCCACAAGCGTGCGCAAATGGTTTTGACGAACTTCGCGAAGAAGCTGGATTCTTAGCAGCCGCCCAGGAGCAGTTTCATCGAGCTACAATGATGAGCCTCGCAGATTTTTCACAAGACGCACCTGAGCCGTTAAATAGTACTCGAAATGTTATAAATAGTTCGCGTGCGTGCGAGAGGCGCGACCCGATAGAGTGCATCACCGAGGCAATTGAAAAAACTTTGTTTGCGGTTCGCGAATCGTCCGGCTTCGGCAGTGACGCATCACGCCTCGCGAGTCGTACGACTACGGCAAAAAATTTACCGTTTTTCTCCGGTGACCATCTTAAGTGGCTTCACTTCAAAGAGCTGTATAATCTATCAACTGAGCTCGGCGTTTATTCTAACAGGGAAAATATTTCGCGGCTGTTTGAAACTCTAAAGAAAGATGCGTGCAAGTCAGTTAGCACGCTCCTAGCTACGTGTCAAAATGCCGACATAATTATGAAGACTTTAGAGCTTAAATACGGCAATAAAGAAGTAATCGCCGAAAATATTATAACAGAATTAGGCACTTTACTCGATTTAGAATCTAAACGGGTAAACTTAAATCAGCTCGCGGCGAAAATAAAGGGAGCCGTTGAATCTTTACGCGCATCAAAACTGACGGGCTACTTACACGATGCGAATTTAACCACTATGATAGGGAATAGAATGCCCTCCGCTTTAAAATATGTATATAACCATTACGCGAGCGCGGAGAATTCCGACAGAGCCGATTTCAAGAAACTTGCGGATTTCTTATATCAGGAAGCAGAAATGGCCGTCACGGGTCGTATTTTTGACGTCACCATTTCAGAGCGTCCGAGAGCCGACTTTGCGAAACGTCGCGTAGAAATAAGATCAGACGCTGCGTCTACAGTAATGTGTGAGTCCGCGCCAAAATGAAAAAGTATGCACATACTGTAACAAAATTAGCCACAGTTTAAGTAAATACTCTGGCTTCGCTAAAGAAAATTTGGATCATCGATGTGTCCTCGTAAAAAAAATGAAACTTTGTTTTAACTGCCTCAGTGATAGTCACGCGTGAAATAATAGCGATCGCGAAAATTGTGCCGAATGTAAAAAACGTCACCATAAATTACTGCATAAACACGTCTACGATGAAAGGCGAGCAGCTAGTCTAAATCGCCTGCGAAAAAATGAAGGCCGTGGAAAAATAAATGTCACGACAAAGCCGGCCAGTCAATCATGACCTGCAGACAATAAGACGCTTTTAAAAATCGTACCCTCGCAAATATTTGGGCCGAAAGGCTCAGCCATTATTTTTGCGCTTCTTGAAGGCTCAAAAATAACACTGATAGACAGTAAAATTGCAAAAAGCATAGGCGCGAGAGGGCCGTGTATTCAAATGACGCTTTCAACATTAAATAAAGAGGATACGTTAACGTCGCGTTGCGAAACAATACATTTTGGAATTTAAGGGTATTCGGGTAAATTCGTTGTTAAGAACGCGGTTTCCAAGAAAAATCTTCATTTATTATCTATCTATCTTTATTTATTTACATCGGAAATACAAACAAGGGAGTAAAGACACTGTAATAAACGAAATCAGGCAATAATTCTACGTAGTCAGCTTGAGGAATGCTCTACCCTCGCTTATAAGCAAATGTGCATTTTGTAAATTATACCGCGGGAAGCCTCAAAATCGATTTATGGCTGCTTTACCTGCGGGCCGTTTAGCGTAAAAACAAAAGTCATTTGCGCATTGCGGAGTCGACTATTTTGGACCAATGTTAATAAACATAGGCCGTCGGCGCGAGAAGCGAAAGAGAATCCTCTTCATCTGCCTTACAATGCGTGCGATACATATCGAATTGGCAAATAACCTCGATGCTAGCTCGGCAATAATGTCTTTGCAACGATTGGCGGCAAGAAGAGGCTCTCCCGAAACTATATACAGCGATAACGGAACAAATTTCGTACGCACTAATAAAGAAGTCAAAGAAGCTCTCGCAACCTTAAACAACGAGCGTTTCAGTGAATTTGCGACTTCACGAAAAATAAAACGGACATCCAATCCACCGGACGCTCCCCATATGGGAGATGCTTGGGAGCGCTTAATAAGATCAGTAAAAACAGCGTTGAATACGGTGCTACGTGAGCAAACACCGTCCGACAAAGTGCTGCATACATTATTGTTAGAAATTGAGCATTCAATAAACTCAAGACCATTGACGCACGTGTCCGTGGATCCGAGAGACAGTGAAGCTCTGACGCCAAATCATTTCTTAATAGGCACGTCATCCGGTGAATTGAGACTGGGAGTATACGATGCGCAGGCCGTATGCCTGAGAAAGCGCTGGCGGATCGCGCAAGCATACGCAGATGCCTTCTGAAAGCGCTGTCTCCGAGAATATTTGCCGGATCTAATGCCACGTCATAAGTGGACAAAAAAACAGATCTCACTGATCGTAGGTGATCTAGTGTTAATTATAGACTATCAATCATGGCAAAATACATGGAAAAAAGGAAGGATTAGTGAAGTTTCTCCAGGTACCGACGGAGAAGTACACGTATCAAAAGTTCGAACACCTGACGGAGAACTTACTCGAGCCGTGAGTAAATTAATACGTTTGTTAGGAGGAAAATAGTTACAAAATGAGATTTTGTATCAGGGGGAGAATGTTGCAAACTAAAATGAGAAAAATGTGTTATATTAGGATATAAAATAATTTCAATGTACAACCAGAAATTTTAAATGTTAAAAATTAAGTTTAAAATATTTAAACAAGAGAAAGTTAAAAGTCCGTCGATGCTTTTGTTTTTAAAAAGACAAACTTCGTAAAAATATAGACAAAGCGAAAAATGCGACTAATGAGAAAAAAAAAGAAAAAAAAAAGAAAGAGCGCCTTCTAGACTTCAAAATCTTATTTAAAGAAATAAAATAATTTTGCATTTAAATAATGTATAAGCGATACGTTCCAAATTAATAATATTTAAGCATTGTAAAATTATATTAATAATAAAATTCTCTAGCAGGTGAAAGTGAGATTCGCGTTTAAATAAATTAAAATATAAGTTACCGTTCAAATTTTAAATTACAATTGAGCATTTAAATATTTAAATAAAAGTTTAAATTTAAGGAAAGCTCGGGATGAATAATAACTGTCTATGTGTGCTCGTATAAGCGTGGCCTCGAAGCCAGTCGGTAAGGAGAGGTTTTTTCTCTCCTAGGCCACTAATATTTCCTCATGGAAGTATAGGTGTACGGAAAGACACAGAGACTCGACCAGGGGCCACTAGACTAGCCGGAACGTTATCGTGAAATCTAATAGTTAATTTTCAAGGTTATCGCAAAGAATAAGAGTGGGAGTCTCTCGCGCCCTGTGTAAGCGGGTGGCTCAGCGGCGGTGCTTGAGCCGCCAAAAGCGTGACGTCGGGGAGACGATTTTGAAAAATTTCACCTTCGCATTCTCCCAAACACATCTCACTTTTACCTCGAAGAAATTAAAATCAATTTCTTTTTATCGCATCTTTTCCTTTTCCTGTACGTAACATACTTCGTTTTTAAAATCTTCTTTTTCCGACGAAAAAGGTGAATATAGGTTATCTGTCATCGTAGAAGCGGGTAAGTGTACGGTTGTCGCAGTCACAGGTGCGTACGAACGAGTTGCCGCCGATGTAGGTTCGCATAGATACATTGTTGCTGCAGGAAGAGGTCGTAAGCACGTCGTTACT
Source organism: Chalcis sispes (assembly GCA_949987625.1). Classification (NCBI taxonomy): domain Eukaryota; kingdom Metazoa; phylum Arthropoda; class Insecta; order Hymenoptera; family Chalcididae; genus Chalcis; species Chalcis sispes. The sequence goes on from OX465098.1 coordinate 41,836,692, forward strand.
ATTAAAGATGCATGCAAACGCGCCGCTGTTGTCGTAACTGAAGCGCGTGGTCGCGCCGCTGCAGCTGGAAGAGCGCGTGATCTCACTACTGTAAATGCTGAAGCACGTGGTCACGACACTGCTGCCTTTGAAGAAGTACGTGAACGCGTCGCCGCCGTAGAATTACCTGCATGCGCCGCCGTCACTGTAGATGCGAGTAGTTATGCCGCTGTTGCTAGGCGAGCCCGTGAGCACACTGTTGTTGATGAAGCGACGCGTGAACGCGCTACCGTCAGTGTACAACTTACCGCCGTCGACGCTGTTGTGCTGTTGCTTCCTGGAGAGCGCGTGAGCGCGTTGATAATTTTTATAAATAATTAATTTTTACAAATAAATAATATTGTTTATTCATAAATTGTTTAAATTTTATAAATAATTAATTTTTATAATAAACAATATTATTAATTTATAAATTTTTAAATAACTTTATAAGTAATTGGTTTTTATAATAAACAATATTATTTATTTCTAAATTATTTAAATGCTTTCATAAATAATTAATTTTTATAAATAAACAATATTATTTATAATTTTAAATAAATCTTTGTAAATTATTTATTTATAAATATTTTTTGTGTGCTGCAGAATTATACAGGTCAATATATATAAATGCTTGTACATTGCAAACGAGACAGAGAGAGAGTACGAGTAGATGTAGTGTTGTGCGAGTTGTGATTTGTCACGTTTCAACGTATGTATAAGTCGAGAAGCAATAAAGTTGCTGGGCTATGTAATGGCGGAAATGAGTGTACACATCCCACATAACACGAAAGATTTCAGTGAAAGGTTCAATGTAAGGTTTCAGTGAAAACTTGTAGAAAGGTTATATTAAAACCTTGCAGATATCTTTCAAAGAAATATAACATTGAAACATTGTTTTAAGATAATAAAAACATTACATTCAAATCTTACAAATAAATCTTGCATCGACCTTGCTAGAACATTTCACAAAACATTTCAAGAAAGATTCCTGTGAGGTTTTTTGAAACATCTGATTAAAACATTTTAAAAAAATAGCTGCAAGATTTCGTGTAAATGTTTCAACATAACCTTAAAGCAAACTTGCTAGAACATTTCACAAAACATTTCACGAAAGGTTCCTGTGTTTCTTGAAACATATGGTTGCAATATCTTAACAAGGTTGATGCAAGATTTCGTATAAATGTTTCAAGAAAACCTTGAAGCGAACTTGATGGAACATTTCAGAAAACATTTTATGAAAGAATACTCATGAAATATTTTGTTGTAATGTTTTAGCAAGGTCGTTGCAAGTTCTCGTAGCAATGGTTAATTAATAGAATATGTATTTCTTGTTACGACACCTTCTAGCGACCTTGTTAAAACGTTTCAAATATATGTTTTTAAAAACGTTGCGGCAATCTTTCCTGTAATGATAAAATATTACTGTAAGGTTACTGCAAGATTTCGTCAAATCTATGCTGCAATAATTTATTTCATAATTCTTTTGTACATATTTAATTGTGATTTATCGAATATAAACACAAATTAAAGAAAATAAAGGTATAATTCATTATAAAAAATAAAATTCTTTTTCATATAATTTGATCTCTGAGCCCTTTGACCGCGAGTCCGATCATTAGCCAATTAAGTTAAAATTTGAATTTATCATCAATAAGTAAAAGCATGTGTATAAATTGTAACATGAGTTTAAGTTAAAAATCTTCATGACTTATAATTATCATAAAAATATTACGTGGATAATACCATTGTTTATTATTCTAATTTTTAAGAAATGTTAAGCCAAAAAAAGTCATTAAATATTCAATTAGGCAATTTAAACATTTCATCGGTCCTTGCATCATCCTTGCATCAACATTTCAGAGAATATATCACAAAAAATACCTGTGAGATTTTTTAAAACATTCAGATAAAACATTTTGAAAAGATCGCTACAAGATTTCGTATAGATGTTTCAATGAAACCTTAAAGCAAACTTGCTAAAATATTTCACAGAACATTTCACGAAAGATTGCAGTGAGGTTTTTTGAAACATATAGCTGAAACATTTAAAAAAGTCGCTGTCAGATTTCGTGTAAATGTTTCAACGAAGCCTTGGAGCAAAGTTGCTGGAATATTTTACAAAACATTTTACGTGAGAATACAGGGAGGTTTATTAAAATATTTTGTTGCAATATTTTAGCAAAGTCGTTGCAGGTTCTAGTACATGTGAATTTTTCTCCTTTAGCAGTTTTTATAAAACCGAGCCCCCTAACTCACACCCACCACTACCTTATGCGAATAACAAAGATTTATGTAGATGTTACATTTTAAATCTGTTTAGCGTTTAAAGCGGTACATTATATGCATTGAAGTAGGTTTGTTAGGCGCATTCGCTAACACTGCGTAATTAAATTTATAGCTTGTAATAAAAATAATCCCGCCCACTAAATCCTAAGCTCACGAACCTTAAGTCAGCACTTTTAATCCTATAAACTGTGACGCGATTCTCGCGCACAACTCGTATATATATGTATATATATATATATTCAATTAAACCCGTAAATAAATTAATAAATGTAAACGCGACACGGACCAGCGCCGAAATAATTTTAAGTGAGATTTAATTTTCTTTATTTTTTTTTTATTTTTGCAACGCGAACGCAAACATGAACGCGACTGGGTTGCATAGCAACCAAATGATGGGAAAAGAGAGGTGAGGTGAGAGATAGAGAATAATGATGTATTACAGCAAGGGAGAGGAAACTTACACGATGCGAAGAAAAATTGTGATGCGCTCGGAGTGCATTAACAGCACCCCTATCCACAGCGACGAAGAGGATCCAGGAAGCAGCGAGAAGAGAACGACGAAGAGAACCATCCGCGTTGAGGTTATGGTCGCTCGCCACGTGGTGGCAGTGCACCATGATATGCGCGTCTCCAAACGATCATACGCCGCCATCAGTCACCCGCGCACTTACACCCGCAATGTTTTTGTGCACGTTCGGGCATAAAACGTCACAATACTCCAAGCTCACACATCGCTAGCTCATATTCCGTAAGCCAACCTACCTTATACTGATGATTCAATTTTTAGCCTATAAATTTCAAACTTACACTTTAGAAGCCCTCGCAATCCAAGGCTACAAATCCAAAGCCCAAAGACTTTAATCCTAAATTTTAGAAACAGAAAAAAATAGAAGTAAAAATAATTGAGTATGATTAATATGTTGTAAATTTAGTTTATTTCACGCATTCGCTGAATAATAATAAAGAAAAAAAATCCACCGCTCATATGTGGCCTATTACTGTGAAGGATAGTTGAGGATAGTTAGGGGTTCTTAAAAAAAAAAAGCCGAAACGCGTCAAATTCAATATTCTAAAATATTCACAAAAATCTTTTTTTTTAATTTTTTTTAAGCTATACCGTGATATTTACAAAAAAAAATACTATTTAATGTAGTTTTTTATTTTTTATCATAGGGGTTGCAACCCCTTTGGTCATGAATACTGTCAATAGTTTAGGATTTTATATACTAAAATTTTGTAATTTATTTTTTTTTGGAATATTCATTAGATGCTGAGAAATATCAAAAAAATGGATTTTGGGGGATGAATCTGGAGGTGGGCTTCACCCCTTTAAAGTGTTTGTCCACCGATAAAAAAAATTCGTGACTATTATTGGGTGTACAACTTTGCTCCCGCCGTTTTGCAATAGATGGCTGTAGCGGTAAGTGGTAGTTGAAACAAATAGATCATAGATGTCATACAATAAGCTTAGGTATTTGTAAACATAACGCTATCGAAATATTAGTCGATTTGTGTCTGCATCACAAAGTTATTCTCGATTAAATATGTCAGCTTACGAGCCAAATTCTCGTCATTTGCGGGAGGTTTTAATTTTCTGCTTTAATATGAAGAAATCTGCGACTGAGGCTCATCGAATGCTCTCAAATACCTATGGTGAGGTCGCTATTAGTCAAAGAACGTGCCAAGAGTGGTTTCAACGCTTCAAGAACGGCGATTTTAACGTCGAAGACCAGCATAGCGGTGGAAGAAAGAAGGTTTTCGAAGATGCAGAATTGGAGGCATTACTTGATCAAGACTTGTGTTAAACGCAACAAGAATTGGCAGGATCATTAGGAGTGACGCAAAAAGCCATTTCAAAACGCCTTAGAGTCATGAGAATGATTCAGAAACAAGGAAATTGGGCGCAGTACGAGTTGAAGCCGAGAGATGTTGAACGGCGTTTGTGTGTTTGTGAACAGCTGCTTGCAAGGCAAAGACGGAAGGCAAAGACTGCATCGCATTGTGACTGGGGACGAAAAACAGGTTCACTACGATAATCCCAAGCGCAGAAAATCATGGGGATATCCCGGCCATGCTTTCACGTCAACGGCCAAACCGAATATTCACGGTCTCAAGGTCATGCTCAGTATTTAGTGGGACCAGCTCGGCGTAGTGTATTATGAGTTGTTAAAACCGACTGAAACAATCACAGGCGATCGTTATCGAACGCAATTAATGCGTTTGAGCCGAGCATTGAAAGACAAACGGCCGCAATACAACGAGAGACATGGTACAGTGATTCTACAGCATGACAATGCTCGACCCCATGTTGCGAAAGTGGTCAAGACATACTTGGAAACTTTGAAATGAGAAGTCCTACCCTACCCGCCGTATTCTCCAGACGTTGCTCCCTCGGACTATCACTTGTTTCGATCAATGGCACACGGCCTGGCTGACCAGCACTTCCGGTCTTATGATAAAGTAAAAAATTGGATCGATTCGTGGATCGATTCAAAATATGACCAGTTTTTTCAACGCGGGATTCGTATGCTGCCTGAACGATGGGAGAAAGTAGTGGCCAGCGATGGACAATACTCTCAATCATAAATGTATAACCAGTTTTTTACAATAAAGCCTCGAATTTCGGAAAAAAACGATGGAAGCAAAGTTGTACACCCAATATTTTTTTTAGTACTATAACATATCCGCAAATCATCCAAATCGGTTAGGTCGGGTTGGGGTGGTTTCCTTGTTGGAAACGTGTGTTAGGGTGATATTAATATTATTATATAATAATTGTAATTTTTAAGTTAAATTTGTTTCTTTAAATTATCGCTTTCGGTTTTCGTCCATTTGGCTGCAACGAGATAACTAACTTGGCTGAGAAATACTCTCGCCCTTGAATGCACTGACGGCTTGCAGGCTAACAGCGGTCAAGCAACGCATAAATTCTATATCTAATATAATTCTACTTGAATCAGTAAGGATCAGGTCTTAAACCTTTTCACCAAGTCAGTGTATCACTATTTTAATTCGCGCACGATTATATATTTTTTCCCAAATTTTATGCATACGAGCAATTTAGTAATGCAGATTATAATGAGTAATTACATGTTTTCCTTTTTTTTTTCTCTGATTGTTGTATTAGAATAAAACAATACTATTATGAAAATTAATTATTTAATTTTATTAATATTACATATTTTTATAATTTCAAAGTTTTAAATTAAAGTGAAGTTAGAAAAATGTTAAAAAACGTATTATTTATATGTAAGAATCAAGAAAACGTAATTAGATCGTCAAACGACCGTTAACTTATTTTACTATCTTAATAATTTAAAATCTAATCGAAATGTGTTTTTTTATTTTTTCTAAGTGTTGGTGTAAGTTCGTCGGGAGCCACTTCCTTCATTCGACTGGCCTTTTCTCAGATCAACATAGGATTTTGAAAAGAGTTTTATTAATTGAAGATTGCACGTTCAATAGGAATTCTTTTGATAATTATAAAGTTTTTTGCGAACTATTCGTTATTTACAGACCCTCGATTATTTCCTTTCCCAGTCAGAGGCAATTGCGTATGACTGTCACAACTCACAGTTCAGAGGCTTTGGTGCATGAGCAATAAATATAATATGAAGTTAGAGGCAGTTGCGCATGACTGTCTTACTTTATATTCTTAAAGTCCGTTAAAATTGTGACGGAGAGCCCGTTATAGGTTGTCGACAAAGAATGTAAGTGTTTACACTCTTGCGCAACCGTTGCTGGGTAGCTGGTTTGTAAAAGTCCGCTTAGCAGCAAAATGGCTGACTTCAAAAAGCCGGCAACGTTAAAAAATGACGCGATTTTCGCTCCCGCGAAGAAAGTCGAAATATTTCCCGTGTTTCAAGAGCGAGCGTCGCGAGTGAGTTATAGTCGGGGTGAAGGATTACAAGAGAGAGAGAGAGAGAGAAAGAGAGAGAGAGAGAAAGAGAGAGAGAGAGAGAGAGAGAGAGAGAGAGAGAGAGAGAGAGAGAGAGAGAGAGAGAGAGAGAGAGAGAGAGAGAGAGAGAGAGAGAGAGAGAGAGAGAGAGAGAGAGAGGAGAGAGAGAGAGAGAGAGAGAGAGAGAGAGAGAGAGAGAGAGAGAGAGAGAGAGAGAGAGAGAGGAGAGAGAGAGAGAGAGAGAGAGAGAGAGAGAGAGAGAAGAGAGAGAGAGAGAGAGAGAGAGAGAGAGAGAGAGAGAGAGAGAGAGAGAGAGAGAGAAAGAGAGAAGAGAGATCGAGAGAGTCAGGAAGAAAGACAGAGGACAGTGCGAGGAAGGACAGGAGCGACGACGAGGAGTTACAGTAAGGAAGTGAGACGGGGGACGAGGAGGGCACATGTCAGCGGGGGGCAACTAGAAGTTGCCACCGTCACACCTGAAGCCGAGGTTAAGGCGGAGGCCGTCGGCAAACAGGCGAGCAACTCCCGAGGTCCAACAGCTCTTCTCCGGGGGGAGGGGGGGGGGGGCAGCCGGAGTCAAGGACCGCGGCACGGAAGAGAGCAGCCGGGTCAACAGCTAGTGGTCGAGTCACCGAGACACCAACGGTAAGTGTACTTATTTTGTTTAGGAGTGATAAGTGCGAGAGAGAGAGAGAGAGAGAGCAAAAGTAAGTGATTGCGAGTTCGCGTTTTAGGTAACGACCGATTACCACTTCCCTGCCCTGGGGAAGCGGGAGGTCTCCACCGGCTAGAGAAGCAGCCGCGGACGGCTGGCCTGCATTTGTTTTTGAGCAGAATCTCGTGCATGTCCGAGTGTAAGAGAGAGAGAGACGGCGCAAGCATGAGCTGCAGTGAGAGAGTAAGAGAGAGAGAGAGAGAGAGAGAGTGGCGTCGTATATTATAACGTATATCAAATAGATATACGTGAGTTATATTTAAAATATTCCATATATAGGGCGATTCATTATGAGGTTTGGTTTTTAATCTCAAATAAAAGGCATAAAGTTGAATTCTATAGTAAAAATTTTATTGTGAGTCAGAAAAACAATCTATGACATTTACTTTTAAAAGATTATCTCGTTTAAATGTTGACCGTGACTACGCCGTACATGGTCCATTCTGAGGGTTCAATTTTGGACGACGCGTTCCTGCATAGCGACCGGTATCTCGCAATGACACGAGTAATGTTGGCTCGCAAGGCGTCGATTGAAGCTGGTTTATCCCTGAGGACCAGAGACTACGTGTAACCCTGAAGAAAATATTCTAAAGGTGTCATATCATACGATCTAGGCGGCCAATTTACTGGTCCAAAACGTGAAATCAGGTTCTCACCAAAATGATTTCTCAATAAGTCCATTGTTTCTCTCGCAGTATGCGGAGTAGCGCCGTCTTGTTAAAGCCAAAGTTTACCGATAGCGCGGGCTTCAATTTCAGGTTGCAAAAAATCCGTTATCATGGTGTGATAACGGTCGCTATTGACGGTTACGTTCTAAATGGACTCATTTTAAAAGAAATATGGACTGATAATTCCACTGGCCCATAAACCACGCCAAACTGTGCATTTCTGTGGCTTTAGTGGTAGCTGTTAAAGCTCTGCAGATTGTTCATCAGCCCAAATACGGCAATTCTGCTCATTGACGTATCCATTGAGCTAAAAATGCGTCTCATCACTGAACAAAATTTCGTGATAAAACAGAGGATTTTCATTGAGCTGATTCAGAGCCTATTCATCAAAAACACGACGCAAACCTAAGTCGCCCGGCTTTAATTCTTGCAGAAGTTGAAGTTTGTATGCCTTAAAACCAAGACTTTTACGTAAAATACGCTAAGTTGTTGCGTACGACAAACCAAGCTGTTGAGAACGACGCCAAATCGATTTGTCATGGTCTTTAGCCACACTCTCAGCTACAGCCGCTATATTCTCTACACTATGTGCTGGATGTGGTCTAATCGGTCGACGATCATTCAACAATGTATGCTGGGTTTCAAATTTGCGGATGGTATTGGCTATAGTGGTTACGGCAGGTGGACAATGCACACCATAAGTTGCTCTAAGAGCGCGAAAAATATTTCTCACAGAACGCTGATTTTCGTAACACAGCTGAACAATTTGGATACGTTGTTGCGGTGTAAGTCTTTCCAGGATGATTTTTCAAACAATACTGAATAAAAATTACATTACAGTCTGACAGGAGTCACGCGTGATCTGTAAAAAAAGCCTATCGAAAATCAAACCTCATAATGAATCACCCTTTATATATTTTTTGTATAATCTTGAATTGCCGCGTCTTTGGAGGTAAACGCGTAAATCTCGTTGAGGCGTATCTGTGATATGCTCCGAGATTCGCTGGTCAGGGTTAGTGGCGGCGATTATTAGTGCGAGAGGGTAGGAGCATATATAATTAATATAATAAAGAAGAAAATATATAATCTTTTTCTGTGCGAGGCATACAGGGCGCACATAGCTATTTCGGCTACGACGCGGTGCCTCGTCACAAATGGTGATTGTGACAAGATTTTGGTAATTCCAGGTTCTCGTTGTGTAGGTGAGCTTGCCCGATGTAAACATCGCGCAAGACTTTCTTGCCGATGTACAATTTTTTAAATCTTATTTGAGGAAGTAATTTTTCAAGCGTCGTAAGTGCGAGAAAGACAGTCGGCCTACTCGCGTGATGAAGTTATGCACAAAGAGGAAGAGCCGATTACCAGCTTAGAGAGAGAGAGTTGAGTGCGCTCTGACTAAGTGCACCCGGCACTTATAGCAAAATCTCGTGTATTCGAACTTAGTCGATTTTACGACTCGTTCGGACTTGTGCTTCTTTTTCTTAGCCGAGAGGATTTCGTCAGATTTTGTGAATTTGGGCTTAGTTATTTTCGACCGAGTAAACTTTATCGAAATTTTTCGGGACGTTGAGAAGATTTAGTGGTTTGTTTTTTTTTGTGTATGTTTTTAATCTCGCTTGCCGCGGGACACCGAGATGGCAGACTATGAGCAGTCAATGATCCGTATGCTGAACAAGTTTTGAGCGGCCCGCAAAACGAGATGAGAGATCGGCGCTCTTCCTGATGAGGACGTCATCCGACGACTGGAAGAGCGCGGACCTAGGACAAGGGAAGAAGGTTGCGCGTGCGACTTATTAGAGTGATCGTACGTGATGACGATCCGAGCGTATCGGCGCCGTGGTACGATGATTACGACGCCGACCCTGCAGCTCCTCCCGCGCCGATCCCAGTGTCGTCTAAGTGACTCTGGGAGACCAGGAAGTGGACCAGAAGAGGGAGTCGACCAACGCAGAGTTCTTCGGAGAATCTTGCGTGCAAAGAGCCTGATGCAGGGAATCGGGCTGGGCCGGAGGCACTGAACTCTCTGAGGATCAGTGACACGGCCCGCACTCCTGCTCGGAACAGTGCGAGAAGAGTTTCGGAGCCTGGGTGGATAAAGGATGGAAGAGCGGAGGGGCCTCACTGGCTATCCACCATGCTGCCGCTCGCAACTGCAAGCGTGGCAGCACCTTTCACGGGCATTTCGGCTGGATTGGCGTCATTGGCGTAACCGGCGACCACGGTTTCGACCGTTGCGGCTCCTACGTCAACGCCACCACCGTTTCTGAGTCCACAGCAATCTGCTACGGTAGCCGTCGGCGCGGAGCAGTGACGATTTTCTCATGAGCCAGCTAACGGAAAATAGAAACGAAATCAAGGAGTTGAAAGAGCTGCTGCTCTCACTGAGCTTGTTTTTAAAAGCGACTCAGATGTCGACGTCGATCGGGAAGTTAGGGACTGCTCAGAGTAGACTCCCCGAAGTTTCGCGCACCGTCAGCCGACGACACAAGGATCGTGGCAGGCCGCAGGCGTACGACCGAGTACGTCAATCACGTACGATATGGGTGTTCAGCCGAAGACGCAACAAGAGCTGAGTGTACCCGAGCATTCTGAAGAACATGTGCCGTTATATGCTCGTAGTGGTGGAGCTGCGGCAACTCGCCGGGGAAAAGAAAAGATGTGTGGCCCCTCCCGCAGTCAGTTAGAGGACAGACAACCGGAAGATAGGGCCACTGCGGAGCGTGAGCGGTGCTTGAAAGCGATGAAGCAGTGGGGAGTGTCGCTTGCTAGCAGAGACAAGGAAGATTCGTCCGAATTCGTCGCGTTAATGTAAGATTTCCGACGCTTCCATTTCTACGGCAAAAAGGCGATACTTAGTGCTCTGTCAGCTGTCCTCACCGATGCGCCTCGCTTCCGGTACAGGAGAATCGGAGAAGAAATCCATGACTGGCAGGGATTCCCTCGATGTTTTCGTGATCAGTACTGCCCTAAGGTCGATGAAAGAGCAGTGATGAGAGAGTTAGAGAAGCTTACGCAGGGAAAGGGTGAGAGTGTCACACGATATATATCGTGTTTCTGCGCAATTGCAGCTCACTTAAAAAATCCCACGGCCTATGCCTTAATTGGTAAAGATGGCATACGAACAGCTGCAACCCGAGTACCGGTCGTTCATGGCCGCTGCATGGATCCGTAGTTATGAAGACATCATAACACACGGTAAACGGTGCGAGAAGAATATGCTCATAAACGAGCGCTTTTTGGATCCGCAAAAGACGACTCTGTCTTCCAAGCGGCGGCCTTCGCCGGTACTCCGAAGCACTCCAGCAAGATTGCCGAGGTGAAAGAGACGGAAAGGAAGGAAATGTTCTTGCCGGGGTAGCGGGGGGAGTTGGAGATCTCTAAGGGAATCCCTAGGAAGAAGAAGCGCAGGGGAAAGAGAAAAAATTTAAGTTCTCGAGTGGTGACGAGGCTGCTACGGTACAATGGGCACCAAGAAGTCCCGCGCCGCTGCCAAGTGGCGCAGTAGTTGCGCGGAGCTCGCCAGTACCTACGCCGGCTTTGAAGAAACTTCCGGCGTCGGTGTCTTGGCAGACGCCAGCGAGAATGTCTCAAACCAGACACATCTCGCCGCTGAGAGGCCCTTCGCCGACGTTTATGGCCGCTGCACGGGTCAGCGGCCCGTTCTACGGAGTGTGCTATACATGTCAGTGGGTGGGGCACAGAGCGTCGCTTCTCCCCCAGAGGCGGTGCTTCGCGTGCGGGCATCTCGGGCACTTCGTGGTGGAGTGCCCTTTGACGCCGAAGGTGCCACTTGGGCGCGACGAAGCGACCGCTAACTCGCCGCCTGTTATCTGCCAAATCTGCGGGATGGCTGGAGTTACAGCTCTCACCTGCCCGCGATGCGCGCCCAAGGTCCTGCGTATGGAAAACGAGCAGGCAGGGTCCCCAAGTCTTTCGGTGGGCCCTGAGGTTCGTCGTCAAATGGGCCAAAAGGAAAGGCAACTGCGATAAACGAGCCAAGAGGAAGTGCGAATAAAGAGAGAGAGATACTAACGCACAGTGAGTATTTGATCCAGGCAGTCTACGATTTCTTTAAAGGTGCTACGCCTGAAGACAGGCATTCACGTAGTCAACCGCGAGTTTCAAACGGTGCGTCTGCCCATGAGACAGACAACCCCGCTGATACTTCGCCATCTTATTCTGTGCCCGGTAGATCTCCGCAAGATCCCGTGGCGGGTGCGAGACGGCGTCTGGTGAACTGTGAGAAGTCGCCAGCGACTTCTTCAGTCCAGGGAGGGGGGGCAGAGGCCGAGTCTGACTTGGCCATGTCTAGCCAGAGGGGCGAGGACGAATAAGCGGTCAACGTATGCGCTGAGAATAGGTTAGTTTTACCTTTTTCTCTGAGCGGACGTGTTGTTCGCGCGATGTTTGACTCAGGTGCCGTGATTTCACTTATGAGTGTTGAGTTTGCAGAGAGGCACAAGGAGACGAGGCAGCTGTCGTAAGTTGTAGTTAAAGGCGTGACCGGCCGACCTATCGAGTGAGGGACTTGCTCGAAGTATTCATCAAAGTGGATGAAGAGCGAAAGATATTATAACATCGTATAGACGACGGAATTTACCACGAGGTTATACTTGGCATGGACTTCTATCAGAAGCTGCACATTCAAACAGTGTTCGATGAGAGCTTGTGAAGAGTGAGAGGTGAAGTGTGAAGAGATTTTCAGCTTGGGGAAGAGAGTGGTATGGAGAACGCGTGGTTTTTTGCTGACTTTGCGGGTCTGAGTGAAGTCGAAGACGAACAGAGGTGGCTGGTCGCCGAGCTGGTTGATAGGCTCATACCGCCGCTCTCGCAAGTCTTAAGTTTTATGACGTTGATTGAACACCATATCGATGTTCAAGACGCCAGACCCGTTCGACTTGCGCCTCGGAAAATGGCTCCGAAGATCTTGGAATTTGCGCAGCAAGAAGTCCAGCGTATGAGTGAGCAGGGGATAACAGAGCCAAGCGCCAATGAATGGTGCAGCGCGCTGGTTATAGTTCGACAAGGTGAAGGGAAATATCGATTTCGCGTCGACTTTAAGGATTTAAACAGAGTCACGTGCCATGATCCATATCCAATGCCGAACAGTTTTCGACAAGTTGCGAAGGGCGCAGTTTATTTTGAAAATCGATTTAAAGAAGGCTTTTTACCAAATATTGTTGAGCGAGGCGAGCCAAAAGTATAAGGCTTTCGCTGTGCCGGGTTTGGGGTTGTGGGAGTTTATGCGGATGCCTTTTGGCCTCAAAAACGCCCCTATCATTCTTGTTCGGCTAGTCGACGCGCTTTTCGGGCCACAGTTTAAGCCGAACGTATTCGCTCACCTTGATGACAGCATCGTGATTACGGGGACATTCAAGGACCATCTGGTTTGGCTAGAGAGAGTCTTGCAAAGACTGATCGAAGCCGAAGCTAAATATTCCTGTTTTATATAATTGTTTACATGTGACCCTACTAAATTCGTGTATATATTCGGCCTGACCATGGTTAACTATAAAATTATGGGAGGACATTCAGTAGACATGGCAGTAATAAACTGTCTGCTGTATCTCTACTTCACATTGTATGACATGGGTTTGGCGATAATTTACTATTTGTAATAATTATATGTAACGACGGGTTACATTGACAGGGTTCACGGGGGATTCGCATTCGCCGACTTCTAGTAGAGATACAGTGGTTATGTTCAGGTGCCGTGATCCGCAGTCGTAACCAATTAGACTATAAATCGGAGTAAAAAGACATAAGAGAATAATTATTCTCTTTAAGTCCATCTGAAAAATAAAGATATTTTAATTCTGTTTCTTTTGTGGTTCGCTTTATTATCGAACGATATAAGGTTAGTACTTATGTAGTTTTTTTTAATTGGATTGAAAGTATATGCATTTTTGTTTTATGTTTTTGGGTTACGTTTTATATTTTCTTTTCCTCACGTTATTATTATTATTTAAAAATATTATTACTCGCAATTTTTTTTATTAATTTTTTTTGGATTTTTTTGGATTTTTTTTTTTAATATGTACTTATATGTATTTATATTTTTATGAGTGCTCCTTTTTTTATTAGTGTCTTTTTCTCTTTTATTGCTGGCTCTCACTATTAGTGTTCCTTCTTTTTCGCTTGTGTTTGAAATCCCGATTTATGTGGGATTTGCGGAGCCTGTTTGCGTGGACAATCTTGTCTCCCTTTTTGTACTACATTCTTACATTACAGCATTTAAGGACCTCTAGTACTTCATGTGGACCGGAATAGTGGTCACCAAACTTGCCGAGTTTAGGACCAGGCAATTAGAAAACAAAATCTCCTACTTTAAAATTTTGAGGGTTTATCTTTTTGTCGTTCAGTCTCTTGTTCCGCAGTTTTGACCCGACTAGGTTATCGTAAGCTAGGTTCTGGATACCGTTAAGCCGTGTCTCTAATTCGGTGATATAGTCTTTATATGTTGGCAACAGGTCATTTGCTTTTAAGGGGTCGCTTGATGGTAACCGTGCTAGTTTTCCAAATACCACCTCGTAAGGGGTGTGTTTCGTGCTCTCTTGCACGCAGGTGTTATAATTTAGCATAACTATTTCAATCCATTTATCCCACTCATTGTCCTTGTCGGTGTATTGTTTTAGGAACTCACCGAGTGCATGATGGGATCTTTCGAGTGATCCATTCGACTGTGGGTGGAACGCGGTTGTTTTGAGTTTTTTGATTCTGAATCTTTTTGCGATTCTATTTATTAGGTGACTAAGAAAGTTCTTTCCTTGATCTGTTAGTATTGCTTTGGGCGCTCTAAATAGGCAGATCAATTTCTTGATTAGTGCATCGGCGATAGTAGTGGCCAATGTGTTTTGTAAGGGTACGGCTAAACAATACTTCGATAGTTGATCCTGTATTGTCAACAGATATTCATTCCCCTTCTGGGTGGCTTCAAGGGGTCCTACTATAATCCCTGGTCTTTGGTGGATTCCTGGCTGGGGTTGGTGTTCACTGAGGAAAAGAGAAAGAAGAAAAGAAAGGTGTGTAAGAATGATAAAAATAAAAATAAATGTAATAGGCAAATAATATATACATATAAAGATAAAAGAAATTAATAAAATTAATAATAACAAAAAAAATTAATAAATATGAAAAGAAAATATTAAGAAGAGGAGGGTGAAAAGGAAAAGAAGAGAGGAGGGAAAAAAAATATTAGTTTGGTTCAAGTACTTTCTAGTCTTCGATGCGTAGTTTAGCTACGCGTTCGGCTAACGCCTCTATATCGCCCTGGTTCCTGACGACCGCGGCGCTTGTTAGCATTAGCGCTTTACTGAACCTCCTCTGGGCTTCGTGGTTTCTTTGGAACCATTTCTAGATTTGCCTTCTATCTTTAAGGTACCCTTTTACGAGGCTCCTCAAGTACTTTCTGATCTGTTCGGTTTTCTGTTGTGTTTTGGCTATTGTTAAATGCAAGATATTGTTACGCTCGTGGGCTTCCTTAACCCGCCGCTGTTAATCAAGGAGTTCAAAAATCAGGCTATCCACTGCTACATTAGTTTTTCTCAACGTGTTTTCCAAAGAGAGCACCCAACTGTGGAGTGTAAAGATCAATTGGTGTATTTGGTCAATTCTCCGTAGTTGAGCGGAATCATCTACGAAAATTAATCTGGTTAACCCATTAAAGCCCAAGCAAAACTCAGGCTCGATAGCGTCAAACTGACTATGCCATTTATAGGTAAGCGGAAAAAAAAAGTTCCCGTCTTTTTTCTTTTGTCATTTGCAATAGTTTATAGAAAATTATTTAAACAAATTATGAACAAATTTGTAATTTCGAAAAACTATTTCAATAATCGCTTCTACGAGAAAAATTATGATGAAAAGCTGTATAACACTTTTTTGTCAAAGTTCAATTTGTTAGTGTAAAACGGTTATAAACAATTGCATGATGAAGAGGTGAAGTTAATACGCCAAATCCCAAGCGAAACTCAGGCTAGATAGCGTCAAACTAACTATGCCATTCATGGGCAAATGGAAAAAAGTACCCGTGTTTTTTCTTTTGTCATTTGCAATTGTTTATAAAAAATTATTTAAACAAATTATGATCAAAGTTGTAATTTTGAAAAACTGGTTTTACCAATCACTTTTATGGGAAAAATTATGACGATAAGCTTCATAACACTTTTTTGTCAAAGTTCAATTTGTTAGTGTAAAACGGTTATAAACAATTGATTTTCCGAAATATGAGTGGCGGGCTAACAGTTGGATACGTGAGTTGGTGTGAATGTTTTGTTGTTGAAAAAATTTTTTAGTAGCTTTTGGATGTTTTTTTTATTTGCATAACGAATTCTTTCGTGTTAGAGAGAGAGAAATGTTTGAGTGGCGGGCTAACGGTTAGATATGTGTGCTAATAGAATTTGATTTAAAAAAAAAAAAAATTTGTTCATTAAATACGTTTATATTTGTAACGTTCATAAAATACGTATTTGTAACGTATAAGATAATGCTGAGACGGAAAGTAGCAGATCTATCTGCTTTTGTTGATGATACCGATGTCGACGGAGATGAACATATTGATATATCATTCATTCCTAATGAACAAGAGAATTCAGATGAAAATTCTGATAGTGATAAAATTGAAGATATGGTATATCATCTCGTGCACTTCCAATAGGTTCATATGAACACGTAAGAAGTACTTACACTAGTAGTCGGAAATTATTAGAACCTAATCATGTTTATGATTGGACAGATAATGCCTATAATACTCCTGATTCTCCTACTCAAGAGAATAGCTGTGATTTCAATAGTGCACCTATTATTTCGTTGTTCTCTAAGAACGCTTTAGAGTTATTTGAACTATTTTTCTCGAATTCGATGCAAAATTACATCATCGAAGCGACTTTTGAGAATGATTTTGATTTACGTATAGAAAATCTTGAAAAATTTATTGCAATCATTATGATTTGGATATTTAACTGTAGAAAAAATTTTCGTGATTATTGGTCAAAAAAGCGAATTTTAGAGTGTCCAGTAATAGCGAAACTAATGACGAGAAATGAATTTGTTACAATCAAGAAGAATATAAGATATTATAAACTTCAAGATAAAGATACAACTCATAAAGTCTGGAAGGTTAGATACTTATATGACTTATTCCGCAAAAACGGCAAGCAATTTGGTTTTTTTGATTATAATTTGTCAGTAAGACGAAGTAATAGTAAAATATTTCGAAAAACTTCAAAACCGTTACGCTACGCAACGGGTGTAGAACTAAGATTTATATTTATTTACACACTTGTATTAATTCTACATTTAAAATTTCTTCTATAGTGTAAAGTATAATATTTTTTAAAATTAAGATATAATTAAATACTTAATATATTTTTGTATTTAAATTCATAATTTCGCTCTTAAGATTTTATTACTTATACAAATATAAAAACTTTTAATTGTCGGTATATTTTTATCCAAATAAAAAATAAATTTGTTAGATAACAAGTAGCCCTACTGCAAGGTTATGATGAATATTCCATACACTTTTCAAGGAAGCGTACAACAAGCTTATATGATTGTTTTTTAAAATTTCAACGATAAACTTTTGTGAAAGCTTACAGAAATTTTTTTCAAAAGATTTGGCTCAAGTTTACATGCAATATTAACGTTAAAGTTTACAGATAGCTTACAGTGACATTGCAGAATACTTTCAAGAATTGCTTCCAGTTTCTGTTTTCTGAAAGGTTGCAGAAGGTTTTTGAAGAAGAAATATTTTATTAATTAAATATTTTTACGAAATTTCGCAGTGACCTTGCTAAAAAATTACAACAAAATATTTTAAGAAAGCACCCTGTATTCACACGTGAAATGTTTTGTGAAATGTTTTAGCAAGTTTGCTTCAAGGTTTCGTTAGAACATTCATACAAAATCTTCTAGCGACCTTTTTAAAATGTTTAAATTATTGTAGATATTTCAAAAAATCTCACAGGAACCTTTCTTTAAATGTTATGCGAAATTAGAAGGAAATCTTAACGGAATCTTTCAGAAAAGATTGACGTAAGCTTCCACAAAAGTTTCAGGGATAGATTGTAAAATATTGTAAAGGTAGTCTTTTATTAACTTAAAAAAATATAGATACAACTTTACCATATCGTCATATTTATAGAAGACCGTTGCATATAAATGCGAATCTTTCTGAATCTTGAAAAAAAAACAGGAAAGTGATACATATCATTATGGTATAATTTATTCTTCTTGTAAATTACTATTTAAATAATTTTGCTCTGTAAATTAATATTTTTGATATTTTCTACATTAAATGTTAGGTTAATAAAACACGTGCATTTATTACAATGCTTCTTTCACGGTTCTATAGTCGAGTAGTTATTACATCTGCCTAAATGTAAATTTTTTCATTTTTTTCTTGTAAAAATCCATTTAATTAATTCAAGTATTTTCGCGCTGTACATTAATATTTTTCATTATTTTTAAACTAAATGTTTGGTTCATAAAATACGTGCATTTAAAAAAATGGTATAAAATAATATTAATTATAACATTTTATGTATGATTTGTGGAATTATTTACTTCATTTTTAAAAATTTTTATAACTTAAAATATTTAGAATGAGCTATTTTTTTATAAATTATTAATTTATTTCTAATACAGGGTTATCCATTTCGTGGTAGGAAAAGTATAACCCTGCCATTTGACATCTGTCAGAGTTAAATGTCATCAAAAGCGTGTTTTTTTTAGTTGAAGGTTTGCTATTTAGAAATATGGATCGTTTAACAGTCGAAGAACGCGTTAAAATTATTAAATTTTATTATAAAAATGGTGATTCTGCTGTATCAACATTTCGGGCTTTACGAGCCGATTACGGTCGACATAATCGACCTACACAGCAAACAATTTCTAACACAGTGAGAAAATTTAAAGAGACTGGATCGGTTATTGATATTGCAAGGCCTGTGCATCATCGCAACATTCGTTCTGCTGAAATTATCGCTGTCGTTGCTCAAAGTGGGAAGGAAGACCCGAGTTTGTCGATTCCTCGACGTGCTCAACATTTGGGCTTGTCTTACGGCTCATTGTGGCGGATTTTGCATTTGGATTTGCATCTCCATCCGTACAAAATCCAACTCACTCAAGAACTTAAGCCTCAAGACCATATAAAACACTGAATGTATGCGAATTGGGTGATTGAACAACAAGCCATTGATAACGATTTTTCGAACAAAATTTTCTTTAGTGATGAGGCTCATTTTTCGCTCTGTGGTTACGTAAATAAACAGAATTGCCGCATATGGGGCTCTCAAAATCTTCAGGTGATCGCAGAAAGGCCTTTGCATCCGGAAAAAGTGACCGTTTGGTGTGCATTATGGTCTGGTGGTGTTATTGGCCCGTATTTTTTTGAAAACGATCAAGGAAGAGCCATTACAGTCAATTTTGATCGCTATGGACGGATGTTAACCGATTATTTTTGGAGAGAAATTAAAGATTATGATCTGGAGAACATGTGGTTCCAACAGGATGGAGCCACAAGCCACACAACACAGGCTAATCGAGCACTTTTGCAAGAGAAATTTCCAGGACGCGTAATTTCGAGATTAAGTGATGTCAATTGGCCCGCAAGATCCTGCGACCTAACACCTTTGGATTTCTTTTTATGGGGCTATGCGAAAGATCGTGTTTACGCGAACAATCCTCAAAATCTTGAGCAATTGAAAACCAATATTCGTGAAGTTATGGCCGAGATATTGCCGGAAATGTGCCGAAAAGTCATTGAAAATTACCTTAAAAGGATTGAGGCCTGTAAGAGGTCCCGTGGAGAACATTTGAATGATGTTGTGTTTCACGTATAATGGCAAGGTTCAATCTTTATATTAAATAAAGAATTTCGTTTCCATCTGAATATTTTATGTGTTTTCTTTAGCTTTACTTTCCCAAGCGTAAAATGGATAACCCTATATTTGATAAAAAAGTTGAACTTCACTTTCTTAGATGATTTATTTTCGAAACATTTTTACATACATATCATCACACGCACACAGATGTATGTAATATGCTGTTTATTAAAACAAAAAAACCAAAGTTGTTGCTCTGCAAAGAGATTATTTATTTGTTATGAAACAAATTACTTTTGCAAACACAGCTTACTTCTACACTGAAGTACAAAATACTATTATCTATTAACCTGTAAAGAGAAACAACATTAAAAGCTATTGCTTCAAATAATAGTTTGTACAATCTGAAATAATTCTTGATTCTTCTTAAACCCTTGTTAACTCTTTATTGTATAAAGCCAGAGTGAACCTCTCTAGTATTATAGAATAAACAGAACCTAGTGCAAGGTGCTGCCACCATAGATAATACTTTGACGTATCCAGTCGAAGTAATGCGCGGGCAATTTAAACCTAATGAAGAGTAAACGAGCTTCATTTACATTTCTATATAAAGATTGCAAATTTTTATGAATATTTTATCATTTACAGCTTTAAGGGGTCTGTCTAGTAACTCACTTTTGAAAAATCGTTTTTTTTTTTTTACTTTTTTCGAAAGTAAATATATTAAGAAATATTGTGTGAAAATTTTAGAACAATTCGAGAACTCTAACATTATTTTTGAACGCTTCAAAGGTAGGTACCTCTAGCGCGCTGACCGCGAATTTCCTTGCGCGCCGTCCCAGCCGCTTACCTGCTATTGTTTTCTCTCGCAGCTGCTCTCTTTCAGAATCCTCTTGTATATATGTATATATATTATATGTCGGTATCCTAAAGGTCGTATATATTTCGTTGTTTTGATCTACTAAATGTATATACCTGCTTTTGGAGCGAAAAGAGGCAGTTCTGTTTGTAAATTCGTTAAAGCAACATCTCTCTACGTGAAATTGTTGTATTTTCGCAATGGATAAAAAAGGCAAACATCAAACTAAATCCTGGCGACGTGCAGGAAGTAAGACAAAAAAGCGTAGTTTACGTGGAGATCGGAGCAGGAGTAATACAAGTGCATCAGCAAAAAAGCTAAAAGAGTCGAAGGACGACAGTTTTGATGTACGTGTAAAAAAAGATACAGGCTACAGTATTATACAGTTTTTTTTCGTGTTTAGCCTTCTAGAACAATATTTATCGTGTAAAGTGTGTAAAGGTGATGTGTCTTTTTCGAAATTTGGACAGAAAGGTTTTGGTTTTAAGATACATCTTAAATGTAAGTGCGGAGAAAAATTGATCGAATCATACTCGATGATAAATAATGGTTTTGAAATAAATCGTCGGCTTGTGTTTGTGTTTCGATTACTTGGTGTAGGACTGCAAGGTTTAAATTTATTTTGTGGACTTTTGGAAACGGGCCCAGGATTAAATAAAGCCGCTTATTATTCAATTGTCGAAACCATTAAAACTGCCATAAAAGCCGTATTCGATGTAGTCAGACGGAAAGCTATCGATGAAGAAAAAAAGTTGAATGCTGAAGCAGGAAATGGCGAAGATTTAACAGTTTCGGGAGATGGTTCCTGGGCAAAAAGAGGCTTCAGTTCTCTTATTGGCCTTGTAACTTTAATCGGCAAGTATAGTAAAAAAGTTCTTGATGCAGTTGTGTTGTCTAGCTGCTGTAAAGCGGGCGAATTCTGGAAAAAGAGGAAAGATGATATTGGTTTTGCTGCTTGGTATGAAAAACACAAGGAAAATTGTGACGCTAATCATGAAGGTAGCTCCGGTAAAATGGAGGTCAATGGAATTGTAAAAATGTTCATGAGATCACTGGCAAAGTACGCAGTCCGCTACGGTTTTTATATTGGTGATGGGGACTCCAAAACTTTCAAAATGCTGCTTGAAACATTTCCGTATGAAGAAAACGTTACGGTAAAAAAATTAGAATGCGTGTTGCACGTAGGAAAAAGAATATTCAAGCGTGCTAGCGAAGCAAAAAAAAACCCTTACACAACGAAGAAAAGCCGAAACTGCTAAAAGAAAAGCCGAGGAAAAACAGACCGAGAAGGTCGAAAAAACTTCTTCGAAAAAAAAAACCGCTGCCAAGAAGAGGAAAACTGACAGTGTTCCTAAAGTTAAAACTGTTGATTTGACGATCAAGCTAATGAAGGAATTGTCTACTAATTATGGATTAGCAGTTCAAAGAAACAAGGATTCAGTCGAAGGAATGCGCAACGAAATTTGGGCTGGATTTTACCATAAAATTTCGACCGACTCAAAGCCTCAACATCAGTACTGTCCAGCTGGAGAATCGAGCTGGTACAAATATCGGAAAGCAGAAGCAAAGCAGACACTGAAAGATTTTAAGCATCCACCTGCCCTTTCTGAAGACGTGCAAGAAGTGCTGAAGCCGATCTACGAAGATCTGACCAAAGACGAATTGCTCGAGAGGTGCTTAGGAGGCAACACGCAAAACAGCAATGAGAGTTTCAACGCTACTGTGTGGAGTATGGCACCGAAACACACTTTCTCTGGCAAAAAAATCGTTAAAATTGCGTGCCTTACAGCAGCATGTATTTTCAATGAAGGCTTCAGCACAGTATTAAAAATTATGGAAACGATGCACGTTAGAATCGGCGAAACTGCAGTCGCATATGCCGCGACGCGCGACCGCCAGCGTATCCAAGTAGGCAACCGCCGTTCATCGGAAGCTTCCAAAGAGGGCAGAACAATGCTGAGACAGAAAAGATTGGAAGAAAGTCAACTCTTTGAACAATCTGAAGGAATTTTGTACGGTCCAGGCATCGCTGACTAGGTGTAAGTAATTTTTTTTTAAGAATTTCATGTAAAAAAAAATTTAAACGCGTTTTTCTCGAAACAACGTTGTTACTCGCCTTGTTGATGAAATTTTCGAAACTTCTCGACCGATCCTTATGAAATTTGAACCACATATTCTTTAAACCTATCGCTATGTCCCCTATAAATTTTTTTCAAAAATTTTGAATTTTACTATATTTTTTTTTCAAAAATCGGCAAAAAAAAACCGGTTTTTTGAAAATTTTTTGTTTTTTCTTTACCATTTTTTTATTTTTTAAAATAATTGAATAAAATTTATAGGGGACATAGCTATTGTCATACCAAACCTAAAGCACTTTGATTTTTTTGTTTCAGACAACACAGCTCCGAGATTTTATCAACAAGGCGGACTTACCTACTTTTCGAGGTGTTGCGTTTGGCTGACGTTTTTGGTCATAATACATGTATAAAATAAAAGAAAAAATTTTTTTTACGTATTTCAAGAGTGTATTTACTAAGCCTAATAACTTTTATATCATTACCTTTATCCAGTATCCGAAGAAATAATCACGAAAATCGCGTTTTTTTCGGCGCGAGCTACTAGACAGACCCCTTAACAAACTTCATCTCACTTGAGGATTACTTAAAATATATTTATCGAGTTAGCTGTCGTTTAAGGATTTAATCTAAAGGTAAGATACCAAAAAGATATAAATAATATTGTTATTAAAAAGTTAATTTTTTTAAATTGTCAATTTAATTGCAATTGTAGATGACTTAAATTAGCATGCTCATTATCAGTACACGATATTTATAACATTTTGAACTTTTGAATTTAATAAGCATATAATTATTGATTGTTGTATTACAAATTTGTTAATACACAGGCACATGCAGTACTTGCATAGTGCCATCGATCAACGTTTAAGCAGCACACAAAAACTTTTAATAATAATAAAAAAATTAATTTTCAAATTCAATTACTTAAAATTTATTGATAACAATTTCTTAGATTTTACGAGATCGATAAAAGCTTCTAGAGCTTTCGAAATTGATCTGACTCGTATGTTATTGTTTGAAATTAATTCCGTTCTCGAAATAGCGCTCGGCTTTATATACTTCTATACCGATTTTTGCTGTAATCAAAATTTTGCAATTACTACAAACTTTTATTTACAATAAAATAAATAATTGTAATTTTATTACAATGCATCTTTCACGATTCGGTAGTCGAGTCAGATGTAATAACTACGTAGTTATTACATCTGCTCAAATGAGAATTTTTCCATTTTTATGATTTTTAACAGGTTTTAGCAGTTTATAACAATTGTTTATTTTTTACATTTATCATAACTCTTACAATTTTATATATTTTAATTTGCTTTTTTTTCGATATCTTCAGTACCACGTTTCTCAACGTTTACACATGCATTCAGACTTTTTTTGACCTTCATCTAATAACATACGAATACTCACTTTGACCATGAAAGTTTTACTTGAATTCCCTGCACGAAATTCCACATTTCTCTACCAAAACCAAATTGTCTAAGAATAATAAACTTTTATTCATCAACAGGTTAGTAGATTGTACAAGCAGTATAAAGAAGAGCTAAACACAATAACAGTTTTAGCAAATAGTGCACTTTTTCGTTAAAGACGCATTTCTCCAGTGATTTTCTTTAATTTTAATCTTTTAGATCATGTTATGTTAAAAGTCATTTATTGCTTTGTTATTATGAAAAACATATTTTTATAAAAATTTTCAGCATTTTTGATAGTTATTATTAACATCAATTGAAAGTAGTAAAAATATTTTTTTCATATATTTCAATATGATAATAGGTATACCACAAATAAATATTAAATACAGAAAAAAATATTCCTATTAAAAAAAACATGTTCCAAAATTTTCATAACTTGATTTACTACATAAAAAACTTTGTAGATGCAAAAATAATCATCGTATGATGTTAAAAAACTAAAAAGCTTGTTATTTTTCAGAAATAGTTATTTTTCAAAGATCACCGGAGAATTTCTAAAGCACGCTTCTCAAAATGTATATTATATCTTATTTTTATATGCTTTATACTTTTTGTATGAACGTCACATTTATACGTTGTGTGTTTATAAGGTTCTTGTTTTAATATAATCTTTGGATGCTTATTTGATTACATAGTGAAAAAATTTCAAATATTGTTAAAAAATTCATAATATTTGGTATCGTTAATTGACGAAAATGATCCCAGTTGCAAGAATCCACGTGAAAATCCACATGGAAATCCACGTGAATTTTCTCATGGAAATCTACACTGAATTCAGTCCAATAACACACTGTACCAGGGCGGTTCAATAATTACCCGTGTTTGACGGCAGACGGCGTTCCAGAGAAAAGTTGGTATAATCATCGTGTGCTGCCATCTATCAAACGACGGTAAAATAAATTTCAGACTGATTGATAGGTTTGTTTGGATTTGGCAGCCATTCGAGTAAGACGTGCTTCGTGATTTTCGCGAAGATGGAAAAAGAGCAGTATCGTTCGGTAATTCGCTTTTTGTTTTTGGATGGAAAAAAATGCGAGGAGATAAAAGCAAAGTTGGATGCTGTTTATTGGGACACTTTGCCATCAGGCGACCAGAACGCCCGGCAGACGTGGTTACCGACGAAATCATTCAAAAAGTCTACGACGTGATTCTCGCTGATCGACGAACGGAAGTGCGCGAAGTAGCAGAGGCCGTAGGTGTGTCGACCGGAACGACAATTAATATTTTACATGAAAAGTTGACGATGAAAAAATTGTCGGCCTGATGGGTGCCGCGATTGCTCACGGTGGACAACAAGCGGATGCGGCTGTTAACTTCGAAGCAGTGTTTGGAGTAATTTAAACGAAATCCGAAGGAGTTTTTGCGTCGAGTTGTCACCGTTGATGAAACCTGGATTCATCATTACACACCAGAAACTAAGCAACAATCAAAACAATGGATTTCTCCCGGTAAATCTGCTCCAAAGAAGGCGAAGACGGTCCCATCGGCCGGAAAGGTCATGGCGACGATTTTTTGGGATGCGAACAGCGTCATCCTCATGAATTTTTTAGAAAAAGGAAGGACGATTGCTGGGCAATACTACAGTGAGTTATTGGACCTCTTCGAAAAAAAATTGAAGGAGATACGGCCGCATTTGGCGAAAAAGAAGGTGCTGTTTCACCATGATAACGCACCAGCACATTCATCCGGAGTTGTCGCTGCCAAACAGCATGAATTGCGTTCTGAATTGCTGCCGCATCCTCCGTATTCACCCGATCTGGCTCTCTGCGACTTTTTCTTGTTACTTAACATGAAAAAATGGCTCCGGGGAAAAAAATTTAGTTCAAATAAGGAAATCATCGCCGAGACAGAGGCGTATTTTGGAGAGTTCGACAAATCCTATTTTTTGGAAGGGTTAAAAAAATGACAGGAACGTTAAAAGAAGTGTATCTTTCTAAAAGGGGACTATGTTTAAAAATAAAAAACAATTTTTTTTAAAAAATGGTGTCTTTATTTCTAACACAGGTACTTATTGAACCTTCCTCGTATGTGGATTTTCACGTAGATTTCCGCGTAGATTCTTACGTGGATTTCCGCGTAAATTTTTACGTAGATTTCCGCGTAGATTACCACGTGGGTTTCAACGTGAAATCAGTGTAGAAATCTACGTGAAAACCAGTGTCGATATCTATGCGGAAATCAGTGTAAAAATGTACTTAGAAATAAGTGTCGAAACCCACAAAGAACAAAAGGTTTTTAAAATGTTTTTAAAACGTTTCATAAAAGGATAAAAACCTTTTTAAAAGCTTTAAAAAAATGTTTTTAAAATGAGTTTATGTCCGTTTTTAAACCCTTCAGCAACATTTTCTAGCTCCTTTTATAAACCTTTCGATAGAAGTTTAAAAAACATTTCTATAAAAG
Source organism: Chalcis sispes (assembly GCA_949987625.1). Lineage (NCBI taxonomy): Eukaryota > Metazoa > Arthropoda > Insecta > Hymenoptera > Chalcididae > Chalcis > Chalcis sispes. The sequence goes on from OX465098.1 coordinate 41,862,920, forward strand.
TTATAGAAATATTCAAAAAAACATTTTTGAAAGTAGTTGATAAAACCTTTCAAAACACTATTTTAAAACCTTCATAAAAACTTTAATTAAGTATTTTATATATTTTAGAATTCTATTTTTTGTTATGATTATACATATTTTTGACATATGCATTATATTTAATCGTTCATTCACATTGTCGCACATATTATTTTACACATTATTTTACGGAAAAAAACGCAGTAAAATGTTTGACCTACAGTGAAATCGAACCCGAGTCCTTTGCATTATAAAGCAGACGCCCTAACTAGTACGCTATGCAACGCTTGCAGAATTAAAATTTAAATTTGAACCATAAGTTGCATGGCAATCCGTATATACTTGTATTAATTTTACATTTAAAATTTTTCCAATAGTGTAAAATATTTTTTTGAATCAAGAAATAATTCAAAATTTAAAATATTTAAATACATAATTTTGCTCTTGAGATTTAACTACATATGTAGTACACGATCGTCGCCGCAAGTTCGAAAATCGCGTGATTTTCGAACGTTGTCGGCTTTCCAAAAAGTCCGCATTTTCGCGGCTAAACGGGCTTATACAAGCCGTCAACCTGGCGACGGTCGCGCAAGAATGTAAACACTTACATTCTTCGGTGATGACCTATGACGGACTCTCCGTCACACACCTTATTCCTCAAATAATTTTGTAGGATAAACACCGTGTGCAACGACGATACATAACAGCAATAAGCACTTTCGAAGAGTCAGATCGTACCAAAACCATCATGTATTTCGGCGTGTTATCAAACCAAGGATCTGAACAAGTGATTATGCTAGCTTTATAACAGTCACGAACGTAAAGTGCCACACTGCTACCCTGCTTACCAATTCGATCATGTCTTAAAATATTATAATCTTTGATTATGTTAGGAGAATCAGGTACATCAGGTACAAGGCACGACTCGGTAAGAGCAATGACATCATATTTACATACACTGCTTACAAGAAAAAATTCCAATTCATTGAAGTGGGCAGATAAATGATTAATGTTACTATGACAAATACTAAAATGACCAGGCAAATTAAAAAGACCCAACTGAGCAGCTGCCACTCATTGTGGCTGAGTACGCGGTGCAAGTCTATCAAGATCATCCGAAGATCTAATCGGGATTAACAGTGATTGATTGTCAATACTCATACACACAGTCAAGTTACGCACGGTCGGTAGCAAGTATCCTAGATCTTTGTATTTTGATTTGTCATAAAAACCTTGCTATCACCGCCTACGCCAAAAATTAATAAACATATTTTATCACGTAAGAGTCGTGATCGAGACACTATTTTATTCCTAATATTCGACGAAGATAAGCCAATAACCAGGGCAAAACAATCACGCTTCTCCACGGTACCAGCATTAGTACGGGACGAGTACCGAAATTTATGTAATTAATATAATTTGTAACCTCAAAAATATGCTAAATTGCCTGAGGAAAATTGTCTGTAAATTGAGCCGGAATACCTGATATGCGTATTTCATAAGGGTCCGAGAGTAAATTATCACGCTTATGTCTCTCAATAACAGCACGAGTAGCATTTATCTCTTTACGAAGTTCGCAGTTTATATGTTCGACTTTGTCTTCTAACAAATTAACTCGATTTGTTAGATTATCCAAACTGCTCTGTACAGATTCTTTAAAAGGCTCAAATTGCGTGTTATTCCACACCGCGAACCGCGTCAGCATCTCATTCGACGACATATTCAAAGACGCGTGTGAATCCAGTAGTGAGCACGATACTTTCGACGGCTGTTGTTGCGAAGGAGAGGGGGGTGAGCATGGGCTGATCAGACGCTTGCGGCTAAGATGCTTATCTAAAATCAATGTAGTAGGGGTAACAGGCAACTGATCGCACTTAGATACAGGCAGTGCAACAGAAAATGCACTCACTGAGTAGGTTTCGCTAAGAGGCGCGTGAGACGAAACCGAAGCAAACGGCGATCGCAATTGACAGCACAATGCGCAACGACATATTACGAAGTTCCAAGTCCAAGCGCCGTTTATGCAAGCAGTGTGAAATACGCGTTCACAGCCTCTACACTTACGTATAGATTTAAAACCATGCTGTACTGCTAATTTACATACTAAGCACACACGCCCACTCATGCCACATGCGCATGATTACATAGTAACATAATATAAACATACACACACACTAACATACACTATAATAGAGAGTTCGGGCATCTGCGTAAACCTTCGGCCAATTCTTCGTAATAACTAGTTACAACATCTCTAGAGTACACATGTACTTAAGTAACGCCGAAATAATTTCAATTTCAATTTAAAACCACGCGCGTTCACGACGTGGAAAACTGCTGCCAATACGAAGAAAAATAAAATCGGCACAAATTAGCTGCTGCGAACTTCAAAAAATGAGCTGCCAAACTCTGGAAAAATTGTGCTTCTCTAACCTCAAAAATGCCGAGAGCAGGTTTTTCCAGACTATCCAGGCTCAAAAAGATCGAGCTGAAGTGGAATGCTTAAATAAGTAGGGGCCAAAAGGTGTCCAAATTTTTAGAAAAATGAACTTAAAGCGAAGCGATCAACGATACGCGTTAGACGCTTACCGAGAAAGCGAGAGAAAGCGAGCGAGAGAGAAAGAGAGAGAGAGAGAAAGAGAGAGAGAGAAAGATAATTTTTTATTATACAAAAATGGTGTACAAGGAAAGTACAGTAAATTGACAGTAAATTAATAAGTGTCACGTCGGCTCTGTCAAGCAAACACGACGATTTAAAATATATATATATATATTCGATTTTTTTTCCGAGCCTAGACTTTCACTTCTAATATCTCGGGACCTTTTGCCCGTGGCCACTCGATTCTCCTTTTTGTTAATAATTACTCGGTGAGTAAGTGCGGGATTTTAAGGATTGAGTCACCTCTAATCCACGTGGTTGGAGCTGAAAAGCGATTCGGAAAGGTTTTTGGTCGCTCACAGTCCACGTGATTGGACCTAGAGAACGATCGGATGATAGCGAGAGTGGAAAGAAAGAATAATGAGAATAGTAATTAATTTTTTTCTTTTAAGAGAAAAACTTACTTGTGTTTGTTTTAGATATTTCTAAATATAATAATGTCCCTTATTGACTACTGTGCTGGGAGGTTGTAAAAAATTTGTATGAATAATTTATTATTATTAAATCAGGGAATATGATGAGACTCTTTCTTTGTCGATGCTGCTTCGGCGGATTCCAGATGGCAAATGGGGCTCCTTCCTTGTTCCTTTCTCAAAGGTAGCCTCAGACTTTTCCCTCTCCCTAATCTAACTATCGGAAGTCTTGTGCCTCCTTCTCTCTCTTGCCTAAACGGCGCGCACAAACTCAAATTAACTCGTTACGTTCTCCCCCTTTTTTTTTTTTTTTTTTTTTTATTGACAAACTTTGAGTTATTATAAAATTTACAAATAATCGCTAGAAGACTTTATATAAATCATTCGAATTTGACGTGTACATGCTTCATTCTCTATATACATACGAGGTCTGGCTATTAAATAACGAGACTGGTTACGAAAAAGGGTTTTATTATAAAAATTATTCTACATTCGAATACTCCCCTTCAATATACTCCCGTTCCCTCGCCACACACCTTTCCATACATTTTTTTCATTGATCGAAGCAGTGCTGTAAGTCTTCTTTGGTGAGGGCCTTTAGGAGCTCTGCCGTTTTTTGCTTTACCGCTTCCATCGACTCAAATCGGGTCCCTTTCAAAGCAGATTTTGTCTTCGGAAACAAATAAAGCCGCACGGTGCCAAATCTGACGAGTATGGCGCGTGTTCGAGCACTGGAGTGCGCTTACCGGCCAAATACTGCTTCACAGATAGCGCGTTATGGGCAGGTGCGTTGTCCTGGTGCAAAATCCACGAGTTGTTCTTCCACAACTCGGGCCGTTTCTTACGAACTCGTTTTCGCAGTGTTGTCAAAACTGATAAATAGTAAGTCTGGTTGACAGTCTGACCCTCTGGAACCGATTCAGTCATCACGATACCGTTAATGTCGAAAAAAACGATCAACATTGCCTTGAATTTGGTTGGTCATCTTTAGTGCTCACTCGGCCCTCACTGAAGCGCTTACACCACTTAAACACGCACGCGAGATAGAGAATTGTCCCCATAGGCCTCTTGCAACAATTTACGGCACTCAGTCGGAGTTTTTAATTTAACGAGAAATTTGAGATTGATACGTTGCTCCTGTTTTTCGTCACACATGGTTTTCGGCACGAGAAAAAAACACGTTCGTTTCAAACCGCTACTGCACAAATACAATAATAGTGACGAGAACGTGTTTTGGTACGTGCATAGACAAGATATCTAGATACCCAACGCACTACTCGTTTTTTTCCCCACCCCTCTACGGCGCCCTCTAGGCGCACAGTCTCGTTATTTAATAGCCAGACCTCGTATATACTTATTAACTTGATCGATACGCACACTAATAATGACAATTATTCACTTCATACAATATAACATGTATCTGCTAGATGATATATAGCAGTGCCATGGCTACTTCTAACTGATCGTTCGTCCGGACGTTTTAATATCTAACCACGTGGTTTTGCTTTACTTATTACATACTTATCGTTATTCGTCACACTGTTCAGTGTCGGTTTTCCTCTTTTTACATGAGAGAAATATTACAACACATAACACCATAGAATAAATACATACAAAACTTACATATGCTTCGCTTTACAAATAATACAAACTTACATATAATAAATATAACTTACATAATTTACAATCCAATTTATAACAACAACACAATTTAATGACAAAATGAAATAAAAAATATAATCTTAAATTTATTATCGCTTATGATATTTTCTCAGATTCGTTCGATTGTAGGTTCCGCAGATTTTATTATCATCTTTTATGTCGACTAAAACAAACGCATTTTAACCTATACTGTTTATTATCTTATACGGTCCTTCATACAAGTGAAAAATTTTCCAAGTCACCTTATCAATTGCATTAGACAGATGTCGCACTCTTAACAAAACGTAATTTCCTACGTGCAATTTTATTTTCGATATTTTTTGCGCTTTTTTACGATTTTTAAAATTTTTTTTTATATTTTCCTTCGCTAATGTTACCATATACTAGGTTGTTCAAAAAGTTTTGAAAGCGACATCTATAGAGCAGTAGAAGAACCAAAATTTTTACGCCATTTTAATATTTTATCTTTCATATAAACATACCTAAAGTTTTATTCCACTCTGTCAATTCATTGTTTGTTTACAAGCCATTTGAAGTTAACGTGTCAGTGTATTTTTTTTACAATGGAAAAAACCGAATATCGTGCAGTGATAAAATTCTTTGTTTTGGAAGGTTTATCAGCAACGAAAATTCATACAAAAATGGTGAAAGTGTTAAAGGAATCTGCTCCTTCATTTTCAACTGTGCATCGATGGATTTTAGAGTTTAGACGTGGTCGAAAAAGCGTTGAAGACGATCCACGCTCAGGACGTCCAAAAAGTGCATCAACACCAGTATTCATAGCAAAAGTACAGGATATGGTTTTGGAAAATCGTCGATTGACCGAGAGAGATTTAGCAGAGGCCCTAGACATCTCATTAGGCAGTGTGAGTCATATTTTAAATGAAGTTTTGGGTTTCAGAAAGCTCTGTGCACAATGGGTGCCGCATTCGCTCACAATGGAACAAAAACACGTTCGAATGCGACTTTCTGAGCAACATTTGGAGCGTTTTCAAAAGAATAAAAAGGATTTTTTGCGTCGATTCATCACTATGGATGAGACTTGGGTCTACCATCATGACCCTGAATCAAAACAAGAGGCTAAAGAGTGGTGTCAACCAGGCACTTCAGCACCGAAGCGAGTTCGTGTCCAGAAATCGGCAAAGAAGGTGTAAGCGTCAGTTTTTCAGGATGCAAAAGGGATTTTGTTGGTGGATTATCTCCAAACTGGCAAAACAATAAATTCTGAATATTATTGTAACCTTTTGGACCAATTGGATGAAAAAATTAGTGAAAAAAGACCCGGTTTGCACAAGAAAAAAATCATTTTTCATCAAGACAATGCATCCGCTCACACAGCTCAAAAAACCATCACTAAAATAACCGAATTAAAGTACGAATTGTTGCAGCATCCACCTTATTCGCCTGATTTAGCTCCCTCTGACTTCTGGCTGTTTCCATACCTCAAGAAATTCCTTCGTGGGAAGCATTTTTCATCAAACGAAGAGGTTATAATCGTCGTAGAGAAGTATTTTGCAGGCCTTGCAGAAAGTCACTTTCATGATGGGATAAACAAGTTGGAAGACCGTTGGACCAAGTGTATTGAACTCATGGGAGATTATACTGAGCAATAAAAGTGATTTCACCAACAAAAAAAAGTATCTTCATTTCCGCTTTCAAATCTTTTAGAACAACCTAGTATTTGTGATCGATAAGGATTTTTTTTGGATGTTTAATTATTTTTTCTATTTCGTTATTGTTGGAACTTCCGAAGTGCAATTCCTGTGGTGTAAACGACGTGCTAAAATGTACAGTTATATTCAATGTATTTTTAATTTCCTTCACATAATTCACCCAAGCCGTATGTTTTTCTGCGCAGAATGTACGAAAGATTTGTCCGATCTCGCGCATCACTCTTTCTATCGGATTAGACTGAAGATGGCGGATCGAGCTATATACGACTTTTATGCCTTGACTTTCTAGGGTGTTTTTCTATTTATTTGAAGAAAATTGCGATCCATTGTCACTTAGTATTCGCTTTGGCTTACCGCATTCCGGTATATAATCGTTTAAAATTCCTTTAAATGACGCGTCTGTCATTGCAGTTTTCATCGTATGTAATCTGACTAACTTTGAAAAGGCGTCTAACACCACAAAAATATATTGCGCTCCCCCTCGACCGCGTGGAAGTTAATCATAGGAATTAACTGTAATTAATTCGCATGGGCCATTTATTTCTGTCCACTGAAATTCACCTTCCATCGTGCCCTTATGAATTCGCCAGTTTAATAGAGTTTTGCGCTTCAATTTGTTGCTTATTTGTTGCATCCAAGATTCTTGCTTCTTCTTCTCGTTCAGTCTTTATAAGTGCACAATTCGCTTTGCTTATGTCTTCGCTTGCCGTAGAAGCTTCACTTGTTTCTCTTTCTTTTTCAGTTGCCCGCGCCATCTGTCTTTCTCTCTCCACTATCAGCGTCGCTTCTCTTCTCTTTTCTTCGATATTTATTATATTTCCATCTCTGGGTACTAACATCGTTGACCTTTCCGACTTCACACTTAGAATTGGGTTCTTTTTTGCCACTTAGTTGATGCGCCAGTGTAAAAAATTTGGATGAATAATTTATTATTATTATATCAGGGAATATGATGAGACTCTTTTTTTGTTGATGCTGCTTCGGCGAATTCTAGATAGCAAAAGGGGCTTCTTTCTTGTTCCTTTCTCACAGGTAGCCTCGGACTTTTCCCTCTCCCCAATCTTACCATCGGGAGTCTTGTGCATCCTTCTCTTTCTATCCCAATACAACGGCGCGCACAAACTTAAATTAACTCGTTACAAGGTATCCGCGGACATCCACCATCGTCTGGAACTTGTGTTGGGTTTTTTTTTTGTTACACGGCCGCCTCACCTCTGCGTAGGGTCGGCTCTTGAATCTCGGTGATTGGACTTGTTAAAATCTTCTTAGTTGCGATTGTAATGTCGAAGTGTTGCTGCGATAGAGTTGTAGAGTTGTACTGCCGTTTTCATGTTCAGCGATGCAACTCATCACCTCGCCTTCAATGGTGAGTCATCTGTCCAGCCAAGCAGGAAAGAGAAGAGTAAAAAGAGAGAAGTTAAGGAAGAATGAAAAAGTGAGGCAGAAGGGGAAGTCAGGACCTTTCCACCGTTTTCCTCCTTTGATTCGTTCTGGTTGGCGAGGGACTGATTTAGAGAGGGCCTTGACCTACTTTGGCCGATTTTCTTGGCGCAGGCGGTCCGATTTTTCCTTAAGGCAGGGGTGTTGGTTCTTCGGTGGACGAAAAGCTGTCTCTGCGTGTACCTCCCGTTGCATTTGCGTTACATTATAAATATCGTTGCATACATAATATTAATTCGCATAAACTATTTTTTTATAAAACAGAATCTAATTAATAAAAAGCAAATGTATAATCGTTAGTTACAGTTTGTCAAGTAAGAGCGTGGTCGACTTCACCGACAGGTAATAAAAGATTTTGCTCAAATTCTTTAGCGAGCCAATAAAAGAAAGCTTTGTCCTTGATGCATTATTAACAAAGATTCAGTTGTCGTCAATCTTTTAAAAGAGAATCACGTTAAACGCCATGAGTGCTAAGTACGCGTCGCGCTACGAGGCTGTGTTCCTTTGCATCCACCTGAAAGGTCCCAAAATGTCGCAATCAGCGGCTGCTAAATATGTAAGAAAGTCGAAGGCATTTGTACAGAAGTGAATACAGCGATATAAAGTGGCCTAAAATGTCGATGATTTACCAGAACGTAGCTCGATAGGAAAAGTGAACAAAAAAGATGAAAAAAGAATAGTAAATCTGTTTTCGCGGAATCCTGCTTTAACACTGCGGCAAGGACAAGCAAAATTAATGGCAAAAGGTTTAGATATATCCTACGAAACTATCCGAACCCATCTTCGTACTCATCATCTGAAATGGCGCAACACAATGAAGAAGCCTCTGTTGACTGAAAAACATGTGACAAAGCGACTCGCTTGGGCGCATGAGAATATTGATAGAGATTTTAAAAATGTCATTTTTACTGATGAATGTTCTATATGGGCACGTTCTGTCCTCACGCAAGCCTGGTCAACTTTCACCAATAGGCTTGTTCAGCGGACCGTAAAACATGGAATAAAGGTGCATCTTTGGGGCTGCTTCTCAAAGCAGGAATTCGGCACTTTGCACCTCTTTACTGACAACCTAAATGCCGAGAAAATGATAAAAATCTACAAAAAGGCTTTACTGCCATCTGCCAAACGATGGTTCATCACAAAAAATGAAAATTGGATTCTGCAGGAGGACAACGATCCTAAACACCGCAGCAAGCTCTGTACTCAGTGGAAGACTCAATCTGGCATCGTTACATTGGATTGGCCGTCGCAGTCGCCCGATGCAAACCCTATTGAAAATGTGTGGGCATATATTAAACGGAAGCTTTGTGGAAGACGCACATACACTTTGAAGCAGTTGTCTTACGAAATTCGTCAGATCTGGAGATCCTTGCCACTGGAATACGCCGTCAAATTAGTAGAAAGCATGCCTCGGAGATGCCAGGCAATTATCGACGCCGGTGGTGACTGGACACATTATTGACCGAATTGCATCTTTGTTTGTAATGTGTACAATGTATATATAAATATGAAAGTTTCATCAAATAAATTTTTTTATAAATTAACACGACCACGCTCTTACTTGACAGACTGTACTTAGAATAATTATTTGTAAAATATAATATAAAACGCTTTATACGAAATTATAATAAAGAGTTGGAGATGCATCCAAATGTAATTTAATTAAATATAAAATTGTTCTGAATATAATTAACGCCATCAATAAAATATAAACTTATTCATATTTGAATTTTGATTTTATGAACTTAAATATAACTTCAATTAATTCGTTCACAATTATTCTTCGTATAAAATTACTTCAAATATATCGTAAGTCTGTTTAATGTATAACTTAGTTCGATTATAAAATTGCCATTACTAAAATTAAAAGTTGTTGCAGATTTTAGAAATTATTTTAACTATACTTAAATATAAATAATACTACATGTAGACTTGATATGAAGACTTATGTTATATAAAATTATTATAAATATGTAAAAAGATAATAATATATAATTATTTTAAATATTTAACGCGATTTAAAATTATCTTAAATATAACTTATTTGCATTTTGGCCAATAATTATTACAGATTCTACAAGGATTATTACACGTCCTGTATAAGTATAATATCGTAACGAATCGCGCATGAAGTACTTGAATATTTGGATTCGACGTAACTTATTTAGATATAATCAAGCGTAATATATAATTTTGTACAAGTGAGAACTAAATATTTAATATTTCCAATAGTTATTATTATAAAATATTATTCAAATAGATATTCACATGTCGAACTTAGTTTAGTAATACATCGTTCTTCGGACCGTTAATTATCTATGCGTAATAAAGTAATTAAGTAGTTTGCGTTGACCGTTAGGGACGCAAACATCTGCACATTCCTCAGTTTTCTCTAAATTCTGTTTGTTTATTGTATTTTTTGCATTACTCCTGCTCTCAACAGCTAAAGAAGATAAAAGAAAAGAAAGAAAGACATTCGATCTACTTGGGAAGGTCGATGTTACACAAGTAAACATTAACGAAAAATTAAGAGTAAATTAACAGTAAATAATAATTAATAGTGTAATAAAAGTATATTAACAATAAACAAACAAAAATAAACTAACTATACAATAAAAAATAGGATTTAATATTGGAAGTGTAAATAATTTCTCGCCGTTTTTTGTGAAAATAAATCCTTTAAAAAAATACTTAAAAAACAAGCCAATTAAAGTATTTTCCATCGCTGGAGATTACTTTTTTCCATCTTTCTGGCAGCATTTGAATTCTACGTCAAAAAAACGACACTTTTTTGCAGCTATCTACGAATCAATCTATTTTTTCATTTTTTCATACGAAGTGAAGTGCTGCTCAGCCAGGCCGTTAGTCATCGATTGAAATAAATAGTAATCAGAAGGCGCCATGTCTGGAGAGTACGGCGGGTGAGAATACTTATATCGTGTCTTTGCTCATATAGCGGCCGTTTTTCTGTCAATGTTCGGCTCAAACGCATCAATTGTTGTCGATAAAGATCTTCTATGATGATTTGGTTGGGTTAGAGAAGCTCGTAATACACCACCCCTAGCTGATCCCACCAAATACACAGTATGAGCTTGGAACCGTGGATATTCCGCTTTGACGTTGATGCAACTACTTCGCCAGGCTTGAACTTACGATTTTTTACGCTTGAAATTACTGTAGTATCTCCACTTTTCATCACCAGTCACAATACGATGTAAGAAACCTTTTCTTTTTTGTCGTTAAAGTAGCTGTTCACACGTGACAACACGCCGTTCGACGTCTCTCGGCTTCAGTTCATACGGCACCCAAGATCCTTCATTTGTATCATTCCTAATGCTGCCAGACGTTTCAAAACTGTTGTTCGGTCAACTCCTAATGATTTCGCAACATCAGATTCCGTCTGACATGGATCTTCAGCATGTAATGTTTCGAATTCTTCGTCTTGAAACTTTTTTGGTGCACCACTGCGTTCTCTATCTTGAGCATCGAAATCACCATTTCTAAATCGGTTAAACCAATCTCTACATATTTTTTCTAACAGAGCATGATCGCCATAGGTTTTTACGAGAATTCTGTGTGCTTCAGCTGCAGATTTCTTCTAAATAAAATTGTGCAGTAAAATTCCCCGAAAAAACGGTTTATTTGGCACGAAATTTCACATGTCTTACGCTACAAAAAGAAAACGTTTTTTATAGGTTAATGGAAAGACACGCACTGATTTCAAACATAGGTTATAGAACTTCAATATAGATGCATTATCATCTTGAATTATACACACAAAATTTTTGTACTGCCATCTGACGGTGAAGCGGCGAGAACTTATTCACACTTCCAATAATATAACAAGCAAGCTTCAAATTTATAGTTAGCATTATAGCCTTGATGGTAGAGATATTGTATGCTCTCTCTAAACGGAAAGAAGGTAGGTGAACATATTGGTTTCAAAGCGGGAAATAGAGGACATAGTATAGAAAGAAGAAGGTAGACAGTTCCGAAGTCGAGACGAATAAACAAGAAAAGATCTATCACGAAACTCAGTAGTAGATGACGGTATGGCCAACGGCCTTACATCACCACGAGTGGATCTATCTGACTGGTTCCGTACGAAATATTCAAATAGGTGCAGTGATGCTTAAATATTTTATAAAGCAGAGTAATAATGAAGAATTTTCGCCTATTAGAGGAGGAGAGCCAGCCAAGAGAAACCCTTTACGAAGCAATATGATCGCACCTAGTTACGCCATAGACATAGCGAACACCAGAGCTTATAACTCTCTGCAGCTTGAGATCAAGTTCTCCAGAAATATCACAGAAGGCGACGCAGAAATAGTCTACTGTAGGGAACAGGAGAGTCTCAATTAAGTGCTTACGGAGGGTGAAGTTAGTGCTCTGACGTAAGAAGTTGAGTCTGTAAAGCAGAGAATTTGCTTTACGACAGGTGTAAGCAACGTGCTCCTTCCAGTTAAGCTTAGCATTAAGGTGACACCAAGGACGCGCGCAGATTTCTCAAATGGCATAAGAGTGTTATTAATCTGAACACCCATATCAGTAAGCTTATTGATGTAGAAATAAGAGTTAAAGATTATGGCTTTTGTCTTAGTAACATTAAGATGGAGATGGTTATTATCAGCCCATTCCATGACGAGTTCAGCCTGCCTACCAATGAGTTCTACGTATGTTCTAAGGTTGGCCAGGGGAAATTGGATGTAAATCTGGAAGTTGTCAGCATAGGTTAAATGGCAGATAGTGGTATCAAGCTTGCAGGATACATCATTAATATAAATTAGGAATAATAATGGCTCGAGCACTGATCCCTAAGGAATACCGGTGTTGAGACACAAACGTCGATGAGTTGCCATTTTGATCCAGTACTGCCTGCTTTCTACCAGTAAGGTAAGAGGCAAATCACCGAATGATAGCAGATAAATCGTTATTTATTAATTTTTGCAGAAGAGTGACATGACAGACCTTATCAAATGCTTTGCTGAAATCAAATAACAAAAGTAAGGTAACCCAGCGTCTGTCTATACCTGTCCTAATGTCATCCGTAAGTTTGATGAGCGCAGTCTGAGTGCTATGACATAGTCGGAAACCAGTCTAAAAAGGGGCAATGAGTTGACGAGTGTGGAGATAATTGTATAATTGTTTATCAACCAGACGCTCTAAGAATTTTGATAAGAACGACAGAAGGGAAATTGGTAGAATGTCACTCATATCACGAGCAGAGGCAACTTTGTTGATAATTATTACCAGTGCTATCTTACAAACAGAGGGCATGTGAGACTCTCGTAAAGAGTCATTAAATAGTCGACACGGTATCGGACCTAACACTGGAAAAGCAGCGACGATTATAGACTGCAGGACTCCATCGCGGCCCCACGCCTGAGAGGAAGAGTAAAGCACAGCACTTTTTCTTCATCGATGGTGACAGGACAAAGATTAAACTGAGGATTAAAGGTTACGCCGGTATTAAGTGAGTCCAGGAAGGAATCAACAGAAAAAACGTTAGGGTCAAATGCTACGCTACCGAAAAAATTATTTAAATCGTCAGCAGAAAAGGAATGGAGAGAGTCAGTAGGAGGAGAGCAGACGTCCAAGTCGCGTAGTTCCTTCCATACGAGGGCAGTTCAATAAGTACCCGTGTTAGAAATAAAGACACCATTTTTTCAAAATATTTTTTTATTTTTCAACATAGTCCCCTTTTAGAAAAATACACTTCTCCTAACGTTCCTGTAATTTTAACCCCTCCAAAAAATAGGATTTGTCGAACTCTCCAAAATACGCCTCTGTCTCGGCGATAGCTTCCTCGTTTGAGCTAAATTTTGTTCCCGCAAGCTATTTCTTTATGTTAGGGAACAAGAAAAAGTCGCAGGGAGCAAGATCGGGTGAATACGGGGGGTGTGGCAGCAATTCATAACGCAATTCATGTTGTTTGGCGGCGACAGCTCCGGATGAATGTGCTGGTGCGTTATCATGGTGAAACAGCACCTCCTTTTTCGCTAAATGCGGCTGTGTCTTCTTTAATTTTTTGTCGAAGTGGTCCAATAACTTACTACGAGGTCTGGCTATTAAATAACGAGACTGGTTACGAAAAAGGGTTTTATTATAAAAATTATTCTACATTCGAATGCTCCTCTTCAATATACTCCCCTTCCTTCGCCACACATCTTCCCATACGTTTCTTCCATTGATCGAAGCAGTGCTGGAAGTCTTCTTTGGTGAGGGCCTTTAGGAGCTCTGCCGTTTCTTGCTTTACCGCTTCCATCAACTCAAATCGGGTCCCTTTCATAGCAGATTTTATCTTCGGAACCAAAAAAACTCGCACGGTGCCAAATCTGGCGAGCACGGCGCGTGTTCAAGCACTGGAGTACGCTTACCGGCCAAATACTGCTTCACAGATAGCGCGTTATGGGCAGGTGCGTTGTCCTGGTGCAAGATTCACAAGTTGTTCTTCCACTACTCGGGCCGTTTCTTACGAACTTGTTCTCGCAGTGTTGCGAAAACTGACAAATAGTAAGTCTGGTTGACAGTCTGACCCTCTAAACCCATTTAGTCATCACGATAACGTTAATGTCGAAAAAAAACGATCAACATTGCCTTGAATTTTGATTTGGACATCCTTGCTTTTTTGATTTTGGGCGATTCAGGCGTCTTCCAATGCATCGATTGCCGCTTTGTTACAACATCGTATTGAAAAATCCACGTTTCGTCGCAAGTAATAATGTTTTTCATCAGTCCGGATTTTTTTTTTTAACCTTTTAAGGAAATCTGAGCAGACCTGTTGACGCAAGAGCTTTTGGTCAGGAGTCAGGTTTTTTGGCACCAACTTCGCACATACTTTTGTCATGTGTAATTCCTCGTGTGAAATTCGTCTAACCGTTTCTTTATCGGCGTTTACAGCCTCGGCAATCATCCGGATGCTCATTCGACGATCTGCACGCACAATTTGGTTGATTTTGGTCACTGTTTCTGGAGTTGAAACAGTAACAGGGCGACCTGGGCGTTGGTCATCTTCAGTGCTCACTCGGCCCTCACTGAAGCGCTTACACCACTCAAAAACACGCGCACGAGATAGAAAATTGTCCCCATAGGCCTCTTGCAACAATTTACAGCACTCAGTCGGAGTTTTTTTCAATTTTACGAGAAATTTGAGATTGATACGTTGCTTCCGTTTTTCGTCACACATGGTTTTCGGCACGAGAAAAAAACACGTTCGTTTCAAACCGCTACTGCACAAATACAATAATAGTGACGAGAACGTGTTTTGGTACGTGCATAGACAAGAGATCCAGATACCCAATGCACTACTTGTTTTTTTCCCCACCCCTCTACGGCGCCCTCTAGGCGCGCAGTCTCGTTATTTAATAGCCAGTTCTCGTATAGTATTGTCCAGTGATCGTTCTTTCTTTTTCTAAAAAATCCATGAGGATGACGCCGTTCGCATCCCAAAAAATCGTCGCCATGACCTTCCGGGTCGATAGGACCGTCTTCGCCTTTTTTGAAGCAGATTCACAGGGAGAAATCCATTGTTTTGATTGTTGCTTAGTTTCTGGTGTGTAATGATGAATTACCCCCTATTTCATTACGATTGCAGCAAAAAAGGGTATAATCATTAAGCGCCACGAAAGAGTCATCCACAATGAGACCAAGTTTAGCCTCAGTTGCGGCTACTACATAAAAGTAGGAGCGAGAAGCCAGAAATCATTTTATCATCTCAATGTGCGCACGAAAAGAGTTGGCATTGAAATGACAGACACGAAGACCTCCATCACCCACACTGAACCTCGTAATAGAGAGAGAAGAAGCAAATGGTAGGAGTGAGTTAGTAAAAGTAGAAGAAGGTAGTGAAGGAGAGAGGGAGAGAGAACATACCTGGTTAGCGAGTTTCAGTTGTCGTTGATTATCAGGGTATTGCTTATGGGGTCAATTGCTGTCAAAGAGAGAGAGAGAGAAAGAGAGAGAGAAAGAGCGTTTAAAAGTGCACTTGGTACAGTATACGCGTACCCGCTTGATGTAGCGCGCGCCTTAAGTACGCTTGTTCTCTCTCTTTCTCTCTCTCTCTCTCTCACCCTTTTTACACTCACTACCGCATGTTCCTTTTCTAAGCGGTTATAGTTGTGCCATTACTTTTCCTTGCTACCGTGCCGTATTTTTAATCGCCTCCTTGCGTCCTATTCCACTTCGGCATCCGGGATGCGGGGAGAGGGAGGTACTCGCGGGTGAAGGTGTACGTGCAAGCGGCATGGGTATCCAAAGGCATCGCGTGGTCGTTTAGAGGCGTGCAAGTTGGGCACGCTACCTCTATATGACGAGCGACCAAACCCTCCTTGCAGTTTTTCAATATCGTCGTTGTTTTTTTCTTTTTTTGTCGTCCTCTTTGTCGCTGTTGAAATTTAGCCATGTTGCGTTTGCATTCGTATTGTACAGATTTATTTAAAAAGAGATTGGATTTAAACTTAAGGGGTCTGTCTAGTAGCTCGCGCCGAAAAAAACGCGATTTTCGTGATTATTTCTTGGGATACTGGATAAAGGTAATGATATAAAAGTTATCAGGCTTAGTAAATACACTCTTGAAATACATAAAAAAAATTTTTTTTTTATTTTATACATGTATTATGACCAAAAACGTCAGCCAAACGCAACACCTCGAAAAGTAGGTAGGTCCGCCTTGTTGATAAAATCTCGGAGCTGTGTTGTCTGAAACAAAAAAATCAAAGTGCTTTAGGTTTGGTATGACAATGGCTATGTCTCCTATGAATTTTATTCAATTATTATAAAAAATAAAATGGTGAAGAAAAAACAAAAAATTTTCAAAAAACCGGTTTTTTTTCGCCGATTTTTGAAAAAAAAATATAGTAAAATTCAAAATTTTCGAAAAAAATTTATAGGGGACATAGCGATAGGTTTAAAGAATATGTGGTTCAAATTTCATAAGGATCGGTCGAGTAGTTTCGAAAATTTCATCAACAAGGCGAGTAAAAACGTTGTTTCGAGAAAAACGCGTTTAAATTTTTTTTTACATGAAATTCTTAAAAAAAAATTACTTACACCTAGCCACCAAAAGCAGGTATATACATTTAGTAGATCAAAACAACGAAATATATACGACCTTTAGGATACCGACATATAATATATATACATATATACAAGAGGATTCTGAAAGAGAGCAGCTGCGAGAGAAAACAATAGCAGGTAAGCGGCTGGGACGGCGCGCAAGGAAATTCGCGGTCAGCGCGCTAGAGGTACCTACCTTTGAAGCGTTCAAAAATAATGTTAGAGTTCTCGGATCGTTCTAAAATTTTCACACAATATTTCTTAATATATTTACTTTCGAAAAAAGTAAAAAAAAAAAAAACGATTTTTCAAAAGTGAGTTACTAGACAGACCCCTTAATATAATTCTTAGGACCGTTACGATTTGTGTTTGCAACTAAAACATAAATTACTATTAGAAGTACAAATTAGTTCGGTCTGTTTTCAAAAGATGGCTCTGGCTATTATGAATATTTAATAGTAACAGCTGAAGTCGGTAGTTTCAGAGAGGTTAGATATCTGTCAATAATATTTAGTTTATATCGCTTCGAGTTTTATAGAAAAATCTTGTTTTCAACTGTGTTAAATATGTCTAATTTTGTTTTAACTAAGCAGCATTTGCGAGAGGTTTTAGTTTTCTGTTTTAATTGGAAGTGCAGCTGAAGCGCATTGAATGCTTGTGAAAGTTTATGGTGACAATGCTCCAACTGATAAATCTTGTAGGGAATGGTTTCGACGTTTCAAGAATGGAGATTTCAGCGTTGAAGACAAGCCTCGCTCTGAACAGCTAAAAAGATTCGAAGACAAAAAGTTGGAGGCATTATTCGATAAAGATCCGAGTCAAACGCAACAGGAGCTTGCAGAATCATTGGAAGTGACTTAACAAGCAGTTTCTGTAAGATAGCAATCCATGAAAATGATTTAAAAGTAGGGCAATTGGGTGCCTAATGTATGAACTGAAATCAAGAGATATTGAGAGGCGATTTTTCTGTTGCGAGCAGCTGAATCAAAAGCAACTAAGAAAGGATTTTTTACATAGAATTGTTACTGGGGATGAAAAATGAATAATCTATGATAACCCCAAAAAGAAAAAATACTACGCCCGGTCAATCATTGCTATCGACCTCAACATCATCACCAAAGCCGAATATTCATGGTTGGAAGATCATGTTGTGTATCTGGTGGGACCAAAAGGGTGTTGTGTACTACGAGCTGCTACAACCTGGCGATACCATAACGGCCGATCGGTATAGGCTGCAATTGCTTCGTTTGAGCCGTGCATTACGAGAAAAACGGCCGAAATACAAGAAAAGACATAACAATGTTATTTTTCTGCATGACAACGCTCGGCCTTATGTCGCAAAAGTCGTGAAAGAATATTCGGAAACGCTTAAGTAGGATATTTTGTCTTACCCGCCGTGTTCTCCGGACATTGCTCCTTCTGATGAATGGTTGTTTCAAGAAATGTAGCACGATCTGGTAGGTTATCAGTTGACTTCTTTCGCAGAAATCGAAAATTGGCTCCTAACTTGGATCACCTCAAAAGACGAGACATTTTTTCGAAACAGAATTCGAAAATGGCCTAAGAGGTGGGAAAAAGTAGTAACTAGCGATGGACAATACTTTGATTAATCTTTTAATTTTTATTTTGAAATAAATGCATTTTTGACCGCAAAAAAAATTAACCGAATTAATTTACATTCCCAATATTTTTAAATAAATATATTTTTGTGCGTGAGAATTGCGTCATAATATATGCACTACTTATAACTGCAATTTTTACGAAACTTTAAATTAAAAAAGTCAACACGTAAGTAAATTTGAAAAAACATACAATATAACTTTTATATTCTTTATGTCAGTTTTTCATATCTTACTTCTTTGTATCATTAAGGGGTTACCCCCACTTGCGACTTTGAAAAAATCGATTTTTTGTTAATTGCATTTTTTTGAAGTATAAGTATCTAAAAATATGACCTGGAAATTTCAAGTCGATCCGAACAAAATTGACTGAGATATGAGCGTTGAAAGAGAAGAATCCGTTGTGTAAACAACTGGCTAGTCTGACACCTGGCACGCTCGACCCTCTCGACGGTTTCAGTCGATTGTTCGATGACAATGGACGTATACCTGGCATTCACAACGTTTATATAATAGACTGGAATTTGTAGAAACGAATTTTCGTTGCCTTTTATCGTTTAAATTCGTCAGTGTAGCTTGAAAGTTCAACTATATGAGACGTATTTATTTCCGCCGTTCACAGTATTATAAGCGCAGTTTTTATTTATTTTACATTTAAAAATGGATCGAAAAAAAGGTAATGATGATGTACGAGAAACAAGGAGCAGTAAAAATTTACGGAAATCTCGATCAAAAAAAAGGAAGGGTATTTTTAACCCGAACCTGGCCGAATCGGAAACTGAAACTTTCAGCACGTCTGCGAAGAGACTGAAAGATAATATTGATATGACTGTGAATCAAAGCCCGAATATTGAATATCGCATTTTAAACTTTTGTGTTGTGTTTGCTGCCATTTCAAGTTTAGTGAAGTGCAAAACGTGTAATGGAAATATTAAATTTGAAACTGCAAATGCAAGAGGACTAGGCTTCAAAGTCGTTGTAAAATGTGACTCATGTGCAGATAATTTGATACCATCTTCTCCTTTTGTGGCACATGCGTATGAAATAAATCGTCGATTTATATCCACTATGAGAGTTCTCGGCATAGGATTGGCTGGAGCACAAACATTTTGCGGACTTATAGACATGCCAAGGTTTCTTACCGAGAATACATATTCAATAATTTTAAAAAGTATTTATGAGTCTGTGAAAACATGTGCAGATGTAATATTTAAAAAAGCCGTACGAGAAGAAATTGAAAATACACCTAATGCAGCAGAAGATGCAACTTTTAAATTAACAGTTTTCGGAGATGGATCCCGGAGGAAACGAGGATATTCGTCGTTGTTCCGAGTTACATCAGTCATAGGCTACTACAGTGGAAAAGTACTTGATCTCGTGGTAAAAAGTGCGTATTGTAAAATGTGTGAATCGTGGAAACATAAACTAAATGATGCGGAATACGAACAATGGTACGAAACACACGAAGATAACTGTAGTGCAAATCACGAAGGCTCCTCGGGGAAAATGGAGGTGGACTCTATTATCGAAGTCTTCAAGCGTTCAATAGCAAAATATAATGTCCTGTACCGTTACTATATTGGAGACGGAGATTCGAAGACGTACACTGGGCTATTAAAGTCTCATCCTTATGACGACGTAGAAGTTATAAAATAAGAATGCATCGGACACGTCCAAAAGCGTATGGGATCCCGTCTTCGTAATTTAGTAAAAAAAAAAACAAAAAGCTTGGTGGTAAAGGACAGCTGACAGCATTAGGAATTTTGTATACAACGTTAAATTAATATATGGCTATAAAGTTATTCAATAAAATCGCCATTAGCAGCAATAACCTCTTCGATCCGGGTTCGGAAACGATTACATGCCCGAATCAAATGCTCCTCGTTCATATTGACCATAACGGCATTAATAGCAGTCTTCAGCGAAGAAGTGGTGTTATGAGGACGCTTATTGGTCTCACGCACAACTACGCCCCATACGTAATAATCCAAAGAATTAAGGTCTGGGGAGCTAGGTGGCCATAGGTTCGGTGTTATGTGGTCATGAAAATTTTCGGCCATCCAATCTTGTGTCGCCATCGCTTTATGTGAAGGAGCAGAGTCTTGTTGAAAAATGCATGGTCTGCCTCCGCTTACATCGTCTATCCAGGGTTTCACTACCATCTCCAAAACCTCGATGTATGCAGCAGAGTTCAGTCGAAGTCCTTGAGTAAAAAAGTGTGGTGGCATAACATGCCCTTCGTTGCTGAAAACACCTAAAACCATAACAGTGGCTGCGTATTTTGTGTGCATAACAACAGGAACCTCTGTAGGATTTGAACATAGCATCTGTCATTTCTGCGATTGGTCTATTGATCTTGGTCAAAATTTTTTTTGTCGGAAAAAAACCATAACATTTTGGGCGCCTCAGGGTGTTTGATTTTGTTTAAAAGACGTTTTGATCGGAGAACTCTCTGTTTCCGTGTTCGTTCCGATATGAACTGTCCTCTGCGCATCACGTAGGACTTATACCGAAGGTTTTCGTGGACAACTCTACGAATAAGGCGCTCAGAAACATGAAGCTCACTTGCAAGGACCCTCATTGATTTTGATGGGTCCTCGTCTATGATCGCTTGCACTTGCTCTAAAAATTCTGCAGATCGGACAGTGTCAGAACGTTGTTCGTGCTTTTTGCGTTTTGCAACCGATTCTGTATCGCCTCCTGATGCTTCCAATTCACGGCGAACCTTATGCACGAATGAACGGGCGCAATTAACAAAATTAGAGATCTCTAAATCTGTATGGTTCGCACATATAGCAACGATTACAGCATGTCTCTTCATTTCTTGAGTGATGTTGTAGTCCGCCGTTTCTTATCTGAAAAGGAAAAAAAATAAAAAAAAAAATTCGCGAAGTTATAGTCACATTTATGCATCTCCTCAAATACCGTACGCACCCTGTATATATACTAGCACAGGTAGAAAGAGAGAGATAGAGAACTGGACTCAGCGAGCTTTCTGATGAGAACGAGAGCGAGAGAGTGAGATTTATATATATGTATGCCTGATTTGCTCACGTGCACTCTATGAGGAGGACAGAGAGACGCATCGCATGAGTAATGGTTCAGGCGAGAGGAAGAGAGATGGCGAGAGAGAGAGAGAGAGAGAAAACTGTTCTTACTTTGTTTTGAGTGCGCTAGTGTCGCTGGCTGGAGGCTAGCTAGCTGGCTGGCTAGGCTGCTGCTTGGCTGGAACGAGGGGAAAATTCAAATGGTTGAACTCCAAGAATTTCGTAAAAAATGTCTGTTTTTATTTATTATATTTTGAACTGGCAGGTAGCTTCACTAAGTTACAATTTCTGCGTTTGTCAGACTCACTCTCACGCTTCGTACTTCATACTGATTAATTCGCGTTGGTGTATAATAAAACTGGCAGAGTTTCCACGTACAAGAATGTATTTTAGGAAAAGATTACTGACTGTGTAGCAAACTGGCTGAGCCTCCGCGCAATAGAACGTTTTCGGAAAACGACTGGTCCTCTCGGTGCATCGTCCAACCCCTTTATATAGGCCAAAAACCAGACGTACACCTTTGTTCCTTATCAAAAAAAGGATGGTCCGAAAGTAGGACACAAGTGTTCTTAGTCATGCAAGCATACCTCATTCATGCCCGTATACTCTGATATTCTTTCCGCATCAGTGCTTCCGTGCCTTGATGTTATGTTATCGCTACAGCGGTAGCGCTTTTCATAGAAAAAAAGGAAGGAAAATAAAATAAGGAAAAATTAAAGAAGAGAAAGAAGAAAATAAAAAAAGAAAGGAAGAAAAAACGTAAAAGATGCACAGATGGTACCGTCCGAGCTCGCAGTGTAGCATCGCAGCGGGTGGTAGAAAAACAAAAATAAAAAAAGAAAAATACAGTGTCGCGTCATAGTACGACGTGACACACCTCTAGATTAAAACTGCTTCAATTAATATAAGCACTTTCTTCGGGAACTAAGAAAAACTGATTATTGATAATCTGCAGAAGGTAATAATATTCTAAGAAAATGAACGATTAGAATTATTTAGGAAAAACTAGGATTTGGAAATCCGGTTATCTCTACACACGAGATTTTTCAATTGAATTGGTATTTATTTCAGGGTGCGATATGGTTATTTATTCTGCAAGCGCTAATATCAATTTTGCCACCAGATAGCATATTGAAATGCTTAATATCTCAATTTAATCGTAATTGTATTGAATTTTGATTCATGCGCGCATGCGCATTTTAGATTCTTACTCGAAAAGTACGATAGCAAATATATTTATTTATTAAGCAATAATCATTGAAAGTGGGCTATCAAAATGTTGTCTGGAACTTTAATAAATGTGTATTTGATTGCGCTTATTAAGTTAAAAGTCTAATTAATTTAAAATTAATTCAGTCTATTTCACTGAGCTGAAATCTTTATATCAAGGTACAATTGAAACATGAATTACTTGTTATCTAATAGTTAGATCGTATATTTAAATAATTTTATTTAGTAACTGATGAATAATTAAGAATAAAACAATATATTTTAAATACAAATTATATACATCTATTAGATGCATAGAGAATTTGACAGGTATTGTTGCTTACTGAAAAAATGTATTAAAAAATTAATTATCTTCAACAACTTTTTAAATTAATACAAAAATAAAGAGTTGAGCAAATTTCATTCTTTCTCGTTTAAAATAAGCAATAAAACATCTTTTCATTTATAATTAATAGTTTGATAATTTATTTAATGGTTATTGAGTTTATGGAGTTCAAGTTTTTCAGAGTGCGATTGATTGTGTCCTAAATGTAACTCTGCAATGCGCTATGTCATATTGTTCCTGTTAACAAAAAAAAAAAAAAAATAAAAGTTGACTTACTGTGTTTATTGTATTATTGGTATTTAAATTTATATTCTTTAATGTATGTATGCTTTTGCGTCATGTATAGTTTGAGAAAAATATAAATAATTATTTTAATCTTCTTAATTTAGTTTTGTTTAAAATATTAAAAATTCCTTGAGAAATGTCAAACGGAGTAAATCAAGAAATTGTTCAATTACGGATGTGCGAGTCAGGTATAAAATTATTAACATTTTTTGTTTACTTTTTTTTTATACGAATTTATTTTTTTTCAGATTTTCATTCATCAAATCAAAGTCAACAAGTTGAACGAAAGATTTCTGGGGTTAGTTAAGATTGCAAGCAATTTCAATATTGAAAAAATTTTTTGATTTTTCATTTCATATAATTTGTTCATATTTTAAATATACATTTTAATAATTTTATTGTTCTTTCTAGATTATACAAAACCATCTTGATTTTATATCTTTGAATATGAATATTTAATTTGTAATAAATATTTAAAAGTTGCTTAAAATCTAAATTGTGTTGCAATTATAAAAAAATTGAATGCAATACTTCAATTACAATTATAAAAAAGTTATTGATATTTAAACTTTTTAAATTTTAAATAAGTCATTATAATTAATATTTTTATTATTATATAGTACAGACATAATTTTTTTACGACTGTTCTTTGAAAATTATTTATTGTGTTTTAGTTACTAGAATTTTAAATAGTTTAATTTTGCAATAATTGGTAGTAATTATTCTCTTTTAACTTTATAAAATTATTTAATTATTTCTGTATCAAATCAATCTTCAAAATTTTCAAGTTTACATAATCAAATTTACTACATATTTAATGTTAAAATGTTATATTAATATTTAAAAAATTATTTAAATAATTTATATAATCAAATATATGTAATAGATTCAATGAAATAAACATTTTCTAAAAACAAATTTATAATCACATACTTATAATTTTTAATATAAACTGAGTGTATGTTTTTATAACTCATTTTGTTAATATTTATTTATAGTAATATAGTATATATAATGTATAACATGGTATATGTCAATATAACTGATGGTTCACAGACCAGTCTGAATTTCACTCAAACTCAAACACTCCTTTTAAATTGAAGTTATTTCTCAAAAAAAAACTTAAAATTATTTACATTTTAAAATAAAATCAAGATAAACAAAAATGGGAAACTTAAACTTATTTAGTTTAAGTTGAATAACAAACGTAACTTAATAAACTTTTTTTTTCTGAAACTTTAAGTAAACAGATCAGCAAAATTATTGTTAGGACAAACAAATTCAATATTTAACTGTTTATTCACCACTAAATCTCTAATAAAATACACTTTAATGTTTATGTATTTAGAATGTTTGCTCTACTTTTAGCTAATTCAATAGATCTTTTGTTGTCTATGTATAAAATGCATTTAATTTCACTTTGCTTATTAAAGTCCTTAAAAATGTCAGATCACTTGTAATCACCGCAGCAGCACTGTATTCTGCTTCTGCAGTGGACAAGGCAACAGATTTCTGTTTTCTTTCTAACCAGGTTACCACATTCCCATTATACAGCGATTGATCCATTTAAGCTCTTTTTATCGGATGTGTTACTTGTTCAATCGAGATCAGAATTGATTTCTATCATTTCTTCTTTCTTCTTATAGATAAAACCTCTGTGTTTTGTACCTTTTAAATATTGTAAAACTCTCTTTGCTTCGATCCATAATGCTTTAGTAGGCTCCTCTAAATTTTGACTTAATATAGCAGTTGCATAAGTAATATCTGGTCTTTTTGTTATCGATATATACATATATTAATTTTCCCAGTAACTGTCTATATGGAAAATTTTCAATTATTTTTCCTTTTGTCACAAAACTGTTTACTATTGGTCTTTTACTTACATTACTATCTTTGATTTAAAATTTCTCGAGCATTTTCTCTATTTGTCAAGTTTGTGTTATCTTACGCATATTATTTACTCTTTCAGTTTCCATACCTAAAAACATATTTATGTCTCTTAAATCTTTTATATCAAACTCTATTTTCATTCTCTTAATTACATTTTCTAAATTATTATTATCATCCACTATTAATATATAATCTACATACAGTACTATTATTTATTAAAGTAAGCTTGGTAGTTTGTATTATATTCATCTATATATTGTAGTCGTTTTACTTCTCTGCTACTTCTTGTACAAGGGTAGTACCAGATGAACTTGGCCTAACAAGGAAAACACAAAAATTTTTAATAAAAAACTCTTTATTTCTCAACATAGTCTTCTGTTAGTACGATACACTTTTTCCAACGATGTTCGATAGCTTCAATCCCCTGTTTATAATAAGATCCATCGCGCTCCTCAAAATAGCCATTAACTGTCGACTTTACCTCTTCATTGTTGGTAAATCTTTGACCAGTGAGCCATTTTTTCGAGTTTGGAAAAAGAAAATAATTTGCAGGAGCTAAATTTGGTAAACAGGGAGCATGATAAAGCAATTCAAACTTTATCTTATTGATTCTAGCCATCGCGTTAACAGATCAGTAAGTTAGTGCATTGTCTTGATAAAAAACCACTTTTTTTTAGCTAAATGCGGCCGTTTTTAATTGATTTCATCATTTAAACGTTACACTAAGTTTGTATAATACTCACCGTTGATTGTTTTCCTGTTTGAAGATAATCAATAAAAATTATTCCACGCACATCCCAAAAAACTGACGCCATGACTTTGCCTGCAGATAGAACTTACTTCACTTTCTTTAGAGCCGACTCTTCCTTTCCAGTCCATTGTTTTATATGTTCTTTTGTCCTAGGTGTAAAGTGGTGGACCCATATTTCACCCATGGTTATGAATCGACAAAAAAATTGAAAAAAAATTTCTTGAATTTTCTATGTTATATAACATATTTGTTGATAAGACTACAAACAAATTCTTTTTTGAACTCTATTACATCCTCCGTTTCTCGATCCTCTGTTCTGCCTCTACTTTGACATTTATAACATGATATTTTTGTTGTTCTTGTTAGCTTTAAAAGCTGCGTGGAAATCTTTTTGTTCATGATTTCTAATACAGTGACAATAGTATTATACTTTTCTATATTTCACAGATCCAGCAATGAGCAATGTAATGTTTTCAATTCTCTAACTATGTTGTCGAATTAAAAAAAATATTCTTGCATCCTTTCTGCACAATCTATTAGGTTGCTGCAGATGAAATAGCCGATTTAGTAATAAACTTTTAAACAGCTGTAACTTTTTATAAAGACAATTTATTTAATCAAAATAGGTACAAATAGATGCAACACTTTTCCCAACGAGATACAAGTACACTTATTCCAGTTTTGTAGAAGTCCGAGTTTCTGGTTCGAAGAAACTCCTCGAAGGCATTTTTGACAGCAGCTTCATTATTAAATCTTTTTCCTGTCAAGAAGTGATCCAAATGTTTAAAGAAATGGTAATCTGTTGGTAAGAGGTCTAGTGAATATGGAGAGTAAGGAAGAGTCTCATAGCACAACTCGTTTAATTTTTGGACCGTTGTTCTCGATACATGAGGTTGTGCGTTATCATAAAGCAGTATCACTCTATCCCTGTTGACAAGCCTAGGTCGTTGGACTATCAATTTCTGATGCATTTAATCCAGTTGAGCACAGTATTTCTCAGCATTAATGGTTTCGCCAGGTTGCAGGAACGAATAGTGGATAACCCCAGCTACAGACCATCAAACAGTTACCATTATTTTCTTTGGATGAAGGCTTGGTTTCGGCATGTGTCTTGGCGCTTCAACGGCATCTAGCCATTGGGCCGATCGGCGACGATTATCGTATAAAATCCACTTTTCATCACAGGTTACAATTCGGCGCAAGAACGGTTTCTTTTCGTTGCGGGAGAGAAGAGAACTCAAAATCTCCATTCGACACGTCATGTTTTGCTCGGTAAGATCATGCGGAACCCATTTGTCAAGCTTTTTCACTTTTCCAAGTTGTTGCAAGTGGCGGCAAACTGTAGAATTGTGAACGCCTAATTTCTCGGCAAGATCCCTTATGGTTTGGCGGGGGTCAGACTCCACTAATGCACGCAGCTCGTCGTTATCGATCGATGGTCCTGGGTGTCCACGTGGCTCATTTCCAAGGTCCATATCTCCGGATCGAAATTTTTCGAACCACCGCCGAGTGGTTCGTTCGCTACCTGTATCAGGCTCAAATGCGCTGTTGATATTCCTCGCTGCTTCCGTTACGTTGTGCTCTAATTTAAATTCGTATAGTAAAAGTAGCCGTTTTTGATTCACTTCCATGTTCACTTTCTCTTTTTGTTTTTACGATCACTATGAAGTGCAAAACACAAATGACTCCATACACCAAGGTAGCAGTATTTATACTTCAATATGTCATATCATTTGCGCCGCCTTGTGCCAACATAATACACTAAAATTGCAGCCAACTTTATGTCATTGCTAAATCGGCCATTTCATCTGCAGCAACCTAATAATTATAATTATCATTAGAAAAAAGGTTACAAAATGAAATTAATACGTCATTTCGCAACATTAATAAGAAATTATAATTAATACGAGTACGGTGTTAATATTATTAATAATCTTGAAATAATCGCAAGCTTTTTGATATTATTTTAAATTAATTATTAAATTTGTTCAAAGAAATTTTTACCAAGAGTATACCTGTAAAAATAATACTTGGCATTTTGCGTGAGAACGAAAATGCTATGATCTCGCGACGTCTCAAATCGCGGCGGGATGAATCTCATAACGACTTAAAAATTGGAAACGGCCTGGCCATGTTCTTTTTTTTATTCCTAAGATAAGAATTTTTTTTTATCATCGTTTTTTTAATTTACCGAATCGATAAGTCGGTCAATATGAATTTTAGATGGTAAGAAAGAAACCCCAGTTTAAAGATTACTTCCAGTTACCGACGGTGCTGTTTACGTTATTGGCACGTGTAATCCACATTTTTGAAAGGCAGCTTTTTTTCGCTAAGAAATAGGAAAATGAGCGTTCCCGCCACGATTTGAGACGTCGCGAGATCATAGCATTTCCGTTCTCACGCAAAATGCCAAGTATTATTCTTACAGGTATACTCTTGGTAAAAATTTCTTTGCACAAATTTAATAATTAATTTAAAATAATATCAAAAAGCTTGCGATTATTCCAAGATTATTAATAATATTAACACCGTACTCGTATTAATCATAATTTCTTATTAATTTTGCGATATGACCTATTAATTTCACTTTGTAACCTTTTTTCCAATCATAATTATAATTATTATTTCTTTTCCTTAATGCTATATTAATGATTAACGCTAATATATTCTCACCTATATATATTTTATATGCAAGTGCCTATCCTACTTTGCGAAGACAAATTATAGCATTAAATATTTCAATTTATTATAACTATTTCTTTATTAATTTTTTTTGTTTATTATTCTATTTCTTTTTGCAATACGTTACATTATTGTTATAAACATAATTTTATAAGAAAAGTTGCGTTAATCATTACTATACTATTAATTACATTTTGCAACGTCTTAATTTCTATTTATAATAATCATTGTAAATGCGCAACAGTTAATTAATCCGATTAAAAATAACGTAGCGACTCGAAAAATTTGATAAATGTTAAATTAAATAACCCTCGGCTTTACCAAAAAATTCATAGCGATCACCCACGAATAAAACTGAAAATTGCAATTTCTAAAGAATAATTATTTAAACCATTATTTTGCAATTATTTCTTTTTTTTTCAACCGTTTTATAATTATAAATTACTTCGCTGACCTAAGAATATCGCACGTATTCTTGGTGGTGATCATTTTTTTTATTTAAATAATCATTCTTTATTCAACGATGCTTGAGTAAATTAATTGCGTAAAATGCGATTAAAAACTTCGTTCTTTTTTGTAATAGGCGCTAAATTTTAAATAAAAAACGATTGCCTAAATTAATTTAACGTATTTTTGCGATAAACAACAGGAAATAAACACATGTAAAAATTATGCAAAAAAGAATCATCTCTCTCTCTCTCTCTCTCTCGCTAATTCTCACTCTCCCACTCAAACGGAACGCCTTCAAGATAGGGCGGTAGCGTCCACCCAGCGCTAATTCCAAGCAATCGGATTGGCCCAAAGTCTTCTTCGTACGAATGTATAAAAAGGGAAGATCAACCAGCGGAGAACGCTCTCTCCGTGATTTTAATTTATTTCTAAAAAAGTCAAGACGCAGAACTTTGCAGTGCCAAAAAACTTAAAAAACCACTTCCGCCAGCAAAGCAGCCAGAGCCACAGCACTTCGCCAGTCGACCAACATCAGTTTCAGCAGCCGAACACATACATATATATATATAGGGTGATTCATTATGAGGTTTAGTTTTTAATCTCAAATAAGAGGCATAAAGTTGAATTCTATACAGGGTGCGTACGGTATTTAAGGACATGCATAAATGTGACTATAACTTCGCGAATTTTTTTTTTTATTTTTTTTCCTTTTTAGATAAGAAATGGCGGACTACAACATCACTCAAGAAATAAAGATACATGCTGACATCGTCGCTATATGTGCGAACCATACAGATTTAGAGATCTCTAATTTTCTTAATTGCGCCCGTTCATTTGTACATAAGGTTCGCCGTGAATTGGAAGCATCAGGAGGCGATACAGAATCGGTTGCAAAGCGCAAAAAGCACAAACAACGTTCTGACACTGTCTGATCTGCAGAATTTTTAGAGCAAGTGCAAGCGATCATAGACGAGGACCCTTTAAAATCAATGAGGGTCCTTGCGAGTGAGCTTCATGTTTCTGAGCGCCTTATTCGTAGAGTTGTCCACGAAGACCTTCAGTATAAGTCTTACGTGATGCGCAGAGGACAGTTAATGTCGGAACGAACACAGGAACAGAGAGTTCTCTGATCAAAACGTCTTTTAAACAAAATCAAACACCCTGAGGCGCCCAAAATGTTATGGTTTTTTTCCGACGAAATAAATTTTGACCAAGATCAAAAGACCAATCGCAAAAATGACAGATGGCTATGTTCGAATCCTACGGAGGTTCCTGTTGTTATGCACACAAAATTTCCAGCCATTGTTATGGTTTTAGGTGTTGTCAGCAACGAAGGACATGTTATGCCACCACACTTTTTTACTCAAGGACTTCGAGTGAACTCTGCTGCATACATCGAGGTTTTGGAGACGGTAGTGAAACCCTGGATAGACAATGTAAGCGGAGGCAGACCATACATTTTTCAACAAGATTCTGCTTCTTCACATAAAGCGATGG
Organism: Chalcis sispes; assembly: GCA_949987625.1. NCBI lineage: Eukaryota > Metazoa > Arthropoda > Insecta > Hymenoptera > Chalcididae > Chalcis > Chalcis sispes. The sequence goes on from OX465098.1 coordinate 41,893,615, forward strand.
CGACACAAGATTGGATGGCCGAAAATTTTCATGACCACATAACACCGAACCTATGGCCACCTAGCTCCCCAGACCTTAATCCTTTGGATTATTACGTATGGGGCGTAGTTGAGCGTGAGACCAATAAGCGTCCTTATAACACCACTTCTTCGCTGAAGACTGCTATTAATGCCGTTATGGTCAATATGAACAAGGAGCATTTGATTCGGGCATGTAATCGTTTCCGGACCCGGATCGAAGAGTTTATTGCTGATTATGGCGATTTTATTGAATAACTTTATAGCCATATATTAATTTAACGTTGTATAAAAAATTCCTAAAATTTCATTAAATTTTATTAAAAATACAAGCTAATTAATTTTACTCTCAAGTTGTCCTCAAATACCTTACGCACCCTGTAGTAAAAATTTTATTGTGAGTCGAAAGAACAATCTATGACATTTACTTTTTGAAGAATATTTCATTTGAATGTTCACCGCAACTACGCCGTAAATGGTCCATCCTGAGGGTCAAATTTTGGACGACGCGTTCCAGCATAGCGACCGGTATCTCGCGAATGACTCAAGTAATGTTGGCTTACAAAGCGTCAATTGAAGCTGGCTTATCCCTGAAGACCAGAGACTTTGTGTAACCCCAAAAAAAAATCTAAAGGTGTGATATCACACGATCTAGGCGGCCAATTTACTGGTTGTGACGTAGGCACCACGTCGTAGCCGATTTAGCTACGTGCGCTTTGAGTGCCTTGCACAAAAATAATATATAATTGCACTATGCTTAAGTCTCTTTTTTTCACTCTCTCTCTCTCTCTCTCTTTTTTGCTCTCTATGACGCGAAGATGTAGGCCGGCCGCCCGCGGCTGTCCCTCCAACCAACGGAGGCCTGTCGCTTCCCCAGGGTAGGGAAGTGGCAATTCCTCGCCACACTCACGGCGAACCTGCTAACACACACTTTCGCTCTCTCTCTCTCTCTCTCGCTATTTCACGCGGATAAGTGAAGACACTCACCGTTGTTGTTTACAAAGCTCGTCCGCAGGCCGTTGAACTCCCGGCAGCTTTCTTCGGCGCCTCCATCCAGAGAAGGGCTGCTGGACCTCGCTGTGAGTTCGCCTGTAAGCTGACTGCCTCCGTCTCACCCTCGGCTTCAGATGTCGCGGTGGCAACCTCTAGTCGCCTCCCGCTGACACTTGATCTACTTGTCCCACGGCTTAGTTCCTCGCTGCACTTTCTCGTCTTCGATCTTCTTCTTTGCACTGCTCTCTCGACTTCTTCCTTACTCTCTCTTACTTTCTCTCGCACACCTTCACCCTTGGCTTCACTCGCGACACTCACTCCAATCAAACAGAAACAAAACTATGTTTACCGCGGGACTTATCTCTCCGTCCTCGCGGAAGCGCGTAGCGAAACTCACTCGCAGGAAAGCCCAGCGTAACTCTCCCGCAGGAGAGCACCGCGTAACTCACTCGCAGGAGAGCACCGCGTAACTCACTCGCAGGAGAGCACCGCGTAACTCACTCGCAGGAGAGCACCGCGTAACTGCTCGTTACGCTCGCTCTTCTCTCCCTTTTCCTCGCGGCTCCCAAAATTACTTGCCGATCGTCGCCGCAAGTTCGAAAATCGCGTGATTTTCGAACGTTGCCGGCTTTTAGAAAAATCCGCATTTTCGCGGCTAAACAAGCTTACACAAGCTGGCAACCTGGCAACGGTTGCGCAAAAATGCAAACACTTACATTTTTCATCGACGACCTATGACGGATTCTCTGTCACATGGTCCAAAACGTGAAATCAGGTTCTCACCAAAATAATTTCTTAATAAGTCCATTGTTTCTCTCGCTGAATGCGAAGTAGCGCCGTCTTGTTAAAACCGAAGTTCACCGATAACACGGGCTTCAATTTTAGGTAGCAAAAAATCCGTTATTATGGTGCGATAGCAGTCGCCATTGACGGTTACGTTCTGACCGGGCTCATGTTGAAAGAAATATGGACCGATGGTTCCACCGGCCCATAAACCACACCAAACTGTGCATTTCTCTAGCTTTAGTGGTAGCTGTTGAAGCTCTTCAGGTTGTCCATTAGCCCAAATACGGAAATTCTGCTTATTGACGTATCCATTGAGCCAAAAATGCGCCTCATCACTGAAAAAAATTTCGCGATAAAAAAGCGGATTTTTATTGAGCTGATTCAGAGCCCATTCACCAAAAACACGACGCAAACCTAAGTCGCCTGGCTTCAATTCTTGCACGAGTTGAAGTTTGTATGCCTTAAAATCAAGATCTTTACGTAAAATACGTCAAGTTGTTGCGTACGACAAACCAAGCTGTTGAGAACGACGCCGAATCGATTCGTCACGGTCTTCAGCCACACTCTCAGCTACAGCCGCTATATTCTCTTCACTACGTGCTGGATGTGGTCTAATCGGTCGAGTATCATCCAATAGTGTACTAGGTTGTTCAAAAAGTTTTGAAAGCGACATCTATAGAGCAGTAAAAGAACCAAAATTTTTACGTCATTTAAATATTTTATCTTTCATATAAACATACCCAAAGTTTCATTCCACTCTGTCAATTCATTGTTTGTTTACAAGCCATTTGAAGTTGACGTGTCAGTGTATTTTTTTTACAATGGAAAAAACCAAATATCGTGCAGTGATAAAATTCTTTGTTTTAGAAGGTTTATCAGCAACGGAAATTCATAAAAAAATGGTGAAAGTGTTAAAGAAATCTGCTCCTTTATTTGCAACTGTGCATCGATGGGTTTTAGAGTTCAGACGTGGTCAAAAAAGCGTTGAAGATAATCCACGCTCAGGACGTCCAAAAAGTGCATCAACACCAGCATTCATAGCAAAAGTACAGGATATGGTTTTGGAAAATCGTCGATTGACCGAGAGAGATTTAGCAGAGGCCCTATTGGACCAATTGGATGAAAAAATTAGTGAAAAAAGACCCGGTTTGCACAAGAAAAAAATCATTTTTCATCAAGACAATGCACCCGCTCACACAGCTCAAAAAACCATCACTAAAATAACCGAATTAAAGTACGAATTGTTGCAGCATCCACCTTATTCGCCTGATTTAACTCCCTCTGACTTCTGGCTGTTTCCACACCTCAAGAAATTCCTTCGTGGAAAGCATTTTTCATCAAACGAAGAGGTTATCGCCGTCGTAGAGGAGTATTTTGCAGGCCTTGCAGAAAGTCACTTTCATGATGGGATAAACAAGTTGGAAGACTGTTGGACCAAGTGTACTGAACTTATGGGAGATTATACTGAGCAATAAAAGTGATTTCACCAACAAAAAAAAGTATCTTCATTTCCGCTTTCAAAACTTCTTGAACAACCTAGTATGCTGGATTTCAAATTTGCGGATGGTATTGGCTATAGTGGTTTCGGTAGGTCGACGATGCACACCATAAGTTGCTTTAAGAGCACGAAAAACATTTCTCACAGAACGCTGATTTTCGTAATACAGCTGAATAATTTGGATACGTTGTTGCGGTGTAAGTCTTTCCATAATGATTTGTCAAACAATACTTAATAAAAATTACATTACAGTTTGACAGGAGTCACGCGTGATCCGTAAAAAAAACCTATTAAAAATCAAACCTCATAATGAATCGCCTTTTATATTTATTTTTATGATTCACTAAACAGTTCTTTTAAGAACTAAAACTATTCATAATTTAAAGCATCAAGGAAGAAGAAGACGTCAAGCACAGCAGCGGATTACAGAGAAAGAGAGAGAAAGAGGATTTGTCTCCACACACTTAACCAGAATAAAAAGTGAGTTTCTAATTTAATTTTTGTGTTTCTTTCTTTCTATTTTCCTCCAAGAGATAGTATTAGTCAGAATCGGCTGAATATCTCTCTCCTAAAAACACTGAGTAGAACGTCTCCAGAGCAACATACCACATGTATGCACGCGCGCGCGTAACGTTTTAAGTGCCTTGGTTCTAAGAAGTTAAAAAAAAATGCAGTTGATTAAATCGAAGAGTAAATTTGTTAACGAGAAAAAGAGAAAAAAAAATTGGCCGCTGCAAACAGGCGGACGTTACATTATAAAATTAAATTTTCTTTAGTTGCTATTATTTGCGTTAATTTTTTTTCTTAATTAATTTGCTTATCTAAAAAATACTAACTAGTAATCACGGTGTATAGTAGATATACGAGGTGTGTTCAGAAAATAACGGGAATTCTTTAATTCCGCGGGTTTGGAGAGTCCGATTTTTAAAATTTTTGTTATTATGTTGGTACACATACCCCTAAGGTATGATACGAGAGTGGTTCAATAAGTACCCGTGTTAGAAATAAAGACACTATTTTTTCAAAAAATTTTTTTTTATTTTTTAACATAGTCCCCTTTTAAAAAGATACACTTCTCCCAACATTCCTGCCATTTTTTCAATCCCTCCAAAAAATAGGATTTGTCGAACTCTCCAAAATACGCCTCTGTCTCGGCGATGACTTCCTCGTTTGAGCTAAATTTTTTTCTCGCAAGCCATTTCCTCATATTAGGGAACAAGAAAAAGTCGCATAGCGCCAGATCGGGTGAATATGGGGGTTGCGGCAGCAATTCATAACGCAATTCATGCAGTTTGGCGGCGACAACTCTGGATGAATGTGCTGGTGCGTTATCATGGTGAAACAGCACCTTCTTTTTCGCCAAACGCGGCCGTGTCTCCTTCAATTTTTTGTCGAAGTGGTCCAATAATTCATTGTAGTATTGTCCAGTGATCGCTCTTTCTTTTTATAAAAAATCCATGAGGATGACGCCGTTCGCATCCCAAAAAATCGTCGCCATGACCTTTCCGGCCGATGGGACCGTCTTCGCCTTCTTTAGAGCAGACTTACCGGAAGAAATCTATTGTTTTGATTGTTGCTTAGTTTCTGGTGTGTAATGATGAATCCAGGTTTCATAAACGGTGACAACTCGACGCGAAAACTCCTTCAGATCTCGCCTAAATTGCTCCAAACACTGCTTCGAAGTTAACAGCCGCATCCGCTTGTTATCCACCTTGAGCAATTGCAGCACCTATCGGGCCGACAATTTTTTCATCGCCAACTTATCATGTAAAATATTAATTGGCGTTCCGGTCGACCCACCTACGGCCTCTGCTACTTTGCGCACTTTCGATCAGCGAGAATCATGTCGTAGACTTTTTGAATGATTTCTTCGGTAACCATGTCTGCCGGGCGTTCTGGTCGGTCCTTATGAAAAACGAATGTTCGCCCACGTTTAAATTCGTTGAAATAATATCTAACTGTGGTCATAGATGGCGAAGTGTTCCCATAAACAGCATCTAACTTTGCTTTTATCTCCTCGCATTTTTTCCCATCCAAAAACATAAAGTGAATTACCGAACGATACTGCTCTTTTTCCATCTTTGCGAAAATCACGAAACACGTCTTACTCGAATGGCTGCCAAATCCAAACTACGAGGGCAGTCCTAAAAGTACCCGACCCAACAAAGAAAACAGTTAAAAAACTGCGAAAATGTTTTTTATTCTTCAACATATTCTCCTTTCAGTTCGATACACTTTTCCCAATGATGTCCAATAGCTTCGGTACCCGCTTAATAGTAGGAATCGTCAAGCTTCTCAAAATACCTATTAACCGCAGACTCTACCTCTTTATTGTTGGCAAATCTTTTGCCGCCGAGCCATTTTTTTAAATTCGGAAAAAGAAAATAATCCGAGGTAGCCAGATCTAGCGAATAGGGTGCGTGAGGAAGCAATTCGAACTTTAACTAATTGATTTTAGCCATCGCAATGACGCACGTGTGAACTGGTGCGTTGTCGTGATGAAACAACACTTTTTTTTCGTCAGATGGGGCCGTTTTTTCTCTATTTCATCACTCAAATGCTGCAATAAGGCTGCATAATATGCGTTGTTGATTGTTTTTCCTTTTTCGAGATAATCAATAAATATTATTCTACGCGCATCCCAGAACACGGATGCCATGACCTTGCCAGATGACTGAACTGTCTTTGCTTTTTTTGGAGCCGGTTCTCCCTTTTTAGTCCACTGCTTTGACTGCTCCTTTGTCTCAGGTGTAAAATGATGTTTCGTCCATGGTTATGAATCGACGCAAAAACTCGGCTTTATTGCTGCGAAACATTGTCATACACTCGATGGAAACGTCCTTACGTTGCTGTTTGTGCTTCATTGTGAGCAAACGCGGCACCAATCTTGTGCACAGCTTTCTCATGTCCAAATTTTTGGTCAAAATGCGATGCATAGCACTTTTTAAAATGCCTGCCATGTTTGCTATCTCGCGCACTTTTAGTCGACGGTCATCCAATACCATTTTGTGGATTTTCTTCACATTTTCTGACGTAGTGACCTCACTTGGTCAACCACTGCGGTGTTCATCTTGGCAGCTCGTACGACCTCGCTTAAATTCAGCTACCTAATATTTGACCGTTGTAAACGAAGGAGCAGACTTCCCTAGAGTAGAATCCAATTCGGCTTTGATATTGGTTTGACTTAGACCTTTCAAATGAAAGTATTGTATCACATAACGATGCCCGATTTTTTCCATATTTACAAATTCACTGCGAGCGTTCACTTCGGATGTCTGTAAAAAAAATAATAATAAACGTACCGTTATAAATTTTTCACATTAAGTTGTTGAAAGGTGGTATGGTCAATCGCAGTAATTGTTTTTTTATAACCACCTGTATTCAAAAGTCAGGTCGGGTACTTTTGGGACTACCCTCGTAACCTATCAATCAGTCTGAAATTTGTTTTACCGTCGTTTGATAGATGGCAGCACATGATGATAATAACTTCCCTCAGGAACGCCATCTGTCGTCAAACACGGGTACTTATTGAACCGGCCTTGTATAATTTTCAGCTGTATTCATTTTTTTCTTTGTCAGTGGCAGCCACTAAGGTGTCGCGTTTTTATGAGCTCGGTGATTTTCGTTTGTTGAACAAAGTGAATCAAAGAATATGTATCAAATTTTGCGTAAAAAATAAAATAAAGTGTATCAAAGTTTATGAAATGTTAACAAAGGCCTATGGTAAGTCCGCTGTGAGTAAAACAAGGGTTTATGAGTGGTATAAGCGTTTCTAAGATGGCCGCGAAGACGGTGAAGATGACGAATGCCTCGGACGCCCCAGCACATCAACAACCGATGAAAAAGTGGAAAAAGTGAAAGAAATGGTTTTGAACGATCGCCGAATCACAATCAGAGAAGTCGCTGATGATGTTGGCATATCAATTGGCTCATGCCATGAAATTTCTTCGAATGTTTTGGGTATGAAATGCGTGGCAGCAAAATTTGCTCCAAAATTGTTGAATTTTGAACAAAAGCAGCGGCGAATGGAAGTTGCTCAGGAGTCACTAAATGAAGTCAAGAACGATGCGGAATTGCTGAAACGTGTTATAACAGGTAACGAAACATGGGTTTACGGATATGACGTCGAAACTAAGGCTTAATCGTCCCAGTGGAGGTATTCTGGATCGCCAAGACCGAAAAAGACTCGACAAATACGGTCGAACGTGACGGTTATGCTCACTGTGTTTTTCGATTTTAATGGTATAGTGCATCATAAATTCTTGCAACAAGGTCAAACAGTCAATAAGAAGTACTACCTACAAGTTCAACGCCGTTTGCGTGAAGCAATCCGAAAAAAAACGCTCAGATTTGTGGCAAAACAATTCATGGCTTTTGTACTACGATAATGTACCTGCTCACACTTCATTGCTTGTTAGTGAATTTTTAGCCAAAAACAATATTGTATCGATGCCCCAGCCTCCATATTCGCCAGACATGGCTCCGTGTGACTTTTTTCTATTTCCAAAAATAAAGAAAACTTTAAAGGGCCGTCGTTTTACAAGCATAGATGACGTTAAAAGCGCACCGCTGAAAGAGCTAAAGGCTATCCCAAAGATCGAGTTTCAGAAGTGTTTCAAGGATTAAAAGAAGCGCTGGCATAAGTGCATAATGGGGACTACTCAGAAGGCAACAACATTAATGTAGACGAATAAATAAATATTTTTCTCAAAAAACGAAAATTCCCGTTTTTTTCTGAACACGCCTCGTACAATTGTCGTAATAGTTCTCATGAGGAAAGATTTTGGCTAAGCGCACATGGGAAGGAGATGAAGTCGCCGAAAACGTCACTAGCAGTACCGGTCTTTAAGGACTTACAACTAATGCTTTTAGCGACTAAGAAAATTAAGAGAGCCATATTCTAATAGTTGAAGATGTACCCTTGTCGATAGTATCAACGAATATTCAATAAAAAAATCGTTAATTAAGAAAAAATACAGTTTAAACAAAAAACAAGCATAATTTTTTAACACTTTTTTTTTAAATCTAATTTAGGGGTTTCTGATCAGTAATCAATGTGGAATTCCACTAACTCGGAATCAATGTCTAAATTTTAAAAATATATGATTTGGAGATCATTTAAGAATATACGGTTTTAATATATATGATATTCAGTTTTATATTATCTTTGGACATGTTCTTAAATAAATAATTTTTATGCTCAAAATCAATTTAATAATAAATAATTTATTTAGATATATAGATCTTACAGCTTATAAAAATTTATTCACTCTCTATTTAACTTTCATTTCTTTATTAAATTCTTTAAATAGATATTCGAGTTCAAGTGAATTTCATACTGGTCTGTGAACCATTAATTGCCAATGTTATATATAATATTATATGTTATATATTATATTCCTATTCTATTATTTAATAAAATATAAAAATCTATGCAATGATTTTCACACAAAATAAAAGGTTTAATTTAATAAATAGTTATATCAGCAGATATCACTTTATCAGCAAAGCGTGTTTAAATGGATTAATATCACTAAAGTAATAAAAAAAAAATACATTATTATTGGGAGTACAAATTAATTTAGTCCGTTTTCTTGCGGTCAAAAATGCATTTATTTCAAAATGAGAAGAATTAAAAAATCAATTAAAGTATCGTCCATCGCTAGTTATTACTTTTTCCCACCCCTAAGGCAATTTTCGAATTTCATCTCGAAAAAATGTCACGTCTTTTGAGGTGATCCAAGTTAGGAGCCAATTTTCGATTTCTGCGAAAGAAGTGAACCGATGCTGCATCTCTCGAAACAACCAGTAATCAAAAGGAGCAATATCCGGAGAATACGGCGGGTGAGACAAAATATCCTACTTAAGCGTTTCCGAATATTCTTTGACGACTTTTGCGACATAAGGCCGAGCGTTGTCATGCAAAAAAATAACATTGTCATGTCTCTCCTTGTATTTCCGCCGTTTTTCTCGTAATGCACGGCTCAAACGAATCAATTGCAGCCTATGCCGATCGGCCGTTATGGTATCGCCAGGTTGTAGCAGTTCATAGTACACAACACCCTTTTGGTCCCACCAGATACTCAACATGATCTTTGAACCATGAATATTCGGCTTTGGTGTTGATGTTTATTACATTTTGCAACTTCTTAATTTCTACTTATAATAATCATTGTAAATGCGCAACAGTTAATTAATCCAATTAAAAATAACGTAGTGACTCGAAAAATTCGATAAATGTTAAATTAAATAACCCTCGGCTTCACCAAAAAATTCATAGCGATTACCAACGAATGAAACTGGAAATTGCAATTTCTAAAGAATAATTATTTAAACTATTATTTTACAATTATTTCTTTTTTTTTTAACCGTTATATATATATATATATATATATATATATATATATATATATATACACAGTATGTCGGAAAAGTTCCCAAACTTATTTTGTAGCGCTTGTACGAGTGGCGCCACTTCTTGGACGACACCGGTACTATGTTGCTACATCCCTCTGGAGTGTCTGAGAATTTTTTCACCAGTATCCGTTCATTAGTTGCCGAGATAGACGTGCTTGAATGAACCTGTGTTTAGTACCTCGGTGCAAGCTCTACGATGGATGAGAAATTTGAACATCGTGGCGCAATTAAATTCTGCTATAAACTTATAAAAACTTTCGCAGAAACGAAAAAATTGATCGATTTGGCTTACGGTGAAGGTGTAGTGTCGCGTACAACTGTTTACACGTGGTTCAGTCGGTTCTAGAAGGGTAGAGAGTCGTTAGAAGATGACCAGATAAGCGATGACGATGCTCATCGCTTACTTCGACTCCAAAGGCCTGATACACAAAGAATTTGTGCCTCCAAGCACCACCGTGAATGCTGCGTGTTACGTAGAGGTGTTAAAACATCTGAAGCGCCGGATTAATCGCATCAGGCTTGAGTACAAGGAACCGGGACCAGAGAGCCTTCGAATCACTCATGGAGCGCTTAAATGAGTGTATATCTAGGGAAAGGGACTATGTTGAAAGTTAACTGGAATAAATTTCTTTAGATGTAATTTTCGATTTTTCATTTCAAAAGTTCGGGAACTTTTCCGACATACTGTGTGTGTATATATATATATATATATATCCAGGGTGGGCCATTTTAATTTCCCCGCTTAAATATCTCAGAACCTAAGCAAGATACAAAAAAAAGTTTCAGACAAAAGTTGAAGAAGGCATAAGGTGTCAGATAACAGTGGCCTTTAGCTTGATCTTAGAATTACCCTTTAAGGTCAGATAAAGGAGAACTTTATTTTTTTAAATAAAAACCCTTATTTTTTATGCCGGAATCGATAGTAGCAAAAAATTTTACATCAAATTTGTTTTAAACAAAATTTTGTCTTATGACCTCCAAGAGGACAAAAATCAAGGTCAAATATCTTAAAAAGCCGTCTCTTGCATTTTCACTGCATTACTGTGGTTTGTAGGAAAAATAAATTAATAACCCAATAGCCCTCTTCGACCTAACGTCACCTCATCAATCTCAAATCTTATGCTAATCCAAGCTCTTTACTCGAAATTTAATCCGTTGGTGAAGATGGGTTGAATAGGTTATTAACACGAATACGACAATAACAACACTGGGGACAATTATCCAGTAAACGAATTCGCGCGGACTCGGTTGTACTGTTCGTACCACGGTCACGGTAGTTTCGCAGATAAACTAAACGGCGCTTACGTCTTGAATCTTCCTTTTCTTTTTTATTCTGTCTTTTTCACGTACACACCCCGAAGCTTCGCACGTTTTAATACATGGTGAGCGTCGATGTGGTATAACAATACCGCCACGCAACATTTTGTAAGATTCAATTCAATTCTTTGAATCTTGGTACCTCTATATTGATCATTATTCGATTAAAGTTGATCTATTCAACTCGTATGCATACAAAACATACAAAACATACAAAACATACACACACAACAAATTGATTGTACAATCAACGTTTCGTGGGGTTTTTATACCTTATTACTTTTGCCCGAGCCAATAAAGAAACGTTTTCTATTGGCTCAAAATCGACGTATTTTTTATTTAACTAGGTCATCATCCTCATCCTACGAAGAAAACCTGAACCAGAAAAAGAGCGCACATAAGCACTGTTTTTCGACGCGACATTTTTTGTTGCCTCCTGTGAGGTAGAGCAAAGAAGAAAATCATCTAGGAAGCAAGCTGGTGGCATTTGGCGACGATGCAGAGGTCCTTGGCGGCGACTTAGTGCTTTAACGGTGGAATCGCATCAAACCAATTTAAGTATTTTTAAGTATATTTTTTTATTTTTCATAAATTTTTAATTAAATTTTTATAAAAATTACTTAAAATTAAATTCTTTATTCTTCGTTCTAACCTCTTTCATAAATTCATTAAACTTGTAATTTTAAGTTGTTACGTTTTACATAATTCGAAATTAATTTAGCTTTTTCTTTTTTTTAATTTTTATCTTAATTTAAGATTATTATAATTTATATTCAATCGATTTCTTTTTCTAATTTATATTGAGTGTACGACTTTGCTTCCGCCGTTTTGCAATAGATGGCTGTAGCGGTAAGTGGTAGTTGAAATAAATAGATTATAGATGTCATACAACAAGCTTAGGTATTTGTGAACATAACGCCATCGAAATATTAGTCGATTTGTGTCTGCATCATAAAGTTATTCTCGATTAAACATGTCAGCTTACGAGCCAAATTCTCGTCATTTGCGGGAGGTTTTAATTTTCTGCTTTAATATGAAGAAATCTGCGACTGAGGCTTATCGAATGCTCTCAAATACCTATGGTAAGGCCGTTATTAGTGAAAGAACGTGCCAAGAGTGGTTTCAACGCTTCAAGAACGGCGATTTTAACATCGAAGACCAGCATGGCGGTGGAAGAAAGAAGGTTTTCGAAGATGCAGAATTGGAGGCATTACTTGATCAAGACTCGTGTCAAACGCAACAAGAATTGGCAGGATCATTGGGAGTGACGCAACAAGCCATTTCAAAACGCCTGAGAGTCATGGGAATGATTCAGAAACAAGGAAATTAGGTGCCGTACGAGTTGAAGCCAAGAGATGTTGAACGGTGTTTGTGTGTTTGTGAACAGCTGCTTGCAAGGCAAAGACGGAAGGGATTTCTGCATCGCATTGTGACTGGGGACGAAAAATGGGTTCACTACGATAATCCCTAGCGCAGAAAATCATGGGGATATCCCGGCCATGCTTCCACGTCGACGGCCAAACCGAATATTCACGGTTCCAAGGTCATGCTCAGTATTTGGTGAGACCAGCTCGGCGTAGTGTATTATGAGTTGTTAAAACCGACTGAAACAATCACAGGCGATCGTTATCGAACGCAATTAATGCGTTTGAGCCGAGCATTGAAAGACAAACGGCCGCAATACAACGAGAGACATGATAAAGTGATTTTACAGCATAACAATGCTCGACCCCATGTTGCGAAAGTGGTCAAGACATATGTTACTTGGAAACTTTGAAATGGGAAGTCCTACCCCACCCGCCGTATTCTCCAGACGTTGCTCCCTCGGACTATCACTTGTTTCGATCAATGGCACACGGCCTGGCTGACCAGCACTTTCGGTCTTATGAAGAAGTAAAAAATTGGATCGATTCGTGGATCGATTTAAAAGATGACCAGTTTTTTCAACGCGGGATTCGTATGCTGCCCGAAAAATGGGAGAAAGTAGTGGCCAGCGATGGACAATACTTTGAATCATAAATGTATAGCCAGTTTTTTACAATAAAGCCTCGAATTTCGGAAAAAAACGGCGGAAGCAAAGTTGTACACCCAATAATATAGTAGATATTTCATTTTTTATTTTATCAATAATTGAATTTTTTATTATGGCTAGTAAATTTATTAAATTTATTCATTTACATTATTTTTCGTTTTAAATTAATTATATATTTATTAATCATTTTTAATCGCGTTATGATTAATTACTAAATAATTACATATTTATATTTATTTATATTTTCACGAATATATAATTTATTACATAATACACATATATATATATTTTTTTTATTTCGACAAACCGTCAAAAAAACAATTTTCTTCGAATTTGAAACAAAAGGATTGTGCATTTGTGTTAGTTTTTTTTATATTGTGCGTGTAATATCTCGCTATACAAAACGATATTCAAGTGTCGCGTGGCGCGAAAACCGAATTTTTCGTTGAGAATAAAGACGGTTCTAGGAATTTTAGTGTTCACGCGTTGACGCGAAGCCGAAATACTTTACAAAATATTTTATTAATATAATATTATTTCATTTTATATGACGTGACAGTTTTAAAAATTAATCACATAATATTAAACGTTTAATTTAGTGTTAAACAAATAATAATTTCATCATAAATTATTTTATTTTAATTAATAACATCGAAATATATAATATTTATTTCGTTTTATATTTCGTGACAGTTTTAATGTTTAATTACGTAACCTTAAACATCTAATTTCGTGTTTAATAAATAATAATTTAATCATAAATTATTTGAATTTAAATCAAATTATTTATCAACAATTTAATAAATGCTCGTCGTTTCAATAACATTGTTAAACAACATCGTTTGAACAACGATCGATATTTATTCATCATTTATAACAAAACATCGGTTCTTAATTAATTTATTTAAATTGTTTAGTAATTGTTAAAATCGTGCATTTATATATTTCTAATATTTCGCGTTAACGATTCAACATTCTATTGAGATTGATTTGATCCATTGATTTTTTGATTTTCATCTAATAATTATACAAAAATATATTATATTTCGGATGTTTTAAAATTTACATTTGTTTCATTTTTTGAATCGTTTGCTTTGAAACTAATTCTTGACATTTTATTTTCATTTGAAATACGCTTTTAATTTCTTATTTGAAGTTTTGAGTGATTCTTTTTTTATTTGTTTTATCGTTTTCATTTTATATTCATGATGGATCGCGTAAGATATATCGCACAAAAACGTGCGGCTCTTAGAGTGCGATTAACCAATCTAGAAGGGATTTTAAACGAAGGTAGACTCGATGTTGCAAATTTAAAGAGTCGATTGAGTAGAGTAAGAGAATTTATTCTCGCGTATGAAGAATACAGCGACGAACTTAACCTTTTAAATAACGGTGAGGAAAATCAGAACGAGTTCATGACTATTCAGGATCGTTATCATACAATCGAGGCGCAAATCGACGCATTATCCAACGCGAGTATTACACAAAACGAGACATTAAACGCAACTTGTAATCAAAATTATAATTCGCGACGTTTAAAGCTTTCGGTCCCGGAACTACCACAATTCAACGGCGCGTTAGACAACCATTTGTCTTTCAAAAATACGTTTAAGTCAATCATCGACGCGCGTAATGATTTAACCGACTTGCAAAAATTCATTTATTTAAAAAATTCGTTGAAAGGAGACGTGTTGATTAAGATATCTGTATATGATGTAAGCGAGGAAAATTATGTAAATGCATGGCAGCTCTCGCTGGACACGTATGAAAAGAAACGAAACTTAATAAATCGGCATCTCAACGCGATCATGGAAATAACTACACCATCGAGAACGTCACCGAAAGAGTTAACGAACCTCATCGATAGCGTGCGTCAAAACATACACATCCTAACCTCGTTGGGAGTAAATATCGGCGAACCATTGCTTTTGCGTTCGTTGGAGAAGGCATTACCGCAAGACATACGTACCAAATGGGAAGAAACACTTAATTCGCAGCAATCTCCCACTCTTGCGCAATTTTATGCATTCGTTTCGGAAACGACATCTCGCGTACAAACATTAGAAGATGACACGCCGTGGACGTATCAAACTCCTAGTTATAAACGGAAATATTCGAAAGATTTTAGCCCGAATCGTTACAAGTCACACGAGGGAAATACGGCCGCTCAAACATTTTTATCTCAGGAACAATCGTCAAATTGTCCGGCGTGTAAAAGCAAGGAGCATTCGTTGTTTCAATGTCCGAGTTTTAATGAGGCTTCAATAGCAGATAGACGGGAAGTTGTCGGAAAATTCAAATTATGCAAAAATTGCTTACATTCATACGACGGTGCGTGCCCGCGTTCACATTGTAAAAAATGTTTAGAATATCATAACACGTTATTGCATAGGGCTGACGGTAGCAAGTCGAATACAAATCAAAACGCGCAATGAAAACTTTCGGTTACGAATATTGACAAGTGGCAGCATTGTAAAATCTCGGCGGTTTAAATATAAGAAAGTGGGTGTCGAACAATGAGCAAATTCTCGTTGATTTACCCGAGAGCGCGGTTGAAGTAAAGGTCTTTGATCGAGATCCAATTCTACGTACGCTAGGCATATCTTGGAACGCACGTCGCGATCAATTACTTTCTACTACGCAGCCAATTGGATTAAATAACGTAACAAAACGGGTTGTATTTTTGGAAATACAAAAATATTTAATCTGCTAGAATTGCTAGGACCTGTTATTTTTGTAGCTAAATTAATCGCGCAGTAGTGTTGGAAATCAAAGGTAAAATGGGATGAAGCTGTACCGACGGCTATATTGATCAAACGCCTCTCCAAATCGAGGGGAGTAAGGCGAAGTAAGATTGCACCGTTGATTCCAATTCTTGATAAAAACGGTTTGTTACGCATCGGCGGTCGATTTCAAATTCACTTCTTTCTTACGAGAAAAAACATAACTTGGCATTTTTATCCGCCTCTATCATCTTATTTCGGTGGCATATAGGAGGCCGCGGTAAGGTCGTTTAAGCACCACTTGAGACGCGTGTTTGGCGACCAACTATTTACGTTCGAGGAATTAAATGCCTTCGCTATCGAAGTCGAAGCAATTTTCAATTAGCGGCCTTGTGTCCCTTTTCCTTAGATCCAAACGATCCGTTAGCACTAACACCTGCACACTTCCTTATTTTAATTTCTTTATTTAATTGGCAGACCGTACAATATGCTGCCAGAGAATAATTTACTCTCTTTTTCAGAAAATCGTTTAAAGTCGTGGCACCTAATCACCAAAGCTCGGCAGCATTTCTGGTAACGGTGGCAATTTGAGTATTTGAACGAATTACAGAAACGACAAAAATGGTCTACGTCTAAACATGAACTGCAAAGGGATTCCATCGTGATACTTATTGATAAAAATCAACCCTGCATGCAATGGCAATTAGGAAAGATTATAGACGTACATCCTGGCGAAGACGGTACCGCGAGGGTGGTCACCGTTAAAACAGCACAAGGAATCATCAAGAGAAACGCGACATCCATATGTCCGTTACCAGTTGATTAACATACGACTGCAATTACTTAAGTTGTATTACAATTCATACATTGTAAAAATTCTTTGTAAACCAAAGAAAAATTTCATAACACGCCTATACACACATTAACACTATTTCTTCCTATTGATCGCTTCGCTCTCAACGGGGGGAGTATGTTCCTTCGAACGTAATATTATTTTATTATTACGTCGCACGCATATTTTTTAAACGCGAAGACGTCGTATTTACGTACGCGCGTAAACGAGGGAAAACAGGGGGTATCGACGCATTCTTGTACATTCGCGCGGCTACGGGTCTCGCGTATTTACCACGAAAATTTCCGTTAAACAACAACCGATCGTCGCGGGGCAGGGAGGGACGCGAGACGCGAGCGGTGGGGACAATTGTCCAGTAAACGAATCCGCGCGGACTCGGTAGTTCTATTCGATCCACGGTCACGATAGTTTCGCAGATAAACTAAACGGCGCTTACGTCTTGAATCTTTCTTTTCTTTTTTATTCTGTCTTTTTCACGTACACACCCCGAAGCTTCGGACGTTTCAATACACGGTGAGCGTCGATGTGGTATAACAATACCGCCACGCAACATTCCGTTAGATTCAATTCAATTCTTTGAATCTTGGTACCTCTATATTGATCATCATTCGATCAAAGTTGATCTATTCAACTCGTATGCATGCAAAACAAAGAAAACATACAAAACATACACACACAGCAAATTGATTGTACAATCAACGTTACGTGGGGTTTTTATGCCTTATTGCTTTTCCCCGAGCCAATTAAGGAACGTTTCCTATTGGCTCAAAATCTACGTATTTTTTATTTAACCAAGTCATCATCCTGATCCTACGAAGAAAGCCTGAACCAGGAAAAGAGCGCACATAAGCACTGTTCTATGCCAGTGAGGATTCTCGTCGGACCAATAATGGCAATTATGCCTTTTGAGCTACCCGTCACTTTGAATTTAGGCCTCATCAGAAAAAAGCACAAAATTTAAAAAATCAGGATCATTTTCTATCATATCCAAAGCCCATTGGTAAAACACAATGCGCTTTTGAAAATGATAAAACTGTAACTCTTGAACTAAAGTTATGTGATAGGCATGGTATCTAAGGACTTCAAGGATTCTCAAGAAGGTTCTCCTAGGTATACCGATTTTTCTTTTAACTTGGTGACTGCTAATATAAGGGACAAGATGAATGATTGCAAGAACAGTCACAAGACGAACATCGTTTTCGTCATATTCATGACACCTGTGTTGACGAACCAGCACGAGCTGTCCACCACGAGCTCGTTGTGTTAACTGACTCATTGTTCTATGATCAAGATGTCTTCTACTAGGAAAGTGTTCTGCGTACAGTCTTGCCGCAGCACGATAATTATTATGACTCTCCCTTAGAACCATTATCATATCAACAATATCATTGGGCTGATAGTCAGCCATTATTAGTTCTGTTCGTCACGTTTGCAGAATTAAGATAAAATAATAATTAAAATTTCAAAATTTATGAAAAGAAAAAAAATGACGCCCTGACTGCAACTGTATTATAAATGTACTTTCTAAGATTGGCTTAAATGTAAAATTTAAAAAAATATAATTAATTTTGTCATTTAACAAAAAGTCACATGAATCAGAAATTTGTTTACGATTTTCACGATTAAAAATCAGATATTCAAAACATTTATGAGATAGGTAACATTTCAAAGATAAGAAAATTAACTTGTAAAATATTTTCGAAGTCTACTTTCTATTACAGCATTGAAAATAAAGGTTTTTATTATAAATAATAAAGTTGATTTTAAAATAACCTGAAAAGTAAGCTCAAAAGTCAAATTAAAGTTTACCTATATTTTTACTGTCTTCCCTATCTTGAAATCTACTGAATAATAGTCTACGAAATGAAATTCACTAGCAGATTTAATTTTGGGAAAGTAGAGTAGTGGTAGATAGTAAGTATAAAATTTGAGATGTGCATGGTACACGTAGGTAAAAAGAAAGATTAGTGGTTTGGGAAATAGAGGTTGATTCCAGAATCGAAAACAAAGGATTTAATCTCAAAATGTAAAGATGACCTTAAAATAATTGTGAAAGTCAACTTTGACGTCGAGTTAAAGTTCACACTTATTTTTATTCCTCTTCCCACCGCAAGCGCTACCCGCAAATGCCCTACTCACCTCTCCTTACAAGCAAGTAGAACTTTTAGTAGGCAGCGTAGTGATAAATAGTATTTGAGATCAATGAGGTGTAAGGGTGTTATAGAGGAACTGAGTGTGTGTGTGTTTTCCTCATGACATTTGAAAACAAAATGGCAATGTGATAACTGATCTTCTAAAGTGCCTTAAGAAAAAGGTGAATTTCGGTGGAAAGTTTCCCAATATTGCCACGCAATTTAATGGCCTATTTTATGTGTAAATATGTTCAAAACAGGTTTATCTTGTGGACCTTATAAGAGTTTTTGGAAATCTCATTTTTTTCCAAATTATACAGTTTTAAAGTCAAAAATTGTTTTTTTTTTGCTAAAAAATTCGAATTTAAACACGTGTACAAAATTTTTTTATTATTCCTAAAAGTCACATTAAGATGAAAGCGCCTTTTAAGGTATTTGACCTTGATTTTTGACCTCTTGGAGGTCACTGAATAAAATTTTCTCTAGGACAAAAATAATGTAGAATTTTTTGTTCATTTCGATTCCAGTATCAAAAATAGGGATTTGGAGGATGAAGCTTGAGATTGAACAGTTAATTTTAAGAGAAAGCGGGTTGTGGAAATGGAGGGGGTTGTCAAGGCGGGGGGGGGGTGGTATTATGTAAACGTCGGACTTAGGGTTAGTAGGTTAAGTATTGACAGTGCTTAAGATTAATAATCGATAAGATTATTTTTCCTAAAAACCACGGTAATGCAGTGATAATGCAAGAAATGGCTTAAGATATTCGACCTTGATTTATAACCTCTTGGAGGTCATAAAACAAAATTTTGTTTAAAACAAATTTGACGCAAAATTTTCTACTCTTTCCGATTCCGGATTAAAATAGTGGTTTTCATCTCAAAAAATAAAGTTGACATTCATCTGACCTTAAAGGTCAACTCCAATGTCAAGCTGAAGGTCACTCTTCTCTGACCCCCTATGCCTTCTTCAACTTGTCTGAAACTTTTTTCCGTATCTTGCCTAGATTCTGAGATATTTAAGTGGGGAAATTAAAATGGCCCACCCTGTATATATTGTCACGGAGAGCACTTCATACTCCGCGCGTGTTTGTATTTCGCGCGCTTACGCCGCTCGCACAAGTAATATCATACTTCGGTATCGCGACGGTCTTAGACGGGAAGATACGGTACGCGCCACCTTTTAAAGAGAGGCGTGTATGGTATCGCAGAATAATCTAGTTGAGACTAGATAAGCTCGTTTTTCCCGCGACTGAGGAGTCTAGTTTCGCCATTGTTACCTTTTGCACGCGTTCCTTTTTCTCGCTATTTTGAGAAGTGTTTTGGCGCGTGACGAGTTTTTTTATCGTTTTGACGTGCCCCCGGTCGCGAGTGAGTGGTAGAGGAGCATTATTCCTGATTGGCGCATTGCGAACTCCGCCACCTCGCCACATGGACGACGCAAAAGGCTACGGGCCCCGATCTACGCAACCAACTGTGATAACGGCGTCCCTGCTCCTCGTGGCTGTTTTTATTGCATGCGCGGCTAGTTAGCCCTAATTGTATGTTTTTTTTTACACATAGGTGGGCGCGCGTTTTATTTGGGCTATTTGCGCTGGAATGACCTTCGTTAGTTACTCCCTTTTTTCTATTATTTGTTTTCATCTATTCAGCGTAGTTCGTACGAGTGAAGGAGCGCTATCTCTTTCACTCTCATAAGGTCAGTGCGAGAGAGTCGCGTTCTCTCTCGCACCCGCGTGAGGTTAGGCGCGCGCGAGTAAGAGAGCACCTTCTCTCTCTCGAGTGGGGAGGACTTCCTCTCACACTCCTAGGGTAGGCCGCGGGAGAGTTACGGGCTCTCTCACACGCGCGCGGACGCTAGAATCCACCGTGCAAAAGTTGCGAATTCTCTCTTGATAAAGTCCGTTACGAGAGAGTTGCGGACCCTGACGCCTAGAGCCCGTTCGCGTAGAGTACCGCGCACGAAGACTATACGGTCCGCCTACCCTAATACTAGGATTATCTTATTGTCTGCGTCCCTCGTTCACTCTTCTGTTATATTTATGTTAATTTTCATTCATTTTTTTATATTTGGTTTGAATAAATTATTTTATTAAAATTATTTTATTTATTGAAATTATTTTATGTATCATAACTATTTTATTAATTTAAATTATTTTATTTATTGAAATTATTTTATTTATTAAAATTATTTTATTTATTAAAATTATTTTATTTATTAAAATTATTTTATTAATTAAAATTATTTTATTTATTAAAATTATTTTATTTATTAAAATTATTTTATTTGTTTTATTATTTTGTTTTCTTCTATTTTTTGTTCTTTCCTCCTTTTTCTTGCTTTCTTTTTATACAAACTTAAGGTCGATTATTATATTCTTTTTTCTTTTTTTCTCTTTCCGTTTTTTTCTTTGGCTCTTTTCTATCGAGGGAATTTTAGCTTCCCTCCCAATTACCGCCCTCTCCGAGACTTAAGCTAGCCGGCGAGGACGACGCACAAGCCGGTCCAGAAAACGGCTTCTTGTGCCTGGACCTTGAAGCAAAGTCGTCCAAAGCTTTAACGGCCGAGAAGGGGGCCCCAGGTTAATTGCTCCGGTGGTGGTTTACCTCTAGAACTGCCACTCCGTTACAACTGGCGCCCTAAACGTGTGTAGAGGGAGCTGAAAGCAGACAAATAAGGATAAATACCCGTAGCACGAATTGAGCGTGTCGAATAAATAATTGAAGGGTTGTAAGTCTAAGTGCCGAAAAATCGAAAGTTAATATTTTTACGAAAATAGATCTGAGTGCCAAGGCTCATAATATCCAAATGGATCCAAGTGCATTTTTGTTTTGAAATTTGGATGTGTGTTCAATTGAATTAAGTAAAAATAAATAACTATTTCATTGAGATGTTGATTTTATAATGTTTTTCTGTTATATCTCTAAATAATATAATTGGTACTTAGACTCTTTAGACTTACAACCCTTTAATTTCTATTTGTATTGTTTAATATTAGTAATTGCAGATTCCTCGTCAAGAGTACATACAAGGGGTGCGAAGACTCCTAATATGTGCTAAAGCAAGCGAGTCATCTGGCTTGAGAGTGCTATTAGAAAATACATTCTTTTTCCTTGTTTGTTTGTTCTAGGAAGAAGAAAATGTTTTTTATTGCAATATATATAAACAGTCCGAGCACCCTCAAGGCAGCATATGATTCTTTTCCTTGCTCAATACAAATTGTAAACTAGCAAGAAGGAGAATCGTTCTAGCCAGCAAATAAACTTAAGTATTGTTAAACGCGAAACGTTTTAAAATTTAAAAATATTAGTTGTTTCTTTAGTTTAGCTGACATGGAACTGAAGTGTTCACGCGGATCAGACTCGTTTAGCTACTTGATAAGCGAGAATCAAGAGCGCACCTGTTACGATAAAAAGTCGAACCGGAAAACAGCAAATCAGAAAATTCCGCGGGCAATCGTGCCAATTTAATATTTGGAATTGATTAGAATTAAAGCGATTGCTTAAGGCAGAGAAGCCCCGTGTGAGTGCTCGAAAGACGGTGCTCACAACCACCGAAATGTAAATAGCATACGCAAGGGTGAGCACCACTTTCCCGCGAACAATTATGGCGGAACGAACACTAGCTGCCATCAAGGACTGGGCCGTAACCCTCAACGGACGAGAGCTTGAAGAGAACCTGGCCCATCTCCAGCTGCGTACGGATGGCAGCAGGTTTGCCAGAGCAGACCGGATGCAAAACTGGCTACTCGGGAACTACACAGCGGTGGACTTCGTCGAAGAGGAGAACGAAGATCCCCAAACCGTAGTACGTCGCAACGAGATACGTCAGCGCCTTATATACAAGAAGATGGCAAAAGAAGGCGCTGACACAGAGGAGCACCCATGGGCACTAACACATCGTTCAATAAGTTCCGAGACTAACCCAGAGATGGTGCTAGTAGTACCAAACTGGCCACGTTTCCATAGAGTGCGAACCTTTACATAAAACGTGTAAAAATTTCACGTCGATCGGATCACAGACAGCAGAGTTATCGAGGTTAGAGTAAAGTCACTTTGTAATTTGTTTGAAAAATGGAAAAAAGCGAGTTTCGCGTGTTGATAAAACATTGTTTTTTAATGGATAAAAACACCTTAGAAGCCTAGCAATGGCTTGAAAAACATTACCCGGACTCCTCTCCATCCAAACCAACGATTTGTCGTTGGTATGCTGAGTTTAAACGTGGTCGTACGGACACAAACGATGCGTAACGTTCGGATAGGCCATTGGAAGCCGTTACACAGGAAAATGTGAGTAAAGTGTTAAAAATTGTAATGAAAAATCGCGAAGTGAAGGTCCGTGAGATTGCAGAAATGACACAGATATCATCTGAAAGCGTATTTACAATCCTTCATGAAAAATTAAGCATGAAAAAGATTTTTTCTAAGTGGGTGCCGCGATTGCTTCCAGTGGAACAAAAACAGCAACGAGTCGATGATTCAGAGATCTGTTTATCGCTATCTACTCGCAATAAAAAGGATTTCCTGCGTCGATACGTGACCATGGATAAAACATGGATACATCATTTCACTCCGGAGTCGAATCGGCAATCATCTGAGTGGCGCATGGCTGGCGGAAGCCGCCCAAAGCGTCCAAAAACGCAGCAGTCTGCTAGCAAAGTCATGGCGTCTGTTTTTTGGGATACACATGGCGTGATTTTTATTGACTACCTGGAAAAAGATAAATCGATCAACAGTGATTATTATATTGACTTGTTGGTACGTTTGAAGGAGGAGATCGCAGCAAAACGACCGCACATGAAGAAAAAAATCCTTTTTCACTAAAACAATGCACCATGCCACAAGTCCATGAAAACAATGACAAAATTGAACGAATTGGGCTTTGATTTGCTTCCCCACTCCCCGTATTCGCCAGATTTAGCCCCCAGCGACTACTGGCTCTTTGCTGATCTCAAAAAAATGCTCCAAGGAAAAAAATTTGGCTCGAATGAGGAGGTCATTGCCGAAACTGAAGCCTATTTTGAAGCAAAGGATAAATCCTTCTATAAACATGGTATAAAAATGTTGGAAAGGCGTTGGAAAGATTGTATCACTCTAAAAAAAGATTATATTGATAAATAAAAATGATTTTTGAAAAAAAATGTTTTCGTTGTCGGTCTCGGGACTTATTGAACGATGTGTTAGTGCTCCGCGATGAGAGGGTAAGAAACAACCTCGAGCGCACGGTGGGAGCTGCTGAGGCCGGCCCAGCAGCTGGACGCGATCACTGAAGCTCCGGACGCCGAATCCCCCTGACTGGACAGCGCGCCAGCCCATACAGATGTGCCGGTTGACACCGATGGCCATCGAGGCAGGCCAGCCAACCCTGACAGCGGAGCTTAGGGCACCGGCAGCCAAAATGAGAGCTGGATAACTTTGGTTAGCGCAAACATTACCAGTTCAAAGTGCCAGTCTCATTTGCCGCGATGACGGCCGACCTCCTCACCAAGGTTCGAGCGTTAACGGCCAGAGTGAGTGAGCTCGAGGCCAGAACGAGCATTTAAGAAGCGGAGGGTCGGTGAACTACACAAGTGCAATTCGCCGACACCTACACATGCCACTACGCAGACGAGCCTGTGGCGGGGAGCACACCTCTACGTGCTCGCCCGCAGGCAACTCCTAACCTGTGTTCGGCACGCCAAGCACCGCATGGTGTGGCTGACCGGCATCGACTTTCACACCGAACAGAAACTCTGCCTATCCCGCGAGCGTTGGAAGCCCCAAAACCTTTATCGAGCATACAACGTGGCAACGTCGCGGGATATAGGCCAAATCGTGCGGAAATGGTAAATCCGCTTCTCAGGAGCCAAAAACCAGAGTATCGATGCATTCTTGGCTCGACTCAAAGACTGCCGAGCTTCTAGTTCTCTCTAAGTTCTATCGTCGTTATCAGAACTCTTTACTGACAATGCGGCGTCTTGGTACCGTAATGAAAAGAGTAAGTGGTCTTGCTGGGCCGACTTTGAGGCAGCAGCGAGACGGTGGTATGGAACCTCTAGGAGGTTCCAACAGAGGCTCGTGTCCGAGGCAAACAGTCGGACGTATGGGGTGAATGAGCCGGTACGGGACTATATCACGTGCCTCATCGTAATAATGCGCAAGCTCTCTCCCATGCCCAGCTGAGACTTGCAGCTTGACATGCTGCCCCGTAATTTGCGGCTGAAGCTGCTATCGATGGTTCGGCGGATAGAAGTCGACAGCGTCAAAACGCTGCTCGACCTGGCGGTAAAAGCGGAGCAAACTTCGGAGTGCCACAAAACCTACCGTCCGCCTCCCCCATCAGAAGCCATACTCTTGCCAGAGATAGCCTATAAGCCGCGGTCCGAAGCACGTTAGCAGAGGACCGAATATCAACCAAACGCAGATGGGAAGCCGACGAGAACGAAGGTCAGCGCTGTCGCTGCAACGCCCTCGTTACTAGACGCTGCAATTTTCGCAGCAGCATTCGCCCGCATTATAAGTGTCCAAATGAAGTCCTGGCAGCAGGACTTTAGATCTGCCAAGACGTCGCCCTACCCTACCCGCCGCAACCAGAGGTTCTCCCCGAAGGACAAAAGTGAGAGCAAGCAAAAGCGAATCTCGCCACCGCCCAAAGGAAGACGCGACGAGCGCCAGAGTGCGCTGTCGACGAAAAAGACCTCGCCGGAGCGCTCCACAAAGCCAAGAGAGCCTGTGAAGTGCCACACCTGCGGCGAACTTGGGTACACGATATGGACGTGTTCCAAGTGTACGGGAAACGGGTCGAGAAGCGGTTAAACGGGGAATTCACCGACTCATCTTTAATGGGCCCCATAACAAGCTCAGCGTCCTTATCGCTAACGGATCACGCTACGACCCCCGCTGACATGCGAGAAGCTTTATTCCTCGCAGACCAGGTCGCACGCGCGTATAAACTCGAAGACGAGACCCGTTGGTGGCTTCAGGTGGCGGTAGGAGGTTATCGCCTACGCGTGTTATACGATCCAGGAGCATTGAACACGATTATGGGTCCTATTGGCTTGCAAATCGCCAATGCCCTTGACCGTGAGCTCATCCCAGCCAAATCAAGGCGCGTGAAAGTCGCTGATGGTAGGCGCCTCCCGCTTTTCGGACATGTCAAGTTACCCTTCGCCGTGGCGGGGTTAACTCACGACATAAGGATGGCCATAATGCCTCAGTTTGACGAGAAATGCTATGTTGGAGTGAATTTTATCTGAGCATTCTGCGCGGTTTTGAACCTTGACACCAATCGTCTGCACTTTAAAGACGCCAAAGTAAGTATCGGTCTCAAAGTCACTAGCATCGCTTTTGGTGTGGCTGTACTGGCGTCCACCGGCGTAGCTGACGTAACGGACGTTCAACGCGCTCGACTTTAAGATTTGCTCGACCGTCTCGCCAAGCGGAGGGTCCACCCTGGGATGTACACAGGGGGTAGAACATGCGATTGATGTAGGCGACGCCCCGCCCATCAAGTAACGCTACTACCTCGTCTCGGAAGAGATACAAGAAGAAACGCATCGTCAAGTCCGAGAGATTCTCTAACAAGACATCATAGAGCCGTCAACTAGCGGCTGGTCTAGCCCAGTGATAATGGTATGTAAAGAAAACGGCTCGTACCGCTTTTGTATCGATTTTCGCGAAGTCAACGTGGTTACGAAGCCAGGTGCATATCCCCTGCCGTATTTGTAAGATATCTTGCGTAAGCTGCGAAAGGCAAGGTACATATCTACCCTGGACCTGAGCAGCGCGTACCATTAGATACCACTGAAGGTTGAACCGCGACTTGTGACAGCATTTACTTTACTAGGAAGTGGCTTTTTCCAATTTAAACGGATGCCATACGGTCTTTTGTATGCCGGCGCTACCTTCCAGCGTGTAATAGACAGTGTTATCGGCCCAGATTTAGAGCCGTACGCCTTCTCCTACTTAGAGGACGTCATCATCGTAGGAGAGACGTTTGAGGAACACGAAAAATATCTTGCGCTCGTACTCAAACATCTGGCGGAGTCAGGATTAATGATTGACGGAGAGAAACGTGACCTCTGTAAAGTAGAGGCGAGGTATCTTGGCGTGCTGGTCAATCGGAACGGTATTAAGCCCGATCCAGCCAAGACCGAGCTGGTCAGGAACTATCCTCCATCCAAAAACCTCAAGCAGTTACGGCGTTTCTTCGGGATGGCATCAAGGTATAGAAAATTTATGAAAGACAATGCCATGGTCGCCGAACCGTTAACTTGCCTCACGAGAAAGAGCTAGAGGTTTGAATGGCTCGAGGAGCAGCAGCGCGTCTTTGAAGTTCTGAAGGCAATGATTATCTCCGCCGCAGTTTTGCAGTGTCTCCGGCCAGGTGGCGGATACGTTATCCACAGCGACGCCAGCGACACGCGCGCAGAAGCTGTGCTGCTGCAGATCGTGGAGGACGAGAAAAGGGTGCTAGAGTTTGCTAGCAGGACCCTGATCTCCGCTGAGTGGAATTACAGCGTGACCGAGCGAGAATGTCTGGCAGTTGTATGGGCCGTAAAGAAGTTTCGGCCATACATCGAGGGGCACCATTTTAAGGTAATTACCGATTACAGCAGCTTGCGCTGTCTGTGTTCGATGAAAAACCCCACCAGTAGACTGGTGAGATGGGCTCTTGAGCTCTAAGCTTACTGTTTCGAAATTGAGCACCGGGAAGGAGCGTTTCACCACGTGCCAGACGCGTTGTCTTGCATGTACAAGGAAGATGAAGCCGCTCTTTTCTCTCTCGCCTGGTCAGAGACCACCGCCGACGAGTGGTATCTTGCTTGGTCCCGCAACATGACTGAGGAACCTAACGAGCATCTCAAGTGGAAGCTCGTTGGGGGAAATCTGTACGCATCACCCCGCTAATGAAATCGATAGAGTTATCGGCGATGATGAAAAGTGGAAGCTAGTCGTGCCGAAAAAAAAATGGCAAGCTGTGCTATGCGAGTGCCATGATGATCCAACAGCAGGGCACCTAGGCCGCAGAAAGACTTTCGCGCGGGTGGCCAGATCGTATTACTGGCCACAGTTCTACGACGATATCAGAGAACACGTCCGCAGATGCCTGGTGTGCCAACGTTGTAAGGTAGAGCAACGAGCTCCCCTTGGATTCATGGGCCGCAGGACAATCGACCGGCCACGGCAGGTCGTAGCGGCTGATATAACTGGCCCGCTTCCCTGTTCCGCTAGAGAATTTGAATTTATCCTGGTATTTCAGGACTTGTTCACGCGCTGAGTTCAGGCCGTGCTGATCCGAAAAGCGAACGCGAAAATGATTATCCGCGAATTTAATGAGCAAGTCGTGTTACGCTTTGGTGCTTCAGGGGTCTTCCTCTCGGATAACGGCACGGAGTTTAAAAACCGAGTGGTTGAGGCATATTTAGGGGCGGCGGGGATACACCACACGAATTCCCCGCCTTACCATCCGCAAGCCAACTCAGTAAAACAAGTGAACAGGACTTGACGCTGACTGCCTCTTTTATCGCAGACAATCATAACTCATCAGATGAGCATCTCCCTGAGTTCGTTTTCGCCTTGAACTCGTCTGAGCAAAGCTCAACTGGTCTGAGCCCTGCGATGCTCAATTACGGCCGGTAGCCGACGCCTTCTTTTTACAAGAGCGTGAGGCGACCGACAAAGTTGCCGAAGAGAGCAGAGAAGCATGGAGCGCGAGGATGCAAAACCTCCCGCTGCTTCTAGCTCGCGCCGCGGAAAGTTCTTGCAAAGCACAAACTAGGCAGGCTAACCTCTATGATAAAAATAGACAAGAGGTACCGTTTATGGTCGGATATCGTGTCTAGAAGCAAAATCGTGTACTTTCCTCAGCCGCTCGAAGCGTTACGGCCAAATTAGCGCCGAAGTTTACTGGTCCATACTGGATAGTGGAGACTCGGGACTCCAAATGCTTCAAGCTAGTAAGCGAACGAGGCGAGCTTGAAGATTTGATTCATGTAGAGCACCTCAAGGCGTACTATGGCGGGCGTGCGCCCAAAGAAGATGACGACCTCGACGATGTACACCAAGAGCCTCAACCGTCAAGGGAAGATCAGGCGACGAGCGACTCGCCATCAGCGGGCGCTCTGGCTCCTGCGTTAGAGCCTTAGCCGATAAGCAAAGGCTCAGCGGAGGCCGTGAAACCTAAACTTAATCTGTCTGAGGCCAATTTTGAGCCTAGAAGGAGAAAGGGTAGGCCGCGGAAAGACACGAGCGTGCTAGAAACGCGATCGAGGCAGACCGAAAGGTGCGAAAAATCGCACGTGATCCCCCTTTGGTTTGCTCCGTGAACAATCTGCGACCGATCCTCCGCGTGATCTTTTTTTTTTTCTTTTTTCTCGTTCCTTTCTTTTCTCTTTCTCCTTTTTCTTCTCCTTTCTCTATTTCGCCGACTTTGATAAGCCTGAGTTTTCTCTGTAGCAGGAGGAACAACAAAAGACCGGACGATGAAGACCACCCTAGAGGATCTGTAGCAACTGGTGGCTGCCCTTATCAACCTCCAGTTGGGCGAGGTGGTAGACAACCTCATCTACGTGGCAGTAAAGACCGCCACCAAAAGGGTGCGGGGGCATAAGGAGGAGGCTAGGCGGCAGAAAGAACTGCGGGAGGCGTCGTCATCCTAGAGCTGGATGACGACGAGGAAGACTTGACAGCCCCCTGCCGCGTTGGGGTCGCTGATTTTTGTGCGCCGGATTCACCTTCTGACTCCGCCACCGCGATCCCGGCGCGCTTGCCTGGTCAGGAACGCCTGCGGGCTGAGATGGGGGACGCGACCACCCAGTACGAGGAGTACTGGTGGCAAGAGCTGCCGAGCGACATCGCTACTCGGTGGCCGTGTGTGGAGTTGGGACTCCTGGCAGCCCGCAGATTAGCCTGCGAGGCGACCCGTCGGGAGAGGCGCGCTTTCGAGGTGCTCAATAAGTACCTCTATGCCAGGCCTCGAGCCACCTTGCATGCAGGCAAGTGGCCACGTCTTGCGAAAGCCTGTAAAGCTGAGACAGCGGTGATCAAGGAGCACCGGCGGCGGAGGTGCGAGGACTCGCGCAAAGAGAAGAAGGCCGCCGCGCTCCTCGAAAAAGCCCGGCAGCACCGAGAGCGCGCAACGAGGGCCACCCAAGAGGCCCGCGACGCGGAGCGTGCCGCCCTTGAAAGGGAGCGCCTGGCCGTAAAAAAGAAACGGCTAATTCTGTCTCCACCACCAGTGCCCTCACCCAGCGCCACTCCAGGTACATCAACCGGGACGATAACGGCAGAAACGACCACGAAGACCCGCAGGAGGTGTCCTGCGTGCGGAAAACGCGGGGTCGCTGACCCGAAAAAGTGCCCGCTGAAGGGGCTCCATTGGCGGCGCTCAGCCAGACGGGCCAATAAACGATAAAATAAAGTGACACCTTTTATAAGATGCGTAGTTACAAACGAATTTTTTGTTTTCTATTTTCTTCTTTACTCTTCCCCATCCTGGTAGCCCGAGACGCGTGGAGCAGAGCAGAATCCGCTAATCCGGGATAAGCGATTTCTGGGAAGGGGGTGTCACGGAGAGCACTCCGTACTCCGCGCGTGTTCGTATTTCACGCGTTTTCGCCGCTCGCGCAAGTAATATCAAACTTTGGTATCGCGACAGTCTTAGACGGGAAGATACCGTATGCGCCAGCATTCAAAGAGAGGCGTGTATCGTATCGCAGAATAATCTCGTTGAGGCTAGATAAGCTAGTTTTTTCCGCGTCTGAGGAGTTTAGTTCCGCCATTGTTACCTTCCGCACGCGTTCCTTTTTCTCGCTATTTTGAGAAGTGTTTTGGTGTGCAACGAGTTTTTTATTGTTTTGGCGTGCCCCCGGTCGCGCGTGAGTTATGAAGGAGCATTATCCCTAATTAGCGCATTCCGAGCTACGCCACCTCGCCACAGGGACGGCACAGAAAGCTACAGGCTTCGATCTACGCAACCACTGAAGGCAAAGGCGTCCCTGCTTCTCGTGGCTGTTTTTTTTTGCGTGCGCGGCTAGCCAGCCCTAATTGTAAGTCTTTTTTTATACATAGGCGAACACGCGTTTTATTTGAGCTATTTGCGCTGGGGTAACCTGCGCAGGTTACTCCCTCTTATTATTTGTTTTCATCTATTCGGCGCGGTTCGTACGAGTGCGGGAGCGCTATTTTTCTCACTCTCATAGAGTCAGTGCGGAAGAGTCGCATTCTCTCTCGCACCCACGTAAGGTTAAGCGCGCGCGAGTAAGAAAGCGCCTTCACTCTTACTCCTACGGGCACAGTGCGGGAGAGTCGCGCTCTCTCTCGCACCCGCATAGGATACGGCATGCGCGAGTGAGAGAACGCTTTCTCTCTCACTCCTATAGTTACAGTGTAGAAGAGGCGCGTTCTTTCTCGCACCCATATAGTGTGCAGCGCGCGCGAGTGGGGAGGCCTCTCTCTCACACTCCTAGGGTTCGCCGCGGGAGAGTTACGGACTTTGTCGCGCGCGCGGTCGTTAAAGTTTACCGCGCGGGAGTTGCGAACTCTCGCTTCATAGAGTCCGTTACGAGTGAGTTTTGACCCCTTCGCCTAGAGCCCGTTCGCATAGAGTAACGCGCACGAGGATTATACGGTCCGCCTACCCTAATACTAGGATTATCTTATTGTCTGCGTCCCTCGTTTATTCTTCTATTATGTTTATTATATTTATTATTTATTTCTTATATATTTGTTTTTAATAAATTATTTTATTTGTTTTATTCTTTTGTTTTTTTTTTTTTTTTGTTCTTACCTCCTTCTTCTTGCTATCTTTTTATACAAACTTATGGTCGATTTTTATATATTTTTTTCTTTTTTTCTCTTACTGTCTTTTTTTGGCTTTTTTTTTAAAGAAAGAATTTCAGCTTCCCTTCTGATTACCGCCCTCTTCGAAACTCCAGCTAGCCAGCGAGGACGACAACGAGCCGCGCAATCGTCGTTGCGCGGCGTTGTAACGGGTAAGTTAGGTCCAGGAGACGGCTTCTCGTGCCTGGACCTAGGAGCAAAGTCGTCCGAGGCTTTAACGGCCGAGAAGGGGGCGTGGCGGGTAAGTTTCGCGTCTCTCGCGAATTGCGCGTCCCGTTAGGTTCATTGCTTCGGTGGTGGTTTATGAAAACCTTATCAAGTCTAAAGAACGCAATAAAAAGCTTTACGATAAAAAGATTAATCCTAAGAGCTTTAAAGTAGGAGATTACGTGTTCTTGTTAACTGGACCCAAACCAGGGAAATTTGGCGACCATTATTCAGGCCCCCATGAGGTATTAGAAATCCTCAAATCCCATAATATTAGGATACGTTATAAGAAAAGCGATAAAATAGTGCACGCAAGTCGACTACGAAAATCCTATATAAATAAAGAAATAAAAATTAAAAAGAAAAAGCGACCGCCGGATAAAAATGACGAGGAATAAATCGGAATCTTAACAAACACATAAACAATTTTAAAACATTCTTTTCGTATAAATAAATAAACTAAAACGAAAAATATAAAACTAATTAATAAAAAAATAAACCCAATAGAAACAAGGATGTAAGATAACATAACGAAATAACAAAAAAAAAAACAAAAAAATAAACATGTTAACCTTCTAACAAAACGGAACAACAAACATATAAAATGTACCCCTAACCTTACTAGAGCAATGTTAATCTCTTTATTTTTCAGATGGACATGACAAGGACCATTGCCTTCTTATGCCTCCTTGGCTCGGTCCATGGCCTAATCGGCTATGATTGCGGATCCCGCCACCTGAACATAACCACTGTATCTCTACTTGAAGTAGGCGAATGCGATTTCCCCATGAACCCTGTAAATGTAACCCGTCGTTACATACAATTATTACAAATAGTAAATTATCGCCAAACCCATGTAATCCAGTGTAAAGTAGAGATACAGCGGACAGTTTACTACTGCGGAATGTCCTCCCATAATTCGATAGTTAACCATGGTCAGGCCGAATATATACACGAAATTAGTAGGCGCGCTTGTAAACAAATGCATGAAACTGGAATATTTAAGTTTGGAGATAGCACGGTAATTAGCGAAATAAAAGTTAATAGCACTGTAACGCACCCATTAATCTACGCAGGTACACTCTCTGAGAATGGGCGATGCTCTGGAAGCGTTTACCGAGACCCTTATGGTGCTTGGGAAAACGTGGTCGTACAAGGCCTATTAAGGATCACCTTGAAAGAGCAGTTTGCTCAAATCGACCTTGATAACAACAAAATTCATTTAAACTCCGGAACATCGTGCACTCTCTCTGAAACCTCGTGCATCGACCTTGAAAGCGGGTATACCTTCTGGGAAGCTCTACCCTTGGACCAATGTAAATTTGACCATTACGGACTGTTATACGAAGGACTGGCTAATAAAATCATGGACAACAGTTTTAATCACGAACGAACTATTTACACCCTTACAACCGACGATGTGACCTTTGCGCTATCCAGCAAGGGCAGTGAGAACTTATGCGAATACACAGTGGTCAAAACCGAACGCCCTAAGCTCTTTATCCTAGAAACCACCAAAGGATATTGATTCGCGAAGCCAGGAAAGATGGCGATAGAGAATTTGGACATCTTCGCGTATGTGAATTCTAAATTCGTATACGTCGAGAAACACGTCAAATCACAGATTCAATCTCTATACCGTAACATCCTGCAACAGCAATGCAAGATTGAGAGACAGACATTACTAAACGCTCTAGCTATAGCCGACCAATCGCCAGATGAATTTGCTTATAACTTGATGAATGGACCCGGTTACATGGCGACTGTAGGCGGCGAAGTGGTACACATTATTAAATGCGTACCTGTAGAAGTAAAACTCCGACATGGAGAATACTGCTACGCTGAATTGGAAGTCACTTGGAACAACCAAACACAATATTTAACCCCAAAAACACATGTTTTAAAAGATCATGGCACCAGAGTATCGTGCAATGCCATCCTGCCATCATATTACAGAGTAAACGAAGAATGGCTAAAAATCATGCCAAGACCTGTAGAAGGCCAAGCACCTCTCACACTGAAGCCCTTCACACAGATGACGTGGAAATACGTCGACCCAGCTTCTTTGGCAACCAGCGGCATTTATACAAAAAAGGATCTGGAACAATTACAATAACAAATCATGTTCCCGATCGAAAAACCGTCACTATTGAATGAATTTGCCAAAGAAATGCATGGTCACTCTATAATAGACAATGAAGGCACTATCTCAAAACTCGTCAATGAAGACGCGGTAGGAAAAATATTAGATTCAGTATGGAATACTGCCTGGAACCGACTGATTACTTTTGGAACTATCAGCTCCGCCGTAATGGCTATTTTCCTCATCATATTCGCAATAAAAACAATAGTAAATGGTTTAGTCAACGGATTCCTCCTTCACCGAATGTATGGATGTTCAATGCACATCCTAGCCGCTCTCTGCGGATCAGTAACCCGTCTATTCATGACGCTTGACACGACTGGAAGCCCCGCAAATAATTCCAATCATCAACAAGATGTAGAAATGGGACTACTGGAAACACCACCATCCGCTCCAGAACAATTCGTGACAATTAAGTTACCGGCCCCATCAGCACCATCCATCACTAGAGCACCGACTCCAGCCGGCCCGATACCAACAACTTCACAAGTCCTGTCATCAAGAAGTTTCTTTAACTACAGCCATTAGAAGAACCCCGCCTAGCAGTGACAAATTGTCATCGCTTTCTTTCCGACTACGTCGATACGATTCCTAGTTGATACTACGATCACCTAGTAACCGTTTTAGCATGGGGGTGTAACGTCAGTAAGCGACCTCCGTTTTTTTCCTGTGTTAAGTCGATAAGTCTTCTCTCTGCTTTATTTTTCTTTCCTGCCCTTGCCGATTAGCGGGAAAGCGCTTTGATCTCATCGACCACTTGTGTCGAACTATAGAAAATTTTTTTCTCCAATGAAAATTTTTCCTTCCAAAACTTACTTAACGCGCGGGCTATTGACACAGACCGTTGTGAAAGAGATCCTAAGCGTGGGCCAAGAGTTTACGAGTTTTCCCGGAACAATAAAAAAAATGGTACATGCACTTGAGTCTAACGAAAGGACACTAGGCCAAGCACGTGCACGTCAACTCGGCGCCAAAAAACATAAAACTCTCCCATAAACACCGTTTTTTCTACCCGTAGTTTTCCTATCTAAAATACGTATTTTCTTTTTTTCGAACTTTCCCTGCGTAATACAATTATAATGTTATGCAATATTTTTAAATTGTTTTATTATCGCAAATTATAACTGCAACCTTTACATACCGATACATTGCGCAGGTAGCGCAATAAAACAATAAATAGGTTACTAAGAAGACCTCGGTAAATAAATTGAGTAACTATTTTAAACCAGAAATATATTGAATAATATTTAAATAAAATAAAAAGTAAAATGTTTAATGAAAAGTATAAGAATTGCGATTTTTAAAATATACCTCACAAGGTATATTTTTATATAAAACTCAAAAATAATTATTTAAAACCCGAAAGAAAAATTACATTTAATTACATAACATTACATAAAATCTCTTATTAAATAAAATTCAAATTTTATAAATAATTTAAAATTCAAAAAAAAATATAAGTTTCTAGTAGTTATACAATTTATTTCACCAAAATACTACAAACTCCTGCTTTTTGTATGATTCACGACGAATTTACATTTTTTATATTATAAAAGGCAAATTATTGTCAAATAAAATTGAACATGTACATTCATAAAAATAACAACTACTATCTTCAAGTTTAATTGAATTTTACTTTACAATAATACAGCCGATTTTTCTTTCAAATTATATACATATAAAAAAATGTATATATATTATAAAAAGAATTATGCAAAAAAATATCTACAACAATCTTTCACGATAGCAAATTATTACCACGGCCTGACTATGTTCATTTTCATTAAACAGGATAACCAGATAATTTTTCCACTCTTTCTCTTAAAATAAAAAGATAAAAAAACAACATGTAACGAATTTTCTTATGTATAAATTTTCTTATTGATGAATAATAAAATTTGTAAACGTGTAAAATAATTTGAATTATAAATAAATTGTTTTATCTTTCTATTAAAAGGAAACAACATATAAGTTGATCTTTACATTAAAATAAAAAAAATATGCGAAAAAGGTGTGTATGAAACAAAAATATGTAATTATGCGTTTTTCTATCGAAAATACAAAAAATACTATAGATAACAAAAAAATTGTTTATATAATTATGATTCATTTAAAACGTTCTAGAATTTAAAGATTAATATAAAAACCAAATGTTTTGTAAAACTAGAAGTAACAATAATGTAATATTTTTATAAAGGATATTTAACGCGTTTTTCCTTATAATGCTATAAAGATTATCCTTCTTAATATTAGAATAACGCCTAAGATTTCTGTAAAATGCAATAAAAACCGAAATTCCTAATAAGAATAATACATTTTTCGGCTGCTCTTAAGCTAAAAGTATATTTAAGTTTAAATTTATATTAGAATTAATTATTCTAAAGTTATTTTAGAATTATATTTTAGAACTTACTAGTTAAAATTATTCGTTTTATATCTTGGCATTAATTATGTAAAAAAAAATTATTTTAAAATTATAATTAAAAATTATATTCAGAATCAAGCAATAAGATTAAAACTGTAAGTCGTTTTTATAATTGTCATAACTTTTATGTAATAATGATGTCGAATTATACCTTACACGTAAAGCTAAAATTATTTAAAAATATAATACGCATAGCAAACTACTACTATGATATTTTGCTCAAATTTAGTTTATATTAATTCAATAAAAAAGGTAACAATTATCATTATTTCTAATAAGATACAGACAATTATAGAAACATATATTTAACTTAAACTCTTTGTAAAGAAAATTTTTGAAATTATATAGATGCTAACATAATAGAAAAACTAAAACATTACAAGACCAATAAAATCCTTTTTTTTATAACAAAACCGAATAAAATATTTAAAATAAATTAACTAATTGTAATTATTGTTAGAATTAAGCTACGAAGACGATTTTTTTTCGTAGCCTAGTTCAAATTTTACGTAAATTATTATGATAAAATGAATATTTAAAAAACATAAATAATAACATTAGTTTTAAGTTATTATGCAATTTTGTAAAACTGGACAATCCCCTCTCAATCTCTCTCTCTCTCCGACTTCAAGACGACACACCCTCACAGAGGCTTTCCACGCCCTCTCAGACAGGCCCTCCGAGGAGAAGGGGGCCCGAAAATCTTACCCTCTCCAGAAATTTTCCTTAAAAAGGATTCGTTCGGAGCTACTTCAGGAAAGCGTATAAATATCGCGCAAAATTTTCGACAGCCAGCAGACCTCAGGCAGCACTCGAGGACACGCAACTACTTAGAAGTATCAAGAGAGCAACGGCAGCCGAAGTCAATTCATTTTCAAACGTAAATACTGTTCTTTTCAGAACAAATTAAAACTATTCCTTGGGCATAATCCCAGAAGAAAAAGCAGAAGAAAAAGCAGAAGAAGAAGCAGAAGAAGCAGAAAAAGAAAACGGAGAGAGAAGCAGCGAACTACAGAGAGAGAGAGAGAGAAAGTGAGGACTTCCAGCCAACCTAGACCTTCTCTGGAATAAAAAAGTGAGTTTTTAATACAAATTTTCCTTTTTTTCTTTTTAACCTCCAAAGAGATAGTATTAGCCAAGATCGGCTAAATATCTCTCTCTAAACATCACTTGTTAGGTCCTTTCCAGAACAATCTGTAGGCCAACGTCGGCCTATATGGTTGTTCAGTCCCGCATCTCACCACTCTTCCTATAAAATCTTACAATTAATACCTCTGCCGTCCCGAGCCCATAAGTTTCAGTACTTAGGCTCGAAAAAGGCACAAGGCAGGTTTGCGTCAAATTTCGCACGCAATAGTAACGTCACCCCGACGTTACAGTTCTTTCGACTCATAATAAAATTTGTACTATAGAATTCAACTTAATGCCTTTTCTTTGAGATTAAAAACCAAACCTGATAATGAATCACCCTATACAATGTAAGTTTTATTGTTTATAAGTTTAATATAGGTGTACAAGTATGAAATGCGGATTTTGAAAGAAAAAATAACACGTTAAATTTGGTAGAATACTAAAAAGTGCTTTATTCAAAGTATGCTTCATTGCTTTTTATACAGTTTTTCCATCTTTTGGGCATTTTGTAAACACCACTCCAGTAGAAATCTTCTCCTTTTGCCGCGAACCATTCATCGAGCCATTTTTTGACATCTTGATAAGAATCAAAGCACTGCTTAGTAAGTGCGTGACCCATCGATGCAAACAAGTTTTAATTAGAAGGAGCCAAATCTGGTGAGTAAGCCGCATGAGGCAGAACTTCCCACTTGAGTGCTTCCAATGTGTTCGAACCGGTTTTGCCGTATGTGATGGAGCATTGACATGGAGAAAAATTACTTTGTGTTGCCTTTTTCGATATTCTGGCTTTTTTCAAGCAGCAAACGGTTTAAATCGGTTAATTGTTGTTGGTAATGTGTAGTATTAACCGTTTTCCCAGGTTTCAATAGCTCATAATAGACCACGCTCCTTTGGTCCCACCAAATACTGAGCATAGTCTTTGTGCCAAAACGATTTCGTCTTGCGATCGATGTGGATGGTGCTTCTGGGTCTACCCATAATTTCTTGCGTTTGGGATTTTAAAAATAAATCCACTTTTTATCCCCTCTTACTATTCGATGCAAAAACGACTTCCTTTTGTACCGAGCGAGCAAAATTTCTCATGTGATTTTGCAATTTTCCAGTTGCCTGTCATTCAACTCATGTGGTACCTATTTAGTAAGCGATTAGAAACAGCTTGTTGGGAAACTCCTAATTGCTGTGCGAGTTGTTTTAGTGTTAGCGAATCATCTTCGTCCAACAATGCTTGCAAACCCATATCTTTGAATTTTTTTGGCGGTTTTCCATGTTGCTTGTCTGCAACGTCGAAGTCACCATTTTTGAAACGCTGAAACTATCGTTCAAACGTATCTTGCGATGGAGCATGTTCACCATAAGCTTCTCGTCGTAACTGAAAGGATTCAGCAGCAGTTTTCTGCAAATGAAGCAAAAAATTAATGCTGTCCGTGAATGATCTTTGTTCAGTATAAATTTTGACATATTAAACACAACAATACAACACGATGCACACACTTTTTTAGTCTATCACTAATGCGCGTCTAAACTTGTTGATGACACAACAAAATGGCGCAGTGTCAAATTACAACAGCTTAAACTGCATTGGTACACTATCTGTTGTCTGAAATCCGCATTTTATACTTGTACACCTGGTACAATGTAGCAGTGTTTCAAATCTATTACTTTCTATAACACTATTTTGTATATGCTTGCAATATATTATATCAGAATACAGACGGATATTTCATTCTTTTACATGCAAAGCAGAAAAAACAGTTGTCATAAGTTTTTAAGACTGGACTAATTATTATTATTATTATTTTATTGTATCCTCATGCAAAGTACAATAATAATTTAATTGAATACTTGCATTAAAATACATTTGACAAATCGAATTGATGAGTTTTCTATTCCAATTCTAACTTTCTACTTCGTTTGAAAGTTAGTTTGTGTATAAAAATTCATATCTAATATTTTATTTTTATTTCACTGCATTTATTCTTTTTGCTTGTGTGTGCAATAGATTCTCATATTTGTACCATTCATTAAATTACTAGCGAAGTTAAACAAACAAATACTGTGATATTTTTCAGGCGAAAATGCTCACGATTCTTTCGCGACCGAGGGTGGTTCAATAAGTACCCGTGTTTGACGACAGAGGGCGTTTCTGAGGGAAGCTGGTATTATCATCGTGTGCTACCATCTATTAAACGACGGTAAAACAAATTTTAGATTGATTGATAGGTTAGTTTGGATTTGGCAGCCATTCGAGTAAGACGTGTTTCGTGATTTTCGCTAAGATGGAAAAAGAGCAGTATCATTCGGTAATTCGCTTTTTGTTTTTGGATGGAAAAAAATGCAAGGAGATAAAAGCAAAATTGGATGCTGTTTATGGGGACACTTCGTCATCTATGACCACAGTTAGATATTGGTTCAACGAATTCAAACGTGGGCGAACATCCATTTTTTGGTGGACGTGGTTACCGAGGAAATCATTCAAAAAGTCTACGACATGATTCTCGCTGATCGACGAACGAAAGTGCGCGAAGTAGCAGAGGCCGTAGGTGTGTCGACCGGAACAGCAATTAATATTTTACATGATAAGTTAGAGATGAAAAAATTGTCGGCCCGATGGGAGCCACGACTGCTCACGGTGAAAAACGAGCGGATGCGGCTGTTAACTTCGAAGCAGAGTTTGGAGCAATTTAAGCGAGATCCGAAGGAGTTTTTGCGTCGAGTTGTCACCGTTGATGAAACCTGGATTCATCATTACACATCAGAAATCAAGCAACAATTAAAACAATGGATCTCTCTCGGTGAATCTGCTCCAAAGAAGGCGAAGACGGTCCCATCGGCCAGAAAGGTCATGGCGACGATTTTTTTTTTATGCGAACGGCGTCATCGTCATGGATTTTTTTAGAAAAAGAAGAGCGATCACTGAACAATACTACAGTGAGTTATTGGACCGCTTCGACAAAAAATTGAAGGAGACACGACCGCATTTGGCGAAAAAGAAGGTGCTGTTTCACCATGATAACGCACCAGCACATTCATCCGGAGTTGTCGCCGCCAAACTGCATGAATTGCGTTATGAATTGCTGCCGCACCCCCCGTATTCACCCGATCTGGCTCCCTGCGACTTTTTCTTGTTCCCTAACATGAAGAAATGGCTTGCGGGAAAAAAAATTAGCTTAAACAAGGAAGTCATCGCCGAGACAGAGGCGTATTTTGGAGAGTTCGACAAATACCATTTTTTGGAGGGGTTAAAGAAATGGTAGGAACGTTGGGAAAAGTGTATCTTTCTAAAAGGGGACAATGTTGAAAAATAAAAGAGAATTTTTTCAAAAAATGGTGTCTTTATTTTTAACACGGGTACTTATTGAACCTTCCTCGTATATATATATATATATAATAAAAAAGCTACACAGAGAAAATTGTTATTGTTCATTGAGTTACCCCTTATTTTTCCAACTTATCTCTTTTCACGCGGGGATCTGAAGCGGACTTCGAGGCTCAAGGAACGACTAGTACTCTTAGGTAAGAGTGTTTATTATGAATGTCAATGTATTTATTTTTGTGCTGATTATCCTCTTTGCTATGTCCGGCTTCTCCGTTATCCGATAAGGCAGAGGTGTCTTTGGAAATTCTTGTAAGTTATGCCTGACAATAAGGTTGATTTCAGTTCGCGATGCGCGAGCGTGCCCATACAAGACGGGTTAGTGGATCTTGTGTTAAAATAAAAATTGAAATTTTATTGCGTGTATATTCCCCCATACGTAATAGTGAAATTTTTGGTGGAGGCGCCAGTTAACCACTAACGCTAGTAAGTTCTTTTGTCTTTGGTAATAAAGAAGCGGAAAATGAATTTTTGTTTTAATTTAAGACGAATATAGTAAATTTAATTGATTGAAAAAACTATCATTTAATTGAAACTTCCATACAATTGTACCTACTAGATGCATTCAAATATGTAATAATTTTATATAGTATTTTATTAAATACGCAATAAAACTAATTACAAATAGTTACAACTAATCGTGAATACTTACCATTGTTTAAATATACAAAAAAAAATTTTATTTAACAATCGGAAAAAAAGTAAAAAATTACTCAGATGTTTTTAATAATTCTATGTGTAAATACTTTTAAGAATATTTGCGAGAATTCGAATTATTTATTTCATAAAAGTTGATTAGTATTCGTGAGTTTGCGTAAATCAAATGGTCATGATGCAAGTTATATTTTAATATTATACACATTTTAATTTGTAAATATATATTTATTGAATACGGAATGTATTAGAAGTTCATGTATCATTGGGAAGAAAAAATAATTATAAATCAAAAATTGTATAACCAATAAAAACAGATATAATGTAATAAAACCGTTAGAAATAATGCATTTCCTTCCGTGCTAAGCCCGGCCGTTGGATCGCCGTGGCACGCGAGTAATTATGTACGGATAAGGTGAGAAGTTTTGCGCGACTGCGATATGATAGCGCGTGATTTTTTTATTATTACTATTATTATTTATATAGATGATATACACGAGGTGTGGCAGAAAAGTAATGAGACTGATTTATTTACTAAAGTTTTTATTTTTTTCAAACGTCAATTTTATCCCCTTTAAAGTAGTTTCCTTGGACAGCTACACACCGATGGAGATGTTGTTCCCACTTCTGGTAGCAGCGCTGGAAGTCTTCAACTGTTATGGTCTTCATCATGTTTGTTACACTCTTTTGGATGTTTTATAAAGTTCTGAAATTATGTCTTTTGAGGACATTTTTCAGTTTAGGAAAAAGGAAAAAATCACAGGGACTGAGGTCAGGTGAATTGGGCGGCTGGAGAACCACAGGAATGCCTTTTGAGGTCAAAAGTTCTGTGACGGAGAGGGCAGTGTGACATGGAGCGTTTTCATGAGTGTTCCATTTTGCGTGACGCACAACCAAAACACAACTTCACTCATAGCAGTCACAAAAATTACGTAGTTAACGGAAGGAGTTGAAACTCGCACTGGGTCGCGAGCAATGGGAGGGTACTGATATGCGTGCAAACGATCTAGGAACAGCGCAGCGTTTTCAGATTGCTTGCAGTGTTGCTAGTCTCATTACTTTTCTGCCAGACCTCCTATATGGAAAATAAAAATAAAAATGAAAAATAAAAAGGAAAGAAACAGGTTGAGTATTCTAAAAATAATAGTTGAATTTTTTTTGAAAATGAAGTTTATAATTTTTCTTTAAATTTCATGTGTTGGCCGTGAATCAATGCTGCAGATTTTAAGGTACTTAAAATATTCTTTACCAGTAGATAAACATTTTTAATAAACGACTGGTGCTTGTTATCATACCTTTATTTTCGTCCCCTTTTAACGATTGTTGGTTAGCCAGGGAAGCAATAGGACATCTAATTCTAATATAATAATAATTACTTAAGGGAAGGTTTACCTTTTTATTGACCAAAACAACAGTTTCTTTTGGAATTTTTTTTTTTCATAGAAGGAAATTCATAAACAACTCAAATTGTTTGCTACTTGTTTAATACAATAAAAAGTACAAAAAAAAATTTTTTTTATGACAAAATATCGTGACGGTAATTAATGGCGTGCCCCGTAAAGTGACCATCTCCAAAAGAAGTGGCCCGCTGTTGGCCACTCTAGCGTCTGCAAAAATGAACGAAAATTCAAAATCGAAAAAGTTTTATAAAATATATTAGTGTAGTCGGAAAGTGGACTACAATCAAGATGATATATGCATTATTTTTATTCTTAGAGTACTTGAATAAGTGAAAAAAAACCTAATAATGAAAAAAAAATTCAAATGCCCGCCATTTTGTTAATTTTTTATTTTTAGCGATGATTGTAGGTCAGATGCCGACTACACTCATATATTTTATAAAACTTTTTCGATTTTGAATTTTCCTTCATTTTTGCAGGTGCTAGAGTGGCCAACAGCGGACCACCTTTATTGGAGATGGTCACTTTACGGGGCGTGCCATTAATTACCGTCACGATATTTTATCATAAGAAAAATTTTTTTTTGTACTTTCTATTGTATTTAACAAGTAGCAAACAATTTGAGTTGTTTATTAATTTCCTTCTATAAAAAAGAAATTCCAAAAAGAACTGTTATTTTGGTCAATAAAAAGGTAAACCTTCCCTTAAAGGGAAAAAATATAGTACTTGACAGTAGTCAAATAAACACCAATTTAAAAATTTTTAAAATTAAAATTAATTCATAATTGTGTATTAAAATTAATTTATAAATGCTAAATGGTTAAACAATATTACCTTATTTTGTAAAGTTTTGTAACATAAAACAAAACTTAACATCACACAAATTTACGACTAAGCACATTATAGTTCTTTATCACATATTCATATCAAGATATAATGACGCGTTTCACGTTACCGCGTGCAAGTCATCTGAATTTACATGGTTAAATAGATTAGCTGTGTCCGAGAAAGATCATATGAATTCTTTTTATTTGTTGTATGTGATTCAAAAGAAAGAAAAGGATTTTAACATAAATAATAGTCATGGGCGAAACCGTGATCATCGTCTTTTTATTCTTTAACCGTTTCTCAGTGAATGAGTGTTATGATATGATACGCAAATGAAATCATTGTTAGCAAAGGGAAAATCTAAAGTAAAATAAATTAAATAAAAAAGAAATCGCAAATTAATAAAGAATTGATAAATGACGAAATAAATAAAGAAAAATAAAATAATAGAATGAAATAAAATATAATAAAGTCAAATAAGCGAAATAAAATATTTGGGTGAAATAAAATATAAAGAGAGTAAAATAGTGAAGAATAATAAATAATTAGATGAAAAGAAAAGTAAAAGAAGAAGAATAATAAAATGAAGTTAAATTATATAAAAAAGAAAAAGATAAAATGATATATATAAATAAATAATAAATGGAATAAAGAAATAAAGAAAAATAATGAAGTAGAAACAATAATGATAAAATAAACATAATAAATAAAGCAAGGAAACAATAATGCGATAATAATGAAAACTCGATAATAATAAAAAGGGCAAAATTACGAGATGTAAATTTCTTTCAGATATGATTTCTGTTCAGATAGCTTGTATTTTGAAGTATGTCAGCACTAATAACTTCGTTATAACTATTGTTAATTTAATTTAGTGGGTATACAACTTTGCTTCCGCCGTTTTGCAATAGATGGCTGTAGCGGTAAGTGGTAGTTGA
Source organism: Chalcis sispes (assembly GCA_949987625.1). Lineage (NCBI taxonomy): Eukaryota > Metazoa > Arthropoda > Insecta > Hymenoptera > Chalcididae > Chalcis > Chalcis sispes. The sequence continues at coordinate 41,938,300 of OX465098.1, forward strand.
AATAAATAGATCATAGATGTCATACAATTAGCTTAGGTATTTGTAAACATAACGCCATCGAAATTTTGTTCGATTTGTGTTTGCATCATAAAGTTATTCTCGATTAAACATGTCAGCTTACGAGCCAAATTCTCGTCATTTGCGGGAGGTTTTGATTTTCTGCTTTAATATGAAGAAATCTGCGACTGAGGCTCATTGAATGCTCTCAAATACCTATGATGAGGCCGCTATTAGTGGAAAAACGTGCCGAGAGTGGTTATAACGCTTCAAGAACGGCGATTTTAACGTCGAAGACCAGCATGGCGGTGGAAGAAAGAAGGTTTTCGAAGATGCAGAATTGGAGGCATTACTTAATCAAGACTCGTGTAAAACGCAACAAGAATTAACAGGATCATTGGGAGTGACGCAACAAGCCTTTTCAGACGCCTGAGAATCATGGGAATGATTCAGAAACAAGGAAATTGGGTGCCGTACGAGTTGAAGCCGAGAGATGTTGAACGGCGTTTGTGTGTTTGTGAACAGCTGCTTGCAAGGCAAACACGGAAGGGATTTCTGCATCGCATTGTGACTGGGGACGAAAAATGGGTTTACTACGATAATCCCAAGCGCAGAAAATCATGGGGGTATCCCAGCCATGCTTCCACGTCGACGGCCAAACCGAATATTCACGGTTCCAAGGTCATGCTCAGTATTTGGTAGGACCAGCTCGGCGTAGTGTATTATGAATTGCTTAAACTGACTGAAACAATCACAGTTAATCGTTATCGAACGCAATTAATGCGTTTAAGCCGAGCATTGATAGACAAACGGCCGCAATACAACAAGAGACATGATAAAGTGATTTTACAGCATGACAATGCTCGATCCCATGTTGTGAAAGTGGTCAAGACATACTTGGAAGCTTTGAAATGAGAAGCTCTACTTCACCCGCCGTATTCTCCAGACGTTGCTCCCTCGGACTATCACTTGTTTTGATCAGTGGCACACGGCCTGGCTGACCAGCACTTCCGGTCCTATGAAGAAGTCAAAAATTGGATCGATTCGTGGATCGATTCAAAAGATGACCAGTTATTCCAACGCGGGATTCGTATGTTGCCCGAAAGATGGGAGAAAGTAACACATCGTTCAATAAGTCCCGAGACTAACCCAGAGATAGTTATAGTAGTACCAAACTGGCCACGTTTCCATAGAGTGCGAACCTTTACATGAAACGTGTAAAAATTTCACGGCGATCGGATCACAGACAGCAGAGTTATCGAGGTTAGAGTAAAGTCGCTTTGTAATTTGTTTGAAAAATAGAAAAAAGCGAGTTTCGCGTGTTGATAAAACATTGTTTTTTAATAGGTACAAACACCGTAGAAGCCCAGCAATGGCTTGGAAAACATTACCCGGACTCCTCTCCATCCAAACCAACGATTTGTCGTTAGTATGCTGAGTTTAAATGTGGTCGTACGGACACAAACGATGCGGAACGTTCGGGTAGGCCATTGGAAGCCGTTACACAGGAAAATGTGAGTGAAGTGTTAAAAATTGTAATGAAAAATCGCAAAGTGAAGGTCCGTGAGATTGCACAAATGACACAGATATCATCTGGAAGCGTATTTACAATCCTTCATGAAAAATTGAGCATGAAAAAGGTTTTTTCCAAGTGGGTGCCGCGATTGCTTCCAGTGGAACAAAAACAGCAACAAGTCGACGATTCAGAAAGCTGTTTATCGCTATTTACTCGCAATAAAAAGGATTTCCTGCGTCGATACGTGACCATGGATGAAACATGGATACATCATTTCACTCCGGAGTCGAATCGGTAATCATCTGAGTGGCGCATGGCTGGCGAAAGCCGCCCGAAGCGTCCAAAAACGCAGCAGTCTGCTAGCAAAGTCATGGCGTCTGTTTTTTGGGATACACATGGCGTGATTTTCATTGACTACCTAGAAAAAGGTAAATTGATCAACAGTGATTATTATATTGACTTGTTGGTACGTTTGAAGGAAGAGATCGCAGCAAAACGACCGCACATGAAGAAAAAAAATCCTTTTTCACCAAGACAATGCGCCATGCTACAAGTCCATAAAAACAATAGCAAAATTGAACGAATTGGGCTTTGATTTGCTTCCCTACCCCCCGTATTCGCCAGATTTAGCCCCCAGCGACTACTGGCTCTTTGCTGATCTCAAAAAAATGCTCCAGGGAAAAAAATTTTGCTCGAATAAGGAGGTATTGCCGAAACTGAAGCCTATTTTAAAGCAAAGGAAAAATCCTTCTATAAACATGGTATAGAAAGGTTGGAAAGGCGTTGGAAAGATTGTATCACTCTAAAAGGAAATTATATTGATGAATAAAAATGATTTTTGAAAAAAAATGTTGTTTTTGTTGTTAGTCTCGGGACTTATGGAACGATGTGTTAGTGGCCAGCGATGGACAATACTTTGAATCATAAATGTATGACCAGTATTTTACAATAAAGCCTCGAATTTCGGAAAATAACGGCGGAAGCAAAGTTGTACACCCAATAGTTCATTACTATAGATTTTATTCGATGTAGGTAGTGCAAATATATAATTCTGATCATCTATATGGATATTTGTAATGAATCGCTTTACGGGTAACAAAGCTTTCTCATCTAAATGTTGTGTTTTATATTCTTTTTTATTTACAATGAGGTTATATTCGTATTACAAGATTTTGTGATTCTTCTTTTAGTAGCAATTAAATCACGTGTATTAACCCATGAAGTACCAAATTTACATAATGTTGGCGGCTGAATTTGATTTTTCGTCATTTGCACATTTGTGATTCGATTTTAATGAAAACTAGTATCCAAGTACATTTAAGTATACTTCTTTTAAAACCTGACGCTTTTTAGAAAAACTCCAAAATAAAAAGAATATGGTCCAATTAAACAAAAAAAAACCACTTCCGGTCTTATGAAGAAGTAAAAAATTAGATCGATTCGTTGATCGATTCAAAAGATGACCAGTTTTTCCAACGCGGGATTCCTATGCTGCCCGAAAGATGGGAGAAAGTAGTGGCCAGCGATGGACAATACTTTGAATCATAAATGTATAACCAGTTTTTTACAATCAAGCTTCGAATTTCGGAAAAAAACGGCAGAAGCCAAGTTGTACACCCAATAGAATTTAACGGTAAATAAAAGAAGTCTTTGATTTAGAAAAAGAGAAAGAGGCAACGTTATAATTAGAATGAATTAGAAGAAGTTGAAGTAAAAAGATAAGTAGAAGGCAATGTTCGTCCAAGAGTTTCCTCCTTTCAACCGGTGCTGTGCTTACATTCTTGCGTTGGTTATCAAAGTCAAGAAAGTATGTATGTTTATGTCGTAAACATAACGGTGACGTGTGAGAAAGAAGAATAAAGTAAAAAGAGAGAAGAAAAAGAAAAGAAGCAGAGGGCATATGAGCACGAGAATGGAAAACAGAATCGTTAAACTGAACCATAATTGTAAGAAAAACTAAAAATGCGTGACGTTCATTAATTTTGTTTTTTTTAAGAATCGTTCCGGCAAGCGCAATCGTGTACGTGCGCAATTGCGCCAAGACCCGCGAAAAGTGGCAATAAGGAAACAAACGGAAAGAGAGTACATTTAAACGAAACATACGGGAGGGCGCGCACAAGAAATTAGAAATGTCGTTGTAAAATGAACCGGAAAAAATATATAAAAATATATTAATTGAATGAAAAAGAATTCAAGTATATTTGAACGCTAAATAATACAAATAAAAATGCGCTATTATGCATCCAAACGTATGATAACACATTATATTTGAGCCAAAAGAGATGTTAAAAAAAAAAAAAAATCATACAATAGTAAAAAACAAAATAATAATAAGCTAACTCATTCCCTGATTATTTATATTATATACATTATATTACTTTACGCGCCTATTGAAACTAATATGAGGAAATATTTAATTCTTTTTTTTGAGATTCGGGTTTTTTTTTTCTTTTCTATTGCGGGTTATTCTTTTCCTTCCTCTTTCTATTGCTGAATGTTCCGACAGGCGCGAGCTTGTTGACGCATCCGGATATAATAAGCAATAATTTTACACTGGGGGCTTTATTCTATCTAATTGATATTAATATTTTATAATCATCTTCATACTCATAATTTTCTTTTAAATGTTCTGAAGTAATGATATATTGATCTCAGAAGTTCTTACGTCGACGAGAGAAGGTTCGAGACCTGTTTTTTTTTGTCATATTAGCATTATGCGCTGCTTGACTGCCGTCAGCCTGCAAGTTGTGAGTGCTTTCTCGAACGAGAGTATTTCTCGGCTGAGTTAGCAATTACATTGCAGCCGAATGGACGAAAGCAGAAAGCGATATTTTGGAAAAAGATGTTGAATTGAAAATTATAATTATTATAATCATTAATATCACCCTAAGACTCATTTCCGAGATGCCGTCAGGGCTTCTCGCACCTGACTCATAACTGAGTTTGTCGGGTGTTAAGGCCCTTACGATCGAGTGAATGAGCGGCTGATGATAACCTTCTAATCCTAAGTGAATCTCACGAAATAGTTGTTAAAGTTATGAAGTAAGATTTGTTCTTTCCATATCGATTAGGAAAGAACAGGTCGGGTCATAACTGTTATCAATGAAAAGGAGATTTTTTCATTCTTGATTCCTGACATAGCAAAACGCTATCTTAATATAGCACGCATTAAGAGGCAATGTCTACCCTAATATTCCCTCTCAGCCGGCGAGTATATGATAACGATCACTGCTGAGAATTTAAGTATCGGCAGAGAGGTCACTTCTGATCAAATCTCGCCCCAAATAAAACTCAAAAGGTCTCCAAACTAAAATATCGATTCGCAAGAACATCGACAGAGGCAAGGTACGAGGGTAGTCTCAAAAGTACCCGACCTGACCTATGAATACAGGTAGTTTTAAAAAAACAATTACTACGATTGACAATACCACCTTTCAACAACTTAATGTGAAAAATTCATAACGGTACGTTTATTATTATTTTTTTTACAGACATCCAAAGTGAACGCTCTTAGTGAATTTGTAAATATGGAAAAAATCGGGCATCGTTATGCGATACAATACTTTCATTTGAAAGGTCTAAGTCCAACCGATATCAAAGCCAAGTTGGATTCTACTCTGGGGAAGTCTGCTCCTTCGTTTACAACGGTCAAATATTGGGTAGCTGAGTTTAACCGAGGTCGTACGAGCTGCCAAGATGAACACCGCAGTGGTCGACCAAGTCAGGTCACTACGTCAGAAAATGTGAAAGAAATCCACAAAATAGTATTGGATGACCGTCGACTAAAAGTACGCGAGATAGCAGACATTGCAGGCATTATAAAAAGTGCTGTGCATCGCATTTTGACCAAAAATTTGGACATGAGAAAGCTGTGCGCAAGATAGGTGCCGCGTTGGCTCACAATGGAGCACAAACAGCAACGTGAGGATGTTTCCATCTAGTGTTTGACAATGTTTCGCAGCAATAAAGCCGAGTTTTTGCGTCGATTCATAACCATGGACGAAACATGGGTCCATCATTTTACACCTGAGACCAAGGAGCAGTCAAAGCAGTGGACTAAAAAGGGAGAAAAGGCTCCAACGGAAGCAAAGACAGTTCAGTCAGCTGGCAAGGTCATGGCATCCGTTTTCTGGGATGCGCGTGGAATAATATTCATTGATTATCTCGAAAAAGGAAAAACAATCAACGGCGCATATCATGCAGCCTTATTGCAGCGTTTGAGTGATGAAATCAAGAAAAAACGGCCCCATCTGACGAAAAAAAAAGTGTTGTTTTATCATGACAACGCACCAGTCCACACGTGCGTCATTGCGATGGCTAAAATTAATGAGTTGAAGTTTGAATTGCTTCCTCACGCACCCTATTCGCCAGATCTGGCTCCCTCGGATTATTTTCTTTTTCTAAATTTAAAAAAATGGCTCGGCGGCAAAAGATTTGCCAACAATGAAGTGGTAGAGTCTGCAGTTAATAGGTATTTTGAGGAGCTTGACGGTTCCTACTATAAAGCGGGTATCGAAGCTATTGAACATCGTTGGGAAAAGTGTATCGAACTGAATGGAAAATATGTTGAAAAATGAACAACATTTTCGCAATTTTTTTACTGTTTTCTTCGTCGGGTCGGGTACTTTTGGGACTGCCCTCGTATCGTGAAATGCTAACAACATTCTTATTACTAGCGCTGTATCTAGCTTGTCTTTTTTTCTGTTAGGCATGGTCTTTGCTTATTAGTAATTAACTATAAACTTTTTTATTAATACATAAGTATAATAGATTATAATACGGTATAGTATAATATTTATAAAATATACATATTAAATTTATTAAATTCATTAAAATTTATAAAATAAATAAAGTATGTTAAATAAACTAAACTCAAACCTCTAAACTATATTAAAAAAAAAAAAAATATATATATATATATATATATAAACATATATATAAAAAAATTAATAAAAATGATTTAATAATTTTACAGTCATGGATAGGGGTGCAACTTTAAATAAATAAAAATTAATTTGTAAAGTGAATGCAACAGAAACAATTTAAAGTTAATCTTTATAACTCAAAGGAAAAAAAATATATTAAAGATTGCGCTGAATATCGGTATAACTTATACTGACGGTATAAGCAAAATTGCTGCTGTCGAACCGCGTTAAATTACTCAATTGGCATGTGAAGGTTATTGTCGCATAAAATAATTATTTAAATAATATTAATTTAAATTATTTATAATTTTTATTACGTATAATTATGTTTATATTAATTAAATTTTTATTAATTAATTATTATAGTTTTAATTGTTTATAATTGTATTTATATTGTGACAGGTGGCCCGTCGATGTTAGGGCACCTTCCATGCGGTGCGAGGTAGAGTTCGCGGCGTGATTACACGTGGCGCCATCGATCAAGCAATCGATGGCGTTGCGCGAAAAAAAGCGAAAGGCATAACGCGGGACGGGCAAGAGGAGATCCTTCTTCTCTTCTTACCCGTCAAGTAGCAACCACGTGCGCAACGAGAGATTCCGTACTCCGCCAAAATAATGAGCGTGATCTTCGAGAGGACGAACCTCCAAGTAGGATAGAAGTAAGTGACCACTTGTTTAGTATTATTTCCGCGATTTATTCTTCGTGCGCGGTCGCATATATATATATATATATATATATATATATATACGAGGGTGGTCTGAAAAGTTTCCGATTTAACACAGATACAAGACATTTTTCTTAATTTCTTTTTTTATTTCTCAACATAGTCTCCTTGCAATTCTACACACTTCTCCCAGCGATGCTCCCATCTCTTTAACCCATCCAAATAGTATTCGGCGTTTTTCTCTGCAAAATGACTGTTCACGAAGGTGATTACCTCCTCATTTGACGAGAATCTCTGTCCTCCGAGTGCAATTTTCAGATGAGGGAACAAAAAGAAGTTGCTTGGGGCTAGGTCTGGTGAGTAAGGTAAATGGTCAAGCAGCTGAAACCGTAATTCGTGGATTTTCGCCATGGCAACTACTGAGGTATAAAACGGCGCGTTATCTTGGTGAAAACGGATTTTGTTTTGCTGCAAATGTGGACGTTTTTCCGCAAGTTCTGCCTTCAGCTTGTCAAGTAATGATGCGTAGTATGCTCCTGTAATGGTTTTTCCTTTTTGAAGATAATCGATTAAAATAACTCCATGACTATCCCAAAAAACAGTCGCCATCACTTTCTCAGCCGGAAAAACAGTTTTTGCTTTTTTTGGAGCCGGTTATCCTTTTGCACTCCATTGTTTTAACTGTATTTTTGTTTCGGGCGTATAATGGTGTATCCAAGTTTCATCTACAGTAATCAATCGGCCCCAAAACTTAGATTTATTGCGCCTAAACTGCGCTAATAGAGCGTTGGAAATGTTCATTCAAACACGTTTTTGGTCTAACGTAAGCAAACGCGTCACCCCACGTGCATACAGCTTTCTCATGCCTAAATCTTGATTTAATATGTAGCAAACACGTTCTTTGGACATGTCATCATAATCTCTGCTATCTCAGTGTAATCATAACCTCTGCTATCTCTCTCACTTTAATCCGGCGGTCGTCTAGCACCATTTGGTGAACTTTGGCGATGTTATCGTCAGTGGTTGCAGTTTTTGGACGTCCCGAACGTTCATCGTCCCCCAAGCTCTCATGGCCACGTTTCAATTTAGCTGCCCAAAATTTCACTGTGGTAAATGATGGTGCAGAGTCTCCATATACAGAGTTCAACTCATATTTGATTTGGGTAGGCGTATTGCCTTTTAGAAACAAAAATTTAATGACAGCTCGATACTCAATTTTTTTCATTTTCACAACAACACTCACATCGACTTACTCAAACGACTGTCAGCTAACAACTGCGCATCCAAAATGGCTGAAACTTTGGTAAGCAACTGTCAACAGATGAACAACGAAATTCGCTAGCTTTTATTGACGAGTGCTGCTATCTTCATGTTAAGGTCGGAAACTTTTCAGACCGACTTCGTGTATATATATGTGTATATATATATATATATATATACAGATTGTATTATTCGTTGCGATCGGTGAGTGAAAGGTTAACTCTCACTCACACGTATAAACGTATTGCGAGAGTGTGTGTGTGCGCACGCGTGTGTGAGACTATGCACGTATAGTCTCCTGGTTGGCCGCGAGAGGCCGCGTTCGACCGCCAGCCAGCCCGCGTAAAGTTAGGGCCGGCATCCATGTCTGAAACAAGCTCACGAGCATTAGGGCTGGTACACATGCCTTACTGCGTGAAAACAGCAAGGCAAGTGGTCGGCACGCATGCGCAGTGCGTGTCTCGCGTAAAATTATTGCGCGTGTCGTAAATCTAATTGCAACCCTCGGCAAAGGTCCTTAATTGAATAAATAATAACTTTTGTAATTAGTTTTATTAGTTCAACGCCATAATAAAGTTGTTGGCACAAAACAGGTGCGCATTATTTACCCCCTTTCCTTTTCTAGCGTTCCTGTCCCGTATACTGCCGCCTCCGCAACCTACTGTTAGCACGCGAACTGAGTAGCCGAGCCCGGTGGAAGCAACACTGGCAGTGAGGCTTAAGGTTAAGGCCCCATATACACATTAGGAAAGTAGGATTCAAGGAGGATCCTACGTTGTAAGCGGATCGGCACTGCACAAGAGTGCCATTGCACGGCGGCTAACGTTCGTCGGCACTCAAGGCCGCACTGAAGAAGAATTCCGCACGTGCTTCCGAAAGAAAAACCCGTTACAATATATATATATATATATCTACACACACAGTATGTCGGAAAAGTTCCCGAACTTTCAAAATAAAAAATCGAAAATAACATCTAAAAATATTTATTCCAGTTAACTTTCAACATAGTCCCCTTCCCTAGATATACGCTCATTTGAGCGCTCCATGAGTGATTCAAAGGCTCTCTGGTACTCCTCTAAAGTTATCGCTGTGAGACGCTCGGTGCAAGCCGCTTGAATGCTCGGTACATTTTCAAAAAATCGTCCTTTCAAGGCCGTTTTGAGCTTGGGAAATAGGAAGAAGTCGGCTGGAGCCAGATCTGGCGAGTATGGGGCGTGATTGATGCGTGGGATCTAATTTTCGGCGAGATAACGCTTCACAATGTTCGAAGAATGAGTAGGCGCCACGATGTTCAAATTTCTCATCCATCGTAGAGCTTGCACCGGGGTACTAAACACACGTTCACTCAAGCACGTCTATCTCGGCAACTAATGAACGGATACTGGTGAAAAAATTCTTAGACACTTTAGAGGAATGTAGCAACATAGTACCGGTGTCGCCCAAAAGGTGGCGCCACTCGTACAAGCGCTACAAAATAAGTTCGTGAACTTTTCCGACATACTGTGTATATATACATAGGGTGATTCAATATGAGGTTTGGTTTTTAATCTCAAACAATAGGTATTAAGTTGCATTCTACAGTAAAAATTTTATTGTGAGTCGAAAGAACAATCTATGACATTTACTTTTGAAAGATTATCTCATTTAAATGTTGATCGCTATACGCCGTAAATGGTCCATCCTGAGTGTCCAATTTCGGACGACGCGTTTCAGCATAGCGACCGGTATCTCGCCAATGACACAAGTAATGCTGGCTTGCAAAGCGTCAATTGAAGCTGGCTTATCCCTGAAGATCAGAGACTTCGTGTAACCCCAAAGAAAATAATCTAAAGGTGTGATATCACACGATCTAGGCGGCCAATTTACTGGTCCAAAACGTGAAATCAGGTTCTCACCAAAATGATTTCTCAATAAGTCCATTGTTTCTCTCGCTGTATGCGAAGTAGCGCCGTCTTGTTGAAATCAACGTTCAACGATACTACGGGCTTCAATTTCAGGTCGTAAAAAATCCGTTATCATGGTGCGATAGCGGTCGCCATTGACGGTTACGTTCTGACTGGACTCATTTTGAAAGAAATATGGACCGATGATTCCACCGGCCTATAAACCACACCAAACTGTGCATTTCTATGGCTTTAGTGGTAGCTGTTGAAGCTCTTGAGGCAGTTCATCAGCCCAAATACGGCAATTCTGCTTATTGACGTATCCATTGAGCCAAAAATGCGCCTCTTCACTAAACAAAATTTCGCGATAAAACAGCGGATTTCCATTGAGCTGATTCAGAGCCCATTCACCAAAAACACGATGCAAACCTAAGTCGCCCGGCTTTGATTTTTGCACGAGTTAAAGTTTGTATGCCTTAAAATCAAAATCTTTGCGTAAAATACGCCAAGTTGTTGCGTACGACAAACCAAGCTGTTGAGAACGACGCTGAATCGATTCGTCACGGTCTTCAGCCACACTCTCAGCTACAGCCATTATATTATCTACACTACGTGCCGGATTTAGTCTAATCGGTCGAGTATTATCCAATAATGTATGCTGGATTTCAAATTTGCGGATGGTATTGGCTATAGTGGTTTTGATAGGTCGACGATGCTCACCATAAGCTGCTCTAATTGTAAGTGCACGGAAAACATGTCTCAGAAAATGCTGATTTTCGTAATACAGCTGAACAATTTGTATACGTTTTGCGGTGTAAGTCTTCCCATGATGATTTTTCAAACAATACTGAATTAAAATTACATTACAGTTTGACAGGAGTCACGCGTGATCTGTAAAAAAAAACCTATTGAAAATCAAACCTCATAATGAATCACCCTTTATATATATAAATTTAATATTTTTTTTTATCCCTCAAATAATACCAATAATATGATACACTATATATTTATTTATATTTTTTTTATATGTTAATAATAATGGTGATTTTAAATATTATTATTTAAAAATTTTCAATAAAAAACGTTTAAAAGAATAAATTAAATCAAATTAAATTTATATCGATTAAATTTATTTTTTATTTTCTATAAATTGATTAAGATTGATTTTTCTACAATATTCCTTTTCAATTTTTTTGATTTATTTCTTCACAATAAAATATACTTGTAATTGAATTGAATCATTTTCTTCTGAGAGAAATTAAATTATTATTAATTAAATGAATAAATATTTGGAATTATATTATTCTATTAAGAATTTTATTTAATAATTTTCTTAAATAATTTTTTAGGAATATTTAGTTTTATTTTTACACGATTTAGTCATTTGAGATTTAGAATTGAATTATCTTTACCTTCGTAAATATCATTTATAATATTTGATTGATTTAAAAATACTAATTAAATATTTATTCATTTAGTCCCTGAAAATACTCCAACAATATTAATATCATTTATAGGGATTGTTTTAAATGTAGCATAAGGGGAAATACTGACATGATATTACAATATTATATTTGTTATAAAACAGAAGCAACATTAAGGATCCAAAAACTGTAAGAAACTAAAGATAAAAATATTAAGCGCGTTATAAAAATAGAAAATAAGTAATCGAAGAAATCAAATAAATGGTGAAGTAAAGAATGCTGGAAATGAAAAAAATGTTTAAAAAGCAAGGTACAAAAAAGACGAGAGCAGAGTAGCTTTTAACAAAGAAAAAAGAAAACACAGAAAAATTTTGAATTAAAAGAAAAAAAATTAAAAGAAAAATATTAGAAAGAAGAAAAAGAAGAGGAAACTGGTAAAAAGTTTTAAAACCTAATAAACAAAAAAAAAACAAAAAAGAAAAATTATGTCAAAAGATAAGTATGGAAGAATGGATAAACTCTTTTAAAAACAATTGGAAGCGAAGAGAAGCAAATAACAAGAGAAAGAAAATAAAAAAAAACAAAAATCAACAATATCTTTTAAGAAGAAAAAAGAATCAAAGGGTAGGAATACAAGACGTATTTGAGAAAATGAAAAAGATCTACATACTATATATTTAAATCCATTTCGATACGCTGGAGTTAATCTAACTGGCATACGTTTAATTAAAACTAATGAATTATATGTAATTCAAGAAATGATAAATAATAATCAAATTTAAGTATAGAAGATCCAAATGAAATGCGTACGGAGCAAACTTTAATGTACGATGTTGTTTAATTATTTACTGAAGGATTTCAACGTTTAAAATATGCAACAAGTGGTGATTTGGGAAAAACATTTTGTAATAGTACTAAGAGTTGGAAATATGGAATAAGTTTGAATAATTTTATAAAATCGTCTTGTGTGGATTGAAACTTAATATCTTGACCTTATAGTGAAATAATGAAACTTAATATCTTGACCTTATAGTATAATTATGAACTTAATATCTTGACCTTATAGTAAAATAATGAAACTTAATATCTTGACCTTATAGTAAAATAACGAAACTCAGATAATAGTGTAGAAAAAAAGGCTTTGTTAACCTTTTCTAGAATATGTTCGCAGACGACTTATGATGTCTAATAGATTTAGACTATTCGTCATAATATTCTTAGTTAACGACTGTTATCATAAAAATTTAACTATCATCGACGTCATCTCTTTGTTAAGGTATTTATAAGGCATAACAATAGCCAACGAATGTCTTCTAAATTTTTATAACAAGATATTCTGAGTCTATTCATTCGATACTCCCGATAATATAAATATTAGGTTGCTGCAGATAAAGTGGCCGATTTAGTAATAAATTTTTAAACAGCTGTAACTTTTTATAAAGACAATTTATTTAATCAAAATAGGTACCAATAGATGCAACACACTTTTCCCAACGAGATACTAGTACATTTATTCCAGTTTTGTAGAAGTCCGAGTTTCTGGTTCGAAGAAACTCCTCGAAGGCATTTTTGACAGCAGCTTCATTATTGAATCTTTTTCTTGTCAAAAAGTGATCCAAATGTTTAAAGAAATGGTAATCTGTTGGTGAGAGGTCTGGTGAATATGGAGGGTGAGAAAGAGTCTCATAGCACAACTCGTTTAATTTTTGGACCATTGTTCTCGATACATGAGGTCGTGCGTTATCATGAAGCAGTATCACTCCATCCCTGTTGACAAGCCTAGGTCATTGGACTATCAATTTCTGATGCATTTCATCCAGTTGCGCACAGTATTTCTCAGCATTGATGGTTTCGCCAGGTTGCAGAAACGAATAATAGATAACTCCAGCTACAGACCACCAAACAGTTACCATTATTTTCTTTGGATGAAGGCTTGGTTTCGGCATGTGTCTTAGCGCTTCATCGACATCTAGCCATTGGGCCGATCGGCGACGATTATCGTATAAAATCCACTTTTCATCGCAGGTCACAATTCGGGGCAAGAACGGTTCCTTTTTGTTGCGGGAGAGAAGAGAACTTGAAATCTCCATTCGACACGTCATGTTTTGCTCGGTAAGATCATGCAGAACCCATTTGTCAAGCTTTTTCACTTTTCCAAGTTGTTGCAAGTGGCGGCAATCTATCGAATTGTGAACGCCTAATTTCTCGGCAAGATCCCTTATGGTTTGGCGGGGGTCAGACTCCACTAATGCACGCAGCTCGTCGTTGTCGATCGATGGTCCTGGGTGTCCACGTGGCTCATTTTCAAGGTCCATATCTCCGGATCGAAATTTTTCGAACCACCGCCGAGTGGTTCGTTCGCTAAGTGTATCAGGCCCAAAAGCGCTGTTGATATTTCTTGTTGCTTCAGTTGCGTTGTGCTCTAATTTAAATTCGTATAGTAAAAGTAGCCGTTTTTGATTCACTTCCATGTTCACTTCCTCTTTTTGTTTTTACGATCACTATGAAGTGCAAAACAGAAATGACTCCATAAACCAAGGTAGCAGTATTTATACTTCAATATGTCATATCATTTGCGCCGCCTTGTGCCAACATAACACACTAAAATTGCAGCCAACTTTATGTCATTGCTAAATCGTCCATTTCATCTGCAGCAACCTAATAGTAGTATGATAGTTCTACACTCCATGTCTTTCTACTAGGTTGAATTACAAGGACTAACCGGATTAGTTGTATTCGATAATAGAGGTTTCCAAAGTAATTTCGAAATTAAAGTTTATCAACTTACGTATGATGATATAAAAGTAATAAGAAAGTGGAACTCAACAAAGAGCATATACTATTTTACACATGTTTCTGCTACTTTACCACATGAAGAATTAAGTCTTCGAAATAGAACATTTAGAGTGCTAATTGCTTTAAATCATTTTCAAACATATAAAAGGATCTAGAAAAAAAAATTTATTAATCAATTGCTCATATGATATTTTAGAAAATCTTTTGAATCAAGCCTTACAAGTTGAAATAATATCAGAACAATTCAATATTTCTATTACTTCATTGGCACTAAAAAGAAAGATACGAAATTTGGATAAGAAATAAAATCGAATGTAGAAGAAGCTGAAAAAGAAAAGAAAAACATTCAATCATCCCTGGCTTAACGGGTTACCCCCACTTGCGACTTTGAAAAAATTGATTTTTTGTTAATTGCATTTTTTTAAAGTATAAGTATCTGAGAATATGACCTGGAAATTTCAAGTCGATCCGAACAAAATTGACTGAGATATGAGCGTTGTAAGAGAAGAATCCGTTGTGTAAACAACCGACAATTAAAACTTTAAACACGTTTTTCTCGAAATAGCATTTCTGAAGTCGGTGACCAAGATTACTCAAACCCTAATAAACCGATTTTCTTAAAATTTTGCAGGCTTATTTAATACATAAAAATGTAGTCTTTAATCGTTCGATTTTTTGTTAAAATCGAATCATTAACTTTGACTGTCCGCCATTTTGTAAGAAATGAATATTTTACTAAATCCTTTGATTAAAGACTAGTTTATACTTATATTTAACTAAATCTATCCACATTTTTTGTTTCAAATGATCCACTTTGCCGCAATGTTGGTCACTGCAAACCGTATAAATAAAAACACTATTTCATTGGCGGCCATTTGCCAATTAACAATGTAATATTTTGCAATAAAAAAATTACTGAAAGTTCTTTAAGATGTATTCTTTAAGATGATATAATAATCGTTTAAAAAGTTATGTAGTTTTCTTTAAAAAAATTCATGAAAAAGGCTTTTTTGTTGAGCTATAACTGGGGGTAACCCCTTAAGTATACAAGATAAAGAAACAATGGAGATTTGGTTGGAAAGAAAACTCAATGTCAAAGTTCAAATTAGAAAGACTTAGAAACGTAATAAAATAAAGAAAACTATAGGAATATTTAATCAAAAAATATAAATAACGATAAACAATAAAAAATTTAAAGGAAAACAAGTATTAATAATAAATGATACAACATGGATAGAAAGACAAAACAGAAAAAAAAATATAATGAGAAAAGATAAATAGTTAGGAGAGAATAACATAAAATTCAAAATAGGCCATAAAAAGATAGTAAAGAAAAGGAAAAATTACTTCTAAAATGAAACAACGAAAGATGATTTCATAAAGAGACGCAATGGGATAGAGACTCAAAGCAAAGTAATTAATAACAAGAATTTAAGAAAATAAAAATAGTGTACTGGAATGCTACAGGCCTACACAATTTAGAGGAAAATAATTAGAATAAATTGAAAGAAAATAGAATCATTAACGTAACTGAAAACATAGGATTAACGAAAGAAGTAAAAGAATTTGAGGTTTTAGAAAAAAAGTAAAAAAAAAGTTAGAAGCGAGAAGTAGAACCTTGTTTATTAAATACATACTAAAGCGATTGATGAAGGATATACGAAAGGCAAGCGGAGTAGTAAAATTTCCAATACGGATTTAACATTTACGAGCAGAAGCAGTCGCAAAAATTGCACAAGTAGACGCAGTATACAACAACGGAAGGCTATTAATTGTAATGCATCTTCTTTTAGTAGAACAATTACCCTACAACCTCTACAGACTACATCATTTAGCTGTACCGCAAACTATTAATAATTATTCAATGGGAACAGGTTACATAAAGCCAAGTCACGAATATCTAATCATTAGAGTTGATCAAAGGCAGTACATAAAAATAAACCACAAAGACTTACAGGACTGCCGTCGCACCCAACGTATGTTTGAAAAACGAACCTTTGACCGAAACCACTCATCAAGAAAATTGTGAAGAATCAATGTTGTTGAGACCCAAGGTGCAAGCATTGAAAACCTGTAATACAGTCTGTCAAGTAAGAGCGTGGTCGTGTTAATTTATCAAAAAATTTATTTGATGAAATTTTCATATTCATATATACATTGTACACATTACAAACAATGATGCAATTCGGTCAATAATGTGTCCAGTCACCACCGGCGTCGATAATTGCCTGGCATCTCCAAAGCATGCTTTCTACTAATTTGACGGCGTATTCTAGTGGCAAGGATCTCCAGATCCGACGAATTTCGTAAGACAACTGCTTCAAAGTGTATGTGCGACTTCCACGAAGCTTCCGTTTAATATATGCCCACACATTTTCAATAGGGTTTGCATCGGGCGACTGCGACGGCCAATCCAATGTAACGATGCCAGATTGAGTCTTCCACTGAGTACAGAGCTTGCTGCGGTGTTTAGGATCGTTGTCCTCCTGCAGAATCCAATCTTCATTTTTTGTGATGAACCATCGTTTAGCAGATGGCAGTAAAGCCTTTTTGTAGATTTTTATCATTTTCTCGGCATTGAGGTTGTCAGTAAAGAGGTGCAAAGTGCCGAATCCCTGCTTTGAGAAGCAGCCCCAAAGATGCACCTTTATTCCATGTTTTACGGTCCGCTGAACAAGCCTTTTGTTGGAAGTTGACCAGGCTCGCGTAAGGACAGAACGTGCTCATATAGAACATTCATCAGTAAAAATGACATTTCCAAAATCTCTATCAATATTCTCATGCGCCCAAGCGAGTCGCTTTGTCACATGTTTTTCAGTCAACAGAGGCTTCTTCATTGTGTTGCGCCATTTCAGATGATGAGTTCGAAGATGGGTTCGGATAGTTTCGTAGGATATATCTAAACCTGTTGCCATTAATTTTGCTTGTCCTTGCCGCAGTGTTAAAGCAGAATTCCGCGAAAACAGATTCACTATTCTTTTTTCATCTTTTTTGTTCACTTTTCCTATCGAGCCACGTTCTGGTAAATCATCGACATTTTCAGCCACTTCATATCGCTGTATCCACTTCTGTACAAATGCCTTCGACTTTTTCATATATTTAGCAGCCGCTGATTGCGACATTTTTGGACCTTTCGGGTGGATGCAAAGGAACACAGCCTCGTAGCGCGACGCGTACTTAGCACTCATGGCGTTTAACGTGATTCTCTTTCAAAAGATCAACGACAACTAAATCTTTGTTGACAATGCATCAAGGACAAAGCTTTCTTCTATTGGCTCGCGAAGGAATTAGAGCAAAATCTTTTATTACCTGTCGGTAAAGTCGACCACGCTCTTACTTGACAGACTGTATAACCATAACCCCCACCCATATTACTCAATGAAGTCACCTGAATGCCGACGGATCCTGGCCCTATTTCCTAGGACAAAGAAAATCTTGCGTGTAATCTACCTTGGATAACCTGACCAACATATACATCTCCATGCTGCGAGAATTTTAAGAATGGCATCCGGCTATATAGGCAAGAACGATGAATATTTTTTCATAAATAAGGAAAATTCACGCAACAACCTGCAATATATATACAAAACAGATATTACACAAACGTTTACACGCAACTAGTCGAAGCTAGCAGAGACAAAACTGAATGTTATTTAATCAATCGGATACCCCAAGGATTTGGAGTTAGAAATTTGTATAATTTAGTTAAACTTAAAAAAATCTAGGTTAGAAATTGAAACTTGAACTTAGGAAAAATTTTCAGAAAACTGAACTTGGAAAATTGTCGAAAATCGAATTTCAAAATAGAAAAATTTAGACTTATAAAATTTCAACTAGGAAAAGAAAATCAAAAAAATTTTGTTTTGAAAGTGCCTTTATTCTTGAATTTAGTAAAAGCCTCGATCAAGTGCACATAGGCTGCTCGGAATGAGAAAAGCGAGTGTCGTGAGTCGAAGTTCGTGTTAACTGCTGTCGACTTACAGAAAATTGCCTTTTTATACAAAAATCGGCCCATAAGGCCGGTTAGTAAGACGCAGATAGTAGATAAAAGTACGGAGGGACTAGAAAACGTCAAATGAAAAGTCTAAAAAAAAGGTTTTTCTCCCTACTTCTAACCCTGAACTTAAAATTCTAGTATTGCGCAACGCGAGTGGAAAGAAAGTCACACCCTCGCATCATATGTACAATAAGTACAAGAAAGAAAGCAAGATATAGGATAGTGAGAAATAAGAATACTCACAAGGAAACCACCTCAACTCGACCTCACCGATTTGGATGATTTTCGGATATGTTGTAGTACTAAAAAAAATATTAGACACGTTTTCTTTTTATTGGCGGACAAACACTTTAAACGGTGAAATCCACCTCCAGAGTCACCTCCCAAAATCCATTTTTTTGATATTTGCCAGCATCTCATAAATATTTTTGAAAAAAACAAATTGCAAAATTTTAGTATTTAAAAACCTCAACTATTGGCAGTATTTATAACCAAAGGCGTTGCAACCCCTATGAAAAAAAAAAATAAAAAACCACATTTTTTAATAGTATTTTTTTTGAAAATATCACGTAATGTATATGTAATATTAAAGTTGACGCGTTTCGGCTTTTTTTTTTAAAAACACCCCTAACTATCCTTGACCACCCTTAACAGTAATAGGCCACATATAAGTGGTGGATTTTTTTTCTTTATTATTATTCAGCCGATGCGTAAAATAAACTAAATTTACAATATTTAAATCATATTCAATTATTTTTTCTTCTATTTTTTTCTGTTTCTAAAATTCAGGATTGAGGTCTGTGGGCTTGGAGTGCGAGGGCTTCCGATGTATGAGTTTGAGGTTTATAGGCTAAAAATTAAAGGTTCAAGGTTGATGGGCTTGAGATGTATCAGTATAAGGTATGTTGGCTTACGGAGTGTAAGCTAGCGATGTGTGGACTTGAAGTTTCGTGACGTTTTATGCCCGAACGTGCACAAAAACATTGCGGGTGTTAGTGCTTGGGTGACCGATGGAGGCGTATGATCGCTCGGAGGCGTGCATATCACGTGGTGAGCGACCATAACCTCAACGATATATACCTCGTCGCTATGGATAGGGGTGCTGGTAATGCACTTTAAGCGCATCACAATTTTTCTTCGCATCGTGTAAGTTACCTCTCCCTTGCTGTAATACATCACTATTCTCTATCTCTCTCTTCGCCTCTCTCTCTCTCCATCATTTAGTTGCTATGCAACTAAGTCGCGTTCATGTTCGCGTTGCCAAAAAAAAAAATTTAATCTAAATTAATATTATTTCGGCGCTGGTCCGTGTCGCGTTTACATTTATTAATTTATTTACGGGTTCAATTAAATATATGTATATATTAGGTGTAGTAAAAAGAAATCCATTATTTTTGCATTAAATTGAAGGTTGTATTTAGCATAGATAAAATGATACGATTTAGGTCAAATATGCACCGTTTTGTTCGATAACTTGTTGCCATTTTGGAGGTAATTTTATAATGCCTCTCTCGTAGAGACCCTTGTCCCTATTGTTAAAAAACTGGAAGAGTCGATTTTCACAATCTTCTCTTGAAGCGAATTTTTCACCTGCAAAATCATTCGTCATAGACAGGAACAGGTGGTAATCACTTGGTGCCAGGTCCGGACTATAAGGTGGATGCATAAGAACTTCTCAACCAAGCTCCCGGAGCTTTTGGCGAGTCACTATCGATGCATGCGGCCTGGCGTTGTCCTGATGGAACACAATTCCTCTCCTATTGGCCAAAGCTGACCGCTTCTGGGCGATTGCTTCTTTCAGACGGTCCAATTGTTGACAGTACAGGTCCGAATTAAAAGTTCGGCCGTAGGGGAGCAGCTCATAGTAGATGATTCCCTGCTAGTCCCACCAAACACACAGCAAAACCTTCCTGACTGTCAATCCTGGCTTGGCCACCGTTTGCGCCGGCTCACCGCGATTTGACCACGACCGTTGTCGCTTGACGTTGTCGTAAGTGACCCACTTTTCATCACCAGTAACCATCCGCTTTAGAAATGGATCGATATTGTTGCGATTCAGCAGCGATTCGCAGATGCAAATTCGGTTCATAAGGTTTCTTTGCGATAACTCGTGTGGCACCCATACATCGAACTTCTTTTTGTATCCAGCCTCATTTAAGTGGTTCCAAACAGATTTGGTGCAATGTTTAGCTCCTGGGCAATCGAAACAGCGCTTACGTGACGGTCGGACTCGACGATTTCCATTATTTTATCGACATTTTCGACAATTGGCCTTCCAGAGCGTGGTGCATCTTTGACCTCAAAATTACCGGAACGGAATCGACGAAACCAAAATTGCGCATGATTTGCTGTTACAGTATCAGGACCATAAACACTATTAACATTTTTAGCTGCTTGGCTCGCGTTTTCGCCTTTATTGAACAAAAACTGTAAAATATGGCGTATTTTCTCTTTGTTGGTGTCCATCTTTGACGCGTGCTAAAAAAATACTGAGTCAAGCAATCACAAAACTGTATCAGAAGCTTTTTTAGTACGAAATCTTATCTTTCTAACGCCATCTAGTGTAACCCGATCGCACTTTTACAACGGGAGATACAGACTACTAAAGCCATCTATTGGCAAAATAATGGATTACTCTTTACTGCACCTAATATATATATTAGGTGTAGTAAAAAGTAATCCATTATTTTGCCAATAGATGAATACTACACCTAATATATATATTAATATATATATATATATATATATATACAAATGTTTGTGCGCGAGAATCGCGTCACAGTTTATAGGATTAAAAGTGCTAACTTGAGATTTGTGAGCTTAGGATTTAGCGGGCGGTATTATTTTTATTGTAAGCTATAAATTTTTTTATTATTACTTAACATATGATTATATTCTTTTTCATATTTATTAATACATGATAAGATATTATTCAACAAATATTTTACAAATATGTCATTACTCAAAAAAATGTTGGAAACATAGTGATTTCTTGCACCAACCACATCGGACTATAGCAACATTGTTACAGCTTTCTACTTCACATTTTGTATTGCAGGATTCACCAAAACTTAAATCTACATAATTATCAGTTTTACTTGGTTTTTCATTAATATAGCCGCTTTTATACCAAGAATAATTAAAAATATTTGTATATCTCGGTGAAGAGAGCTGATTATGAATCAGAGATTGCAATTTTATAATGCTATTTGTTAAATGTAGACTTACATCATAGTCCATCAATACTACTTAATCTGAAAAATTTCGAACAAAGTTTCTCCAGATACGAAATCGATAGGTATGAAGAGGTTGGATCTTTTCTGTCGTTTCTGTGGAAATTTTTTTTAAATTAACGTTTTTATTTTTCGGCATCGTTTCCCCTATAGCTTTGTCACAATGCTCGCTCCAAGAATCAAGTAATAGTCCAGATGTAGGACCAACATTCGGATAAAATACTTCTTTTAACCTAATTTTAAAATTTTCCAAAAAAAAGATTAAAAATTATTATGATCAAAAAATTTTCTTGATCTTTATATTATAATATGCTTATGTGTACTCACCTGTAGTTAATTTTCCTGATTTTGATGCTTCTACATAGACATTTGTTGGTGTAAATAAGGTAGATCTTACTGCGGGACCAAATCGACCAGTCTTTTCTTGTAATAGTAAAAATAATGGTGATAAAAGTTTGCCTGTAGCCGATATTGTCGGCTAAATGGTGTAACTGTGGGTCGTTGAAGCGATGGATTGAACCAAGCATTGCGCCTGTTTTTCTCCTTCAACGGCTAATGTTCGACCATAGTGCATTTCTAATTAAAAACCACTCTGATCTGAATTATACAAATTTTCAATCTCAATTAATGGTATGCATGGTTTAACATCAGCTACAAAAGCATTAGCTTTAGTTTGAAGTTCAGCGCTACTTACTAATGTTTTTTTAGTGATAAATTTATTAACTTAACTATATACTATTCGATGAGCTTTTTTAAATTTTAGCAACCAATTTGGAGAGGCCTTAAATCTAATATCTTTATGGCCAATCATTTTTTAAGCGTGTAACGCCCATTTATGTATATCGCAATCATGCACTATTGTACGATCTTCTATAGCAGC
This sequence comes from Chalcis sispes, assembly GCA_949987625.1. Lineage (NCBI taxonomy): Eukaryota > Metazoa > Arthropoda > Insecta > Hymenoptera > Chalcididae > Chalcis > Chalcis sispes. The sequence goes on from OX465098.1 coordinate 41,960,876, forward strand.
TTTAAAATTATCAAAAGCGTATTGGCGATTTTGCGCAATTCTTTCTTCGTAAGTCTCACCTTTAATCATTGTTCTCACCCAACGTTTGAGTTGACTTATACAGGGTGGGCCATTTTATGTGACCCACCTAAATTTCTCCTTTGGTAAGCCAGATACAGAAAAATGTTTCAGACAAAAATTGTATAGTTTCGAGGGGGGCATATGATGATACCATTGGTTTGAACTTGAAGAGTAATTTAAAGATCAGATGAAGGTTACCTTAAATTTCTTAAATAAACCTACTATTTCTTGTTAAATATTCTTGTAGGTTATCTTGAGAGCTTTCCAAAACACTACGATAAAATATTTTTTCATTGAGTAATTTTCGAATTATGAGGCTCCAAAGCAGTACTTTGCAGTACTTTGACATACACAGTATGTCGGAAAAGTTCCCGAACTTTTGAAATAAAAAATCGAAAATGACATCTAAAAAAATTTATTTCAGTTAACTTTAAACATAGTTCCCTTCCCTAGATATGCACTCATTTGAGCGCTCCATGAGTTATTCGAAGGCTCTCTGGTACTCCTCTGAAGTTATCGCTGTGAGACGCTCGGTGCAAGCCGCTTGAATGCTCGGTACATCTTCAAAAAATCGTCCTTTCAAGGCCATTTTTAGCTTGGGAAATAGAAAAAAGTCGGCTGGAGCCAGATCTGGCGAGAACGGGGCGTGATTGATGCGTGGGATCTGATTTTCGGCGAGATAACGCTTTAAAATGTTCGAAGAATGAGCAGGCGCATTGTCATCCAGCAAACTCCACGACCCCGGTTCCTTGTACTCGGGCCTGATGCGATTAATCCGGCGCTTCAGACGTTTTAACACCTCTACGTAATACGCAGCATTCACGGTAGTGTTTGGGGACACAAATTCTTTGTGTATCAGGCCTTTGTAGTCGAAGTAAGCGATGAGCATCGTCTTTACCCGTGATTTTTGTTGGCGCACTTTTTGAGGCTTCGCATGGCCCGGACTGAGCCAAGCGGATGACTGGCGCTTCGTGGAAGGATCGTATTGAAAGCACCAAGTCTCGTCTTCAGTCACAATTGAGGTTAGAAAGCCCGGAGTGGTGTCGCAAGTCTCGATAAAATCTTGACAACATTGGATGCGAGTTTCTTTTTGCTCTGGTGTGAAAAAGTGCGAAAGAAATCGAGAGCAGGCCTTCCTGCGGTTCATTTCTTCTTTCAAAATCAACGTGACGCTATCCTTGCTTATGTTCAGTTCGTCTGCCAAAATTCTGAGAGACATGTGGCAATGCTGCTTCAGTAGCGCGTGCACGCGAGCCTCGTTTTCGTCGGTAACAGCTGTTGACGGCCGGCCGCTTCTCTCGTCATCTTTTAACGACTCTCTACCCTTCTTGAACCGACTGAACCACGTGTAAAAAGTTGTAAGCGACACTACACCTTCACCGTAAGCCGAATCGATCATTTTTTCGTTTCCGCGAAAGTTTTTTTAAGTTTATAGCAGAATTTAATTGCGCCACGATGTTTAAATTTCTCATCCATCGTAGAGCTTGCACCGGGGTACTAGACACACGTTCACTCAAGCACGTCTATCTAGGCAACTCATGAACGGATACTGGTAAAAAAATTCTCAGACACATCAGAGGGATAAAGCAACATAGTACCAGTGTCGTCCAAGAGGTGGCGCCACTCGTACAAGCGCTACAAAATAAGTTCGGTAACTTTTCCGACATACTGTGTAAAATACAAAATATCTTGTACAATATCATGTTATGGGTTAAGTTGATCCGTAGGTATTATTCGAAAGTCAAAGTAACTTTTCACCCAAATCTCTGTAGTTATGCATGTCATGCATTAGAAATACGAATTACCTTACGTTTAATGCAATCCAGGAACAATGACGTGGACGAAGTAAAATTCTGTTTCCTTTGGGCTACTTGATTAACGTAAGTCCCCTTGCCTCTCACTATTATAACAATTATAATTATTAACCACGAAGCAAATGTTCGGAATTGCCTCCTTTGGCTTCAAGGCATAAATTTAATGAAATTGTTGATATTATAACGGTTTTAGGGGAATGTCATAACAATTTTCGTACAGCGGCAAGAAAGTTTCTTTCCAATTAGGAAACACCCAAATCATAGGACAATATGTATAGTAACTGAAAGAGCTCGCGGTAGACATCTCTTTCACCAACGCAGGTGCCACGAATATGACGAAAATGATGCTCGCGCTGTGACTATCCTAGCAGTTATTTATCTTGACCCTTATATTAGCAGTCGCTAAAATGAAAGAGAAATTAGTATACCACAAAGAACGCTTTTGAGAATTCCAAATGTTCTTAGATATTATGCCTACCACGTAACTTTGGTTCAAGAGTTAAGGCCACATCATATTCAAATGCGTATTGAATTTTGCCAATGGGCTTCAAGAATGATAGCAAATGATCCTAATTTTTGTAGATTTGTACTTTTTTCTGATGAGGCTAAATTTTGTAGTAATGGACAACTTAATAGGCACAATTCTCATTATTGATCAAATCAAAATCTCCACTGGCACATACCTGTAGACCATCAAAATCGATAGAGCCTTATGGTATGCTGTGGCATAGTAAATGGTTGTTTCATTGGTCTTTATTTTTTTGAGAGAAATATTGATAGAGATAGCCATTTGAAGATGCTAAGAGATCGGATGCTAGAATTGTTAGATGTTCCTTTAGCTACAAGACAAAAAATGTAGCTCCAGCAAGATGGTGCAGCACCACATTTTGCACGAATAGTACGTGACTTCTTAAATTATTACTACAATGAGAAGTGGATCAGACGAGGAGATCCTGTTAACTGGCCTCCTTGCTCACCAGATCTCACATCTCCAGATTTTCATTTATGGGGCTACTTAAAAAATGTTGTTGTTGCAGAACAGTCAACAACTAAAGCAAATATGAAATACCGTATTTGTCGAGCTTACGCAGCGATTCCAAGAGAAACTTTACTAAGAACAGTACATTTTCAGAGGCGATTACACTTATACCTTGAAGCCAATGGAGGTAACTTGGAACATTTGCTTCGTGGTTAATAATTATAATTGTTATAATAGTGCGAGGCAAGGGGATTCACGGTAAACGAGCACTCCAAACGTGAGAGGCAAGGGGACTTACGGTAAACAAGCACCCCAAATGTGAGAGACAAGAGGACTCACGGTAAAAAAGCACCCCAAATGTGAGAGGCAAGGGGACTCACGGTAAACAAGCACCTCAAAGGAAACAGAACTTTCACGTCGTTGTTTCTGGGTAATGCTTAAAGTAAGATGAACGCATTTAAACAAACAGTACGGCAAAGTACTGCTTTAGAGCCTCATAATTCGAATATTACTTAATAAAAAATATTTCACTATAATGTTTTTGCAGTTCTCGAGATAAACTACAAGAATATGCAACAAGAAATAGTAGGTTCCATTAAAGAAATTCAAGGTAACCTTCATGTGACCTTCAAATTGCTCTTTAAGGTCAAACCAATGGTACCATCTTATGTCCCCCTCGAAACTATACAACTTTTGTCTGAAACATTTTTCTGTGTCTGGCTTACCAACGGAGAAATTTGGGTGGGTCACTTAAAATGGTTCACACTGTAGATGAAACTTTTTTGAACTTACTTTGCACTGTCACAATTTTTTAATTTTTTGTCTTTCTGCTTCTTCAGTATTCTACGGCTTTTTGCTTATAATCAAATGTGATTTTTTTGTCATTACGTGTACGCTGATTTGTTGGAGCAAATTCAGGATCAGGAAAGTGATGTTGTACTTCGTCTTCAACAATTTAAGCATCAGTATCTTTATAATCTTCATGAAAAAGTAACGTCTCTTCAACAATCATATCAACTTCATTAAATTCGTATGTGGCATCTATTAATATTTCTTTTATCTTTTCTGATAAACTTATTTCTTTGATATTAGTCTCACTACTTGGCAATTTTAAGGTTTCAAAGTATACTTATAATAAATCCAATACATTTAAAGGATTAATGTGCATGTTCAAATCTAAAATAAAAGCATTACATTGAAATCCTTTCTTCCAAAAACATAGTTTTACAAAAAGTAAGAAATTCATAACGAATTATTATCTATCACAACAAAATTTTAAGATTAATATAAAATTCAGGATACAAAATAAACAACAAGATTGATACGAACTAACACCTGAGTTTTATATTAGTTTAAGTCAGTAAAAAAGTTATAACAATAGTAATCAAATAATACATAAATGCTTGATATATATACTTACATAGTTAATGAAAAACTTTTTTATTCTTAAAATAATTTGTCGAGCTTCACTGATTCACAGATGAATAATAATGTATTCTTGAAAATTCAGTAATACAAGCAACAAAGAATTATTAAAATTCGATTCAATACATAACAAAAAAAAAGCCTTGTATCTCTTTAACTGTTGTTATTAATGTAGTAGATTGTAAATACGTAAAATTGTTTTTCGCAATCCATATCTACAAAGTTTAATTAAAGCAGCGCGTGACTGCGACTAGATAAGATGAGGATGGAAAAATAACATATACACAGTATGTCGGAGAAGTTCCCGAACTTATTTTGTAGCTCTTGTACGAGTGGCGCCACCTCTTGGACGACACCGGTACTATGTTGAGGGCCACCAATCTGTTCAGTACGGGTTGCCTAAAACCTTCAGATTGGGGATGTATATACCTATTTAGTCCATTTACTCTAAATGGAGGGTTGTTTGTTGGTCACTATGCAGTTGAGCCAGAAAGGGGCGCTAGCCGGGACTTACCTGCCCTATATTCATGCCGGTCCCGTTTGTAGGGAGTCCCATTCATACAAGCCCTTCCATGCAGCTTCGCCCTACTTTAATCCCTCTGCACAGGTTAAGTCTCCCCACCCATCCACCCGAGCGCATCACCGACGTGAGTTCTCGCGTAGCACTCGACAAAGTCCTACAGCCCCTAGGGAAGGTACATTTGTTATAGATAAATAGAATATTGTGTTGTTAAAAATTTGTAAGACTTATGCTTTAATATATATATATATATAACCATACATAATTTTAAGCATGCTTATGCAAGTTTCAACTTTGTCTTAAAATAGTTTTGATATTTTTAGGTAGATGCTCAGGCAAACCGAACTTGTTTGAAGAGATTGCTTGATCCAGAAAATGAAGGTTTGTTGAATTTTCTCAATATAATCTTTAAATTATTATAAATATAATTAGACTTTCAAAATAGTTGACAATTATTATAAATAAAAATTTTATTCTTAAAAATATTAAAAATTATAGAAAACAATTTGATATTAGAAATACTAGGTTGTTTAAAAAGTTTTGAAAGCGACATCTATAGAGCAGTAGAAGAACCAAAATTTTTACGCCATTTTAATATTTTATCTTTCATATAAACATACCCAAAGTTTCATTCCACTCTGTCAATTCATTGTTTGTTTACAAGCCATTTGAAGTTGACGTGTCAGTGTACTTTTTTTACAATGGAAAAAACCGAATATCGTGCAGTGATAAAATTCTTTGTTTTGGAAGGTTTATCAGCTACGAACATTCATACAAAAATGGTGAAAGTGTTAAAGGAATCTGCTTCTTTATTTCCAACTGTACATCGATGGGTTTTAGAGTTTAGACGTGGTCGAAAAAGCGTTAAAGACGATCCACGCTCAGGACGTCCAAAAAGTGCATCAACACCAGCATTCATAGCAAAAGTACAGGATGTGGTTTTGGAAAATCGTCGATTGACCAAGAGAGATTTAGCAGAGGCCCCAGACATCTCATTGTGCAGTGTGAGTCATATTTTAAATGAAGTTTTGGGTTTCAGAAAGCTCTGTGCACAATGTGTGCCGCATTCGCTCACAATGGAACAAAAACACGTTTGAATGCGACTTTCTGAGCAACATTTAGAGCGTTTTCGAAAGGATAAAAAGGATTTTTTGCGTCGATTCATCACTATGAATGAGACTTGAGTCTACCATCATGACCCTGAATCAAAACAAGAAGCTAAAGAGTGGTGTCAACCAGGCACTTCGGCACCGAAGCGAGTTCGTGTCCAGAAATCGGCGAAGAAGGTGTTAGCGTCAGTTTTTTGGGATGCAAAAGGGATTTTGTTGGTGGATTATCTCCAAACTGGCAAAACAAAAAATTCTGAATATTATTTTAACCTTTTGGACCAATTGGATAAAAAAATTAGTGAAAGAAGACCCGGTTTGCACAAGAAAAAAATCATTTTTCATCAAGACAATGCATCCGCTCACACAGCTCGAAAAACCATCACTAAAATAACCGAATTAAAGTACGAATTGTTGCAGCATCCACCTTATTCGCCTGATTTAGCTCTCTCTGACTTCTGGCTGTTTCCATACCTCAAGAAATTATTAAGGGTCATGATGGTAGACCTAAGTCTCATTCATAGTGATAAATCGACGCAAAAAATCCTTTTTATCCTTTCGAAAACGCTCTAAATGTTGCTCAGAAAGTCGCATTCAAACGTGTTTTTGTTCCATTGTGAGCGAATGCGGCACACATTGTGCACAGAGCTTTCTGAAACCCAAAACTTCATTTAAAATATGACTTACACTGCACAATGAGATGTCTAGGGCCTCTGCTTAATCTCTCTTGGTCAATCGACGATTTTCCAAAACCACATCCTGTACTTTTGCTATGAATGCTGGTGTTGATGCACTTTTTGGACGTCCTGAGCGTGGATCGTCTTTAACGCTTTTTCGACCACGTCTAAACTCTAAAACCCATCGATGTACAGTTGGAAATAAAGAAGCAGATTCCTTTAACACTTTCACCATTTTTGTATGAATGTTCGTAGCTGATAAACCTTCCAAAACAAAGAATTTTATCACTGCACGATATTCGGTTTTTTCCATTGTAAAAAAAGTACACTGACACGTCAACTTCAAATGGCTTGTAAACAAACAATGAATTGACAGAGTGGAATGAAACTTTGGGTATGTTTATATGAAAGATAAAATATTAAAATGGCGTAAAAATTTTGGTTCTTCTACTGCTCTATAGATGTCGCTTTCAAAACTTTTTGAACAACCTAGTATACTAAGTTTTTCTTCGCGGCGCGTTTTATTTTAAATACGTAGGGTAGGGTTTTATTACTCTCCCTTATCTTATCTAGAATTTTCGTAAACGCTCATTTACAATTTAAGGATGGTTAAATCCTTAGAGTTAGTAATGCATGCCATAAAGAGGTAATAGCGGATGTTCGAAAGCGTTACCAGCTGCTCGGGAGGTCGACTTTAGCACAGTCTCACCTTTCCGACGCCACACACTCTTTCGAACGGAGGAATATTAGATAATTAAAGGCGCTACCAGCTGCTCGGGAGGTCGACTTTAGCACAGTCTCACCTTTCTGACGCCACACACTCTTTCGAACGGAGGAATATTGGATAATCAAAGGCATTACCAGCTGCTTGGGAGGTCGACTTTAGCACAGTCTCACCTTTCCGACGCCACACACTCTTTCGAACGGAGGAATATTGGATAATTAAAGGCGTTACCAGCTGCTCGGGAGGTCGACTTTAGCACAGTCTCACCTTTCCGACGCCGCACACTCTTTCGATGAAGGAAATATTGGGAGATGGCGATGTAGGTAGGTTTAGACGTTAATTAGATGAGAGGTATGAGAAATAAAAAGATAATTTTTTTAAATCTTACGTTTATTTAGATCTCTCAAATAATAATTTTAATCAAATTGGTTATACAAGTTTGAGTCGCAAGGTTTGAATATTATAAAAGTTTGAATATAGAAAAATTTTGTACGTAATATAGCAAGAGTTTGAATATAGTAGGATTTAGACGTAATATAGCAAGAGTTCAAATATAGAAAAATTAGAACTGGGCTTCGAGGCCGCTCTGAGTCTAGCTCTTGGAGTTTTCCTCAAGAAAAGCCGTCGGATGCATCGGTGCACCAGCTTTTATACCCGCTGGACCGCGAGTTTTTTGGCAGCTGGAAAAGCGGCGAGAATAGTTTAGGCCAATAAGGGCATTTCCTCGGCCCTACCCTTGACCTTTGTAGCGTTTTGTAAGACATAGAAGGGTTACAGTGGCAGGAAGAAGTCACGCCTTCGCCTACGCATTTTATGTGAAAGAGAGAGTAAGTGCATCGTGCGAGGGAGAGCGTATATGGTGTGAGAGAGAGAGAGAGAGAAGAGAGGCAGCAGCATCTGCCCGTCTCTCTCGTTCTCGTTGGTAAACTATCAGCTTTCTTTCTATTTCAAATTGACAATATTAATTTATTAAATATATAAAACTTATAATAATAAAACTTATATTATTATATTTATATATAATACAATTAATAATATAAAATACAATCATGCGATTATTTATATAATAAACAATCAAATTTATTAACAAAGATTTTTTATATAATATTAATTTTGCTGCTTTTTGGCTTAAATTACAAGAAGTAAAACAAAAAATAAAATACGAAAACGAGATTCAAATGCAAAATAAAAAAGACGCATAATCATTTTACTACGAATCTTTGAGAGCAATAAAATAAGTAGCGTGTAGGGATATTGTTAGATTTAGAATTTTGTTGATATATTATTGTTAATTACGGGTGGCTCAAGCAATTACGTTTATTGTGTAACAAAAAAAATTTTTACGCTTATTACGGTTATATTTTTAAACTGCTCGTACGCTATCGTTTATCTCTTTCTATTCTCAAACACTTGGCGCACATGTGGACAATATAAACAAGCATTCTAGAGGAAACGTATCTGAGATTTTCTTTTAGGCTTGCTTTTAAATTTTCGAAGTAAAAAAAAATTTTTAAAATCGGATAAAATATAACGTGACGTAACGGAATGAAAACGATTTTGTTAAAACATTCTAAATTTCTTTTATCCCTTAAATTTTAAATTCTGACTTCATTAAAGAAAGACACTATTTCTTTTTGTATTAAGCTTATGTTTGAACGAGATTAGGTACTGGTCCATTTGCCTCTAGTAAATAAAGAAGAATTCAATTATAAAAAAAAATAAATTAAATATAATATAAATATATATAAATACATATATATATATATTTTTTTTTTTTCTTTAGATAGATGCTACTTTCTTTTTCTCTGGTAAGTAGTTAACACTCTGTTATTCTTTTCTTCTTTTTTCAACTTTTTTCTGCCGCTCTCTGCCTTCAGGCGACTTTTGTTACAGACCATTGTATACACCTTAATGCAAGCTTCTTTCGCTGCTACACTCTTCTGCCGATTGCTGTTTTTTCTATTTAGTCTTCTTTATTTCTAAAACCGATATGTTTTCGAAGTTCTTTACTATTTCTCAACGTTTACCGTTCTGTTAAGTGGACAAAGTAATACTTGTGCTGTCATCTTACAAAGATTGCTAGAACTACTTTCCCTCGACATCGTTAAGGTAGTTGTTCAACTAGTGCTGCCATTTCTGTGAGCCTATTAGTGCTCCTTTCGTTTTTTTGACGATAAGATTGTTTCCTTCCTATCGGTGCTGTCATCTTCTGACTGTGGACTACACTACATTCTTAGTTATCTTGTTTGGCAAGATAAATATAATTAAATATACTTATCACCAACTTATCTTCTATCATACCGGCTTATTAACTTCTTGTTAATCTTGCTTTGGCATATACTGCTAAGCTATCTCGAATTTGTGTTTATGTGCTAAGGAATTTACTGCTACATCGAAATCTCAATTCCACAGTATGTCGGAAAAGTTCCCGAACTTATTTTGTAGCGCTTGTACGAGTAGCGCCACCTCTTGGACAAAATCGGTACTATGTTGCTACATCCCTCTGGAGTGTCAGCGAATTTTTTCACCAGTATCCGTTCATTAGTTGCCGAGATAGACGTGCTTGAGTGAACGTGTGTTTAGTACCCCGGTGCAAGCTCTACAATAAATCAGAAATTTGAACATCGTGGCGCAATTAAATTCTGCTATAAACTTAAAAAAACTTTCGCGAAAACGAAATAAATGATTGATTTGGCTCACGGTAAAGGTGTTGTGTCGCTTACAACTGTTTACACGTGGTTCAGTCGGTTCGAGAAAGGTAGAGAGTCGTTAGAAGATGACGAGAGAAGCGGCCGGCCGTCGACAGCTGTTACCGATGAAAACGAGGCTCGCGTGCGCGCGCTACTGAAGCAGGATTGCCACATGTCTCTCAGGATGTTGGCAGACGAACTGAACATGAGCAAGGATAGCGTCGCGTTGATTTTGAAAGAAGAAATGAACCGCAGGAAGGCCTGCTCTCGATTTCTTTCGCACTTTCTCACACCAGAGCAAAAAGAAACTCGCATCCAATGTTGTCAACATTTTATCGAGACTTGCGACACCACTCCGGGCTTTCTAACCTCAATTGTGACTGAAGACGAGACTTGGTGCTTTCAATACGATCCTTCCACAAAGCGCCAGTCATCCGCTTGGCTCAGTCCGGGCCGTGCGAGGCCTCAAAAAGTGCGCCAACAAAAATCACGGGTAAAGACGATGCTCATCGCTTACTTCGACTGCAAAGGCCTAGTACACAAAGAATTTGTGCCCCAAAATACCACCGTTAATGCTGCGTATTACGTAGAGGTGTTAAAACGTCTGAAGCGCTGGATTAATCGCATCAGGCCCGAGTACAAGGAACCGGGATCGTGGAGTTTGCTGGATGACAATGCGCCTGCTCATTCTTCGAACATTGTGAAGCGTTATCTCGCCGAAAACCAGATCCCACGCATTAATCACGCCCCATACTCGCCAGATCTGGCTCCAGCCGACTTTTTCCTATTTCCCAAGCTAAGAATGGCCTGGAAAGAACGATTTTTTGAAGATGTACCGAGCATTCAAGCGGCTTGCACCGAGCGTCTCACAGCGATAACTTCAGAGGAGTACCAGAGAGCCTTCGAATCACTCATGGAGCGCTCAAATGAGTGTATATCTAGGGAAGAGGACAATGTTAAAAGTTAACTAGAATAAATTTCTTTAGATCTAATTTTCGATTTTTTATTTCAAAAGTTCAGGAACTTTTTCGACACACTGTGTATGCATAAAGTGTCGTAAATATTATCATCCGACATGCACGAAGTTGACCTCTGTAAAAGATGATAATGACAAGATGATAAAAATCTGTAGTCCTTGCCTTGATGAAGCAAATCTTATTGGAGAGCACTTTCGTACTAGTTCTGTCGGATCTTCCAGCAGCTTGAATACGTAGCAGAAACAAGAAGCAGTAGCAGACCGTCTTCTCTTATCTCTCTGCCGATTTTGCTTAATAATTAGCTGCACAAATTGATAAAATTAATAAAATTGATGCTACGACCATGGGCTTTCTCTCCGTAAATGCGCTTGTCACAGCTTTCAAGTCATTGGAAATAAGGATACATGACCTTTCCTTCTCCTTTCGCGACTATAACTGTATTAACACACCAGCTCTTGTCTACTTCGCTCATTGGACTGTCACTTGTGTCGGTGACTCTCCTATGGAAATGCTCTAACATTGCCTTTATGTCATAGTTATCTTACTCATGCTTCCTTCTTTTTTGTGCCTCTTAAAACGGTCACCAAGAGGAAAGCTCATCGATCTTGTTTTACTCCTGCTCTTCTTGTACTCAAACGTGTGACAAAGACAGACTTTACAAACGCTTTAAACGCAAAGACTGCCTTCAGACCTCCGACAATATAGAATAGCTCATGATGCCCTCGAGACACAGATCAAATCTTCTAAACTGCTTTAGTATCAGAACAAGCTTACTTGACTTACTAAACCATATCAGCTATGGAAGGAATTGCGTAACCTTGGCATCTTCTCAGCTCCTATCAGCTCTCATCATCACTTCTCAGCAGATAATATAAGTATTGGGTGTACAACTTTGCTTCCGCCGTTTTTTCCGAAATTCGAGGCTTTATTGTAAAAAACTGGTTATACATTTATGGTTCAAAGTATTGTCCATCGCTGGCCACTACTTTCTCCCATCTTTCGGGCAGCATACGAATCCCGCGTTGAAAAAACTGGTCATCTTTTGAATCGATCCGCGAATCGATCCAATTTTTTACTTCTTCATAAGACCGGAAGTGCTGGTCAGCCAGGCCGTGTGCCATTGATCAATACAAATGATAGTCTAAGGGAGCAACGTCTGGAGAATACGGCGGGTGGGGTGGAACTTCCCATGTCAAAGTTTTCAAGTATGTCTTGACCACTTTCGCAACATAGGGTCGAGCATTGTCATGCTGTAAAATCACTTTATCATGTCTCTCGTTGTATTGCGGCTGTTTGTTTTTCAATGCTCGGCTCAAACGCATTAATTGCGTTCGATAACGATCGCCTGTGATTGTTCCAGTCGGTTTTAACAACTCATAATACACTACGCCGAGCTGGTCCCACCAAATACTGAGCATGACCTTGGAACCGTGAATATTCGGTTTGGCCGTCGACGTGGAAGCATGGCCGGGATACCCCCATGATTTTCTGCGCTTGGGATTATCGTAGTGAACCCATTTTTCGTCCCCAGTCACAATGCGATGCAGAAATCCCTTTCGTCTTGGCCTTGCAAGCAGCTGTTCACAAACACACAAACGCCATTCAACATCTCTCGGCTTCAACTCGTACGGCACCCAATTTCCTTGTTTCTGAATCATTCTTATGACTCAGAACGTCAGGCGTTTTGAAATGGCTTGTTGCATCACTCCCAATGATCCTGCCAATTCTTGTTGCGTTTGACACGAGTCTTGATCAAGTAATGCCTCCAATTCTGCATCTTCGGAAACCTTCTTTCTTATACCGCCATGCTGATCTTTGACTTAAAAATCGCCGTTCTTGAAACGTTGAAACCACTCTTGGCACGTTCTTTCACTAATAGCGGCCTCACTATAGGTATTTGAGAGCATTCGATAAGCCTCAGTCGCAGATTTCTTTATATTAAAGCAGAAAATCAAAACCTCCCGCAAATGACGAGAATTTGGCTCGTAAGCTGACATGTTTAATCGAGAATAACTTTATGATGCAGACACAAATCGACTAATATTTCGATGGCGTTATGTTAACAAATACCTAAGTTTATTGTATGACATCTATGATCTATTTATTTCAACTACCACTTACCGCTACAGCCATCTATTGCAAAACGGTGGAAGAAAAGTTGTACACCCAATATAATAATAATTATACTTTTCTTTGGCTATACCCAGAGCTAACGACATGGATGTAAAAACTAATGTAGTTCCATCTTTTTGTGCCTTTTTTGTTTTTAATATTTCTTAATATTTCTTATTATTACTTTCATTATTATATTTTTTTATTAATATGAACTTACTCGAATGACAAATTTCTCAAGAACTCACCCCAAGTTATGAGTAGCTTATACATTTCGATCGATGTAAAAAATTGGTTACATATTAGAGTTTTTACAATCTAGTATCTAAACAAAATCTATTAGAAAATCGATAGCTGTCAAGTAATAAATTTTTGGAAAATTCAACTCTTAATTAAGGATAATTTATTAAATTTCAATTTTTCTAAAAAATTCCAGGATTATTATAATAGTCAATGATATAAAATAGTTACTGAAAGTGAATGGGCTTGTCGTTATTTTAATCACTAAAAATACTATAGTATGATTGGCTTATATGTGTCAAACCGGCAGTCTAAAGGTTACAGAAAACTATATGGAATTAAGTAAATCTAAATTTATTTTAAAGTTTAAGATAATTTTTTTTAAATTCATTTTATTTATCCGTTAGCAATTTTTAAAGGAGTAATCAGATTTCAAAAAATTATAATAAAAAGGAAGAGTATTTATCTTTTTTTTAAAATAAATGGAAAAAACAATTTTGTCAAGATATTTTGAAGTTATAAAAATTTATGTAAAAGAAAATCACTTAATTTAATTTTTAAATGTATCAGAATTTGTGCAATATAGAAAACAACTTCAAACAGAGAAAAATCATTTTTTTCATAGAGAATAAGTATTTATTAAATCTTATCATCTGTAAAGAACTGAATTCAAAGTTTGTTTCGGAAAAAAATTGGATTTAACTGCCCTACCATGGGTTATTTTTACAAAAACAACATATTTGTACTAACATTGAAGAACTAACATACACATAATATTTAACACATTGTAGTCGGGCGTTTTGTACTGGAGCATTATGGCTAGAGCGGGCAATTTATTGAAAAATGTGCGTGAATTTTATTGTTACAAAGAAATCACCATAAATTTGAAAAGGCTTTGAATTTTTTTATTAAACTTTTATTTTCTTGTTTTAGAATGTATTCTTTCTCTTTATTATAAACGTGGCCCGCGCTCTACTCACAGTTTGCGAAAAACGTATTTTTACGTGTCCCGACAACAATGTGTTAAGATCATAAGAGGGCGGTTCAATAAGTACCCGTGCTAGAAATGAAGACATTAGATTAGATAATTTCGAATCCATGACAAGTTATGTAAGTCAAATAGTGGAAACTGCACAAAGACTAAAAGGTACAGGGTTTGAAATCAACGAGAAATGGATCGGATCATTGCTGTTGACGGGGACTATAGTTGAACGTGCAAGATGTTTATTGTTCGAGGCCAAACTGGATAAAAGTTTTTGGGCAAAAGAAGTAAACACGGCTACATACTTGAAAAATAGGTTGCCGGCTTCAGGTTTAGACCAAAAGACACCGATTGAAGTATGGACTGGACAAAAACCTGATCTCGGTCATGTCAGAATATTTGGGAGCCCAGTAATGATGCATGTTCCTGTAAATAAAAGGTTGAAATGGGACAAGAAAGCAGTTCAATTCATATTAGTGGGATACCCTGAGAACTTGGAAGGTTACTGATTGTATAATCCAGAAACTAGAAAAATATGTACCAGCAGAGATGTCATTGTAATGGAGAAAGATACCACTCAGATATAAATAAACGAAGGACAGATAGAAAAACCGCAATCAGTACAAGAGGGAAGTTCTACAGAAGAAAGTAAAACAACGTCGACCAATCAGGACGATCTTACTTACGAGGTCTGGCTATTGAATAACGAGACTGCGCGCCTAGAGGGCGCCGTAGAGGGGTGGGGAAAAAAACGAGTAGTGCGTTGCGTATCTAGATATTTTGTCTATGCACGTACCAAAACACGTTCTCGTCACTATTATTGTATTTGTGCCGTAGCGGTTTGAAACGAACGTGTTTTTTTCTCGTGCCGAAAACCATGTGTGACGAAAAACAGGAGCAACGTATCAATCTCAAATTTCTCGTTAAATTGAAAAAAACTCCGACTGAGTGCTGTAAATTGTTGCAAGAGGCCTATGGGGACAATTCTCTATCACGTGCGCGTGTTTTTGAGTGGTGTAAGCGCTTCAGTGAGGGCCGAGTGAGCACTGAAGATGACTAACGCCCAGGTCGCCCTGTTACTGTTTCAACTCTGGAAACAGTGACTAAAATCAACCGAATTGTGCGTGCAGATCGTCGAATGAGCATGCGGATGATTGCTGAGGCTGTAAACGCCGATAAAGAAACGGTTAGACAAATTTTACACGAGGAATTCCACATGACAAAAGTCTGTGCGAAGTTGGTTCCAAAAAACCTGACTCCTGACCAAAAGCTCTTGCGTCAACAAGTCTGCTCAGATTTCCTTGAAAGGTTAAAAAAAAAATCCGGACTGATGAAAAACATTATTACTTGCGACGAAACGTGGATTTTTCAATACGATGTTAAAACAAAGCGGCAATCGATGCATTGGAAGACGCCTGAATCGCCCAGAATCAAAAAAGCAAGGATGTCCAAATCAAAATTCAAGGCAATATTGATCGTTTCTTTCGACATTAACGGTATCGTGATGACTGAATGGGTTCCAGAGGGTCAGACTGTCAACCAGACATACTATTTGTCAGTTTTGGCAACACTGCGAAAACGAGTTCGTAAGAAACGGCCCGAGTTCTGGAAGAACAACTCGTGGATTTTGCACCAGGACAACGCACCTACCCATAACGCGCTATCTGTGAAGCAGTATTTGGCCGGTAAGCGCACCCCAGTGCTCGAACACGCACCGTACTCACCAGATTTGGCACCGTGCGACTTTTTTTTGTTTCCGAAGATAAAATCTGCTTTGAAAGGTAACCGATTTAAGTCGATGGAAGCGGTAAAGCAAAAAACGGCAGAGCTCCTAAAGGCCCTCACCAAAGAAGACTTCCAGCACTGCTTCGATCAATGGAAAAAACGTATGGAAAGGTGTGTGGCGAGGGAAGGGGAGTATATTGAAGGGGAGCATTCGAATGTAGAATAATTTTTATAATAAAACCCTTTTTCGTAACCAGTCTCGTTATTTAATAGTCAGACCTCGTAAAGTGTATTTTAAACCATGAAATTGTGTTTTTCTTATCGAACCGCGAAACTCATTGAACAGCCTAGTATATACTTGGTGGTTTAACATGAAGCTGGACTAACGAAAAAAATGTAGTTTTTTTGGTGAAATTCTTATCTTATCTTCAACATATTCTAACTTAACTTTTATCTTAATACACTTTATTCAGCGGCCTCTTAACATTTCGATTCCTTTTTAAAATAAGATTGATCGAGACTCTCAAAATACACTATTGTCTCCTGCTTGACTTCTTGATTTGACAAAAATCTTTTACCCTGAAACCAACTTTTTAAGTTTGGAAAAAGGTAATAATCACTGGGGCCAGGTCAGAACAATAAGGCGGATGGGGAAGCAATTCGAAGTACAGTTTATTAATTTTTGCCTATGTTTGCAACAATTTTTAAGATGATGCATTGTTTTACAACAACAGAATTTTGTTTCTCGCCAAATAAGGCCGTTGTTGCTCGATTTCTCCACTTAATCGGTCGAATAATGAACAATAATACTACTCTG
Source organism: Chalcis sispes (assembly GCA_949987625.1). NCBI lineage: Eukaryota > Metazoa > Arthropoda > Insecta > Hymenoptera > Chalcididae > Chalcis > Chalcis sispes. Next base: position 41,977,724 of record OX465098.1, read on the forward strand.
TTATTGTCTTTCCTTTTTCCAAAAAAACTATCAAAATTATTTATAACTACATAGATTATTCTACGTATGTGCGTCCCAAAATACGGAGGCCATAACTTTTCCGGCCGATTTTTGGGTCTTTGGCTGTTTAGGAGCGCTCCCACTCGCTTCTACCCATTCTTTTGATTGTTGTTTGGACTCTGGTTTGAAGTGGTGGATCCAGGTTTCGTCAATAGTTATTAACCGGCAGGTAAAACCATTTGGATGACGCTCGAATAGCTCCAAACAAATGCTTTAAATCACGACAATGTTGTCGTTTTTGGACAAGGGTTAGCAAACGTGGCACCCATCTTGCGGTTAGCTTCTTCATTCCCAAATTTTTGTGTAAAATGGAAAAAATCGATTCAGTTGATATGCCTGTAATCTAATCTAACTCATGCACTTTAACTGTAGAATCATCAAGAACAATGTCATGAACTTTTACAATCATTTTTTCAGTAGTAGCCGTTTCTTGTAGCCCACTACCATGATCGCTTTTTGTGCTCGAACGACCCCTTTTGAATTCAGCAAACCAATAAAAACAGTTGTTTTTGACGGAGCTGATTCGCCATAATATTTATCTAGCTTTTCCTTCGTTTCTTTTACATTTTTTCCACGTAAAAAATAATATTTGATAAGTGCGCGAAATTCAGCGCTATCCAACTTGTAAGAAAATTTCGAAGTAGACTGCGTTTAATAATTGTAACTCTATCAATAATTGACGAATCAATCTGAAACTTTCAATATATACGGCTGCATATTGAACCACCTAGTATGTATTCTAAGCCTTAATAAAAAAAATCAAATTATAACGTGTATTGTGGGAAATGAATATTAAATATTGATTTGAGCCGATATAAATTTTTATTTTTGTTTTTGGCATGATTCAGGACAAGTCTGTAAAGTTTCAGTTAAATCGGCAAAGAACACTTCCTTAGTGTTACTTGTGAGAGAGGTAATTTGTGAACAGTCTCTCTCAGAATACTTCACGTGAAACTATTTTAGTGGCTGAGGACTCAAAGGGACCGAATATTTGGATTGTTCAAGGAAGGAAATCGTTTATATTCTGCTGTCTCTTGGGGTATGTCAAGGCGGATATTGTGCTGCGTTAAGGTATTACCGCCATAATTATCCAGGGAAGCTTTACTAGCCGAACCACGTGAGAATCCAAATCATTGAGCAAAGAGAACGACATCGACCACCAATACGTAGAAATCGTCGTCGCATTATGATACAGAACTACGATGACCCACAAATTCTCTTTGTCTTGGCAATGGTGGATTTGAATCTTCATATCTCTTTGCGCGAATTTACAGTCATACTGGGATCCCGAGATCAATAGCCAGCAAAATTTAGCGTCTTCACAGATTCTATCCATATCACATCATATTAGCTCGAGCTTTAATGCTCGATGATTTCCGCTGCAGACTTAACTTCTGCAATTGAGCACAAGCAAGAATTCGTGAAGATCCTTCATTCTTTAGATACGTAATGTTTTCTGATGAGGCTACATTCCATGGTAACAGACAACTCAATTGGTATAACAGCCTGTTGTAATTAAAACAGATTACTTGAAAAAAATACTTTTATTTATACAGAAAGCAATAATCATACACGAGCGCGAACAGAGCAGTGAAGTTTACACACAACATATATAGACAATTTTGAGGCATGGAGAAGATGCTAAATTAAAATTACTTTTAACACAGCCATTATTGGCTTATCCATAACCTTAATTGGGTACGTACGTTCTTTTGACAATCACCATAGATGAAACCTTGTCGTTTGGTGTCGTATAGTAAATGGTTATCTTACAGGCCCTTATTTTTTCGATGCAAATGTCAATGGTGTAGCATGAGATTCCTGCAAAATGAGTTATTAAAATTACTGACATATGTGGACTTGGAAACTAGACGATGATTACGGCTATAGCAAAATGGTGCATCGTGTCAACACTAATTTTTCGTCGATTCCTTAACCAACGATACCAACGGACGATGAATAGACATTAGTAGTAATATTATTGAACGGTGCCCAAGATCACCGAATCTGACAATTCCAGATATTTTTTTTATGAGGCTGCTTGAAAAATGTAGTTCATGTTTATAACACTTAACTGTGGTATCAGACTTTGTGATCACTGGTCAGGCAACCTATCGGTGGTGTCAATTTTGGTTGCTATCAGGTCATCTGGTGTAACTGCATCGTTAAATTAAGTGGTTATTGGGTCGGCTGCCTAACACTTTCATAAAAAATATTTTGAATAAACTTTATCTATTTTCTTACGAGAAAAACGAATCCGTTATGACAACTATGGATTTCCATTTAAAAAAACTGAAGCGTACTTCGATTTGACGTTAAAAATCAACCTAAAGGTTAAATTCAAGATGATTGTTGTTTGATCCCTGCTATTACCTAGAACTTGTGTTTTAAAAATTTTTTCTCAGAATGTGTTATTTGTGAAATTTTTAGGTGGTTTGTTTAAAATGGAACACCCTGTATATGTATGTGTATATATATATTAGGGGGACCAGAAAGTAATGTCGTTTTCTTACATTAAATTCAAACGAATAAGTTTTTAATCAATAATACAATCACCCTCGTTATCAACAACATTTTGCCATCTAGTGTGCAAATTTTCAATTCCAGACCGATAAAAGTCAATTTGTTTTTAAGTAAAATATCTCGAGATGGCATTTTGGACATCATCCGAATTTTCAAATTTTTTGCCACAAAAAAAATGTAGGGATCGGAATAAATGGAAATCCGAGGGTGCGATATCGGGTGAGTATGGTGGGTGAGGCAGTATCTCCCACCCCAATTCATTAATTTTTCCAGTGTTCGTCTTGCACAGTGCGGTCATGCATTGTCATGTTGCAGAAGGACGCCTTTTCTGTTGACAATCGCCGGATACTTCTCGATTAAAGATTGGTTCACTCGAACTAATTATCCACAATAAAGGTCTGCATTAACAGTTTTTCCAGGTTTCAGCACTTTGAAGTGAACAATTCCGCGAATACTCCACCAAACACACAGAAGCGCTTTTTTGGAATGTAAACCCGGCTTCGCAGTACTTCGTGGTGATTCATTTGGAGAGAGCCACTGCCTTTTGCGTTTTGGATTATCATATAGGACCCATTTTTCGTCTCCAGTGATCAAACGATCAAAAAACGGTTCTGCACGGTGCCATTGAAGCAATGCGTTGCATGTGATGGATCGGTTGGCTTTGTTCTCTTCGGACAGATTATGGGGGACCTAAACACCTGCTCTGCTTATTTTTCCAATCTGCTTTAAATGTTCCTGGATGGTCGACCAAGGTTGGTTAAGGGTGTTTGACAGTTCTTTGATTGTTTGACATGGATTTGCTTCGACTTCTGCCCTTAGCATGTCGTTGTCTAATGTCGTTGGTCTTCCTAATCGATAAGAGTCAGAAAGATCAAAATTACCGGATCTAAACTTGGAAAACCATCTTTGGCATTTACAAACGTCTAATGCACTTGGATAAACATCGCAAATGTTTTTGGTCGCAACTGTTGCGTTACTACCTTTGCAAAACTCAAGAAGCATACAATGCCGGATATGCTCTTCTGGTATTTGGCTGGTCACTTCACCCCAAATTGCAAAAAAAAATTTAATATTGTGAATTATTTAGAAGTGAACAAGTCACAATAACCTCAAAATGACTTTAACACACCTTCGAGATACACAATGAGCTGACAAATGACAATCAAATATTGACATGCGCAGAAACGACATTACTTTCCGGTCCCTCTAATATATATATATATATACATACGCATACACTCTGTCCCTCTATGTAGTTAAAATATTCATAACGCCGGTTGCAGGAAGAAATTTTATAAATAAAAAACTTTGTTACATTAAAATCGGTGAATTAGTTACTATTTATTTAACAATAGATTTACAGCCAATCAGATTTCTTCGCGATCAAGTGGGCGGGCCTTGAGAAAAAAAAAATGGGCAGGGCTTTTGATTTTCAATTATACATCAATATGCGGCGATGTGTGCGTCGCACTGCTACTCTTGTTTTTCCCTACTCTGCCGCGAATTATAATTCTGCTCTCCTTATGTCCTCTCATTCGTAACATCTTCGAATTTATTCAAATGATAAATGATTCTTTTAATGTAAAAACATTAATTAAAATTCAAATGTCATATTATAACGTAAAAAATGAAAATCGTCATTTACGTTAAAAATGTTTATAGAAAATCCATTATTTTAATTTTTCTAAAAATAATAACTTCAATGAAAGTTCCTTATTAGTAAATTATAAAAATATTTCAAATTTCATTTAAGAAAAACCGATAAACGAATAAATGTTTCAAGTTTGGCATCGTAAATTTTAATATTGTTCATAATTTTGAAAATGTAAATAAATTCCTGCAATCTATTAAAGAAGATTAAACGTTTTGAAAAATATTTTATTTTCATAATGTTTTTAGTTACAATTTTTTACAAAAAATGACATTGATGGTATTCTCAAGTATTTCAGATAAAATTGTTTTTAACTTACATTTCATGAGTAATCATTTTTTAAAGTATTCTTTATTCTTTAACGATATATTATAAAATCAACTTGATACACTTTTTAAAATCATTATCCTATTCGAGTCACGTACCAGAAAATTATAAGCGTAAATGAGTTTTTGTTTTTTCAGTTTTCTTTTTTTAACGTCATAATATGATATTTGAATTTTAATTAATGTTTATCTATGAATCAATCATTTATCATTTGAATAAATTCGATGATGTGACGAATGAAAGGACGTAAGAAGAGCAGAACTAATTTCGTGGCAGAGTGAAGAGAAACAAGCTCAGCAGTGCTGCGCACATATTGATGTATAGTCAAAAATCGAAAGCCCTACCCATTTTTGTTTTTTTTTTCTCCCAAGGCCCGCCTACTTGATCGCGAAGAAATCTGATCGGCTGTTAACCTATTGTTAATTAAACAGTAACTAATTCACCGATTTTAATGTAACAACGTTTTTTATTTATAAAATTTCTTTCTACATCCAGCATTATGAATATTTTAACTAGATAGAGGGACAGAGTGTACACACACACACACACACACAACCATACACACGCACACATGTGCACACACGCGCATCCACACCTACACACACCCACACGCACACACCCACAAACACCCACACACACCTATACACACCCACACACACGCACACACACGCACACACACGCGCACGCGCGCACACACACACACACACACACACACACACACACACACACACACACACACACAAAAGAGAAAATCGGGAAAGCGGGTCAGCCACTAAAAATCGCCCCTAATCGAAACAGCCATCGATGCTCTTGAAGTGTGTGCCGTTGCACCGTCTTGTTGATACCAAATATGCCCTCAAGGTGACGCCTACAGTCAACACTTCATAAACCTTGCTAATTTTAATACATCGGTTTAAAAAAATTGGGGAGTTCCTATGCTAAAAGATAACCAGACCTTGTTCATGTTTAAATGGCCTTGGCTGATCTTCAAGGTCAACGTGTTTTTATGACCTAAGTACGTATTTGAACGTAAAATTTCCCGCTCTTTCAATTGCGAATGTCAAAGAAGGGAGTTCCCATTTAAAAAACGTGACCTGACCTTGAAGGACATCGTCAAGGTCAAAATAGAGGTTACCATTGAATTCCTCGTTAAGAGTTACTTAATGATTGACCTTGACCATTTTTCGAAATACCCCACCTTAGGAAATATATAGCCGTTTCGGGACTTTTGTGACACCCTATATATATATATACAGGGTGCGGTAGCACAACTTCCTTTTTTGAAATGCGCGCTATTTAGTCGGTTGATGTGATAGCGGAGCGCTAATGGTCTTGTTCGAGAGGCGGGACTATAAACTTTTGTCCCGACATAGTTCAGTCGCCATCATGCCTTGGAACAGTGAAAAAAATGCTTTTGCCGTCGGGGCCTTCTTTCCAAGCGAATGTTCTATGATCGCAACCCAGCGCGCTTTTCGAAATCGCCTTCCTTTAGCTCCGTTGGCCCCTGTCGCGGACCGGAAATCAATTGTTACATGGGCCACTATGTCCAGACAAACTGCAAGTGCGACAAGACGAAGAACTGGAGTCTCTCGGCCCATTAGATTACCTGAGAACATTGAGGTAGTGAGAGCTTCAATGTTGCCACCACCACGGCGTTCTGCGCGCAAACATGCGTCTGCCCTTGGACTTTCAAATCGTTCTGTTAAGAGAATTCTTCAGGATGATCTTTATTTTTATCCTTACAAGATGGCGATTGTGCACGAACTTTCTAAACGTGACTTCAATTCTCGGAGAAATGCACGTGAGGTGTACTCGAAGTCGTTCCTGAGAACGCTTTTGTTTTTTTTTTTAGTGATGTAGCCCATTTTTATTTGTCTGGATCCGTCAACAAACAAAACATACGCTACTGGGCTAACATCTCGAGAATTGCATCAAAGGCTTTTGCATTTACCCAAAGTCACAGTATGGTGTGCAGTTTCCTTAGCTAAAATTATTGGTTCCTGATTCTTTGAGGAAAATGAAGTCGCAGTGACAGTGAATTCGGACTGGTATGTAAACATGTTACAGGAATTTTTTTTCCCATGGCTAGAGAAGTTTGACTTAGGGGATATTTGATATCAACAAGACGGTGCAACGGCACACACTTCAAGAGCATCGATGGCTGTTTCGTGGGAACACTTCCCAGGCCGCCTCATCTCAATTAGGGGCGATTTGGCTGGCCCGCTTTCCTGATTTGTCCCCTTGTGATTTTCTTCTATGGGGTTTTTTGAAATTCCGTGTTTGTGTGAGCCGTCCAAGGACCCTACAAGATTTGAAAAACAACATCAAAGAAGAAATTGCCAACATAACGCCTGCTATGCTGGCAAGAGTCATGACGAACTCCAGAAATCGGTTTCCTCAGTGTATAGAGAATAGGAAACGTCACCTATCTGATTTGATCTTTAAAACTATATAAAACAAAACTTTAAGTATGCGCCTACATTATAAAAAACAATTTATTTTCTGATTCATTGAATGGGTTTCGTTACGTTTTAAAAAAAAAGTTATGCTGCCGCACCCTGTATATGTTCTTTGTAAAAATACAGATATTCCAAAATTATAATAAAGTCTATATATAATAATAAAAAATGTAGTTTCATTAAAGTCACAATTTGTACCTCCCTTTTTTTTTATTAAATATCCCTCAAACGTACATATATTACTTCACCTTTATAACGTTTAATTATTCCTATACCCCTTTTCTAAATGGTTAGATCCACTTTGTAATGACGACAGTGTTTGAGTTCGGGCTCTTATTCTTAGTTTTTTTTGTAAATTTACTGCTTAACCGATACAGATTAATAGTTTTAAGTGCCTAGATTATAAAAATAGCGAACGCAGTAAATACGTCATTCTTGACTTTATACAATTTGTTATTCTTACGTAAAAAGATTTAACAACGAATTTAAATTTTTTTAGCTCAATTTTTAAAGAATGTTACCAAAACCTTATTTGCTAAAAAGAATATTTTTTTATAGGTTCTCCGAGCCCAAAGAAAAAACATAAAAATTGTCAACCAAAAAACGCTGTATGTGCTTTAAATGAATTAAAAACTGGTGCTGTGTACAAATTAATTTCTCAAACTGGTCCAACACACGCTCCAATATTTACTATATCTGTACAGATTGATGGTCAAACTTATGAAGGCAAAGGTCGTACTAAGAAAATGGCAAAACATGCTGCTGCAGAGCTTGCTTTGAGAAATATAATACAATTTAGAAATACTCCTGAAATACATCAAGCGATTAATTTGTCTCAAACGAGTGTTATGGAGCCCGACTTTACTAGTGATATAACAGAGAGAGATCTTATTAATGCTTTTAAAACATTACCTCAAGAACCAAAAAGTACCAACAAATTTTTGGATAAAGGTCCCGTAGCTCTTATAAATGAACTTTATCCGGGTGTTATTTATAAATGTGTATCAGATGCCGGAGAAAGTTATGCTAAATTTACTGTTGCTGTTTCTATTGACGGAGAAATTTTTGAAGGAACAGGACCTAGTAAAAAATTAGCAAAAGCAGCTGCAAGTAAAGCAGCACTTGCGAAATTGCGAAATCTGCACAGTTCTTCATTTTACATTCCAGTACCAATTAAAGTGTTACCAAGCTATACGAATGTTACTCATTGGCAAGAACAAATGATTTTGCCGCAAACATTAGCAGATAAAATTGGTAAATTAGTAAATCAAAAGTTTTTAGAGTTAATGCAACATAAACCACAACATGCTCGACGTAAGGTATTGGCAGGCGTTGTTCAAACTAAAGGAACCGAAACGGATTTAATTTGTGTAGCGACAGGTAAGAATTGTGATATATGTTTGAGATATATATTGTTTGTGTTCACTAATTATTATTAGATTTTAATTAAATGCTATTATAAATTAAAGAAGTATTTCAAAAATTCCACAAAAATGTCATATGTTCAATCATATTTTTTAGACGTAGTTTTTATTAAAAAATATAACTGCCTCTTTTACGTCTTTTTTTCTAATTCTGACTCACAGATATCTGTAAATTATTGCAATAAATTAAAAATCTAAGCTACCTATGAATTTATAGCTAATGTTACGGTGGTTTTATAATATTTAATTAACTACTCCTCGATGTATCACCATAAACGATTGTCTCGACGGGTGAAACTTACACTGCTTTTGGACCAGCTGAAGACTCATTCTTTCCAGAAGAAATTCCGTTAAATATTATTTGCTGGAGAATAATTTTTCCTCTTGGTAAATTTTAAATATTATCGTTATTATAAAGATTTTGAAATACGAAAAATTGACTAGCAGTGTTAAAATTATTGTTAAATAAATAATAAAAATTTATTTTTAAGCTGGACTTATTAACACCTGTAATATAAGAATTATGCTCATCCATTTCTATTTATGTAAAATTTAGAGACGGGCAACGACTCGGCAAGTAGAATTTGACGGATTGTTGAAACGTAGAAAACAATAAAAATGCACAGTGGATATCAATAGTCATGAGTTAAATAGAACCCAAAGCGAAACAAGTTTGCTGACGTTTCGCTTTCTATTAAAAAAATGCGGAAGCAGTGCAAAGGCAAAGACAATGATCATCACTAAAGCGGGCAGTCATGAAGAAGAATATAAACACGAGACTCATCTGATTAAATCAAGTGGACCAAGGTAACATAGATTATCGAGTTAGCATGCAAACGTACCGCGTAATGAATCATACATTGTTTTAGCTGTGATTCGTTAATAATGCGGGACACTCAAATTTCTTGGAATGCAATAGAATGACAAGCAAAATAGAAGTAAATGACAAGACAATGAGAGATCATTTCTAAATTTTATAAAATTTAAACTATAAACGCAAAATATTAAGTTAAAAACTAGTGCATCGGCCAGAGTTTAAAAAAAAAAAGAAGAAGGAGGGTCAAAATAATGTGTGTATCATTTAGAATAAAAAAAAAAAAACTAAAAATTTTTACAAATATTAAATTTATCAACGCTTTAAAAGCAAAAAAGAAAGAAAAATAATAATAACATTAATCCAAATTCGGGATTTTACAGTAAAATATACTACTGTGATCAAAAAGTAAGGTGAAATTATCATTTAAAACTCCCAGACATTAGGAAGGCAGGTAAATTTTTTTTCCTAGGTTGGTAGGACTGTCTATAACATTTGCCAAGCGTCTTTTTGTCAAAAGGTTTAATTATCTCCGAGTTACACGTGTTTTTGTAAACAACCAGAAGTGAATTTTTCGATTTTTACAATGAGTGATTCCGTTGAGCAAAGAACTTGCATCAAATTTTGTTTGCGGAACGAATATTCTTGTGCGGACGCGTTGAAAATGTTGCAGAAGGCCTTTGGTGATCAAACTGTGGCACAAAAAAACGTTTATAAGTGGTACAACGAGTTCAAAATGTGCCGAGAACGCGTTAAAGGCGAACCGCGCTCTGGACGACCATCAACGTCTACCGACGAGGGCCACGTCCGAAAAATCAAAGATTTGGTGCTTGAAAATCGTCGATTGACAATTAGAGACCTCGCTGATAGTGTTGGAATATCATTTGGCTCAGCCCAAACCATTTTGAAGGATGTTTTGTGTCTCAAACGTGTCAAGTCTCGATTGGTGCCAAAATGGCTCAATTTTTTAGAAAAAAAGCGTCGCGTTGATGTGTGTGAAACTTTGCTGTCTGACTATCAGGACCACTTGAAATGCATTATTACTGGAGACGTGACTTGGATTCACGCATACGACCCTGAAACCACTGACCAATCCAGCGATTATCGTGCAAAAGGTGAAGCAAGACCGAAAAGACCACGGCAAAGTCGATCGAAAATCAAGGTCATGTTGACAGTTTTCTTTGATTATCGTGGTGTAGTGCACTATGAATTCCTTCCGCCGGGCCAAACTGTCAACAAAAAATATTATTTGAGCGTAATGCGTCGTTTGCGTGAAGCCATTCGTCTGAAGCAGCCGGAATTAGGGGCAAACAACTCTTGGTTCCTTCACCACGATAATGCACTATGTCAGACTGCATTGGTTCTTCGCGACTTTTTTGCCAAAAACTCGACTCATATCGTTCCGCAACCACCGTATTCGCCTGATTTGGCTCCATGCGACTTCTGGCTATTTAGCAAACTCAAAAAGCCAATGCGGGGACGCCGTTTTGACACGATTGAGGAGATGAAAACTGAATCAAAGAAGGTCTTGAAGGCTGTACCGGAAAAAGACTATTCCGACCGTTTCGAGGACTGGAAAAAGCGTTGGCAAAAGTGCGTTTTATTGGACGGGGATAACTTTGAAGGGGATGAAATTGATTTGGAAGAGTAAATAAAGAATTTACATTTTATAAACAAATTCACCTTACTTTTTGATCACAGTAGTAATTGTAAAATATTATATAGGTACATTTATAAAAGTATATACGTATTTATATACCCATATAAATATCTACATGCAAATACACTTTTAAATTTAAAAATTAAAAAAAAAAAGAAAGAGATTTGCAACATGTTACTAAAATGGTAAATTTTAGTTAAAATAAGAAGGAAGATATAAGAGTTCACAGGAATTCGTTATTTAAAAAATTAGAACACAAAGAAACATTATAAACGTGCTAAGTCAAAGGTCGCAGAAGAACGAGTATATATTATTAGTTAAGAAGGTACTTTAATTAACACAGGAATTAAACAATTCGCTTAGTAATTCACAATTAGATAGTACACGCAAGCCTGCGCGTAACGAATAAGAGATAATTTAATAAAACTATTGTAACGCGACGAATATAGAGAAAAGAAATCGACCGATTTCGATCTTTTTCTTTCAAGTATAGCCGAAGACAGTGGCGAGAAGACGGCAATTACGCCCGTCCTGACCAGAAGAGTTACTTTAAATCTTGCAAAACTTAATATTGATAAATAGAAGCGAAGAAAATTGAATGTAGCACTCTTTTTCTAATTCAGAAAGAAAAAGAGATATTTCATATTAATTTATGAATTTCTTATCGACTATTGAAGACGCCTTACCTTTAATTACAAGTCAATGACTTTAAGAAGTAAACTCTGAAATAATAAAATCATATTTTAAACAATCCAAAAATGACGAAGACGTAAATAGAAGTGTTAAACAAGGGATTGGGTTTTTCAAATTATTAAATTAATTTCGTAAAATATCAACATATTTTCTGAAGAAGCCGTTTTAAAACAGGACGCCGGAAAAGAGAAAACCGGGGATAGATAAAAACGTAGAAATAAAGTTTTACTGAATGTGCGATGGAAAACTTTAACAAATTCAAACGAAACTGACGAAAATTTAACAATGCAGGAAAATAGATTTACTGCATCGGTACACGGAATCTTCATAAAAGATACGAAGGAGCTTATTGTCTGTTTCAACGGAACCAATATACCCTTACCCCAGTTTCTAAATGGCTACACAGAAGCGAAAAAAATCTCGCCCCTTTCTATAGAGGCATAGTTAACAAAATTAATTTGTATGCACTTATACAGAGAAACGCTAAGCAGCATGCGCAATCAGAACTTTACAAGAATTGTCGAATTCACAGATTTTTTTAAAAAAAAACTTTCGTTCTTTAATCGAGAGCGAAATTTACAAAGCTGCTAAACAAGAAAAGCCGTCGCAGATGAGCAAGATTTTTGCAGAGAATTACAAAAAAATTATATCAAATTTTTTTTAAGAGGATTAAAATGGTAAATAAGAGCGCGCGAACAGGCATTAAATATCAAAAGAGTTTGCCTGTAGCTTATTAGATGAAGCGACGAGCCATAACAGAGACGGCAGCCGAGGCCGTTCGAAGGAAAACAAAAGAGTAATTTATGTGACCGAGAAGCTTGTTAGCGTTAACTGTAAGCAAACGGGGCATAATGCGATGAACTTCTTATCATTATCCCGGCAGTGCATGCAGGAAAACAATAGCCCACAGATAACAAAATAATAATTTTGCACGAAACAATCACCAACTCTTTTGCTTCATGTAAAGCACTAGAAGTTTTGAAAATAATTATGAATCTTAACAACAACGGGTCTAACGAACAAGCACGGGTAATCGATAAGAATATTTAGACCAAAAAAATATTGAAAAACAATGCGCGAACTTTGGAAGATGGAACGCCGAGAACCGTTGACAAATGTTCTCCTTTCCAAACGATCAAAATGAAGAACGAGACTTCGTAAATCGGAATGTAGATACTTACCAATTTTGGAACAACTACAGAGGCAGCTCATTTCAATACGATCGAGGGGGTAAGATAGTCGTCAACCAAACATTGATTAATTATCGACAAGCAGCGTGAAATTTCAATTGCTTCTATTGTGGAATACCAGATCATATTCAACGCGTATCGCAGATATCAACACAACTCGCAGGCCAATTGCAGACTCTCGGAAAACTTTAGCGCTCTCTCTCCCTCTCTCTCCTGCGGGGGCCAAGAAAGAAGGGAAAAAATAAATTTAAGCCGGAGTACCACAGTCCTCAATATTAGTATTCATTTATAAGAACGGTGATCCTTATTAGAAAATCAAATAGCGCCGTTCGTCTGTGTTGATTCTACGTGATTCAAATTATTAAAAGGGATCATACATCAATTTCTAATAATACTCGGCAGAATTAAAGCATGTTTTAACTATAAAAACATTTATTTTCTAGTAGTAAATGATGATTTTCTTAAAAAGGAAGCCGGAACCCTAAGGAAATGAATTTTTTGAGCAAAATAATGTGTAAATCAACTATAAAGAAAATTTCTTGAAATTTAGCAGAGAAATTGTTCCACTTAAGGAAAATAAAGTGATCCAAGAGGACTTTGCAGATCCTACAAGCGCTCTAACAAATCGTAGAAATATGGATAACGATCGTTGAATGAGAAGTTTTGCAATAAGCGAAGAAGTCGATGATTTTTCTCATAACAACGTTGAAAGAAAATTGAAAGATACAACATTGGTTAGTGTTGGAAATTATTAATTGTCAAATGAAAGTGATATCGTTGAAATGGAAGCCGTTCAAAAAGACAAGAAGGACACGCGAAAATAAATTTCAAATAACGATGTGAATAATATTGAGGAACTTAAAAGTAACTATAATGTTTGGAGAATCGAAAAAATACGCTAATGGAGACCCAAGGAGGGTACGACGAAGATGCGATGCTCACTAGGTAAGCAGCTTTTATGGAAAAAAGACTGCTTAAGAAACAAGGATACGATCATCAAGCGTAGGTATCGAAGCTTTGTGTTATAGCTTCCGAAGAGAAATACGATGAGTATCATGATATTAAAGAGCAAGCTTTAGTTGACGTAAAAGAAGAAGACAACGATATAAATAAAAGTGATTCTCATGATATAATTGCGGGAAATGACTATGTTGCTAATAATATTTCGAGAGAAGCTGCAGGAAAATGTGTCGATTGAAGGCTTTAGGAGTGCCCAAAGTAGGAGGGAGGAGTTCCGTAAGAGGGCACAAAGGTTTAAATGAAACCTACAGAAGTATTAAATAACGTTTCTATTGGAAAAATATCAAAGAGAATGTATGATATTTTATCAGACATTGCTTACAATATTAATTAAAGAAACTCTTGAGAATAAAAACAAAGCATAGAATGACTATAAGCGATACACCTATGTCACCCATGACTAGAATTGAACTTAATTTATTTGCCCTTTTTCCAATTTCAAATAACGTACTTAACCCATTAAGTCCCAAAATGACGAAATTTCTTACTTACGTTTGAGCTTAAAAATTTTTATGAAAAAGCCATAGAATGTTTTCGAAAATATCCTTTCCTACTATTTTTAGGTATGTTGAATACGATGCAATAGCTTAAAAATCGCAAAAATTTAATTTTCAATTAATAATTCACAAATTGAAAAAAAAAATTCATTTTTTTGAAGCAAATTTTTTTTCAACCGAAAAATAAAGTAGGAAGGAATTTTTTTCTTGCGATCGCTAATATGCACAAAAGTGTACAAAATGTTTGCACTTCCCAAATCTGTTTGTGTTTTTCGTCTACGATTTTTTTTAAACAAGATGGCGATCAAAAAGCGATATTCTCATAGAGGTTACTGATTAAGCAAATTAAGTGTTCTGGTACTCCCACGACTCGAAGAACATTCTAAACTTCCTACTAGTTAACAGAGTCAAATGCTTTTTTATAGTCTAAAAAACAAAAGTAAAGTGGTGCGTTGTATTCTCTGGCTTTTTTTATAATTTAATAGATATTTAATATTTGCTCTACGCGGATTTCAGGAAGTAGATAAAGTTATAATCGCTCATTGAATAACATGCAAGAGAATCTTAGATTTAAGTAAAATTAATGCTATGTTAGTAATTGTGACACTTGGTGTTAGATTCTTTCTTGTGTAAATTTATAAACGCAGAGTGAATCCAATCTTGCAGATGTTGTGGAATACCTTGACGTTCATGTCATTTATTTCTATTATAATATCCGCTATTGTGTTATCGTATTCAAGCAACTTATTAGACTTGAGAGCTTTTATAGCTGCTTCAATTTTGCTGTTTAGGATAGTAGATTCTTGATCCACATTCTTAATGTTTATATTAGTAGATAAGCTCTCTGTAATTTGGTTCTCAAAAAGGTAAATGTCAAAGACATCTGTATCTGTTACTATAGATTTTTTCTCAACTATGGTAACTATCATGCGTTGTAGTTTTAATTTCATTTTCACAAAATTATGATCCAAACCGCACATCACACCTAGCAAGTGTTTTAGATTTATGTATTGACGAGCACTATCTGTTGAGAATAAGGATATAGTCTATCTGGTTTCTATGTATTTAACCCAGAGAAGTCCATGTGTCACTGTGACGGAGATGGTGTTTAAAGGTCGTATTGACTACGGTCAAGATGTTGTCAAAGGTTAATTATATTAGATGTTCGCCTTTTTCATACCTGTTTTACAGTCCATAGTAACGTATTACTTAGCTGAGATGCTGTTTATCATCTTGGAGTTGACTAATTTTTGCACTGAAGTCTCCTAGAATGATTACTACCAGGCTCTTCAATAAGTCTTGCGGTTCGATAAAAAAACACAATTTTATGGTTTGAAATACACTTTATTATTCAGTATAGTCTCCCTGAACATCAGTACACTTGTTCCAACGAGATTCCAATTTATGAGTTCCATCCCTGAAGTGAGAATCTGAAAGGGCTGCAAAATACGCTTCCACATCTGTTATGACCTCATCATTTGATGAAAAACGCTTTCCACGCATACATTTTTTAGGTCTGGAAACAGATGGAAGTCGCTAGGGGCAAAATCTGGTGAATACGGTGGATGCTCCAACAATTCGAACTTTAATTCATGGATTTTAGCCATTGTCAAAATGCTCTTGTGACATGGTGCATTGTCCTGATGAAAAAGGATCTTTTTCTTCTGCGAACCGGGTCTTTTTTCACGAATTTTCTCCTTCAGCTGGTCTAAAAGGTTACAATAATATTCAGAATTCATTGTTTAACCAGTTTGCAAGTAATCCACGAACAAAATTTCTTTCGCATCCCAAAAAACTGATGCTAACACCTTCTTGGCCGATTTCTGGACACGAACTCGTTTCGGAGCCGAAGAATCAGGTTCAGACCACTCTTTAGTCTCTTGTTTTGTTACAGAATCATGGTGATAGACCCAAGTCTCATCCATAGTGATGAATAGACGCACAAAATCCACTTTATCCTTTCGAAAACGCTCTAAATGTTGCTGAGAAGGACGCATTCAAATGTGTTTTTGTTCCATTGTTAGCGAATGCGGCATCCATTGTGCGCACAGCTTTCTAATATCCAATACTTCAGACAAAATATTGCTTACACTGCCCAATGAGATGCCTAGGGCTTCTACTAAATCTCTTTTAGTCACTCGACGATTTTCCAATACGATATCCTGTATTTTTTCTACGATTTCTGGTGTTGTTGCTGTTTTTGGACGTCCTTGACGTGGATCGTCTTCAAGGCTTGTACGACCACGTTTAAATTGAGCAACTAATCTTCCTACTGTACTTATTTAAGGCGAAGAGTCCTTATACACTTGTAACATTTGTTCATAAATTTCCTTTGCTTTTAAACCTTCCAAAAATAAAAATTCAATCACTGCACGATACTTGATTTTTTCAATTGTAAAAAAATACTGTGACACGTCGATACTAAATGGCTTGTAAACAAAGAATGAATTGACAGATTGAAATGAAACTTCACATACGTTCATATGAAGAGTGTACCAACATAACAAAAAAAAATTTAGGCTAGTAGCAACACCCTCTCTTGTCGAACCGCAAAACTTATTGAACAGCCTGGTATGTCGCTCAATGTATTTTAATCAGTACATTCTCTATTGCAGTGTAGAGCTAATCAATTTATTCAACTGGGCTGTTCAAGGTAGATGCATATATCTGTATAATAAATGTTTTGATTGGGTTTGAGTCTAGTGCAACGGTAATTATACGATTATTTATTGGGTTGTATTTTGTAACGTATGCGATAATTTTCTTAGGAATAATAATTGCAACGTTATTTCAAGAATGCTCAGCATTACAGAGTGATATACTGTGCTATCTATTGTTTAAAAATAACCAGTATTACGCTAGTTGGTTTCATTTAGACCGTATACATGTATATTTCAGTTGTAAGGTTCGTTTTCTACTATATGTAGTTTACCGACAGCTAGTAGGCCTCTAACATTTCGCGTATTTAGGCAGATATGTGTACGAAGCTCCAAATAGTTTTCACGAGTAGTTCCTGGTGTATATTTGAATAAAAAAATAAAAGACACGTATTTTTTTCATCTGCGGAAAAACACTTTCAGGTAGTAAAAAACACCCTCAAAGTTCACTCCCAAAAACAGTTTATTTCGAATATCTCAAAAACTACTTGGAATTTTGGAAAAAATCGACGTCGAAAAAATTCTTATTAAAAGACGCTCCTACTGAGATAACTGTTATGCCGAAGGGTTGCAACCCTCTTTTTTATAAGGATGAATGTGCTATATTTTTACTTTCTTTTGATACAAGATTTACTAAATTAGCTCGATTGGGTTTAAAATTATACTGATAATGAGAAGATAAAAAAATTAATTCGATGCGTTTTGGAATTTAAAAAAAAAAAAATTTTTCATGTATGTTTTATCTTTAGAAATCACTCCTGCCAAACCACAAGTAGGCTAATCCACCTAACCCTGGGAGCATCGATTTTATGTGCTTGATTTTTCTTGAACTAATTGAATCCCATATTACAGCTAACCCATCTAATCATCTATCCTCTAACCCACCTAACCCCTAGAAACTACCCCTGCAAAACCACAGGTAGGCTAGCCCACCTAATTCTAAGAACAGCGAGTTTAATCGCGTATTTTTTCTTGGATTATTTAAATCTTACACCACATAATAGCTCTTTTATTATTTGGGTCTTGTTTAACTGCTGAATAATAAACCAATATTCTATTATAGGGTCAAGTCTAGGACTTCTAGCTGTTAGGTGGGTTAGATGTCAGTTGGTCAGGTGAGTTAGCCTACTTGTGGTGTAGTTGACATGGTTTCTAGGGGTTATGTGGATTACGAAATAGGTATATAAACAAAATATAAAAAAGAGTTTGCAACTTATATTTTTTATTTCAGAAAAGCTATATTTTTCTCCGATATTTTAATTGTTCAAATTTAGATTTGTTAAGGTTAATAAATTCAGCGCGGGAATTAGTTATTAACAAAAGATAAGTTTATTTGTTGTAAAACGAAATAAAAGATATAACAAAAAGATTACATAAAGTAAATTCAATATATTTGATTTGTCTCTAAACGAACTCGATGTATGGCTATCGCTTCTACTCGGATTCGAAGCACAACACGAACTTAAAATTGAATATTAGAATTACATCAAAGACCTTCGGTCATCACAGACCAACTCACACAACTGTGCTTTGTTTACGCCTAAATGGTAACACAAGTGTATACTCGACTGTGTACTGCATGTGAGAATATTTTCAACACGCCCTCTCAGTACACACGTCGCGCTGGGCACTAGTCTTCTCGGGAACAAAAACCAAGTCCTTCAAGACAACGATCATGACTAACACGATTTAGCGGTTTTGTCAAAATATCTGCTATCATATTTTTTGTAGGTATGTGTTCTAACACAAACACATTAGCCCCAATGGCTTCACGAACAAACTGATGTTTAATGTCGATATGCTTCGT
Organism: Chalcis sispes; assembly: GCA_949987625.1. Classification (NCBI taxonomy): domain Eukaryota; kingdom Metazoa; phylum Arthropoda; class Insecta; order Hymenoptera; family Chalcididae; genus Chalcis; species Chalcis sispes. Next base: position 41,996,506 of record OX465098.1, read on the forward strand.
TCGTGCATGAAAAACAGGATCACTCGCGATAAATTAAGGTGAACGATTATCAATATAAATCGTCATATTTGTCCATTCTTCTAACCTAATCTCAATCAATAGACTCTAAATAAATAGCCTTTTTCGCAGCTTCTGCCAAGCTAACATACTCCGCCTCAGTCGATGATAAGGCCACAGTCCTCTGTTTTTGAGATTTCCAGGTTACTGCTGCACCACTTAGGAGGAAAACATATCCAGTATATGATCTTCGATCAACATTCCAGCCACCCCAGTCGGCATCCGTGTAGCCCACCAAAGGTTCACTTGTTTTTGAGTATACCAGTCCCATCTTTACAGTACCAGCAAGATATCTCAGGACTCTTTTTGCTGCTAGCCAGTGACTTTTGTTAGGTTTGTTTACAAACTGCGCTAGCCTCGACACAGTATTAGCAATGTCTGGTCGCGTCAACACAGACACATACATAAGAGCTCCGATGAGTTCTCTATAGGGACAATTTTCAGCTAACTCACTGTCTTCGTTTATATCAACACGCGCACTCACTTGTGCAGGTGTTACTACGGGATTACACTTGTCCATTCCGTATTGCTTGAGCATTCCCAATATATAACCAGTCTGGATTAATTCGATAAATCCATCACCTTGATTTATTTCCAGGCCTAAACAGTACTTTGCCTCACCGAGATTTTTCACTTCAAATTCACTTAATAGTTCAGTCTTAAACTTCGTAATGTTTTTCGCATTTCTTGATGCCACAAGTAAATCGTCAACATACACTAGCACTAACACTAAGCCATCTGCATCACTGAAGAATAAACATGACTCGTTCTTCGTCGATTTGAAACCCATGTTCACCATTTTTTCTCGAAGTTTCACGTACCACTGACGTCCAGCCTGGCGTAGACCATACAACGCCTTCTTCAAATGGCACACCTCCCCACCACTATGCAAGCTATTGAGCGTCTTCCAAGCTTTAGCATTTGCCTTCAGTCGATTTATTTTGTTTTGACACAATTCTCTCTAGCATTTCCACTAGCATGTCAGGGACTTTCATGAGCACTTTTTCTTCTAAGGCACCGTTTAAATATGCAGTCACAATGTCAAACTGCCATATCTGCATATCGAATTGTACAGCCAAAGCTAATAATAATCTCAATGACTCTAATCTTGCGACAGGAGCCAAAATCTGGTAATAGTCAATACCATATTTTTGACTGTAACCCGTCGCTACCAAACGAGCCTTGCGTCGCTCAACGTTTCCTTCTGGACTATATTTGTTAACCAGCACATATCGACATCCGACAAAATTTTTGTTTTTACTGTTCTTTACAATGTCAAATGTATCATTTTTTATTAAACTTGTGACCTCAGATTCAATGGCATCCATCTATTCGCTACGATCGTCTCCATTTAAAGCGTCCTGTACGCTAACCTCAACAGCACCAGCGAAAACGTCATCGTCAAGACCATCTTCGCATTGAATCCCCTCTCCAGATTCATTTTCTGTGTTTGTCATTTGCCGAGAATTAAATAGCTTTCTGGGTTGCCCTCTGCTCCCAGTACGTAACATTCGCGATCTTCCAGGGGCTCTTTTGTACTCTGCTTCAGACGATTTTGTTTGCTTCGAAGTAATAGGTCGTTCTTCATTTTTTAACTCGTTCACATTATCATTTCGTCTCGGCGAGAATTCAACAATCTTGGGCTGACTAATTTGACTGTCATCTCTATCTAGCGATGTAAACAACTCGTCCAACACACGCGTGTCACCTGAGTTCTTGTTAGTGTCCTCGATAAATTTCACATCGCGCACATTTACAATTTGATGGGTGTTAGGCACCTAGTACCCCTTCCTATCTCTAAGATACCCCACAAACACACCTTTACTAGCTCTTTGTGTGAGCTTATCCTTGTTAGGATATTTGTCTAAAACCATCACTTTAGAACCAAACATTCGCAGATGACCAACCTTAGGTGTCTTTTTCATCCATTTTTCGTATGAAATTCTTCCTTTTAAGCTAGATGTTGGACAGCAATTTTTGATGACATGCTGTCGCCACGGCTTCAGACCAAAAAGATGCCGCCAAACCAGATTGCAACAATAGACACCTTGCCATGTTTAATAACGTGCGGTTCATCCTCTCCACCACGCCATTCTGCTGCAGTGTTCGAGGTACCGTCAGCCTTCTCTGGATACCTTGAGCTCCCAAATACTTGTCAAAGTCAACATTGCAATACTCACGATCATTGTCTGATTGCAAACACTTTATTTTATATCCGGTTTGTTTTTCAACAAACTGTTGGTATAGCTTAAACGCTTCGAAGACTCCTGATTTTTGTCTTAAGAAGTAGACTTCGCACCACCTGGTGCTGTCATCAATAAACGTCACGAAGTATTTCGCTCGACCCATGGATTCAGTTCTGAAGGGTCCCACTACGACGGAATGCACTATTGTTAGCACTTCATCACAAGGCATTCGACCTTTTTCGAACGGTAATGCAGTCATCTTGCCTTTGATGCATACCTCACATGGGGGTAATTGATCTGTAGCTCTTACAGAGTCTGTAGGAATCACTCCATCTCGAATCAGCTTCACTAAGTCTTTCGTGTTTAGGTGGCCCAACCGTTTGTGCCACTTTAACAGTTCGGAACACTCCGGTTGAACTGCCGCGCACTCAGAATTTTCCCGCACGTAGTACAAATCACCCTTGCGACTTGCAATGATAGATACATTACCACACTCATCACGCACGTAGGCATCGTTCTTCCTGAAGGTTACCTCATGTCCTTTATTTGTGATTTTTGCCACGAAAATCAAATTTGTCTTCAAGTCCGGCACAAATAAAGTATCGCGGAACTCAATTACTTTTCGACCTTTATCACTTGCTACCGATAAACGTACAGCACCCGTACCCTTGATATCAGCACATGCTTGACTTGCCAAATTGAGCCTTGATTTGTGACACTCTTCCATCGTTTCAAACAGGCTTTCATCCCCACACAGATGTGTAGTACATCCATTGTCTAACAACCACGCCTTAGCAACTGTTTTGGCACTACCGGCACTATTTACACTTGCCGTCGCCGTATGACTCACCGCACAGTAACTCTGATCAACACTGTTCGCTGATTGTTTGGACTTCTTGTCACCTGTTTTCGTCGGACACACGTTTGCTTTATGTCCCGGGGCACCACACTTGAAACATTTTATTTCCTTTCGTGAGCACGATCCTCCCTTTTCTTTCTTAGGAAAATTTTGGCGCGCATTTGCTCGATTTCCAGCCGCCATTGCTGTGACAATGCTGCCTGACGCTTGCTTTCGCGCCTCGCTTTCTTCCAGAATCTTGACCTTCGAAGCTTCAGCGGTGGGAAGATCATCTCTAGACTCGATCGCACACCGGAAATTTTAATATGAAGCAGGTAAACTGTACAGAAGCATAATAGCCTGCTGATCGCTATTTATCTGGACATTCATGTTTGCCAGCTTGTCCACGGCATCAAAGAATTTTGAGAGATGATCACGAATATCACCACCTTCTTCAAACTTTTGAAGCATAAGCTGCTTCAACAGGGTAGCTTTTTTTGCGGGTCCTTTTGAAGCATAAATTGGCCGCAGCTTCAGCCATACTTCACGTGAAGATCCACATCCACGTATCTGATTGAGTTCAGATGGTTGAATCGACATCACTAAGTCAGCTTTTGCTTCCTTGTCCTGTTTCAACTACTTGTTCTTCAGCCACCTTTGGCATGACATTTGAACCATCCACGTATTCCCAAAGATCGTTCTTCGTCAACAGCGCTTCCACTTGCATACTCCAAGTATCATAATTGTCTTTCGACAGCAACTCAATACGCGAGGAACTAGACGCCGAACTTGAAGCCATCTTGGATACAGTTTTTCCACTTTTATAACTTTCAACTTGAAACTATCTTTTTGTTTTGATTTCACTATGCTGGGCCCATAACCTGTTGAGGTTAATAAATTCAGCGCGGGAATTAGTTATTAACAAAAGATAAGTTTATTTGTTGTAAAACAAAATAAAAGATATAACAAAAAGATTACGTAAAGTAAATTCAATATATTTAATTTATCTCTAAACGAACTCGATGTATGGCTATCGCTTCTACTCGGATTCGAAGCACAACACGAACTGAAAATTGAATATTACAATTACATCAAAGACCTTCGGTCATCACAGACCAACTCACACAACTGTGCTTTGTTTACACCTAAATGGTAACACAAGTGTATACTCGACTTTGTACTGCATGTGAGAATATTTTCAACAAGATTTGGTCTTGAAAATGTTTTTAAAAGGAAAATTGAAAAATTGAGCTTACGTACTTTGGGAACTTACGTCAAATAACCTTTACAATATTTCTTTTTTATGTATCTATACTTTTATTAAAAATAATAAATAGGAAAAATATATCTGTAATTTTATTACGAAGAAATTGTTAAATTTTCAACTTAAAATATATTATTTTTAAAAGTCTTGGCAATAATGATAATCTTCATAGAAATGTTTAGAACATAAGGATTTCTCACATCAGCTGCATCATACAATGGCAATATTGTTACATCGTTTTATTTCGCAATGAGTATTGTAAGAATCTTTGAAACTAAAGTCTGCGGGATTATCAAACTTGTTTGGTCATTATGGTATAACTGTGTGTTGTCGATGAAGCTGATTATACCACACATTACACTTGCTTTTTTCTCCTTCCGCAGCTAGTGTTCTTTCAGAGTAGATTTCTAATTCAAATCCGCTTTGATCTAATTAATTTATATTTTCAAGTCGGATTGTTGGTATACATGATTTAACATCAGCTAAAAATTCATTTACTTGAGTTTTAAGTTGTAATCCACTCTCTAAGGTTTTTTAGTAATAAACTTATTTATCTTTCTAGATATTATTCGATGAGCTTTTGTTAACTTTCATAGCCAATTTACAGAAGCTTTGAATCTAAAATCTTCAAACCATATTAGTTTTTAAGCTTGCGAAGCCCATCGACGTATATCATGATCATAAATAATTAAACCAGCTTCAACAGCAGCATTAAAATTATCTAATGTATATTAACGGATTCTTGCAATCTTTTCTCTGCAACAATTCGGCTAAAAAGTTCGTAGGCTAACATAGTAAAACATATTTTTGTAGTAAAATTTGATTTTATTATTCAATATAGTTACCTTTTAGAGCGATACAACGATTATAGCGATCATATAATTTTCCGATACCATTTTTATAGTATGATTTCTCTTTAGCCTAAAAATAGGCCTCAGTTTCGGCGATTACCTCTTCATTAGTGCTAAACTTTTTTCCAGCGAGCATTCTTTTGAGGTTTGCGAACAAAAAAGACAATAGGGACAAGATTTGGAGAATATGGTGGAAGCGATTCGTAGCCTTATCCATGCAATTTTGCTATCGTTTTCATTGATTTGTGGCGTCGTGCATTGTCTTGATGAAACAGCACTTTTTACTTTTAGGGCCGTTGGGGCCGTTTTTTCTTAATTTCATTCTTTGAACGCTCCAATAATGCTATGTAATAATCGCTGTTGATAGTCTGGTCCTTTTCGAGTTTATCGATGAATATTATACCATGCGCATCCCAGAATACTGATGCCATAACCTTGCCAGCCGACTGTTGCGTCTTTCCGCGCTTTGGGCTCGGTGCATTCCACTCTGCTGACTGTTGATTAGACTCTGGAGTGCAGTGATGGAGCTATATTTCATCCACTGTCACATATCGTCTGAAAAAATTTGTCTTTATTACGGTTGAATATCGCTAAACATTGCTCCGAATCATTAACACGTTGTTCCTTTTGATCTACTTTGAGCTCGCGTGGCATCCTCTTTGCACGCAGCTTTAATACACAGCACAGAATTTTTGCAATATTCATGCACGATATGTCCAACACGTTACTTTGATATCTTTAGAGTCTCAGCTATCTCGATCAACTTCACTTTACGATCATTCAAAATTATTTTGTAAACTTCTTTTATGTTTTCGTCGGTATCAGCCTCTTTTGGACCTCTATTGCGTGCATGATTTTCGACGCTCAACGCCTCGTTTAAATTTAGCAAACCACTTCTCAACGGTTGATTTCCCTGGTGCAGAGTACGAATAATGTTTATTAAGCGAAGCCTCGGCTTCAACAATATTTTTTTCACCAAAAAGGAATGCTTTATTAACACACAAAATTATTTTTTATCCATTTTATTCACAATAACAAAAGTTGCTTTCCTCACAATGCTACGTCTCACAAACCAATTGTCTGAAAGCTGTCAAATTTATACACGTACCGTTTGAAGGTTGATACTAACTAAACATAATATGGATTTAATTCTAATAACGCCATCGTTGTGTCAATCTACGAACTTTTCAGCCAATCTGTTATATACTACTCTTATTTATTGTATGAGCCCAACATTTCAATTGACTGATTGATGAAACTTTCTTGTATTTACTCCGTATACATTCTGTCAAAAAAGTACCGGAAATTGTCGATTTAAATCTGGCGGGGCAATTTAGGCAGGTAAAATTTCTTTTTCTAGGTTGGTAAAACTGTCCTTAATGACTATGCCAAGTTTGAGCGGAATCTGTCAACGAGTGTGTTTACAGTAGCTGGTTAAGTTAGTCGATGTCAATAGTGCGTGCCGACTTTTTACAATGGGTGATTAAATTGAACAAAGAATTTGTCTAAAATTTTGTGTTGCGAATGAAATTCCGTGTGCCGATGCATTGAAAATGTTGCAAAAGGCTTTTGGTGATAAAGCACTATCGAAAACCTGTGTGTATGAGTGGTACAAAGCCTTCAAGGAGGGTAGTAAAGTCGTCGAAGACTTGCCTCGTTCCAGACTCCCATCGACGGCTTCGACCGCAGATAACGTCGATAAAACTAAGGAAATGGTGTATGAAAACCGTCATACCAGCTTGAGAGAGATAGCACATGAACTTGAGATATCCCACGAGTCCACGCGTACGATTTTAATTGATATTTTGAGCATGAGAAAGGTGGCCGCAAGACTTGTTCCAAAAGAGCTTGATTTTCTTCAAAAACGCTATCGCGAACAGGTCGCTTCGGACATGCTGGATCGCGCCAATTCCAGTCCCGCATTCATGGAATGCGTCATAACTGGTGACGAAACGTGAGTGTACGAGTACGATATGCAAACAAGCCAGCAAGCATCGGAATGGGTGGAGAGAAACGAGCCGAAACCGAAAAAACCTCGCCAAAGCCCCTCAAAAGTGAAGGTGATGCTCATTGTTTTCTTCGATATCCGTGGTGTGGTGCACTACAAATTCGTTCCAAAGGGTCAGACGGTAAACAAAGATTATAACCTAGGCGCTATGAAACGTTTGCGTGAGCGTATCTGGAAGAAGCGGCCAAATTTGTGGGCGAACAACTCGTGGATTTGGCACGACGATAACGCGCTGTCTCACCGAGCTACGATTGTGACCGACTTTCTCGCCGAAAACTCAAGGAACACGCTTGAACAACCACCGTATTCGCCGGATTTGGCTTCCTATGACTTCTTCCTCTTCCCAAAACTTAAATTGCCGCTCCGTGGCACTCATTTTCAGTCGATTGAAGCCGTAAAATAAAATTCGGCGCGCAAACTGAAGGCCATCCTGGAAAGCGCTTATAAAAAATGTTTCGATGATTGGAAGTGCCGTTGGCATAGATGTATCGGAGCAAATGAAGCCTATTTTGAAGGCGACCCAATAAATTTTGATTATTAAACGTAAAAATGTTGTTTTAATTTAAAATTCCCGGTACTTTTTTGACAGACAGTACTTTGTAAGCTTAAATTTTTTTTTCGTCGCTTCTCCAATATTTGACGGCTATTTTTTTTATTATCAAAATCTACTTCTTCTATATAATATGTACAATGATCTGGTAGTGCTTAAAAGCATGAGGCAAATGATGCATTGTTGATTTTTAACAATTTTCGCATAATGACCTTTATATTTTTCTTGAAAATCTGTGTCTTTAACAATCATGTCTAGGTCGTTATATTCATTTGTTGAATCTATTAATATTTAATTGATTTCATTATATAACTTAATTTCTTTTTAATTTGTCATACTATCTTGTCATTGAAATGTTTGAAAGTACGCTAATAATAAATTTATAACATTTGAAGGATTGACCCTCATTGTTAAATCTAAATGAACAAACGAAATAATTCAATGTTTTTAAAAACTAATTTTATTCATAAATATGAATTCACTTGACACTCTATATTAACTCTCTATATTTCTTACTGATAAGATTATTGTTAAGAAGAACGTATAAAAATAATTTTGCTACATATCTACGTACAGTCACGTACAAAAATAATATTAATCGTGTAAAATTGACTTATAAAACTCTACATATAAAGCATTAATAAAAGATTTAAAATAAAATATATATATATCAATCTTTTATTAATTATATTATTTATGTGTAGAGTCTTATAAGTTTATTCAACAAGGATAATATTATTTTGAAATGTCCTACGTAAAATATCTTTTATATTTATTGATATTATCACGGAGAACACTCCGTGCTCCGCGCATCGTCGTTTTTCGCGCGCTTCCGCGGCCAGCAATCCGGGTTGACTCTCGGTAACGCGACAGTCGCGGACGAGAAGATACGGTACGCGACTAGAGATAGAATAGTCGTGTGCCATATGAGGAAGCTAGGCAAGGCTAGGCTAGATAATCTAGCCGCTTCCCGCACTTTGCCCAGTTCTTCTCAAGCCTTCGTTATATACACGTGCTCCGATATTTTGAGTTTTTCGAAAAATCTCGCGAGTGTAGCCGCGATTTTGGAACACGAGCCCGTTTTCGCTCCCGTGTCGCGTTAACTTTTAGTTCTTGTTGCGCAGAGTTTTTTTTGTGCTTTTGGCGCGCACCGGCCACGTGTGCGGCCAAGTAAGCATATACGGACCAGCAGCACGCGAGTCTCCGCCACCAGCGACCAGTGACGTATCTGCGAGGCAACGTCGAGCAGCGGCATCTTCCCCTTTTTTATTTCGGCGTGCGAGGCTGGCCAGCCCTCCTCGTCTAACTGTAAGTCGTTGCCACGTTCGATTTTGGCGCGCGTAAATTTGGTTTCTTTCATATTTGGGTAGGAGTAACCTTCGCCGGTTACTCCATTCTTTGTTAAACTTACGTTTGCGGTTTGTGCGAGTGAGAGAGACCGCAACTCTCTCGCACCCGTATAAGAATAGGCGCGCGTGAGTGGGAGAGCGGTATTTCTCTCACTCTAGTAGCAGCGGTGCGGGAGAGTCGCTTTCTCTCTCGCACTCGCAGCATATACGGCGCGCGCGAGAGGGAGAGGCCTTTCTCTCCTACCCTAGTAAGATTAGTGCGAGAGAGAGAGTTGCGTTCTCTCTCGCACTCGCGTAAGGCTAGGCGCGCAAGAGTGGGAGAGCACTTTCTCACTCACTCCTACGGCGCAGTACAGGAGGCTCGTTTTCTCTCTCGTACTCGCAGTAGACACAGCGCACATGAGTTGGAGAGCGCTTTCTCTCTCGCTTTAACGGGCTCCGTGCAAGAGAGTAGTCTTCTCTCTTGCACCCGTACGTTATACGGCGCGCGCGAATGAGGGAAATCTTTCTCTCTCACTCTTATAGGCGTAGTGCGAGGGACGCTCGTTCTTTCTCGCACTTATATCGTGCGTAGCGCTCGAGAGCCTTTTTCGCGCAGGATCACAGCTGTTATTACCTGCGCTCCTCGTGCGTTCTTTTTATGCATTTTACTGTTTTTTGTACTATTATTTATTTACCTTCGTTTTGATTTATATTCTTTTTTGTTAAGTTATTAAATTATTTTATTTATTTTAAACATCTTTACTTCTTTTCTTATATTTTCGATTTCTTTCTTTTCCTATATATTATTATTAACCTTTTTGGATTTTTTTTAATTTTATATTATTTTTAGATAAAGCATTTAAATATTTCTTTTATCTTTTCATCTATTTTATCTGTTTTATCTGTTTTATCTGTTTTATCTTTTTTTTTTTCTGTTTTTCGGTTAATTTTGATTTTTTTTTATTTTTTGTGACGAGGAGCTTTCAGATTCTTTCCGAATACCGCCCTCTCCGAGATTTTAGCTAGCCAGCAAGGACGACACACGAGCCGCGCAACGACGATTGCGCGGCGCTGCAACGGGTAACAGGGCGGCAGTTTAAAGGTTAACTACCACTGGAGCAATTAGCCTTGCGAGACGCGCAATTCGCGAAAGGTGCAAATATGCCCGTTGCGCCGTCTTTTTAGTCGCTAAAGTCGCGGACGACTTTGCTCCTGGGTCCGGGCACGAGAAGCCTCCTTTGGACCCAACTTACCCGTTGCAACGCCGCGCAAACGCCGTTTCGCGGCTCGTGTGTCGTTCTCGCCGGCTAGCTAAAATCTCAGAGAGGGCGGTATCCGGAAGGAGAGCTGAAAGCTTCTCGTCGTAAAAATATAATGATTAAAAAAAATCAAAGATAATAGAAAAATAGAAAAGAAAAATACAGAAAAAAAATAAATAACTAGATAAAAAATATTTAAATGTTTTTATCTGAAGATAATATAAAATTATAAAAAAAATATAAAACAGGTCAATATTAATATGTAGGAAAAGAAAGGAAAAGAAATATATAAGAAAAGAAGAAAAGATTTTTAATATGAAAAATTTAATTTAATAATTTAATAAACAGAACAAAAAAAGGTATAAATTGAAACTAAGATGAATAAATAATAGTACAATAAGCGGTAAAAAGTATAAAAAGAACGCGCGAGGAGTGCAAGTAATAACAGTTGTGATCCTGCGCGAAAAAGGCTTCCGCGTGCTACGCACGATGAGTGCGAGAGAGAACGAGCGTCCCTCGCACTACGCCTATAAGAGTGAGAAAAAAAGGTTTCCCTCACTCGCGCGCGCTGTATAACGTACGGGTGCGAGAGAGAAGAGTACTCTCTCGCACGGAGCCTGTTGGAGCGAGAGAAAGAGCGCTCTCCCACTCCTGCGCGCCGCGTCTACTGCGAGTACAAGAGAGAAAACGAGCCTCCTGTACTGCGCCGTAGGAGCGAGAGAGAGAAAGCGCTCTCCCACTCTTGCGCGCCTAGCCTTACGCGAGTGCAAGAGATAACGCAACTCACTCGCAATGATTATACGGAAGTGAGAGAGATGATGCTCTCACTCGCACTAACCGCAAAAATAAATTCAACAAAGAATGGAGTAACCGGCGGAGGTTACTCCTACGCAAATAAAAAGGAAACTAAATTTACGCGCGCCAAAATCGAACGTAGCAACGACTTACAGTTAGACGAGGAGGGCTGGCCAGCCTCGCACGCCAAAATAAAAAAGGGGAAAATGCTGCCGCTTGACGTTGCCTCGCAGATACGTCTCTGGTCGCTGGTGGCGGAGACTCGCGTGCTGTTGGTCTGTATATTCTTACTTGGCCGCACACGTGGCCAGTGCGCGCCAAAAACACAAAAAAGATCTCTGCGCAACAAGAACTAAAAGTTGACGCGACACGGGAGCGAAAACGAGCTTGCGTTCCAAAATGGCGGCTACACTCGCGAGATTTTTCGGAAAACTCAAAATATCAGAGCACGTATATATAACGAAGGCTCGAGAAGAACTGGGCAAAGTGCGGGAAGCGGCTAGATTACCTAGCCTAGCCTTGCCTAGCTTCCTTATACGGCACACGACTATTCTATCTCTAGTCGCGTACCGTATCTTCTCGTCCGCGACTGTCGCGTTACCAAGAGTCTACCTGGATTGCTGGCCGCAAAAGCGCGCGAAATACGACGATGCGCGGAGCACAGAGTTTTCTTCGTGAGACCCCCCTCCCAGAAATCGATTATCCGTGGTAAGCGGATTCTGACACACTCGGCGCGTCTCGGACTGCCGGTATGGGAACTGGCGAGAGACAAAATAAGGTAACAATGCACTTTAAACTAAAAAAAAAACATTTATTTCCAATTGGCCCTTCTGGCCAACTGTCACCAATGCATATGCTTCTGCGGGCACTTTTTGGGGTCAGCGACCCCGCGATGCCCGCACGCCGGACATCTCCTTCTCTTCTTCTTGGCCGGTTCCGCCTCGGATGTCATGCCTAAGGGGCCTGGAGTCATCTCAGGTGCGGGCGCGGTTGTGGAAGCTGGTGTTGGTCGCTTCTTTACGGCGGCTAGACGCTCCCTCTCGAAAGCGGCGCACTCAGCTTCCTGGCCTCTTGGGCGGCCCTTTGTGCCCGCTCCCGGTGCTGCCGGGCCTCCTCGAGGAGCTTGGTGGCTTTCCTCTCCTGGCGCGCGTCCTCGCGCCTGCGCCTCCGATACTACTCGACAGCCGCAGTCTTGGCCTTGCGGATCTTCGCATGGCGTGGCCACTTGCCTGCATGCAGGGTGGCCCGAGGCCCGGCGTGGAGGTACTTAAAGGCGCGCCTCTCCTGGCGGGTAGCCTCGCTCGCGGATTTGCGAGCCGCCAGGAGTCCCAGCTCCACTATTGGCCATCGCGTTGTGATGTCATTGAGCAGCTTCTGCCACCAATAATCCTCGTATTGGGTGAAGACGTCCCGCGTCTCGATCCGCGGACGTTCCGAGATGGACGGGCGTACCGGGATCGCCGTTGCTGACCCAAAAGACAGGTCCGGAGCCCGAAAGTCGGTGACCCTGATGCAGTGGGGAGCTGGCGAATCTTCCTCGTCGTCGCTCAGCTCTCAGATCACGACAGACTCTTTCAGCTTTTTCTGCCGCCTCGCCTCCTCCTCGTTTGCCCTCACCTTCTCCGTGGCAATCGTGAGCGCCGCGTGGACGAGGTGCTCCACCTCCTTTCCTAACTGGAGATTAAGAATGGCGGCCGACAGCCGCTCTAACTCCTCCAGGGTGGTCTCTAAGGCCATGATCTTTATGTTTCGCCTGTAACGAAAGGGTTCAGGCTCACCCAACTCTGTGGAAAAGGAGGGAAAAGTAGACAAGAAGAAAACTAAAAAGGGAAACGAGAAAAAAAGAAAAAAAGGAAAAAAAGACAAAAAAGACGAAAAAAGGAAAAAAAAACAAACAAAAAAGGGTTCATCGAGAGACGCTCGGGGAATCGCCCAACATCGCGTCGCTTAGGAGATCGGTAGCCGTTCGAACACGGGGCAACTTGGAGGTAAATCATGTGCGGTTTTTCGCACCTCTCGGTCTGCCCTGGCCGCGGGTCTAGGGGGTCCGCACGCTTGCGCCTTTCCGCGGCCCACCCCTTCTTCTTTTAGGCTCGGGGTTGCCTTTAGACGGATCGGGTCCAGGTTTGACGGGCTCCGCTGAGCCTTCGCTCGTCGGCTATGGCTCTAACGCAGAAGCCGAAGCGCTTGCTAAAAGCGGGTCGCTCGTCGTCTGCTCTTTCCCCGGTGGTTGGGGCTCTAGTTGTACCTCGGCGGGATAGTCGTCGTCTTCTTCAAGCGCCTGCCCACCGTAGTACGCCTTTAGGTGTTTTGTATAAACTAAGTCTTTAAGCTCACCTCGCTCGCTTATGAGCTTAAAGCAGTTGAAGCCCCGAGTCTCTATTATCTAAAAGGGACCTGTAAATTTTGGGGCCAGTTTGGCCGTTACGCCTCGAGCGGCTGAGGAGAGCACGCGATTCCACTTCCAGACGCGATCTCCAACCTTGAACGGTACCTCACGCCTCTTATTATCGTGGAGGTTAGCCTGCCTGGCCTGCGCGTTGCGAGAACTTTCCGCAGCGCGATTGAGAAGCAGCGGGAGGTTTTGCATTCTTGTGCTCCACGCTTCCCTGCTCTCGTTGGCGACCTTGTCGGTCGCCTCGCGCTCTTGTGCGCGCCTAACAGTTCCAGGAGGCGTCGGCTGCCGGTCGTAATTGAGCACTGCCGGGCTCAGGCTGGTAGAGCTTTGCTCAGCAATGTTCAGGGCTAAGACGAACTCAGGGAGATGTTCATCCCATGAGTTATGATTGTCCGTAACAAAGGAGGCAATCATCGTCTTGAGGTTCCTATGTTATTCACTTGACTTTGCGAAAATCAACGCAAAAGCGGTATGAGCCGTTTTTATTGCGTACCATCACCATTCGACTAGACCAGCCACTGGTTGACGGTTCTATTACGTCCTGCTGGAGCATCTCTCGGACTTTACGATGCATCTCATCTTGTATCTTGTCCGAGACGGGGTAATAGCGTTGCTTGATGGGCGAGGTGTCGCCTACATCAATCGCGTGTTCTACTCCGTGTGTGCATCCCAGGGTGAACCCTCCGCTCGGCGAAACGGCGTCGAGCAGAGCTTGAAGTCGGGCACGCTGGTCGTCCGTTACGTCAGCTACGCCGGCAGACGCCAGGGCACCTACGTCGGCAGCGATGCTGGTGAGTTTCAGGCCTTACTGCTGCCTTAAGTTCTTCTGACCTCAGCCTGTTTATTATGCACTGACGAAGTTCGTTGCGGCGTACTACGGTTTCAGGGTTCTTGGCTCCCCTCTTCTACGAAGTCCGTCGCCGTATAATTCCCGAGCAACCAGTTTTGTAACTGGTCTGCTCGGGTGAACCTGCTGCCATCTGTGCGCAGTTGGAGCTGGGCCAAGTTCTCCTTGAGTTCCCTTCCGTTGAGGGTGAAGGCTTAGTCCTCGATGGCAGCTAGAGTTCGTTCCGCCATAATATTCGCTTCGATGAAGTGGTGCTCACCTTCGCTCATGTTGATTTCGGTTCGGTTGTTGTGGGCACCAACTTCTGAGCGCTCACAAGGGGCTTGTCTGCCTTAGGCAGTTGATCTAATTTTAGTTTATTGACTGCCAAATTAGGACGTTTGCCCGCGAAGAGTCCCGATGCTTTGAATTCCTGTTTGACTATTTGTCGCAACAGGTGCGCTCTCGATTTTCGATTATCGAGTAGCTTAGCAAGTCTGGTCCGCGTGAACGCTTTAGTTCTGTGCCAGCTAAACGAAAGTAAAACTAATTTTTCAATAAAAAAATTTTGAAAAGTTTATTGTTTTACTTGAAATTAAATTTCTTTGCTGGCTGGAACGATTCTTCTCCTTGCTAGTTCACAAATTGTTTTGAACTAGGAGAAGAATGCTACGCTGCCTTGAGGGTGCTTCGAATATTTATATATAATTCAAAAAAAAATGATAATATAATTTTCTTCTTCCTGAAACAAACAAAAAACAAGAAAAAGAATATATTCTGAGAGCACTCTCAAGACAGATTACTCGCTTGCTATTGCGCAGGTCAGAAGTCTCCGCACCCCTTGTGTGTGCTCTTGACAAAAAAATACAAATTCGAAATTTGCGCCAGCTGTACAGGGAGAAAAGGAAAAGAAGAAAAATTTAAATTATTTTATTTTACACGTGTGGTTCGTGCTTCGCGTTTTTATCTTTTATTACCTGCTTCCAGCTCGCTCTACACACGTTTAGGGCGCTAGTTGTAACGGGTAAGTTGGGTCCAAAGGAAGGCTTCTCGTGCCCGGACCCAGGAGCAAAGTCGTCCGAGACTTTAGCGACTAAAAAGGGGGTGCAACGGGCATATCCGCACCTTTCGCGAATAACGCGTCCCCCGAGGCTAATTACTCTAGTGGTAGTTAACCTTTGGCGCTAATCGCTTATCTTGAGCGTATTCCTCTTGGGAGGGAAAGCGAGAATTAGAGAGAGAGAGAGGAGATTCTTTTTGTACAATTTTAACGCATATCCGTTATTTATTATTTGCGGTAATTAAATGTTAAATTAAATTGAATGGTTGCATTCTATTTAAAATTTAACGCACATTACAAAAAAAAACGAAGTTTTTCGTTGCATTTTACGCTATTTGCGTTGTATTTTTTTTCAATGATCTTAAAAATAAAAAAAAAATAATTATTTGAATTAAAAATGATTGTCGCTGGGAACAAGAATGCCAACTTTAACTTATCAGAAGTAATTTACAATTACTAGATTATTGAAAGGAAAAAAAAAGGAAACTAATGCAGAATAATAGTTAAATAATTATTTTTTTTTAATTACAATCTTTACTTAATTTTTGAATATTTGTCACGAAGTGTCGGTGAATTAATTAATTGATTGACATTATTCCTAAATAAAATTAGAGAGTTTTTAATTAATATTCCTTGAGTTTTTGCGTTGTCTGTACCATGTGCTATGTTACTTTAATTGAATTTTGAGACTAATTAATTTTTTTAATAAATTAATAGTAAGATTAATTATTAATCTAGAGGAATAGTAACAATTATTACTTAAAGAATAAATTAATGATTAATGCAATTTTAATTATATAAATAATAAAAAAAAAATAAACGGCAAGTAAAATTACAATTAGATATAATCATGTAAAATTAGTTTTAACCTGCAAAGAAACATAAATTCTATCGTAAAATTAAAGTTCCTTGTACATAGAACATGAAGGAAGGTGAAAATAAGAAAAATTTTGATTCCCTCAAATATAAGAGTGGTGAATATTAAAACGCTTAATTTAACATAATGTCGAAGAATTAAATTATTAATGGGAGGAAAATTAGTAAATAAAATTAATATAACACTTGATGAAAATTATAACATTCCAAAAAAACAATGATTTTGGATGTAATTGTAACATCGACCTTCCCAAGTTGCTCGAATGTCTTTTATTTTTTTTGTTTCTTTTGTATTACCGCCTTATTTTCCCGTTACTTCCTTTTCTTTTATCTCCCTTAGCTGCTGAGAGCGAACGTAATGCGAAAAAATGCAATAAATATACAAAATTTAGAAAATACTGAGGAATGTGCAGATGTTCGCGTCCCTAACGGTCAACGCAAACAACTTAATCACTTTACTACGCGTAGATAATTAACGGACCGAAGAATACTTGTATACACAAAACTTATCTGTATCTTAAATACGAACGAAATAACGCAGATGCTTGCATTAGTAAACGCTTCCTCCGTTTTCTAGTACTACTAGCAGTAAATCTTAAAGATCCACATAGTAGTGGTTATCATAAGGGGCATATAGCGCGAACGCCCATGAAGCCTGTTCTATACCTGACGCATGGGTCAGCGCTCCGTATCTTAAATACCGCAATAATGGCGCACCGAAACAGCCACCTCTGTTGACGATTTTGTCTATTTATAATATACAATTATCTTTTTCTTCCTCTCAATATTGCCCTTTCTCACGCATTTACCAGATGTGTACATCCGCGCAGAGATCTTACAGAAAAACACGCCTAGATAGTAAAATAATTTTACATTTTTCCTAACTTAAATATACCGTAATCCATAAATACTTAAAACTATATTAAGAGTAAACCTGTATTATCGATGCGAGATGGTAGCGTTGTTGATATTAACTAATAAACAACATTCTACGTCCCATTTGTATTTGTAATACTAAGTATAAGGAAAGTGCGATGTAATTGAAACTACATTCGACACATAAATACATGTTTAAAATAATTTTATATAGCATGAGTCATCATGTAGTTTTAATTATATTTAAGTATAGTTTAAATGATCTATGAAAATTTACAATCATTTTAACTTTACAAATTAATTTAAGATATATTTAAGTTCAAATTTGAATAAGAATGAGTTTATATTTTATTGGTAGCGATAATTATATTTAGACTAATGTTACATTTAATTCTGTTTATAAAAAATAATTTATGCATGTACGCTACGACATTTTCAATGTAACATAAATGCAAAGGGAGGTACCCGCAGAGACATCTTTTCGTCTACCGAAGAACCAACACCCCCGCTTTAAAGAAAAATCGGACCGCCTACGCTAAGAAAATCGGCCACTGAAAATAGGTCAAGGCCCTCTCGAAATCGGCCCTCGCCAACCGGAACGAATCACGAGACAATCGTGGAAAGGCCCTCACTTCCCCCTCCGCCCCACTTTTCCATTCTTTCCTCAATTTCTGTCTCTTCCTATCCTCCTCTTTTTCTGCTTGGCTGGAGGGATGACTTATCATCGAAGGCGAGGTGATGAGCTGCATCGCTGCATACCAGAAGTCCAGTACAACTCCGCAACTTCCCAACTCTACAACTCTACGACTATACGACTATACAAAGTGCAAAGGTGTAAAAGTACAACTCCATAACTACAACTATACAAAAGTGCAAGAGTGCAACTCTACAACTCTACAACATCACAATTCTACAACTCTACAACAGTGCAACAGTATAATTCTACAAATCTATCGCAGCAACACTTGAACAGTGCAATTGGTACACTCGGACAATACAAATAAGGTGATTTCAACAAGTCCAATCACTGAGGCTCAAGGCCGACCCTACGCAGAGCCAAGGCGGCCGTGCAACACGAACTGCAGTACAAGTTTTAGACGACGGTTGATGCCCGCGGATACCTCCCGGCGCAGTAGACAATAAGAAACGCTTTTATACTATCTAAAAACGTTCAAAATAAACAAAAGTAAGTTTTTCTAAATAATATTACTCACTATTTTACTGTTCTTTTCTTCCCACTCTCGCTATCATCCGATCGTTTTCCAGGTCCAATTACGTTGACTGTGAGCGATCAAAAACCTTTCCGAGTCGCTTCTCAACTCCAACCACGTGGAGTAGAGTTGACTCAATCCTTAAACTCCCTCACTCACTCACCAAGTAGTTATTAGCAAGAAGGAGAATCGAGCGGCAACGGGCAAAAGATCCCGAGCTATTAGACGTAAAAGTCTAGGCTCGAAAAAAACCGAATATATACACATATATTACGAATAGTCGCGTTTGCTCGATAGAGCCGACGTGACATAATGATAATAGTTTAATTTCTACAATAATGTTCGGTTATTAGGTCCGGAATTAAGTGTTTTTTTTTATTTTTACTATGACGGATAAGCAACCATTTATTTCGCTTAATCATCTTATTAATAATAAATAAAAGCAAAAAGAAATCCTTTCGGTATTTTATGAGGAATAAGTAAGTTTACTGAATAAGTTGTTTTTGCTTTTATTTAGAAATACAAAAATAATAATGATAAATTGAAGGAATTAGAATAATCTAATTATAATGTAAAGGTTCTAAGGAAACAAGCGTAGCATAAGATTTTATACATACGGTTAGTTTACGGGAAAACGTAACACTCGTTACTATTAAAAATAGATCAAGGCTGAAATACATTGGCGTATTTTACAATAATTAGTGATTATGTTTCACATTATCTTTTTATGTGTCATATACATAAGGAAACGGAAAATCTGCTCTCTTCTGCCTTTTTGACATGAGTTCTATAATTAATTTAAATTAATGATTAATTTATGAGCGGAGTGAGAAAAATTTTTACTACGAGTCTACAATAGAAGAATAATACTTTAGCATTCCAAGTTGGACCAGAAACGCTGTTATCGCGCAGCGTCTCAAATCGCGCTGTAGATGCATTTTTTCGATGTCTTAAAGCTATGAATTCTTTCGCATTATAGCTGTACATTAAAATAAATTATTTTATTATTTCTCTTTTTGTTTAAGAGATGAAAAAAAAATAAAGGGAAATAAAAGGAAAGATCTTTGGGAAAAATCCAAAGAGGAAAGAGGAAAAAAAAATTATTCCCCCTTTTTTTTAGTAAAAAAAAGAACGAGATCTTCCTTACCTTCACCTCTAAGGCAAGTGTAGGTAAAAGAAAGCAGGAATCGGTAAGATAACGTTACCGATCGGTCTGTGATTTAAAAACGTAAAAACGCTGCACCGACGTTATAGCACAAAAGTAGGCATTTTTAAAACCAATAAAAAATTACTTTTTGTACACTGAAGTGAACTAGTATACACTGAAATTTAATAATAGATATAGTAGCAGGTGCGTCACCATTTAAAATTCCATGCATGGAGTACTGCTACTGCCATCTTTGAAGAAACAGTGAGAACTTATTTAAGGTCCTAATATATATAAACACACACACACACACACACACACACACACGTATATAAATATATACATATGCATGTAAACTTTGTTTCCCTTTCAAAATCCCAACATACACGTCAAATATAAGTTTAAATTTTTTAATATTAGCGCAATTTTTAACCTAAACAAGCTGATTTAATAAATTTTTCATAATATATTAAGGAGCTATGTGATTGTTTGTATGTGGATTAGCTTGTTCGTGGTATGGGATTTCAATAATTCAATAAAAAATATACGATTAACCTCACTGTTCCCAAGAGTAAGTGGATTAGCCTGCCTGTGGTTTTGCAGGGGTGGTTTCTAAGGGTTAGGTGGGTGAGGGGGTAAATGATTAGGTGGGTTAGCTGGCTTGTAATATGGGATTCAATTAGTTCAAGAAAAATCAAGCAAATAAAATCAATGTTTTCAGGGTTAGATAGATAAGCCTACTTGTGGTTTGGCAGGGATGGTTTCTTAAGATAAAACATACCTGAAAAAATTTTTTCTTCAAAAATCCCAAAACAAGTCCAATTAATTTTTTTATCTTCTTATTATCAGTACAATTTTAAACCCAATCGAGCTAGTTTAATAAATTTTGTATTAAAAAGAAGGAAAAATATAGTACATTTACCTCTATAAAAATGGGGGTTGCAACCCTTCGGTATAAAAGTTATCTTAGTATGAGCGTCTTTTCATAAGAATTTTTGTGACGTCAATTTTTTCTAAAAGTCTAAGTAGTTTTTGAGATGTTGAAAATAAACTGTTTTTGAGAGCGAACTTTGAGGGTGGTTTTCACTATCTAAAAGTATTTTTCCGCAGATAAAAAAAAATACGTGTCTTCTATTTTATGCTCTACAACATAAATTAAAAAAAATCATTAAAATCGGTGAGGTCGGGTTGGGGTGGTTTTCTTGTAAGACGCTGTAATAAAGGTATTACAACAAGATTTAGGTTAATTGACTGCTGCCTAACATCCGGCATTAATGTCTGTTTCGCGTTACCCAGAGAGCTCGTGTAGCGCTCTTTTAGGGACTTGGACATCTTTACCCTCTACGTAAGCTATATATGTGCTTGAAAATGACCCCAATGTAAATTTTAGTAGTTAAATAAATAATTAAATACTAATGTAAAACTTCGAAGTTAAATAAATAAAAAATAAACGTCAAAATAATTTTGTAATTGGTGTCAGAAAAAAATATTTTAGTCGTAATAGAAACATCGAAGTATTTATGTAGGTATACAAGCTTTATACGAGTTACGTATGTAAGAAACCGATATGTACTACATGTAAGATTCTCAAGCTCTGATTTAATGTCTTATTCTAGGTGTTTTAAATTAAGCTCCTGTACATTTATTGTTGCAAAGTTGACTTAAGCTTTGCTAAATCTTTTTCAAAGTGAATCCCAGCACGCAGAAGACGTAGATTAATGCATTCATGATGTCAAGCTCAGGTTGTTCTCCAGGTTGTTCTTCAGGCCAAAGCGGTCTTATGTGAATTTCATTATATCTACCTAAAAAAAATAATTGTAAAGCTATAGTAGTAGTATGAGTATCTGAAGAACTAGTATTAGTAAAGTTTTTCTGGGGATCACGCAAAATTCTTCTAGTTCATGTCTTCTCTAATGGTAGATGTTTTACCATAAACAACATTTTTTACGTATCTCAACACGAAGAAGTCAGATAATATCATATCTGGCTAACTAGCGAGCCATTCAATTGGACCTCCGTGTCCAATCCACTTAAAATTATAGCGTTCATTTAAAAATTGCTGTACATGAATAGTAAAATGTGGCGCAACGCTATCTTGTTAAAACCATATTCTTAACCTAGTTGCTAAGTACTGCATCTTCTGACAGTCTTTGTAAAAAGTCTTTTAGTAATTCTGGTTAGCTGGGTCTATTAACATTTCGTTAAAAAAAGTAGGGTCCAATAAGGTAAGCATCAACTATTTCGCACCGTATCATGAGACTCCATCGATTTTGATAGTCTACAGCTTTGTTCCACTGGGAATTTACAGTCAACCAATAATGACAGTTGTGTCGATTTAACTGTCCGTCGCTGTATAATTTAACCACATCAAAAAAAATCACATACCGAAAAAGTGAAAATCACTCTATGTCATTTATAAAGCCCACTGGCAAAAATTAACACAAGCTAGAATGTGATATGCCCTTAAAGCTTGCGCTAGAGTAATGTGATAGGCATGATATTGTGAAGCTCCCAAAATTCTCAAAGCTGTCTTTAGTGGTATGCCAATTTCCTTTTTGATTTATCAAATACTAACATGTGGATCAAGATAAGCGGCTGCTAGAATAGTGACGGCTCATGGATCATTTTTGTCGTATTTATAACGTCGGCGTTAGTGAATAAGGTGTCCGTTGCGAGCTCTTACAAAAGATGCAGCTTGTAATTCTTAAGGCACTCTACAATATCATATCAATTAATGTTACCTGAAGGTAAGCAGTGTGATGTGAAGATGTGATGTAAAAATGGTTTTGATTTTTTTTTCTAAGGCTTTAAGCCATTCTAGGATTTTCAAAAAATCGTTTTTCTTTTTCTTTTAAATAGTCTCTTAGAACTTCAAAGATGATATACCAAAAGATTATGGCCTTGAAAAGTCTCTAAGTACTTATTTTTTAAAGTATAGTGCAAGGTTTGTAGGTAGGCAGGTAGCTTACATTAACCGGAACGAATGGTGTTCACGGCAAAAGGCTAAAGCTGCGAATAGTTTGGTTAAGTATGAACATAAGCAAGCTCTTTCAATTAAAGTTTATAGAGCTATCAAGCCAGTCTACGAAGAATTGACCAAAGACGATCTTCTTACTCGATGCATTAGCGGTTATATTCAAAACTGTAATGAAAGTTTTAATTTAACTGTATGGGATTACAGTGTTGTATATAGCTGTGGATATTGCAGTTTACGTATACAATGACGCCTTTGCTTCAATTTTGCACAAAATAAAAGCGATGGATTTAGAAATTAGCCCAAACAGCTATGAAATGTGCTTGGAGATTGACAAACAGCGCATAAAGCTTGCAAAAAAATCGCTGTCTGAAGCTGCAAAAGAGTGGAAGAACGTTTTAAAATCCAATAGAAAAAAAATGGGAGAGGACATTAATCTAGAAGGCCAATTATATGGAGTAGGCGTTGCGGATTAGAGGTATTGCAAAATTTTTCATGACTTTCTATAACTAAGAATTTTAAACGTATTTATCTTCAAACTACGTATTTTAAGTTGGCCGCACCCATAACTCGAATAATTATCAATCGATTCACTTCAAATATTTATAAGATCTTTAAAAATATTTTGTCGAAACAAGTACGTAGAATTTCTTTTATATGGCCTAGTTCTTTTGTTATTAACAATTTTCTGGCGATTTTTTCTGCAAATTTTGCAAGTTTGACTTTAGAAGTGCGCCTTTCGGCCAAAAATCAATGTATCGAAAAATTCTTATGCACTTCTCTAACTATTGTTTTGTATAATAAAAATTGAATAACTCGTCATAATTCAAAATTTACAGTAGCTGTTAGTACGGTCGTAGACCCTTCCGAAATAAAAAGATCATCTGAGCAAGCTGCAGAGCCGCCATTTTAAAATTATTTACTCTGTTAAAATTATGTTTTCTAGTTGATCATATGTACAATAAACTTGCACCTTTGTAATCTCGATTTACTTTATATTCTCCCTAAAAAAAAATCACAAGAAAGCCTATTTCTCTAACCTCTAGATTGGCCATAATGCTAAAAATGTGTTGTAGTGCTTAAATGGACGATATGATGATAGGTTGATTAGACGAAAAGGTCTAATTAAAGGGTTCGCTAACTCGCCAGATACAGTCTGTCAAGTAAGAGCGTGGTCGACTTCACTGACAGGTAATGAAAGATTTCGCTCTAATTCTTTCGCAAGCCGATAGAGGGAAGCTTTGTCCTTGATGCATTGTCAACAAAGATTCAGTTGTCGTTGATCTTTTGAAAGAGAATCACGTTAAACGCCATGAGTGCTAAGTACGCGTCGCGCTACGAGGCTGTGTTCCTCTGCATCCACCCGAAAGGTCCCAAAATGTCGCAATCAGCGGCTGCTAAATATATGAGAAAGTCGAAGGCATTTGTACAGAAGTGGATACAGCGATATTAAGTGGCTAAAAATGTCGATAATTTACCAGAACGTGGCTCGATAGGAAAAGTGAACAAAAAAGATAAAAAAAGAATAGTGAATCTGTTTTCGCGGAATCCTGCTTTAACACTGCGGCAAGAACAAGCAAAATTAATGGCAAAAGGTTTAGATATATCCTACGAAACTATCCGAATCCATCTTCGTACTCATCATCTGAAATGGCGCAACACAATGAAGAAGCCTCTGTTGACTGAAAAACATGTGACAAAGCGACTCGCTTGGGCGCATGAGAATATTGATAGAGATTTTGAAAATGTCATTTTTACTGATGAATGTTCTATATGGGCACGTTCTGTCCTCACGCGAGCCTGGTCAATTTCCACCAATAGGCTTGTTCAGCGGACCGTAAAACATGGAATAAAGGTGCATCTTTGAGGCTGCTTCTCAAAGCAGGGATTCGGCACTTTGCACCTCTTTACTGACAACCTAAATGCCGAGAAAATGATAAAAATCTACAAAAAGGCTTTACTGCCATCTGCCGAACGATGGTTCATCACTAAAAATGAAGATTGGATTCTGCAGAAGGACAACGATCCTAAACACCGCAGCAAGCTCTGTACTCAGTGGAAGACTCAATCTGGCATCGTTACATTGGATTGGCCGTCGCAGTCGCCCGATGCAAACCCTATTGAAAATATGTGGGCATATATTAAACGGAAGCTTCGTGGAAGACGCACATACACTTTGAAGCAGTTGTCTTACGAAATTCGTCGGATCTGGAGATCCTTGCTACTAGAATACGCCGTCAAATTAGTAGAAAGCATGCCTCGGAGATGCCAGGCAATTATCGACGCCGGTGGTGACTGGACACATTATTGACCGAATTGCATCATTGTTTGTAATATGTACAATGTATGTATAAATATGAAAGTTTCATCAAATAAATTTTTTTATAAATTAACACGACCACGCTCTTACTTGACAGACTGTATGTCATCACCAGACAGAATTAAAAGAGCTTGTGCCTTGTAGAAATCACTTCGACCTTGATTTGACCTCAAGATCTAAATGAAAACTTTAAAAATATTAATCCTAACGTAAAATTTTAACATTCTTTTGTCCGAGCAATTCATTTCGTAATAAATTGTGTTCAAGAATGTAAGATATATATTAAAATTTACTGTTCGACTTATTGCGCGCCAAATATTTAGACTTACACTTATAAACACATATTTACTTTGTTTGTATTGGAGCGTAATAAGCATAGTTGTAACAACGTCGTCTTGCATCGAGGCAAAAGTTAAACAAAACAACTGAGAGACTCTCGCGACACCCGTCAGCGAAAGCGCACGCATTACTGGCGATAACTTATACATTCTGTCAAAAAAGTACCGGGAATCTTAAATTAAAACAACATTTTTAGGTTTAATAATCAAAATTTATTGGGTCGCCTTCAAAATAGACTTCATCTGCTTCGATACATCTATACCAACGGCACTTCCAATCATCGAAACATTTTTTACAGGCGCTTTCCGGGATGGCCTTCAGCTCGCGCGCTGAATTTTGTTTCATGGCTTTAATCGACTGAAAACGGGTGCCACTGAGCAGCAATTTAAGTTTTAGAAAGAGGAAGAAGTCACAGGGAGCCAAATCCGACGAATACGGTGGTTGTTTAAGCGTGCTCGTTGAGTTTTTGGCGAAAAAGTCGGTCACAATCGTAGCTCGGTGAGACGGCGCGTTATCGTCGTGCAAAATCCACGAGTTGTTTGCCCACAAATTTGGCCACTTCTTACGGATAATCTCACGCAAACGTTTCATAACGCCTAGGTAATACTGTTTGTTTACCGACTGACCCTCTAGAACAAATTCGTAGTGCACCATGCCACGGATATCGAAGAAAACAATGAGCATCACCTTTACTGGTTTGAGCGGCTTTGGCGTGGTTTTTTCGATTTTGGCTCGTTTTTTTCCACCCATTCCGATGCTTGCTGGCTTGTTTGCATATCGTATTCGTACACCCACGATTCGTCACCAGTTATGAGGCATTTAATCAATGCGGGATCGGAACTGGCGCGATCCAGCATGTCCGAAGCGACCTGTTTGCGATAGCGTTTTTGAAGAAAATTAAGCTCTTTTGGACCGAGTCTTGCATTTGCCACCTTTCTTATGCCCAAAATATTGATTAAAATCGTACGTGTGGACTCGTGGATATCTCAAGTTCATGTGCTATCTCTCTCAAGCTGGTATGATGGTTTTCAAGCACCATTTCCTCAATTTTATCGACTTTATCTGCGGTCGAAGCCGTCGATGGGCATCCGGAACGAGGCAAGTCTTCGACGACTTCACGATCCTCCTTGAAGGCTTTGTACCACTCATACGCACGAGTTTTCGATAGTGCTTTATCACTAAAAGCCTTTTGCAATATTTTTAATGCATCGGCACACGGAATTTCATTCGCAGCACAAAGTTTTAGACAAATTCTTTGTTCAATTTATTCACTCATTGTAAAAAATTGGCACGCTGACAAAAATGACATCGACTGACTTAACCAGCTACTGTAAACACACTCGTTGACAGATTCCGCTCAAACTTGGCATAGTCATTAAGGACAGTTGTGCCAACCTAGAAAAAAAAATTTTACCTGCCTTAATTGCCCCGCCAGATTTAAATCGACAATTCCCGGTACTTATTTGACAGAATGTACTTGTACATATGCTTCTAAGTTTAAAGTGAATAAAGTGTATCTCCTTTGTATTATTATATATAATACAGGGTGCGTACGGTATTTGAGGACAACTTGTGATTAAAATTAATTAGCTTGTATTTTTAATAAAATTTAATGAAATTTTAGGAATTTTTTATACAACGTTAAATTAATATATGGCTATTAAGTTATTCAATAAAATCGCCATTAGCAGCAATAACCTCTTCGATCCGGGTCCGGAAACGATTACATGCCCGAATCAAATGCTCCTTGTTCATATTGACCATAACGGCATTAATAGCAGTCTTAAGCGAAGAAGTGGTGTTATGAGGACGCTTATTGGTCTCACGCTCAACTACGCCCCATACGTAATAATCCAAAGGATTAAGGTCTGGGGAGCTAGGTGGCCATAGGTTCGGTGTTATGTGGTCATGAAAATTTTCGGCTATCCAATCTTGTGTCGCCATCGCTTTATGTGAAGGAGCAGAGTCTTGTTGAAAAATGTATGATCTGCCTCCGCTTACATTGTCTATCCAGGGTTTCACTACCGTCTCCAAAACCTCAATGTATGCAGCAGAGTTCAGTCGAAGTCCTTGAGTAAAAAAGTGTGGTGGCATAACATGCCCTTCGTTGCTGACAACACCTAAAACCATAGCAGTGGCTGGAAATTTTGTGTGCATAACAACAGGAACCTCCGTAGGATTTGAACATAGCCATCTGTCATTTATGCGATTGGTCTTTTGATCTTGGTCAAAATTTTTTTTGTCGGAAAAAAACCATTACATTTTGGGCGTCTCAGGGTATTTGATTTTGTTTAAAAGACGTTTTGATCGGAGAACTCTCTGTTTCCGTGTTCGTTCCGACATGAACTGTCCTCTGCGCATCACGTAGGACTTATACCGAAGGTTTTCGTGGACAACTCTACGAATAAGGCGCTCAGAAACATGAAGCTCACTTGCAAGGACCCTCATTGATTTTAAAGGGTCCTCGTCTATGATCGCTTGCACTTGCTCTAAAAATTCTGCAGATCGGGCAGTGTCAGAACGTTGTTCGTGCTTCTAGCGTTTTGCAACCGATTCTGTATCGCCTCCTGATGCTTCTAATTCACGGCGAACCTTATGCACGAATGAACGGGCGCAATTAAGAAAATTAGAGATCTCTTAATCTGTATGGTTTGCACATATAGCGACGATAACAGCATGTCTCTTCATTTCTTGAGTGATGTTGTAGTCCGCCATTTCTTACCTGAAAAAGAAAAAAAATAAAAAAAAAAAATTCGCCAAGTTATAGTCACATTTATGCATGTCCTCAAATACCGTACGCACCCTGTATATAGACCAAAAAAAGGAAGCTTTATTTCATTTCAATTTAACACAAGCCGAGTAGGTAAGGCAAGCGTTCAAAAGGTGCACGCTGAGAGAACCCGGCTGCGTTAAGGGAGGCGGGGATAAAAAAAAAGGAAAAAGGACGGACGGAGGGTGAAATAATTTAACGAATTTCCTGTGTACTTTAACTCGAACGGTAGAGCAACTCCGTCGCGGCTGTTGCTTAGATTTTCGCGGACGCGGAACGCGACGCGGAATGTACGCGGAATTCGGCTCGGCTTCTCGCACTCAGGTTGCCAGACGCGGTTTCGAGCTCACCTACGGCGATGGTCGTCGCCTTCCTTTTGCTCGAGCGGACTTGGTCCGCTGTGAGCGGGATAAAAGGTTAGCTCACTCGACTTAGACGCAGGCGCACGAGCGGGTCCGCTCTGAGCGACGTCTTGGGTCGAGGCCCCTTTTGCCTGAGCGACTCGAAGTCGCGCCTTGGCGAGGGCAGGTCGCGTAGCGTTCGAGAGGCGAGAAGTCGCGACGATTGATGACTATACGTGGTGAGTCGCGATTGTTTCGCGACTGTCGCGCGACTCTGCTGAGCCTAGCCCGTGGAAAGTGTCGCGGTGGTGGGGGGAGAGCCCGCTTGCACGAAATTTCGTGCAAGTTAGCGCGTGCCGCGAGAAAAAGGCAAAATAATATAATTATTAAAAAAAATACGTTAGACGCAGGCTAACGTCAATCCCCCCCCCTGAATGAACGACTTTTTCTTCGGCGCGCGAAGTTTGACGATTTTGCACGATGTTTGACGATTTTTCCCGCCGCAACGATGTGCTCTACCTTTCACAAATGAATGATTTATTATTATTTTTTTTTTTTTTTTTATTTTCACAGGTCATTGTTAACAATTA
Source organism: Chalcis sispes (assembly GCA_949987625.1). Classification (NCBI taxonomy): domain Eukaryota; kingdom Metazoa; phylum Arthropoda; class Insecta; order Hymenoptera; family Chalcididae; genus Chalcis; species Chalcis sispes. The sequence continues at coordinate 42,025,373 of OX465098.1, forward strand.
AATTATATTCAACGTCGCGATTGACAAAATGATGTGCTAGTGTGTATATGTGTACGAATGTAGATACAAAAATTTATCGCAAGTGTGGATGAATGTTTGCGCGTGTGTATGTGTGCGTGTATGTATGTGAATCTTTATACAATGAACGTCTTTATCGTTTTTTTTTTCTCTTTTTGTTTTTATAATTTAACACTAACTTAAACCTACACTATAATAATATAATATAATATAATATATAAAAATATAAATTAGAAAAATTTTTTTTTTTTTCTTAATTTTAGCTAAAATAACACTGAACACTGTCACTTTACGCTGTCTTTAGTTCTCTTCCAAGAACTCGTCGATTTCTTGAATCGTTGCGCCGTCTTCTAGGTCTTTTCGTTTATCTAAACTCACTGTTTTCATTTCAGCGTGGACAACCTCTGCAGACGTTGGCGGCGAAATATCCATTTCCGCGTGTTGTTGTTCGACTTGGCCTTTTATTGTAGCTTGTTTTCCGATTCCTTGTCGCGTACAGTCTGTCAAGTAAGAGCGTGGTCGACTTCACTGACAGTTAATGGAAGATTTCGCTTTAATTTCTTCGCGAGCCGATAGAGGAAAGCCTTGTTCTTGATGCATTGTTACAAAAGATTGAGTTGTTGTTGATCTTTTGAAAGAGAATCACGTTAAACGCCATGAGTGCTAAGTACGCGTCGCGCTACGAGGCTGTGTTCCTTTGCATCTACCCGAAAGGTCCCAAAATGTCGCAATCAGCGGCTGCTAAATATATGGGAAAGTCAAAGGCATACATAGAAGTGGATACAGCGATATTAAGTGGCTAAAAATGTCGATGATTTACCAGAACGTGGCTCGATAGGAAAAGTGAACAAAAAAGATGAAAAAAGAATAGTGAATCTGTTTTCGCGGAATCCTGCTTTAACACTGCGGCAAGGACAAGCAAAATTAATGGCAAAAGGTTTAGATATATCCTACGGAACTATCCAAACCCATCTTCGTACTCATCAGCTGAAATGGCGCAACACAATGAAGAAGCCTCTGTTGACTGAAAAACATGTGACAAAGCGACTCGCTTGGGCGCATGAGAATATTGATAGAGATTTTAGAAATGTCATTTTTACTGATGAATGTTCTATATGGGCACGTTCTGTCCTCACGCGAGCCTGGTCAACTTCCACCAATAGGCTTATTCAGCGGACCGTAAAACATGGAATAAAGGTGCATCTTTGGAGCTGCTTCTCAAAGCAGGGATTCGGCACTTTGCACCTCTTTACTGACAACCTAAATGCCGAGAAAATGATAAAAATCTACAAGAAGGCTTTACTGCCATCTGCAAAACGATGGTTCATCACAAAAAATGAAGATTGGATTCTGCAGGAGGACAACGATCCTAAACACCGCAGCAAGCTCTGTACTCAGTGGAAGACTCAATCTGGCATCGTAACATTGGATTGGCCGTCGCAGTCGCCCAATGCAAACCCTATTAAAAATGTGTGAGCATATATTAAACGAAAGCTTCGTGGAAGACGCACATACACTTTAAAGCAGTTGTCTTACGAAATTCGTCGGATCTGGAGATCCTTGCCACTAGAATACGCCGTCAAATTAGTAGAAAGCATGCCTCGGAGATGCCAGGCAATTATCGACGCCAGTGGTGACTGGACACATTATTGACTGAATTGCATCATTGTTTGTAATGTGTACAATGTATATATAAATATGAAAGTTTTATCAAATAAATTTTTTTATAAATTAACATGACCACGCTCTTACTTGACAGACTGTAAGTGTTGTTGGATCGACTTCATAGATCATGCAAAGGGTCTCCAGTGCACGTTTCTTCATTTCCTTGTCGCCGCGTCGATGTGCAAGTTCGCACATATCTAATGTGATGCGAACCTTCGCATCTCGCCCTCCTCGCGGTCTCCTTTGTTTTGACATTTCTTTTTCTTCCTTCATTCTTGTTACACTTATTCGCAATAATACTAATTACTTTCAGTCACTTTCTTTTTGAATAACAATGTCTCTTTCTTTTCTTTTATTATTTTCAGTTGTTATTTATGGTTTTTCGCGAGCGTAGAAAATAAGGGCACGGCGTGACAGTATGATTTTCATTTACGAGTCGTTTTGTAGTGTCGGTCTTTCGCGGTCTCCCGCGTTTACGCGGTGGCGGTGCGATCGCGGTGAAGTCCGCGCAATTGCTTGTTGAGCGTACGTTATCCAACGACGCTGCGTTCGAATTCACTGTTTTGTTGATTTCTTGCTTGTGGCTACAAGCGGGTGATGAAGCGCGTTTGCTTGCATGTTGCGGCTGCAACGCAGTTTTCTCTTGAAACGATGCATCTTGATTCCTTGTCTCGGACGATGAATTTTCGTAGGTTTGTTGCGGAGAATGGCGCATCGGCTGAGGCGACGGGGATTCTCGGCGGGGTGGCGGTGATGAGTGCGTCGACTGAGGCGACGACTCGGCATTTTCAGGTTGCTGTGAGAGAACGCGCATCGACAGGGGCGATGGAGTCTCTCGGTAGCGTGGAGAAGATGAGCTGGAGCGCGTCGGCAGGGGCGGCGGCTCCGTGTTTTCGGCTTGCTGGGCGGCGTCCACGGCCTCAGCATGCTGTTGATGCGGCACTCTTTTCAGAGCACTGATGTGCAGACGAATGTTCTCCTGGCCCGGTCGTTCCAGGATGTAGACGTCGTCGCTGCACCTTTCTTTTATAGCGAATGGGCCAGTCCAGCGGGGAGCCAAACGAGCGTTGAATCCCTCGACGGCGTTGGACAAGGCGAAGTTCTTCGCGAGTACAAGTTCACCAACTTGCAGCGCTGATTTCGATGGAGTCGACGCGGTAGATGGAAGCTGTCCTTGTACTTGTCTAGCGCTATCGATACGAGCTTGAGTCGGCGCATCGTAAGAGAATGTCCATTCTCCCGGGCGCGGTAATGTGCGACCAAGCAGCATATAACTTGGTGATTGTCCAGTGTTCCTGTTGGTGCGTCGTCGCATGGCGAAAAGGATGGATGGCAGCTGCACATCCCAATCTCTGTGTCGCTTGCCTGCGAGTTTAAGTCGTAACCCTTTCTTGAGTTCCTGATTGCATTGTTCTATAGGGTTGGCTTGTGGGTGATACGCTGGCGTTACGTAGGCTAACGCACCCCACGCTTCACAGTTCTTCTGCCAAGCGCTTCCGCGGAATTGTGGCGCGTTATCGGTTAAAACGACTCTCGGATAGCCCCATTGCATGAACACCTCGTTTTCTAGCACCGGAGTGATCGATGAGAGTTCTGCACTTGAAATAGCGAAGGCTTCCGTCCAACGAGACATCGTATCAGTGGCGACGAGAATAAAACGTTTTCCGCGCGCTGTTCGAGGATAAGGGCCCATTAAATCGAGGGCGACGGTGTCCCATGGTGCGTAGGGTTGACGCGGTCGTTCTTCTCCTTTTGCGATAGGCGCAGCTGCTTTTGTTAAGAGGCATGTTGCACAAGTATTCACGGCAAAACGTACATTTTGACGCATCCGCGGCCAAAAATGTTGTTCGCGTATCGCACGCAGCGTTTCTTCTGCTCCTGGGTGACCTGCCAGCGGATCGTCGTGATAATATACAATGACGTCGTTTCTACACGCGTATGGTACGTATAAGCGCGGCTCTTTTCCTTGCTCGACGATGTAGTAGGTGTCATCCGTAGATCGTAGTTCTTGATTCGGTTGTAAAAAGTGCTGAATATCTTTTAAATCTATGGCGTCTTCTTTCTGAGCTTCTATTATCTTTCTTTTTAAATCTCGAGCGACGGTTGATGCTAAGTGTCTTCTTCGCGGCGGCGCTGTTCTTTCGGAAGGCAAAAGCGTTTCTAATTCTTCTGCTCTATCTTCATAAATTTCTGCTCCAGGCTCGCGTGAAAGAGCGTCAGGTAGTTGATTATCCTTTCCGGCGACGTGTTCGACGCTGAAGTTGAAGCTTCTTAAATACATTGCCCATCGATGCAACTTTCCTTTTCCATCCTTCGTTCGGTCCAACCACGTAAGCGCACGATTGTCTGTACGTAAAGTAAATTTACCATCCTCGAGGTAATGTCGAAATTTGCGCAATGCCCATATCACTGCCAGGCACTCTTGTTCGTTGGAATGATATCTCTTCTCCACTTTCGTGAATTTTGCTGAGGCGTAGGTAATGATCCGTCGCTCGTTTTCGTCGCTGAGTTGGTATAGTACAGCTCCCATCCCCGTGGCGCAGGCATCTGTTTGAAGAACGAACGGTCTCCTTGCCTCCGGGTGGCAAAGTGTAAGCGGTTTCCTAAAGGCTTGCTTGATGCCGTCGAAAGCTCTCTGAGTTTCTTGATTCTACTTCCAAGCGCTGCTTGTCGACAGAAGATTCGTTAACGGTAGTGCCAGCCTTGAAAATTCAGGTATATACTCCCGCAGCCATCCGCAAACGCCGAAAAATTTACGTAGATCTTTGCGATATCGTGGAATTGGAGCATCGAGTACTGCACGCACGTGTTCACTCTTCGCTTTATTTCCATCACTTGTAATCTCGTGTCCGAGAAAGTCTAATTTTTCTTTACCGAAAAAACACTTTTTAATAGAGCACGTTAGTCCGTAAAGTCTCAAACGTTCAAACACACGCGATAGATGATTCAAATATTCTTCCCACGACGCAGAATAAATAACGAAATCGTCGAGATACGATCGCACGAAGTCATTAGTAAATCCAGATAAAACTTCCTGAGTAATGAAATTGTTAAAGCATCCGGGCGCATTCTTGAGTCCAAATGACATTACGCGCCATTGATAAAGTCCGCCGTCGGGTGTGGAAAACGCTGTATACGGCTTGGCGTGGTCAGTCAGCGGAATTTGCCAATAACCATGTTTTAGATCAAGCGTGGTAAAAATCTTGGCTGTTCCAATATCCTTGATGACTTCTTGGATTATAGGCAGGTTTTGCGCGGTACCTTTTGTTACAGCGTTGAGGCGCCGATAATCTACACAAAATCGATATTGTCCATCTTTCTTCTTTGCCATGACGATCGGTGAACTGTACGCGGACGACGAAAATTTGATCAAGCCATCGGCAAGCATTTCGCGAACTTGTTCTTGAATTGCCTTCTTTTTATCGGCGGAATAACGATACGGCGCGAGACGAAATGGTTTATCCTCGATTAGTTCGATATCGTGTTTCACATATGGAGTTTGACGCAGTGGTCCACTCCAGAAAAAGACGTCCGCGAACTCACGTAGCACATATTGAAGTTTTTGCACGTATTTGTCCGGAAAACCATGTTGCACTTCGTTGAAAAAACCTTCCGGCGCGGTAATAAGTTCGGGCGGTGCGCTATTATCGCGTGCGAGGAAAATACGGCGACGCGAATTCACTCCTACGTAGAGACAGTCTAACTCGTGATCGTGCACGACTTTTTGTGCTTTTAACCACGTTTTTCCTAACGTCGCTTCGGATCCGAGATTATCACAAATAAGAAAACGCACGGTTTCTGTTTATCCATCAATTGTCACCGGTAATTCACACGCACTATGTACTTTCATAATATGGTTTCTGTCCGCTGTGTATATCTCGCACTCTATCTTTTGACGCGGTATGTCCGGAGTTAAATATTTTTCACGCACAAAACAGTCACTCGCCGCCGAGTCCACTAGTGCACATGTCTCCTGTCCATTTATCACTATAGGTAAAAATCCAATTAGTCCAAGTGGTGCGTACGCCGACGCAGCTATTCTGCGGCTGGTCTCGGAGCAGTTTCCGCCGCGGTGACTACTGCCCCGCGCTCGTTTTCCGACTTTTGTTGACGCTGATTGCGCGGACAATCACGATTCCAGTGACGTCCTGGACAAATTTGACAGCGTGGTAAGACCCTTTCGACGTAGGCTTGATTCGATGTTGGCGCAGGTCCTGTGTTCTCGAAGCGTGGTGGCGGTGCCTTATATTGTTTTACGTGTTGTATTGTAGCGGGCGCTACAATTGGTGTGCTTCGTCTTGCTGCGTTACGTTCTTCGATCTCATCCTGTTCTATCTGTACCGCGCGGAGAATTAAATCTTCAACCGTGACGAAATTCGATGAGCGCAGAAGTTTCTTTATTGATCCACGAAGAGCTTCAAGTAAAACGGCGATTATTTGTTCTTCTGCTGCTTCTGGAAGAAGGCGTCTTGCAAGTAGGTGTCGCTGTTCGAGGAATATTCCGACCGGTTCTTTATCTGTCTGCGGTTGTCCATATAATTTTGCCGATAATTTCATTAGGACGTTCTGCGACGCATATCGGTTACGTAAAAGTTTACAAAACTTTGGCCAACTTATATTTAAATTACGATAAGCGGCCCACCAACGCGCAGCATCTTCTTTTAAGGCACGGGAGGCAAGTCGAACGCGCGCGTGTGCCTCCGTGTTATTCGCCACAAATGATTCCTCACACTCACGAATAAAAATGTTCGGATCTTCATGATCTCTTCCTCCGTATTCGGGCAATTCACGATTTTCTCCCACTAGTGCACGCAGAAGTTGACGCCAGTCATCTATATTTGGCTGCGGCTCAAGTAACGGAGCGCGCGGTTGTTGCTGCTGCTGTTGCTGCACAATCGGTACCTCTTGCGCTGGTCGTGGATCTTGAGATGCCATGATCGATATTTGTAAATTTTCTGACGAAGTCTCGTTGCTTTCTGGTTCTTCGATAAATCTGTGCTCCGTTGGCTGAATATCGATATTTTCGATGCCTGCGGTCGTTTTCATCGAAGAGCGTTGGTGTAGGCGAGAAGTCACACTCTGACTTCTAGTAATGATTGTTTTTGTTAGTAAATGGGCGCCACTGGCTGTTTTTCGACTGCCAGAAGTCGATGTTGACGTATCTGATTTTTTACTGGATGGAGGCGTTTTGTACATGCCTCGTTTCGGGCGTAGGTAGGTTGAGTTCTTCCAAACTCACCTTTACTTTACGCGGTCGCGGTAAAAATAAAGGGCCCTACGTTCGGGCGTCAATTAACACAAGCCGAGTAAGTAAGGGAAGCATTCAAGAGGTGCACGCTGAGGGAACCCGGCTGCGTTAAGGGAGGCGGGGATAAAAAAAAAGAAAAAAGGACGGACGGAGGGTGAAATAATTTAACGAATTTCCTGTGTACTTTAACTCGAACGGTAGAGCAACTCCGTCGCGGTTGTTGCTTAGATTTTCGCGGACGCGGAACGCGACGCGGAATGTATACCAGAAAATTCTTTAAGCTTCATTCCATTACAAATTGTTATAAATAATTTAAAGTTACCGGAACCCGTGATGAATTTTCACAAGAAGTATATGATTCTGAAGAAGAAGAAGATATTACATCTATTAACCTCTCTTTAGGTACTTATGAGCAAGTAGAAAATTGTTATACACCAAATCAGAAATTTTTAGAGCCAGCTGAAGTCTTTGATTTGTAAGAAGACTCTTTTCATCATGAGAATAGTAATGGTGAGTATGATACTAATACAACAGTCATCGAAATTTGTAAAAAAAAAAATTTACGCGATTCATTTGAATTATTTTTTTTCAGTATCGATGAAAAATCATATTATTGAAACTACTACAGAATGTAAATATGATTTATCTATTATGGATTTGAATAAATTTTCAACGATACTACTTATTTCAATTATAAACTCCAGAAAAAGTCAAAGAGATTATTGTTCTACGAAATCATTGTTACGTTGTTTTGCAGTATCAACTATTCTATTAAGAAATAAATTTATTGAAATAAAAAAAAAAAAATTAACTTTTTACAAAACTATGGATTGCTACGATGACGATAACTTTTAAGAAGTTTAATTAGTATATCATCTGTTAGGTCAAAACATAATGAGATTTGGGTTCTTTGACAAAAATTTTTCAATTAACGAAGTGATGATAAAATACTTTAGAAAATTTAAGATAAAAAAATATATGAGAAATAAACTGATACGATTCGAGATAAAAATGTGGGCTCTCTACTCTAGTAATGGCTACTTGTATAATTGTGATATCTATATTGGCGCTTCAACACTGACTTGAACAATCCGTTGCAAAATGTTTGCTTGGGGTCACGGGTTGTAAATTTTATATATATATATTTTTTTTTTTTTTTTTTTTTTTTTTTTTTTTTTTTTTTTTTTTTTTTTTTTTTTTTTTTTTTGACAATTTCTTGACATCCCCAGATTTACTGATTCCTTTCAAAAAGATTGGATTGCCCGCAACAGGTACTGTACGATGAAACCGCGTGGAGTAAAAAGCTGAAATCCTAAAATAATGTACTAGAGGAACAAGAATATCTGAACATGAAAGTAGTTTAAAAATGAATTACATTACTGTGATGCATTTGAAGCCTGTGTCTATTTTATCAACAGAGTTTAGTGATGAACCGATAGTTTTTATGCAAAGATGGCACAAACATTAAAAAATAAATATTATTTCCACAAACTTTTTTGTAATACAATAAAAATATGAAAGGAGTTGATTTCCATGATCAATTTTGTAACGCTGCTATACCCTCGATTTGTGGAAAAAAAATGGACATAGTGCTTTTTCATCTGGCTAATTCAAGCTTAAATTGCAAATGCGACACCAATTTACAATAAATTACATCCTGATGATAAAAGAGATACGAAAAAAATCGTAGAAAAAGTTTCCGAATCGTACATAGACAGTTGGACAGAATCGAAAGGTCGAAGAAGGTAAACACTATCGAAAGAAAGCGAAGAGGAAGAAAATCATCACAAAATTATAGGTATAAAGACAGAATGTAGAGGTGCAGATTGCCAAGTAAGAACATCATACTTATGTGCGAAACGTAAAATTTATTTATGCAATAATCATTAGGAAGAGCACCTGCTTATGAACAGCAAAGGCTGAAAAATTTTACATTAATAAAATAATAATATAAATGCTGAATTACATTTGATACTTTTTCCGTGCAATCAAATGGCATAATTAGATTTTTTAAATTAAATTACGAGGGTGATCTGAAAAGTTTCCGACCTAACACAGATACAAGACAATAAATTTTAATTTTTTTTTTTATTTCTCAACATAGTCTCCTTGCAATTCTACACACTTCTCCAAGCGATGCTCCTATCTCTTTAACCCATCCAAATAATACTCAGCGTTTTTCTCTGCAAAATGACTGTTCACGAAGGTGATTACCTCCTCGTTTGACGAGAATCTCTGTCCTTCTAGTGCAATTTTCAGATGAGGGAACAAAAAGAAGTCGCTTGGGGCTAGGTCTGGTGAGTAAGGCGGATGGTCAAGCAGCTAAAACCGTAATTCGTGGATTTTCGCCATGGCAACCGCTGAGGTGTGAGACGGCGCGTTGTCTTGGTGAAACAGGATTTTCTTTTTCTGCAAATGTGGACGTTTTTCCGCAAGTTCTGCCTTCAGCTTGTCAAGTAATGATGCGTAGTATGCTTCTGTAATGGTTTTTCCTTTATATAGATAATCGATTAAAATAACTCTATGACTTTCGCCATCACTTTCCCAGCCGTAAAAACAGTTTTTGCTATTTTTAGAGCCGGTTCCCCCTTTGCAGTCCACTGTTTTGACTGTATTTTTGTTTCGGGCGTATAATGGTGTATCCGAGTTTCATCTACAGTAATTGATTATCGCCAAAACTTGGATTTATTGCACTCAAACTGCGCCAATAGAGCGTTGGAAATATTCATTCGAACACGTCTTTGGTCTAACGTGAGCAAACGCGGCACCCAACGTGCGGGCAGCTTTCTCATGCCTAAACCTTGATTTAATATGTAGCAAACACGTTCTTCGGACGTGTTTATAACCTCTGCTATCTCTCTCACTTTAATTCGGCGGTCGTCTAGCACTATTTGGTGAACTTTGGCGATGTTATAGTCAGTGGTTGCAGTTTTTGGACGTCCCGAACGTTCATCGTCTCCCAAGCTCTCACGGCCACGTTTGAATTCAGCTGCCCAAAATTTCACTGTGGTAAATGATGGTGCAGAGTCCCCATACACAGAGTACAACTCATTTTTGATTTGCGTAGGCGTATTGCCTTTCAAAAACAAAAATTTAATGACAGCTCGATACTCAATTTTGTCCATTTTCACAACAACACTCACATCAACTCACTCAAACGACTGTCAACTAACAACTGCGCATCCAAAATGGCTGAAACTTTAGCAAGCAACTGTCAAAAGATGAACAACGAAATTTGCTAGCTTTTATTGACGAGTGCTGCTATCTTCACGTTGAGGTCGGAAACTTGTCAGACCACCCTTGCATTTTAATAATTTGCTCAAACGGTTTTGCGATGAACGGTCGAATTGAAAAACCAAAAAACACGGATATTTTATTTTTCAGTAATGGCCCATTTAGCGTTATTGGTAATTCGTGATTTGCAATAACGTAAACATGAGCCGAAATGGGTTTCCAGTGACTTCAAATTATTTGTAACAATGGCATTGCTGAAAATGAATGCTAGGACAAAAAAATATCATAGATGATTTTCTTCATAATTTTTCTTATAAAATCGATTTCCTATATTAGTTTTTCAAAATTTCGAGTTTTGTTCGAATGTGTTTAAACAATTTTCCAATAAACAATTGAATTGAAAAACAATAAAACACGGATATCTTATTTTTCAGTAAAGTCTTGTTTGGCGTAGTTAGTTTTCTTTATTCGCAATAGTGTAAGCATAGATCATAACGGATTCCGGTGACTCTAAATTATTCATAACTATTTTATTATTCCTAATTATTTTATTGCAAAATAAAGGCTCAGGCGAAAAAATGTGTAGATGATATTCTTTACAATATTTTTCCGTAAAATCGATTGCCGCTGTTAATTTTTAAAAATTCCGAGTTTCGTACGAATTTTTTCAAACAATTTTGCAATAAATAATCAAATTGAAAAAGAAAAAAAACACGTATATTTTATTTTTTAGTACAATTCCGTTTGGCATGCTTTGTTTCATCCTACATAGTCTGGATTTTGCATGGGTCGTAATGGGTTAATCCGAGCCTCCTCATCTATAGCCACTATTATATCACTAAAGAGAAAGATCAATGATATGTCTAAGTCGAGGTATTTATCTGCGAATAGCAAGAGATTAGCTGAAAATGATGTTAAAGTATCAAATGAAAATTGTTAAATCCTTATATTTGAATGACAACTGAATCTAGGTAGGTTTCGCGAAGTTCTTTATTTCTTAAGTTTCTTAACAATTTATATGATAAAACTATAAAATATTTTGAAAAATACCTTTTTCTACTAATATTTTCGAATATGCTGTACACAGTAATAAAGTTTAAAAAATTTAAAAATCTGATTTTTAATAAATAACACAACCCCAGAAAAATAGAAAATAAGGACGGACTTCCAAGGGGACTATTATATCTCTATGTATTTTTAACGCTAAATCCGAATTTGTACATAGTTGAAAAATTCGAACACCTCCAGGATTATTTCTTACAATGAATATATTTAAATAATATTTATATAATAAATCAATTATAACTAAGTACAAGCATTTATCCCAAAGATTTCAAATAACTCCTAGAGAGTCAAACCTACCCCTGTATATTACTCAACTGTTAAAATAGAATAAAACTGTGAAAATAGTTAGAAACTTCTAATTTATGTCATGTACTGAAAAACTATAGTAGAATTAACGTAACACTCATATATTACTCCCATATGATAGAGAAAAACTACTTTCAATATAAAACAATGCAGGTAGTAAAAATACATTAGAATTAACAGGATTTCTATTTTATTAATACTTACATTGACTGTAATTGAACATTACTATGGCTATGACTTAGAGGAAAAAATTGGCATATCACTAATTTCAATTCGTAACTTTCTCCAGGAGAGATGAAAACTATCTTAATATAATGCCAAATTAAAAAAAAAAGCTGCAGGGACGTTTAAAAAAGCAAGAAATATCTGAGTTATAAAAGGCTATCTGCAGTAGAATTGATTTCAAAAGGTGCTTTCCGTAGAGTAGGGAGAAGCCACCCTTTTTATCGTTTGACCTGTAAAGAAAAGAACAAAAATTGGTAAAATTGATGTATCTTGCATTGTAGTTTGTATTTTATAATAAATTGTAGTTTAATCAGATATTCGGTTGGCCAAATAAGCATTCAACTTTATTTAATTTTCCTTCTTATAATATCGTTTGCACTTATTTTCAAATGGTCCTCTGAATTTTTCTTTACCTTTACAAAACTCTGATGATTTAAGTCTTTTCAGTCGTAATTGCAGCTTTCTTTGAGTTAGCATTTTATTTAGGTACTTTTCACGTTTTTTGGGTAAAAGTACACATTAAAATGGGTTATAACCTAGATTTTGCCTCTGAGTTATAGTGCTGTGCAATTATAACAAATGTAAGTATCCATAAAATGAAAATCCTGATAATTTCGATATATTTTTACAGTCTCTTTAACTTCGTTTGATATTCGAAGTGATTTTTATTACATTTTGATTACTTTTTTTCAGCACATGACAAAATTTATAAATTTCCAGCTTTTTTGCAGCTTTGTTGTTTATTAACACTTAAGTAATATTGTATTATACAGAGTGACCCAATTTAAAAGACGCATACAAATAACTCGTCAGGAAGTGTTCATATGGAAAAAGTGTGAAAGACTAAAGTTGTAGAAATGCAAGAGGAAAAACGAATGCTGGCCTTGGGTTTGACAAGGACTATAACCTGATAGGTCATTTCAAAGTCAACTTTAGATTTTTAATGGGAATCCATACTTTTTGTCTTGCAAAAAGATGTATTTTAATTGAGATCGACAACTTTTGTTGTAAGCATTTTACAAGATTTCTCGTAGTTTTCAAGATTGTTAATTTTAAAAAGTCAAAGTCGGTTGTAACACATCGTTCAATAAGTCCCGAGACTAACCCAGAGATGGTGCTAGTAGTACCAAACTGGCCACGTTTCCATAGAGTGCGAACCTTTACATGAAACGTGTAAAAATTTCACGTCGATCGGATCACAGACAGCAAAGTTATCGAGGTTAGAGTAAAGTCACTTTGTAATTTGTTTGATAAATGGAAAAAAGCGAGTTTCGCGTGTTGATAAAACATTGTTTTTTAATGGGTAAAAACACCGTAGAAGCCCAGCAATGGCTTGAAAAACATTACCCGGGCTCCTCTCCATCCAAACCAACGATTTGTCGTTGGTATGCTTAGTTTAAATGTGGTCGTACGGACACAAACGATGCGGAACGTTCGGGCAGGCCATTGGAAGCCGTTACACAGGAAAATTCGAGTGAAGTGTTAAAAATTGTAATGAAAAATCGCAAAGTAAAGGACCGTAAGATTGCAGAAATGACACAGATATCATCTGGAAGCGTATTTACAATCCTTCATGAAAAATTAAGCATGAAAAGATTTTTTCCAAGTGAGTGCCGCGATTGCTTTCAGTGGAACAAAAACAGCACTGAGTCGACGATTCAGAGAGTTGTTTATTGCTATTTACTCGCAATAAAAAGGATTTCCTGCGTCGATACGTGACCATGGATGAAACATGGATACATCATTTTGCTCTGGAGTCGAATCGGCAATTATCTGAGTGGCGCATAGCTGGCGAAAGCCGCCCAAAGCGTCCAAAAACGCAGCAGTCTGCTGGCAAAGTCATGGCGTCTGTTTTTTGGGATACACATGGCGTGATTTTCATTGACTACCTGGAAAAAGGTAAATCGATCAACAGTAATTATTATATTGACTTGTTGGTACGTTTGAAGGAGGAGATCGCAGCAAAACGACTGCACATAAAGATCAGAAAAATCCTTTTTCACCAAGACAATGCACCATGCCACAAGTCCATGAAAACAATGGCAAAATTGAACGAATTGGGCTTTGATTTGCTTCCTCACCCCCCGTGCTCGTCAGATTTAGCCCCAAGCGACTACTGGCTCTTTGCTGATCTCAAAAAAATGCTCCAGGGAAAAAATTTGGCTCGAATGAGGAGGTCATTGCCGAAACTGAAGCCTATTTTGAAGCAAAGGATAAATCCTTCTATAAACATGGTATAGAAATGTTGGAAAGGCGTTGGAAAGATTGTATCACTCTAAAAGGAGATTATATTGATGAATAAAAATGATTTTTGAAAAAAAATGTTGTTTTTGTTGTTAGTCTCGGGACTTATTGAACGATGTGATGTATATGTGAATAAAAGTATATTTAACGGAACTACAGTTTTTATGTACTTTACTCGTAGTGTCACGAAATAGAATAAGAAGAAAGAAAATATAGAATAGAGTATAGAGTAGCCAGCGACACAGTTTAACAAAATATGAAATCACATTAGAAGGCGCGAAATTTAAATTAACATTTCAATACTCTCTTCAAATTAGAGCCAATTGGTAAAGATATCAGCATGTTGATGGTTTGTATTCATATAGTTAAGGCTAATAACATTTTCATGATATTTTTTTTTAATGAAGTTGTATCTAATATCTATATATTTTTAATGCTTGTGAAATTCACTGTTTTTGATAACGTTAATTGCACTTTGATTGTCAATGTTCATGATCACAGCACAAGCAGCCATAAATTCTACCTTAGTTGTAGACAAGGCCACTGTTTGTTGCCTTTGGGGGAACCAGGTAATAACGACTCCATTTTTAAGAAAAACAAAACCAGTTGTTAAACGCCTTGTTTCAACATCCTTAGCAAAGTCAGCATCACTGTACCCTACCACATCAGTGCTGTCTGGCTTTGACATGTAGCACAATCCATAATCTTTAGTATCTTTTAGATACTTAAGTATTCTTTTGACAGTATTCCAGTGAGATTCATCATGACAGTTTATCAATCTGCTTACCTGACTGACTGCAAACAAAATGTCTGGCCGGCTTACTGTTGCTGCATGTATGAGAGATCCTACGGCTTCTCTGTAGGGATGTTATCTCTCAGGTAGCCCATTAGTTTTCATGAGTTTGACTTGTGGATCAGCTGATACATTGTTAGAGTTTGCTTCAGTCATGTTTAACTTCTGTAATAATTGCTCAATATATTTGGTCTGGTGTATAAAAATATAATTATTAGATTTTTTAGAAAAGAGGATATGTTTTGACATCAAAATTAGTTTGAAGATCATTAATTACTTCAATTAAAACTAATTTATCTTTGCAAAGTAAAAGGCCATCGTAAACATATAGACACAAGTAACATGTTATGCCTCTAGTTAATCCAATATAAATGCACTGATCTGCTTTACTTCTTTTAAATCCAAATTTCTTTTAAACTGAATTAAATTTTGTAGTGCAACATCTTGATGCATATTTTATCCCATATCAGGATTTGTTAAGTTTACATACCGTGTTTGGGTTACAGTCCAATCCCTTAGGTGGAGTCATGTAGATTGTTTCTTCCAGGTCACCATACATGAAAGCAGTGGTTATGTCGAATTAGATTATATCTAAATTTTTCTGAGCTGCAAGTGATAATAATAATCGTATAGAGTCATACCTCACTGTTGGCGCAGAAGTTTCATTAAAATCTATCTCTTTTGTTTGTGCACATACTTTTGCACAGAGTCTTGATTTGTAACGAGGACCAGTTGGTTCATTTTTGATGTGAAATACTCACTTACACCCGATAGGCTTGGTGTTTTAAGGTTTTTCTACCAATGTCCAAGTTCCATTTTTTATAATGTGATTCTAATTCTTCTTTTATTGAAGTTTTTCACTTTTCAGATTTAATTGAGGTTGAAGCTTCTTTGTAATTCTGCAGAATAGAATTTATATTGTCTCCACTGTAGCATAGGTAAGTTTTATCTTCATTTTCATTTAATTTTGATAATTCACTGTTTCTTGGTCTCAATGTTATTTTAGAAGGTGTTGACAATATCTGAACATTTATATTTGGTTTGTACTTAGGATCTAAGTTATCTTCTTGATCTGACATATATTCACTAGTGGTGTTTAAAATATCTGATGTGTCATTGGAATTCAGAGATGTATAATTATCATTTTGTTCCAATGATGTATTACATATTATTTCTCTTTATGTCAGATTTATAGAAAGATAGTCTCTATTTGCTGTGGTCTCTAAGAAAACGGCATCTCTACTTTTAATCACAGTTTTAGAGGCTGGTATTATAAACTTATACCCTTTTGTATTATCACAGTATTCGATGAATGTAGCTTTCTGTGATTTACTGTCCCACTTCTTACGTTTTTCTTTTGGAGTTTATTTGGAGATTTTGCAATTATTATCAATTAAAATATATTAAAAAATTAAAAATAACACTTCACAATAACAAACGACAAACACTTTCCAATAACAAATTAAAATTCTTAATAATTTAATTCACAGTGATAGATTTTAAAGCAAGTGTAACGTCGGTACACGACCTTCGTTTTTTTTTCTCAGCCGATAAGTTTTTTTCCTGCCTTTTCTACCACAATAAGCCCCCTCCACTAACATACTTGACCCAAGCTAAGCCGAGAGTTAAATGCGCGAATGACCTATAAAAAAGTGGCCGCTCTCGATAAACACAACTGATTACGATCCAATTTTTACAAACAAAACTATGCAACATCGAAACATATTGTCCATCACGCAATCACACATAAATAAACATAAAATTATGCATACAAAGCTGAAAACAATATCTTCCTTTCTAAGAAGATCACTAAATCGGTCAATACGAATTTTATTTAATTTTTGCAAGGTAGTTCTTTTTTTTAATAAGCATCTATAGCGTAATTTGGGACATCACGCAATAACCTGGAATATCATGAATTCCTCTTGTAATACACTCTTAATAATTTTTGAAATAAATAATTAACTAATTGAATATATATATATACATATATATATATATATATATATATATATATATATATATATATATATATATATATCCTCCCTCCCAAGAGGCACGCCTTCGCAATAACAATTAGCGTCCACCCGCGCTAATTTTTGAACAATCGGATTGGCACAAAGACATCTCCGCATAAGTGTATAAAATGGCGCAGTCAATCCGCAGACGACAGTCTCAGAGACACACTCGGGCTCGCCCGGAGTCTCGGGCTCACCTTGAGTCTGGGACTTACCTTAGCAGACCTCAGGCAGCACTCGAGGACACAACTACTACGGAAACACTTCTACAGAGCTTCTAGACGAAGCAGACCACAGGCAGCACTCGAGGGAACAAGTTAGAAACGTTACTACAAGAAAACATTTCTACGCAATCTACAAAGGAAACATTACAACGGAATCATATACACAATTACAAGGAAGCAACTACGCGCCATCTACGACAAGCAGACCATTCAATTTTTCAAATAAATGAGAAAAAGAAGACGACAAGAAGTCACCCACAGCAACAGGAAGAGAGAGAGAGAGAGAGAGAGAGAGAGAGAGAGAGAGAGAGAGAGAGAGAGAGAGACAGACAGAGAGAGACAGAGAGAGACAGAGAGAGGATTTGTGACAGAGAGAGGATTTGTCGTGCACCACTAGATTCTTAAATAAAAAGTAAGTTCGGATTTAAATGTTTAAACATCTTTTCTTTATCTTAAAATCCTCCGACAGAATTATTGGTCGAAACGCGGCCGACTATTCTGGTATCCACTATCATTTTAGTAGGACTTTATCCAGAGCAGGGCTCGAGGCTGATTCCAATTTCAGGAACCAAGCTTTCTGCATCTGCTCAATCCTGGTAACACACCTCTCCCAAACAAACGCTTACAAACTATATCCTCCGCCGCCCCGAGCCCATAAGCTTCCAAGTTTAGGCTCAAAAACGGCAAAATAGCAGTGTAGCTTAACTACAGCTAAAAGAGTAATACCCGTCGTTACACAAGGGTTGACAGACAATTCCACATTACAGTTTTTACATTCATACACAGTTTCGCGTCTTTTGTCGTTCGCATATCAAACGACACACCTTTTTTTTTGGTTTTTTTCCTACCAATTTATAAACCGATGGAAAATATCGTTCTGTTAATCTCAGTGGATGATTATTCCCCGTTCGATGTTAATGATTTTTACTTTGATGGTACTTTCCCAGTATTTCCCTAATTAATTGCAATTGAAATCTTGCCATAAATATCAGTCATTTCATCTGATGCTTGTATAGACAATAAGCGTTCCAGATGCAAATGTCCACCAAATGAAAGAAACATTTCTGGTACTACTTCAAATATTTCCGTTTCGATTTCACAGTGCTTATGACCATATCAGCTTAATCCACTGTACCCATTGAAATGTTGTAGTTTAACTCGCATACTGGTTTCTGGATAACTCTTTCTCCTCTGTGCCTGATTACCGTTTTAAATTCTGCTGTATGCATTGTAGAAAACATATACACTTCTTTATTATCCATCCATTTTAAGACTAATAAGTTATCAGATAATCTAAATGCTGCCTCCCCTTTTTTCAATCGTTTGTCAATTTTGGGCATTCCTTTTCTTCTTTTTATTATGTTTTCGCACGCGTTTGTGCCATTTTTATGTAAAAACTTAATCAAAGCGGGACTCGCATACCAGTTATCTACATAAAGGATATGGCCCTTTCCTAGATGTAGCTGTATAAGGGTTTCCACGATTGCTCCAGATTATCCAATATCTAAATCTTTAGTATCCACCATGGTAGATGATTCGGCATAAATTATTAAATTTCGCACGAACCCTGTCTCACAGTCGCTTAAAATAAACGATTGTATACTAAATCTGTTTCTCTTTGAAGGTATATATTGCTTAAAAGAAAGCCGCCCTTTATACAAAAGCAAACTTTCGTCAATGCATAGCCGTCGGTAAAGCTGAAATGATTCATTAAATGCTTTTCGTAATATTTTAACGACGTTTCGTATTTTGTACAAACGATCATTAGTACGACCAACATCAACGGTGAAATGTAGCATTTGTAGTAATTTTAAATAACGGTCTCTCGTCATTACTTCTCCAAAAATATGGATACGCAGAAGTTTATTTTTACTCCAGTACTCTGCTAATGATAACTTTTTGTTGCGTGTCATCAATAATGACACAGCAAAAAACAATATAATTCGCCTAGTCCTGTTCCATCTGACATATTTACGTTATTATTATTCTTTCCAGACCAATATCGATTAGTTTTCCTTGTAATCAACTCTACGAACTCTTCAGAAACAAAAAGTTGAAAGAAGTCAAAGATTTTTGCTGATCTATTTATATTTCTTTTAATTCCTGAATCCGCTACTACAAACTTATATATTTTGGGGACGAATGCTTTTGTTTTCTGTACTTCAGAGTCATTGTAATAGGTTACAATCTGCTCAGCTTCTGATTTAGAAGTATTACATATAGCTCTTCTATTTTTGTATCGTATTACATGAATTTGATTTTTATTATCTAAATCACTGTCTGAATCAGTTAAGCCATTAGAGGATGGAATTCTTTTTAAGCTTCTCTGTGACATTCTAATAACGGAGGTACAAAAAGATTTTATAAAACAAACTAAACGAAGCTCCATATAAAATTTTTAAATAAATGTTTCAAACCTTGAAAACTTAACAGCGGCTATTCAATTTCTTCTAATTACAAACGGTACAAAAATAAAAAGCGTTGTGACTACTTATATAGAAAAAGTAGAATAATCTAGTCTTAAAATTATTTGTGATAAGAATCCAGATCCGAGGGTGGGATGAAAAGTTTCCGGCCTGATCTAGAGATTGCGCCAGCAGATTAAATGTTTGGTTTGTATTATGTAGCCCGATATCTCAACAGCGTGTATATGAATTTTTAGGTCGATGGCTCTGTTAGTGTACATTTGAGAGCTGATTGAACAAGACGCCTTAATTGCTTACGTGAAAATTGAGAAATCAGAGAAGCGTGCAATGATCAAATTCTTCTATTTAAAAGGCCTTACACCATTAAAAATTAAAAGAAGAGTTGTATTTTACACTGAAAGACTCTTCTCCATCATATTCAACGGTTAAACAGTGAGTTTCTGAATTTAAAAAGGGTCGTACGAGCTCTTCTGATAAACCGCGTTTAAGACGCCCTGTAGATCACAAGTCCTAAAATGATTGAAAAAATTCATAAAATAGTAATAGAGGACCGTAGATTAAAAGTAAAAGAGATAGCTGCGACTACTAAGATGTCAAACGAACGTATACGCAATATTTTACATGAACATTTGAGAATGGAAAAGCTCTATGCTAGGTGAGTGCCGCGTTTGCTAACGGTCGATCAAAAATTTACCCAGTAAACTGTTTCAATTGAAAATTTGCCGCCGTACAAGCTAAACCCTACCGAATTTTCGCGTCATTATATAACTGTAGATGAAACTTTGATTTACCACTACACCCCTTAAAGTAAACTATAGACGAAGCAATTGATTGGACTAGGTGAACTAACCCCACAGAAGGCAAAAACAATTTTATCGGTTAATAATGTTATGGCAACTGTTTTTTGGGATGAGAAAGGAATGGTTTCGATTAATTACCTGGAGAAGGGTATAACTATCACTGGTCAATACTACACAGTTATTGTAATGTTTAAAGGACGAAGTGAAAAATAAACAACCTTCTATAGCGAAGAAACAAATTTTGTTTTACCATGACAACCTACCCATACGTCGGTTGTTACGATGGCTAAAATCAACGCATTGAAGTTTGAGTTGTTACCCCGACCACTATACTCACCAGATTTAGCCTCCAATGGCTATTCCTAACGTTAAAAAATGACTTGATGACTGCACGTTTCTCTGATTTTTTCAATTTTACGTATGCAATTTAAACGTCTTGATCAATCAACTCTCAAATGTACCCTAACAAAGCAATCGACCTGAAAATTTATTTAAGATAGTAAGATGCCAGGCTACAAAGTACAAGCTAAACACTTGACCTGCTGGCGCTATCTCGAGGTCAGGCCGGAAACTTTTCACCCCACCCTCGTATGACTGGTCGTATATTAAATATAAAAAAAAATGTTAACAAAATGTTCCTATTAAAAATACGAATGAATTTGTGTTCTTATTTAACATATTTAATATTTTATTGACTTCATTAATAAATAAATTGCTTAATTCTTTTTTTTTTTGCTTAATTTTTGATTAATTCAATTCTTCTAATCGTCTAGAAATAATTCTATTTTAATTTTATCTCTTAGGAACAAAATGTGTATCTGGAGAACATTTAAGTGTGAGTGGAAAAGCTCTTAATGACTGTCATGCAGAAGTTATAGCTAGACGATGTTTATGTGAATATTTATATAAACAATTAGAGTTGTGTACAGAAAACAGAGAAAAAGATTCGGTTCTTGAAGCTGGACGAAGAGGTTTTAAACTTAAACAAGGTATTCAATTTCATCTTTATATAAATACTGCTCCATGTGGAGATGCTAGAATTTTTTCACCACATGAAGACAATGATTCTGTTGATAAACATCCAAATAGAAGAGCAAGAGGTCAATTAAGAACAAAAATTGAATCTGGTGAAGGAACTATTCCAGTTAAAAGTAGTGAAGGCATACAAACTTGGGACGGAGTTTTAATGGTAAATAATATTTTAATTCAATTTATGTTTAAAAAACATTTATATTTGCGTATTTTATTTAATATATTTATTTTTATATAAATACTGTAAATCTATCAGTTTTATGGTAATCATCGATTTTAATTGCTACTTACTATTCTAGTTGTTATACTTAATACGTTACTTATTAATCTTTAGAGGTCCCAGAAAGGACCAGCACACAAAAACAAAATATTTTATCTTCTTTAGGAAAATTTAATATACATTAAACTTTTTTTTGTAGATGGGACTAGTCTCTTTTGCGACCAGCATACGGACCAATTAGTTGGGAGACTTGACATGAATTATATGTGCAATTGAATTTTTAATAACACGTTCTAATAAAGTTTATTCAAACTAAGAATTTTCTTTTTGTTGGAGGTCAAAGATTTTTTTGTATTGTCATATTTTAACGCAAGGTAACAATAAATTTTAAAGAAAATAACAACCGAATTAAATAATAAGTCTATCAAAATCTTAACAATAGTTTTGAAATACAATAAAAATTTATAAGAATAAAAGTTTTTAAGGACAATATATATATTATAAATATTTCAACTTAAATAATAAAAAAACATCTTTGGTATTAAGTTGCTGCAGATGAAATGGCCGATTTAGTAATAAATTTTTGAACAGCTGTAACTTTTTATAAAGAAAATTTATTTAATCAAAATAGGTACCAATAGATGCAACACATTTTTTCCAACGAGACACAAATACATTTATTCCAGTTTCGTAGAAGCCCGAGTTTCTGGTTCGAAGAAACTCCTCGAAGGCATTTTTGATAGCAGCTTCATTATCCAATCTTTTTCCTGTCAAAAAGTGATCCAAATGTTTAAAGAAATGGTAATCTGTTGGTGAGAGGTCTGGTGAATATGGAGGGTGAGGAAGAGTCTCATAGCACAACTTGTTTAATTTTTGAACCGTTGTTTTCGATACATGAGCTCGTACGTTATCATGAAGCAGTTTCACTGCATCCTTGTTGACAAGCCTAGGTCGTTGGACTATCAAATTCTGATGCATTTCATCCAGTTGAGCACAGTATTTCTCAGCATTCATGGTTTCGCCAGGTTGCAGGAACAAATAGTGGATAACTCCAGCTACAGACTACCAAACAGTTACCATTATTTTCTTTGGATGGAAGCTTGGTTTCGGCATGTGTCTTAGCGCTTCATCGACATCTAGCCATTGGGCCGATCGGCGACGATTATCGTATAAAATCCACTTTTCATCACAGGTCACGATTCGGTGCAAGAACAGTTCCTTTTTGTTACGGAAGAAAAGAGAACTTGAAATCTCTATTCGACACGTCATGTTTTGCTCGGTAAGATCATGCGGAACCCATTTGTCAAGCTTTTTCACTTTTTCAAGTTGTTGCAAGTGGCGGCAAACTGTCGAATTGTAATCGCCTAATTTCTCGGCAAGATCCCTTATGGTTTGGCGGGGGTCAGACTCCACTAATGCACGCAGCTCGTCGTTACGTGGCTCATTTCCAAGGTCCATATCTCCGGATCGAAATTTTTCGAACCATCGCCGAGTGGTTCGTTCGCTAACAGTATCAGGCTCAAATGCGCTGTTGATATTTCTCGTTGCTTCCGTTGCGTTGTGCTCTATTTTAAATTCGTATAGTAAAAGTAGCCGTTTTTGATTCACTTCCATGTTCACTTTCTCTTTTTTTTTTACGATCACTATGAAGTGCAAAACAGAAATGACTCCATAAACCAAGGTAATAGTATTTATACTTGAATATGTCATATCATTTGCGCCGCCTTGTGCCAACTTAATACACTAAAATTGCAGCCAACTTTATGTCATTGCTAAATCGGCCATTTCATTTGCAGCAACCTAATAATTAACAGAAGATTGACGTTTCCAAATTTTAGCGTTTGTGGGTTAGGTTATTTTTGGGAAAAGTCAATCTGAACAAAATTATTGAATTGATAATCTATTCATACCTATATGCGTGCGTGCGTGCGTAAAATAAATGAGAAAAAAAATAAAGAGGGTGTGAGGGAAAGGTTTGATTAAACAAAGACACGAGAATTCGCGTTAATAAAAAGAAACTTGCTTTGGCGTAAAAACCCTCACGGTTTAGAGGGAAAAACCAAAGCAAGCTGACTCCTCGTGCTTCTATTTATTAATAGATAAACTAATAATAGAATAATTTAAACAAGTACATTAACTAAAATCGCGCACAAATAGAATGTCGCAAAATGGACGACGTACATACGGGCTCTTAAAACTAACACTTACCAAGGGTTATGCAACCCGCGCAATTCGCAAACCTACGCAGATCAAATTCTCTGGCCGCTATGGTTCACCAAATCCACTTGGTGAAGCCAGGCCTGGGGAGTATAGAGTGATGCTTGTCCTGCACACTGCGTGCCCCGACGTCTCAGGGAGACCAACACTGTAGTGCCAGGTAACAAGCTTAGTTGCCGCGAAATACGCACTGAAATACGTCATATCGTAAATGTCGAACGTGGACAACATTTCGCATTTAACACGTCCAATACTAAGGTGCATCTCCTTTTTGTCTTCACTCATACTTACACTCTGACAAAAAAGTATCCGAAAATTCTCATTTAAATTGCCCGCGTTGAGTATTTTCAAGTATTTGAAGTCTCTGTATGTTGGTAGGACTGTCCGTAATTACTATGCGAAACATGAGTGCGGTCTGTCAACTAGTTTGTTTACAACAGCTGTTAAAACCAGTCGACCTCAGTGGCAGTCTGCGAATGTTACAATAGAAAAAAATATTGAACCAAGAGTTTGTCTCAAATTTTGTGTTTTGAACGAAATTTCGTGTGCTGACTCGGTTCGAATGCTAGAAAAGGCTTATAGAGACTCTGTTTTATCGAAAACCCAAGTGTACGAATTGTACAAAGCCTTTAAAAACGGTCGGGAGATCGTCGAAGATTTGCCTCGTTCAGGACGACCGTCGACCTCTTCAACCAACGATAACGTCGAAAAAATCAAGGAAATTGTGCTCGAAAATCGTCATGCCAGTGTTAGAGAGATAGCTCGTGATCTCAACATCTTTCGTGAAACCGCTCGTTTGATTTTGGTGAACCAATTGGGCATGCAGCGCGTCGCCGCTTGACTCGTTCCGTTAGAGCTGAATTTTCTTCAAAAACAGTACCGGATGCAGGTAGCTGCAGACATGCTGGATCGTGCGAATTCTGATCCCACGTTCATGGGACGGATCATAACTGGTGACGAGACATGGGTCTATGAATACGACACACAAACGAGCCAACAATCATCGGAATGGGTCGGAAAAAATGAGCCGAAACCGAAAAAACCTCGCAAAAGTCATTCGAAAATCATGACGATGCTTATTGTTTTTTTCAATATTTGTGGTGTGGTTCATCATGAATTCGTTCCGCAAGGTCAAACGGTCAATAAAGACTTCTATTTAACTGTTTTGAGACGTTTGCGTGAAAATATTTGCCGTGAACGGCCGGAGTTGTGGCAAAACAATTCGTGGATTTTGCATGACGATAACGCACCATCTCATCGAGCCACGATTATTAACGATTTTAAGACCAAAGACTCGATAAATACCATCGACCAGCCACCTTATTCGCCTGATCTAGCTCTGTGTGACTTTTTTTTTTTCTCCAGACTGAAATTACTGCTCCGGGGAACCAGACTTGACTCCATAGACGCCATAAAAGAAAATTCGCTGAAGAAGCTGAAGGCCATCCCTGAAAGCGCCTATAAAAAATGTTTCCATGATTAGAAAAAACGTTGGCACATGTGTATCGCTTTAAATAGAGCATATTTTGAAGGAGATTCAATAAATATTGAAGAAGTTAAATATTTTTGCGATTTATTTCAAATTTCCGGATACTTCTTTTGTCAGAGTGTACATACTGCATGCAGACGATCACGAAATCCGGCTTCAACGACCACGCACAAATCACGCGATCAATCCGAACGCGACGTTTACAAAAAAACCGGATGAAACCCCAAGAAAAACTTGTATGAAGACTCAGAGTCTAGTCACCGCAGCGAGCTTAAAAAGAAGTGAATCTTCTCCCCGCGCACCGTTCGCGCCACGCGACAAAACATGAAAGCGCGCGACAAAACATGAAAGCGCGCGACAAAACATGAAACAATGGTGACACCTAGGATAACCAATAGTTGACCAACACTAATAACAATTGTAAATATGACTCGAAGACAATCATCTAAAGAATTACCGTAACTTTATGTATCGTAAATATTTAAATAGCAATTTTTCCATCTATTGCCTTTATAAATTCTATAAAACCTTACAACATTATTAAAAAATAACGTTTAACTTTTTAGTTCAAGCGTACATATAGGCTCCTTTTTTTTAAGTTAGTTTTTATTAGTTTTATGCGGAATTTCAAAGAATAGATTCGGTTGAAGAGTGAAATAATTCTAGCCCGCCGAAAGTTTTAATTTTGTTTACTTTTTAAAACTTCTTGATAGAAATTTTTCCCATGTTTATACTTATCATATAACGATGCTCGCTACACTCCCTCTCTCTCTCTCTATTTTTTTTTTTTTTTTTTAGGTTAATGAGGTGCAGTGGGAAACTTTCAAAAGGTACTCGCCTGGAAAACCTTCTACCTGCCAGATGAGTTATGTGTGATTTTTACCGCACTAAAACCTAACCTGCACCTCTAACCTTGCTCCTAGAACGATGCTTTCCTAGCGGCACTCTTTGTAAATACTATTAGTTTGCTGCAGATGAAATGGCTGATTTAGCAATGACATAAAGTTAGCTGCAATTTTAGTGTATTATGTTGGCACAAGGCGGCGCAAATGATATGGCATATTGAAGTATTAATACTGTTACCTTGGTTTATAGAGTCATTTCTGTTTTGCACTTCATAGTGATCGTAAAAACAAAAAGAGAAAGTGAACATGGAAGTGAATCAAAAACGGCTACTTTTACTATACAAATTTAAATTAGAGCACAACGCAACGGAAGCAACAAGGAATATTAACAGCGCATTTGAGTCTGATACAGGTAGCAAACGAACCACTAGGCGGTGGTTCGAAAAATTTTGATCCGGAGATATGGACCTTGGAAATGAGCCACGTGGACACCCAGGACCATCGATCGATAACGACGAGCTGCGTGCATTAGTGGAGGCTGACCCCCTAAACTATAAGGGATCTTGCTGAGAAATTAGGCGTTCACAATTCGTCAGTTTTTCGCCACTTACAACAACTTGGAAAAGTAAAAAAGCTTGACAAATGGGTTCCGCGTGATCTTACCGAGCAAAACATGACGTGTCGAATAGAGATTTCAAGTTCTCTTTTCTTCCGTAACAAAAAGGAACCGTTCTTGCACCAAATCGTGACCTGTGATGAAAAGTGGATTTTATACGATAACTGTCGCCGATCGGCCTAATGGCTAGATGCCGATGAAGCGCCAAGACACATGCCGAAACCAAGCGTCCATCCAAAGAAAATAATGGTAACTGTTTGGTGGTCTGTAGCTGGAGTTATCCACTATTCGTTCCTGCAACCTAGCGAAACCATCAATGCTAAGAAATACTGTGCTCAACTGGATGAAATGCATCAGAAATTAATAGTCCTACGACCTAGGCTTGTCAACAGGGATGGAGTCATACTGCTTCATGATAACGCATGACCTCATGTATCGAGAACAACGGTCCAACAATTAAACGAGTTGTGCTATGAGACTCTTCCTCATCCTGCATATTCGCCAGACCTCTCACCAACAGATTACTATTTCTTGAAACATTTGGATTACTTTTTGACAGGAAAAAGATTGGATAATGAAGCTGCTATCAAAAATGCCTTCGAGGAGTTTCTTCGAACCAGAAACTCGGACTTTTACAAAACTGGAATAAATGTACTTGTATCTCGTTAGGAAAAGTGTGTTGCATCTATTGGTACCTATTTTGATAAAATAAATTGTCTTTATAAAAAGTTACATCTGTTTAAAAATTTATCACTAAATCGGCCATTTCATCTGCAGCAACCTAATACTTCGCAGGGGCGTTCTTATTTGATGTTACTGCTGTCCTGGTATTATAACGCCTCGCTGCCTAATCCTCGTACGTGGAGCGAAGATCCTTGATGATGGATTCCGCGTACTTTGCAGTTCTGTTCCAAGCCGATTGGCTCTTTAGTATGCACTCTAATATGTTTTCTGGACTGAGGGAACGTTCCAGATTCCTCTCTAGTACTGCCCGTGTCCCCTCGTAGAAAAGGCATTGGAAGAACACGAGTTCTGCATCCTTGGTCACATCGCGGCAATGATGACAATTTGGGGAGTCAGTTCTCTTGAATCTGTGCAAGTATGCCTGAAAGCATTTATGCCCAGTCAAAAGTTAGGTGATGTAGTACCTAACCTTCCCGTGCAGGCGAGTGACCCATTTGGTGACATCTGGGATCAGCCGATGTGTCTACCGACCTTTCGTCGAGCTGTCCCATCTCTCTTGCCAGAGACGAAGACTCTCGGGTCTCTCCTCTTCACATAGGACCCTTCGCTGTTCTTCCTTTTTTCTACGATATTGGCGTTGCCGTTCTCCTGCCAAGATGTTGATGGGCGGGCATGATGCCACGGCGTTGGCCGCATCGTGTGATACCGTTCGGTATGCTGACGCCACTCTGATCGCTGAGAGACGCTGGGCTGATGACATTGTCTTGTGATAAGTTGTTAGCTCTAGCAATTTCGCCCATACTGGTGCTCTATACAGCAGGACAGAGGTAACTACAGTTGCCAGTAGTCGTCTCCGGATTTGCCTGGGGCCTCCGATATTGGGCATTATCCGTGAAAGCGCGCCCTGAACTGCTGATGCCCTCTTGCTCACGCTGGAGATGTGCTTGTAGTTGAGTCTGGCATCCAAGACCACTTCTAGATACCTGATGTAGGGTAGCGACTGGATGTCGTGGTCGCCTACTCTAATGGCGATGGTCTTCATTTTCTTCCGGCTACTCACAAGGAATACCTTGGTCTTATGTTCCGCCAAAGATAGGTCTGCCGATCTCATCCACTGTCTTATCCTTCTGATGGTGGTGAAGAATGCGGCTTCCAGCTCCTCCAGATTTTTCACCACAAGGACAACCGCCACGACGTCCGCAAAAGCCACGAGTGTTGCGTTCGCCGGTAATTCCGGATGGAGTAGACCGTCGTACATGACGTTCCACAGAAATGGCCTTAAGGCAGAGCCCTAAGGTACCCCTCCCGTGATCCTATGCACCGCTGGTCCCTGCTCCGTCTCGTAGTGCAGAAATCGATCGCTGAAATATGATCTAACCATCCTTCGTAGGTAGTAGGGTATACCCATGTTCTCAAGAGCCTCCAAAACTTGATCCCAGCAAGCCGAGTTAAACGCGTTCCTGATGTCCAGGGTGACGATGAGGCAATACTTTTTGGAACCGCCTTTCCATCTCTTTCCTGAGATGGCTTCCTTCGCGATGTTTGTGACGAGTTCCAGTGCGTCGATGGTACATCTCCCCTTTCTGAATCTGAATCGGAACTCGGAGAGTTAAAGATCAATGTATTGCTCCAATCTGTCGGCTACTATCCGCTCCAAGTTCTTTCCGTCCGAGTTCAGCATGAAAAGTGGGCGATAAGATGCTGGGTCGTCCGGTGGTTTCTTCCTTTTTGGGAGAAGAACCAACCTTTGCTGCTTCCATCGAGCCGGAAATACACCTTGCCGCAGGCAGGCATTGTACATGCTTATGAACATGTCGGGTCTGGCAGCAATTGCACTTTTTAGTGCGATGTTGGATATGCCGCTTGGTCCTGGTGCCTTGCCATTCTGCAATATAGTGCAGGATTTCGTGAGCTCTTCCATGGTCACTCCAGGAATTTCCACTTCTCCATCCTCTGGGTGGTAGTCGGGGAATTCTGGTTTCTCCAGGAACAGGTGTACTACTATTCTGTGCAGCATGTCAGGACAAGTTGGTGTTGTTACGGATAGGCTATTAATCCTATGCATGACCGTTTTATACGGTCTGCCCCACGGGTCCGGGTCCACTTCCGCGCAGAGTTCCTTCCAACATTCTCATTTACTCAAGTTGATGGCATTTCTGAGAAGACGCCTTTTCTCTTCGTAAGTCCGTCTGAGTTCCTCTGTCGAGGCCCCGTCTCGCTTACGCGCACGCAGGTGTTGCCTCCTTGCCTTACGGCATGCTCGTCGGTATTGAGCGATAATCGGGTTCCACCAGCGGACTCGTGCTCAGTCGTTGTTTGGGCGACACCTTGGCATCGACGCGTCGCTGGCTGCCTCCAGGGACGCTGCTACCTCTTCTGTGATGCCCTCAGCAGTTGTTGTCTGAGGCGCTGGTGATCCCCTTATCATCAGTCTGAAGGTCTCTGCATCAAAGCATTTGCTGTTCCAGCTCACTGGCTGCCTCCTTGTGATTCTCTGACGCCACCCGCTTCTGGGATTGGTGTTGATTTCCCAGATTATAGCTTGATGGTCGCTATTTGTGAACTCCTCATCGACCTCCCATTCGCAGCCCCCTTTTGTGAGGACACTGCTAATGAACGTCAGGTCGATAATGGAGTTCGTGATGCCTTTGCGATAGGTGCTCGCAGTTCCCTCGTTTATGAGAACGAGGTTTAATGTTGAAAAAGCCTCTTGCAGGGCTCCACCTCGTTTGTCTGTTTCACGGCTGCCCCATTCAAGGGACCAGGCATTAAAGTCTCCGGTGATTACGACCGGGTCATGTCTTCTCACATCCTCTGTGAGAGTGTCCAGGAAATTCTCGAACATTTCAATCGGAGCACTTGGTGGGGCATAGCAGCTGTATAGGTGTACCCCTCCTATCTTGGCCCTAACGAACCATTAAGTGAGATTAGTTGGTAGCCTTTCGAAGAGCAGTCTACTGCATGCCCATATTGCTGCCTTTTTTGTGCTGTCTGAGACCCATGGTTGGGTTTCGAGGTCGTCGTACTGCTCGCACAGCATAGTCACGTCGACGTCCAGTTCTCTTACCCGCTGTGTCAGAAAATCTTGAGCTACCCTGCAGTGGTTGAGATTATCCCATCGTTTTGGAAGATGGGAAATTTTCATTCCCCGGCTGTATGGTTACAGTCACTCCTTGGATCCTTCTCCCTGCAAAGTCTGCAGTTGGGAGGCTCCTTGCACGTTGTTGCGTTGTGCCCTTCTTGACCGCACCTAAAGCAGGTCTTGCTGCGGTCTACTCTCTTCCTGCAATCAAAAGCTTTGTGGCCAAAATGCCAGCACTTGAAGCATCTGCTTGATGATACTTTCTCCCGTATGCGGACTGTGCCCCAACCTACTCTGATCTTACCAAGCGTCGCCGCTTTCCTTGCGGTAACCGCCGACAGGCAGACCACGGCGATCTGCGTCGAGGCCCAGCTTTTCCTCAGTGATTTTACCGCCTCTATGGTAAGGTTCTTCAGGTCTGGGATGTGGGTGTTAAGAAGGTTAACCACGTTCTTCTTGGTCGCCCATTCATACAGGTCCTTAATTTCTATTTCCGATTATGGAATTCTCATCGCTACCGTGGCATCGTCCTCGAGTGAGGCCTCAATGCTCGCGCGATAGCCTTCCATGTCAGTCCCATTCGTTTTGCCGAACAAGATCAGCAGATTGCCGGCTGTTGTGCGCCTAATCTTTTCTACTTTCTCCCCAACTTGTTTAAGGTTCGGGTCTTTTTTCACCTTCTCGACGATGTCTACGTAGCTCAACCTGCCCTGCACCTTGTGGAGCATTAATGCGTTTGGCGGCAGTGGCCTCTTTCTGCTTCTTGGTATCTTCTTTTTGTTGGTCTTCTTCTTGTTGCCTTTGTCGACCTTCACCCACTCCTGTTCTCTGTCTTGTGGCTCTCCTCCGCGCGGGTTGCGCTGTTCCGGATCCGGGGTTGAGTCAGTTGGGGCCAAGGTTGTGTTTTCTATCTCCAGCCTAGTCCATCTATCGCTGGCTTTCCCCGTCAAGCGGCCTTTTTTATTGGGCATTTCTTCTTCGGGACTTAGGCACCTCTGCGTTAGATGGACACCAGTTGACGACGGGTCTTTCTTCTTCTTTGGTTTGGGATCATTCTGGGTCCTGTCCGTGTTTGACTGCGTCAGCGGTGTTTTTGGCGTTAACCGCGGCCAATCTTTCTGTATGGTAGGAGTTGTCTGGGTTTCATTGGAAACCAGCTGCATTTCCGTGTCTAGTCTGTCTTAGGCGGTTTATATACCGGCTACCATCGGCTTTATCTCCTTATAGACATTGTATTTCGGCTGAATGTACTCCATTAGTTTTTTGAGTAACTCGCCCATCTTTTTGTACTGCGGCGTCTTGAGACGAAGGCCCACACTGGTAATGTCTCCTTCACTGCTGCTCCTGTGTGAATAAGATGGTGGTTTCAAGCCCTTACTAAGCACTGCGAGTTTCAATGGTGTTAGCTCGAAACTACTAGTGCCCTCTGCTTGGTTGCTCTTCTCTGCCATACTTGCGATATTTTGCTCCCCTCCAGAATCCTGGGAGCTTACACTGGCCACCGAGGCTTTCACTCGATCGGAACCAGCGGTGAGATCGGAACTTACCTGGGTAGTACTGAAATATCGAACATCTTGGTATAAGTGATTTAGTTTTACAAGGGTACCTTCCCTTGGCTTTGGTCCGCCCCGAGTATTTTATTTCTGCGGTACTCTTCATTACTGGCGAGCTTTCCCTATCCGCCACCTGGGAAGTGCCCGGTTGGGGTGTGCTCCCCGACAGAGAAGGTGACTCTGCCCGGATCTCTCTCTGTCTCTCTCTTTATGTCTATGTCTATCTCTGTATCTACGTCTGTGTCTACGTCTATGTCTATGTCTATCTCAATGTCTGTGACTATCTGTATGTCTATGACTATGTTTTTTCTTTCCGTCACGATAATGGAAAGCTGAAATAGCCAACTTCGTTGGCCGATACTAGCAAAAGTGTTGAGCTCTTATTCACTAAAACCACTGCCCCGATCTTCATCCCGCAAATACCGCTGAAAAAGCATTACTTCTTAGGACCAGCCAACGACCCGCAGGCCCTTTTCGGATCCTATTGCCCTCTTCTATTTTCCCTCGCTAAGATGAGCCCTATGCTATCTGCAAGCCGTCAGTCCCAATATCGGATAGAATCGTGAATGTGTGTTCACGTTTGCGTCTACGCAATTAATCTAAGCGTCCTTCCGTCTGTGTTGGTGTGTAAGTATATACCTCAGCACTGCTGTTACTAGATCCAATAACCTTCATAACGAAAAGCAATTTACGGTTTTGCATAAAGGATCCCTTTAACTTACAAAGAAAAGTATCCCAGATGTCTATGCCCGATTTCGATAATACTAAAATATGTTATAGTACGTCAAGAAATAAAAGACACGTATTCTTCTCTATTGGCGAATATGCGTTTTAAGGGAGTTAAAACCACTTTCGAAAGTCACCCCTAAAATCGCATTTCTTTCAATATATATGGTTCTGTTCAATATTTATCAATAAAACAAAATGGAAAAAATTTGTCATAGAAAAACAACAGAAGAATATAGGTTTCGATTATAAGGGTTGTAACTCTTAGATTTCATAGGGATAAAACTATATTTTCCGATTTTTCTTTTCAAATCAAATGCTACAGAACTGTTATAAAAAACATTTTTAAAAAATATTTATTAAAAAATATTTTTCTACTGCCGTATGACAAAAAAAAATGACGTGTCTTGGTGTTTCGCATAATCTTTTATTACGAAGGTGAACCATCGCTAAATTCTATGAAGGCAATATAGACAAATAATATAATAACCCAAATCCCAATTTTGATAAAATTAGGTTCGGGATTTATGGATTCGGATTTTGTAGATTTCATTAACGCTTATGTTATTAATAGAAAATTTGGTATTGTTAGTACTATATCAACTAATAAACAAGCTGATAAAAGTTTATCATAATGATGTAGAACGTTATCTTTTAATTGCTAGTATTTTACAAATTTTTAATAAGTTTTATGAAGTTTTACAATTAGTTTTACTTATTTGTTAAATGATTAACAATATTTATTTAATGAAGAACCATTCAATATTTTATTTACATACTTCTTGTAAAACATCTCTAGAACCTTTTTTATCATCAGTAAGAAGTTTATTGAAATTGTTTGTAGCGCTAGGTAGATGCTTGAATAAACCGTAAAAAAAGACACCATGTTCATTTCTGACTTCGAATTGAAGGCATCAAAGCATTGCAATATTGATCATGAAGATCAACTCCTCCCATATTTTTATTATGCATAGAAAAGGCATATGGAAAAAGAATGGATTTTTTTTAGAGTTTTCATGCCGTCTCTGCATTTTAACTTTTGGTTCATCTCCATATGTAGATAGGAAATGATACTGGCTTAGATACTATGCCAGTTATGTGATTCGAATTAGAATTAGCTTTATAAACTGAAATGGTACTTCCTCTTTCTAATTTTTTTTGCATATCAATTTTCGTTTTTCAGAATTCTGTCAAACTGTTTCAGTTGTTAATGGCCCACTTTTTGAAAATGTATCATCAAATTGGAAGAAGAAAAGAAATTATCAAAATATACATGGTATTTGCTTAGCTCTTTCTTTTTAAGTAGATCTTAATAAATCTTGAAGCAATTCAATTACTACTTTTGATCCTGTATATGCTGAAACTAATGGATCTCGCGCATCCGTACAAGATGCATCTATGTAGATGTCCATAGCGTATAAATATCTATCAGAAGAACATAGTGCCCATAACTTTATTCCAAATCTTATCGGTTTGCTTCTGATACACTGTATTATACTAAACTTTCCAAAATATTTCACTATGATTTTATTAAGGAGGGAACCTGCTTTAGAAGGCTCAAAAAATCGATTTTTTTTTTATTGCTTGAATCTATTCCTAATGTATCTAAGAATATGTATGCAAAGTTATATAGGCTAATTTGCAATATTTTTGAAGATACAGCACTGAACACAGTAGGGTGTCGAGCAGGTATACGAGCGACGGAAAACTTTAAAGCGCGTTTTCTCGAGCTTTCGTTTTTTACGATTTTTCTAAACTGGCGGGCGTGATTCCAAAAAAACTAGACGACCAATCAAAATGAGCCAAGGCTTGTTAGCTTAAGTTTTGTGTTCTTTTCTATTTCAACTAAAAAGATTCACGAAAAAAAATTCTAAACAACTTTTTCAGCAAGTTGAAATGATTTTTTTTTTTTTACGAGAAGTACATTTTTTTTCAAACCTGAAAAACAATTTTAATTTTACAATTTTTTGGTTTTTCTTAGTTCATATAGAAGAAAAATATATGAAAATTAAAATTGTCTTTAGTTTGTTTGTTTGAGACGAGAATTACGAGCTCTATCTTTCCCGCCGATTTGAGACAGTAATTACAAGGTGTTGCACGAATGTACATAAAAATCGGTTGCGTTTGAATATTCTTCTCTGAAAAAATTTTTTTTTTATTTTCAAATATGCAATAGAATAATCTAAAAAGTTTGCCAGACTTAATTTTTTTCTGTCCTAAAAAATTCCTCCAAAAACGCTTTTTTTGGGCCTCCTAAAACAGGATCCCCCCTTAATAAATAAAGTGTAATCAAAAACCCTAAATTGTATACAATTTACGCAGAATAAATTATACAAATACCTAATTTTCTATACTTTATCATTTTCATCTTTGTCTTGCAACTTGTAAAATCTTATGTATTTTTTTATTTCTGAAAATTTATCTCTCATCAAGAGTTCGTTGATCACAGAGCATTGTAAAAGCCGACTATTTGACCAATTATCGCGCTGTCTTTTTCTGAATTTGAAAACAGTAATCATAATAATGATGAAAAATCTCTTGAAATCAATTATACTTAGTTCAAAATTAATTTCTGAAGTTGCTTTACTTAGATGGTTTTTGACACATCAATCATGAAAAAAACAATTCAAATATTTCTAACGAGCTTTTATTACACAATGATAAAATGGAACTATTATTAAAGCAACTTAGTATAATTGACAGTATTTGCATGATTATAATTTTGTCAATCATGAATATAACTTGACTCTGATAATTTTTTTACACTTGTGTACGAACTTCTTACATGTTCGTAAGAACCCGCAGGAAGTTCACAAGATACGGTATCTTCATCTGGATCGTAAAGAGAGTCTCTATCAGAACTATCGTCCTCACAAAGTAAGAGTGATATATCGATGTGTTGATCGTAATCAAAATCATCATCGTCAAATCGAGTAAATCGACAACTCTTTGCCTTAATATTTTTTACCGGGGCGTCTTATAAGAGCAGACACACAGGATGATGCTAATATGTAAATCAAAAAAAATATAGAAAAATTCTATTACTATATAGTTTTCACGAATAAAAGTGCTATATTGATGTTGGAAATCAATACGTTTCAAATAAATAGAATAAGTAGGAACAAATATAACCATGTATAGTATACTAATTGACTTTGCTTTACCACTTAAAATGCATTAAGAATAGTAACTTTTTGACACGTGTATTTCAAATGCAGTGTTGTGGTTAGAGGGTTTATACTCGTACTAGTATTTCTGTACGTACAAAAAGATAAATATGATGTATCTATTTATACGGTATAGATATTATGTAATTATTAACATGGTATAAATATAGATATAGTATAACACATCGTTCTATAAGTCCCGAGACTAACCCAGAGATGGTGCTAGCAGTACTAAACTGGTCACGTTGCCATAGAGTGCAAACCTTTACATGAAACGTGTAAAAATTTCACGTCGCTCGGATAACAGACAGCAGAGTTATCGAGGTTAGAGTAAAGTCACTTTGTAATTTGTTTAAAAAATGGAAAAAAGCGAGTTTCGCGTGTTGATAAAACATTGTTTTGAAATGGGTAAAAACACCGTAGAAGCCCAGCAATGGCTTGAAAAACATTACCCGGACTCCTCTCCATCCAAACCAACGATTTGTCGTTGGTATGCTGAGTTTAAACGTGGTCGTACGGACACAAACGATGCGGAACGTTCGGATAGGCCATTGGAAGCTGTTACACAGAAAAATGTGAGTAAAGTGTTAAAAATTGTAATGAAAAATCGCAAAGTGAAGGTCCGTGAGATTGCAGAAATGACACAAATATCATCTAGAAGCGTGTTTACAATCCTTCATGAAAAATTGAGCATAAAAAGGTTTTTACCAAGTGGGTGCCGCGATTGCTTTCAGTGGAACAAAAACAGCAACGAGTCGAGAATTCAGAGAGCTGTTTATCGCTATTTACCCGCAATAAAAAGGATTTTCTGCGTCGATACGTGACCATGGATGAAACATGGATACATCATTTTACCCTGGAGTCGAATCGGCAATCATCTGAGTGGCGCATGGCTGGCGAAAGCCGCCCAAAGCATCCAAAAACGCAGCAGTCTGCTGGCAAAGTCATGGCGTCTGTTTTTTGGGATACACATGGCGTGATTTTTATTAACTACCTGGAAAAAGGTAAATCGATCAACAGTAATTATTATATTGACTTGTTGGTACGTTTGAAGGAGGAGATCGCAGCAAAACGACCGCACATGAAGAAGAAAAAAATCATTTTTCACCAAGACAATCCACCATGCTACAAGTCCATGAAAACAATGGCAAAATTGAACGAATTGGGCTTTGATTTACTGCCCCGCCCCCTGTATTCGCCAGATTTAGCCCCCAGCGACTACTGGCTCTTTGCTGATCTCAAAAAAATGCTCCAGGGAAAAAAATTTGGCTCAAATGAGGAGGTCATTGCCGAAACTTAAGCCTATTTTAAAGCAAAGGATAAATCCTTCTATAAACATGGTATAGAAATGTTGGAAAGGCGTTGAAAAGATTGTATCACTCTAAAAGGAGATTATATTGATAGATAAAAATAATTTTTGAAAAAAAATGTTGTTTTTGTTGTTAGTCTCGGGACTTATTGAACGATGTGTTAATAAATTTTTAAACAGCTGTAACTTTTTATAAAAACAATTTATTTAAATAAAATAGAAACCAATAGATGCAACACACTTTTCCCAAAGAGATACAAGTACATTTATTCTAGTTTTGTAAAAGTCCGAGTTTCTGGTTCGAAGAAACTCCTTGAAGGCATTTTTGACAGCAGCTTCATTATTAAATTTTTTTCCTGTCAAATAGTGATCCAAATGTTTAAAGAAATGGTAATCTGTTGGTGAGAAGTCTGGTGAATATAAAGGGTAAGGGAGAGTCTCACAGCACAACTCGTTTAATTTTTGGACCGTTGTTCTTGATACATGAGGTCGTGCGTTATCATGAAGCAGTATCACTCCATCCCTGTTGACAAGCCTAGGTCGTTGGACTATCAATTTCTGATGCATTTCATCCAGTTGAGCACCGTATTTCTCAGCATTGATGGTTTCGCCAGGTTACAGGGACGAATAGTGAATAACTCCAGCTACAAACCACTAAACAGTTACCATTATTTTCTTTGGATAAAGGCTTGGTTTCGGCATGTATCTTGGCGCTTCATCGGCATCTAGGCATTGGGCCGATCGGCGACGATTATCGTATAAAATTCACTTTTTATCGCAGGTCACAATTCGATGCAAGAACGGTTCCTTTTTGTTGCGGGAGAGAAGAGAACTTGAAATCTCCATTCGACACGTCATGTTTTGCTCGGTTAGATCATG
Source organism: Chalcis sispes (assembly GCA_949987625.1). Classification (NCBI taxonomy): domain Eukaryota; kingdom Metazoa; phylum Arthropoda; class Insecta; order Hymenoptera; family Chalcididae; genus Chalcis; species Chalcis sispes. Next base: position 42,063,458 of record OX465098.1, read on the forward strand.
CGGAACCCATTTATCAAGCTTTTTCACTTTTCCAAGTTGTTGCAAGTGGCGGCAAACTGTCGAATTGTGAATGCCTAATTTCTCGGCAAGATCGCTTATGGTTTGGTGGGGGTCAGACTCCTCTAATGCACGCAGCTCGTCGTTATCGATTGATGGTCCTGGGTGTCCACGTGGCTCATTTCCAAGGTCCATATCTCCGGATCGAAATTTTTCGAACCACCGCCGAGTGGTTCGTTCGCTAACTGTATCAGGCCGAATTGCGCTGTTGATATTTCTCGTTGCTTCCGTTGCGTTGTGCCTTAATTTAGATTCGTATAGTAAAAATAGCCGTTTTTAATTTACTTCCATGTTGACTTTCTCTTTTTGTTTTTATGATCATTATAAAGTGCAAAACAGAAATGACTTCATAAACCAAGGTAGCAGTATTCATACTTTAATAGGTCATATTATTTGCGCTGCCTTGTGCCAACATAATACACTAAAATTGCAGCCAACTTTATGTCATTGCTAAATTGGCTATTTCATCTGCAACAACCTAATATAAACGACGATTTGCGACTAAATAATTAATTTGAGGCGGTAATTAAATATATATAATGTAAAAATAATATCAAAATCTTTTAAAATATGAAAAAATAGTTTAAATAATATAAAAAGAAATTTTTTTATTTATTTACTTCATCAATTTTTATAGTTTTTAATATGACTCTTCATATTGATTATCAACCTTGCTGCAAGGTTGCTGCAAAATGTCAGTGAAATGCTTCAGAAAATTTTGCTGTAATTTTGTGCGAAATATTCTGAAAAATATTGCTGCCGTTTTTGCATTTTTTTAATGAAATATTTTAGAAAAATCTTGCTGCTTGGTTGCTGCACGGTTTTACTGAAATGTTCCAATAAACCTTGCTGCAATCTTGCACGATATGTATCGCGAAATATTGCTGCAAGGTTGCTGTGAGTTTGCGGAAAGAAGTATCATTGAAATCTTGCTGCAAAGTCGCTACAAGGTATTGTTAAAATATTTCTAAAAATCTTGCTGCAATTTTGCTCGAAATGTTTCACAAAATGTTTCTGCAAGGTTTTGAAAAAATACATTATCGAAATCTTGCTGCAGGATCGCTGCAAAATGTCAGTGAAATGCTTCAGAAAATCTTGCTGTAATTTTGTGCGAAATATTTTGAAAAATATTGCTGCCAAGTTCTCGCAATTTTTTTAAGAAATATTTTAGAAAAATCTTGCTGCATGGTTGCTGCATGGTTTTACTAAAATGTTCCAATAAATCTTGCTGCAATCTTGCACGATGTGTTTCGCGAAACGCTGCTTCAAGGTTGCTGCAAGGTTTCCAAAAAATATAGCACTGAAATCTCGCTGCAAGGTTTCATTGAAATTTATCAGTATAATATTTCAGCAAGTTTTCAGTCTAACATTGTTGCAACTTTTTACTTAAACCTTGCGTTAAATCTTTTAATGAAACCTTGCATGCTATGTGGGTATCGATTTAATTTGAAATTTTAACATTTATTTGTAATTAATCTTATTTTAGCGCATTTAGTTTTAAAATTAGTTAGTAATTATTAAAGTCGAGAATTAAAATATTAGTTGCATTTACAGTGCAGGGCGTGAATTCTTCACTCATTGTCTATATAATAAGTGAAAGTAGAAAAGGAAATGACTTTTTATTCATCGTTTTACTGTCTGTCAAAAAAGTACCGGGAATTTTAAATTAAAACAACATTTTTACGTTTAATCATCAAAATTTATTGGGTCGCCTTCAAAATAGGCTCCATTTGCTCCAATTTATCTATGCCGATGGCACTTCTAATCATCAAAACATTTTTTATAGGCGCTTTCCGGGATGACCTTTAGCTCGCGCGCCGAATTTTGTTTTATGGCTTTAACCCGTTGTGGTCACTCGGGGTCCAGATGACCCCAGACAAAATTAGTAAATAAATGTTCTATAAAAAAATGTTTTTCAGTGTTATATTTTATAATAATGCTTACCCTATTCACATTTCTAAATTACGTCAAAACGGCCCACTTCACTTTTCAAAATAAATATACTTTTTTCGGCCGATCATTATGAGTTGTATTTTTCTTAAAAGTATATATTATCAAGAGTACAACCCCGAAACGTGTCCGCTGTATCTCAAAAATTGAATGTTTTATGACCTTTTTAGTAAAAAAACCCAAAATTTCAAAAAAAATTTTCATTCAACAATTTCATTATTAAAAAAATTATAAAGAGGTAAATAAACTATTTTCTCTCAAAGAGGTAGTTATAAACTATGTCCAAACCAATTTTCAAGTCAATCCAATAAATGGGAGGGAAATGGCGGAGGTTTTTCCGCGTGGGGTCACGCTGACCCCATATGACCACTACGCTATTATTCGGAGGTGTGACCACAACGGGTTAATCGACTAAAAACGGGTGCCACGGAGTCACAGGGGGCCAAATCCGGCGAATACAGTGGTTGTTAAAGCGTGTTCGTTGAGTTTCTAGCGAGAAAGTCAGTCACAATCGTAGCTCGGTGAGACGGCGCGTTAACGTCGTGGGAAATCCACGAGTTGTTCGCCCACAAATTTGGCCGCTTCTTACGGATAATCTCACGCAAACGTTTCATAACGCCTAGGTTATACTCTTCGTTTACCGTCTGACCCTCTAGAACGAATTCGTAGTGCACCACGCCACGGATATCGAAGAAAACGATGAGCATCACCTTCACTTTTGAGCGTCTTTGGCGTGGTTTTTTCGGTTTCGGCTCGGTTTTTCCCACCTATTCCGATGCTTGCTGGCTTGTTTGCATATCGTACTCGTACACCCACGTTTCGTCACCAGTTATGATGCATCCTATGAATGCGGGTTCGGAATTGGCGCGGTCTAGCATGTCCGAAGCGACCTGTTTGCGATAACGTTTTTGAAAAAAATTAAGCTCTTTTGGAACGAGTCTTGCGGCCACCTTTCTCATGCCCAAAATATCAATTAAATTCATACGTGTGGACTCGTGGGATATCTCAAGTTCATGTTCTATCTCTCTCAAGCTGGTATGACGGTTTTCGAGCACTATTTCCTTAATTTTATTGACGTTATCTGCGGTGAAAGCCGTCGATGGGCGTCCGAAACGAGGCAAGTCATCGACGACTTCACGTCCCTCCTTGAAGGCTTTGTACCACTCACACGCACGGGTTTTCGATAGTGCTTTATCACCAAAAGCCTTTTGCAACATTTTTAATGCATCAGCACACGAAATTTCATTGCAGCACAAAATTTTAGACAAATTCTTTGTTTAACGTAATCACCCATAGTAAAAAATCAGCACGCACTATTGACATCAACTGACTTAACCAGCTACTGTAAAGGCACTCGTTGACAGATTCCGCTCAAACTTAGCATAGTCATTAAGGGCAGTTGTACCAACCTAGAAAAAAAAATTTGACCTACCTAAATTGCCCCGCTAGATTCAAATCAACAATTCCCGGTACTTGTTTGACAGAATGTATGTTTCTTACGTATATTTGTTTACAGTTTATTTGCGTTGTAAAAATCGGCGAGTTCTTGTAAAATAAAACATTTGTCTTAAAGATTAGCTTGAAACAACGTACTCGACATCTATTAATGTACAGTCTGTCAAGTAAGAGCGTGGTCGACTTCACTGACAGTTAATGGAAGATTTCGCTTTAATTTCTTCGCGAGCCGATAGAGGAAAGCCTTGTTCTTGATGCATTGTTAACAAAGATTGAGTTGTTGTTGATCTTTTAAAAGAGAATCACGTTAAACGCCATGAGTGCTAAGTACGCGTCGCGCTACGAGGCTGTGTTCCTTTGCATCTACCCGAAAGGTCCCAAAATGTCGCAATCAGCGGCTGCTAAATATATGGGAAAGTCAAAGGCATACATAGAAGTGGATACAGCGATATTAAGTGGCTAAAAATGTCGATGATTTACCAGAACGTGGCTCGATAGGAAAAGTGAACAAAAAAGATGAAAAAAGAATAGTGAATCTGTTTTCGCGGAATTCTGCTTTAACACTGCGGCAAGGACAAGCAAAATTAATGGCAAAAGGTTTAGATATATCCTACGAAACTATCCGAACCCATCTTTGTACTCATCAGCTGAAATGGCGCAACACAATGAAGAAGCCTCTGTTGACTGAAAAACATGTGACAAAGCGACTCGCTTTGGCGCATGAGAATATTGATAGAGATTTTAGAAATGTCATTTTTACTGATGAATGTTCTATATGGGCACGTTCTGTCCTCACGCGAGCCTAGTCAACTTCCACCAATAGGCTTATTCAGCGGACCGTAAAACATGGAATAAAGGTGCATCTTTGGGGCTGCTTCTCAAAGCAGGGATTCGGCACTTTGCACCTCTTTACTGACAACCTAAATGCCGAGAAAATGATAAAAATCTACAAGAAGGCTTGACTGCCATCTGCAAAACGATGGTTCATCACAAAAAATGAAGATTGGATTCTGCAGGAGGACAACGATCCTAAACACCGCAGCAAGCTCTGTACTCAGTGGAAGACTCAATCTGGCATCGTAACATTGGATTGGCCGTCGCAGTCGCCCAATGCAAACCCTATTAAAAATGTGTGAGCATATATTAAACGAAAGCTTCGTGGAAGACGCACATACACTTTAAAGCAGTTGTCTTACGAAATTCGTCAGATCTGGAGATCCTTGCCACTAGAATACGCCGTCAAATTAGTAGAAAGCATGCCTCGGAGATGCCAGGCAATTATCGACGCCAGTGGTGACTGGGCACATTATTGACTGAATTGCATCATTGTTAGTAATGTGTACAATGTATATATAAATATGAAAGTTTTATCAAATAAATTTTTTTATAAATTAACATGACCACGCTCTTACTTGACAGACTGTATATCATATTCGTAAATAAAATGCAACATATTTTAAGAAGGTCCCCAAAAGTACCAATTTAAGAAAAGAAATTCAGGAAACTCGCTATAGATTAGCGATCGATGTTATAGATAACATTAAAAACTATTATATGGTATTAAATCATCAAACTATACCTATCTATACTGTTTTTAATACGATCTATACTGTTTTTAATATTATCTATAACTGTCCTCAAAAGTACCAATTGGCATAATATATATATATATATATATATATATATATATATACATACATACACGAGGGCGATTCAATAAGTACCCGTGTTTGACGACAGAGTGCGTTCCTGAGGGAAGTTGGTATTATCGTCGTGTGCTGCCATTTATCAAACGACGGTAAAACAAATTTCAGTCTGTTTCGTGATTTTTGCTGAGATGGAAAAAAGCAGTATTGTTAGGTAATTCGCTTTTTGTTTTTGGATCGAAGAAAATGCTAGGAGACAAAAGCAAAGTTCGATGCTGTTTATGGTGACACTCCGATATCAACGACCACAGTTAAATATTGGTTCAACGAATTTAAACGTGGGCGAACATCTGTTTTTGATGAGGAGCGACCAGGACGCCTGGCAGACGTGGTTACCGAGGAAATCATTCGAAAAGTCTACGACACGATTCTCGCTCATCGGCAAACGAAAGTGCGTGAAGTAGAAGAGGCCGTAGGTGTGTCGACCGGAACGGCAATTAATATTTTACATGATAAGTTGGCGATGAAAAAATTGTCGGCCCGATGGGTGCCGCGATTGCTCACGGTGGACAACAAGCGGATGCGACTGTTAACTTCGAAGCAGTGTTTGGAGCAATTTAAGCGAGATCTTAAGGAGTTCTTGCGTCAAGTTGTTACCGTTGATGAAACCTGGATTCATCATTACACATCAAAAACTAAGCAACAATCAAAACAATGGATTTCTCCCGGTGAATCTGCTCCAAAGAAGGCGAAAACGGTCCCATCGGCCAGAAAGGTCATGGCGACGATTTTTTGGGATGCGAACGGCCTCATCCTTATGGATTTTTTAGAAAAAGCAAGAACGATCACTGGGCAATACTACAGTGAGTTATTGGACCGCTTCGACAAAAAATTGAAGGAGACACGGCCGCATTTAACGAAAAAGAAGGTGCTGTTTTACCATGATAACGCACCAGCACATTAATCTAGAGTTGTCGCCGCCAAACTGCATGAATTGCGTTATGAATTGCTGCCGCACCCCCCATATTCACCCGATCTGGCTCCCTGCGAATTTTTTTTGTTCCCTAACATGAAGAAATGGCTCGCGGGAAAAAAATTTAGCTCAAACGAGGAAATCATCGCCGAAACAGAGGCGTATTTTGGAGAGTTCGAAAAATCCTATTTTTTGGAGGTGTTAAAAAAATGGCAGGAACGTTGGGAGAAGTGTATCTTTGTAATAGGGGACTATGCTAAAAAATGAAAAATTTTTTCAAAATATGGTGTCTTCATTTCTAACACGGGCACTTATTAAACCGCCATCGTATATATGAGGGCGGTCGGATAAGTACTTAGCCTACAAAAGAAAGAAGGAAAATTTTTAAAAAGTGGCGATTTATTCCTTAACATATTCTCTTAGCTCGATACACTTAACCCAGCGATGCTCCAACTTCTTTAACACATCTGAAAAATACGTTTTCTCGAGGTCTGCAAAGTAGGCGTCCGTGGCGGCGATGACCTCCTCATTTGACTCAAATTTCTACCCGATGAGTGACTTTTTTAAGTTTGGAAACAAAAAGAATTCGCACGGGGCCAAATCTGGAGAATACGGTGGATTGGGTAGCAGTTCTTAGCCCAATTTGACCAATTTGGGCGCGGCGACGGCGGAGGTGTGAAGCGGTGCGTTGTCATGGTGGAAGAGCACTTTCTTCTTCGCCTTTTTTTCTGCAATTTGGCGTCGAATCGGTCTAATAATTCGGCATAGTTGAGCTCTGTGATTCTTTTGCCCTTCTCCAGGTAGTCGATGCAGATCTCACCTTGTGAATCCCAGAAAACAGTGGTCATCGCCTTTCCGATAGAACAGTCTTCACCTTCTGCGGAGCACGTTCACTGGGTGAAGTCCACTGTTTCGACTGTTCCTTGGTCTCTGGTGTGTACCAGTGGACCCATGTTTCGTCGACGGTCACGAAACGACGCAGAAACTTCTCCGGATCGCGCTTAAGCAGCGTCAAATACTGTTCTGAAGTGGTCTCACGGTTGCGCTTGTTGTCCGGAGTGAGCAAATGCGGCACCCATTGCACTGACAGCTTCCTATAAATAATTACGTATTATTACAAAAGCGCGGTTTCACATACACTACACAGAAAGTCTACTACAAAAAAAATGGTTGTTTATTTGTTTGTATTAACATTAATGCAGACTTTTGTATTATTTAGCGCGTAATTTGATTTTTTGTTATACAAACATGTAAAAATTAATTGCGTGTAAAACAAAATTTAATATGACTTTCACTAAATTATTGCCCTTTTTAATAGATATAAAAACTATTCGAATGATTAAAATGAGTACAATATTAGAAAGTAGAATAAGGTATCTAGAACGTTGCAAATTAAAAATAAAATTCAAGCCAATCGTTGATATATCTTCCTATTTTAGCTGTCTTCAATAATTTCAAATTTCAACCACGTTCTTATCTATATTACGCTATCCATTGTCCTTGTCATTTCGGGAATACTATATAGGCAGAACAGAGCAATAAGAATATGTTAGTAAGAATTCTTCTCTTTTTATAATAACTACTACTACTTTCTTCCACATGAACAAAAAAAATTAATTTTAATTTTTTTATTGCAAATTATTGTTGGAAGAATCTTTTATTAAAAAAATTTTGTAAGGGTGTTTCCAAATAATCCACCAAGAGAGCAAGTACCAAATTGTTGGAGTCATTTTTTCCATACAAATGCACCGTTAAAAAAAAAGTATAGTATAGATTTTTTGTTCAAAAATTGCTAAGTTTCAGAAAGTCATAGAATTGCTAAAAAACACCGGATAGAAGTACAATTTTCGTGGCGTTGCGATTTGACTGTCGTTTCTTGGTATTTGAGCAAAAAGAATACGAATTACAAGAATAAAAAATGTTCGATTCCGGCTTTGTTTAGAAGTTATGGTCATTTTTTAAGATTAGAAGTCGATTTTTGGATTGCCCCATAGCATATGAATTTGAGTACTTTTACTGTAAATAAATACATTTCTTCCTAACTTTAATTCCTGACAATAGAAATATTTGTCTCTTATAGTAAGTTCATTTCTGTAGTTTACAGTTTTCTCATCGAAATCGAGCGTTCTCTCTGCAATTCGTTAGCCCTGTAACCATCTTTTTAAAAAAATTTTTTCGTATCATCAAGCACAAAGTTTGATTGTGCCCACGCATTTGTTTTCGCAAACTGTCTCTTTGTCACGTGGTGTAATCTAGATAACGCTTATGGTCTTCGGTCAGTCCGTCAGCTCAACGATTAGAAATCATTTTCATAAACTCATCCGGTAACTCAATTTTCGTCAAAATCTAATGACGAATGTAAAATAATAAGTACTAATGTATTCGATTTCTCTTAAAGGTTCTTATTTTTTCTCCATTGTTTTTTTATAGTTTTTCTTTGGTACTTATCATTGATAAAAAGTTGTTAGATTTACATACAATGGGAAAACCCAAAAAATCGTTATTTAATGTTAAAAAATGCTCATATCTTTCAAAGTATGCCGAAGTAGACATTTTTTTATTCTTGCAATTCGCATTCTTTTTGTTCAAATATTAAGAAACAACAGCCAAATCGAGGCACCACAAAAATCGTACTCTCCCCAAATATCGTAATTAGTAATCAATTTTTTTTTTAAATTATAGGTTGAAACCTTAAATTTCCAAACCTTGGAAGTTAACACGAGTTGGCGTAAATTTTTTCTGGCAATTCTGATAGCCAAGAATAGAAGTTTAACTGGTTCTCTTTAATTTGAAAAAAATTAATACTCTATGACTTTGTTTTACAAGCTTTTTCGGGTTTTTGGAGTCGCTGGTCTCAAGTTTGAAAGTAGATTAAGTATTGAAAAATTAAAATCGCAAATTTAAAATGATGCTCTCGAAGTCATCTATTTTTCTGATCATTTTTATTTGATTTAAACGTTTCTAATTTTACTCAACTAATCTCGTATTTGTTATCAATGTCTTATCAATATCTTATCAATTTTCTGAATATAAATTTTTACTGCATTTTAGAAAAATTAAAAATATTAACCCTGCTGCTTGCACTATTTTAACTAAATATACGTCTTCGAATCCGCTACAATCAAATTCTAAATTTTTTCCTTATTTCTTTAGTGAGTTACAATAAAATTTTAGAAATGCTACAAAATTAAATTCTTTTTCATTGTTATTATCTGCGTTAATTTTTCTTGTCTAACAAAATTTTAACTTTTGCAATTACAATGAAGATATACAATTTTTGTGATAAAAAATAATGCGTCCATTGTCTAAAACTCATCATGCGCAAATAATCATTTTTATGAGGAAAGGTCTTAGCCAAGTGCGCGTGGCAAGGAGATTAGGTATTAATCAGACCGCTGTTTCGCGTATTAGATTTCGTTTTTAGGCAACGGATAATCTACAGCCAGTGCAGATACCGGAAAGATCTCGTATAACGTTTGCATAAGATGATCGCTTGATTGTTACTTATTCGATTAGAAATCCATTGCGTACAGTACGACAAACTACACAAAAAGCTTTATCAGGACGCCAATCAGTGTTCATACAGTGAGAAATTGTTTGCACGAAACTGGTTTAAGATCTCGAACTTGAGCTCAAGTACCAATGTTAAAAGTTTTTTTATAGTGCCAAAAATTGAAATGTGCAAGAAATTTTGTGAGAAATTGAAAAAGATTTTGTTTATTAATGAATCTTGCTTCTCTTTATTTAGCAATTATGGAGGTATTCGAATTTGTAGATCAATAATGGTTTGGGGTGATTTCACAATTACAAACCAGACATCTGTTTATTTTAACACCTCCTAGTATGATAACGAGACGTTCTATTTATGATACTTCGATCACAAGTTTTATCAATGTGACGGCGCATAGAAACAGGCTTCTTTCTAATGCATGATAATACACAGCCTCATACCGCTAACATAACTCGGCAATTTTTTCAGAGAAAATAACATCTCAGTACTTTTCCATCCTACACAAAGTCCAGATTTATATCCTATTGAACACATTTGAGATATTAAAGATCAAACACATTCTGGGATATTAGGAGAGACGGCTGAGAAACATGCCGAAAGGACCGATTACATTGGCAAATCTTTTTAAAACTCTTATAAGAATATGGAATAATATTTCTCAAGTTAAACGAGGGCCTCAATTAACATGGAAAATAAATTAAATAAGGTAATCCAACGATAACACACTTAAAAAAATTTTTTATTTGTTTCAGAGCTGCTTTAGAGTCATTAAATACTGCGAAAGTAACGAATCGCAGGATCCTTATGTCGCATCATTTTAAGTTTTCTTTTAAACGCTGTGAAATCATAGAGTAACTATTTTTTTTCTTCAAATTAATTTAAAGAAAAAAAGTTGCCAGAGAGAATTTTAGGAAGCTCGTGTGAACTCCAAATCTTTGCAAATTTTTAGATTAAAATAGTAACCCTGAATTTTATGATCTCATATTTCGGGGAAGCCATAAATTATAATTTAGATCATAGGATCATAAAGTTGAGGTTTCAACCCTTTGTTACACCCTTAAGCGGAAATCAAAACATTTTCCCGCTCTTCTTTTATGCCTCTTCATATGATAAGTTACGAAGACGAGTTATTCCTACTCCCTCTCCGCAAGCTAAAAATAGATGCGCACATGTGCACTACGCAGTCTAAACAACGAACACAGAGAAGGACTAAGAATACGTAGATGCATTTTTTCCTTTATGTTCTTATTTAAATTCAAATTTATTCAACTAATACGAGGATGGTTAGATAAGTACCTGTGCTAGAAATAAAGACACCATTTTTTCAAAAAATTTTTTTTTATTTTTCAACATAGTCCCCTTTTAGAAAGATACACTTCTCCCAACGTTCCTGCCATTTTTTTAACCCCTTCAAAAAATAGGATTTGTCAAACTCTCCAAAATACGCCTCTGTCTCGGCGATGACTTCCTCGTTTGAGCTAAATTTTTTTCCTGCGAGCCATTTCTTCATGATAGGGGAACAAAAAAAAGTCGCAGGGAGCCATATCGGGTGAATACGGGGGGTGCGGCAGCAATTCATAACGCAATTCATGCAGTCTGGTGACGACAACTCCGGATGAATGTGCTGGTGCGTTATCATGGTGAAACAGCACATTCTTTTTCGCCAAATGCGGCCGTGTCTCCTTCAATTTTTTGTCGAAGCGGTCCAATAACTCACTGTAGTATTGTCCAGTGATCGTTCTTCCTTTTTCTAAGAAGTCGATGAGGATGAGGCCGTTCGCATCCCAAAAAATCGTCACCATGACCTTTCCAGCCGATGGGACCGTTTTCGCCTTCTTTGGAGCAGATTCACCGGTAGAAATCCATTGTTTTGATTGTTGCTTAGTTTCTAGTGTGTAATGATGAATCCAGGTTTCATAAACGGTGACAACTCGACGCGAAAACTCCTTCAGATCTCGCCTAAATTGCTCCAAACACTGCTTCGAAGTTAACAGCCGCATCCGCTTGTTGTCCACCGTGAGCAATTGCGGCACCTATCGGGCCGACAATTTTTTCATCGCCAACTTATCATGTAAAATATTAATTGGCGTTCCGGTCGACACACCTACGGCCTCTGCTACTTCGCGCACTTTCGATCAGCGAGAATCATGTCGTAGACTTTTCGAATGATTTCCTCGGTAACCATGTCTGCCGGGCGTCCTGGTCGCTCCTTATGGAAAACGGATGTTCGCCCACGTTTAAATTCGTTGAACCAATATTCAACTGTGGTCATAGATGGGAAAGTGTCCCCATGAACAGCATTCAACTTTGCTCTTATCTCCTCGCATTTTTTTCCATCCAAAAACAAAAAGCGAATTACCGAACGATACTGCTCTTTTTCTATCTTAGTAAAAATCACGAAACACGTCTTACTCGAATAGCTGCCAAATCCAAACTAACCTATCAATCAGTCTGAAATTTGTTTTACCGTCGTTTGATTGATGGCAGCACACGATGATAATACCAACTTCCCTTAGGAACGCCCTCTGTCGTTAAACACGGGTACTTATTGAATCGCCCTCGTATATGCCAGTTATTCAACCTTCTAACAATTTAACGCCTTCATGATACTTAACGAATTTTAATATAATAAGCTTTAATTAATTCTTTTTATAATAAATTTTATTTTTCCAAAAATATTTTATATTTTGGAATATAAAATATATGAAAAATATAATTGAATAATCGCAGCTAATTTATTTTATGGTCATATTTTATAGTTATAAATGATTTATTATTAATACTAATATTAATTTATTTTCAATTGCATTTAGATTAATTATTAGTTTTTAATTATATCGATATTTTTATGATTTTTATTAATTTAATCTATACTTTTAGTTTTAAATATTATATACTTTTAAAACTATATCTCTTAGGTAATTCCTTTTGTAAGTAATTAATATTTATTATTAATATTTTTTTTATAACAATATACTTTCTTATGCTTTATTATTTTATAAGACATTGTTAATATTAATTTTAAATGAATTATTATATTGTATATATATTTATAATTATTCCATTTTAACTTTAAGTAGTATTTTAGCTAATCTTTCAATAGTTTTATAATTTTTATAATATAATTTTTATATATTAATATTATGAATTTTTCATATACTTGCGTCTAATTTTTAAGAATATATTATCTTGTATTTTAAGTTAGAGAAGACAGAACGCATGAGTGGGAGAAGTTCCAAGCATACTCATCTTCTTCTACCCTATATTATGCTTTCTCTCTTCTACGCTTTTGTACATATGATGCGAAAGCGTGACCTTCTTGTCGTCTATGTTGTGCAATAGTAAAATTTAAGTCAAAGATCCGAATAAGGGAGGAAAATTTTTATTCGTCGCCTTCTGTCCCCTGCGCGCTTATATTTTTTATTTTCATCTTACTTGCGGGCCTTATGGACCAACTTACCGAATAAAAAGAGCGATTTTCTTCTGAATCTTCAGAGCGTCAAAAGCAGTTCCAACGAGAACTAGCTCCATGAAATTCGTTCTCCTCGTCCCAAGTAGCTCTCATGCGCTCGATAGATACCCTACTAATTTTTAATAGAAGACTTAACCCCTTAACGCACAGTTTTCTTGAAAGCCTGTTTAACGCGCTCGAATTAACTCAAGCGTAAAAGTTAAGGGGTTAAACTCGAATTTTCAATTTTGTTTTCAATTTCAATTTTTTAATTTTTACTCAGTCCTACTACTATGATCAAAAATTAAGACCAATTTTTTTTTTTTTTCAATTCTTTATTTATTCTTTTGAATCTATTTCGTTCTTTCAGAGTAGTCCTCGCCCGATACATTACATTCATGCCAACATTTTTCCCAATCCTCGAAACAATCAGAAAAATCCTTTTCCGGAATTGCCTTCAATTGACGTACCGATTCACGTTTAATCTCCTCAATCGAGTCAAAGCGATGTCCCCGGAGTAGTCTTTTGAGTTTATTAAACAGCCAGAAGTCACACGGCGCTACATCAGGCGAAAACGGTGGTTGTGGAACGATATGAGTTAAATTTTGGCCAATAAGTCACGAATAATCATTGCGGTGTGAGACGGCGCATTATTGTGATGCAAAAACCATGAGTTGTCTTGCTACAATTCTGGCCTCTTTTTGCGAATAGCTTTACGCAAACGATGCATAATACCCAAAAAATATTTCTTGTTAACAGTTGGGCCCGTCGAAAAAAATTTTGAATGCAAAACACCACGATAATCGAAGAAAACTGTCAACATGACCTTGATTTTTAAATGATTTTGACGTGATCTTTTTGGTCTTGCTTCACCTTTGGCACGATATTTGCTTGATTGATCGATTGTTTCTGGATCGTAGGCATAAATCCATGTCTCATCTCCCGTAATAATGCGTTCTATGACGTTCTGGTAGTCAGAAAGCATATCTTTGCACACATTAACACGACGCTCTTTAAAAAAAAATTGAGTGTTCTTAGAATTAATCGAGATTTGACGCGTTTGTAGTAACAAATAAAATTGTGACATAATAGTGCTCTGTGTGTTATTCTGGATATCACACTTTAATTTAAAAATAAATTTGATATTGAAACTTTTAAAAAAGTTTTTCCTTTTATACGAGATAAATGGGAATCAATTGCGTGATTGAGAGATAAAAAAAAAATAATCTCAACTATTTAAATTCTTAAAAAAATAAAGATTTGACAATTTAATAAATAAAATTAATTTTTACAATTTTATTAATTTTTACAAATTTTAAATTTTGTATACAAGCTATATAATGCAGCAGATATATAAATGCTATTGCGCGCCAAAAATACGCGCTTTTTTAGTCACTTCGCGTGGACCTCGTCCGCATCTTCCCCCTATTACAATGCTGCAGCTAATTACCATCGACCAACGATCAACTAGAGGTAACTACGTTATAACATTTTATTTATAAAAAAAAGTAAACATATCTCAACCGTCAATAAGGGAGAAACTTTGCAGTTAACGGACTCAGATCCACCTTTCGGCTTCACCTTATCGCTAGACCCTGATTAATCAAGACCTAGCCTCGTAGTGGATCAAGCAGCCTTGGGGAACATGAAGTTACCCTGAGCTGAGGGTCTACAGCGGAATAATCGCTACGCTTGAACTTGAGTTGCCCACGAGTACCCATGTGAACAATTTAATCATTGAGTTCACTTATTAAACTCTTTTCCATTAAAAACCAAGCTTTACAATTCAATATTTTAAATACACTCTAAATTTTAAATTATGTTATACCCTGACATCACTGGAATGTGTCTCACGAGAAAATTCCAATGATCAGAAGAGATAATCACCAATTAATTACTTAATTAATTAACCACTCAACCAGTTAATGACTTAACCACTCAACCACGCTCTGCTACCATATTGGAATCGTGAAATAATTAGACAGTGGATTAATGTTTTAATATATAATTAATATATTTAATAAGTAATCAGATATGTAAATTGGTACAGCGATGTTTAGTAAGTGCGTGGCGAAAAGCGACAGAGAGTCCCCGCTCAATGACATATAGTCTCTCTTTCCTACTAGTGTGTATTCCCCACTCTTTACAAATAATTGCTTTTCTAAGCTTTCTGCTTGCACACGCTGAGAGATGTCGTTACAAGTATCTTTTTCTAATCGTTTATACAGGCAAGACTTTACATTCACTATATTACAACAAGATCATTTCAAGGGAATCAATATTATGCAGAAGCTAATATTAATTTTGTGAGTATAAGTGCAGAAAAACTGAAAGATAACAGTGACTTTGAAGTAAGCCATGACCCTAGTTTCAAGTACGTTCTAATCAGTTTCGCTTTGGTATTTGATGCGTTAGAATCGGTGTTAAAATGTAAACTTTGCAACAGTGATATCAAATTTTGGAAACATTCACCTAGAGGATTAAGATTTAAATTGTGTGTAAAATTTTCGTGCCGAAAATATCTGATTGATTCATGCCCGTTGATAAAAAACGCGTATAAAATTAACCAATGATTTACTTATGTAATGAGGTTGCTTAATGTCAGTCACGCTAGAATTAATCTTTTTTGCTAGTTGATGGATTTAAATATTTTTCATAAGTCTCTCTATTATCAAGTAGTAGAACAAATAAGCGTCGCTGTCAAATCTGTTACTGATGTTGTATTTCAAAAAGCAATAAAGGAAGAAAACAAAAAATTTAAGAGAAGGTCACCCAGAAAATCACTTAACGGTTTTAGGAGATGGTTCGTGGGTTAAGAGAGATTTTTCCTCTCTATTGAGCATTGTGTCATTAATAGGAAAATTTTCCAATAAAATTGTTGATGCCATAGTTAAGTTAAGCATATGTAAAGGATACCAGTACTTAGTAACGAAAGACCTCATCGAGGCTGAGAGTTTATATGATGATCAAAAGGACGAATGCACAACAAACCACGAGGGCAGTGGTGGTAAAATGGAGGTCGACGGGATTTCGAAAATGTTCGAGCGTTCTATTCAGCGTTATGGTGTTAAATATGTGAGGTTTGTCGGAGATAGAGACAGTAAAACCCACAAAAATTTGATCGATGATAAACTTTACGGTGGCGACCCAGAAGTAGAAAAGCAAGAATGCGTATTGCACGTGAAGAAACGAATGTACCGAGCACTACAAGATGTAAAAGAAAATCTTAACGAGTGCACAAAAACTAAAAAACAACTAGAGGCAGCTGAGAAAAAAAAGGCCGCAGAAGAGATGAGCACCGTGGAAAGTGCTCCGAAAAAGCGTAAGACGAAGAGAGACACGTCGACGTGTGCTGAGCCACCGAAACCTAAACTGTTGCAATTAACTAATAAGCTTATGTTAAAAATGAGTACTTACTACGATTTGAGAATCACGAGAAACTGTCAATCTCTCGATGAAATAAAGAGAGCCATGTGGGCTACGTTATACCACATGACATCGACCGACGAAAACCCTCAGTACTTTTACTGCCCAGATTCTTAGTGCAAATATCAACAATTGAAAGCGGAAAATCAAAAGAGCACTTATGAACACCCAGTAACGTTTAACAAGCAAGTTATAAATCTTATAAAACCAGTGTATGAGACTTTAG
This sequence comes from Chalcis sispes, assembly GCA_949987625.1. NCBI lineage: Eukaryota > Metazoa > Arthropoda > Insecta > Hymenoptera > Chalcididae > Chalcis > Chalcis sispes. The sequence continues at coordinate 42,080,153 of OX465098.1, forward strand.
CATCTGACGATTTGTTGAAAAGATGATTGGGGGAAAATACCCAAAATAATAACGTAAGTTTCAATCACTGTGTAGGAATTTTGCTCCGAAGCATACTTCGGAAAAACGTTTTGGATATTGCTACATATACGGCTGCCTGCCTTTTTAATGAGGGTTTTCTACCTGTACTCAAAGTTATGGAGGTGATGGGCGTCACAATAGATCAAACAGCCAGGGACTACGCTGACACTGTTGACAATGCACGAATTTTGAGAGCGGAGAAAACTGCAGAAGCCAACTCTAAACAGGCCAGAACTTTATGCAGGGCTATTAAAGCCGCTGAAAATGATAACTTTGAGGAAACGAAAAGATTGCTCTATGCACGTGGCATAGCTAATTGATGTAAGTATTATTTGTTGTCAAAATTTTAAACGCGTTTTTTTTAAAACTATATTTTTGAATTTTTGGGGAAGCACTGACTCAAAAATATTTAATCGATTTGGCTAAAAATGTTACCTGTTATTCTAAACACACATGGCTAAATACGTAATCTTTAAAACATTTAATTTATTAATAATAAATTAATTTTTTTAAACAATTTATCAAAAAAAAAATTTGATTTTGAGAACCTTCTTTTCACAAATCCACTTTTTTTTTCTTCTTAATATGCATATCATTAGTTAGTTCATTATAATGAAGTCTACAGAACAATAATCTTCTTGATTTTTCTATCTCAGATAACTACGGAAAGCTGTGTGCTTCCCCAAAACAGCTCACCTTCTTTTCGAGGACTCCACTTTGACATGAAAAATTATGAACAAATTAATGTAAAATTAAGTCAAAAAAAATTTGTTGTACACTTTAAAATACTAATAAAAACATGTAAAAATAACAAAACGATCGCATTTTATTTTCTTGTTAAAAAAAATTCACGAAAAATCGTCGAAATTTCGGCCGTCATACTGGACTACTACCTTAAAGATTTGTTTATATTTTAATTCTGGTGGCCTTTAGCTCGATCTTTGACGCCGATGCGTCACGATCGCAGTTCCGAGAATTCTCGCGACTTGCCCGCGTTAAACCAAAACAAATCGCGTCTTCTCGCACTGACTTTTAATTTTTGTCAATATAAGATTTTAAATACGAGCATGTTCCGGAATAACATATACAAGTACATAAATCTATATCGCTAATAAATATAAGGTGTGATAAAATAAGGTGACTTTTCATTTTTTATAAAAAATATTTATTTATTTATCTAAAATTATGTTATTCCCTTCAAAATAATCCTCCTCTGATACAATGCACTTGTGCCAGCGCTTTTCCTAGTCGTCAAAACACTTCTGAAATGCACTTTTGGGTATTGCCTTGAGCTCCTTTCGCAATGCAGCCTTAATCTCTTCAATCGTCGCAAAACTTCATCCTTTTATGGGCCTTTTCAATTTTGGGAAGAGGAAAAAGTCGAAGGCGGCCAAGTCTGGTGAATACGGTGGCTGAGGCATAATGGTAGTATTGTTTTTGGCCAAAAAACTACTCACTAGTAACGACGTGTGCGCAGGTGCATTATCATATTGCAAAATCCTTAAATTTTTTTTCCACACTTCCGACCGTTTTTTTCTTATTGATTTGCGCAAATGCCGCATAACCTCAAGGTAATACTCCTCGTTTACCGTACGACCTTGTGGTAAGAATTTTAAATGCACAACGCCATGGTAGTCAAAGAAAACTATGAGCAAAATCTTCACATTCGAACGAACTTGGCATGCCTTTTTCGGTCTTGGCTTTCCTGGGCTCTTCCATTGGGATGATTAAGCTTTGGTTTTGACGTCATAACCATATACCCATAATTCGTCACCAGTTATAACCCTTTTGAGCAGATCAGGATCATTATTGACGTCGTTTAACATGTCTTGGGCGATGTTCATGCGATGCTACTTCTGATCAAAACTGAGCAATTTAAGAACCAATTTCGCTGACACACGTATCATACCCAAAACATCCATTAAAATCGATTGGCATGAGCCAAACGATATGTTAAGATCACCAGCTACACAGTATGTTGGATAAGTTCCCGAACTTTCAAAATAAAAAATCGAAAATTACATCTAATGAAATTTATTCCAGTTGACTTTCAACATAGTCCCCTTCCCTAGATATACACTCATTTGAGCGCTCCATGAGTGATTCGAAGGCTCTCTGGTACTCCTCTGAAGTTATCGCTGTGAGACGCTCGGTCCAAGCCACTTGAATGCTCGGTAAATCTTCAAAAAATCGTCCTTACAAGACCATTTTTAGCTTGGGAAATAGAAAAAAGTCGGCTGGAGCCAGATCTGGCGAGTATGGGGCGTGATTGATGCGTGGGATCTGATTTTCGGCGAGATAACGCTTCACAATGTTCGAAGAATGAGCAGGCGCATTGTCATCCAGCAAACTCCACGATCCCGGTTCCTTGTACTCGGGCCTGATGCGATTAATCCGGCGCTTCAGACGTTTTAACACTTCTACGTAATACGCAGCATTCACGGTGGTGTTTAGGGGCACAAATTCTTTGTGTATCAGGCCTTTGGAGTCGAAGTAAGCGATGAGCATCGTCTTCACCCGTGATTTTTGTTGGCGCACTTTTTGAAGCCTCGCACGGCCGGGACTGAGCCAAGCGGATGACTGGCGCTTCATAGAACGATCTTATTGAAAGCACCAAGTCTCGTCTCCAGTCACAATTAAGGTTAGAAAGCCCGGAGTGGTGTCGCAAGTCTCGATAAAATCTTGACAACATTGGATGCGAGTTTCTTTCTGCTCTGGTGTGAAAACGTGCGGAACAAATCGAGAGCAGACCTTCCTGCGGTTCATTTTTTTATTCAAAATCAACGCGACGCTATCCTTGCTTATGTTCAGTTCGTCTGCCAACATTCTGAGAGACATGTGGCAATCCTGCTAAAGTAGCGCGCGCGCGAGCCTCGCTGTCGTCGGTAACAGCTGTTGACGGCCAGCCGCTTCTCTCGTCATCTTCGAACGACTATCTAAACTTCTTGAACCGACTGAACCACGTGTAAACAGTTGTACACGACACTACACCTTCACCGTAAGCTGAATCGATCATTTTTTCTGTTTCCGCGAAAGTTTTTTTAAGTTTATAGCAAAATTTAATTGCGCCACGATGTTCAAATTTCTCATCCATCGTAGAGCTTGCACCGGGGTACCAAACACACGTAAACTCAAGCACGTCTATCTCGACAACTAATGAACGGATACTGGTGAAAAAATTCTCAGACACTCCAGAGGGATGTAGCAACATAGTACCGGTGTCGTCCAAGAGGTGGCGCCACTCGTACAAGCACTACAAAATAAGTTCAGGAACTTTTCCGACATACTGTGTAGATATGCGCTGCAAGATCAAATTGTTTTGGAAAGAAGACTTATTATAATTTGACGATTTTTTAACACAATTTCTTTCACTTACTGAACATTTTCGTCGGTTTGTAACGTGCTGGGGCGTCCGGAGCGAGGTTCATCGTTAACATTTTCTTGGCCCTCTTGGAATAACTTATTCCACTTGTAAACATCTTTTTGCTCAGAGTTGACTCACCATACACCACTGTCAATATTTCAAAAGTTTTTAAGCACTTAATACCATTTTTTACACAAAAATTAATACAAACTCTTTGCTCCATTATTTTCAACAGCAAAAAATCGCCGAGCACGCAAACACGAGTCCAACCTTTATGCCTCTCACATAAAAGCAACACATGTTATACGAGGGTCGTTTGAAAAGTCCGTGCAAAGTCCGAGAGATGGCACCACTGGCGCGTATCGAGGACATGTTTAGTTAGTAGCATCTCTTAAATGTACACACACCAAGTTGCAGGCATATTGGTCTATTTCTTTGTGTTTGGCATTCGTGTGAATTAAGGAAGTCGAGTGATTTTCAAGAAATGGACGAAAAAGAATTTCGTGTGTTGATTAAACATTACTTTATGAAAGGCCAAACGCCTCAGGAGACTAAAGAGAAGCTTGATAAACATTATAGTGACTCTGCACCTTTGATTGGAATAGTTTATAAGTTGTTTCAAAATTTTCGGGCTGACTATATGGGCACAAGTGACGCTGTACGTTCTGGACGGCCTGTGGAAGTTACGACTCAAGAAATCATTGATCAAATCCATAATATGGTGATGGATGACCTGGAAAAGGGTAAAACTATTACAGGTGCATATTATTCATCGCTATTGGACCGTTTGAAAACCGAGCTGCAAGAAAAACGCTCGTGATTAGCCCACAAGAAAGTCCTTTTCCATCACGACAACGTACCAGCATACATCTCAGCAGTTGTGGTCGCAAAGTTAATCGAAATATGATTCCAACTCGTTTTACTTCCCCCCTATTCTCTAGACTTGGCTCCCTCGGACTACTATTTGTTCCCCAATTTGAAGAAATGGCTGGCGGGACAAAGATTTTATTCAAACGAGGAGGTGATTGTAGACACTTATGGATATTTTGCAGACTTGGACAAATCCTATTATTCGGAAGGGATCAACAAACTAGAACATCGTTGGACGAAGTGTATAAGCCTAAAGGGAGACTATGTCGAAAAATAAAATGGTTTACCCCAAACACGTAAGCAATTTTTATTTTTGCACGGACTTTTCAAACGCCCCTCGTATAATCCAAACTGTGAACATATGATCGTGACAAGAATACCAACATAACAAAAAAAAATTTTGAAATTAGAGTGTACAGAGCGCGCGAAATTCAAAAAGTCACCTTACTTTTTGATCACACGTCGTATATTTTAAATTATTTATAATTTTTCATTATTTATTATTTTCGTCATTAAATTAAATAATTTATCATTTTATAAATTATTTTCTACGTTTTTACATAAATTATAAATTTTTCAATAGCATATTTTGTAGTTTAACCCTTTGAGTACTGAATTACTTGAAGAATTTTTTGCCCATAAGACGGATTTAATTTGTCGCTATATGGATTATCTGAAATTCAGATGACGAGTCAGACTCGTCCACCGTAACTTCGTCCAAGTAAGCAGATGAAGAATCTTACTTGTCAAATGTACCCAAAGGGTTAATACGTAGAATATTTTTTATTTTACATTTTATCTCTTCCCAGCTACTTCGCGTTCTACTTCCACATTCTGAGCCTTTTCTCAAACTTCTACTTCCGTGTTTTAACGGTTTCTTGTAAAAAATATTGGGAGTACAAATTAGTTCGATCCGTTTTTAAAAGATGGCTCTGGCTATTATGAACATTTAATAGTAACAGCTGAAGACAGTAGTTTTAGGGAAGTTAAACATCTGTCAATAATATTCAGTTTATGTCGCTTCGAGTTTCATAAAAAAATCTTGTTTTCAACTGTGGTAAATATGTCCAATTTTGTGTTAACTAAGCGGCATTTGCGGGAGGTTTTAGTTTTTTGTTTTAATTAGAAGAAAAGTACAGCTGAAGCGCATCGAATGCTTGTGAAAACTTATGGCGACAATGTTCCAGCTGATAAATCTTGTAGGGAATGGTTTCGACGTTTCAAGAATGGAGATTTCAGCGTTGCAGACAAGTCTCGCTCTGGTCAGACATGAAAATTTGAAGACAAAAAGTTGGAGGCAATACTCGATAAAGATCCGAGTCAAATGCAATAGGAGCTTGCAGAATCATTGGAAGTGACTCAACAAGCAGTTTCTGTACGATTGAAATCAATGAGAATGATTCAGAAGCAAGGCAATTGGGCGCCTTATAAACTGAATCCAAGAGACATTGACAGGCGATTTTTCTGTTGCGAGCAGCTGATTCAAAAGCAACGAAGAAAGGGTTTTTTATATAGAATTATTACTGGAGATAAAAAATGGATATTCTATAACTCCAAAAAAAAAAAAAAAAAAAATACTACGCTATGCCTGGTCAATCGTTGCCATCGACCTCAACATCAACACCAAAGCCGAATTTTCATGGTTCGAAGATCATGTTGTGTATCTGGTGGGACCAAAAGGGTGTTGTGTACTATGAGCTGCTACAACCTGGCGATACCATAACGGCCGATCGGTGTAGGCCGCAAATGATTCGTTTGAGCCGTGCTTTACGAGAAAAACGGCCGGAATACAAGGAAAGACATGACAAAGTTATTTCTCTGTCTGACAACGCTTGGCCTCATGTCACAAAAGCCGTCAAAAAATATTTGGAAACGCTCAAGTGGGATATTTTGCCGCACCCGCCGTATTCTCCGGACATTGCTCCTTCTGATTACTGATTGTTCCGAGGGATGCAGCACAATCTGGCAGGTCATCGGTTCACTTCTTTTGCAGAAATCAAAAAATTATCTCCCAACTTGGATCACCTCAAGAGACAAGAAATTTTTTCCAGATGGAATTCGAAAATGTCCTGAGAGGTGGGAAAAAGAAGTAACTAGCGATGGACGATACTTTGATTAATCTTTTAATTCTTTTTATTTTGAAATGCATTTTTGACCGCAAAAAAACGGACCGAATTAATTTGTACTCCTAATAAAATATTATTATATTTCAAAACTTTAATTATAAAATATTATTTAATATTTAGAACTCACAAATTATAATTTCATCTTTAGATATATACCAGGTGATTTTAAATAAGGTGTAGTCCACCCCTTATAAAACATTAAATAACGTTATTTATGAAAAACTTACATTGCTTTTATTGGTAAATAGGGTATGCTGTATCGGTTAGCGATAAAATCAACTCCCGGTCTGGACCGAAAGATGGTTAAACTAACCCAAAGTTGGTTTTTTTTAAATGGAATATGCATATTTTTATGGTGGATTCGGTTACTAGGTGGAAAAGTAAACAACTTTTATTTAAAAAATTTTTCGAAAAAATGCATCATAAGTCCTTTAAATGACCTTTAAAACCTCTAATATGAAAATTTTCATTCAGTATTATTTCAATAACCCAAGAACCAAATAACCGAAGAGCTAATAATGTCTTTACTGGTAAATGGGGTATGTATCTATCTCTATCGATTGGCGGTAAAATCAACTTCCGGTATGGAACGGAAGTGGGCCAAACTGATCGGAAGTGGGTTTTTTCGAATGGAAAATGCATATTTTTAAGGTAGATTCAGATTTTGCGTAAGGAAATACAAAACTTCTTTACGAATTTAAAAATATGCATTATAAGTAACTTTTGGTTTGACAAATTTGAATATGAATTAGAGGTCAAAAATAGAAGATTGGCCGTCGGCAATTAATGAGCACGTTTACTTTAAGTCATTGATTCGGTTTATACCTCGAAATTAATTTCAATTCTGATAGTATTTGAAGCTTGTTTTCCTTTAAGAATAATTTAAAACGTAATGTCAGATTTGAGTAGTGAAATTTCCTATTCATTTGACGTTATAGCTAGGTATAACGTTTTTCTAGAAGTTGGAAGCTTAATATTTCAAAATAGTACATTAGTACAGTACTAACTAGAATCGAAGGTTGGATATTACCGATCAGGTATTGTTACCACACACATTCATAGGGGGTAGGTAAAAATAAAAATCCGTATTTTTTAATGATTAATAATTACAATATGTACTAAAATTAATTCTCAGGTAAGAATTTAACCTTTGTCACCAAATTTTGTTGCTAATCAAAATTTGGTGACTCTTCCAGTATTTATTCTAAATGCCGTTAAATCTGTAAGTTTCTTTTGATCTTACTTATCAACATTTCTAGCATATTTATAACTTAATATACTACGAAAGTAAGTTTAGAACATTATTGAGGTTCATTATTTATCATCACATTGAAATAAATTTTTATCCTGATAAAATTTAAGTTTTTCCCTTTTAGAAATGCTGTATTCTAATGAATAAGCATGCGATACGCTTCAAATTTTATTTGAAGCTAAGTCTTTTTCTACTGCTGAGATTTTATGGAGGATACGATTTTCTGACCGGTCTCCACACTCTAGAAATGTCTTTTCTCGACTTCATAGTCAAGTAAAAAATAATGGGATTGTGCAACCTCAGCACAATAAAGGACGACAAATTAAAAGACGTATTAGAGATGTAAGATCGGCAGATATTGTAGCATCATCGATTATTACTCCACATGATTCTCCGAGAAGAAGGTAAATTGATTCTGGTATCAATTATTGTACCATCCGTAACATTTTAAAGACAATAAGTTTCATTCCTATAGAATGCAATTACACCAAGATCTTAACAATCATGACATAGCCCAACGTCTTCAACTTTGTAATTGGTGCCGTGATCAACCAGCAGGTTTTCATTCAAGAATTTTATGAACAAACGAATGTACGTTTAAGAGTAATTTATCTGTAAATACTTGGAATTGTCGCTACTGGGCACTACGAAATCCTAACTGGTTAAGGACAATAGATAACCAACATATTTGGAAAGTAATGTGTTGTGCAGTATTATTGATGACAAAATTATAGGTCCAATTTTCTTTGACAGCAACCTAGACAGACATCGCTACGTTCAGCTTCTGGAAACAGATTTGCCAAATTTATTAGAAGATATGCCTTTTCATTTGCGTTAGAACATGTGGTTTCAGCAAGATGGATGCCCTGCACATACATCGCTTATATCTCGAGCCACTTTAAACAGATGTATAGGAAAGCACAGAACAGTTAATTGGCCATCTAGATCTTTAGATCTGTCTGTATTAGATTATTATTTGTGAGGAAAAGTTAAATACTTAGTATGCCACGACCGTCCAACAACAAGGACAAATATGATAGAAAAAATTCGACAATCAATTCAGTCACTTAATACATTTGAAATTCGACGAGCAATGAACAATTTCCAAATAAGAGTTCAAACCTATTGTTTACAAGGTGGAGCTCATTTTAAGCATTATTAATTAAGTTGTGATTTTTGATATGTCTTCTAATATGTTATTTTGTTTGATGTTATAAAATTGTTAAGAAGATGATTATCAAATTTATGTAGTTATTTCTTTCGGCATCGATGTTTCTTGATCCGTTCTTTTAAAAGTTAGTTAAGTAAGTTTAAAAGTGTTTTTGTGTTAGTATAAAAATTTCTTCTCTGAAATGTTTAGATTTTCAGTTTTCTTTTTGTTTATTAAATGTAAATAATAATGCAACTTTTTTTGCACTTCAGTGAGAGGGAAAGCGAAAACTTTGTGCAACGTTTAGTTGAATTGCCTGCGTTATTTTTATATTTTTAGTTATAAACAATATAAACCTACAAATTGTATTTATAAACAGTATGAAAGAAATATATTTATAAACAGAATAATTAATTCCGAGTGAAGAAGTGTCTAAAGTGTACTTACTTTTAACTTCAAATTTGACTGCAGGGACGACTACTAAATTCACAGTAAAAAGTTTACATTCGGTATAAAGTCTTACATTCAGTTTCTACTTCCTTCTTCACACAGAATCTAAATCCACCTTAAAAATACGCATTTTCCATTTAAAAATCCAACTTCTGGTCAGTTTGGCCCACTTCCAATCCATACTGAAAGTTGATTTTACCGCCAATTGATAGAGCATACCCTATTTACTAATAATAGCAATGTCAGTTTTTTATAAATAACGTTTTTTAATGTTTTATTAGGGGTGGATGGGTGGTTTTAAACCCGGTATATACTAGGCTGTTCAATAAGTTTTGCGGTTCAATAAGAAAAACACAATTTTATGGTTTAAAATACACTTTATTATTTAGTATAGTCTCCCTGAACATCAATGCACTTGTTCCAACGAGATTCTAATTTATGAATTCCATCTCTGAAGTAAGAATCTAGAAGGGCTGCAAAATACTCTTCCACATCTGTTATGACCTCATCATTTGATAAAAAACGCTTTCCACGCATGAATTTTTTTAGGTCTGGAAACAGATGGAAGTCGCTAGGGGCCAATCTGGTGAATATGGTAGATGCTCCAACAATTCGAACTTCAATTCATAGATTTTAGCCATTGTCAAAATGCTCTTGTGACACGGCGCATTGTCCTGATGAAAAAGGTTTTCGTTCTGCAAACCGGGTCTCTTTTCACGAATTTTTTCCTTCAGCTGATCTAAAAGGTGACAATAATATTCAGAATTTATTGTTTTACCAGTTTGCAAGTAATCCACAAACAAAATTCCTTTTGCATCCCAAAACCTGATGCTAACACCTTCTTGGCTGCTTTCTGGACACGAACTCGTTTTAGAGCCAAAGAACCAGGTTCACACCACTCTTTAGCCTCTTGTTTTGATTCAGGATCATGGTGATAGACCTAAGTCTCATCCATAGTGATGAATCGACGCACAAAATCCACTTTATCCTTTTGAAGAAGCTCTAAATGTTGCTGAGAAAGTCGCATTCGAATGTGTTTTTGTTCCATTGTTAGCGAATGCGGCACCCATTATGCACACAGCTTACTGAAACCCAATACTTCAGTCAAAATATTGCTTACACTGCCCAATGAGATGCCTAGGGCTTCTACTAAACCTCTTTCAGTCACTTGATGATTTTCCAATACGATATCCTGAATTTTTTTACGATTTCTGGTGTTGTTGCTGTTTTTGTGCGTCCTTGACGTGGATTGTCTTCAAGGCTTGTACGACCACGTTTAAATTCAGCAACGCATCTTTCTACTGTACTAATTCAAGGCGAAGAATCCTCATACACTTTTAACATTCCTTCATAAATTGCCTTTGCTTTTAAACCTTCCAAAAATAAAAATTCAATCACTTCACGATACTTGATTTTTTCCATTGTAAAAAAATACTATGACACGTCGATACTAAATGGCTTGTAAACAAAGAATGAATTAATAGATTAAAATGAAACTTTACATACGTTCACGTGAAGATTGTACCAACATAACAAAAAAAAATTTAGGCTAGTAGCAACACCCTCTCTTCTATAACCGCAAAACTTATTGAACAGCCTGGTATATTGCAATTTTTTACGGGACGCTTTACAACTCACACCGTCTTACAAGGTTGACCTCGCTTCTTAGCCGGCGCAGCGGTCGCGCTATCGCTCCGCGTTGGTCCTCCGCTGAGGACCGGGCCTGCTCCCGGTGTACTCGCTAGGAGGGGCCCCTCCGCGTCGAGAGTACGGCTCGTCGTACTCTTGTTCTCTCCCGTAGACGATGGTTTAACAGTTACGTGCCTTTTTAACTGGCTAACGTTTACGTGACGGATTGTGCAATTGTCTCCATCCTGCAGGTTGTACGTGTTGCTGCCTAAAGCCTTGTTGATCTCATAAGGCCCCGCAAATTTCGGGGCTAGCTTCCCCTCTATTCCCTGTTTTGTGAAAGAAAGAATCTTATCTCTCTTCCACACTAGGTCGTCTTCCTTGAAAGAGGGTTCCCTTTACCGTGCGTCGTAGTATCGCGCCTGTCTTTCCTGCTCTCTCGTCGTAATTTCGGATTTCGCGCGTAAAGCTCTGGTAGCTTCCGCACGCGCTCTGCCCAGTCTCGCACTGCCCTTCCTACAGTATTTGAGTTGAAGCCTCTTGCAGCCTCCTTGCTTTGCTCTTCGGTAGGGCAGGCTGGCGACCATAATTGAGCATCTCCGGGCTTGCTCTGATGGCACTCTGTTCCGCAGTATTAAAGGCGAACTCTACTTCATTTAGGCATTCGTCCCAGCGGTTGTGCGACTCCGCTAAGCAGGCCACGATCATCGTCTTGATCGTACAATTGGCCCGCTCAACTGGATTTGCTTGCGGGTGATAAGCCGGGTCGTACTGTGATGGATACCGCACTTCTCTAGGTATGCATCTATTACTTGGTTTTTCAACTCTGTGCCATTGTCGGACATAAGCACTACCGGTGAGCCGAACCGAAGTACGACCCGCTTAGCGAGTGCCTTGAGCACGGCTTCGGCCTTTAACTTGCGCAGTGGAACACATTTAATCCATTTGGTGAATAGATCCTGGAGTACCAGAAGGTATTCGAAGACTCTGCGGCTGCGGACGAATGGTCCCATCACGTCAGCAGCTACTACCTGCCATGGCCGCTCAATCAATCTCCTTCCCATTAAGCCGGCCGTAGCTTTCTGCTCCACTTTGCATTGCTGGCAGACTTGGCATCTACGTACGTAGGCTGCCATTTTCGGCCAGTAGTATTGCTGCGTAACTCGGAAGTCCGTCTTCTCGCGGCCGAGATGCTCTGCCGCAGAGTCATCGTGGCGCTCCTGGAGGACTTGCTTCCTCCGTTCTACGAGGACGACTACCTTCCATCGTAGCCAAATCCTTAAGGAATTTGCGATGCCATGACGCCATGCCTAGGAATCTGCGCAGCTGTCGCAGATTCCTTGGTATCGGGAAGTCGATCATAAGAGCGACTTTGGCTGGATCCAGGCGAAAGCTTTCCCGATTTACAAGCTCTCTAAGGTATTTTACTTTTAATACTTGCTCGAGCCGCTGCAAATGCTCCACAAACGTCTCTCTGAAGATACTTACATCGTCGAGGTAGGAGAATGCCAACGGCTCAAGCTGTGGGCCTATCATCATGTCAATGAGCCGCTGGATTGGTTGCACCAGCGTAGATAAGCCCATACGGCATACGGCACTTGTGAATTGGAATAAACCGAGTCCGGGCACGGTAAACGTCGTGAGCGGCCTCGACTCTTTCTTCAGCCGTATTTGGTGATAGGTGCTGCTCAAGTCAAGCGTCAACATATATCTCTTTGCAGCTTGCGCAGGATGCTATCCATCCTCGGCAGTGGATAAGCATCAGGCCTTGATACTGCATTGACCTTCCTGCAGTCAATTCAGAATCTATACTTGCCATTCGCCTTCTTTATTATCAAGACTAAGCTCGACCAGCCGCTGTACGATGGCTCGATGATGCCGTCCTCCAGCATCTCTTTCGTCTAGGCGTGCATCTCCTTCTGGATCTTCGGGGTGTACGGATATGCCCTCTGCTTGATCAGTCGAGCATCGCTGACGTCAATTGCGTGCTCGATCAAATCCGTCCACCCCAGGGTCACTGGCTTTTCTGCCAGCATTTGATCCAAGAGCTTTTAGAGCTGCTCTTGCTCCAAAGGGCTGTACGTCAGCCAGGCGTACGGCTGACACAGCTGGACTGCCTGCTGCCTCTAGTGAAGCCAGCTCCAAAGCTTTCTACAGTCTGTTAAGTAAGAGCGTGGTCGTATTAATTTATAAAAAAATTTATTTGATGAAACTTTCATATTTATATATACATTGTACACATTACCAACAATGATGCAATTCGGTCAATAATGTGTCCAGTCACCACCGGCGTCGATAACTGCCTGGCATCTCCAAGGCATGCTTTCTACTAATTTGACGGCGTATTCTAGTGGCAAGGATCTCCAGATCCGACGAATTTCGTAAGACAACTGCTTCAAAGTGTATGTGCGTCTTCCACGAAGCTTATAATTAATATATGCCTACACATTTTCAATAGGGTTTGCATCGGGCGACTGCGACGGCCAATCCAATGTAATGATGCCAGATTAAGTCTTCCAATGAGTACAGAGCTTGCTGCGGTGTTTAGGATCGTTGTCCTCCTGCAGAATTCAATCTTCATTTTTTGTGATGAACCATCGTTTGGCAGATGGCAGTAAAGCCTTTTTGTAGATTTTGATCATTTTCTCGGCACTTAGGTTGTCAGTAAAGAGGTGCAAAGTGCCGAATTCCTGCTTTGAGAAGCAGCCCCAAAGATGCACCTTTATTCTATGTTTTACGGTCCGTTGAACAAGCCTATTGGTGGAAGTTGACCAGGCTCGCGTGAGGACAGAACGTGCCCATATAGAACATTCATCAGTAAAAATGGCATTTTCAAAATCTCTATGAATATTCTCATGCGCCCAAGCGAGTCGCTTTGTCACATGTTTTTCAGTCAACAGAGGCTTCTTCATTGTGTTGCGCCATTTCAGATGATGAGTACGAAGATGGGTTTAAATAGTTTCGTAGGATATATCTAAACCTTTTGCCATTAATTTTGCTCGCCCTTGCCGCAGTGTTAAAGCAGGATTCCGCGAAAACAGATTCACTATTCTTTTTTCATCTTTTTTGTTCACTTTTCCTATCGGGCCACGTTCTGGTAAATCATCGACATTTTTAGCCACTTTATATCGCTGTATCTACTTCTGTACAAATGCCTCCGACTTTCTCATATATTTAGCAGCCGCTGATTGCGACATTTTGCGACCTTTCGGGTGGATGCAAAGGAACACAGCCTCGTAGCGCGACGCGTACTTAGCACTCATGGCGTCTAACGTGATGCTCTTTCAAAAGATCAACGACAACTGAATTTTTGTTAAAAATGCATCAAGGACAAAGCTTTCCTCTATTGGCTTGCGAAAGAATTAGAGCGAAATCTTCCATTACCTGTCGGTGAAGTCGACCACGCTCTTACTTGACATACTGTAGCTTCTTACAGGAACAGCTGGTTCCTCACTGGATCGAGAATCGCATTGAATCCCTGAATGAAGTTGACCTCGAAGTAACAACCTGCTTGCAAACTGGTCAGAATTATTACCTCGATGTCCTCAGTTACGCCGGCCACATTAAAGGGCAGTTAGATAAGCCCAACTATGGGAGCATAATGGCCGCTTACCACGATCGCTCCCTTTTCTTGGATTTGACTGGCTTTTCTTGGTCCTTTGACCGTGCGTCCACACGCCGTAGCTATTTGCAGGCCTACTGCACTTATCACGGTGTGGGACGCGCCCGATTCGTAAAGTGCGCGTAGGGTGTACCCTCTTATGCTCATTTGTAATCACCCTCTAGCGCCTTTTAGAACACCCTAGTCTGGATGATCCGGCATCAGCTTAAGCGCGGGCTCAGCGCTTACGAGCTTGTCCGTGGCAGCTTCTTCGGCAACTTGGATCCCTGTCTCAGAGGGAAAGGGCGTAGGGATCTCGTTTACGCTTTTTCCTGGTTATTTCCCGAGCAGTCTAGGCAGAACCTACGTATCATGTTAGGTCTGCTGCAGCCGTGATAGCTTAACTCCTTGGTCTGCTTTGGCTGCTTGCTCCGATCTTCTTTATTCTTTTCCCCCCTTCTGGGGAACGAAGGTCTTGGGCTGCCCGGGCAGAAGCGTGACCTCGCCTGCTTTCTGTAGCTCCTTTTCCTCGAGGGGCTTCTTTTGCCTTCTCAGCTTTTTGTGCCCACCATTAGGCTCGTGTGTTGCGCAAATGCCTTCATCACTTGCGTTATTTAGTGGATCGGCAATGTCGGCCGATCGACTTTAGTAGCAGCGACCTCTACTTTGGTTGCGCTCACCTTAGAACCGACTTTCTGTTGCGTGCCCTTGGTCAAAGTCCTTGGACAATAGGCCGCCTCTGGCACTATCTCGTGGTCAGGGGGAACGGGCGTTCTGTCACCTTGCTTCCTCTCCAATGTCAACTCAGCTTTTGCCGCAGAGTCTATCAATTCGTCGACTGTGCAGCACTCCATGTGAGTGACAATACGCTTCATTTGAGGGAGCAGGTCGTTGTGGAGACTATCCACCATCTGCTCCTTGCTCAGTGCCGGCGTTATTTTCAATAATATTGCCTCTAGGCACGTTATATACGTGCGCACTGGCTTGTCCACCTGCTGGAACCGTCGGCTGCTCTTATCCCTCAGCCTCTCTTCTATGTTCGTTCTAGAGCCCCAACGCGCATGCGCAGCTTGGCAAAACGCTTCCCAGGACTGCCATTTATGTTTGAGGCCCACGTACTATATCTGCGCGATGCCACTCAGTAATGCGGGCAGTGACGCCAGCTTTTCTGGATCACTGAGTCCCGCAGCGTTCTTCGCTTTTTTAACTTTGCGAAAGAATGCATCAATGTTATCGATTGGCTCTTCTTGGAATGAGATGTTCCACCGACCGACTATTCTTCCTATGTCTTGTGCCCGCTATTCTCGTGTTGCACCACGCGCTGTTACCCTGCGCGTTAGTGCTACACTCCTCCCCTTCTTCAGGTTCTATTAGGGCCGTATTTGGGGTATAGCGGGCCTACAGCTGTCCTTACGGTGTCATCTTTCTCCCTGGGACTGCTGTGGTCGGACACGTAATTGCAGGTGAACATGCCTTGAATATTCACGTGGCCTGGCGCGTTGCTTTTGCGCTTGGCTTAAGAAGAAGGAGACATTCCTTTCTCCGCTTATTCTGGACTCGTTGTGGGCCTGGTGTGCCCTTAATGTGCGTTGACGACGCGCTAGGTTTTAAATTTGCGACCTCTCGTTGGATACGCAAATCTTGCACCTGCCTTTGCATCTCGCGCATGCACGCGACCATTTCTTCTATGGTCCGCTTGAGGCTTCTGATGCGCTTCTCCATCATCAGCTCTCTGCGTGTTGGTGGTGGAACATTTGTCTCTGCCAGCTTCTCTTCCTGATCTAGTATTGTTAGAGGCGGGAGGTCTACCTCGCTCTCCAACGAAGTTGTCAGCGGATGCGGTTCTTCTCGGTCGTAATCCGCTGACCCCGCCGTTGTGCTTGCTCTCTCTTGGCGAACTTGACGTACAAAGCTTCATCTAGCTTCGGCTCTGACTGACTGACTTCATCTTCTGCAGCTGTGTAATTATCCAGCAGCCAATCACTTATTTAGCCTAGTTTTGTCATTCTAGGCCCATCTGGCCTGAGCCTTCGGGCGTGGAGATTTGTCTCTACTTGCTCGCCCTCCATTACGAAGAGCCATTGATCTACTCTTTCAACCTACTTTGATACCACTTTGATTCGTCAGTTCTTGACACGCACGCTATATACAATAGTCTTTTAGTTGCGATATCGTGAGTACCGCAATGCAATAAATTATAAGTAAATAAATCAATAAATAAATAAATATAAAATATGTTTGTATAAAAGGGGTTTACCTCGCCCCTCTATTCACGACATCCCAACTCGCACTGATGTGGCTGTAGAGGGTCAGTCTCTCTCCCTGACCTGTGTTCTCGCTTGAGCTTAAGTATTCTAAGAAAAAGAAAATGAGAAAAGAGAAAAAACTTTTCTTTGCGAGCTACTTGGCCCATTAGGTTCGTTTAAGTTTATCTCTGCTAAATTTCCTACGCGCATGCTCTCTTATGTGTACGCCTCGGCTGCGCCTTCAGCGCACGCTCTGGGTCTGTTCTTCCTTTTTGTGCACGCCCTCTACGATTACGCATCCCGAATCCACCCACACACGTTCTAGGTACCAGTTGTGACTGAGTTTCGTTTAATACACGTACGGGACTCTCTCACGCACGTGAGCACTGCTGCGGACGCAGCTATCCCTCGATACGGCCTTGAGTAACGACAGACATTGGCCGTCGTGCAATGGCACTCATGTGCAATGCCGACCCGTGTACAACGCAGGATCCGCCCTGGATCCTACTTTCTATAACGTGAGGAGCCTTACCTTAACGCCCCGCTACCAGTGATACTCCCCACCAGGCTCAGCTTGATCAGATGTGTGTCAACAGAAGGTTGAGACATCAATCTAAAAATCGTATCCTATTGCTAACACTTTCAAATTAATCAGACAAATTGATAAGTTTGAGTAAATTTTAATTTTTGAACATTCCAGAAATGACCGTATATATTAGGTTGCTGCAGATGAAATGGCCGACTTAGTAATAAATTTTTAAACAGCTGTAACTTTTTATAAAGACAATTTATTTAATCAAAATAGGTATCAATAGATGCAACACACTATTCCCGACAAGATACAAGTACATTTATTCCAGTTTTGTAGAAGTCCGAGTTTCTGGTTCGAAGAAACTCCTCGAAGGCATTTTTGACATCAGCTTTATTATTAAATCTTTTTCCTGTCAGAAAGTGATCCAAATGTTTAAAGAAATGGTAATCTGTTGGTGAGAGGTCTGGTGAATATGGAGGGTGACGAAAAGTCTCATAGCACAACTCGTTTAATTTTTGGACCGTTGTTCTCGATACATGTGGTCGTACGTTATCATGAAGCATTATCACTCCATCCCTGTTGACAAGCCTAGGTCGTTGGACTATCAATTTCTGATGCATTTTATCCAGTTGAGCATAGTATTTCTCAGCATTGATGGTTTTGCCAGGTTGCAGGAACGAATAGTGGATAACTCCAGCTACAGACCACTAAACAGTTACCATTATTTTCTTTGGATGAAGGCTTGGTTTCGGCATGTTTCTTGGCGCTTCATCGGCATCTAGCCATTGGACCGATCGGCGACGATTATCGTATGAAATCCACTTTTCATCGCAGGTCACAATTCGGTGCAATAACGGTTCCTTTTTGTTACGGAAGAGAAGAAAACTTGAAATCTCCATTCGACACGTCATGTTTTGCTCGGTAAGATCATGCAGAACCCATTTGTCAAGCTTTTTCACTTTTCCAAGTTGTTGCAAGTGGCGGCAAACTGTCGAATTGTGAACGCCTAATTTTTCGGCCAGATCCCTTATGGTTTGGCGGGGGTCAGACTCCACTAATGCATGCAGCTCGTCATTATCGATCGATAGTTCTGGGTATCCACGTGGCTCATTTCCAAGGTCCATATCTCCGGATCGAAATTTTTCGAACCACCGCCGAGTGGTTCGTTCGCTAACTGTATCAGGCCCAAATGCGCTGTTTGTATTCCTCGTTGCTTACGTTACGTTGTGCTCTAATTGAAATTCGTATAGTAAAAGTAGCCGTTTTTGATTCACTTCCATGTTCACTTTCTCTTTTTGTTTTTACGATCACTATGAAGAGCAAAACAGAAATGACTCCATAAACCAAGGTAGCAGTATTTATACTTCAATATGTCATATCATTTGCGCCGCCTTGTGCCAACATAATACCTTAAAATTGCAGCTAACTTTATGTCATTGCTAAATCGGCAATTTCATCTGCAGCAACCTAATATTTACTTTTAATACACTTAGATCATATGATCACTTCAAACTTTCTAAGTAGGTACAATGCGTAAAACCTTATAACGTAATATTTAAAAAGCAAAACAATTTATTAATGCAAAATGAATTTTTTTAAATAATGTAATAATTTTAAATAAGTAATTTGCTTTGAACAATTGAATAATACTAAAGGCTTTTTGAAATTCACTATTAGGGACAAAGGTTGCTGACGATGTCTTGTTCAGATAAAATTGCTCGATGGAATGTGTTAGGTATCCAAGGTGCTCTTTTAAGTCATTTTATGGAACCTATATACTTTTACAGTATTGTTCTTGGAAGTTTACTCAATCCAAGCCATATGTATAGAGCAGTTTGTGGACGCATTGAAAATACTATTCAAGGTTTACCTCCACCATATAGGCTGAATAAACCTCTTATGAGTTTAGTAACATCTTCTGAAGTCAGACAGCCTGGAAAAGCTCCTAACTATAGTGTAAATTGGACAATTGGTTTGTTAAATTACTAAATTTCTAAAAAACTTTATACAACAAATTCATATTTTATATTTGAAACAATTAATAATAGAGTAATTCTAATTTACAGGGCAGCTCGAAGCTGAAGTCATAAATTGCACAACTGGCAAAGATGAATTTGGTAAGCCTTCAAGAATCTCAAAACAGGGACTTTTTGGAAAATTTTATAATTTGTTAGGAAAGCTAAAAACAATCGATAATGTAGATAAATCTAATTGTCACAATTATTTAGATGCTAAAGCTTCGGTGCAAGATTATTCGGTAAGACAACAAAAATATTGTACTCTCTTATACTCCAATCTTCTTTTTGCGCGCAAATTAAATACTGGAAGCTACTTATCACGAGATAAAAAGGATTCTTAATAAATAATACCTATATTTACGTACGAGTAACGTACTGGAGTTTTTTATGGTTTTTTACGTTTTTTGCATTAACTGGAAAACGAAACATATCGTATTATGGCTCAAATTAAACAACTTTCAATTATCTATATTTTATATTTAAAACTTATTTGTTTACGAAGCTGTATTCGGCTTCTAAAAGAAAAACCCTGTTATTTCTATCTTCGGATGCCTGCCATTTTTTACGAAGGCAAAATTTTTGGCTCTATTGAGTATAGGTATTATTTATTAAGTATCTTCTACAATTCGAGGTATATAGAGTAGCTTTCGGTATTTAATTTACGGGCAAAATCGTCATTTTTGGGTTTATTTTATTGGACTATTATAATAGTTAAACATTTAATTTAATTTATCTTGTCAATTAATTAGTATACTACTTAATATTTCAACACAGAATGAAATAAATTTTTCATGTTTTCCAGCAGTTAAAATTTTTAGATGTGCACATAAAATCATTTATTATTTTATAGTAACTATTTTCTTTTAATAAAATTCAATACTTATTAATAAAACAATAGACATGTATAATACAGAAGCGCCACCAGTTCTCGTTTACTGCGCTATTATCGGATCTCGCCGACCTCTCTGCTCACTGGCTAGATGGGCTGTCACAGTAGCGAGATTTAGTTGCCCTCTGCGAGCCCCAACGCACCTCTCCCCCAGGTCTTTTTCTGATTTTGAAGGATAAACAAAAATATTATCTGCTTTATAAATTTTCTTTTACACAATCGATCCACATTCACCATTTGGTTCTTTCAAAACTATTAATAAAGGAGAATGCAGTTTACCAGCTGCCGAAATCATAGGTTGTATCGTATAATTATGAGTGAAAATTTTAAGGATTATGAGTTTAGTAAAATCTTCTGAAGTCAGACATTTAACTTCTTGTGTACTGATGATCGATAATGTGTGGCCAGCATGAGTTTAACCCCTATAAAGCGGATTCCACCGAAATAAGAAAACACGGGTTTAATATATTTTAGTATTTTATCAATATGCAAAGTTTTTTTCAAAGCAGTGAGTGACTGTTAGGTTACAACAACGATTTGTCGTTGGTATGCTGAGTTTAAACGTGGTCATACGGACACAAACGATGCGGAACGTTCGGGTAGGCCATTGGAAGCCGTTACACAGGAAAATGTGAGTGAAGTGTCAAAAATTGTAATGAAAAATCGCAAAGTGAAGGTCCGTGAGATTGCAGAAATGACACAGATATCATCTGGAAGCGTATTTACAATCCTTTATGAAAAATTGAGCATGAAAAAGGTTTTTTTCAAGTAGGTGCCGCGATTGCTTCCAGTGGAACAAAAACAGCAATGAGTCGACGATTCAGAGAGCTGCTTATCGCTATTTACTCGCAATAAAAAGGATTTCCTGCGTCGATATGTGACCATGGATTAAACATGGATACATCATTTCACTCCGGAGTCGAATCGGCAATCATTTAAGTGGCGCATGGCTGGCGAAAGCCGCCCAAAGCGTCCAAAAACGCAGCAGTCTGCTGGCAAAG
The DNA here is from genome assembly GCA_949987625.1 of Chalcis sispes. Lineage (NCBI taxonomy): Eukaryota > Metazoa > Arthropoda > Insecta > Hymenoptera > Chalcididae > Chalcis > Chalcis sispes. The sequence continues at coordinate 42,101,341 of OX465098.1, forward strand.
TCATGGCGTCTGTTTTTTGGGATACACATGGCGTGATTTTCATTGACTACCTGGAAAAAGGTAAATCGATCAACAGTGATTATTATATTGACTTGTTGGTACGTTTAAAGGAGGAGATCGCAGCAAAACGACCGCACATGAAGAAGAAAAAAATCCTTTTTCACCAAGACAATGCACGATGCCACAAGTCCATGAAAACAATGGTAAAATTGAACGAATTGAACTTCGATTTGCTTCCCCACCCCCCGTATTCGCCAGATTTAGCCCCCAGCGACTACTGGCTCTTTGCTGATCTCAAAAAAATGCTCCAGGGAAAAAAATTTGGCTCAAATGAGGAGGTCATTGCTGAAACTGAAGCCTATTTTAAAGCAAAGGATAAATCCTTCTATAAACATGGTATAGAAATGTTGGAAAGGCGTTAGAAAGATTGTATCACTCTAAAGGGAGATTATATTAATGAATAAAAATGATTTTTGAAAGCATTTTTGAAAAAATTTGTGAGCAATTTTTGAAAAAAAATGTTGTTTTCGTTGTTAGTCTCGGGACTTATTGAGCGATGTGTTAGTGTTACTTGTTAGACTGCTTCTTTAAGTTGGCATTCAACGAAAGTACCTTAAGTATTTTCGCGGGCCGTATGAAACGCGGTACCATCTTTGCACAAATCCCTCGCTGGTAAAGGACAGATGATGCTGACAGCGACTTACTAGATCGCCTATTTAATAGCATACATCGCGCCTATGCTGATTATAATATACGGTTTTTTTCACGGTCGCCTGTTCGATGTGTCGCTTTATGAAATCGTGTGATGCGGGTAGGCATATTACGTATTAAAGTCAGTATTTCGAATTGAGCAATCGTTTGAGAGTGGGATTTTCAAGATAATTGTGGAGAATCATGCAAGGTTGCAGGTTACAGCCGAAACTAAGAAACGTAGGGAAAATTTTTATAGAAGAATGCATCATACTAATGAGCATGAACACAAATTTAATAATAAGTAAACTTTGTGCAGAAAGCTATTAATCATTGCCCGTAGATTTCAGTTGATGCACTCAATCAGATTAGCTTGCACGTAGTAAGATAGAATGGTCGAGTGCACTACTCTATATTGTTGCAGTCTGTCCGTAACCGTTTTGTTAGAAAATTCAGTTATGTTGTCCGCTTATAGCATGTTCTTCGCGACTTAGCGCGAGAAAAGATCTTCAAAAATAATGGCATAGCGGTATTCTCTTTTCGACGTCGATTTCAGCTCAATAACATCTGCAGCAACGATGGTCCGCGATCCGTCGATATACAGCTCTCCTATCCAGCTAGTAGAAGTTTGCTGATACTTTGTGCGCTTGACACTCCTAACAAGCGTGCACATAATGACAAGTATCGTAGTATATTCTTAGCCAATAATATGTTGCGACGCTTGCATATGTCTTTTCAACGTGCAGGTCAGCCTACGATATACAATGTGCTTTAAATAGTGCTTTAGCGCGGCTGTCTTGCGGTAAGAAGTACTTCCACGCATCAAGGTTGGGTAACAGTGGATTGATTAGTGGTTTCGGAGAGTATACATACAGCAGGTTATTTTTTACGTGCCAATCACGGTACGTTTGTGGAAGTACTTGAACAACGGATAGGTAACATTGATACTGCAAATCATTTTTATACGCGGATGAAGCAACAGCGGCTGGCGGAATCCACGATATTTTCTAGTGTGCGGAAGAGTACGTCCGATACTTGATGCAGCGTGCCTTGTTCCGACGCTCTAAGCGGGGACGTTTGAGTTGTGAATACAAGAGGCTATGGTAATATCTGATCACTATAAACTCTTCTGGTCAGCGAACCAGAGCACAACCAAGCACTTTTTTTCCGTTATAGATTTACATTTAACCTAAAACACGGCTTACGAAATAAATTGGGTGCTCGTTTCCATCAATTTCTTGTGTTAGTACATTAATAATGGCGTAATTATTTTTCTCAGATTTATCACTTCCTTCATTTGCGCGAAGGTGACCTGTTGTTATTCGACCCAAAACCAGCGGACTCCTTTTTCTATAAGCTGCGTGAAGGGTGCTTTATACACAGCTAAATTATCAGTGAGCCGCGAGTACCACGTCACCATGTCTAAAAATTGGCCTAGCCTGATAAAGGTTTATAGATGCGGGGTGCTCAGCAATCGGTTTTATTTTATCTTTATTCGTCTTTAAGCCCTTCTTATTGATAATTTGTCCCAAATAGCGCAATTCAGCATAGCTAATCTCCGATTCTTCGCAGTTCAATTGCAAATTACTTTCTTTAAATGCCGTAAACACTTTCTCAAGTGCTTTTTAAAAATAATTGTAACGATGATCATGTCAACTAAGTATGAAAAGACATACGGTTTCTATTGCGACTTGATGAAGTGGTCCATAATCTGTTGGAAAGTAATGGGTGCATTCGTCAACAATTAAGAGAGGTCCTAAATTAGAAAGTCAAAAAAATAGATTTTTTTTTTTTTGCTTAAATTTATTCCTTAGACATTTAAAAATATGTATGTGAACTTCTAGAGGCCAATTCCAAGTATTTTAGAAAATACAGCACTTAAAGCGGTGTGGCGTCAATCAGGTGTGTGAGCGCTCGGGAAACTTTAAAGCGCATCTTCTCGAAATTTTATTTTTGAGATTATGTCAAAATGCCGTACACGATAACTAAAGTTTTCGGCCGATTCAAATAAAACAAAGCTTGTTAGATTCACAATGGGATTTTCAACTGAATGAACTAAAAATATTCTAGGAAATGTATTTTTAAATAATTTTTATTTAATGTTAAAGTGAATTTTTTTTTTTTTTTTTCAAAAACATGACTATTGTTTTTTTAAACGTTATATTTTTTAAATATTTTCGACTTTCTTTCAATTTTTTTAGTTTATTTAGAAAAAAGAAAGTATTAAAATTAATATGCCACCGTTTTTTTTTTTGTTTCAAATGAAAATTACAAACGGCATCGTGTACGGGCCGCAGAGTGTCGGGCTGCGCAGTGCCTCACAAAGCTGTTTATATCTTTGATATATATTAATATTTCGAAAAGAAAAATTGCTGTTTATTGTCAAAATATATACGAACATATCCTAAAATTTTTTCAAGTGTCGTTTTATTTTTTCCCATCTAAAAAAATTCGCAAAAAAACTCGTTTTTTCGCGCTTGAATTCAGGACACTCCCTTAAATTGATACAGTTCTCTATCGGAAAAGTAGTGATTTCTTAGCTTGATAAAATTTGGAGATATGGCACATATTAAAGCTTATATAAAATATTATCACGGAGAAGTAAAGTGGAAATTTAATCTTCAACTCGAATAACCACTTGAAGCAATCATATTGCAATCCGTCCGCTATGGAGATAGCGTGCACCTTTCTTCACCGATGAAAACAGTCACATCCAACACACGTTGAATTACCATTGCATCTCCATTAGCCATGTTAATTAAATTAGCTATAGTGCATAGTTTTCCCTCCAATAGTCAACTCAAGCCCGTTCCTAAATTTGAATGATTAGCGCCATCTTCCAATAAGCTTTTGAGTCTTAAACCATTATCCTCAGTATTGAAAAATAGCTATTCCTCGCTGAGATGCAGATCACTTTGAATCACCGACGACGAGGAGATCTTAGTTAAGCTGCATAGTGATAGCAGTCGCGGTTAAATGGCATTACACTGCCGGCCACATGAAACAGCTACTCAGTTACGTAAGGGTACATGTGCCCCTAACATGTCCCTTCTTGCTCGTTTCCCGACGAACGGATAATCTTGCACTAATTACAGGCTCTTTGCAGTGCATTTATCTGCCCACGTCTATAACATTTGATCGTCCGTCAGCATTCAACGACTCAGTGCACCAGTTGACCGCAGTGGTGGCACGGCTCCCGCTGTTTACAAGCATACAGCGAATACTCTTGCGTTTCTCTTACTTTGTATGCTGCAGCACGCTGTGGTATAGTGCTACTAGATACGTAATAATTATGATTACGTAGCTGGGGTGGCATATCAGTGCTTTTTATAAGTGGTGGTGTATTCGGTTGCAATGGCATAGGCACTGCAGCTTCTGCTGTAGTGAGAAAACAGGGTTTTTTGGATGGGATTCGATCCTGCGAGAGAAGCTGATATTTACGCCGCAAACATCTCAGGTGGTAAAGATCAGCTGAAACGCCTGCAGCGGAAATTTAATCGTTGCTGTCGGTAGTGCCGCCGATACCTATTAGGCGTGCCGTCTCTGCTGACGCGGATTTAGCTAGACACACCGTGTGCGGAGATATCTACCCATCTTTGGAGAAGGACGGTTCTTTTGGAGCGGAAGGCGGGCGATGCACTTTGTCCTGGATCCACTTTATCTCGAATTTCTTGTGAGTAAAGCAAAAGTTTAAATTACAACTTGTCACAGTTGCACTTAAACACAATTTGTTAAATCAAGCCTTACAAAATTCATAAATATAAATTTTTGTCCTACTTACATTTTGCAACATATTTATGATGCAGATAATTTACAATAATTAAAAATTTAGTAATAATGATTTGAAAATAAATAATTGGTATTTTCATACTCGTATTCCTTTATAATTTTTCTTGCAGAATCGATTGCCACTGTCAAATTTTGCAAAAATTGTTTTTGCAATAATTTGTTGAAAGAATTTATTTATAAACATTCTGTTTATTAAAATTCTTTTCATGAAAAATCCTTATTTTGAAGCATCATAAACATCCTGCAGATTGAAAAATACAAATTTTGATATTATAAGGAGTTAGGCCACTCTAGAGGCCGAAAAAATAGACTTTTTTAGGATTTTTTTTTTAGAAATACTATAAAATAAATCGAGATTGCAATAAAAAATATTTATCATACATATCAGTGTCTGTATACAGAATTTTTTTGAAGCGATTAGTTTTAAAATAAGGGCTGTGCAGCGTATATCTCAAAACTGCATTTAAGTTGGCCGGAAACATAACTCAGACGATTTTCAACTGATTTACTTGAAATATTGAATATATATTGAAAAATACATTGTCTATGGAAGTACTAAGGATTCTTTTTTTTTTTTATATTGCATAGTTTATTTGTTATTAACAATTATCTGATGATTTTTTAGGCAAATTTTTCACTTTCCACTTTGAAAGTGCACTATTTAGCCAAAAATTAATATATTGAAAAAAACCTACGGACTTCTATAGCAGTTGTTATATAAAATCAAATAAAAAAATTGGCTTATTATAATTCAAAAATTACAGAAGCTGTTTGCCGTGGACCCTGAAAAAACGGAGACGTCATCGGAAAAATGCTGCACAGCCGCCATTTTGAAATTAATCGCTTCAAAAAAATTTTTGTATACAGTCACTAATATGTATAATAAATACTCTTTATTGGAATCTCGACTTATTTTGTAGTATTCTTGAAAAAAAAATCCCAAAAAAGCCTATTTCTTCGGCCTCTAGAGTGGCCTAACCCCTTCACCTATTAAGGCCCATGCGAAAGCCAGACTACATATAATAAAACTAAACACGCCAAACGGGACCTAACTAAAAAATAAAATACCTGTGTTTTTTAATTTTTCATTTTGATTATTTATTGCGAAATTGTTTAAACAAATCTGTACAAAACTTGAAATTTCATAAAACTAATAGCGGTAATCGTTAATTGTTATAAACAATTTGGAGTCTTCGGAACCCGTTATAGCCCCTGCTTACACTATTACGAAATAACGAAAAACTAACTATGCTAAACGGAACTTTATTAAAAAATAAAATACTAGTGTTTGTTTTTTAATTTAATTGTTTATTGCAAAATCCTTAAAACAAATTGGTACAAAACTCATAACTTCAAGAAACTAATAGCGGCAATCAATTCTATAGAAAAAAACATGTAAAAAAGCTTTGTAACATTATTTTGTTCGAGCTTTGATTTTGCAATGAAATAGTTATAAATAATTTGGAGTCACCAGAACGCGATATGACCCATGCTTACGCTATTGCAAATAACGGAAAACTAACTGCACCAAACAGGATTTAACTAAAAAATGAAAAACTTATGTTTTTTTTTTTTTATTCAATTGTTTATTGCCAAATTGTTTAAATAAATTATTAATAATAATGCAATTTCAAAATCTAACTATCCCATTCGATTGCACAAAAAAAAATGTAAAATGTAGTAAAGTAAAGTTTGTCAGTCTTTGCTGTTCATAAGCAGGTGTTTTTTCTAATGATTTTTGCATTGAATTGAAAAACTAAAATCACGGATATTTAATTTTTCAGTAATGGCTCATTTGGCTTAGTTAGTTATTCGTCATTCGCAATAGCGTAAGCATGAACCGTAATGCGTTACGGTGACTTCAAATTGTTTACAATTTTGGAGCAGTTGCTAGCACGGCATAGAACGATGTTCGACGTCTCTTGGCTTGAGTTCATACGGAATCCAATCTCCTTATTTTTGCACCATACTCATGGATTTGAATCAAGTTGAAAGATTGAGTCACTTTCAAGGTTTCGGCGAGCTTCTCTCAAATTTGGCATCAATCTTAGTTCAATAACGCCTTTAACTCAGTGTCTTGAAATTTTAATGACCTTCCTTTGCGTTCTTTGTCGCTAATGTAAAAATCGCAACTTATAAAACGCCGGAATCAGTACTATTGAGTGTACAACTTTGCTTCCGCCGTTTTTTTCCTAAATTCAAGGCTTTATTGTGAAAAACTGGTTGTACATTTATGATTCAAAGTATTGTCCATCGCTGGCCACTACTTTCTCCCATCTTTTGGGCAGCATACGAATCCCGCGTTAAAAAAACTGGTCATCTTTTGAATCGATCCACGAATCGATTCAATTTTTTACTTCTTCATAAGACCAGAAGTGCTGGTCAGCCGGGCCGTGTGCCATTGATCGAAACAAGTGATAGTCCGAGGGAGCAACGTCTGGAGAATACGGCTGGTGGGGTAGGACTTCTCATTTCAAAGTTTCCAAGTATGTCTTGACCACTTTCGCAACATGGGGTCGAGCATTGTCATGCTGAAAAATCACTTTATCATGTCTCTCGTTGTATTGCGGCCGTTTGTCTTTCAATGCTCGGCTCAAACGCATTAATTGCGTTCGATAACGATCGCCTCTGATTGTTTCAGTCGGTTTTAACAACTCATAATACACTACGCCGAGCTGGTCCCGCCAAATACTGAGCATGACCTTGGAACCGTAAATATTCGGTTTGGCCGTCGACGCGGAAGCATGGCCGGGATATCCTCATGATTTTCTGCGCTTGGGATTATCGTAGTGAACCCATTTTTCGTCCCCAGTCACAATGCGATGCAGAAATCCCTACCGTCTTTGCCTTGCAAGCAGCTGTTCACAAACACACAAACGCCGTTCAACATCTCTCGGCTTCAACTTGTACGGCACCCAATTTCCTTGTTTCTGAATCATTCCCATGACTCTCAGGCGTTTTGAAATGGCTTGTTGCGTCACTTCCAATGATCCTGCCAATTCTTGTTGCGTTTGACACGAGTCTTGATCAAGTAATGCCTCCAATTCTGCATCTTCGAAAACCTTCTTTCTTCCACCGCCATGCTGGTCTTCGACGTTAAAATCGCCGTTCTTGAAGCGTTGAAACCACTCTCGGCACGTTCTTTCACTAATAGCGGCCTCACCATAGGTATTTGAGAGCATTCGATGAGCCTCAGTCGCAGATTTCTTCATATTAAAGCAGAAAATTAAAACCTCCCGCAAGTGACGAGAATTTGGCTCGTAAGCTGACATGTTTAATCGAGAATAACTCTATGATGCAGACACAAATCGACTAATATTTCGATGGCGTTATGTTTACAAATACGTTACACACCGTTGCAAAACGGTGGAAGCAAAGTTGTACACCCAATAACATGTTGTTGGTAAAAATTAAAATAAAAAAGTCGCGCTTCCCGCAAATTTTATTTTGTTCGTACAAATGTTGATATAGTTAGAGTACATAGAAAGAACGTTGTCTACATTCCAGCAGAATAACACATACTAATATTGAGAGGGCAACGAAAACTCTTCAATATAAATATGTAACGTCGGCGAGGCCGACGTTTCAAATTTTTCTTACAGTTTCTCTGCTTTTTTTCCGATTTTCTTTCTAACGCATCAAGTGTACATATAGCAAAAATTTACACAACTAACGATGTTTAATCTTATTATCAACCACTAAAAAAATGGGGAAAGCTGAAGAAGGATAGGTGTTGTATCCTCAACGGCACAATACTATTCCTATTATTACTAAAGGAGTAGACGATATATCGAACACTTGGTTACACAAAAACTTTCCTTATTATAAAAACAAAACGAAACTTATAAATACTCGTATTTATACATGTTTCTTTATTTTCAAACAATGAAAATAATAAACTTTAAGAAAGAACTCGAAATATCACAAACGGATAAACCGCTGTAGCGCACCTACCGTACACTTGGACAGTGGACTAGCACCCCGTATCTTTAATACATTTCTTTGCGAGTGCACCAAAATAACTACCACTTTAACAATATTTATACATTTACATAAAAATAATATTAAATTGTAGAGTTAATAAAGTTACTTGAAATGTTGAGTTATATTTAAAACTATATGTTATACAGTTAATTTAATTCGATTTTAGTTCAATGAAACTCGTAATATCCATATAAATTATATAAAATAATCCTATAATTTATTAAGTTATATTTAAGATAATTTTATATTTCGTTTCAGTATATTTTACATAGCTTTTATAATATATTTAGACATATTTTTATACTATAAATAATCGCAACAATTTATATTTAAATTACATTTTAAAAAAGGTTTATTTTTTAAGGTCTAACATAATTTTTAGTTGTTAATATTGAGTTGTATTGCAATTGGGAAAAAAATTGTGCCCTTACTTCATGTTAAAGCAAGAACGCGCATGCTCTTAGAAAAACGAAAATGCGCGAGAAAGAAGGTAGCTGTCAAGCGCCATTACTTCGGAATAGACACTGAAGCTTCGCCGCCGTATTAATCAATTTTTTAGCAGCTTTTCGGAAACAAGAGGGTTGGACTCCAGGTTAAATCTTTATATGGAAGGTAGAATCAAGATGAGTAGCCACTTTGAAATAATCTCTGCGTCAATTGAATTATCTCGCAGACACGTGCTCGTTTCAGTGGGAACGAGAGAGACAGCACGACATCGATCACGCTGAGTGCACGTACGAGAGTGACTGAAATAGCTCGTACGCACGAAGCCGTACACGTTTGCTCGAAATATTTGCCGGATTATTTGCGGGTCACGAAGCGACTCTTGGCGTGTGGTGTCACCAGAAGCATTATGCATCGTCATATATTTGTGTGCGTGGGGTCGATGCTCTGCGAACTCGGGGAAAGAAAGCATAGCTTTCCGGCAAGCATCCTTCTTGCATTTATAATAGGTTAGTAGTGCGGCGCACATTAGAGTTCGCAAGAGAAAACCGAGAACAGTTTTACCAGCGTGAGATAAGTCGGCAAGGAGCTAACGGCTCTTCTAGAGCTGATTCTACTGCACGCAGAAGAGGTGCAAAGACAGTAGGGTACATAGAATGGAGAACTAACTCTAGTTCCTCGCTGTGCAAAGCGCGTAGCAAAGCAAACAATAATTAACTCAACCAGTTATTAATTTCTGTTTGTTGATTAAATAAACTACAAATTTAACCTAATACCCAAGAGTTCAGATTTACTTATCAAAAGTCTCACGTTTTCAAGAAACACTTTTGGTTTTTTAGCTTCCACGCTTCTAAGCAAATACCGCCACCTCCGCTGGCTATGGCGAAAGGTTGCAAGAGTATTTTGAGCTGCCCGAAAAGCATAGGAGAAAGAAGATTCTCCTCGAGAAGGAGAGTGATCTCTGGATCACTTTTTGACAGGGACATAGCACGGGATTGTCATTGTACTTGTGACTAACGATCGCGGTCGATTGCAGTCAAATCGAGGAAAAAGCGGTCTCTTCGCGAGAAGTTACTCGGTCTAGAGAGTTTTTTAAGAAAACGTACCATTACCGCATTAGCAGCGCAGCAATATTCTAAATTAAATTAAAATATATTTAGTTATCAATAGATCTATCTTATATCTAAAATAACTGTTCATATTAATATCTCTAAATAATTTTGTATTTTACAAGTAATGGAAGTGATGTAAAATCGTATTATTTTTAAAATTCACAATATTATTTATAGGATTTACAATAATTCTTAGCTGAATATAATAACAATATTTTATCTATTTTAAACTTAAAAAAAGAAAATTAAGTTCTTTTTCGTTTGGAATAATTCTATATGAAATGTAATATTAGCGAATCACATTTAAATTACATTCAAGTTAATATTATAAAAACGAACTACAAATACAAGTTTTTGTTTTAGATTTTTCAAGATAATTTTCGTTTGCGTTTAATTTTATTTAAAACAATTATATTGTATGTATAATAATATTCATACGAGTTTAGTTATTTTTTTAATTATACGAAAGATAATTTTATTTAAACATATCCTAAATAATTCCAAATTATAATAATATTCGAAATAGTTTTGTATTATATTTAAAATAATCATTACTCTGCATCCATCGTAAAACTTTACACTCCTTCTATTTATGGAAAACTGAAACACCCACGCAAGGAAAATTGACTATTTAAAATCGGTAAAGGTCATAATATACAGGGTGTATCATTTTAACTTAGACAGCTAAATAACTAAAAAAATTGCAGTGTAATAAAGAAATATTTATTACAAAAGTTATAGGGTATTTAGGGGCTGACTCTTCTTTGACCTTAAACATGTACTTGGCCTTCGTTTTCAAGGTCATTTAAAGATCAACTTTTGTTTTTTAAATTGAATCCCCTATTTTCGACCTCGGATTCTAAAAGAGCGCAAAATTTTACGTCTAGATGAGCTTCTGCGTTAGGGGTCAAAGTAAACTCTACAAGTCATTTCAAGGTCAAATTTCTGTTTAAAGCAATGAGCTGGTAAGTCCGTGTTTTTCAAAACCATGCCTCAGACAAAAGTTATTGGGTATCGAAGTGCTGACCCTTCCATGACCTTGAACATATCCTTGACCTTCATTTTCAAGGTCATTTGAAGGTCAACTTTGTTATTCGAATAAAGTCTCCTATTTTTGACCTTAATTGAAAGAGTGCGACGTTTTACATCCAGCCAAGCGTTTGCGTTAGGGGACGATGTGAACTTTTTGTGAGATTTACCATGACCTCTAACGTTAATGCTCCGCAGATTGTTTTAAATGAAGCAGCAGTCTCATGTTCATGTACAAAAATCATAATGTATCGTTTCATATTTAAATTTCAATATGGCACCGAAACAATATTTTTTATTGTTTTATCGATTATCGGGTATGTGAACTTTTTATTCGAATTCTGACCCTACAGTGTGTTGTTGGACTAGTGATTGTTTCACATATTCAGAGTACTTACACCTTGTTTTATTGTATTCCATTATTGCAGTTCTCCATAGATAAGCAAAGAACAAATCCTTACCTCCAAATCGATGACTAATCTTCCCATTCGATTGAGTTCCTGTAGTATGTCTACTAAGTTTTATCCATTTAGTGCCTTAGTTACTAGTTTTTATATATTAATTTGCACATTTGTAATTGAGCATTAATTAATCTGATTAAATTCTTGTCATTACAATGGCAAATTATACGCCTAATGAAATACTCGATATTCTTACAACCTTCGGTGAATGTGGTAGGAATTACAGACTTACTGCCTGAACTTATGCGGAGCGGTTTCCAAATTGCCGCCATCCTACTGCTCAACAAGCGATAAGCATCGAAAGAAGATCTCGTAATAAACCACTGCATCGCCGAAGACACAGGAATAGACTTCAGAATAATAACGACCCTAGGCTGCTTGCAGTTTTGGCTATGGTTCACCAAAATCCCCGTATTAGTACCCGTCAAATAGAACAGGAACTAGGAGTCCCTCGAACTACGGCTCACAGATTGCTACGATCAGTAAATTACTATCCGTATCACATTACTTTGATACAGGAATTAAGTAAGGTTGATTACGTACTTACAGTACAGTTTTTTAGATGGGCTCTTGAGATGTTGGATCAAAATCCAGATTTTTTTAGAATTTTCGTTTTAGTGATGAAGCGACATTCATAAGTAATGGTAGTCTTATAGGCATAATTGCCATTATTGGTCACCAGAAAATCCACATTGGTATTGTGAGGTGCTTAATCAACATCGTTGAAGTTCACATGTATGGATCGGCATTTGTAATGGCCATGTGGCTGGACCACATTTTTTGGAACGTACCATTAATGGTCTAATGTATTTGGAATTTTTGAAAAATGAGTTGCCAGGATACTTAAAGAATATTCCTCTTGCAATAATACTACACTTATGGTATCAACAAGATGGTGCTCCTGTTCATTCTGCTCTTATTGTACGGACATTTTTAAATCAACGATTCCCAAATCGACGGATACGATAAGGTAAAACAGTTGCGTGGCCCCCTAGATCAGCGAATCTAAACCCGCTAAATTTCTTTTTATGGGGATATGTAAAAGATGCTATGTATAGTGAAGCTCCAACAACAAGATTGAATATGATGGATAGAATAAGAAGAGCTTGTAAAGCGATAACCCCCCAAATGCTTAGAAATATACAACGTAATTTTCGCCGTCGATTACTGTTGTGCTTAGAAAATAATGGTACACACTTTGAGCATTTACTCGATATGGAAAGAGCTGATTACAATGCGATCGTGCCTTAGCTGGCTAGATCACTACACGTTCTTGCCTTAACTGGTTGGGTCTCTACATGATCTTGCCTTAACTGGCTGGGTCTATACACGATCTTGCTTCAACTGGCTGGGTCTCTACACGATCTTGCCTTGACTGGGTCACTGCAAGATACATAATCTTAATTGGCTTTGTATTTACAGAGCAACACAACCACAAACCGGCTCTTTACAGAGCCCAAAAAATGGAGCCAGGAGGCCCCCTACGTCCTCGTCGTCGGCTCCGGGAGTGCTTACACGTTTCATAAAAATATGCATATGCAAACGTCGGGGCAAGGGGGTCTCCTTACCAATAAATCTTTGAATCTGTGTCGACTGGTACTTAGTGGCTAAGTTTGCACTGCATCACTAAAAGCATAACGTTGCCCTTTAATGCCCAGTCCATCCATAATAAAAGTACATATTATAGTATTGGACATGATCACTGATATATGGCAGTTTTTGATCCGAAGGGCAAAAATTATAATTTAAAAGCTTTCTGTTCGGATCAGAAATTTGACCTTGAAAAATGATTTGTAGAGTTTACATTGACCTCTAACGCGAAAGCTCATCTGGACGTAAAATTTTGCGCTCTTTCAGAATTCGAGGTCGAAAACAGAGGATTTAATTTAAAAAACAAAAGTTGGCCTTCAAATGACCTTAAAAATGAAAGTCAAGGACATGTTCAAGGTCATCGTAAAGTCAGCCTTTCAATACCCAACAACATCTGTCTAAAACATTTTTTTATTACATTGCAATTTTTTGAGTTGTTCAGCTGTCTAAGTTAAAATGGGACACCCTGTATATGTACAAGATAGTTTAATGCGATTTAATGCCAGTTACGACATCTTTAGTGAATCCCTCAAAATTTATTGGTACATCTAATATACACAGTATGTCGGAAAAGTTCCCAAACTTTTGAAATAAAAAATCAAAAATTACATCTAATGAAATTTATTCCAGTTAACTCTCAACATAGTCCCCTTCCTTAGATATACACTCATTTGAGCGCTCCATGAGTGATTCAAAGGCTCTCTGGTACTCCTCTGAAGTTATCGCTGTGAGACGCTCGGTGCAAGCCGCTTGAATGCTCGGTACATCTTCAAAAAATCGTCCTTTCAAGGCCATTTTTAGCTTGGGAAATAGGGAAAAGTCGGCTGGAGCCAGATCTGGCCAGTGTGTGGCGTGATTGATGCGTGGGATCTGATTTTCAGCGAGATAACGCTTCACAATGTTCAAAGAATGAGCAGGCGTATTGTCATCCAGCAAACTCCACGATCCCGGTTCCTTGTACTCGGGCCTGATGCGATTAATCCGGCGATTCAAACGTTTTAACACCTCTACGTAATACGCAGCATTCACGGTAGTGTTTAAGGGCACAAATTCTTTGTGTATCAGGCCTTTGGAGTCAAAGTAAGCGATGAGCATCGTCTTTACCCGTGATTTTTGTTGGCGCACTTTTTGAGGCCTCGCACGGCCCGGACTGAGCCAAGCGGATGACTGGCGCTTCGTGGAAGGATCGTATTGGAAGCACTAAGTCTCGTCTCCAGTCACAATTGAGGTTAGAAAGCCCGGAGTGGTGTCGCAAGTCTCGATAAAATCTTGACAACATTGGATGCGAGTTTCTTTCTGCTCTGGTGTGAGAAAGTGCGGAACAAATCGAGAGCAGACCTCCCTGCGGTTCATTTTTTCTTTCAAAATCAACGCAACGCTATCCTTGCTCACGTTCAGTTCGTCTGCCAACATTCTGAGAAACATGTGGCAATCCTGCTTCAGTAGCGCGTGCACGTGAGCTTCGTTTTCGTCGGTAACAGCTGTTGACGGCCGGCCGCTTCTCTCATCATCTTCTAACGACTCTCTACCCTTCTTGAACCGACCGAACCACGTGTAAACAGTTGTACGCGACATTACACCTTCACTGTAAGCCGAATCGATCATTTTTTTCGTTTCCGCGAAAGTTTTTTTAAGTTTATAGCAGAATTTAATTGCGACACGATGTTCAAATTTCTCATCCATCGTAGAGATTGCACCGGGGTACCAAACACACGTTCACTCAAGCACGTCTATCTCGGCAACTAATGAACGAATACTGGTGAAAAAATTCTCAGACACTCCAGAGGGATGTAGCAACATAGTACCGGTGTCGTCCAAGGGGTGGCGCTACTCGTACAAGCGCTACAAAATAAGTTCGGGAACTTTTCCGACATACTGTGTACGATGTAAAAAACCTTCTTTTTTGTCGTTGAAGCAACTGTTTACACGCGACAAGACGCCTTTTGACGTCTCTCAGCTTCAGTTCATACGGCACCGAAGATTCTTCCTTTTCTACCATTTCTAATGCTGTCAGACGTTTTGAAACTGTTGTTCGATCAACTTCTAATGATTTCGCATCATCGGATTGCGTCTGACATGGATCTTTAGCAAGTAATGTTTTCAATTCCTCGTCTTGAAACTTTTTTGGTGCACCATTACGTTTTCTATCTCGAACATCAAAATCACCATTTTCAAATCGGTTAAACAAATCTCTGCATGTTCTTTTCGACAGAGCATAATTACGATAGGCTTCTACAAGAATTCTGTTTGCTTCAGCTATAGATTTCTTCCGAATAAAGTAGTGCAGTGAAAATCTCCGCAAAAACGGTTTATTTGGCACGAAATTTGACATGTTTTACGCTACAAAAAGAAAATGTTCTTTATAGGTTAATGGAAAGACACGCACTGATTTTAAGGGGTGACCCCCAGTTGTAGCTCAACAAAAAAGGCCTTTTTCATGAATTTTTTTAAAGAAAACTACAAAACTTTTTTAAACGATTATTATATCATCTTAAAGAATACATCTTGAAGAACTTTCAGTAATTTTTTTATTGCAAAATATTACATTTTTAAGTGGCAAATGGCCGCCAATGAAATAGTGTTTTTATTTATACGGTTTGTGGTGACCAACATTGCGGCGAAGTGGATCATTTGAAACAAAAAATGTGGATAGATTTAGTTAAATATAAATATAAACTAGTCTTAAATTAAAGGATTCAAAAAAATATTTATTTTTTACAAAATGGCGGACAGTCAAAGTTAATGGTTCGATTTTAACGAAAAATCGAACGAATAAAGACTACATTTTTATGTATTAAATAAGCCTGCGAAATTTTAAGAAGATCGGTTAATTAGTGTTTAAGTAATCTTGGTCACCGACTTCAGAAATGCCATTTCGAGAAAAAGGTGTTTAAAGTTTTAATTGCCGGTTGTTTACACAACGGATTCTTCTCTTTCAACGCTCATATCTCAGTTAATTTTGTTCGGATTGACTTGAAATTTCCAGGTCATATTCTCAGATACTTATACTTCAAAAAAATGCAATTAACAAAAAATCGATTTTTTCAAAGTCGCAAGTGGGGGTAACCCGTTAAACATAGGTTATAGAACTTCAATATATGTGTATTGTGACTGGTGATGAAAAGTGGATATACTACAGTAATCCCAAGTGTAAAAAATCGTGGGTTAAGCCCGGCGAAGCAGTAGCATCAACGCCAAAGCGGAATATCCACGGTTCCAAGCTCATGCTGTGCATTTGGTGGGATCAGCTAGAGGTAGTATATTACGAGCTGCTCTAACCCAACCAAACCATCATGAGAGATCTCTATTGACGATAATTGATGCGTTTAAGCCGAGAATTGGAAGAAAAACAGCCGCCATATGAACAAAGACACGATAAGATGGTTTTGCTGCATGATAACGCTCGGCCGCATGTCGCTCCACTGGTCAAAACATACCTGGAAACGCTGAAATAGGAAGTCCTACCCCACCTGCCGTACTCTTTAGATATTGCGCCTTTTGATTACTATTTATTTCGATCGATGACTAACGGCCTGGCTGAGCAGCACTTTATTTCGTATGAAGAACCGAAAAAATGGATCGATTCGTGGATAGCCGCAAAAAAATGGTCGTTTTTTCGACGTGGAATTCGAATACTGCCAGAAAGATGGGAAAAAATGATCTCCAGCTACGGGCAATACTTTAATTGACTTGCGTTTTTATTATTTTTTTCAAATAAAGGATTTATTTTCACAAAAGACGGCGAGAACTCATTCACACTTCCAATAGTATATATTAAAAGTTATAATTTAAGAAGGAAGTAAACTTTTGCACTTAAGTGAAATAACAAATGTTGGATATTTGTATTATATTGTCGTTATAGAGGTTTTAGGGCACGAATAATCAATTCAAAGTGTTCAAATTATTATAAATTTAATATAAAAAAAATAAATTAATTCTTTTATTAAAGCAGGGTTGACACCGCGTATTTTATCATATATAATAGCTTATGAAAATTAAAGTCGATACCGCTCAGTTTTGCTGTTATTTTAAGGCATTATCTATTTTTTATTAATTTTGAAAGTTTTGATACCTAGGTGAAAGAACACGCTTTTGCAATAATGAAACAGGCGAAACGAAACATGTGAGTGGCAATTCCACATTCAACCGTGATTAGAGCTCCGTGGATAAATAGTAAGTTATGTGCCAATCTCCATAACCTAAACGAAATTGCAGATGCAGATTCTTACTTGTAAGTATAAACGTTAATGGATCACTACAATATCATTTTTTATAATTGTTTTAAGCGAAAAATAAACATTTTTTTTTAATTTATTACAAAAATTATATTTGTTAATATTTTTGCATTTCTTTTCGTAATTTAATAGATAAAATTTTAAGATATAATTATTTTTCGCATCACTTACAGTGATTTTAATGTCACTTATTAGCTAGAAATTCAATTTGATAACTGGCTTTACTAATTTTTTTTAATTAATTTTCTAATTTATTATTTAATTTGTTTTTTCTTTTAAAGCTAATAATTAAAAATAATTGAAATATAATATATTTACATTATTTAAAAAATAATTATTATTTCAATTATTATAATCAAATTTATTATATTTAATATTTAACAACAAATATTTCTATTTTTTAATTTTTGAGACACATGCCTTGATCCAGAGGATCATCACTTGAACTTTTTTTTATTTGATACAATGCTTTCAAACAAATAATACTTTAAAGGAGAGGTAATATTAGGTGTCAAATGTTAATTAATAAAACATTACTTTTAATTTAATTATTCCAAGCAATAGCGATATTAAACGGATTTTATTTGAAAGTAAAGATCATTTGAAAACTGAGTATGCAATTATAAAAGCCTTTGTTCGTTATTGCCATTTTTAAACTTCTTTGTCAAATACTTTAAAACATACAGTATGTCAAGTAAGAGCGTGGTCGACTTCACCGACAGGTAATAGAAGATTTCGCTCTAATTCTTTCGCAAGCCAATAGAGGAAAGCTTTGTCCTTAATGCATTGTTAACAAAGATTCAGTTGTCGTTGATCTTTTGAAAAAAAATCACGGTTAACGCCATGAGTGCTAAGTACGCGTCGCGCTACGAGGCTGTGTTCCTCTGCATCCACCCGAAAGGTCCCAAAATGTCGCAATCAGCGGCTGCTAAATATATGAGAAAGTCGAAGGCATTTGTACAGAAGTGGATACAGCGATATAAAGTGGCTAAAAATGTCGATGATTTACCAGAACGTGGCTCGATAGGAAAAGTGAACAAAAAAGATGAAAAAAGAATAGTGAATCTGTTTTCGCGGAATCCTGCTTTAACACTGCGGCAAGGACAAGCAAAATTAATGGCAAAAGGTTCAGATATATCCTACGAAACTATCCGAACCCATCTTCGTACTCATTATCTGAAATGGCGCAACACAATGAAGAAGCCTCTGTTGACTGAAAAACATGTGAAAAAGCGACTGGCTTGGGCGCATGAGAATATTGATAGAGATTTTGAAAATGTCATTTTTACTGATGAATGTTCTATATGGGCACGTTCTGTCCTCACGCGAGCCTGGTCAACTTCCACCAATAATCTTGTTCAGCGGACCGTAAAACATGGAATAAAGGTGCATCTTTGGGGCTGCTTCTCAAAGCAGGGATTCGGCACTTTGCACCTCTTTACTGACAACCTAAATGCCGAGAAAATGATAAAAATCTACAAAAAGGCTTTACTGCCATCTGCCAAACGATGGTTCATCACAAAAAATGAAGATTGGATTCTGCAGGAGGACAACGATCCTAAACACCGCAGCAAGCTCTGTACTCAGTGGAAGACTCAATCTGGCATCGTTACATTGGATTGGCCGTCGCAGTCGCCCGATGCAAAACCCTATTAAAAATGTGTGGGCATATATTGAACGGAAGCTTCGTGGAAGACGCACATACACTTTGAAGCAGTTGTCTTACGAAATTCGTCGAATCTGATGATTCTCGCCACTAGAATACGCTGTCAAATTAGTAGAAAGCACGCCTCGGAGATGCCAGGCAATTATCGACGCCGGTGGTGACTGGACACATTATTGACCATATTGCATCATTGTTTGTAATGTGTACAATGTATATATAAATATGAAAGTTTCATCAAATGAATTTTTTCATATCATAAATTAACACGACCTCGCTCTTACTTGACAGACTGTAGTCCAGTCCCAACCCCTAGACGTTTTTCTTATTTAATGTAGCTCTATTATTAGTCAACTTACTTCATATACATAAAAATAATTATATGTAAATCTGTGGACTTTATCAAATTTTAAGTTTTCTTTGTTTCTATACTGAGATAAAAAACTAGCAGTTTTAACCTAATAAAATAATTAAAAAAGCACTTGGGCAATTATTTAGTAATTACAAAATAAAAATTATTTTAATTGCATTACAGTCTGTCAAGTAAGAGCGTGGTCGTGTTAATTTATAAAAAAATTTATTTGATGAAATTTTCATATTTATATATACATTGTACACATTACAAACAATGATGCAATTCGGTCAATAATGTGTCCAGTCACCACCGGCGTCAATAATTGCCTGGCATCTCCGAGGCATGCTTTCTACTAATTTGACGGCGTATTCTAGTGGCAAGGATCTCCAGATCCGACGAATTTCGTAAGACAACTGCTTCAAAGTGTATGTGCGTCTTCCACGAAGCTTATAATTAATATATGCCCACACATTTTCAATAGGGTTTGCATCGGGCGACTGCGACGGCCAATCCAATGTAATGATGCTAGATTAAGTCTTCCAATGAGTACAGAGCTTGCTGCGGTGTTTAGGATCGTTGTCCTCCTGCAGAATTCAATCTTCATTTTTTGTGATGAACCATCGTTTGGCAGATGGCAGTAAAGCCTTTTTGTAGATTTTGATCATTTTCTCGGCACTTAGGTTGTCAGTAAAGAGGTGCAAAGTGCCGAATTCCTGCTTTGAGAAGCAGCCCCAAAGATGCACCTTTATTCTATGTTTTACGGTCCGTTGAACAAGCCTATTGGTGGAAGTTGACCAGGCTCGCGTGAGGACAGAACGTGCCCATATAGAACATTCATCAGTAAAAATGACATTTTCAAAATCTCTATCAATATTCTCATGCGCCCAAGCCAGTCGCTTTTTCACATGTTTTTCAGTCAACAGAGGCTTCTTCATTGTGTTGCGCCATTTCAGATAATGAGTACGAAGATGGGTTCGGATAGTTTCGTAGGATATATCTAAACCTTTTGCCATTAATTTTGCTTGTCCTTGCCGCAGTGTTAAAGCAGGATTCCGCGAAAACAGATTCACTATTCTTTTTTCATCTTTTTTGTTCACTTTTCCTATCGAGCCACGTTCTGGTAAATCATCGACATTTTTAGCCACTTTATATCGCTGTATCCACTTCTGTACAAATGCCTTCGACTTTCTCATATATTTAGCAGCCGCTGATTGCGACATTTTGGGACCTTTCGGGTGGATGCAGAGGAACACAGCCTCGTAGCGCGACGCGTACTTAGCACTCATGGCGTTAACCGTGATTTTTTTTCAAAAGATCAACGACAACTGAATCTTTGTTGACAATGCATTAAGGACAAAGCTTTCCTCTATCGGCTTGCGAAAGAATTAGAGTGAAATCTTTTATTACCTGTCGGTGAAGTCGACCACGCTCTTACTTGACAGACTGTAACTACTAAAAATAGTAAAATTGACTATTTAAATGTTAAATTAACAAATGAATAACAGAATAATAATTTAATCTTACTAGTTAATTTAACTGCACTTATGTTGTATTAAAAAATATAAACGAATAGTTTAATCTATAAAGTAGTTATAAGTAACATTTATCATAGTTATAGAGACTATTATTAATAGTAAAAGTAATTAATAATTGGGTGTACAACTTTGCTTCCGCCGTTTTTTTCCGAAATTCGAGGCTTTATTGTAAAAAATTGGTTATACATTTATGATTCAAAGTATTGTCCATCGCTGGCCACTACTTTCCTCCATCTTCCGGGCAGTATACAAATCCCGCGTTGAAAAAACTGGTCATCTTTTGAATCGATTCACGAATCGATCCAATTTTTTACTTCTTCATAAGACCGGAAGTGCTGGTCAGCCAGGCCGTGTGCCATTGATCGAAACAAGTGATAGTCCAAGGGAGCAACGTCTGGAGAATACGGCGGGTGGGGTAGGACTTCCCATTTCAAAGTTTCCAAGTATGTCTTGACCACTTTCGCAACATAGGGTCGAGCATTGTCATGCTGTAAAATCACTTTATCATGTCTCTCGTTGTATTGCGGCCGTTTGTCTTTCAATGCTCGGCTCAAACGCATTAATTGCGTTCGATAACGATCGCCTGTGATTGTTTCAGTCGGTTTTAACAACTCATAATACACTACGCTGAGCTGGTCCCACCAAATACTGAGCATGACCTCGAAACCGTGAATATTCGGTTTGGCCGTCGATGTGGAAGCATTGCCGGGATATCCCCATGATTTTCTGCGCTTGGGATTATCGTAGTGAACCCATTTTTTGTCCCCAGTCACAATGCGATGCAGAAATCCCGTCCGTCTTTGCCTTGCAAGCAGCTGTTCACAAACACACAAACGCCGTTCAACATGTTTCGGCTTCAACCCGTACGGCACCCAATTTCCTTGTTTCTGAATTATTCCCATGACTCTCAGGCGTTTTGAAATGGCTTGTTGCGTCACTTCCAATGATCCTGCCAATTCTTGTTGCGTTTAACATGAGTCTTGATTAAGTAATGCCTCCAATTCTGCATCTTCGAAACCTATTTTCTTCCACCGCCATGCTGGTCTTCGACGTTAAAATCGCCGTTCTTGAAGCGTTGAAACCACTCTCGGCACGTTTTTTCACTAATAGCGGCCTCACCATAGGTATTTGAGAGCATTCGATGAGCCTTAGTCGCAGATTTCTTCATATTAAAGCAGAAAATTAAAACCTCCCGCAAATGACGAGAATTTGGCTCGTAAGCTGACATGTTTAATCGAGAATAACTTTATGATGCAGACACAAGTCGACTAATATTTCGATGGCTTTATGTTTACAAATACCCAAGTTTATTGTATGACATCTATGATCTATTTATTTCAACTACCACTTACCGCTATAGCCATCTATTGCAAAACGGCGGAAGCAAAGTTGTACACCCAATAATAACTTAATAATAGCTAGAACATCCTTATTACTTTACCAGTATCGGCAGCACTCAGCAGTAAGAAGATAGATAAAACTACGTCAACCGATAATCGAATACAATAATACGCTAATATAAGTGATATAGCAGCGCCAATTAACAAGGGTAAGAGTGAGTGAGATAGAAAATACCGTAATTTCTGTCTTAACGGAAATAAGATTCTTAATTAAGAGCAGTTAGTTAAACCGTTGCAAGCCAACGCGATCGTACTACTTAAATTTAAACTTTGACCGAAAATTTTGTAGCGGAGTACGACGCACAGCGAAGAAATTTGAAGAGTTGTTGAAAATAACTTTTATTGATTTGAAGTATTGAGTAGTCATAAACGGTTATGGTTTGAAGGTGAGATTTTGAAATTTTCTGCGTCTTTCTTTTTTATCTCTTTCGTGGGTGACGTTTTAGAATTTGGGCGATATTTTGAATAAGTTTTCCGTTAGAGTTTTCTTTAAATTTTTAAATTTAATTAAACTGCATGCGGTGACCAAAATGTTTTGCTGTGAGTGGCTTATCGAATAGTTTTTTTTAATGGAATGATTTCTTGCGATTCTGATAACAAATAATTAAATTTCATATCTTAATTAAAACGTGATGCAGTTATTATATTAAATTTCAAAAACTTTGCTATTGAAGAAAGTTCTTCTCTTTAATAAATTATTATCACGGCGAGAGTGTGAGTGTGAGCCAGCGAGTGAGTGAGAGTGAAATGATTAAATTTAGTTTATAGAATATTATAATTCAGAGTCGTAGGAAATTATTTAAATGCATTTGTTTTTTCCCTTTTTGATGTCGTCCCAGGGAAGACGCACTTTAGGAGTTCTTCCCGCTGATCACATTGATTCATCGCGAGACAGGAGGACTCCTTAACAACTCGCGCGTGCAATTTGTCTCTCTGTCTCACACGCGCGTATTACACGACCCGCGCATGCTGTCTCCCACGTTCGCGTTGTTCATTTCCACCAGAACGAACAAATATTTTTGCCAATCTTGACTAGAACAGATTTCAGTAAGCCATTGACTGTTCAGTGTAATCAAAGTCATTTAGCATGTCGAATGTATATTAGTCAAATATCGACTGCAGTGAAACGAAACAATTCGAAAACAGAGAAAGTATGTGTAGCTTTCCTACGGGCGATCATCAAGAAGCTACGACCGTATATTGAGGGGATGATGTTCGACGACCTAGTTCCGATTCCAACAGATTCCCACATCGATTCACCTCGGCGAGCCTACCATTATTGCTGGCAGCCGGGATACACTAAATGACGATGTTCGAGAGAGTTGCGTCTTAATTATTGTGTTTTTTCGCCCATGGTGTGCTAGATTTTTCAAAAATCGCTGATTTCAATGTTTTTTTTTTTTTAATAATTATATTTTATATTAAAATTCATGAGAGGCCAAAATAGCTAGAAGTCTTTAACCCAGTTCAGATGATTTTGAAACCTCTTACCCAAGGGACATTATATATTAACCCTTACTGAATTATTTGGAGATTTTTATGCCCATGGGACGGATTTAATTTGTCGCTATATGGATTATTTTAAATTCAGATGACGAGTCAGACTCGTCCACCGTAACTTTGCCCAAATAAGCAGATGACGAGTCTAACTTGTCAAACGTACCCAAAGGGTTAACTAACACACTAGCGTAAATTTCGTAAATTAGAGAGATTTAAATAGATGATACCTTATTATAAAGAAGAAAAATTTATTTATTGTATTTAATCATTTAGTAAAAAAGCTTAAAGAAAAACTATTGAACTATCATGAGTAATCATAAATTATATTAATGGTTTGCATTAAAACAAAAAAAGTAAAGGGTAATTGCACCAATTTAAAATTACTAAGAAAGTCATACTCTCACAAATTGCGTCTTTATTGAATCCTCTCGGTTATTTGGTCCAGTGACTGTCAAAGCAAAAATACTTCTGCGGCCAATATGGAAGCTTAATATCAGCTAAGATGAATCAATGCCTATTAATATTTATAAAACATGGACAGAGTTAAAAAAACAGTTAAAATATTCAAATCATTTTGAAATTTCTCGAAAAATTGTTGTAAATAAAGCTTCACAATTCAGTTACACATCTTTTACGTTGCAAGTGAGAAAACCTATATCTCTTGCATATATATACAATCGACTTATAAAAGTCACATATTGTTCATTTGCTGTGTGCAAAATCTTGAATCGTGCCATTAAAGGCAACTACATTGCCGGGATTTGAGTTGTGTGCAGCATTGTTGTTAGCAAGGCTTTACAAAGCCACTACATACGAGGTGTGTTCAGAAAATAACGGGAATTTTCGTTTTTTTTTTTAAATATTTAACTATTTGTCTACATTAATGTTGTTACCCTCAAAGTAGTCCCCATTAGATATTATGCACTTGTGCCAGCGCTTCTTCCAATCCTCGAAATACTTTTGAAACTCGATCTTTGGGATAGCCTTTAGCTCTTTCAGCGATGCGCTTTTAATGTCATCTATGGTTTTAAAACGACGGCCCTTTGAGGTTCTCTTTATTTTTTAAAATAGAAAAAAGTCACACGGAGCCATGTCTGGCAAATATGGAGGCTGGGGCATCGTTACAGTATTGTTTTTGGCAAAAAATTCACGAACAAGCAATGAAGTGTGAGCAGCTGCATTATTGTGGTGCAAAAGCCATGAATTATTTTGCCACAAATCCGTGCGTTTTTTTTGGATCGCTTCACGCGAACGGCGTTGAACTTGTAGGTAGTACTTCTTGTTGATCGTTTGACTTCGTGGCGAGAATTCATGATGCACTATGCCATTAAAATCAAAGAACACAGTGAGCATAACCTTCACGTTCGACCGCACTTGTCGAGTCTTTTTCGGTCTTAGCGATCCAAAATGTCTCCATTGGGACGATTGAGCCTTAGTTTTAACATCATATCCGAAAACCCATATTTCGTCACCTGTTATAACACGTTTCGGCAATTCTACATCGTTGTTGACTTCATTTAGTAACTCCTGAGCAACTTCCATTCGCTGTTTTTGTTCAAAATTCAATAATTTTGGAACAAATTTTGCTGCCACGCGTTTCATACCCAAAACATTCGAAAAAACTTCATGGCATGAGCCAATCGATATGCCAACATCATTAGCGATTTCTCTGATTGTTATTCGGCGATCGTTTAAAACCGTTTCTTTCACTTTTTCCACTTTTTCATCGGTTGTTGATGTGCTGGGGCGTCCGGGGCGTTCGTCATCTTCAACGTCTTCACGGCCATCTTGGAAACGCTTATACCACTCGTAAACCCTTGTTTTACTCATAGCGGACTTACCATAGGCCTTTGTTAACATTTCACACACTTTGTTACACTTCATTTCATTTTTTACACAAAATTTGATACAAATTCTTTGATAAATTTTTTTTAACAAACGAAAATCACCGAGCTCATAATAACACGTCCAACCTTAGCGGCTGCCACTGACAAAGTAAAGTAAACAATGAATACAGCTAAAAATTATATCATACTTCAGGGGTATGTTCACCAACATAATAGAAAAAATTTTGACAATCGGACTCTCCAAACCTGCGAAATTTAAAAATTCCCGTTATTTTCTGAACACACCTTATAAACACTAAACATAAATTTTAATAAAATCATTTTTTGGTCGGACTCTATAATACAATAATATTACAATAAATAATTCACCGGCAAATAATTAAAAACATTTATAGCTAATAGATTAGCGGAAATAAAAATCACGACATCAAAAATTGGAGACACGTTTCTATACAAAATAATCCTGCAGATTTTTTATCAAGAGAACAGCAACCGATTGAATTTTTAAAAAATAAATTATAGTTACATGGATCTCATCGGCTATTAAACGAAGAAACTCTTTGGCCTGTATATCGATTACAAAAAATTATTGTTCCAAAACAAAAAACAGAAATTGCTCTTATTACTGCCACAACAGATTTTAACCATCATTTAGAACGATTTCTTCAATATTTTTGCTTATACGAGTTATAGCATATTGTATTAAATTTATCAACATTAAGACAAAAAAATTAAAATTACCCGGGCCTTTTACAACAAAAAAATTACAGTATGCATACGGCAAAATTATTAAATTAATACAAGAAACTTTTCACGAAGAAATTAATGCACTACAAATAAATGAAACTTTTTGTTTTTTCATCTTCTGGTATCACAAAGAGGGGTTTTTATTTGAAAAAAACCCACATTTGGTTAAAATAATCCACTTAAGGTCAAAATCTGAAGTTGAAAAGTACGCCATTTCATTTCCCTCTCAAAACTTTACAACTTTTATACGAAACTTTTTCGATACCTGGCTACCCAAACGAGTTATTGTAGGTGATAGATTCAAATGACTCACCCTGTATGTTCGAGATAGTGATAAAAATACATTTTTTTTCGTTACTAATCGTAGTATACTTTAGTTTATCGAATCTTCGAAACAAAAGTGTATAATTTCGATATTTGTGATATAAGTTATATTTGTAATATTGAGTTACATATTATACATTCTGTCAAAAAAGTACCAGGAATTGTTGATTTATATCTGGCGGGGCAATTTAAGCAGGTAAATTTTTTTTCTAGGTTGGTACAACTGTCCTTAATGACTATGCCAAGTTCGAGCGGAATCTGTCAACGAGTGTATTTACAGTAGCTGGTTTAGTCAGTGGCCTCAAGCTCACCCGCCGAATTTTGTTTTATGGCTTCAATCGACTGAAAACGGGTGCCACGGAGCGGCAATTTAAGTTTTGGGAAGAGGAAGAAGTCACAGGGAGCCAAATCCAGCGAATACGGTGGTTGTTCAAGCGTGTTCGTTGAGTTTTTGGCGAGAAAGTTGGTCACAATCGTAGCTCGGTAAGACGGCGCGTTATCGTGTGTTGCAGCCACCTTTCTTATGCCCAAAATATCAATTAAAATCGTACGTGTGGACTTGTGGGATATCTGAAGTTCTCCTCCTTTATACAGGAGGACCAATCGAGCGGTCTTCCATCGCGTTGTGAACTTCCCGGTCCGTAGGCTTGCATTGTACATGTCCAAGAGTAGTCTCGGACGTATAATGAAGGTCTGCCGGAGAATCTCCCCCGGGATACCGTCAGGTCCAGGCACTTTCCCGGATTTCAGCGAGAACGTAGCTTGGAGTACCTCCACCTTGCTGAATTCCGGGACAACTAGGTCGCGATAGTCCGAGGGCTCTTCCGTCATCGGATGGGTTGGGAAGAGACTTCTCACTATCGCGTCCATGGTGGTTTTGTTTTTGCGTTCAGGTGGACCAAAACTACCCAGTTTTTGGGTTACGATTTTGTAACTCAGTCCCAAGGGGTCTCTGTCCACCTCCTCGCACAGTCTCCGCCAACATCGTTTCTTGCTGTCCTTTATAGCGTACGTCAGTCGCTTCCGTGCCGTCTTATACGCAACCGATAATTCGTCGAAGTTAGAGTTTCCCCTTTTACGCACGCGATGTAATCTCCTACGGCACGCGATACAGTCTCTCCGGATGAGATTGATTTCGTCTTACCACCAGTACACACCTCTTCGGTCTAGAACGTTTCGTTTGCGAGGCATAGAAGCCTTGCACAGTTGCGTTATCAGTGTCATCGTTCTCTCAACTATCCTGTCAGTCTGCGTGACCGTGCCTTCCGTAAGGTCTTCTGGAACGGTCTCGAAAGGCGTTTCTGCTTCCAACAGCGTCTCCCTAAGACGGTCATGGTTGTGTTTCGCGAGGTTAAACCTTTTTGGTTGCAGACCCCCCCTTTCTACGTTTCGTGACGTCGAGGTACTGCTCAACACTTTAAAGACGATGTACTGGTGATCGCTGACCATAAAGTCATCGATCACCCGCCACCGACTTATCCGCGAAGAGATATTGTCCGACGTCATCGTTACGTCAGGTATCGAGTACCCAAACCCTGGTCTAAGATACGTCGGCGTACGTCCGGTGTTGGTCACTACCAACCAGTTTAAGCCTCGCGACCATCTCCAGCAGCAGTCTACCCCGTTTGTCCGTTACCGGCATGCCCCACTCGATCGCTCTGAAGTTAAGGTCGCCTGCAACGATGAGATCACCCGGGAGATCTTTTAGGGCGTCCTCCAGTGTACCGATCTTTTCCTCGAAGATCCTCGCCGCGACGTTTGGGGACAGGTAGACACTAACGTAAGTAATAGTGCCAACCCTAATCCAGACGAAGCCTTCTCCATGCAAGGAAGCTTGTACCCATCGGCCCATCGCGCCCCTCACCCAGATAGCCAAGTTGCCCGAGGCATTGGAAAACCACCCGTCGGTAGTGCGTAGGTCTCGGTACTGCTCGCTCAGTATCAGCACGTCTGCGTTTCGTTCCGTCGCCATCTGCGGTAATAGCAGCTGGATATGTATGTAGATATTGCAATGGACGAATTTCCGTCCATTACGGTGAAAAAAAAGAAAGTAAAAATAGAACAAACGTGACAAAAAGCGTAGAAGTAAGTGAAGAAAACAGATAAGAAAAGCTCTAGGGGATAGGAAAATATAAAAAATGAAATAAATATTAAAAACGTACTACGTGCGGTAAGATAACGCCGGAGGAACCACGAGATCTGAACTACGTTATTAAAACATTAACGCTCCAGAACATTGCATTGAAGGAAAGAACTTGTCTCGTAAAATGTCGAAGTTATGATTACAGGTGCCTCCTGAAGTGCAGCCGAAAAAGAAAGTCCAGCAAAGGGAGACATTTTCCCGCGGCAAAGGACGCGCGATTCACTCCGAAGAAAGTAAGCACGTGACCTGTTACCTAAGATTATCTTTTTTATGTTAAAGTATATTTAGAACACGATGCACAGCTACAACTTGCCATGATCTGACGGATTAATTAGCCGTTAGACGGCATTTAAGATTTTATACATGCTTCGCTTTGTTTTATGTTCAATAGTTATTCTTTTAAATAATTTTACTTTAATTTTACTTGATTCTAATTAATGTTCACTTCTCACGTCTTGCTATTAATATTTTTTACATCAATTTAGTTATTATTTAGTAATTTTAACAAAGTTACTAGGCCCGATGAAATTAATACTAAAGGTTTAATAGAGACAACTTATCTACTATGTTCTGTTAGTATTCAAGACGATTTTGTTCGTAACTTATTTAATAACTATAACTTAAATAAATCACAAGTATAAAGCAGAAAAGAAAGAAGGAAGATAAAAGCTGCCTCTGAGATTACTGATGTTGATAATGAGAGCTTTTTCCTTGTCTTGGCGTTATGACACATTATCTCATCCGGTGCTTCTGCGAACCGGTATTTCATATTTGCCCGATTGGGAAGGAATACTAGAGAAAACATCGTTTCCTAGCATTCGCTTGATTAAGACACAACACGACGGTGGCTATGTCGAGATAAGGACATGCGTCGGAAATCCCCTTTTCATTGATGAGCATTATAACTCGATTCCCTCTCCCTTCGTCGACATGAAAGTACGAATCTCGCTTTATAAGTTTATTGACTATTTAGTGGAATTTTTTTTATGATAGAGAAAATTTATTACCAGCCGCTCATCACTCAAAGACCTGTGCACCCTATAGACTCAGCATAAATCAAGTGCGAGGGTCCCCGAAGGCATCTCGTATATGAGTTTCAAGTAAGATTAACATGTAACAATTTATAAAAATTCACCTAAATATCTTAATAAGGCATTGATATCTACTTTCTTCCGCTTAATTACAACGTGACCATTGACTCACCTGAAAAATATTCTAGTGCGCAAAATCAGTCACGGCTTGCCGACTGACGGCAGTCAAGTAGTGCTTATCTATAATCAAAAGAAAGGTGAAGTCCTGAAACTTTTCTCGTCGACAACGGTTCCCTGAGACAAGATATCATCGTCCCAACATATTACAAGAAAATTAATATTTAAAGAAATTACACAGTATGTCGGAAAAGTTCCCGAACTTATTTTGTAGCGCTTGTACGAGTGGCGCCACCTCTTGGACGACACTGGTACTATGTTGCTACATCCCTCTGGAGTGTCTGAGAATTTTTTTATTAGTATCCGTTCATTAGTTGCCGAGATGAACGTGCTTGAGTGAACGTGTGTTTCGTACCCCGGTGCAAGCTCTACGATGGATGAGAAATTTGAACATCGTGGCGCAATTAAATTCTGCTACAAACTTAAAAAAACTTTCGCGGAAACGAAAAAAATGATCGATTCGGCTTACGGTAAAGGTGTAGTGTCGCGTACAACTGTTTACACGTGGTTTAGTCGGTTTAAGGAGGGTAGAGAGTCGTTAGAAGATGACGAGAAAAGCGGCCGGCCGTCAACAGCTGTTGCCAACGAAAACAAGGCTCGCGTGCGCGCGCTACTGAAGCAGGATTGCCACATGTCTCTCAGAATGTTGGCAGACGAACTGAACATGAGCAAGGATAGCGTCGCGTTGATTTTGAAATGAAAAATAAACCGCAGGGAGGTCTGCTCTCGATTTGTTCCGCACTTTCTCACACCAGAGCAGAAAGAAACTCGCATACAATGTTGTCAAGATTTTATCGAGACTTGCGACACCACTCCGGGCTTTCTAACCTTAATTGTGACTGGAGACGAGACTTTGTGCTTCAATACGATCCTTCCACGAAGCGCCAGTCATCCGCTTGGCTCAGTCCGGGCCGTGCGAGGCCTCAAAAAGTGCGCCAACAAAAATCACGGGTAAAGACGATGCTCATCGCTTACTTCGAATTCAAGGGCCTGATACACAAAGAATTTGTGCCCCTAAACACTACCGTGAATGCTGCGTATTACGTAGAGGTGTTTAAACGTCTAAAGCGCCGGATTAATCGCATCAGGCCCGAGTACAAGGAACCGGGATCGTGGAGTTTGTTGGATGACAATGCGCCTGCTCATTCTTCGAACATTGTGAAGCGTTATCTCGCCGAAAATCAGATCCTACGCATCAATCGCGCCCCATACTCGCCAGATCTGGCTCCAGCCGACTTCTTCCTATTTCCCAAGCTAAAAATGGCCTTGAAAGGACGATTTTTTGAAGATGTACCGAGCATTCAAGCGGCTTGCACCAAGCGTCTCACAGCGATAACTTTAGAGGAGTACCAGAGAGCCTTCGAATCACTTATGGAGCGCTCAAATGAGTGTATATCTAGGGAAGGGGACTAGGTTAAAAGTTAACTGGAATAAATTTCTTTAGTTGTAATTTTCGATTTTTTATTTCAAAAGCACGGGAACTTTTCCGACATACTGTGTATAAAATAGTAGTGATAATTAAATAAATATCTCACATAAGTTTTCCGCCTTTTTTCATTTTTATGACCAAAGGCTCACATTTTTCTTTGAAAAAATTATTTTGACCTCGAAATGACCATCAAGGTTATGGTTAAGGTCATAGCTGATTGGACGTAAAATTTTCTGCTCTTTTCTTCTCCGGGGTAAAAATTAAGAGTTTCTGTTTAAAAAAAAAAACAAATTGACCTTTAAATGGCCTTGAAAGCCATATTTAAGGTAATGATCAAGGTCAAAGTTGGGCGTCCCCTTCAAAATCTAACAACTTTTGTGCACAAACTTGTTTCTTGAAACCTTTAGTTCTAGAGATATATGCATCCGTTTTTTCAAAATAGGGCACCCAGTATAATTTGTAGTATATGATATGTAATGTATAAAACACAGTATGTAATACTCAATAATAAATGGAAACAGATAAAATACAGATAGAAATATATGGCTAGGCAATATATAAATATATATACTGCTATGATTAAGAAGTAAGACCAATTTTCAATTTGAATTTTGCGGGTTCATCGATTTGACGAAACTTCTGTTTTTATTGGAAGTACAAATAAGTTCGGTCCGTTTTCAAAAGATGGCTCTGGCTATTATGAATATTTAATAGTAACAGCTGAAGTCGGTAGTTTTAGAGACGTTAGACATCGGTCAATAATATTCAGTCTATATCGCTTCGAGTTTTATTAAAAAATCTTCTTTTTAACTGTGTTAAATATGTCCAATTTTGTGTTAACCAAACATCATTTGCGGGAGGTTTTAGTTTTCTGTTTTAATTGAAAGTAAATTGCAGCTTAAGCGCATCGAATGCTTGTAGAAGTTTATAGTGACGATGCTCTAACTGATAAATCTTGTAGGTAATGGTTTCGACGTTTAAAGAATGGAGATTTCAGCGTTGAAGACAAGCCTTGCTCTGGACAGCTAAAAAAATTCGAAGACAAAAAGTTGGAGGCATTACTTGATAAAGATCCGAGTCAAACGCAAGAGGAGCTTGCAGAATCATTGGAAGTAACTCAACAAGCAGTTTTTGTACGATTAAAATCCATGGGAATGATTCAAAAGCAAGGCAATTGGGTGCCTCATGTATGAACTAAAACCGAGAGACATTGACAGGCGATTTTTCTGTTACGAGCAGCTAATTCAGAAGCAATGAAGAAAGGGTGTTTTACATAGAATGGTTACTGAGGATGAAAAATGGATATTTTATGATAATCCTAAGAAGAAAAAATACTACGCTATGCCCGGTCAATCGTTGCCATTGACCTCAACATCAACACCAAAGCCGAATATTCATGGTTCAAAGATCATGTTATGTATTTGGTGGGACCAAAAGGGTGTTGTCTACTATGAACTGCTACAACCTGGCGATACCATAACGGCCGATCGGTATAGGCTGCAATTGATTCGTTTGAGTCGTGCATTACGAGAAAAACAGCCGGAATACAAGGAAAGACATGACAAAGTTATTTTTCTGCATGACAACGCTCGGCTTCATGTCGCAAAAGTCGTGAAAAAATATTTGGAAACGCTCAAGTGGAATATTTTGCCGCACCTGCCGTATTCTTCGAACATTGCTCCTTCTGATTACTAGTTATTCTGAGGGATGCAGCACGATCTGGTAGGTCAACGGTTCACTTCTTTCGCAGAAATGAAAAATTGGCTCCTAACTTGGATCACCTTAAAAGACGAGACATTTTTCGAGATAAAATTCGAAAATTGCCTGAGAGGTGGGAAAAAGTAGTAACTTGCGATGAACGATACTTTAATTAATCTTTTATTTCTTTTTATTTTGAAATAAATGCATTTTTGACCGTAGAAAAACGGACCGAATTAATTTGTACTCTTAATATACGGTATATATATTGGGAAATTTTGTAAAGGTTTATCTTAAAATTTTGTGAATCTTTACAAATTTTGTATATTTTGTACATGGCAATAAGTAGAACTTGTTGCTGTAGCACTTTTAGACTGGAGCAATTAATTTTAAAATTATTTAAATCTTTACAAAATAAAAAATAAAATTTCGCTATAAAATTCATTTTGCATTACATAATCCTAGAAAAATCGTGTAATCTCAGAAAATATTTTTTTGTCTTAGAAAACAGTATCGTCCCAGAAACATAAATTGTATCTATATATTGGGTGAGTAATTCATCTTAGCACAACGTTATAACTTTTTATTACGGCGTTATTTTAAAAGAAGTTTGAAACAAAACTTTTAGAGTTTCAGTGAGTCTCCTTGCCTCTCACTATCGGGGTGCTTAATTTATAGTGAGTCCTGTTGCCTCTCATCGTGTTTCGGAAAAATATTATAACAAATGTTTAAAATGATGACCTCCTTCTTTGATACATATGTTGATACGTTTTTCAAAAAAATGTACACAGCTAAGAAGAACTTCAGATGTTACTTGAGTACAAGTGTCTCTAATACGTTGTCTTATATTTCATTGTAATACTTCATTGTAATATTTCATTGTAATATTTTATTGTTAACTTTAGATTTGAAAATGTCCCACAAGTAGAAATCGGGAGATGTAAGATCCGGGGACCTGGCTGGCTAATTCATTATGCCTTCTCTACCGATTCAGCGACCATTAAATTGTCTATTTAATTCTTTTCAAGCGATTGTCGAATAATGGGAACATCTATTATTCTGAAGTCACATATTTTGCCGTACTTCCAAATTTCAATCTTCAAGCAATATCGGAAGTTTATTCCTTAACAAATCTCTATATTTTTCACCATTCCATGTTCCATTAATAAATACCAAACCAATAAGTTTACCCTCAATAATTCCGCACCAAACATTGACAGACCATGGCCGCTGACGGTCAATTTGGCGTATCCACTGAAGGTAATCAATACTCCCAAACTAAAACAAAAGGTATGAAAGTTATTGCGTTTTAGAATTCCACATACACTCGTTTGTGAAATTCCAGAATCTTGAATTATTTGTCGAATACTAATATGCGTATAAATAACTACTTGAGCTAGAACGTTAATTTCATTATTTTAACCAGTGGAGGTTTGTTTGTGATTTTTTTTTTTTTTTTTTGTGCAGTTTCTTCAGTGGTAAATTGTTTGATGACTCGATAAAAAGATCTTTGTGACCCTAGCATATCGGGGAAAAGTTTAGCATACAAAGCAACAGCATTAAGAATATTTTTAAAACATTTTCCATAAATTAAAACCATTTTAAGTTTTTGATTTAATGGAATAGCTGATATCATTAAAATAATTATTTTAGAAAACGTAAAAATTTATTGAGATAAAAAACGGAATTAAACAATTGTACAAGTATACCTATTAACAATAATATAACCTTCAAGCACAGTGAAAAGAAATCAGATACGAAAAATCGCATAAAGGTTTTTAAGGAAGCTGATCACAAATCCGAGGTCACGTTTGCAGTTCAACATGGTAGATCCAAGATAGCGGAAAAAATTTTTGGTAGTCAAGCGATTTTTACTAAATTTTGTAAACGGAGTTTTTGGAGTCGCTGATCTGAGGTCAAATTTGCAATCAAAATGATCACGAATTCGACACGAGATTTAAAATCCAAGAAGGCGAGTCCAAGATAGTGGATCAAGTCAATTTGGCAATTTGAATTTAGTCAATTTCACCGCCGATTTATGATCAACGGCCCCAAAAACTCTCGTAAACCGAGTCTGACTTGAATTTGTTGATCATCAAAAATCTTCCGCTACTTTAGATCCGCTATTTAGAAAATTTAAACTTAGTCAAAGTCACTTCTGAATGTGAAATTTTTCACTCTTTTAATTACAGAGGTAAAAAATAGGAATTCCCCAAAGAAAAATTAAACTTGATCTCCAAATGATCTTGATGGTCAAGATCAAGGTCAAATTAACGGATAATATCATTTGATCTCTCTAAACACAAAAAGTTGTTTTAAACTTTTTCTGAAATAACGCCGTTACAAAAAGTTATAACATTATGCCAAGATAAATAACTCGCCCGGTATATAAATATTAGGTTGCTGCTGATGAAATGGCCGATTTAGTAATAAATTTTTAAACAGCTGTAACTTTTTATAAAGGTAATTTATTTAATCAAAATAGGTACCAATAGATGCAACACACTTTTTTCAACGAGATACAAGTACATTTATTCCAGTTTTGTGGAAGTCCGAGTTTCTGGTTCGAA
Organism: Chalcis sispes; assembly: GCA_949987625.1. Classification (NCBI taxonomy): domain Eukaryota; kingdom Metazoa; phylum Arthropoda; class Insecta; order Hymenoptera; family Chalcididae; genus Chalcis; species Chalcis sispes. The sequence goes on from OX465098.1 coordinate 42,137,094, forward strand.
GAAACTTTTCGAAGGCATTTTGGACAGCAGCTTCATTATTAAATCTTTTTCCTGTCAAAAAGTGATCCAAATATTTAAAGAAATGGTAATCTGTTGGTGAGAGGTCTGGTAAATATGGTGGGTGAGGAAGAGTCTCATAGCACAACTCGTTTAATTTTTGGACCGTTGTTCTTGATACATGAGGTCGTGCGTTATCATGAAGCAGTATCACTTCATCCCTATTGACAAGCCTAGGTCGTTGGACTATCAATTTCTAACGTATTTAATCCAGTTGAGCACAGTATTTCTCAACATTGATGGTTTCGCCAGGTTGCAGAAACGAATAGTGCATAACTCCAGCTACAGACCACCAAACAGTTACCATTATTTCCTTTGAATGAAGGCTTGGTTTCGACATGTGTCTTGGCGCTTCATCGGCATCTAGCCATTGGTCCGATCGGCGACGATTATCGTATAAGATCCACTTTTCATCGCAGGTCACAATTCGGTGCAAGAACGGTTCCTTTTTGTTGCGGGAGAGAAGAGAACGAAATCTCTATTCGACACGTCATGTTTTGCTCGGTAAGATCATGCGGAACCAATTTGTCAAGCTTTTTCACTTTTTCAAGTTGTTGCAAGTGGCGGCAAACTGTCGAATTGTGAACGCCTAATTTTTCGGCAAGATCCCTTATGGTTTGGCGGGAGTCAGACTCCACTAATGCACGCAGCTCGTCGTTATCGATCGATGCTCCTGGGTGTCCACGTGGCTCATTTCCAAGGTCCATATCTCCGGATCAAACTTTTTCGAACCATCGCCGAGTGGTTCGTTCGCTAACTGTATCAGGCCTAAATGCGCTGTTGATATTCCTCGTTGCTTCCGTTGCGTCGTGCTCTAATTTAAATTCGTATAGTAAAAGTAGCCATTTTTGATTCACTTCCATGTTCTCTTTCTCTTTTTATTTTTACGATCACTATGAAGTGCAAAGCAGAAATGACTCCATAAATCAAGGTAGCAGTATTTATACTTCAATATGTCATATCATTTGCGTTGCCTTGTGCCAACATAATACACTAAAATTGCAACCAACATTATGTCATTGCTAAATCGGCCATTTCATCTGCAGCAACCTAATACTAAAAAGCTGTATATTAAAATCCAGGAAAATTAAATTTTTTCAATATTTAATCTAATGCTTACCTTCAGATACATTATCTTAGAAAAATATTAAATATGAAAGCGCCTTCGAAAATCTACAAAAATGCATATATTTTGTAATTATCAATGCAGCATTGTTTATTTATAAAACGAAAATAACTACATTATCGTCATTTTCGACATCGATTCGTGTTTGACTTTGATCTCGTTTTTGAAGCACTTAAAATTAGAGTTACTTTATGCTGTTAATTTTTAATAAAAGTGGATTCCGAGAATTATGAAAATGCTTATTTTTTTACAATTGTTAACGTGGCATTGCTTATTTTTTAAATGAAAGTAACTGCATTTTCGTCATTTATTGACTTCGGATCGAGTTTAAATTTGAAGCACATTCTTAAAGCACATAAAATTAGAGTTTTTCAGTTATGTTCATTTTTAATAAAAGTACTTTTAAAAATCTAAAAGAATGCATAGATCTTGTAGTTTTTTAAAGCCGCATTGTTTATTTATAATACGAAAATCACTGCATTGTCGTTATTTTTGAATTCGGTACGAGTTTGATTTTGTTCTCGTTTTTGAAGCACTTATACTTAGAATTTCTTAAAGATGTTTATTTTTTATAAAAGCGCATTCAAAGATCTACAAAAATACATATTGTTTTCAATTGTGAATGCTGGATTGTTTATTTATAAAACGTAAACAACTGCATTATCGTCATTTCTCGACTTCGGTACGAGTTTGATTTTGTTCTCGTTTTTAAAGCACTTATAATTAGAATTTCATAATGGTATTTATTTTTAATGAAAGCCCATTCCAAGGTTTAAAAGAATGCATAGAGTTTGGAATTTTTTAATGCTACATTGTTTATTTATAAAACGTAAAAAACTGCATTATTGTTATTTCTCGACTTCAGTTCAAGTTTGACTTGGTTACCTACTACACCCCAGCCTGCGAATTGTGCATTTCGTAATAGAAAAACCATGCCAAATCACATCTTTTAAGGGGAGGTTCTCATCAAGCACGACCGAAAAATCGATTTTTTTTTTTGCTTAAAAAGTTGGCAAATGTCTTGTAGAATACGCTCGTGAAACCCGTTTTGCCGAATTCAATTTATTTTTAAAGTTATAGTCAAAAAACCGAAGTCGTCTTTTTACGTACTAAATCGCGTACTAAAACTTTAAACGCGTTTTTCTCGAAACCATGTTTTTTGAGACGAGCGGCAAGATATCTCAAAAACTATTATAGATATCGAGATGAATGTTTTATTTTAAAAGTAATTAAATTTGCTGGTTCTTGACTTAAAATCATAATTTTACAATGATTATTTTTATTGTTATTGCACTTTTTAGAGCAAAAAGAAGTGCAAAAAAATATTTTTTTTTTTTTGCAAGTCCACCATTTTGTTAATTTTTAACTTTTCTTCGTGATTTTAGTTCAAGATCCAGAAAATGTCTTCTAGCTCATACCAAACTTTGATTTTTTGATTTCAGACAAAAATTGGATGAGTTACCTTGCCGCCCGTGGAGGTGTCTTTTTTTTCGATGACTATTTTTCAATGCATATAACTAATAAACTACTCAGTATTTTTGTTCAAAAAAATTTGTGAAAGTAATTAATAACATACTTGATAAGTACCAAAAAACTTGACTACTTTATTTATTTCCTTCTATGAGAAAAAAAATCGCGAAAATCACGTAATTTTTGGGTCGCTAGATGAGAACCTCCCCCTTAATTTGCACATTTTTATTATGCCAATTATTTAATTCGCACATTTATCATATTTTTTTTATAAGAAAAAAGCACCAATGGGACATATGCATATATTGAAATAACGATATCTCAAAAAATACGATTTCTTTTAATTTACACACCACGTTCAATTATTAATTATTGATCATTTTAATTTGCACACTCATTAAATTTCATAAATTACTAATTATTTTAGAAAAAAAAGCGTAAGAAGAACCTTAACCAAAATTTTGAATTGGGCGTACATGCACACGGACGCACGAGTATGTCTACCTGCAAGTTTATGTTAAAACGCGCAAGAAGTATAACCTTCAAATTTTTCCATAACAAAACACGTTCAATAAAAAATAATAATTGTCAAATTAATGTTTACATCTTGTAAAAACGTTTATAAACAATTATTTTAATTAGCACATAGCTCAATTGTTATTGAATATTCATTAATAATGATTCGAAATGTAATGATTGTTAACAGCTGATCGCACAGAGATTACGTCTCGCTTACAACGTGCAAAAATATCCTTAAAGAATCAGCCAACAGTACAACACGATAAACAAACAAAAATAATTGTTAAATTATTTCGCACATCTTGTAAACACTTTCATAAATAAATATTTTAATTAGCACATAGCTCAAATGTTATTAAATATTCATTATTAATGTTTAAAAATGAAATGATTAGTAACACGTTTTGAACCTCTTAATGGTATTATTTTTCAATAATATAGAGTTGTCTGGAAAGCTCGTTCCAAGGTCAACATAAATATATATTTTTCGTAATTTTAGGAATATCAATTGTTAAAACGTTTCTCGTAAATATGCGTATGATCGTGATTTGTTGGCTTCTGACGAACTTTCGATTTTAGACACGTTTTTGAACGTTATGATATTATTATTTTTAATTAACATAAAGTTATCAGAAAAGTTTGTTTCAAGGTTTATGAAAACCTATATTTTACGTAATTTTTAAATTAACAATAGGGAAAACGTTTCTCGGTAAAATGCTTTTCATCATGATTTGTCGGCTTCTGTCTGTCGATCGAATTTGAACACGTTTTTAAACATCTTAGTATTATTATTTTTTAATAATATAAAGTTGACTGGAAAGCCCGTTCTAAGGTCAACAAAAATATATATTTTTCGTAATATGCAAAATATCAATTGTCAAAACGTTTCTCGTAAATATGCGTATGAGCTTGATTTGTCGGCTTCTGTCAAACTTTTGGCTTTGAACTCATTTTTGAACCCCTTTATTTTATTATTTTTCAATAATATAAAGTTGTCTAAAAAAATCGTTACAAGCTTAACAAAACTATGTATTTTTCGTAATTTTTTAATGTCAATTGTTAAATCTTTTTTTGTAAATATGCATATGATCGTGATTTGTCAGCTTTTGTCAAACGTTCGGCCTTAGACAAGTTTTTGAACCTCTTCATTTTTTTTATTTTTCAATAATATAAAGTTGTCTGGAAAGCTTGTTACAAGATCTACAAAAACGTATATTTTACGTAATTTTCAAATTACAATAGTAAAAATGTTTTTTGGTAAAATGCTTTTCATCATGATTTGTAGATTCCCTGCAAACATTTTTTTAATAATATAGAGTTGTCTGGAAAGCCCGTTCCAAGTTCAAAAAAATGTATATTTTTCGTAATTTTTAAAATAAAATTTGTTAAAATGTTTTTATTAAATATGCGTATGATCGTGATTTTTCGGCTTCTGTCGAACGTGCGATCAGTTGTTAACAATCATTTTATTTTTAAACATTAATAATTAATATTTACGAACAATTAGGCTATGTGTGAATTGAAATAATTGTTTATGAACGTTTTGACAAGACGCAAACATTAATTTAACAATTATTATTTATTTAACGTGTTTTGTCATGAAAAAATTTGAAGGTTATTCTTCTTGCGCGTTTTAACATAAACTTGCAGGTAGACATACTCGTACGTTTGTGCGCATATGCCCACTTCAAAATTTTGGTTACAGTTCTTTTTACGTTTTTCTTTCTAAAATAATTAATAATTTATGAAATTTAATAAGTGTGCAAATTAAAATGATTAATAATTAATGATTGAACGTGGTGTGCAAATTAAAAGAGGTCATATTTTTTGAGATATCGTCATTTCAATATATGCATATGTCACATTTGTGCTTTTTATTTATAAACAAAATATGATAAATTTGCGAATTAAATAATTAGCATAATGGAAATGTGCAAATTAAAAGACGTGATTTGACATGGTTTGTTATTGCAAAATGCACAATTTGTAGGCTGGGGTGCAGTAGGTGACTTGATTCTCGTTTTTGAAGCACTTAAAATGAGAGTTTTTTAAAACGATTGTTAAAGTATGAAATATTGCTGAAAAGTTAATCAAATCAATTTGAAAAGTCTCACTCGAAAGTTTTCGGAGTCGTTGAAAATGAATCCGCTGATAGAATTTCGAAATTCAAAATGGCGGATCCAATATGGCGAACACGTATACTCGATTTTCGAGAATATTGTTCGAATCGGCTTGAAAAGTCTTACTTGGGGGTTTTCGGAGTCACTGAAAATGAATCCGTTGTCTAAACTTGAAAATTCAAAATAACGAAACTAACATGGCGGACAAACATGCTCGATTTTCAAAAATATCGCTCAAATCGACTTGAAATCTAAATTGCGGATACAATACAGTACTTATTTATGTATTTGTGAATACTGTTGTCACGGTTTATATATATGACTAAGATTTGCTACTTCTGTCAATAACAGTTTCTTCGGGATGTGCTATATGGAGGCTCCTTAGTTCGATTTTACATCCCTGTTTTTTTCTTTTTTTTCTTTTTTTTAACTTTTTTAAATTTTTTTGTAATTTTTTTATTTTTTTTATTTTTTATTTATTTTTCTAAGTTTTAGTCTATTTTTAGTTATATTATTTAAATTTAAAAATTTTCTTTTGTATGAAATATTTCAAAACAAGAAACTGCACATAAAGCTACATCACATTCTTTGCAGTAAAAACGGGTTTCTTTTCTGACTTTCTTATCACCATCTATTTTAGAACAGCAAACATGGCATTTTTTAGTTGGATTGGCTTTTTGATTACTAGCAGGTATTAGTTTTGGAAAATGTCATTCTATCAATCTTGCAGGAGTAGTATCTCCATACAAGCTCCGTTCGATTCTCTTACGACCACAACTTTTTACTTTTACAGGAAGATTTTTCGAATGTTAATGCGTTGTTTGTATTATCACTTAAACCAAAAATGATTAGTGCTCAGTACTTTTGCAGACATACTTCTTAAATAGTGCATAAGCTTTGAGCAAACATATATCTATTAAATGTCGAAAAAGTTTTTTGTAGATTTTTGTAGTATTTTTTCTGTTGTTCTCGCATTAGAGTATACGAGATCATTTCTTGGTATGCTTTATTGAACCCCCTCATGGTACAATTATAGTCAACAACCATGCTTGGTTTTAATTTTTTTGGACCTTACTTAGGTGTTATTTCTTTGAAGGAAACATCATGACATATACTCATGAGAGAAACATCTTTTTTATCTTTCCATTTTATAGCTATAATACCTTCTTTATGCCAATATACTGCTTTATCTTTTTTTAATTTCATTTTTGTAAAATTTTTGGGTAGACCTTCTCAGTTTGTTTTAATAGTTCCATAAGCATCGTTAAGTTTGTTTTTAAGTATATCATAATATTCTAGAGAGTTATAATAATTGTCCATTACAAAGCAATACCCTTTATATAATAAATCTTTACCAATCTCCAGAACAATTGAAGTTGTGACACTGATGTCCTCAATTCCTTTGTCTTTTTCGGTATCTTTACCGGTGTATAGGATGGTTTTAATAATGTACCCTGACTTACTCTCACACATATCATAAAACTTCATACCTTTTCTGGCACGTTTAAAGGAAATCCATTGAAGCCACGGTACGTGATGTTTAGATGTCATCAGACTTCCATCTATAGCAATATCTCTCAGGTACATAAATTTTTTTAAAGTTATCATTCATAATCTTATAAATTTCATAAATTTGGTTTAATTTTAGACAAGAATGTTTGGAAGCATTATAAGTCTCGTTGTTAGAAAAGTGAAGATGTTTTATTATCTTTTCAAATCTATCTCGAGTAATAAGAATAACAGCAAAAGGGGTTTAAAACATTTTATTTTTTGACTAATACCAACGTTGTTTGGGCATTTTGATAATTGCTTGATGCATCAAAATAGATAACAATGTCCAAAATTCATCTGTAATTAAGTCATATCAGCCATTCTTTTGTCTTTTGGCCTCTGAAGGATATTTTTTTGTGATGTAATGTTAAGAAAATCTATTTATTCCAGTAACGATTATTTTTACCATATTTTTGCTAACAAATAATTTAACAAAATCTAATTGTGCCCATTTTTTATCCACAGGAACAGTAATACCAGGTTTGGCTGTGAAACCAAATCGTGAAAATTCAATAGGTTTGTTAGGGCGGATTTGTTTCTAGTGAATTAGTGAAACATTATCTTCATCTTTTGAATCTGAATTAAATTCATTATTTACAAGATCATGATCTGACTCTTCTTCAGACGAGGAGTTGTCAAAGTCTTCTGCAGGAGAATCACAAATATCATCTGACTCTGAAGTAACAAAATCACTAAATCATTTCCTAAACATTTTGTTATTAAATTGGACTAGTTTGATAATACTTTCAGAAATATTTTTTTCAAATGAAAACACAAAATGGCGTATAAAAAAGTTTCTATCGAAGTATATGAAAGTTTGAATCAAAATATAGAACGTAAAAATTAGAAAATCGAGAAAGAATGGTTTGTTGTTGAATAAAAACCATATAACTCTAAAAAATGTTCTTATTCAATAGTTATTATACATATGATTATTATAATTATTTTCAATGTATTGCAAATGAAAATCTATACTGTGAGATTATTGTCATTCTAGATACTTCAATATTGTTAGATTGGGTGATATTGCAAAGGAGAATAAATATTAATTATAAGTTCAAGGATTTCAAAGCTGTTTTTTAAATCTTATAATTTTGTATCAAAACTTCAAACTTTCAGAACTTTCAAAATTTAAAAATTTTTTACTTACAAATTATACATTTTGTCTAAAAATATCTTAGAAATTTTTTTTTCAAATGATCTAAAGAATACAAAATAATTAATTTTTATATTAGAAAAGCGATAACTTTATATTTCTATTTAGCAATTTTTAATAAAAATTTCGTGAAAAATTTTAATTTGAAAATTCTAATGGCAGGTTTATATTCAGAAATCCCAAATACATAAACACAGATGTTCTAAGTTTTTTCTAGTGGCTAAGAAGTCAAGTTATTCATTATCACAGTAAAAATTTATTTAATAAATACTATTTTGGAGCCACCACTTTGAATTTTGTAATTTTAACAGCGTATTTGTTTTCAGCGTCCCCGAAAACCCTCGAGTAAGACTTTTCAAGCCAATTCGATCAATATTTTCAAAAATCAAGTATACATGTCCGCCATATTAGATCTACCATTTTGAATTTTGAAATTATGATATCAGATTTAAATTCAGCGACCTCGAAAACATATATGTACATGTTTTTTTTAGAGATTCTATGTAACAAAAAATAAAGGAATTTGCAACTACTTCAAGTCAGAGATAACGCAGACACAGGGGGGATAAATAAGTATTTACAGTCTGTCAAGTAAGAGCGTGGTCGTGTTAATTTATAAAAAAAATTATTTGATGAAACTTTCATATTTATATATACATTGTACACATTACAAACAATGATGCAATTCGGTCAATAATGTGTCCAGTCACCACCGGCGTCGATAATTGCCTGGCATCTCCGAGGCATGCTTTCTACTAATTTGACAGTGTATTCTAGTGGCAAGGATCTCCAGATCCAAAGAATTTCGTAAGACAACTGCTTCAAAGTGTATGTGCCTTTTCCACGAAGCTTCCGTTTAATATATGCCCACACATTTTCAATAGGGTTTGCATCGGGCGACTGCGACGGCCAATCCAATGTAACGATGCCAGATTGAGTCTTCCACTGAGTACAGAGCTTGCTGCGGTGTTTAGGATCGTTGTCCTCCTGCAGAATCCAATCTTCATTTTTTGTGATGAACCATCGTTTGGCAGATGGCAGTAAAGCCTTTTTGTAGATTTTTATCATTTTCTCGGCACTTAGGTTGTCAGTAAAGAGGTGCAAAGTGCCGAATCCCTGCTTTGAGAAGCAGCCCCAAAGATGCACCTTTATTCCATGTTTTACGGTCCGCTGAACAAGCCTATTGGTGGAAGTTGACCAGGCTCGCGTGAGGACAGAACGTGCCCATATAGAACATTCATCAGTAAAAATGACATTTTCAAAATCTCTATCAATATTCTCATGCGCCCAAGCGAGTCGCTTTGTCACATGTTTTTTAGTTAACAGAGGCTTCTTTATTGTGTTGCGCCATTTCAGATGATGAGTACGAAGATGGGTTCGGATAGTTTCATAGGATATATCTAAACCTTTTGCCATTAATTTTGCTTGTCCTTGCCGCAGTGTTAAAGCAGGATTCCGCGAAAACAGATTCACTATTCTTTTTTCATCTTTTTTGTTCACTTTTCCTATCGAGCCACGTTCTGGTAAATCATCGACATTTTTAGCCACTTTATATCGCTGTATCCACTTCTGTACAAATGCCTTCGACTTTCTCATATATTTAGCAGCCGCTGATTGCGACATTTTGGGACCTTTCGGGTGGATGCAAAGGAACACAGCCTCATAGCGCGACGCGTACTTAGCACTCATGGCGTTTAACGTGATTCTTTTTCAAAAGATCAACGACAACTGAATTTTTGTTGACAATGCATCAAGGACGAAGCTTCTCTCTATCGGCTCGCAAAGGAATTAGAGCGAAATCTTTCATTACCTGTCGGTGAAGTCGACCACGCTCTTACTTGACAGACTGTAGAAAATCAATCAATTTACGTTTATTTTACAAAAAATATTGTATTTTATTATTAGAAAAACAAGAAATGTGCGTATTATTTCGTTGTATGTATTTATTTTTGTATTAATAGAAATTCACAACTTTATTAATTTTAACAGAGATAATTATTTATGCATCAATAAGAGTAAATTACTGCAAAAAATATTAATTGTACACTAAAGTTTAGAATCCCTCTAACAATAAAACAAGATTATTATTAGCAATAGTAAACAGATTTTTATTATTCAATATTAATGAATTTATGATATTAAATCTATTTTAAATATCATAAATTCATTAATAATAAATAATGAAAATCTGTTTACTATTGCTAATAATAATTTTGTTTTATTGTTAAAAGGATATCCATATTTTATAAGCAATATATTTTATAGTAATAACACTGATATATTGATAATGTATTAAAACACGTGTTAACATCTCATGTATAAAATATCAAACATAAACTATGAAAGAATTAGAAAGACATCCTGTTGTTAAATTTTTTTTCATATTTTATTGTTTCTACTAAACATGCCTATATCTTTGAGTAATGAAGTCATAGATATCTAATATCAAAACCAAACACACCGCTAAGAAATAACATATCTTAAGGGGTTGCATGGGTTTAAAATAATAAAAAAAACGATTTTTTAAACTATTTTTTTTTTTATGGTAAATAATGTATTAAACTCTTATATCTTATTACTATCAAATAAAGTAACTTTTGAACTGCATGTAAAAAAATTTTTTTCAAAAAATGTTGAAAATTCGCCCTCTGACGGCTATTTTACGAAAATCTTCAAAAAATGCGGTGGACATCATAACTTGAGCTAGAGTCATCTGAAACAAAAAAAACCTAATTTTTTCTGTTAGTATATGAGTTTAGCTTGTACTTGAACGAAGGATTTGTAAAAAAAATTGAAATCTGAATTTTTGGCAACGTTGCGTGTCAAAAATTATTTTTCGATACAAAAACCCAATAAATAATGCCATGTGTAATAAATATTAATGAACGGAACAGAAAATCCTTCGCTAAAGTACAAGCTAAACTCATACACTAACAGAAAAAATTTGGTTCTTTTGTTTCAGATGACTCTAGCCCAAGTTATGATGTCCACCGCATTTTTTTGAAGATTTTCGTAAAATAGCCGTCAGAGGGCGAATTTTCATTATTTTTTGATAAAAACTTTTTTACATACAGTTCAAAAGTTACTTCATTTAATAGTAATAAGATATAATAGTTTAATACATTATTTACCATTGAAAAAAATAATTTAAAAAGTCGTTTTTTTTATTATTTTAAACCCATGTAACCCCTTAACGTGTGCTTTTGTATAGATGTTTGAGAGCACTTTTATTGAGAAAAATAACTTCTTGTACGAAAAACAAGAATTCCAGTTAGCATCATAAGTGAATTTGTACTGGAGTCGATAAATGACAATAATGCAGTTATTCTCGTTATATAAATAAGTAATCCTAATTGAACAATAAATATGCATTTTGTAGATCAAGAAATACGCTTTCATTAGAAATAGATACCATTAAGAAACTCTAATTCTAAGTGCCTCAAAAACGAAAACAAAGTCAAACTCCAACCGAAGTCGAGAAATGACGATAATACAGTTGCTTATATTTCATAAATAAACATAGCTTAATTGACAATTGAAAAAGATATGCATTTTTGTAAGCTTTGGAATGCACTTTGATTCAAAATAAACACTATTAAATCTCTGAAATTTTCATGAATTCTCACCATTTTCAAACTAAAATTTAGAAAAAAAATTAGAATATTGCATATTTAAACTAAATTTATTCGAAAGCCATATCCTCAAGCTTTTATTTGCGGGGTTCAGAGTCTCATAAAAGTTATTACATTAAAAGTTATTAAAAAAAATGTCAGGACGAGTAGACTCGTCCTTCGGCATACAGTAACTACCTCGAAAAGACGAGTACGAGGTCTGGCTATTAAATAACGAGACTGCGCGCCTAGAGGGCGCCGTAGAGGGGTGGGGAAAAAAACGAGTAGTGCGTTGGGTATCTAGATATCTTGTCTATGCACGTACCAAAACACGTTCTCGTCATTATTATTGTATTTGTGCAGTAGCGGTTTGAAACGAACGTGTTTTTTCTCGTGCCGAAAACCATGTGTGACGAAAAACAGGAGCAACGTATCAATCTCAAATTTTTTGTTAAATTGAAAAAAACTCTGACTAAGTGCTGTAAATTGTTGCAAGAGGCCCATGGGGACAATTCTGTATCTCGTGCGCGTGTTTTTGAGTGGTGTAAGCGCTTCAGTGGGGGCCGAGTGAGCACTGAAGATGACCAACGCCCAGGTCACCCTGTCACTGTTTCAACTCCGGAAACAGTGACCAAAATCAACCAAATTGTGCGTGCAGATCGTCGAATGAACATCCGGATGATTGCCGAGGCTGTAAACGCCGATAAAGAAACGGTTAGACAAATTTTACACGAGGAATTACACGTGACAAAAGTTTGTGCGAAGTTGGTGCCAAAAAACCTGACTCCTGACCAAAAGCTCTTGCGTCAACAGGTCTGCTCAGATTCACGCGCCGTACTCGCTAGATTTGGCACCGTGCGACTTTTTTTTGTTTCCGAAGATAAAATCCGCTTTGAAAGGGACCCGAGTTGAGTCGATGGAAGCGGTAAAGCAAAAAACGGCAGAGTTCCTAAAGGCCCTCACCAAAGAAGACTTCCAGCACTGCTTCGATCAATGAAAAAAACGTATGGAAAGGTGTGTGGCGAGGGAAAGGGAGTATATTGAAGAGGAGCATTCGAATGTAGAATAATTTTTATAATAAAACCCTTTTTCGTAACCAGTCTCGTTATTTAATAGCCAGACCTTGTATACTCGTCCTTCGGCGCAGGGGGGTTACACAATTTTCATTAAGCAATTTGAATTTAGACTATTATTTCAAAAATATGACATTATAAGAACAGTGGTAATGTGGTTTATATAATACTAGATCTTCCAGTTAAAAAAATCAAAATATCTAAGATTCAAGTTCTGATTTCTTCAATAGTGCAATGCTAACCTATACAAATGTTATTATAATAATTACCAGGTGTACAAGTATGAAATGCGAATTTTGGACAACAGATAGTGCACCAATGCAGTTTAAGCTGTTATGATTTGATACTGCGCCATTTTGTTGTGTCATCAACAAATTCAGACGCGTATTAGTGATAGACTAAAAAAGTGTGTGCATCGTGTTGTATTGTTGTGTTTAATATGTCAAAATTTATACCGAACAAATAGCATTCGCGGACAGCATTAATTTTTTGTTTTCATTTGAAGAAAACTGCTGCTGAATCCTTTCGGTTACTACGAGAAGCTTATGGTGAACATGCTCCATCGCAAGAATCGTGTAAACGATGGTTTCAGCGTTTCAAAAAAGGTGACTTTGACGTTGCAGACGAGGAACATGGAAAACCGCCAAAAGAATTCGAAGATATGAGTTTGCAAGCATTGTTGGACAAAGATGATTCGCAAACACAAAAACAACTCGCTTAGCAATTAGGAGTTTCCCAACAAGCTGTTTTCAATCGCCTACGAGCGATGGAGAAAATTCAGAAGAGCGGTAGATGGGTACCACATGAGTTGAATGACTAGAAAATCGCAAAATCACATGTGAAATTTTGCTCGCTCGGTACAAAAAGAAGTCGTTCTTGCATCGAATAGTAACAGGGAATTAAAAGTAAATTTATTTTGAAAATCCCAAACGCAAGTAATCATGGGTAGACCCAGGAGCACCATCCACATCGACCGGAAGACAAAATCGTTTCGGCAAAAAGACGATGCTCTGTGTTTAATGGGACCAGAGGGTCGTGGTCTATTATGAGCTATAGAAACCTGAGAAAACGGTTAATACTACACGTTACCAACAACAATTAACCGATTTAAACCGTTTGCTGCTTGAAAAAAGGCTAGAACATCGAAAGAGGCAACACAAAGTAATTTTTCTCCATGACAATGCTCCATCACATACGGCAAAACCGGTTCGCGACACATTGGAAGCACTCAACTGAGAAGTTCTGCCTCATGCGGCTTACTCACCAGATTTGGCTCCTTCTAATTACCACTTGTTTGCATCGATGGGTCACGCATTTACTGAGCAGCGCTTTGATTCCTATCAAGATGTCAAAAAATGGCTCGATGAATGGTTCGCGGCAAAAGGGGAAGATATCTACTGGCGTAGTGTTCACAAATTGCCCGAAAGATGGGAAAAATGTATAAAAAGCGATGGAGCATACTTCGAATAAAGCTCTTTGTAATATTCTACCAAATTTAACGTGTTATTTTTTCTTTTAAAATCCGTATTTCATTCTTGTACACCTAATACTGTATTACACTAGTGATTAAACCAGTGACTTACAGTATTGGGCTACTAAGTGAATTAAATCTTTTATAAAAATCTATAAATCTAATAAAATAGAATTCTTTGAAAAAGTAAAATCTTTTAAATAATATTTAATATTGTCGATTCAATTCTTAGAAGTACCATACCAAGCTACTCAAATGTTATTATAATAATTTGTGAACTAACATATATGAGTGAGTTAAAATGGGCTACTGAGTAAATAAAATCTTTTATAATAGTTTATAAGTATTATCAATTTTAATCTGAACAAATATATCTGCTTTTAATGATTTTTAAACAAATTAGACTTATATATTTTATTTTTCGTATATGTAGAGAAATTGGTTGCTTTAATTAACGTCAATCATTTTTTAAGAGTAACCAAACCTTTTTATTGTCAAACATATGGATATTAAATATTTTGTCGTTAATTTTCACACTTGTTTATTATTGCTTAAATTATATTTTTTATGAGCTTATTTGTATTTTAAATAGTTGGATTTTAATTAACATTAAATTAAATTAGTATTATAATTAAAACTTCAGAATAATATTTGGAACAATCTGATGTTTAAATTTTGTTTTAGAATGATTTTTTGCGAAGTAATAATAAACATAAATATTTTTATATTTATTAGGATATTAAATATATTTAACTATAATTAGTATTAGTATTAAAGAAAAATTACTTATATCAATTTTCTTCTAAGGATTGATAGTAATTACTGTTAAGAAACGAAATAATTGACCAGTGATACTGAAAAAAGTAAATCTAATTCTGTTTAAAAGTTAGTTCCCTTAATTATTCAATATGTAACGGGTCGTCTTTATTGGGTGCACGTACGGGGCTCTCAATCGCACGTACTTGTTGCTGCGGCTGCAGCTATTCCTCGGTGCGGCCTTGAGTGCCGACGGACGTTAGCCGTCGTGCATTAGCACTCGCGTGCAGTACCGATCCACTTACAACGAAGGATCCTCCTTGGATCCTTCTTTCTTTTGTATGTACGGGGCCTTACCTCAAGACCCCGTTGCCGGTACTGCTCCCACTGGGCTCAGCTGCTCAGTTTGCGTGCAAACTGAAGGTTGGCACGCTAGCAAAGGCGGCAGTATTCAGGATAGGAACGCTGGGAAGGCCTTAAAAAAAATAACGCGCACCCGTTCGAAGCAGTCAACTTTATTATTGTCAGAATATTCTAAACTAATTACAAAAGTGGTTATTTATCCCTTTAAGGCCCTTTGCTTTATAATAAGCTCAATCTTTCTACGCGAGATGCGCACTGCACATGCATGTCGACCAGTCGCTGTTGTATTTACGCAGCAAAGCGTGTACCAGCCCTAATGACTCGCGGGCTGGTTTCAGGCGTGTGCGCCGGCCCTAACTTTTCGCGAGCTGGCTGATGATTCGACGCGGCCTCTTGCGGCCAATCATGAGACTACATGCGCATAGTCTCGCAACGCGTACGCACACACACACACACCACTCGCTCTATATCTATGTATGTAAATGAGAGCTATTTTCTCACTCATCGCTCGCACGAATAATATAATATGTCAGGATCGCGCGCGTATAATAGATCGTAAAAATATAAGCTACGCTGAGTGGCTACTTACTACTTAGATGCAGAGGCTTGACCTCTTCTATCTCTCTCGAATTTTGTGAGAAACTCGATAATAAGCGGTGGGTCATCTTGGCGCACGTGATTGCTGCTTGGCGGGCAAGTTAAAAAGAAGGATACCCTCTTGCCCGTCTCACGTCGCACCTCTTGCTTTTTCCTGCGCTGCGCCATCGATTGCTTGATCGATGGCGCCGCGCGTAGTCGCGCTGCGAATTCTTGTGCCTTCTCTCGCGCCAATGGTCGCGCCATTGATTGCTTGATCGATGCTGCTAGACTCTGTTTAGCAGTTACTTTTACCCACCCTCTCAGGAGTTAGGTCGGAGTGAAGAAAAAAATGAGCAGTGACACC
The DNA here is from genome assembly GCA_949987625.1 of Chalcis sispes. Classification (NCBI taxonomy): domain Eukaryota; kingdom Metazoa; phylum Arthropoda; class Insecta; order Hymenoptera; family Chalcididae; genus Chalcis; species Chalcis sispes. The sequence continues at coordinate 42,153,310 of OX465098.1, forward strand.
CATATTTCATGAAAAAAATACAAAATGTATTTATACTTACGAACTTTTATACAGGTGGGAGGCCCCGGCCTTACCTGTTAGGGCTCCTTGCAGGCGGAAGGCCCTGGCTCCTCATTTCCAGGGCTCCTGGCCGTTGGGGGGCTCTGGCTCTTCATTGCCAGGACTCCTTAAACTTCCAACGCTCGTGTGAGCGGGGGTGTTGGCGACTCCTCTTGACGCCCTTCTGGCCGCACATAAAGCAGCTGGGTGGACGCCGCGCTGCTGCCCCCTGCTCCTGTTGTGCCTATCGGACGGCTGCCTCGGCCTCCTGGCGGCGCTCCTTCTCCTTTTTCCGTAGCGCCTCTCGTCGCTGGTGGCGCCGCTCCCAATCTAAGTCCTTCGCCTCAAGTCCTGCTCGCCACGGAACAGTGTCAACGCCGCGTCGGCTGCGTTAATCCGATGGCAAAAACCCTCCTCTGCCGCCTCGTGGCACCGCTCTGCCTGCATGTAGAGCGCTTGGAGGCGTTCTCGCATTGCCCTGTGGGCGCTCGTGCTGTTCCGCAAAAGCGCCTAGATTTCTTTCCAGTCGGCCTCCGATCCGACTGGGGGTGGCTGTGGGGCGGGGTACGGAGCCTCTCCACGCGCGTCCTCTTTGGCCGTATTAGCCGGCTCCTCCGTGGCCTTTGGTCCCACGTGAAGATGGTGAAGCGACGGTGGTGGTGAGGAGGAAGTGCGCGGGGAAGCCCTGCGCGCATCCTCTTCATCGGGGCGATCCTCCGTCTCCTCTATGATAACGGTCGACGGTTCACCGACGGCCTCCGGGGTCTCCACCGGTGCGGTTACCTTTTGGATGACCCAGAGGATGCCGACTATGAACTCGTCGGCCTCGCGGCTAATGCTCATCGCTCGTAGTTGGACCAAGGCCGTCACTAGCGCGTCCTTGTCATTATTTTCACTCTCAGGCGGCACTGTAATCAAAGGAGGGAAGGATGATTAATACGGGCGGTGGAGTGGTGATTACGAGTTCGCGTGCGTCTTTCGGGGTGAAGTCGAAGCGTTTTCTCCCACGTCCTTCGCCATCCTAGTATTTAGTGGCCTTCCAGGGCCTCGCCTTACGCTCGCACCTACGTCGGGTCGAGCCTCAGGTGATGGTGGCTCCATTACATCAACCGCGGGACGCCTTACAATGCAGTCCGTCTTCCGAGGCCGACCGCGCTTTCTGGCCGGCGCAGCGGCCGCGCTATCACACTGCGAGGGTCCCCCGCTGGGGACCGGGCCTGCTCCTGGTTGGCTCGCTAGGAGGGACCCCGCCGCGTCAAGAGTACGACTCGTCGCAACATAAGGCCCTACGAATTTAGGGGTTAACTTTCCCGCTAACCTCTGAGTGGTGAAAGAAACAACCTTATTCTTCTTCTTTGCTAGGTCGTTTTCTTCGGACGAGAGTTCCATTTGGCGTGCGTTGGAGTAGCGCGCCTGTTTCTTCTGCTCTCTCGTCGTAATTTCGGATGCGCGTGCGTGCAGCTCTGGTAACTTTCGCACGCGCTCTGCCCAGTCTCTTACTGCTTCCTCCTGCAGTAGCTGAACTGAAGCCTCACGTGACTTCCTGGCTTCGCTTCTTGGTGGGGCGAGCTGGCGGCCGTAATTAAGCATCGCCGGATTCGCTTCGACGGCGCTCTGCTCCGCCGTGTTAAAGGCGGATACTATTTCGTTTAGGTATTCATCCCAACGGTCGTGCGACTTCTCCAAGCAGGCCACGATCATGGTTTTGATCGTCCAGTTGGCCCGCTTGACCGGATTTGCTTGCGGATGGTAGGCCGGTGTCGTGGACTGATGGATACTATGTTTTTCTAGGTACCCATTGACGTCTTGGTTCTTAAACTCCGTGCTGTTGTCGGTCGAAAGCACTTCTGGAGAACCGAACCGAAGCATGACACGCTCAACCAGTGTCTTGAGCACGGCTTCGGCCTCTATCTTCTGCAACGGAACACATTTGACCCACCTGGTGAATAGATCCTGGAATACCAGGATGCATTCAAAGCCTCTGCGGCTGCAGACGAACGGTCCCATAACGTCGGCAGCTACTACTGCCATGGCCGCTCAATGAGTCTCCTGCACATTAAGCCAGCTGGAGCTTTCTGCTCCATCTTGCATTGTTGGCAGATTTGGCATCTACGTACGTAGTTTGCCACATAGCCTGCCAACTTGGGCCAGTAGTACTGCCGCGTGAGTATGGAGTGCGTCTTCTCACGATCCAGATATCCTACCGCAGGGTCGTCGTGGCATTCCTGAAGGACTTGTTTTTTCCGTTAGGCGGGGATGACGACTTTCCATGCGTTGTCGTTGTCTCTTAGGGCATCCTCGATGTTCTGGTTAGGGTCGTATTTGTACAACTGACCTCCAACTACCTTTAAGCGAAGATGTTTTGAGGGCCCCTCCTGCAAGACATTGAGTAGTCGAAGGTACCATTCGTCCATGATACCTCCTGCCCAGGTCAAAACCGCTATGGCTGGCCCTTCTTCTACCTCAAACATCCTCGAAAGGGCATCCAACATGTGATTGAGTTCCCCTTCCCAATGTTCGACGGTAAAGCGGTGACCTGGAAGCTCTAAGGTTTACCGCGACAGTTTTCCTGTCCCGTTGTGGAGGTTATTGACCCAACGTAAGCTGCTGTGGTCTGTTATGACTATGAACTCATAGCCCTCCACATACGGCCTGAACTTTCCAATGGTCTAAACTACAGTGAGACACTCTCTTTTAGTGACGCTTTAGTTTTTCTCTGCTGGGCTCAGGGTACGACTCGCGTTCTTTAGCGGTCGTTCTTCTCCATCGATAACTTGGAGTAACACGGCTCTGACTTTCGTATCACTCGCGTCCGTCTGAATGAGAAACTCCTTGTCAAACCTGGGACTCTGTAAGATGAAAGCAGGAGCTAACAGGGCCTTCACCTGCTCAAAGGCTGCTTGCTGCTTCTCTCCGTATTCGTAGCGCCGTCCCTTCTTGGTCAAATGCGTGAGTAGTACGATGATCGTGGCCAAGTCCTTCAGGAACTTACGATACCACGACGTCATGCCTAAAAATCTGCGCAGCTGTCGCAGACTCTTGGGTGCTGGAAAGTCGATCATTGGAGCGACTTTGACTGGATCCGGACGAAAGCTTCCCTGATTCTCCAGCACCTCCAGGTAATTTGCCTCGTCTTGGCGGAACGCGCTCTTTTCGCGGTTGATCGTCAGGCCGGCCGCTCGAATAGGTCGCAGCACTTGCTCGAGCCGCCGCAAATGTTCCTCAAACGTTTCCGTGAAGATAATAACATTGTCAAAGTACGAGAACGTGAACGACTCAAGCTTCGGGCTTATGACCATGTCGATAAACCGCTCGGAGGGCGCACTAGCGTAGCTCAGATCATACGGCATTCAGGCTAACTGGAAGAGTCCAAGACCAGGCACGATGTCCTTCGTCACGCCGGCTACCTCAAATGGCAGTTGGACAAATCCAACTATGGAAGCGTAATGGCTGCTTGCCACGATCGCTCCCCTCCCTTGGCTCGACGTGACCGCGCGTCTATACGCCGTCGCTATCTACAAGCTTACTGCGCTCATCACGGTGTGTGACGCGCCCGAGTCATACAGCGCGTGTTGGGTGTACCCCCTTACGCACACCGGCAACCACCACCTAACACCTTTTGGAGCATCCTGTTCTCGGCGCTCGCGAGCTCGTCGGTGGTTTCTTCGGGAACTCGGATCCCAGACTCGGAGGGGAAGGGCGAAGGGATTTTGTCTACGCTCTTCCCTGATCGTTTCCCGAGCAGTCCGGGCAGAACCTTTGAATCATATTTGGCTGGCCGCAGTTGTTTCAGCTAAACTCCTTGTTTTGCTTTGGCTGCTTATTCTGCTCCTCTTTTTTCTTCTCTCCTCTTTTGGGGGTACTGGGACTTTAGACTGCTCGGGCGGGAGCGTGACCTCGTCGGCCTCTTTGGATTTACTTTCGTTGGCAGGTTTCGCCTTCTATCTCGGCGCTTGTTGCCCGCCATGAGGCTGTTGTGCTGCGCAAAGGTCGCCAGGACCTGCGTCAGCGCCTTGGTCATCTGGTCGATCGGCGATGCCGGCCGATTGACCTTCGCAGCAGCAAACGCTACTTCGGTTGCACCTACCTTTGCGCTGACCTTCTGCTGCGTGCTCTTGGTCGAGGTCCTCGGTCGATAGGCCGCCTCTGGCACTATCGCGTGATTAGGGGGAACGGGCGTTCTGTCGCCTCATTTCCTCTTAAGAGTCAACTCGGCCTTTGCCGCACGGTCCATTAGTTAATCGACCGTGCAACACGCCATGCGAGTGGCTATCCTTTTTATCTGCGGGAGCAGATTGTCGTGGAGACTATCCACCAACTGCTTCTCGCTCAATGCCTACGATATTCTCAATAATATCGCCTCCAGTCAAGTAATGTACATGCGTGCGGGCACGTCCGTCTATTGGAACCGGTGGCTAGTCTCATCTCTTAGCTTCTCCTACCACTAATCGGTGCGGGCAGTGACGCCAGCATCTCTGGGTCACTGATTGTGAGTCCCGATGCGTTCTTCGCCTATTCGACCTTGCGGAAGAACGCATGAATATTGTCGGTTAGTTTACCCCGGAATGAGATGTTCAATCAACCGTCTATCCTTCTAATGTCCCGTATGCCCGCCATAACTGTATTGTAGCACGCGCTGTTGCCATGCTCGTTGGTGCTACATTCCCTCTCCTCTAGCACCATTAGGGCCGGATTTAGAGGATGGCGGGCCTGCAGCAGTCCCTTCTGTATCGTCGCTTTCTCTGGGACTGCTGTAGGTGGACACATAGTTACACGTGAACGTGTCCTGGAAGTTTACTTGGCTTGGCGCCTTGTTTTTGCGCTGAGCCTGTGGCGAGAGAGCCGGTCCCGCCGTCTCTCGCTGCTGAGAATTCGTAGGATCTGACGTGCCCTTTATGCGCGTGGACGACGCGCTCGGTCTCGGATTTGCGACCTTTCTCGGGCTCGCAAATTCTTAATTTTCTCTTGCATTTGTTTGAACTTCCAGTTGGCACGCCCGCGGAGGCGACGGTATTCGGAATAGGAAGGGCTCGCTGGGAAGGGCTAAAGACAAATAACGCGCACTTGCTTGGCGCAGTCAATTGATTGTTGTCAAAATTTGTTAAGTTAATTACAAAAGTGGTTATTCATCCTTCTACGGCTCTTTGTCCAGAGTCGCAATTAAATTTATAATAAGCGCAATCTTTCCACGATAGACACGCACTGCGCATGCGTGTCGACCACTTGCCTTGCTGTATTCACGCAGCAAGGCGTGTGTACCAGCCCTAATGACTCGCGGGCTGGTTTCAGACGTGTGCGCCGGCTCTAACTTTTCGCGGGCTGGCTGACGTTTCGACGCGGCTTTTCGAGGCCAACCGTCGGACTGCACGCGCGTAATCTCGCATACGCTTACGCACGCACATACCACTCGCTCTACATTTATGTGTGTGAGTGAGAGCTAACCTTTCACTCACTGCTCACACGAATAATATAATATGTTGCGACCGAGCGCATATAATTGATCGTAAAATATAAGCTACGCCAAGGGGCTACTTACTATTCAGGTGTAGAGGCTCGTCCTCTCCTCTCTCTCTTTCTCTCTCTCTCTCTCTCTCTCTCGACTTCGTGAAAAACTTGATAATAAACGGCGGGTAATCTTGGCGCACGTGGTTGCTGCTTGGCAGGCAAGAAGAGAAGAAGGATCCCCTCTTGCCCGTCTCGCGTCGCGCCTCTTGCTTTTTCCCGCGCTGCGCCATTGATTGCTTGATCGATGGCGCCGCGTGTAGTCATGCCGCGAACTCTAACTCGCACTGCATAGCAGGTAGCCTAACCTCGACGGGCCACCTGTCACAAATATTATTAATAGTATAAAAATTTATAAAAAATATTATATTTTATTTTTTTAACCTACTTTTACATGTAATAGAAATAAAACTTTGCATTTACGTAATGAATATATTTTTATATAACGTAATATAAAATATTTTTTAATGGTTGCTACAATTTTAAAAGATTATGATATTCCAACTAGAATATAAACTTTGCAATTTTGTAAATTTTTTCTATGACAGAATTAGCTGTAATAGTATATTTTCAATGTTTTAACAGTAGTTTTTCATTAGTTAATACAAAATTTAGTATTTTATTAACTCAGTTGCCACTGCCTTACAAATTTTTTATTGTAATTAATGTTATTACTATTGCAACAATTTATATTGCACTCAATCTATTAATGAAATAAAGCTTTTCTTATTTTATTCCATAAATTGAAAATCTTAAATGTTAATAAAAATGTAGTTCATTTGTAGATGTACTTTATTAATATCAAACATTATTTATTTGGGATCGTATCGTTATATTATTAATTTTATTCACTTTCATGATTGTTCATTATCAATTTTATTACTAATTTTAAAAGTGGATAACTATACACAAATAAATAACTATATTTAAATTAATTAACTATATAGAAATAAATCTCAAAAAAATATTAAAACATATTGAATAATAAAACATACTACAATATGTGCAGTGTTTGTTTGGAATTCTAGAACTAATAATTACTATTTATTACTGTCTACACAAATGTTTTTAGATCAATCTAGTTCTGAAGAAAAAAGAATTGAATCAGAAAATAGTGAAGATAGTAATTATGAAACAAAGAGTAGTTACGAAGACTGTAATAGTAATTCAAATATTAATGATTTAGAAGATGAAGCTGAACCTTCTTACAAATCAATATATACAAAAGAAAATGTAGATGTTGCTAATTTAATAAAGGAAAAAAATCTGACTCTAGAGGAAATTCAATTAATAAAAATTTTATACCAAATGATCATTTGATTCTACTAGAAATGAAAGTATTTCTATGTTTAATTGTGAGGGACAAAGAGGTTGATATGATTCAGAATTAAATATAAAAGTTTTTTTTATCTAAAACTCGTGAAGGTCAAAAACATTTATGTCCATTTTGTAATACATCTCAATCAAATCTTCCAAGACACTTGAGAAGAAAACATAAAGAAGAAAAAGCTGTTAGGCAAATCGTGCAATTGATAAAAGGTACTGGAACTCATAAATATCTTTTAAATAAAATAAGAAGAAAAAAAGAATTTTACTATAATTATTTCGATTCTAAAAATATTACTGGAAATTAAAACCCATCAGAAGACCATATGAATCTGCAAGACCAAAATCTTCAAATTATACTGCATGCCATTATTGCGGAGGCTGTATAACCATAGAGACCATATAAAAAAATGTAGAACAGCATTCAAAACATCTCAAAAAAAGGATATCCAGTTCAAAGAAAACAAAAGGAGACAGCTGTTATCTAAAAGTAGAGATGCTATGGAACAAATACATGAAATCGCATCGAAGAAAATGAGAAAACAAATGTTTCCTTTTTTTAAGAAAGATGCTACTACTCAATTACTTAGTTGCGATGAATTAATTATAAGATACGGGAATAAGTTATGTAAAAATTATCAGGATCCAAGATGTGATAATTTAATTTGCTGTATCCTTAGATTTTTAGGAAGTGTAATTTCGGAGTGTTAACTTCAAACGCAGCTTTGGCCTTTTCTTTTAAGCCAAAACACTGAAGTTCATGGGCTTGGGCTAGCCAAAGGAATGACAGAGTAGGAAAAATTAATTTTTTATGGATAGGTATGAATTTTGGGATTAAGAATGCGGCAAGCCACTACAGACATGTCTTCTCTCGGTAAAGGACCTAATAAATAGTGAGTCGAGGTAAAAAGCCGAAGGACACTTTATTTTTAGTCCAACAACTTTTCTGAGGAAATAGATGACAGTAGAAAAAAGAAGATAAATTTAAGTTGAAATTAACTTTATTATACATATTTTTTTTCTTTACTCACTCTTAAGAAAAAACTCTCGACTCTCTCTCTTTCCCTTTCTCGATGAGTTGGACAGTTAGCTTGGTACTGTGCTGGGGCGCGGTCGGCTCGTGGTGATCCAGATCGGGCTCTGCCTGCTGGAGTCTTACGATGTCCTTCGATCCGGGGCGCAGTCGGCTCGTTTTGATCCAGCAACGTACTCCAAGTCTCTAACTTTTTGTTGTCAGTCCGTACGAAGGGCGGTGTCGATGCTCCTTGACTGATGGTGGTCAACTATGTCGATTTTCTGCGTTGGTGGTATTTAAACGAGGGTCATTTGAAAAGTTCGTGCAAAGTCCAAGAGATGGCACCACCGGCGCGTATCGAGGTCATGTTTAATTAGTAGCATCTCTTGAATGAACACACACTAAGTTGCAGCCATATTGGTCTATTTCTTTATGTGCCATAACCTCGCCGGTCGAAGGAACCGTCTTCGCCTTTTTTAGTGCAGATTCCCCCTTGATAACCCATTGTTTAGATTGTTGTTTGGTCTCAGAAGTATAGTAATGTATCCATGTCTCATCCAACGACGCTTAAAGTCCTTCGGATTTTTCTGGAATAGCTGCAAACCATCCTTGCAACACTTCACACGATTCCGTTTTTGGTCAAGCATGAGCAATCGCGGCACCCATCTTGCGGATAGCTTTCTCATGTCCAAATGTTTATGCAAAATATTATGTACCCGTTCAGTCGAGATGCCCACAGCACTAGCAATCTCACGCACCTTAACTCATCTGTGGTGATGGCGAAAACGAGAGAGAGAGAGAGAGAGGAGATCGTTTTTTCCTTAATTTTTACAAACTTTTTATAACTAATATAAACAATAATGTTTTCGTAATCTACAATGTCTATTTTTATTTCACGCAAAATTTTAATCTAATACAAAAAAAAATGAAGTTTCTACTATAATATTTAGACAAATAAATTTAAAATATTATAACAATAGTTTTTTTTTTAACGTACACAATTATTATATAGAAATATTATATAAAAATAACAACATTTATTATTCTTTGTTTATTATCAAAAAATAAAGAACAAATTTAAAGTCTTGAAACTTATTTACCTATGTATCATTGCAGGGAGTTTCTTAATTTTGTGTATATATTATATTTTTTTTTTTTTTTTAATATCGTGCGTATAAAACATATTTCAACCTTATAGAAGTCAAATGTAAATTAGATTAAGGTATAATTTTGAAATAAAACTTTTCTAAACGTTTAAATACTTGATTTGTAGTTATTGTGTTCAGTCGGAGATTTTATTTTAATAAAAAAAAAGTATCAATGATATAATTATCAATTACGTAATTAATCATACGATTTATCTAGTTAAACATAAAGTTGCAATAGTACATTATAAAATGAAATTGAAGCAAACAAACGTAGCATAAGATTTTTGTACGTCCTGTTATTTTAACGGAAAAGTATAAAACATTCGTGATCGAAATACATCGGAGTATTTAACAATATTTCATGATTACGTTTCGCAATATTCTTAGTTGTTTTGTGAAAAAAAAAAAATATGAATTTGTAATTGCAAAAAGAAAATAAAAACAAGGGTTTAACAATACTTGATTCAGAAAACTTTAATATTTAAATTAAATAATGTTTAAAAATAGTAAACTAAAAATAATAATAAAAAATAATTTTAATTATTTTTTTAAAAAATTAAAATATATTTGAAAAAAAAAGCAATGAAATTTTCGTTAGTGAAATATAAAATGTATTTTACTCAATTATCAGTAAAAATATATTTATTATGATAAATTTTGTTTATTAATAGTTAGCAAATTTATTAAATCAAAAGGAAATATAGATGATAAAACCTTTTTAGTTTACTCGGCAGTTTAATAATAAGTTTCCAAAACAATTTCTTCGTGCATTGATTTTATTGTTTACGAATTTCCTTTTCCTTTTAATATCAATATTAAAATTTTTTGTCTTATTAAATATTCAAAAAAGGATATATAGTTTTGAGATTAATTTAATAAATTGGAATCAATATGAATATCGTCGTATACATAGAAATTACCTTTTATGGAGGTAAATTAATTTAAATATTTTTGTTTATCTAAATTATTTATTATTATTATTTTTAACTAACAATTAAAAAGTATAAATTGATATAACCTTAATATGTATGCAGTGAGTCAAACAATATTATTAACTATTAATAAACATCTTTTAAAGGATAAGTTAATGAAGAATCTTCGTGTTATTAAATATTGTCTAATCGAAAGTTATTATTCATAGTTTTATAGTAATTTAAATTTTATTGCATTTATTGATTTCTTTTTCTAAATTTTAGAATATTTATTTTATTTTTCCAAATCAAAATTCATACTTTCAAAATACAGAGTAGTTAAATATTGCAACTATTTTTTGCTATTGATAAAAATATATATAAAGGGTGATTCATTACAAGGTTTGATTTTCAATAGTCTTGTTTTTACAGATCACGCGTGACACCTTTTAAACTGTAATGTAATTTTTATTCAGTATTGTTTGACAAATCATCATGTAAAGACTTACACCGCAACAACATATCCACATTGTTCAGCTGTATTACGAAAATCAGCGTTCTGTGAGAAATGTTTTTCGTGCTCTTAGAACAACTTATGGTGTGTATCGTCGACCTACCGAAACCACTATAGCCAATACCATCCGCAAATTTGAAGCCCAGCATACATTATTGGATGATACTTGACCGATTAGACCACATCCAGCACGTAGTAAAGAGAATATAGTGGCTGTAGCTGTGAGTGTGGCTGAAGACCGTGACGAATCGATTCGGCGTCGTTCTCAACAGCTTGGTTTGTCGTACGCAACAACTTGGCGTATTTTACGTAAAGATCTTGGTTTTAAGGTATACAAACTTCAACTCGTGCAAGAATTGAAGCCGGGCGACTTAGGTTTGCGTCGTGTTTTTGGTGAATGGGCTCTGAATTAGCTCAATGAAAATCCGCTGTTTTATCGCGAAATTGTGCTCAGTAATGAGGCGCCTTTTTGGCTCAATGGATACGTCAATAAGCAGAATTGCCGTATTTGGGCTGATGAATAACCTGAAGAGCTTCAACAGCTACCACTAAAGCCAGAGAAATGCACAGTTATAGAACTCAACTTTATGACTTTTATTTGATATTAAAAAGCAAACCTCATAATGAATCACTCTATATATATACATATTAGGTTGCTGCAGATGAAATGGCCGATTTAGCAATGACATAAAGTTGGCTGCAATTTTAGTGTATTATGTTGGTAGAAGGCGGCGCAAATAATATAACGTATTAAAGTATAAATATTGCTACCTTGGTTTATGGAGTCATTTCTGTTTTGCACTTCATAGTGATCGTAAAAGCAAAAAGAGAAAGTGAACACGGAAGTGAATCAAAAACGGCTACTTTTACTATACGAATTTAAATTAGAGCACAACGCAACGGAAGCAACGAGGAATATCAACAGCGCATTTGGGCCTGATACAGTTATCGAACGAACCATTCGGCGGTGGTTAGAAAAATTTCGATCCGGAGATATGGACCTTAGAAATGAGCTTCCTGGACACCCAGGATCATCGATCGATAACGACGAGCTGCGTGCATTAGTGGAGTCTGACCCTCGCCAAACCATAAGGGATCTTGCTGAGAAATTAGGAACAAAAAGGAACCGTTCTTGCACCGAATTGTGACCTCTGATGAAAAGTGGATTTGATACGATAATCGTCGCCGATCGGCCCAATGGCTGGATGCCGATGAAGCGATAAGACACATGCCGAAACCAAGCCTTTATCCAAAGAAAATAATGGTAACTGTTTGGTGGTCTGTAGCTGGAGTTATCCACTATTCGTTCCTGCAACCTAGCGAAACCATCAATCCTAAAAAATACTGTGCTCAACTGGATGAAATGCATCAGAATTTGATAGTCCAACGACCTAGGCTTGTCAACAGGGATGGAGTAATACTGCTTCATGATAACGCACGACCTCATGTATCGAGAACAACGGTCCAAAAATTGAACGAGTTGTGCTTTGAGACTCTTCCTCCCCCTCCATATTCACCAGACCTCTCACGAACAGATTACTATTTCTTTAAACATTTGAATCACTTTTTGACAGGAAAAAGATTCAATAATGAAGCTGCTGTTAAAAATGCCTTCAAGGAGTTTCTTTGAACCAGAAACTCGGACTTCTACAAAATTGGAATAAATGTACTTGTATCTCGTTGGGAAAAGTGTGTTGCATCTATTGGTACCTATTTTGATTAAATAATTTGCCTTTATAAAAAGTTACAGCTGTTTAAAAATTTATTACTAAATCGGCCATTTCATCTGCAGCAACCTAATATATATATATATACACTACCGTTCAAAAGGTTGGAAACACCCGATTTTTGTTAGTTTAAAAAAATACCGTAAATAAATCTTTAAATAAACACGTTATTATTGAAGTTCATTCATTATTATGACCGTGCTTATAACAATAATGAACAAAATTACTTATTTCTTACCAGTTATTCCTTATCTTAAAAATAGACCGGCACACGTGTTTTATGACCACAAAGGTTGCTACACTGCCAATTGTTGATTTATTAGAATTGATGGCTAAAAACTTCGTTTTTGTTTTGAATAGAGTTTAATTCTCCAAAATAGGTATAAAATTTCATAAAATATTATTGTCGCTTTTATTCAAATTACCATAGTGTTTCCAAACTTTTGAACGGTAGTATATATATATATATATATATATATATATATATATATATATATATATATATATATATATATATATATATATGTATATATATCGCGCAAAATTATATATTTACTAAAAACCTACGGTAAACGTGACGCGTTAATTTTTATCTGTTTTATCTCGTTTATTTTAGTCTTTCTGTTATTTTTATTGAAATATAATTTGTAATTTCCAATCCAATTGTTAATTTTACTTAGTTTAATTTATTTGTTGCTATGGAATGATTAAAATTTTAAAATAATCGCAAAAATAAATCGGTATTACCTAAATTTAAAAAAAAAAAAAATAAGAACGTTCTGTTTGCGTGACAAAAATTTGGTTATTGTTTTTGGATGTTATATTTTTACATTATACCTTAACGTTAATTACTGAGAATTGAAACAAAATAAATGTTTTAATTAAAAAATTAAAAATAAATATACTTTAAGCGTGCATAGCTAAGAATCTAGTATACAGATAAAGATAACGGTTTGCCTATTATCCTAATTCGGGTAAATAGCTTTTTTTTATATGTATCTTACGGCTTTGGTGAAAGAGTACGAGAGCAGCAAAAAAAGAAAAAGGTCTTCGGGGAAAATTTATTACTTTCTCGGTGCCTCAGTGTCGCGCACGTGTCCGTCAAGAGCGACTCGCATTGCGTCAAACTTTCCTTTTATAAGAAGGATAACCTATTATTTAAAATTTATTTTTTTTTCACATTTATTTGTTAAAGTTTTTTAATTTAAGCTAGGGCTCAAAATTAGAGTCCTAGGGTTTTGTAGGCAAGGAAGTTTTTAAGTGTAGACCGATATTCTTTACCCGCACCTTTGAAATGAGTGTAGGTAATAGAAAACGGAGATTGGTAGGGCGACGTTACCAAACGGTTTCAAGGCATGTGATTTAAATGTGTTGTTGGTGTATGCATGTAGGTGGCGAAAGAGAAAAAGGGAAAAAAAAAAAAAATATGTGTGTCTTTAAATGTCGAAACGTTGCACCGACGTTACAAAAGATTGCTTAAGACTATGTAAGAATTAGATGAAACAATAACAGATTTTGCTTAACTTCAATTTTGTCACCTAATAAATATGACGCATGTGCTAAAGCTGCTGACGAAATGGCGGGTTTGCAAACTGATGTAAGGTTCAAAACTTTCTCTGTAGCTACTTGAATTGGTACATTGCTTAAGAATGTTGCAATTCATTACTGAACGGTATGCATACAAAAAACGAATTTGATAAATTAGAAATTGTAGAATATTTTTCGAAAGATTTTAACGATGAATATGGTACAGATATTAATAGAACCTCAGCAGAAACTCAAATTCATTTACAAAGATTGAAAAACATTTAACTTTCATCGTAAGAAGATGTTGTAAAACTGTATAATTTTGTAACCAATAAAATGGTAGAAAATTTTACCGAATTAAAGAAACATTTTCTAAAGAAAAATGGCTTCTTTTGGCCAAATTCATTCTAACTTCTATTGAATTATTTAATAGATGAAGAACAGGCGATATTCAAAGAATAGAAATAAGGGAATACATTACACATAAACAATGCCGGAAAAACTATGATCACACTTAAATGAAAACGAAAAGCAAATTATTAACACATCGTTCAATAAGTCCCGAGACTAACAACGAAAACAACATTTTTCTTTGAAAATCATTTTTATTCATCAATATAATCTCCTTTTAGAGTGATACAATCTTTCTAACGCCTTTCCAACATTTATATACCATGTTTATAGAAGGATTTATCCTTTGCTTCAAAATAGGCTTTAGTTTCGGCAATGACCTCCTCATTTGAGCCAAATTTTTTTCCCTGGAGCATTTTTTTGAAATCAGCAAAGAGCCAGTAGTCGCTGGGGGCTAAATCTGGCGAATACGGGGGGTAAGGAAGCAAATCAAAGTCCAATTCGTTCAATTTTGCCAAAGTTTTCATGGACTTGTGGCATGGTGCATTGTCTTGGTAAAAAGGATTTTTTTCTTCTTCATGTGCGGTCGTTTTGCTGCGATCTCCTCCTTTAAACGTACCAACAAGTCAATATAATAATCACTGTTGATCGATTAACCTTTTACCAGGTAGTCAATGAAAATCACGCCATGTGCATCCCAAAAAACAGACGCCATGACTTTGCCAGCAGACTGCTGCGTTTTTGGACGCTTTGGGCGGCTTTCGCCAGCCATGCACCACTCAGATGATTGCCGATTCGACTCCGGAGTAAAATGATGTATCCATGTTTCATCCATGGTCACGTATCGACGCAGGAAATCCTTTTTATTGCGAGTAAATAGCGATAAACAGCTCTCTGAATCGTCGACTCGTTGCTGTTTTTGTTCCACTGAAAGCAATCGCGGCACCCACTTGGAAAAAACCTTTTTCATGCTCAATTTTTCATGAAGGATTGTAAATACGCTTCTAGATGATATCTGTGTCATTTCTGCAATCTCGCGGACCTTCACTTTGCGATTTTTCATTACAATTTTTAACACTTTACTCACATTTTCCTGTGTAACGGCTTCCAATGGCCTACCCGAACGTTCCGCATCGTTTGTGTCCGTACGACCACGTTTAAACTCAGCATACCAACGACAAATCGTTGGTTTGGATGGAGAGGAGTCTGGGTAATGTTTTTCAAGCCATTGCTGGGCTTCTACGGTGTTTTTACCCATTAAAAAACAATGTTTTATCAACACGCGAAACTCGCTTTTTTCCATTTTTCAAACAAATTACAAAGTGACTTTACTCTAACTTTGATAACTCTGCTGTCTGTGATCCGATCGACGTAAAATTTTTACACGTTTCATGTAAAGGTTCGCGCTTTATGAAAACGTGGCCAGTTTGGTACTACTAGCACCATCTCTGGGTTAGTCTCGGGACTTATTGAACGATGTGTTATGTCCTATTATCGATTTTTAACTCGTGGAAAATTAAACAGGACTGTACCAATTCTTTTAAAACAGTTGCACAAAAAATGTATAGATTTTGTTTTAAGAAATAAAAGAAAGCTCTTGTTAAATCAGAAAATCCATATGTTTTTGGTATATCAAGTAAGAGAAATTACCATGAATTTATAGATGCAGGTGAATGCTTACGTTTATTTTCGGTGCAATGTGTGTCTAAGAATCCAGAATTGTTAATAGGTACTGAGCAAACATTTCGCAACTGTGTACATTAACTACAATTTATCGGATAATGGCGTTATAAATGTGGCTGGTTTTATGGGACATCATAAAGATATTCATACACATATTTACAGACAAATTTATGGTTTGGTACAAATTACAAAACTATCTCAGATTTTAGAAAAAGCACAAGGTGCTGTAGTAGATGAAAGTAATAACAAAGATGCTGATACAGATGAGAGTACTGATAAGGAAGGAGATTTTGACGATGTATTAGGTATGAAATATGTATAAATTATATATATTTTTAAATTTACTATAGAAAAAATAACTGTAATTTATTACATAATTCTTTATCATATTAAAACTACATTCTCTTTCCATTATTCAGTTATTTTTTTTTTTGCTAAATTTTCAATTAAGCTCCATTTATCAAGATAATGCTTCTTTTTTCATTACCTTTTCTCCCTTCTTACTATTTCTCTTCTTCTTGCCGTTTTTTTTACTTTTTACGTACTTTCTTTATTTTACTTTTCCTCTCTCTTCTTTTTGACTCTTAATATTTTTCTTCTTTGTCTTTGTTCGTTTACTTTTGTTTTTGTTACTATATCTGTCCAGGCTCTACAATTTATCCTGTTTGTCTCTTCCTCATCCCTTTCTTTTTCCATTCCCTACCCTTCTGCTTATCTGCGTTTCTCTGTTTGTGTTTCTGTTTTTTACTCAATTCCTTTTTTTTATATTTCTTATTTTTTCCTTTTCTTTATCTACCTTTTCTTTTTTCTCTTTGTCTTACTTTTTTCTTTTTCTCTTTCTTTTCTCACTTCTTATTCCTTTCCTTCTCTCTGTCTCTGTTAATCTTTTCATCTTATCCTTTTTCTCTTCCTTTTCCTCTTCCTTTTCCAGTAACCTGCTTTCTCGCTCTATTTAATTTTTACGTTCCTCTATATTCTTTTTGCATAAATGAATTCTTTCTTTCTTTAATTTTAACAGTCTTTTTACTAATTCATTAAAATCAGTAAAGTTAAAATATATTTAACTAATTCTGAAATTGACGTAATAAGTACATATTTGAAATAAGATGTCTAATAAACAAAAAAAATTTTTACCACAATATGAAAATTCAATTTATTACTAGGTATTTTCTTTTTTATTTTAGTTGATTATAAGTAAATGCGTTCTTTAAATATTACAGGTCAGAGTTTGCAGAAATTTGAAAACTTAATATATAAATCTGACATTGAAACTGATTTAAATATTTCAAATAATCAACAAAATAACGCCAAAGCTAAGCGTAATTCAGGTATGTTTTATATAAATGAAAATAATTTTTGATTTAATCTAAAAACCTTTGAATATTTAAATATACTTATTGATTTGTTTAGTTTCGCTTAAAATTGGAAAAATTATAAGAAAACGTTGGACGTCTGAACAAATTAAACTTATGAGTGAAACTTTTGGAAACTACCAAGCAGGCCAATTTCCCTCATTTGATGAACTAAATAAATTTATTTTAAATTATAAAAGCATAATGAGCGATAAAGATCCACCAAAGATAAAAGCTTGGTTGAGCAACTATAGAAAGGAACAATTATTAAAATAAACATTAGTCTTAGTTTTGTTTATACTAAATTTTACTATTTGTATACTTTAAATGTTTTCAAATTTTCAATATTTATAAAATAATTTGTATGTAAAAATTGTTATTTATGTAATCAAAAACTGATAATCGTTACTAGAACATCAAATGTTTAGTTTGACTGTGGTATGTTTAAAATTTATTATATTTTTTTTATATTTATATTTATAAAATTTGTATATTTTTATTTTTTAGAAGTAATCAATAAATACGATTTAAATATAATAATATAATGAATTTTACTTAGTATAGTTATCATTTTTTCACACACTGATATGCGAGTACCACAAATGCTCATTCACGTATGCATGTAGTTGATTCTTTCGTTTTTGAGTAAACTAACCGTAGCAACATGTATGTACATTTTAATAATAATTATTGCAATTGATGCCTTTTTCTATTTAATATTATTTTTCATCCATGAGCGTATCATCATAGCTTCCAAATAACATGAATCTAAAAAAATTGACTAATTGGTTTATACAAGCGAATGGTTATCATAAATTTGTATTTTACAGTACAAATAATTAGGGAATGAATTATGTTCTATTAGTTTAAGCTTACTTCATAAAGTATCGAAAATATAAGAGATTTGTACTAAGATTTATGTTAATTGAAGTAACTATGGAATAGTATAAAATAGAAGAATTCCCTGCTCGAAAATGTCAATTGGAATTCATTGAAAAATTTTAATTGAATTCAAATGTACTTCTTAATTAAGAAAAGTCACATTCGAAGCAATTGAAAATAAAATTTCTATTAACATCCATTCGATTTAATTAGCCTGGAAGTGTAGGATTCTTTAACACCAATTGGTATGAATGGAAAAAATCATAGACTTATATACTAGACTGCGCGTTTTACTGGGAGCGTTGAAGAATACATGGAAGGACGGAGATAGCTTGGGAGGCGTTTTGTCTCTCTCACTTGGCAGGAAGAGTAGAGAGGCTGTTAGGGGAAAGTGTTTCTTCCCTTCGCTTTTTAAATTGTCAATCGCAGATTCAATAATATTTAATTTTTCTTTTATTTTAATTTTTTTTAATTAAACATCAAAAATGGTTCAAGATTTAAAAAACATACAAAAAAGTGTAAAAAAGTTTTTCTTAACGTTTTAATACTTTTGAAATGCCTTTTATCAAATATTTTATATTATAAAAAAATTTTCATTCTTTTCAAAATATTAATTAGATTATCCTTTTTTATAAATCATTTTACATTATTTTATTTTCCAACAACAATAAAGAATACAGCATTAAAAAGACATATATATATATATATATGTGTGTGTGTGTGTGTGTGTGTGTGTGTGTGTGTGTGTGTGTGTGTGTATATACACTGTCTGTCAAAAAAGTACCCGGAATTTTAAATTAAAACAACATTTTAACATTTAATAATCAAAATTTATTGGATCGCCTTCAAAATAGGCTCCATTTGCTCCGATACATCTATGCCAACGGCACTTCCAATCATCAAAACAGTTTTTATAGGCGCTTTCCGGGATGGCCTTCAACTCGCGCGCCGAACTTTGTTTTATGGCTTCAATCGACTGAAAACGGGTGCCACGGAGCGGCAATTTGAGTTTTGGGAAGAGGAGGAAGTCACAGAGAGCCAAATTCGGCGATTCCGGAGGTTGTTTAAGCGTGTTCGTTGAGTATTTGGCGAGAAAGTTGGTCACAATCGTAGCTCGGTGAGACGGCGCGTTATCGTCATGCAAATTCCACGAGTTGTTTGCCCACAAATTTGGCCGCTTCTTACGGATACGCTCACGCAAACGCTTCATAACGCCTAAGTAATACTCTTTGTTTACCGTCTGACCCTCTAGAACGAATTTGTAGTGCACAACGCCACGGATATCGAAGAAAACAATGAGCATTACCTTTACTTTTGAGCGGCTTCGGCGTGGTTTTTTCGGTTTCGGCTCGTTTTTTCCCACCCATTCTGATGCTTGCTGGCTTGTTTGCATATCGTACTCGTACACCCACGTTTCGTCACCAGTTATGATGCATTCCATGAATGCGGGATCGGAATTGGCGCGATCCAGCATGTCCGACGTGACCTGTTCGCGATAGCGTTTTTGAAGAAAATTAAGCTCTTTTGGAACGAGTCTTGCGGCCACCTTTCTCATGCCCAAAATATCAATTAAAATCGTACGTGTGGACTCGTGGGATATCTAAAGTTCATGTGCTATCTCTCTAAAGCTGGTATGACGGTTTTCAAGCACCATTTTCTTAATTTTATCGACGTTATCTGTGGTCGAAGCCGTCGATAGGCGTCCGGAACGAGGCAAGTCTTCGAGGACTTCACGACCCTCCTTGAAGGCTTTGTACCACTCATACGCACGGGTTTTCGAAAGTGCTTTATCACCAAAAGCCTTTTGCAACATTTTCAATGCATCGGCACACGAAATTTTATTCGCAACACAAAATTTTAGAAAAATTCTTTGTTCAACGTAATCACCCATTGTAAAAAATCGGCACGCACTATTGACATCGTCTGACTTAACCAGCTACTGTAAACACACTTCTTGACAGATTCCGCTCAAACTTGGCATAGTCATTAAGGATAGTTGTACCAACATAGAAAAAAAAATTTTACTTGTCTAAATTGCCCCGCCAGATTTAAATCGACAATTTCCGGTACTTTATTGACAGAATGTATATATATATATATATATATATATATATATATACATATATTAGGTTGGAAACTATAGAACGGGCGTTTAATGAAAATCAAAAACGAAATGCGCAATTTTTCACATTATTTACTATATTCAATTAAAATAATTTTCATTGGCATCTACGACTTTTTGCCAACGATTGGGAAAATTATATATGCTGTTTTGAAAAAAATCTTTATTTTTAGAGTTAATAAACAATTCAAAGTCTTTTACTAAACAAAAAACACCCGTTTCATAGTTTCCAACCTAATATATATATGTATATATATATATATATATATATATATATATATATATATATATATATATATATATATATATATATATATATATATATATATATATATACATATATACATATATACATACAGGGTGGTCTGTTTTAATCTATCGGTCGAAATAACTTCAAAGGGAGATGGTTATATCAAAAAATATTCTGACAAAAGTTGTAGGAGTTAAAGAGGGTCGTCCAACGCTGACCTTGGCGTTATATACATACAGGGTGGTCTGTTTTAATCTATCGGTCGAAATAACTTTAAAGGGAGATAGTTATATAAAAAATGTTCAGACAAGAGTTGTAGGAGTTAAAGAGGGTCGTCCAACGCTGACCTTGGCGTTAACCTTGAGGTCAAATTTGAAAATTATTTGAGGGTCAAATCGCGAATTTTAAATATAAATTCTAATTTTTTATTACAGATTCTGATTCTGCGTCGAATAATATGAAAGTTTTGTCTCAAACATTTTTTTCGATGTGTGACAGATGGCGCTATAATCGGCAGTTTTAATCTATCGATGCGAATATCTCAACGATTACGCATATGAAAAGGTAGAAAAGGAAAATTAGTTAACCTGGATAGGGGACATGCAATGACACCACAATTTACCCCCCCCCCTTCCTCTAACCCCCCGTATGGAGCGGTTTCAACTTGAAAATCTGAAATGGGTACCCCAATTTTATATCGCAGATTCTGATACTACGTCGAAAAATATAGAAATTTTGTTCAGAAAATTTTTTAGATTCGTGACAGATGTCGCTGTAATCGACAAAATTAAAAAAGCGTACACAAATCGCTACCGAATTAGAATTTCTCGAGGAATACACATCGTGTTCTGCAAATTAGAATTATGTGGATAAATACGTTTAAAAAAAATCTATTTTGATGAAAATGTTTATTCTACTTTTAGCGTTACCCGGGGACAACAGATTTTTTTTAAACGTATTTATCCACATTATTCTAATTTGCAGAACACGATGTGTATTCCTCGAGAAATTCTAATTCGGTAACGATTTGTGTACACATTTTCAATGTTGTCGATTACAGCGACATCTGTCACGAATCTAAAAAATGTTCTGAACAAAATTTCTATATTTTTCGACGCAGAATCAGGATCTGCAATATAAAATTGGGGTACCCATTTCAGATTTTCAAGTTGAAACCGCTCCATACGGGGGGTTGAAGGGGGGGGGGTCGATTGTGATGTCATTGCATGTCCCCTATCCAGGTTAACTAATTTTCCTTTTGTACCTTTTCATATGCGTAATCGTTAAGATATTTGCATCGATAGATTAAAACTGATGATTATAGCGCCATCAGTCACGCATCGAAAAATATGTTTGAGACAAAACTTTCATATTATTTGACGCAGAACCAGAATCTGTAATAAAAAATTAGGATATCCATTTAAAATTCGCGATTTGACCCTCAAATAACCTTTAAATTTGACCTTAAGTTTAACGCCAAGGTCAGCGTTGGACGACCCTCTTTAACTCCTACAACTTTTGTCAGAATATTTTTTGATATAACCATCTCCCTTTGAAGTTATTTCGACCGATAGATTAAAACGGACCACCCTGTATATATAAATATATATATATATATATATATATATATATACAGGAGTTTGGCATGATGTACACTCTTTCGTACACGAGTGCCTACAGTGTCAGAGCTATAA
The DNA here is from genome assembly GCA_949987625.1 of Chalcis sispes. NCBI lineage: Eukaryota > Metazoa > Arthropoda > Insecta > Hymenoptera > Chalcididae > Chalcis > Chalcis sispes. Next base: position 42,175,353 of record OX465098.1, read on the forward strand.
AACAGCACAAACGGATCCCCAGGGGTTGACGGGTTCGAGGATCGTCGAACGTCCATGGTTAGTCGTCGCAGCGGATATGATGGAGTTTTCTCCGAGCAAGAGTCAGAATAAGTATATCGTAGTCTTTTAAGACCTCTTCACCAGATGGATACAACTAAAACCAGTAAGGTTGGCAGATGGAAAGGCAGTGGCTCGAGCTTTCGAGGAACTAATCTTATTCCGGTCAGAGACTCCAGAATATTTCCTCACCGACAACGGTAAAGAATTTGATAATAAACACGTAGCAACGACTCTACGTGAATATGGAGTCAAGCATGTGACGACCCCGCTGTACCATCCGCAGGCGAACTTAGTGGAGACAAGTAACCGGACACTAAAAACAGTGATAGCAACCTTCGTACAGAACGACCACAGAAATTGGGATTTGCATTTACACGAATTTAGACACGCTGTTAACACGGCCGTACAAGCCGGCATAAAGGTTTCTCCAGCGTACCTCAACTACGGACCTCACCCACGTCCAATTAAGAGCCTGCGACGAGAGGTAGAAGGAACCAAATCCGTAATTTTGGCGGACCCAGAAGTATGGATCGACCGAGTGAAGAGGTTGGACGCTCTGCGAGATCTAGTGGCTAAATTTATTGATGAAGCCAGAAAGAAAAACGAACGTCAATATGACGTACGACGACGCGATGTAAGGTTTAACGTTGGTGATTTAGTGATGAGGTAAGTGCACGTATTATCGAATGCCGCGCAACGTTTTTCCGCGAAATTAGCTCCGAGGTACACTGGTCCCGTTAGAATTGTAGAAATATTATCCCCATGAGTATATGTACTGTAACGCCACTGGGGATCAGGGTGGCGTACAAATGTAAGGGGGAAGCGGGCGGGTTGCTTGCTAGTGCAAGGTAAAACTACCGATTAAAACTAGACACATTTATTTGAACTAAAAGTTAAATACTACAAAACTTGATCGCGTTTTTACGCGAGCCCAGGGCGCCAGCTACAATCGTGTGGCGCGGTTTCTTGCACGGCAAATTTGTTGCGCGGCTAACTCACGGTTAGAGCGGTCGCGGGCGTACAGCTTCCAACAACGACCGAAAATGGCGCGTAACACGTGACGCGGTCGCACACACTCAGCTGGGAAGGATACGGGGACGATTCGTTGCAGGGATGCCTCCTGATAACAGCTGCTGCACCTTGGTGCACTTACCAGATATTCTTTCACGCTTTGGACTACAACACGGTTTTCTCTCGCGCGCTCGTTACGTTTTTACTCTCTAAAAGCTACTGCGGAGATCGCGACTTGATTCTCAAACGGACCCGAACGGAGTGAACGAGAAGCTCTTGCGTGGCACTCTCGCGAGCGCAGATTTTAGATCATCGTTCTGCGCCAGCGCAACGTATGTGTAAAGTACGCTACGCGACGCAGCCGCCGCGCGTGCTCAGTGCTGTCGGCAGTTGATATTACTGCTCGCCAGTAGCGCGTTTAGGTTATCCGCTCGCGAGTGCCAGTGTTGTTGTTTCTTCCTTGGAGTGGCGAGAATCTACCTCAGGTGTACAGAGAGTCAAGGTAAGTCGACGCGTTCCATAGCTGGTAGGCTTCGACTAATTTGCTTCCTCTTTTTCTTTTTTAGGTGCGGCAGTTCGGCGGATCAACAGCTGCTGATCGAACGATGAGCTGTGGAGAAAGCGAAGCAGTGGTGTCGGGGACAGCGAGAACCTGCTTGCAGCGGTAGCGAGGCAACACTATTAGACACCTCCAGGTGCGTAATTACTTGCACTTAAATGCTGTGCTCATGTGTTTTGCCTGCCTTCTAACCTCCTCTTCCACTTTCCTATGATGTTGTGTGGCAGCTTGTACTTCTCTTCCAAGGTACAGCTGCTATTATTATTTCCTTCCTTGTCTAATTACTGTCTGGGAGGTTGCAGGTACGTGGACCATTACACGCACAGGAAGGAGCTTTGAGAGAAAGGAGCTTGGAGAGGAACTCTGCTGCAGTGTGTGCGAGCACTGCCTCGAATAGCCAGGGGCTCCTGAGACTAGCTCCTCGCTAGAGCCTGTGATTGAGCTCGAAGCCCCTGTACCCGGAGGAAGGTAAGGTATGCACAGCCCTGCGTGGCTGTTAGTTAGGGTCAACGTGGCAGTCCTGCAAGGCTGCCAAGATTGTAAAAGGGGGTACAGCAGGCTACGAGGAGGCGTACAGGCCGTGTATTAGCCTCCTCATGTGACTGGTGCAAAACACCACGTCACGGTACTAAAAACCGAATCGAATAAACTAAACCCGAAAGCACACATTACCGAATTAAAACGGTATATCCCTCCGCGTCATTCGAGGTAGTCTAGGACCAACCTTGGAAACAAGGCAAAGAGATTTTAACAACTACGGCGACAGTGAAGGGGGGAACAGTGGTGGAGGGTGAAGGAGAAGATCAGGTCGCAAAATATATGTATAGTATATCTAGTGAGCCAAAATTTTTTTTTGCATGATCATTATTTCTTTTTATTGTTTGATACTATATCATAAACTGTCAATTAGTGTAAAACAAATTATGATTATCTTGTACTTTAAAATTGATTTCGACGCCCTATATTACCCCTTTTACGAATACCGGAACTATTTAAAACAATCTCGCGACCTTTTTCTTTTTCTTTTTTTTTACTCCTAATACCTTTTAAAACCAAGCGATAATGTTGACAAACTTTAGGGAAACTTGTAAACTCACCTTGACCAGCATCGTGAAGAGACGCAGAAGATGTTAGATAATCCGAGATTATTACGAAGAATCTAGAAAGTAACGAAGAAAGTTAACCGAAGAGTATTGAAAGGGAATGAAGTGAGGGGGGTGGGTACCAGTGATAATGGAGCCGCAACAGACCGGAAGCGTGCGATCACTAAATGATAAAGCGGATCAAAAGCACCGAAGAAATTTGAAACTAAGAAAACAGATGGATAAAGCACAAAGTCGCTAGAACCGAAAGTAAATCTGGAAATAAGCGGAAAATTAATCGTAAAAAAAAAAAAATGGCGAAATCCAACACACCTGAAGATAATAAATAAACTATAATGACAGCGGGGACCGTAGACCTGAAACAGAATCAAAAATTACTAGATACCCCAATACAAATCAACGAAGATAACGAACAGCACCAAAATAAGAAGAACCCTGGAAGGCGACGAAGAAACGAGATTAGATCTAGAGAAACGGAACAACAAAGTAAACGTACTAATAAAGGAAACTAAAATAAGTTAAAGTGAGCGAAGATTAGGGTGAATGGGAGTGAATGGTAGTGAGCATGCGGGAAACACCTGGAATTACGGCAAAAGTGCGGTTATGGGTGACTTAGGATCGTAACGGATGTAAGAATGTGAAGTAGCGCGATATATATAACGGGTGAAGACGAACTAAGATGTAATTAGGATAAGATGATATGCATATAGGTTAAGAGAAGATGATACGCGAATAGGTTAAGATAAGATGATATACGAATAGATTAAGATAAGATGATACGCGAATAGGTTACGATAAGATGATATACGAATAGGTTTGGATAAGATGATGTGCAAATAGGTTAAGATAAGATGATACGCGAATAGGTAAAGATAAGATGATATATGAATAGGTTAAGATAAGATGATATGCGAATAGATTAAGATAAGATGATATACGAGGAGGTTAAATAGCATAGTGAAATAAAGTAGGGGTTAATAAGAAAGTACCGATGAATTGCGTAACTAATCAGCCTCACGATACCTAAATGTATCAGCTTAGGGAGGAGGAATTTGTGACGCGATTCTCGCGCACAAAGTATGATTGTTTAAACTAATGAACTTAAAAATTTATATGTGAACGAGACGCGGAACGATGCCGAAAAAAAATACATACGTCGGGTGAATAATGCGACATGGTAGTTTAGTAACCAGTGGTCTGACCGAAAGAGCGAGAGAGACGGAGAGGGAGAGCACGTGCAATAAAGGCGCTCGCTTCATCAAGCGCGTACGCGTATACGCCACACTACAATATTAATAAGCATGCGCAACTAACGTACTCTTGTACACGCTCCCCCTCGGCTATTTTAATACTAGAAAGACCGGGTAGACGGTAAACAGCGCCATTTCCCCGAGTCTGTCAGATAAGGTATTCAAAACCGCGCCGCTTCGCAGAGGGCAGCACCAATCAGTAAAAGAAGTAATTCGATTACATGGATCGCAATCAATGACTACGTTAGTGAAAAATCGAACGGCAGCGTCAATCAAAATCAATAGGACCGAGAGAGATGGAGTTACCACGACTATATGAAACTACTATGAAACTTCCTTATGCAAGTAAAATTGAGTTAAAACTAGTTATGCTCGCCAAACGAATGCGTTTTAAGAAGTATAAAATAATCAAACTAGCTAGCATATTAGTAGCAGTACTATGAAGCTTGATCAGCCTCATCTAGACCATGCTATGGAGCACGTGTCTTCTTTGTAGCTAAGCTTCAAGAAAACAACCTAACATGCAATCAGCTAGATGCTAAAGAGTTATAGAACGAAGAATAAATTACCTTGTGCTAACAGCTGGTGGAAAAAAAATAACACTGCGCCTATACAAATTCGTAAACGGGCTCGAAGCAAGAGACCCGCACTTGCTATCTTAGTACTAAGTTGTTTACACTGCATGAAGGCTAGCTCGCGTAGTGGTATAGCGACTAACTGCATGGCAGAGCTCACGCTACGAGGGCGTTGCGCAACAGGAGCGGTTTTGCTTGTAAACTACCTTCTTCGAAAAGGAGCACTCGAAAAAAGGCAGCCATATTTGATGTATGGCATTCGCGGAGTTAGCAGCGTATTACCGGAACTTACTTCTGTGCTTTATTTTTGTGTGGAAATACCTTGTTTGAAGAAGAGAGTGTGTAGCCAGCTTAGCTTACAGCAAATCATCAGCACTTTTGGTAGCTGCACAGCCAGTAAAAAAGGAAGGTGAGCTGCATTATACATGGTGTGCTACGGTTTCTGAAACCCCCCTTTCCATTCCTTCATGCGTGCAGCGTGCTAGTAATATAGCGTGCGACTTGCTGATAATTTAAGACCGCGTAAGGATCCTTATAACTGTTTTGTATTTTACTAGTACATAATTTTCGTCGGTGTGGCTTTATGGAAACGTGTTGAGTTGCACTTACGTACAATTTTGGTGCGCATTATTGGAAGTTGCAGCGGCAAAAACGCAATAGATTAATATAATCATTAAGTAAAAGCTTTGTCGCGGCGAAAGCGCGGCTGGCGCCCATTAACTTAAAATTTTTGTGATCCATTGATAAATAATTATCATTTTAATTGATTGTATTTATAATTGTAGCTAGCATTAGCCAGCAACAATCACAATATGAGTGTGTACAGTCTGTCAAGTAAGAGCGTGGTCGACTTCACCGACAGGTAATGAAAGATTTTGCTCTAATTCCTTCGCGAGCCAATAGAGGGAAGCTTTGTCCTTGATACATTGTCAACAAAGATTCAGTTGTTGTTGATCTTTTGAAAGAGAATCACGTTAAACGCCATGAGTGCTAAGTACGCGTTGCGCTACGAGGCTGTGTTCCTTTGCATCCACCCGAAAGGTCCCAAAATGTCGCAATCAGCGGCTGCTAAATATATGAAAAAGTCGAAGGCATTTGTACAGAAGTGGATACAGCGATATTAAGTGGCTAAAAATGTCGATGATTTACCAGAACGTGGCTCGATAGGAAAAGTGAACAAAAAAGATGAAAAAAGAATAGTGAATCTGTTTTCGCGGAATCCTGCTTTAACACTGCGGCAAGGACAAGCAAAATTAATGGCAAAAGGTTTAGATATATCCTATGAAACTATCTGAACCCATCTTCGTACTCATCATCTGAAATGGCGCAACACAATGAAGAAGCCTCTGTTGACTGAAAAACATGTGACAAAGCGACTTGCTTAGGCGCATGAGAATATTGATAGAGATTTTGAAAATGTCATTTTTACTGATGAATGTTCTATATGGGCACGTTCTGTTCTCACGCGAGCCTGGTCAACTTCCACCAATAGGCTTGTTCAGCGGACCGTAAAACATGGAATAAAGGTGCATCTTTGGGGCTGCTTCTCAAAGCAGGGATTCGGCACTTTGCACCTCTTTACTGACAACCTAAATGCCGAGAAAATGATAAAAATCTACAAAAAGGCTTTACTGCCATCTGCCAAACGATGGTTTATCACAAAAAATGAAGATTGGATTCTGCAGGAGGACAACGATCCTAAACACCGCAGCAAGCTCTGTACTCAGTGGAAGACTCAATCTGGCATCGTTACATTGGATTGGCCGTCGCAGTCGCCCGATGCAAAACCCTATTGAAAATGTGTGGGCATATATTAAACGGAAGCTTCGTGGAAGACGCACATACACTTTAAAGCAGTTGTCTTACGAAATTCGTCGAATCTGGAGATTCTCGCCACTAGAATACGCCGTCAAATTAGTAGAAAGCACGCCTCGGAGATGCCAGGCAATTATCGACGCCGGTGGTGACTGGACACATTATTGACCATATTGCATCATTGTTTGTAATGTGTACAATGTATATATAAATATAAAAGTTTCATCAAATAAATTTTTTTATAAATTAACATGACCACGCTCTTACTTGACAAACTGTACGTATATATATATATATATATATACTACCGTTCAAAAGGTTGGAAACACCCGATTTTTATTAGTTTAAAACTAATAAAAATTAACCGATTAAAAAAAATTACGTAAATAAATCTTTAAATGAACACGTTATTATTGAAGTTCATTCATTATTATGACCGTGCTCATAATGAATCACTCTATATATATACGTACACACTCATATTGTGATGGTTGCTGGGGATCGGGACAACCGCACCAAGAGGGAAGACAAAAAGGGGGGCATACTAATGCTAGCTACAATTATGAATACAATTAATTAAAATAATAATTATTTATTAATGGATCACAAAAATTTCAAGTTAATGGGTACCAGCCACGCTTTCGCCGCGACAAAGCTTTTACTTAATGATTATATAATCTATTGCGTTTTTGCCGCTGCAACCTATATATACGAGGTGTGTTCAAAAAGTATGGTGGCTACTTCAATTGTGTGGGCAAGATACATTTAGTTATCAAGTTTTGTTGATGTTGCATTGGTACTCATGTCCCAAACATATATTCATAGTTTTAAGTATAAAGCATAATTAGTTTGTTTATGACAGATAGAAAGGTTAGACGTGTTTTAGTATACTCGGCAATTTTCTATTTTCATAAAGAATGGAGCAAAGTATTTATATCAAATTTTGTATTAAAAATGGGATCAAGTGCTCTTAAAGAGTTTTAATGTTGACAGTTGCATAGGTAAGTCTTCTCTGAGTAAAATAAATATTTACAAGTGGTACAAGCTCTTCCAAGATGACCGAGAAGATGCCAATGATGAACCTGGACGCCCCGACACATCAACAATAGATGATGACGTCGAAGCTGTGAAGAAAATTGTTCTCGAAAATTGTCAAATTAGCGTAAGAGAAGTTGCTTAGGATATTGGTATATCGGTCAGCTCATGTCATGCAATTTGGGCGTGAGACGTGTAGTAGAGAAATTTGTTTCGAAACTTCCTAATGATGATCAGAAGAACCGTCGCATGAGCATCGCTCAGGAGCTCTTGAATCACATCAATGATAATCCTGATTTGCTCAAAAGGATCATAACTGGTGAAAAATCATGGGTATATGGTCATAATGTCGAAAACAAAACCCAATCGTCCCAGAAACAGAAGACAATACTCTGGGTGTAATCTATTATGAGCTGCTAAAACCTGATGAACCCGTTAACACTGATCGCTATCAACAGCAAATGATCAATTGAAATCGAGCTCTCCGTGAAAAATGATCAGAATATGGAAAAAGACAACAGAAAGTCATTTTGCTCCATGGTAATGCCCCATCACACATAACATAGCAAAATGGGTCAGCAAAATTATCGAGACATTCAATCGGGAAATCCTTGCTCATGCGGCTTTTTCTCCAGACTTGGCTCCGTTCAATTATCATCTATTCGCATATTAATGGAACACGCTCTCGTTGAACAACGCTATTTATATAAAAATTTACCAGAATAGCTTGATAATTGGTTCGCTCCAATAGAAGAACTGTTTTCTTGGCGTGGCACTCATAAACTGCCAGAGGAATAAGAAACATGTATTATTAGCAATCGAAATTATTTCGAATAAAATATTTCATTTTCAAACAACAAACGTGTAATTTTTACAAAAAAAATTCCGGTTTCATACTTCTACACGTGGTATATTTCTTACGGACTTAGACTTTTTAACGATTTAAGAGATGCTTTTGACTTACCAGGTGTACAAGTATAAAATGCGGATTTAAAAAAAAAAAATAACACGTTAAATTTGGTAGAATAATAAAAAGTGCTTTATTTATTCAAAGTATGCTCCATCGCTTTTTATACATTTTTCCCATCTTTCGGGCAATTTGTGAACACCACGCCAGTAGAAATCTTCCCCTGTTGCCGCGAACCATTCATCGAGCCATTTTTTGACATCTTGATAGGAATCAAAGCGCTGCTCAGTAAGTGCGTGACCCATCGATGCAAACAAGTGGTAATCAGAAGGAGCCAAATCTAGTGAGTAAGCCGCATGAGGCACAACTTCCCAGTTAAGTGCTTTCAATGTGTCGCGAACCGGTTTTACCGTATGTAATGGAGCATTGTCATAGAGAAAAATTACTTTTTGTTGCCTTTTTCGATATTCTAGCCTTTTTTCAATCAAAAAACGGTTTAAATCGGTTAATTGTTGTTGGTAACGTGTAGTATTAACCGTTTTCCCAAGTTTCAATAGCTCATAATAGACCACGCCGTTCTGGTCCCACCAAACACAGAGCATCGTCTTTCTGCCAAAACGATTTCGTCTTGCGGTCGATATGGATGGTGCTCCTGGTTCTACCCATGATTTCTTGCGTTTGGGATTTTCAAAATAAATCTACTTTTCATCCCCTGTTACTATTCGATGCAAAAACGACTTTCTTTTGTACCCAGCGAGCAAAATTTCACATGTGATTTTGCGATTTTCCAGCCATTCAACTCATTTGGTACCCATCTACCGCTCTTCTAAATTTTCCCCATTGCTCATAGGCGATTGGAAACAGCTTGGTGAGAAATTCCTAATTGCTGGGCGAGTTGTTTTTGTGTTTGCGAATCACCTTCGTCCAATAATCCTTGCAAGCCTATATCTTCAAATTTTTTTGGCGGTTTTCCATGTTCCTTGTCTGCAACGTCAAAGTCACCTTTTTTGAAACGCTGAAACCATCGTTCACACGTATCTTGCGATGGAACATGTTCAGCATAAGCTTCTTGTAGTAACCGAAAGGATTTAGCAGCAGTTTTCTTCAAATAAAATCAAAAAGTTGATGCTGTCCGCGAATGCTCTTTGTTTGGTATAAATTTTGACATATTAAACACAACAATACAACACGATGCACGCATTTTTTCAGTCTATCACTAATGTGCGTCTGAACTTGTTGATGACACAACAAAATGGCGCAGTGTCAAATCATAACAGCTTAAACTGCATTGGTACACCATTTTTTGTCTAAAATCCGCATTTCATACTTGTACACCCGGTATATTTTCAATTACTTACCAATACTTATACTTCTTACTTTAAATTACTGCATTATTATACTTTTACTTTGAGTTATTAGTTTATACTTCACTTTAGTGACTGCCTTATACTTTTCACATAACTGGAGCGAAGCTTCGACTTAACTAGAGTTGACTTGACTTAATTAACCATTCCGGTCGACTCTAACTGAACTGGAACTGAACCTTAACTTATCACGAACTATTGAACTGAACTGATTTTCGTGGTTTTTGTCGCCTTTTATATACTAATTTTAGGCCCAAAAAATATATTTCCATTTATAGCTCCCTTCTTTTTGACTCTTTTCTAGAATTTTCCTCTTCTTTTTTAACGCATGCGCGCGCCAACTCGTTTATCTACGGCTATTGTTTTTTCTTGGCGCGTCTTCGTCGGTCCTATGAGTCATCTTATTATCAGCGAAACGTGTATGCCTCTTTGTCTTATTCATTATCCCGTTGTCGTAAGTCCTATGCATCAGCTAATGCAGTATGGACGCTTGAGTGACCGTAATTCTCAACAAGAATTCTGCAGGTTTCTTTTGAGTAAAATAGTGCAATAAAATTCCCCGCAAATACACTTTATTTCGCGCAATAGTAGAAATTTTTAGAACCAATAAAAAATTACTTTGTTTACACTAAAGTGAACTATCATACACTGAAATTTAAAGTTAGATACAGCACTTTCTTGCAGGTGCGACAACATTCGAAATTCCATGCACGGTGTACTGCTACTGCCATCTTTGAAGAAACAGCAAGAACTTATTAAAAGTTCTAATAAATATAATTTAGGCATTATTTATTAAAAAAGAAAGCTAATATAATTTCCGTTAAAATGGCGGTTTAAAAAGGTTTGTACATTAAAAATTGACTGAGATATAAACGTTTAAAGTTAGCCATTTTTTTAAATTTTCTATACTTTCTTTTCAAAACGTATTATTTCCTATTTTTAAATAAAAAATCTATTTTTCCTTCAATAAATAAATTATTTAAAGACTGATAATAATGAACATTATTAAATTATATATATTCCATTTAAATATTTGAAGGTTATGTAACAAAAATAACATAATGTACAAATGCTAACGTTTTTCATAAATTGATTTTATATAAAGAGTGTATAAACAATATAAACTAAATTATACAATAATTCTATATGATTTTCTGCTCAGTTGAAATGTTTCCAAATTCAATGTCTATGTCTTCATCAATATCAGCATGAAGGTCTTCTTGCAGGTCTTCAGGCAGTAATATTTTAAATGTTTATGTTATCACAGTTAATGCTCATACATTCTTTGTGGAACATTGAACAAATTATTTCCAATTTCCTGCATTCACAATTAGCTTGGCAGCCTTTCGTACATGTATAAGCAATTTGTTTGAGCAAAGATGGGGGAGCAGGTGGGTTAGTTGTATAAATTGGTATTGAACCATTTTTTGATTTTTGCAACTCCAATCAAGTGGACATTTTGTTTCCACTGCTAAAGCTAATAATACGTCCTTAATTTATGCTGTTAATGGTATTAGCAGTAGGATGTAACTAATTTAAAAAAAATTTAGCATTTTTTGATAATCGTTGAAATAGTTGATAACGGCAGTTGCTTAAGCTATTATTTTCTATATAAAGCAATGAAAATGTTTTGTTTTACGATGCTCTGCATCGGTAGCAGCTGGTTTAATTTTTCAGTTAAATACTCAATTAAGCATTTTTTATTATTTTCCTTATAAAGAATATTTCTGGTTTTGACAATGGTTTCGAATCTTGTTTTACCAGTACGCTAGGGCTAACTTGTTTAGTTCGGCGCAATCTTTCGGTACTTTTTATAACGACATTGTTAAGTCCAGCTAAGGGGTTATACGCAGTTAGAATTTTCAAAAAATCGATTTTCTTTATTTTTTTATTTTTTTATTTTTTTTGCATTTTTAGTATTCACATATATTTAAGATATGTATATTCTCTAAAAATTTCAAGCCAATCCGATAAATATTTTCGGAGATATACCTGAATTTGTAAGGCCACGTCAGAGTGTTAGAAAGCAGGTAGAGTAAGAACCGGAGTAGCAGCTGCACTCACTGCACGCGCTACCTGAGGTTCCTTTTTCTATTGTGTTTTTTCGTAGAAGGCGAGTATAATAAGTCTACTAACTACTTTAAGGTCACATTTGGCTGTTATAACCTAAAATAAAAGTATTTCGTCAGTCTAAAGAGTTCTGCTACATGGTAAAGTCGTGCGTTCAGTTCAAACTTGTTTTTCGTGATTGTTTTATATTGGAGTAAATTTAATTTAAAAGTTATAAAAATGCTTTGTAAATGTTTAAAATTACGTAGAAGTACCGAAAAAATACAAATTTCTGAAGTTAAAAAGAGAACACAGGCTTTTAATCCAAAGACTGCTGAGACGGATAAGAGTAGTTTTAGTGTATCCGCTAAAAATTCAAAATGCAGGAAGAGATTTTAGTTTCACGTGACTTTTCGATTGTATACAGAATTTTAAATTTTATCACTGTATTTGCTGCGATAAGTGATTATGTGAAATTTAGCTCTTGTAACGGAAAAATAAAATTTGAAACTGCTCCTCCCCGTGGACTTGATTTTAAAATCGTTGTAGTGTGTGATAAGTGTAATAATCGTGCTATAAACTCCAGTCCTTTTGTAAAGCATTCTTACGAAATAAACAGACAATTTATATTTGTGATGAGAATTCTGGGACTAGGATTAAAAGGCGCAACTGAAGTTTGTAGCTTGATGGACATGCCTGCTTTTTTAACTTAAAACACTTATGACTTGATTGTTGACAACATTCACTCTTGTGTGAAAGCAGCAGCTGAAAAACTGTTTGAAAAAGCCTGTACCGAGGAAAAAGAAGCGACTCCTGAAAACCAAGGTGATGAAAATAATGTTGGTGGATTCACACAAAACAATAATGAGAGTTATAATCAGTTGATATGGAAAATAACTCCATATCAACTGATTAAAAAATTGTTCCATGTGGCGGTAAAGTTGTTGAAATAGCGGCTTACATTGCAGCTGGAATGTTTAATGAAGGTACAAAATCATTATTGTACTTTATGAGTGCATTACGAGTTTCATTAGGCACCGCAGCTCATGCTTATGTCGACAAAGAGGACGCAGAGCGTGTGATGATCTCCGACGCACGAGCGCATGGGAGCACGCGAGAAGGAAGAATGGCTCGACGACAACACCAGCTGGACTTATTAGAAGCTAACGATACTGCAGAAGGTCCCTCTTATGGCCCTGGAATAGATGATATCATGTAAGTTGAAGAAAAAAAATTTTAACTATGTGTAAACTAATTCTGAAACTTTAAACACGTTTTTCTCAAAACGGTATTTTCAAAGTCGGTGATCTCAATTTCTCAGAAATGGCTTAACCGATCAGTCTCAAATTTTTACACAATCTTCTTAGATATATTCCTCAGGTATTGAACGAAGAAATAAGATTCAAAAAAATTATTGCTATTTTTTTTTTAACAATTTGGAGCGAAAATTTCAGTCAAAAACGAAAAATTTTTCTCGTATAGACGCCATTTTGTCAAAAATCGAAATTTTTATTATCATACCTTCGTTCAATACCTGTAATTATCTATCCTCTAAAAGAATCCACCATATTTTTTGATTTCAGATAATCCAAACCGCCGAAATAGAGATCACCGTTAAGCGCCTTTTTTTAGAGGTCGTTCGGGACATCATCTACAGGAGCGGTGTACATCAATATTTGTACATGATCGACGCGCCATTGTATACTTAAAAGTTGGCTCTATTTGAATTACCATCACTTGTAATTGATAAATAAAAACTGATTCTATAAAAAATTCATAAATAAACGTCTTTTTTGAGCCTCGAAACTGCGTATAACCTCTTAAACCATCAAATATGGAAATAACTCAAAATTAAAATAACTTTTAAATTTTTTATTACTTAGATTCAATAAAAGCATTCTCCGAAAAAGTGTTTCTGAATCAGCAATCACAACATTGTCTTTATCCAAGCTAAAAAAAAAAAAAAAAAAAAAACACTTATTAAAGGCAACACTTTCATAGTTTCTTTAAATTCTATTTGATCGAATGTTCCCTTTATAACTTTGGGAATAAGAGCAATCCTTTTTGCTTATGCTTTGTAACAATTACTTTCTGTACTTTCTATTACTTTAATACTTAATGATACCAAGTTACCTAATTGTAAAAATGGAAGATGATTTTCGACCCACTCTAGTAACATTTTTATGATTTCTTATCCTTTTAAATACGCGAATTATCTGCATCTTTGTGTTGATGCGATGTTCCATCCATCTTTAACTTGCAAAAATTTATGAGTCGTTCAGTGAGAACTTATTGTAGAGCGATACTTGTAATCTATCGTGCAGTAGTAGCAGGAGTTACTCCACGTCGATACGTTAATCCTCCTCTTAAATGAATATTCCTTATATAGGTTTGTTCTATTGTCATATTACAACAAATTCCTGAGCATAACTTTTTTAACCTTCGTATAATCAAATAATCCAGATTAGTATAAAAATAATAATTTTGGCTAGTTTATTTCAAATTATTTTATGCTTAAAGGTACAGATAAGAGCAATTAACGTAATTAAAATGTCTGGAAGTTGTTAAAAAAAGGAATCATTTTATAGTATGTACAGTCTGTCAAGTAAGAGCGTGGTCGACTTCACTGACAAGTAATCAAAGATTTTGCTCTAGTTCTTTTGCGAGCCGATAGAGGGAAGCTTTGTCCTTGATGCATTGTTAACAAAGATTCAGTTGTTGTTAATCTTTTAAAAGAGAATCACGTTGAACGCCATGAGTGCTAAGTACGCGTCGCGCTACGAGGCTGTGTTCCTTTGTATCCACCCGAAAGGTCCCAAAATGTCGCAATCAGTGGCTGCTAAATATATGAGAAAATCGAGGGCATTTGTACAGAAGTGGATACAGCGATATAAAGTGGCTAAAAATGTCGATGATTTACTAGAACGTGGCTCGATAGGAAAAGTGAGCAAAAAAGATGAAAAAAGAATAGTGAATCTGTTTTCGCGGAATCCTGCTTTAACACTGCGGCAAGGACAAGCAAAATTAATGGCAAAAGGTTTAGATATATCCTACGAAACTATCCGAACCCATCTTCGTACTTATCATCTGAAATGGCGCAACACAATGAAGAAGCCTCTGTTGACTGAAAAACATGTGACAAAGCGACTCGCTTGGGCGCATGAGAATATTGATAGAGATTTTGAAAATGTCATTTTTACTGATGAATGTTCTACATGGGCACGTTCTGTCCTCACGCGAGCCTGGTCAACTTCCACCAATAGGCTTGTTCAGCGGACCGTAAAACATGGGATAAAGGTGCATCTTTGGGGCTGCTTCTCAAAGCAGGGATTCGGCACTTTGCACCTCTTTACTGACAACCTAAATGCCGAAAAAATGATAAAAATCTACAAAAAGGCTTTACTGCCATCTGCCAAACGATGCTTCATCACAAAAAATGAAGATTGGATTCTGCAGGAGGACAACGATCCTAAACACCGCAGCAAGCTCTGTACTCAGTGGAAGACTCAATCTGGCATCGTTACATTGGATTGGCCGTCGCAGTCGCCCGATGCAAACCCTATTGAAAATGTGTGGGCATATATTAAACGGAAGCTTCGTGGAAGACGCACGTACACTTTGAAGCAGTTGTCTTACGAAATTCGTCGGATCTGGAGATCCTTGCCACTAGAATACGCCGTCAAATTAGTAGAAAGCATGCCTCGGAGATGCCAGGCAATTATCGACGCCAGTGGTGACTGGACACATTATTGACCAAATTGCATCATTGTTTATAATGTGTACAATGTATATATAAATATGAAAGTTTCATGAAATAAATTTTTTTATAAATTAACACGACCACGCTCTTACTTGACAGACTGTATAGAATTCAAATGTAGTTTCCAATCTCCATATTATTCAGCATGAATAAATTGGAATAATACAGAAACCATTTCAAAATATTGCATGTACAGTTTTGTTATTGGCCCGTTATTCTTCAAATCTTCTTTTTTATTTTATTTTTGTTGAAAAAAGTCTAGTTTATTATCTGTAAGGTCATTTACTATAAAACTTTTGAGAAGACATATATCATCCAATATTTTTTGTTCATTATCAGAAAATTCTAAATCTTTCATGGTAAGCAAAGCTAAGGCAAGGCAAATCAAAGAATGATACCGTATTGCCCGTGCATAAGCTTCCCCAGATAACATATTTTCAACCGATCCTTGAGCATAAATGAGACTGCATATATCTTCGAGATCACAACCAGCCATTATATATCCAATGCATCCAAGAAATAACATGGCTAGGTGAAAATCATCAAATTTGACAATCACACTTTTCATGTATGAAATATCACTGCATGAAGCAACAATATCTCTTGCTTTGATATATAGTGGCAAATCAAAAGTTACAATACAAAAATCTTGACCCGGCTCTTCCGATTTATTGACAGCCATTGTCAAGAATGTGTAAATTGTATCATAGTTGCTAGGATTAGCATCAATAATTAATTGGAAGGTAAATGATTTTTGAAACATCAAAGGCCGTATTATGAGCAAGAGACTCATAATAACCATTACATCCTGAAATATAATGTTCATTTATAAGTATTTAGATCAATTCATTTTCATTATTTCAAATCTTCATTAAAATTAAGCAAATTTGGTGTCTTTTCACAACATTTTCATTTCTCGTAAAACCACAATCAATCAATAGAATTCATATCAATTTTATTTTGTAGAGGATTAAGATCTTGCAAATGTTTAACAAAAATTGAGGTTAAACCAAGCTTTACGTAGTGAAATCGTAACAAATCAACACGTCCGTATTGTCCAATATCTATACATCTTGATTTTTTTTTTAAGTCTTCGAATTGTAGAAGAAAATAATTTTTCAGTGGCCAGAGTAATACATTGTATTTCTGCCATTGCATGAAGAGAGTCATTTCCGGTCAATGTGTAGGTTTGATGATCGACATTATCGAAAAAATATTGAACAAAGTCTGATTGAATATTTTGCATACATGGATGTAAAACACAGGAAGTTTCAAACAATCTAACTTTCTTATAAGTAGCTGTAAATTCTGAAGCTAATAATATATTTAGAATGTACTGGAGCCGTATTTTTTGAATAAAAAAGAACTAACTTATCTATGACTTCTATGGTCTTTTAGAATTCACCTTTCACAGATTTCCCTGTACCTATGAGTTGTAATTTTCAATAACAATTTATGTGATATTTAGCCTGAAGAGAGAAAATATTTCGAACATTTTCAATTTGATTCAATAAGTCGACTTCGCCTTTTATTTTAGCAAATTCAATAATACTATCTTACATGTTTGAACTTTAAATAATATAAAAATTACCTAAAATATTTATAATTTTTATCATCTTTTATACTTTACATTTGGTTTATAACAATTTTTTTTTTGCCACTTTTATGTTTGACTCCGAAATGTATGCCTTATAACATTTTTCATGCACTTGAATATTTAAAATGCCACTCAACATTTCATATTTTCCATCATTTCTTTCGATACTAGCAGCAAGCACAGTTTTGATACTTCTCATTTTTAGAAACCCTTGATGATTTACTTTTGAAATCCTTATTACAAACAAAAATACACTTTTCTGTTTTCAATAATTAAATTAAACGTAAAAATCAACTATTCTATTTAAATTCTAGAAGTATACTGACTAGACATAAACTTTACAATTTCAACAAGAGAGAACGAGAATCGCTTCAACCCCCATACCTTAAAAAAAAAAAAATATATATATATATATATGTGTATATATATATATATATATATATATATATATATATATATATATATATATATATGCAGGGTGTCCCATTTTAATCGCCCCACGTGAATAACTCTGAAAATATGGCCTTTGGAAAAAAATATTTTAAATAGAAGTTATAGGGTTTCAAGAAGGACATCCAATTGTGACCTTTACTGTGACCTTGACAATGACCTTCAAGGTCATTCGAAGGCCAAGTTAGTTTTTACAATTAAAAACCCCTACTTTTGACCCCAGAAATAGAAAGAGCGGAAAATTTTACGTCTGAATACGACTATGACTTTGACCATGACCTTCAAGTTTATTCAAAGGCCAACAAGTTAGTTTTTTCAATGGGAAAACTCTACTTATAAACTTGGAGATAGAAAGAATGGAACATTTTACGACGGCTTATGATTTTGACCTTGACCTTTAGGTCAAGGTCATATTAAGGTCGTAATAATTATTGACAAACATCTCTGTTTTCATGCCGAAATTAATGAGTGCGAAAAATGTGACGTCGAATTATGACCTTGGCCAGTTTAGTTTAGGGGGCAACTCCTGCTCAGTTAAAGAAATGTTATTGCATTCCAGCTGCTAAATTCTCTCTTTCCTTTCAACCCCTGTTTCACACCTTTGAGTCTCTCCTACATAAAAACAAACTATGGCATCATGATCAGTAATAAGAAAAAATTGGAATTTTTTTTTCGTTATAAGGTCCACACGTAAATAGTTACAATTCTAATAATTTTGATCTTTGTAATTAAGAGTGTTTGAATTATTTTATCTGTGGATTTACTTTTTTTCCGTCATGGCTGATTATACGCTACAGGAAATAGTTAATATGATTGAGGTTCTTGGCGAGTGTCAAGGCAATTACAGGGCTGCAGAAAGGCGTTATACAGAAAAATATCCAGACTCTCGACATCCAGATAGAAAGGTTATTAAGCGATTAGTGAGTATAGCTGAACAAGGTAATCTGACACAATAAAGGCGCAGTACTGGCTCTAGAGAGCATATTATACTAGGTGTGTTGGCTTCGGTTACTGATGATCCCCATATTTCTATTCGGCAAATCAGTCGAACGCATGGAATTCCAAAAACAACTACTAACCGCATTTTGTAAAGTTTCAAATTCCATCCATACCATGTTCGCCTCACTCATGGTTTTGAGATCGGAGGTGACCAGCAGCGTTTAAATTCTTGTAGATGGGCATCTAATAGAATGCGCCAAGATCTTTCTATTTCGACAAATTCTTATTTACAGACAAAACGAAATTAGACAATATGGGAGGTGTCAATCTCCATAATGCCCATTACTATTCCCAAGTGAATCCTTATTGGCGAAGGGATCATCGTGTCCAGAGACGGTGGTCATTGAATGTATGGAGAGATATAATAGGAAATAATGTAATAGGTCTATTTTTTTATAATAATAATTTGAATGGTTCCTTCTATTTAAATATTCTCCAGAACCTTGGCCGCCTGCAGCGTTCGGCACAAGGGTAACGTCATTTTAAGTTTTAATTCTTAAATTTTAAAGTAAAATTAAAATAATATTAAAATGAAATAAATTTAAATTTTATATATTTAAATATTATATTAACAAAAAGTGAAATACAAAATAAAAAATCAAAATTGTAAAATTTCAAATTCTAATTTAAAATTTTAGTTTGTTTGTTTAGAGCATATAGTGATAATTAAATTAAATTTTATTTAATTTAATTTAAAAGTTAAAGTTATTGTTTACATACAGTTTCTCTCTTTCATAGATTTATATACAAGACTGCGTGCGCTATGAGAGGTTTTGAAGACAACATTAGAGTAAGAAAAAAATAGCAAGAGGCGTTGTGTCTCTCTCTAACATGAAGGTTGGTGGGGGAAGCGACTGACTACGTGAGAAGGACTTCATAATATAAATAACTATAACAAATAGACGTTATTGACAATTTGGAGAGGGAGGGGAAGAAACACTTTCTCCTTAACAGCCTCCCCACTCTTCCTGCCAAGCGAGCGAGACAAAACTCTTCCCAAGCTATCTCCGTCCTTCAATGTGGTCTTCAATACTCCCAGTAAAGTGCGTAGTCTAGTATATAAGTCTATACTCTCTTCTCTACGTGCTTAAATATAAATAGAAAAATAAATATAAATCAAATACTGTATTTCTTGTCTCAATTTTGGTTACAAACTTAATTTCGAATTTTAATTTAACACTAAACCTACCGAGATCAAAATGATCCATTTTTAGTAAGTTAAATTTTATGATTTATAACTAAAAATATAGCATTTACTATATTTGGCATATAAATTAATAACAATTGCAATAAATTGACGTATCAATTAAAAAATAACAAATTAATAAAAATAAGAAAATAAAAAGTGAAATTTTTTTAAACCGGTCATTGACCGATCTGGCAGATTTAGTGCTGATATGCATTATTTTTCATGTTATTGTAAATAAATTACAATAATACTTATATTTAAATCAATATTTTTTAGTTATAATTTATACAGTAATTTTTTATTTTACGATTTGATTGTTAATTTCAATTGTTAATTTAAAAACTTTTTTTTTTCTTTTTAATTCAACAGTGTTTAATTAGTAAGTGGTTAGCAGATAAATAAATTTAAAAAATACAAAAGATGTTATACAAGTAATTTATCAAAAGTTAGAATTTATTTATCAATATGGAAACAATTACTTTAGTAAGAAAATATAATAATTAATAGTAATAATTGTATGAAAAAGTTAGTGCAACAGGTTGAGTTACACTGGGACTCGGGTCCTGCAGCGTGACGCGATAATGTTCGATATACGAGGGCGGTTCAATAAGTACCCGTGTTTGACGACAGAGGGCGTTCCTGAGAGAAGCGGTATTATCACCGTGTGCTGCTATCTATCAAACGACGGTGAAACAAATTTCAGACTGATTGATAGGTTAGTTTGGATTTAGCAGCCATTCGAGTAAGCGGTGTTTCGTAATTTTCGCTAAGATGGAAAAAGAGCAGTATCGTTCGGTAATTCGCTTTTTGTTTTTGGATGGAAAAAAATGCGAGGAGATGAAAGCAAAGTTAGATGCTGTTTATGGGGACACTTCACCATCTATGACCACAGTTAGATATTGTTTCAGCTAATTTAAACGTGGGCGAACATCCGTTTTTGATGAGGAGCAATCAGGACGCCCAGCAGACGTGGTTACCGAGGAAATCATTCAAAAAGTCTACGACATGATTCCCGCCGATCGACGAACAAAAGTGCGCGAAGTAGCAGAGGCCGTAGGTGTGTCAACCGGAACGGCAATTAATATTTTACATGATAAGTTAGCGATGAAAAAATTGTCGGCTTGATGGGTGCCGCGATTGCTCACGGTGGACAACAAGCGGATGCGGCTGTTAACTTTAAAGCAATGTTTGTAGCAATTTAAGCGAGATCCGAAGGAGTTTTTGCGTCGTGTTGTCACCGTTGATGAAACCTGGATTCATCATTACACACCAGAAACTAAGCAACAATCAAAACAATAGATTTCTCCCAGTAAATCTGCTCCGAAGAAGGCGAAGACGGTCCCATCGGCCGGAAAGGTCATGGCGACGATTTTTTGGGATGCGAACGGCGTCATTCTCATGGATTTTTTAGAAAAAAGAAGAACGATCACTGGACAATACTACAGTGAGTTATTGGACCGCTTTGACAAAAAATTGAAGGAGATACGACCGCATTTGGCTATAAAGAAGGTGTTTTTTCACGATAATAACGCACCAGCACATTCATCCGGAGTTGTCACCGCTAAACTGCATGAATTGCGTTATGAATTGCTGCTGCACTCCCCGAATTCACCCGATCTGGCTCCCTGCGACTTTTTCTTGTTCCCTAACATGAAGAAATGGCTCGCGGGAAAAAAATTTAGCTCGAACGAGGAAGTCATCGCCGAGACAGAGGCGTATTTTGGAGAGTTTGACAAATCCTATTTTTTGGAGGGGTTTAAATGGCAAAAACGTTGGGAAAAGTGTATCTTTCTAAAAGGGGACTATTTTGAAAAATAAAAAAAAATTTTTTGAAAAAATAGTGTCTTCATTTCTAACACGGGTACTTATTGAACCGCCCTCGTATAAATGCTTGTTGAGTAGCACTATAACTGTACACCCAGCACGGGTAAATCGTTAACTATACGATTAAAAATAAAAATGAGTTAAGTTGGCAACACTGAACGTCATCTATCTAAAATAGCAGAAAACGAAATTTTGACTGCGGCGTTCGAAAATTATATCGCTATTCTTATCCAACCTCTTAATGTCCTTTATGAGTAAATTTGATACAAAAAAAACGAAATTATAATGTAAAAAATAATTGAATTATAAAAAATCATTAAAAACATTATTTTACTCCGATAAGCTATTTTTTTTTATTAATTGTAACAATTTAAATAACAAACAATTCTGATAAAAATGCAATAACAAATATAAATAATTAAATAATATAAATTATAAAAAATTAGTTTGAAATCATATTGCCACTCTTGTCTAATCTAATTATGAAGTTTATTGATATATTTTATAAAAATTGTAACAGGGTTCTTATCTGGTGCACGTGCGGGACTCTCCCTCGCACGTGCGCACTGTTGCAGTCACAGCTATCCCTCGGTGCGGCCTTGAGGGCCAACGGACGTTAGCTGTCGTGTAATAGCACTCGCGTGCAGTGCCAATCCTGTTACAACGTAGGATCCTCCTCAGATCCTACTTTCTATCACGTATGAGGGGCCTTACCTCAAGGCCCCCCTGCCGGGTCTGCTCCCCACCAGGCTCGGTTAGTCAAGTGCGTGCCAACGGAAGGTTGACACTCCCGTGGACGCGGCGGTATACGGGATAGGAATGTTAGAAAGGGGAAAAGATAAATAATGCGCACCCGTTCTGCCAGTCAACTTTATTAGAGTCCAATAATATGAAATTGTTTACAAAGTTATTGATTTGTCGTTATTAGGCCCTTTGCCGAGGGTCGCAATTCGAATTAACAGGCGCGCAATACTTTGACACGCACTGCGCATGCGTGTCGACCACTCGCCTTGCTGTATTCACGCAGCAAAGCGTGTGTTCCAGCCCTAATGCCTCGCGGACTGGTTCCAGACGTGTGAGCCGGCCCTAATATTTCGTCGGCTGGCTACCGGTTGGACGCAGTCTCTTGCGGCAAACCGGGAGACTACACGCTAGTCTCGCACACGCGTACGCACACACCCAAACACTGATGTATGTCTATATGTGTGAGTGAGAGCTAACCTCTTACTCACCACTTGCACGAATATTATATTAAACGCGACCGCGCGCGAGGAACAAATCACGAAAATAATTCTAACTAAAGTGGCCACTTACTACTATCGAGGTGGAGGCTGGCCCTTTCGAAACTTGATCGAAAAATCGTTGGAATAGCGGATTTCTCTTGGCGCACGTGGTTGCTACTTGGCGGGCAAGAAGAGAAGAATAACTCCCTTTTGCCCCTCTCGCGTCGCTCCTATCGCTTTTTCTCGCGCTGCGCCATCGATTGCTTGATCGATGGCGCCGCGTGTAGTCACGCTGCGAACCCCAACTCGCACCTCATGGCAGGTAGCCTAACCTCGACGGGCCACCTGTCACAAAATAAATATAGAATTGTAATGAAAATCAATAATAAAATAAAAAAGAAACATTAAAAACGTAATTATTTTGCAGCAATAAGTTAGTATAATTCTTTATTATAATAATTGTTACAATATAAATAAAAACCAACTACGGTAAAATTATCATTGCAAATATAAATAATTTCAAGAATAGAAATCATAAAAAATTAATTCGAAATTATGTCTCTATTCTTGTCAAACCTCTTTATGCCGTATATGAATATATTTAAGAAAAATACAAATTAAATTGATATAAAAATAAATAACTAAATGATAAAGAAGGATTAAAAATGCAATTATTTTGCAAGTATAGGTTAATTTAATTTTTTATCATTTGATTGATTACTTTAATTAGAAATTTTTTTTCATTTTTATGAAGTATTCATTGATAAATTGTATAAGAAGGTCTCAAGAGGATAGCGACATAATTTCGAATTAATTTTTTATGATTTCTATTATTGTAATTATTTATATTTGCAATGACAATTTTTCCGTAGTTGTTTGTTATTTATATTGTGATAATTATTATAATAAATTATATTAATTGATAGATTGCAAAATAATTACGTTTTAAATGCTTCTTTATTATTTTATTATTTATTTTCATCACAATTTCATTTTTATTTTTTTAACCTTTATTAATAAACTCCAGAATTAGGTTAGACATGGGTAGCGATATAATTTTGGAACACCATAGGCGAAATTTCGTTTTCCGCTATTTCAGATAGACGACTTCCAGCGCTGCTAACTTAGCTCATTTTTATTTTCAATCAAATAGTTAACGATTTATCCGTGCTGGGTAATCTCTGAGCGATGACGCCACAGCAGACTCTAACGATTGTCTGTGACTTGACGAGTTTTAATACAATACAAACAAGTACGTTGAGTGAATCAAGTCCAGCAATTTTTGTAACATAAAGAAGAAATAAACACATTGAGTATTGCAATAATTAAGAAAAAATGTTAACTCCAATATTAGTCAGTATATACGCACTTTAACACTTATGTTAATGGTTTTAAAATAAATAAAAATTAAAGAATATTTGAAAAGAATATAAATTTAATAGTTAAACTTCTTAAATAGACAATTTAAAGGCCAAAGTCGGAAAGGTAAACAATGAAATTCGGCGAAAAGCTCCAAGCGTTAGCACGAGGTCAAACTATTGTTATCGTCGCGACTAAACAAATAAAAATAATGCTAAGTCGAAACGAGACATTAAAATATGATAAAAATTTATATGCGAGCGACAATAATAATTAATTCGGAGCGATTTATAATAATTATAAGACGGATACAAAATAATTGTAAAAAACAGTTGTAAAAGCAGAAGCGAACTGGGAGAGTACCGGTATTAGAATTGATTTAAGTCGACGCCTAAGATCCGAGGCAGTCTCTTGGTGTATAGGCATACCCGTGGCCTAGAAGCTGGACGTGCTCGAAGGATGCTTCGGCATTCTCAAGACCGTAAACCTCGTCCGGAAAACTCTAAGTTTTCCAGTGACGTAGGGAAGAGAAATCGACCCGGGGCCGCGAGGCTGCGAGACAGTGCCGAAGATTTCGCGAAGACGGAGCGTAGAGAGAGGGAAATTTCGAGCGCGAGGAGAAAACGATAAAAGGGAACGAAAGAACGTACTCCAGCTCACTCTCCATTTTCGCTTCCGCTTGGAAGGTACTGTAATTTGTTAAAAATAAAATAAATTTGTTTCATTGTTAAATAAAGTTCATCATTTCTTCTCTTTTTAATTCAAAAATTTTCTTTCATTGTTTAATTTAATTTTCCTCAAAAACAACTTAATTTACAATAAATTTTGAGTACTTCTATATAATTTTTGAGTTGAGTTTTACAATAAAGATACACGAACAATGTTGCCCACGCGAAGAGCCATAGCGATATAAACGTTACGTAGAAAAAAGTAGAATATATAAATAAAATATATTACGAGAAAGAATTTTAGTAATTTGAATAATATAATAGAATTGAATATAATAATCATCATACTTTAGTTCTAAATTACAAAATTTAATTCCATTAGATTAAATTAATTTTAATTTTTCAACTTTTATTATTTAACACTTTGAGCGCCACGTCAGCCATCGGTGGCTGACACTGGACTTTCCGTTTAGGCCGCGTCAACCACCGCTGGCTGACAGCGTATAACATGATATGGAACTATAAAATTTACACTGTTTTATGGAATTGCAGAAAATTTATTTAAAATTTACTTAATTTTAACTAATTAGAAGATTAATGGATTTTATTGAAAC
Source organism: Chalcis sispes (assembly GCA_949987625.1). Classification (NCBI taxonomy): domain Eukaryota; kingdom Metazoa; phylum Arthropoda; class Insecta; order Hymenoptera; family Chalcididae; genus Chalcis; species Chalcis sispes. The sequence goes on from OX465098.1 coordinate 42,200,764, forward strand.
ACGATAAACATAAAAACGGTTCTCCTTTACAGGTATTACAAAATGTGACAACTCGCTTAGTCTTTTTCCTGGCCATTTCTCTACCATCTTTTGTTACATTTTTATCGTAACATAATTTACAATATTTTCGTACCCTACAATACCAGCGCTTCTAAGTGGCGCGCGTGGCCTGACGGGGACTCCCTTAAAAATCGGCGTGGCGCTCAACGTGTTAAACACATTGTTTTAGTTATTTCTTCAATGTTAATATTAACTTCTTAAATCTAAAGTCAAAATTAGCCTCTATTTTTAAATGTACTTCTGCTATTAATTATTGTATTAAGTTTAATTGTATGTTAATAAATAAATTATAATTTAATTTAAATTAATTTTTTCTTTTCTTCTTAGCTGACAATTTTAAAATTGTTGAACTTAATACAATGAGATTCCTGACTACGTGCAAAGTTTAAGTACTCCGATAATTGAAGGCTCCATAAAACAAATGGCTGTAAAAAACCTTTTCTCAGATGTTGCCTAATCAATAAGTTCCTTCTCTATTGAAATCTAATTTTATTTACTCTGAAAAAGTAAAACGCCCTACTTAAGTGTCGGTTAAAAGAGGTCTTACTAGACAGAGTGCACATTACGGAATATATGCAGGTGATCATGCGATGAAAAATCGTCTAAACAGAGAAAAACTATCTTGCTGCTTCAGTTGTAAAGTAAAAAATGCTTTTGACTTATCAAGTGGTCCAATTGACGGTAAAAAATGTCCAGCCTTAATAAAGAGGCTGAAAAATATGGTTAATAATACAGATGATAGTAATAAATGAATATGACTTGCTTTGTCATCAACGCACAATTTCTTGTCTAACATTTCAGTGCCTTCAAACACTTTTTTGAATCCAATAGGATTCCACACTATCTGCTTATTGAAAACATGGCTAAATTTTCAATTTTCGATGAATTTCTTAGACTAAAAGATTATGAAATATACCGAAATGATAGATAAGGAGAAAGCGGTGATGAGTAGCCATCTACTTAATTTAGTCTTTTTAGACAAAAATAATTTCAAAATCAAACTGTTTTGATCAAAATAGTTTTTCCACATGTGACCCTGAATTTTTATTACTACATATAGACCCTTAAGAGTTGGATATCTTAGTGATCTTCAAGACATAATTCTTTCTGAATTTATACGACACAGCAACCTTATAGTATTTAGTGATTTTAATATTGACCTAAGAAGTTCTTCTAGTAATAGTAAATGACGTACTGAATTTATCAATTCCTCAAATTAATATCTAAATCCTTCTAATAATCTACACCATCTTGAACATTCATCATCTTCGATTAGTATATATATAAATAATTATGAAGATAAATGCATCGAATTTGATTAATTGGATGTACAATTCTTATCCGCGCATGATTTTGTCTCCATAATATATATATATAAAATATCTGTTACTGAAGTAAGACGAATTGGTAAAGTAGTTTGCCGTGATTTTAAAAAATTCTCTAGAGATAGTTTTCTATGTCATCTGAATTCGGTTAAGTGGGACAAATTAGTCTAATATTCAAGACTGGATAAAAATGTTAAATTTTTTTATAAAGTACTTTTTCAAACTCTTAATATACAGGGTGAGCAATTTTAATCTATTCACCTCGAAATCTCGGAAAAGTAAACGGTATTCGAAAAAATTGTTCAAATAAAAGTTGCTCAAGACTATAAGGGCCATCTTTTTTCTATATCGGTTTTGACCTTAAGATCAATTTTCAAGGTTATTTGAAGGTCAAAGTAATTTTTTTAAATGGGAATCCCTATTTTTGATATTGGACTCTGATAAAGCGGAAATTTTACGTCCGGAATGATAGGGTAAATTTTCACTAGGTCAAATCCAGGTCAATTTAAAAAATCATCCAGAAAATGTTTTTTTTTTTTTTTTTTTTTTTTTTTTTTTTTTTTTTTTTTTTCTTATGACGTCTGGGAAACAAAAGCTAGAGTGGACTTAGGACTAAAAACCTTGATGTTGAGGTTAACTTAGAAGGTCATTCGAAGGAACGTCCACGTCGTTGTTTCTGGGTAACTCAAAAGTAAGCATTTTTACTTAGAAAACTCCTCTTGACCTTTACATAATCTTCAAATCTGAAGATGAACGTAGTCAAAGTCATTGATCTCTGAACCTACTTGAGTGTTTTGTATTTATAAATTCATTAAAATTTGCAACAGAACAGCTTTTAGACAATTCTTTCATATTTGACCATCTAAAAGTCAATCTAACAGATTAATAGATATTATTTTTCTACAATAAAATGTCTTCATGCTTTCGAAATCTGAAATCAAAGTTAGGTTTTCTTGTTTAGAAAAAATACTTTGACCTTCGAGTGATCTACTAAGTTAACCTTAAAGTCGCAATGATCAAGGTTGTTAGTCCACTCCAGCCTTTTGTTGCCCAGACGTCATTCAAAAAAAAAAAAAAAAACATTTTCTAGACGATTTTCTTAATTTGGCTTTGTAAAAACTTATCTTGATTATTATTTCGGACGTGAAATTTCTCTCTCTTTCTGAATGCAATGTCAAAAATAGAGATTCCCATTTAAAAAAATCACTTCGAACTTCAAATAATCTTAAAAATTGGTTTCAAGGTCAAAACCTATATTGCAAAAACATGGCCCCTACAATCCTGAGTAACTTTTGTTCAAACAATTTTTTCGTATACCGCTTACTTTTCGGAGATTTCGGGGTGCATGGATTAAAATGGCTCACCCAGTATATTTGCTCCCATGGAGGAAGTAATAATTAGGAAAACTCATTTGATTCCATGGGTCGATTTCCATTTATAAAACTTAATGAAAACTAAAGACAAGGCTCGTATAATATAGAAAAACAGGAAAACTAATTTCATCTTTAATAACTTTAACGAACTCTCGAATGAAGTAAGGAAATTATTTAGAATTACTGAAGTGTATACTATTTAGCTGCTTTCTCCACGACTAAAGAAAATAATTTATGGCTTTTACTTAGTAATTTAGAAGTCATCAGAAACTAAAGCAAAAAAAGTCTATTGCAAATTACTCCTGATGTGCTTAATTAATATTTCACTGAAATTGGAAACGGCGCAGAAAATTCTCTCGAATCATTTGATGTGAGATTTTATGATGTTTATATGGAAAACTTTAAAAAATTAAATTTTTCTGAGCCATCAGTTAAAAAGGCGTTTCTAGCTGTGAATAAAATACTAAGACACTTATTCGCAAGCTCCTTTGGAAACTGTACTTTCTTAAAAATATGGAACCAATCTTTGATTTAATACCCAAATTCAAATTTCTACAATATGACTAAAATTATAGAGAAAATAGTTGCTAATCAAAGAATACTGTTTCTTGAAAACAATATGTTATTCGATACATTAATAAGCATATAGAAAGGGTCATAGCACATACACTGCTCTTCTTAGTTTACTAGATTTTATCTGGCAAAATGCTGAAAATAGGATGATCACAATAATGGTATTTTTTGATTTTTTTAAGGTTTTTGATCAAGTAAATCGTGCCGAGTTACTAAATATTCTAAAGATTCTTCGATTCTCTAATAAATCATGTAAATGGATAGAATCATGTTTGAATGAAAGAACTCATATCATTAAAATATCCAAAAATCATTTCTCAAACTAGATACCAAACTTCTCTGGAATTGCTTATAAAAATTTTGGACTTGCTCTTAACTCATCTAAAACTAAAACGATAATTTTTAAAACAAATGCTATAATAAAGAACATTAATTCTTATCAAATACCGAAAGTCATTGTTGAAGGTTCCAAGATTAACTACACAAACTCCGTCAAGCACCTAGGAATTATTATAACATCCAATCTTACATGGGAACTCGAAGCAAAACAAAGATCAAGGAGAGTCTACGCCATTCTGAACCAACTCAAATCTGCAAGAAGAATCCTCCCAAAAGATCTACATGCTACTTTGATATCAACTTCCAATTTTCTTATTTTTAACTACTATTGCAGTGATGTTCGATATTGCACAAGAAACCGAATTTATTTTACAAAAGGCGCTCAACTCATGTGTTCGATTTTTTTGTAATCTAGAAAAAACAAGCCATATTACATCATTTTACAGTCAACTCAAGTGGATGCAAGTTAGCACTGAATGTAGGAGAAAATATTATGTTCTTTGATGTTTAAAACCATACTCACAAATTGTACAATTTATATCGCTTAAGACACTACTCTACGTGTAAACACTCTTACTCGAATCCTTCGAAATGATCCTTTTGAAATAACTGAGCCTTTGTGCAAACTTAAATTAAGAAGGAAATTTTCCTTTGCTAAAGATCCTAAAGAATGGAATAAATTACCGTTAGAGATAAGAAACTGTACTACATTCAACGTATTCAAAAAAAGATTGCATCAATATCTACTTTCACATATATATTAACTGCCATCTAAATTCAACTTTATTCTTTGGTCTTGTCTAAGGTTTTTTTATGGTTGCCCTTTAGAACATATAGAGTGAATGCTAAGTTCAATATCAAAGTACCACGGCACTCTTTTGTCGTTTATTTATTATGCATTTTATTGTTATATTTTTCTATGTTTACCGTTGTCATTATTAACATTATTATCATTATTATTATCGATTCCTTTTATCTTGTATTTCAGAATTAATATTTATATTATGATTAGAAAGTTTTAGTTAGTTGAAAAATAGTTATTAAGTATTAAGTATTAAGCATTATTCAAAGAATATCAATTTTAACTACTGTTAAATATCTTTTGTAAATAATTTTTACAATTGTAATAAATCTGCGCTTATGAGGATGCATTTCTGAAGCGCTAAATAAATAAAAACTATTTTCAATTCAATTGAAAAAGAGAATCCGTTATCTGGCCAAGTCCCTGGATTGCAGAATTTATGCTCAGCATTTATGTCATGGCAGACACATGTAAGAAACCTATTACGATTTAGGGATTCAGAAACCCAGGATCGGCGATTGATCAGGGTGAGAAAGTAGGCTCGGAAGCATTGTCGTTACGTGTCTGCAGCTTTGCATTTGTTGGTTACTCGACGTATACAGAGTATGATATTACTATAAAGCAATCTATAAATGATTCGGAATCGCATAATTGCAATAAAAATTGTGATATTTTTTATGATATTTGTTGTAAATTCGAAGTAACTTTTCTGCGAAAAAGAATTGACGCTGTCATAAAAAGTAAACTACTTAGTTTGAAGGTAGATCAACATAGCAACTAACAATAAGTTCCGCACATTATTTGTAACTCCTGCAGATTATCGCAGCCACCAACAATCTCAGCCGTGATGAGAAGACTCATAAAACCAGATCCAATACAGAGCCAGATACGGAGATTCAGTGTGTTACCACCGATTTAATAAAGATAAAACTCTACGACACGCGTCAGCTAATAAGTTGCAACGGCATATATTCAATCATAGTGATAATAACTACTCGAAATGCGCAAAAAATTGTATTTTTCTCTCTTAGTTTCCTCTTCTCACATTAGCGCAGCCTTGAATTTATTGGTATTAGACTGCCAAATAGCTGAAATATAAAGTAATATCTTTTTGATAATTAATCTAAAATTAATGATTTGGACAAATTTATTGAGCGCAAGGACAGCCCTTAAAAGACGATTATTTATAAGATTTAATTATTGGTACAAAGTGTTGTCCAATGAAGTTTAATATTTGATAATTAAATCTAACAAAGTTTATATTTTTCAAGAATGAAATCAGTCAGCTCAATGTTAAAAGTAAACAAAAGAAAAAAAAAATTACATGAATATATTTTATGTTATGTAATCTTAAAATTCTCGTAACTTACTTTTTCAAATAGCGGTTAACACGTGTAATAAATTCGAACTGGTATTATTTCTTAACAAACCTCTTCGAAATTTGGCGTCTCAGACTTTTCTGATATGACTTTTCATTTTTTTTCTGTCCATTTATATACAAGGTGACAAATGGGAAGTTGCCTAAAGTAATCACTTATAATTTTGAGATGAGTGCAGGGAAAAAAATATTAAAAATGCATATTAAATCAGTAAAGTGGTCATTTCTATTTGAAATAGGTTTTAGTTTAATCGAACATTTTCAACAGAAACATATTACGTTTTTAAAAAAATGACAAAACCTGGCTAGGGAATAACTATTAATGGTAAATTTTTTCAAAGTGATCTCTATCTGAACTTGCACAATAATCAAGCCGTTTTTGAAAAATATGAAAAACTTGTTCAATTTTAGATAAAGAAATACTAGAAATTCCTTTTCTAATAGCTTCTCTTAAATCATCTTTGATCTTGGGTTTTTCCGCATAACAGTAATCTTTTAGGTAGCTCTATGAGAAGAAATCACACGGGTTTAAGTCCAATGAATAAGGTGGCCATTCTATACCTGCATGTGCAAACTTAGGATATCCTAAACCGATGACGCGTTCTCCATAAACTTCGTAAATAGCTTTAAATACCTCTTGAGTTCTATACAGCGTAGCACCATCTTGCATAAAATAATAGTTCCTGACTAATTCACGTTTCTTAGAAAAAGGAAAATATTTTGTAAGGATGTAACTTAAGGAAATTTTTTATTATTAAACTTAGTGTCTCTCGATTCAGTTTTAAAGCTGCTACAGCTTTTCTTATTACATCCGTTGGACTATTCTTGAAATGTTCTTCGACCTCGGTGACCTTATCTTCTGTTGTAACTGTGTATGGCGACCTTATCTTCTGCTGTAACTGTGTATTAAGGACCAGGAAGATCATGACGACGATCGTCAAGAGTATAATAATTGATGAAGTTATCAATTACTCTGAGAAAGAAGTAAAAAAAAAATTGAAAACTATTAAAAAATGCGGTCATACGATACAGTCAAATATCATTTTTTTTATTCTTACCTTCTAAGAGTATTTTGACTGGCTACTCTTTTACTTCCAAACTTAGTACGAAAACCTCTATACGCTTTAGTATAGTTTTTACCTCTAGAATAAAAGCACTCGATGAGATACACCTTTTCTTCGTTTGTAAGGTCACTCATTTTAAAGTACATGTATTGCTCTTTACGGCGTCTTAATAGAAACTGACAACATTCTAGAATGTACCTACGTGGGCCCAGCCTTATACGATACAGTAGAGGGGGAAAGAGATGCATATACTTTAGATAACTTCTCATTTGTCACCCTGTACTCTAATTCGTCAGTACTATCTGGGGTTAATTACGCATCTTATTGCGTTTTAATTTTATAAAATTTGAAAACGAGCCTTCATTGGTCTGACGGTGATAAAAGTTGAGTGATTTAATTCCTGCCATTGTCTTGGTGCATTTTATCATTCAAAGAGAAATCACAAAATTAATTTAAAGAATCAATTGGCTCATTTTCGTATGTAGAGATGTTTGAGACATGTGAAGTCTTTGATTAATGAATGAAAGAACAGATCCTTATAAATTTGTTGTCCGTTAAAATTATTTTCCAAATTTAAGTCATCAATTTTGTTAACCCCTTGACATACAATGATGTCTCTGAGACGTCAAGAAATCTCTTCGGTGAATACCAGCCAGTATCATATTATTGGATTATCTGTTTCAGCCATGCATGAATGCTGTTTTTTTTTTAGACAGACGAAGATGCTTTCCCCCTCTCAATAATTTAAATGATATTCTACGGACGCGTCAACCCGCATTTTATTCGTATGTCAAGGGGTTAATACTTGAGATTTATACCTTTAGTTCAGACTCGCAACTTTTTTAAGATTAATTATAAACATTTCGTCAATAATTAAAATCATTGGATGCAAAAAAAAATCAAAATTCTACGCAAAAATAATTCTCGTTTTAAATATTCATAAGTTAATTTTTGATATTGGATTTGCATTTGCTACCTAGTGGTGAAATATGGAAGTATTCGCCTCCTTTCCTAGGTAAATTTGCAGTTCCTCTTTGATAATATTCTTTTCACATTTAGGACATCAAATTATATATATTTGATCATAAGATGGTGATTTTCAAGGTTAACAGTTCTTTTATAATTTTTGTACCCACCTTTTTATACTCAGCGTACTAAAAAACACGACTATATCAATTTTAAGACTAAAATAGCAAAAAAAAATTTTTTTTATATTAATAGTCATTATTTCGACCAGCTGTCAACTGAAAAATATAAAATCAGTAACTCGAAGAATTTAACGATGAATTTTGTATAAAATAGAAGGTCAATATGAACAAAAATTTTCCTGTCTTCTAAATGTGAATGTAAAATTAGAGTCTAGTAGAAAGTCGACGATGTAGAAAAAAGAAGAGTAGCAGAAACTTGTTGCTTGGTATATGTGGTATTGGCGGGAGACATAACTAGCGAAATAGTAGAAATACTTTCATTGCTTTGCACACATCACGAAACACGTATCTTTTTAAATTTTACACTGGTTGAATTTACTACTATGATCAAAATAGACTAACTTTTTTTTTTTTAAATTCTTTTTTCATTCTTTTAAATGTTTCGTCGCCTTCAAAGTAGTCCCTTTCCGACACAATACACTTATGCCAACGTTTTTTTCCAATACTCGAAACAGTCAGAAAAGTCCTTTTCCGGAATTGCCTTCAATTGACGCAGCGATTCACGTTTAATCTCCTCAATCGAGTCAAAACTATGTCCCCGAAGTAGTCTTTTGAGTTTATTGAACAGCCAGAAGTTACACGGCACTAAATCAGGCGAATACAGTGGTTGTGAAACGATATGAGTTGAATTTTTGACTAAGAAGTCGCGAATAATCAATGGGGCATGAGACGGTGCATTATCGTGATGCAAAAACTATAAGTTGTCTTGCCCCAATTCCGGCCTCTTTTTGCGAATAGTTACACACAAACGACGCATAATACTCAAATAATATTTCTTGTTTAGTGTTAGGCCCGGCGAAAGAAATTGTGAACGCACAACACCACGATAATCGAAAAAAACTGTCAACATGACCTTGATTTTTGAACGACTTTGATGTGATCTTGTTGGTCTTGCTTCTCCTTTGGCACGATATTCCCTCGATCGATCGGGTATTTCTGGATCGTAGGCATGAATTCATGTCTCATCTCCCGTAATAATGCATTCCATGACGTTTTGGTAGTCAGAAATCATCTCTTCGCACACATCAACACGACGCTTTTTAAAAAAAAATTGAGTGTTTTTGGAACCAATCGAGATTTGACGCGTTTGAGACCCAAATGATCTTTCAAATTGCTTGAATCCGTCCAAATAAAATGCCAACAGTATCAACAAGATCTCTAATTGTTAACTGACGATCTTTGAGCACAAGATTTTTGATTTCTTTCATATGTTTCTTATCGGTTGATGCCGTTGTCATCCTGGATGCTCTTTGTCTTCGACGCTGTCTCTGCCTTCTTTGTACTGTTTGTACCACTTGTAAACATTTCTTTCCAACAAAGTCTGCTCACCAAAGGCCTTCTGCAACATTCTGAACGTTTCTGCACAAGAAATTTCATTCCAAAGACAAAATTTAATGCAACTTCTTTGCTCACTAAAATCTGACGTTATAAAAATCGCCGAATCACTTTTCAATGTTCACAAAAACGAGCGTCACTTGCAAACTAATAAACATATTGGCATGAAATTCGACACAGATGTCTCTCACGGGGCTACCAACTTAAAAAAAGAAAGTTTCGTCAAATCGATAAACCCGCGAAATTTAAATTGAAAATTAGTCTTACTTATGATTATAGTAGTACGCTCAAAAATGCAAAAAAAATAAAAGCGGCTTTTTGGAACTATAAAATTTACAGTAATTGTTGATAATTTATTTGAATTTTTAAAAAATAAAAAACTGATTAAACTATTTAATTCTACAAAAAAAAAAAAAAAAAGAATACATAAAACCTGTATTTTATTATTTTATTCGAATTTTAATAGTTGTGTACTATTGCTATAAACGTTCAATTCGATTAATAGGCTTATGAATAAATGAAACTTTCGTAATTATTCGGTTATAGAATCTATTATAATTAATGTGTTTCTTAATTAAACTATCTATAATTATCATTTTTTCTTTTAATAATATATTAGGTGTAGTAAAAAGAAATCCATTATTTTTGCATTAAATTGAAGGTTTTATTTAGCATACACAGTATGTCGGAAAAGTTTCCGAACTTTTGAAATAAAAAATCGAAAATTACATCTAAAGGAATTTATTCAAAATAACTTTCGACATAGTCCCCTTCTCTAGATTTACACTCATTTGAGCGCTCCATGAGTGATTCGAAGGCTCTCTGGTACTCCTCTGAAGTTATCGCTGTGAGACGCTCGGTGCAAGCCGCTTGAATGCTCGGTACATCTTCAAAAAATCGTCCTTTCAAGGCCATTTTTAGCTTGGGAAATAGGCAAAAGTCAGCTGGAGCCAGATCTGGCGAGTATGGGGCGTGATTGATGCGTGGGATCTGATTTTCGGCAAGATAACGCTTCACAATGTTCGAAGAATGAGCAGGCGCATTGTCATCCAGTAAACTCCACGATCCCGGTTCCTTGTACTCGGGCCTGATGCGATTAATCCGGCGCTTCAGACGTTATAACACCTCTACGTAACACACAGCATTCACAGTAGTGTTTGGAGGCACAAATTCTTTGTGTATCAGGCCTTTGGAGTCGAAGTAAGCGATGAGCATCGTCTTTACCCGTGATTTTTGTTGGCGCACTTTTTGAGGCCTCGCACGGCCTGGACTGAGCCAAGCGGATGACTGGCGCTTCGTGGGAGAATCGTATTGAAAGCACCAAGTTTTGTCTCCAGTCACAATTAAGGTTAGAAAGCCCGGAGTGGTGTCGCAAGTCTCGATAAAATCTCGACAACATTGGATGCGAGTTTCTTTCTGCTCTGGTATGAGAAAGTGCGGAACAAATCGAGAGCAGACCTTCCTGCGGTTCATTTTTTCTTTCAAAATCAATGCGACGCTATGCTTGCTCATGTTCAGTTCGTCTGCCAACATTCTGAGAGACATGTGGCAATCCTGCTTCAGTAGCGCGCGCACGCGAGCCTCATTTTCGTCGGTAACAGCTGTTGACGGCCGGCCGCTTCTCTTGTCATCTTCTAATGACTCTCTACCCTTCAAGAACCGACTGAACCACGTGTAAACAGTTATACGCGACACTACACCTTCACCGTAAGCCGAATCGATCATTTTTTTTGTTTCCGCGAAAGGTTTTTTAAGTTTATAGCAGAATTTAATTTCGCCACTATGTTCAAATTTCTCATCCATCGTAGACCTTGCACCGGGGTACTAAACACACGTTCACTCAAGCACGTCTATCTCGGCTACTAATGAACGGATACTGATGAAAAGATTCTCAGACACTCAAAAGAAATATCGCAACATAGTACCGGTGTCGTCCAAGAGGTGGCGTCACTCGTACAAGCGCTACAAAATAAGTTCGGGAACTTTTCCGACATACTGTGTAGATAGAATGATACGATTTAGGTCAAATATGCACCGTTTTGTTCGATAACTTGTTGCCATTTTGAAGGATATTTCATAATGCCTCTCTCGTAGAAACCCTTGTCCCTATTGTCAAAAAACTGGGACAGTCGATTTTCACAATCTTCTCTTGAGGCGAATTTTTCACCTGCAAAATCATTCGTCATAGACAGGAACAGGTGGTAATCACTTGGTGCTAGGTCCGGACTATAAGGTGTATGCTTAAGAACTTCCCAACCAAGCTCCCGGAGCTTTTGGCGAGTCACTATCGATGTATGCTGCCTGGCGTTATCCTGATGGAACACAATTTCTCTCCTATTGGCCAAAGCTGGCCGCTTCTGGGCGATTGCTTCTTTTAGACGGTTCAATTGTTAACAGTACAGGTATGAATTAAGAGTTCGGCTGTACAGGAGCAGCTCATAGTAGATAATTCCCTGCTAGTCCCACCAAACACACAGCAAAACCTTCCTGACTGTCAATCCTGGCTTGGCCACCGTTTGCGCCGGCTCACCGCGATTTGACCATGACCGTTGTCGCTTGACGTGGTCGTAAGTGACCCACTTTTCATCACCAGTAACCATCTGCTTCAGAAATGGATCAATATTGTTGCGATTCAGCAGCGATTCGCAGATGGAAATTCGGTCCATGAGGTTTCTTTGTGATAACTCGTGTAGCACCCATACATCGAACTTCTTTTTGTATCCAGCCTTATTTAAGTGGTTCCAAACGGTTTTTCGTGCAATGTTTAGCTCCTGGGCAATCGAAACAGTGCTTACGTGACGGTCGGACTCAACGATTTCCATTATTTTATCGACATTTTCGATAATTGGCCTTCCAGAGTGTGGTGCATCTTTGACGTCAAAATTACCAGAACGGAATCGACGAAACTAAAATTGCGCGTGATTGGCTGTTACAGTATCAGGACCATAAACACTATTCACATTTTTAGCTGCCTGGCTTGCGTTTTCGCCTTTATCGAAGAAAAACTGTAAAATATGGCATATTTTCTCTTTGTTGGTGTCCATCTTTGACGCGTGCTAAAAAAATACTGAGTCAAGCAATTACAAAACTGTAGCAGGAGCTTTTTTAGTACGAAATCTTATCTTTCTAACGCCATCTAGTGTAACCCGATCGCACTTTTACAACGGGAGATACAGACTACTAAAGCCATCTATTAACAAAATAATGGATTACTTTTCACAACACCTAATATTATTTTTATAAATTTTAACGAAGTCATTTACAAGAATATTATACTAGACTAATCTTAGTCTTTTTACAAATTAATTGTTTCATTGTCATGGTCTGACCCTCTATTAGGTTGAATTTCTTTATTGGCTGCTCGAATTCATTTATAATGTCTTCGGAATCACTAAACTCTTCTGAAATTTTCCAACATTCGAACAATTGTCCGATTTTTGACATTTTATGCACAATACTGTGCATTTCAGTCCATGTTTACGATATCTGCACCTATTACTTTAACAATCGATTTTGCAGCTGCAAGAGATTTTTTGTAGTAACTCTTCAGGTATGATTAGATGTCTGTGAACCGAGGCACGAGTATTTTGGAACCATTGACAAATACTTCTTTCTAGCTCTAGTTGGTTGCACTTATTTTGTATCTAAGCCACGTTACAATTTGATAGTATGCTCTATAAGAGCGTTGTGTAGCTGCTCCAACAGTAAGCGGTAATTTTTCTAATCGAAATATCGACTTTGTAGTCACTACCTTATGTCGCTGAAATCTTAAATCATCTAGAAATAATGAAACGTTTGTGCACTTGTAAATAGGTTCAATTAACACACAATCATTCTGAGCAATGATTTTTGGATCTGAATGTGGCTCATAGAAAGGTTTTATTAACTCTGACAAGTTTGGAGTTTGAATAAGCGATTCGACTGTTTTTTTTTCCTTTGCTTGCAAAACCACATATTGAATCAACAACCGGTGAAACAATGTAAAAAAGCAAAAACAGAGCAATAATCTTCGAACTTAAAACCATTTGAAGAATATATGTAGTCACTAACATTGCCTGTACTTGATTTCAGAAAATAAATTGATGTATTTGTCGAATTTAATTGATTCAATAAAACTAATAGATCAATATCTTGGCCAACATTAACGATAATTTTCTTATATTTGGCGAATTCTATTACTGCATTCTCAATCTTATTTATTTCGGTGCTTTCTATTGCTGTATTAACCCTTAGCGCTCTGCACGTTTTTATACCAAATGACGGACGGCTCCGTGGCAGAGCCAACGGAGCGCTAAGGGTTAATAAGTAATACAACTGCATCTTCTTCTGCTTCTTTAATTGAATATCCTTCAAATCTAAATGCTTTCGACAACTGCTTTATTATTTTAATCTTATTTCTATCATTTGATAAAAACTTCCCTTGTGCAATTTTTATTTTTATGTGTGGTTCAATATGGAAAAAAGAAATATTTAAAGTATTTTTTCACCTCAAACGTTCAGTTACTTTTGTTGCAGTTGAGTTTTCATTGTTAGTCTCACTGAACGGGTAACCATCAAATACTATATAGGTATTGTCTGTATAATGATTACGCACAAAAGATAAGTATTTTTTGATAATTACCTTAACGGTATCATCTTTTTGCCAAACAGCTTTATGTAACAGATATCCACAATCGATAACATGCAGTAAATTTTCGGTAATTCGTAAAACTTCAAAGGTGATAAAATGATCAAAAAGTTGCGATTCAACATTTTTCTAGAAGCCGTTTTCTGTACCAAGTGATAGCGGGAATGGAGTAAGTTCGAATTTTAAATATTTTTTCGTGTCAGCTTTGCTATTTATATTAATACATGAGCATTAAAATAATAATAGTAAATTTATTGCAATGGTCTCATCATAAACTTTGATCGATGATTGAACACTTCTAAGAGACAAGACTTTATATTTTTTTGTAAATTTTACATTTTTAAAATCCTTTCCTATTATCGATTTAACAGATTTCATACCTACTTGATATGCTTGGTGACAGTTGAACGAATCATTGCCAACAATTCCAAAAAATATTGACATGATTTTTGGTGTCTCTGGAAACGGATCACACCTGTTAAAAAATTCAAATAATTTTTCAAGATCTGCTGCATCTCCCGTGATCCTACAGTCTATAGAATCAACATGTTGATCAGACGTGCAATAAGAAACATTGCAAAAATTTTCCATTTCATTGGAAATTTCTACTAGAGTTATCATAGTTAATACGAATTTTGTAACAACGCTTTCACTCATTCCACGTCCATCTGTAAGTCCACCCTGAGTCTTTATTGATCGAATTAGAACTTGCTCTATTACCATGTTTACAAATTTATAAGATTTAATAATTAAAAAAAAATTTAACTTTTTTTATTACTTCACCATTAAATCGTTACATAAATTTGTTTATGTTATATAAATCATTATATAAATTAATCACATTCACACATCCTGTCAGTGATAGATAAAAAAGATTTTTTCAAATAGATGCCGTGAAATCGTCGAAAAATTTTTATTTCTCCACATTTTTTTATTTTAACATAACAACACTTGAAGAAAATTGTAAATTTTTTATATGTTGGGAGTGTGAATAAGTTCTCGCCGTTTCACCGTCAGATGGCGGTACAAAAATTTTGTGTGTTTAATTTAAGATGACGATGCATCTATGTATATTGAAGTTCTAAGACCTATGTTTAAAATTAGTGCGTGTTTTTTCATTAACGTATAAAGAGCCATTTCGTATTGTAGCGTAAAACATGTCAAATTTCGTGCCAAATAAACTGTTTTTGCGGGGAATTTTACTG